>WWNC01000095.1:15000-1485954 GCA_011125475.1 Melanerpes aurifrons
GACCAAGAAGCCACAGCAAATCCAATATGCATAAGTACATATACAGAGACATGACACTTCACATGCCCTATACACATATGTTAGCATTTACAGATGAGCCTGAAAACCTATCAGGGAACCAAGACCTGACCATTACTTCCAATCAAATTGCTAAGAGCCATTGCACTGTCCAGAGTCAACTTTCGGGAATAAATATATCTCTGAAAAACAATTTCCTCAGGAAATAACTGTACTTTCTATGGGAAACTGTTGGCTAAAAAGCACTTTGCAGTTGCTGGAAATAATGTTCCCATAACGAGAAGCCATGATTTATTGGTATACTTAGACAAAGAATTATTGACATAAAGATCAGAATCAAACCTACCAAAACAAAGTGATAAATATAAAGTAATTAAAAAATTTAAAGGACTAAAATTAAGCATGCCTGGTCCACTAAAAGTGAAGAGCATAAATTTTGGCTGTTTAAAACAGAGAATATGGATTCTGCGTGGATAATTAATTTCCATCTGAGATTGTATCAAAATTCTCTTCTACACAATTGTTTTATGCAAGGATCACCATATGTTTCCTTTTTCTTTGGAAAACAACAGAGAGAGGGAATAAAGACCACAAACTGTTTTGCTTTTATAGAAACTGACAAAAAAAGTGATTTATATTTATCTCTTCATTAGTTTTGACAATGATCTATTTGTTTATGTTTATTGTTAATGGGGGCAGAGGGGTGTAGGTTGTTGCATTCTTACAGCTGATTGCTAGCACAAAGTCCTCAGTAGGACCAGTTCCTACCTAATTTTGGGATCATAAACTGCTCCTAATATAATGACAGTTAGTGTGTTTTATATAAAAGATTATAATCTTTTTGAAATATGTTGGCAATACTACCAAAATCACTCCCATGCAGCAGACAAACAATGGTTAGAAAACACAGACCACAGTAGGAAAAATACAAACCAAAAACAAACAAAAAAAATCTTCTCTATACAGAAGCCCTACAAGATCCTTAGTTCAGCATTCATTGGTTCGGCTCAACCAGAACACTGGAAAAGCAGTGGGGTGTGTTTCTCTTACACTTTGGGTGATGAATGTCACATTTACAAAAGGACTGTGTTCCTTTATTTTCTCTCTGTGAAATATCAAAACAGAGTACCCACAAAGAGCTAGTGAGCTGAGCCTCCGTGTTTGAAGGAAGTTAATGTAACCATTGCAAACGGTTGATAATGTGATTGACAGTATTCACAGAATTAGGCACTTGTGAAACAAGTTGTTCAGAAAACTGACACTACACCTGCTGAATTGTATGATGCAATGGTTGTTTTCCTCAGTAAGCATAACTAATCTATCAGCATACAATTCTTCCTTCTTTCTGCGAATAGTCTGTGGCTTCGATCTTGATCAGGATAGCGGACAAAGCAATAAATATAATAGGTCTAAAAGCCTCAAATAACAAGTGAAATTAACATAAATATTTTTGTCATTCATGAGGTCATCCAAGGCTGCTCTTTTTTCAAATATTGAATACTGTATTTTCTGTGAAGTAGAGTGTCCCAGAAGAGATGCAAAAATGCTAGTCTTCTTCAAGTATGAATTTTTCAGTTTAATAGAACAAATGGGAAAAAGCAATATTAGTTCCCAAGTTAAATACAAAAAATTTTACTTCTCATATCCACACAGTGAAATGGAGAGTATAATTTTGAGGAAAACTTCTAACTGATCAGAATAGAATAGAATTAACCAGGTTCGAAAACACCTTTGAGGTCGTTGAGTCCAATCAATCATCCAACAGTATCTAATCAATTAAACCATGACACCAAGCGCCCCATACAGTCTCTTCCTAAACACCTCCAGTGATGGTGACTCCACCACCTTCCTGGGCAGCCCATTCCACTGGCCAATCACTTTTTCTATGAAGAACCTAACATCCAGACTAAACCTCCCCTGGCGCAGCTTGAGACTGTGTCCTCTTGTTCTGCTCCCTGTTGCCTGGGAGAAGAGACCAAACTTATCTGGCTACAACCTCCCTTCAGGTAGTTGTACACAACAATAAGGTATCCCTTGAGCATCATCTTCTCCAGGCTAAGCAACCCCAGCTCCCTCAGCCTCTCCTCACAGGGCCAGATGGAGTAACCTGGAAAATACAGGCCAGTCAGCCTGATCTCAGTGCCAGGGAAAATTATCACAGAACCACCAAGGTTGGAAGAGACCTTAAAGATCATCAAGTCCAACCTGTCAACACAGACCTCATGATTAAACCATGGCACCAAGTGCCACGTCCAATCCCCAGATTGGAGCAGATCATCTTGAGGGCAATCACTGCACACCTGATAGACTACATCCACAGCCTTCCCTACATCCACCAGGCAGGTCACCTGATCATAGAAGGAGATCAGGTTGGTCAGGCAGGACCTGCCCTTCCTAAATCCATGCTGGCTGGGCCTGAACCCTTGACCATCCTTTAGGTGCTGTGTGATTACACTCAACATGACCTGTTCCATAATCTCGCCTGGCACTGTGGTCAGGCTGACAGGCCTGGAATTCCCTGGCTCCTCCTTCCAGCCCTTCTTGTGGATGGGCATCACGTTGTCCAGCTTCCAGTCATCTGGGGCCTCTCTAGTGAGCCAGAACTGTTGAAAAATGATGGAAAGCAGAGTGGCAAGCTCATCTGCCAGCTCTCTCAGCATTCTAGAATGGATCTCATCTGGTCCCATGGACTTGTGGGCATCCAAGTGGCTAAGGAGACATCTAACTACTTTCTCCTAGATCACAGGGGAACTACATTGCTCTCTGACTCCATCTGCCAGCTCAGGAGGCCAGTTGTCCAGAAGACCACTTATTCTGCTATTAAAATTAGAGGCAAAGAAGGTGTTAAGTACCTCTGCCTTTTCCTCATCTTTTGTTATTATGTTCCCCTCTGTGACCACCAAGAGGTGGAGGTTGTCCTTGCCCCTCCTCTTGCTATTAACATATTTGCAGAAGGACTTTTTGCTGTCCTTCACGGCAGAAGCCAGTCTAAGCTCCAAATGTGCTTTTTCCTCTCACATTTTTTTTTCCTGTGTGACCTAGCAACATCCTTGAACATTCTATGGGTTAGCTCACCTTTCTTCCAAAGATGATACACCCCTTTTTTCCCCCTTAATTCATACAGAAGTTCATTGCCCATCCAGGCTGGCCTTCTACCCCAGTGGCTCATCTTCTGGCACATTGTCACAGCCTGTTCCTGCACCTTCAAGAATTATTTCTTGAAGTAGGTCCAACCCTCCTGGACCCCTTTGTTTTTAAGGGCTGTTTCCCAAGATACCTTCTTAGTTAGTTCCTTGAGTAACCTGAAGTCCACCCTCCGGAAGACCAGAGTGGAGTTTTTGTTGCTGCCTCTTTTAGTTTGACTGCATATTGAAAACTCAATTATTATTTACTGACAACAAAGCCCTAAAAAATTATAAAAAAAAATAGTTAATAAATAATACAACTTATACTAAAAGCAAAGTTCTGAATTGTGAGCAGAGTGAACAGTAAGTTTCTTAATTCAACTGTTGACGTGGAAAGGTAAATAGCAGTGACGTAACAAATTTATTATTATGCATGCTGCAAAAATCAGGGAAAAATTTCACACTATCACAGTATCACCAAAGTTGGAAGAGACCTCAAAGATCATTGAGTCCAACCTGTCACCACAGACCTCATGACTAGACCATGGCACCAAGTGCCACGTCCAATCTCCTCTTGAACACCTCCAGGGACAGTGACTCCACCACCTCCCCGGGCAGCCCATTCCAATGACGGATGACTCTCTCAGTGAAGAGCTTTCTCCTCACCTCAAGCCTAAACTTCCCCTGGTGCATCTTGACACTCTGTCCCCTTGTTCTGGTGCTGGTTGCCTGGGAGAAGAGACCAACCCCTTTCTGGCTACAACCACCTTTCAGGTAGTTGTAGAGGGCAATCAGGTCACCCCTGAGCCTCCTCTTCTCCAGGCTAAACAATCCCAGCTCCCTCAGCCTCTTCTCATAGGGCTTGTGCTCAAGGCCTATCACCAGCCTTGTTGCCCTTCTCTGGACACGTTCAAGTGTTTCAATGTCCTTCCTAAACTGAAGGGCCCAGAACTGGACAAAGGACTCAAGGTGTGGCCTAATCAATGCAGAGTACAGGGGCACAATGACCTCCCTGCTCCTGCTGGCCACACTATTCCTAATGCAGGCCAGGATGCCTTTGGCCTTCTTGGCCACCTGGGCAAACTGTTGGCTCATGTTTAGGCGGCTGTCGATCAGCACCCCCAGATCCTTCTCTGTTTGGCAGCTGTCCAGCCACTCTGACTCCAGCCTGTAGCTCTGCATAGGGTTGTTGTGGCCAAAGTGCAGCACCTGGCACTTGGATTTGTTGAATGCCATCATGTTGGACTCTTCCCATTTGTCCAGACTGTCGAGGTCCCTCTGCAGAGCCCTTCTACCCTCTAACAGACCAACATCTGCTCCTAACTTGGTGTCATCTGCAAATTTGCTGATGACTGACTCAATGCCCTCATCCAGATCATCAATGAAAATATTAAAGAGGATGGGGACCAGCACTGATCCCTGGGAGATGCCTCTAGTGACTGGCCGCCAGCTGCATGTGGCACCATTCACCACCACTCTCTGGGCTCAGCCCTCCAGCCTGTTCCTAACCCAGCACAGAGTGTTGCGGTCCAAGCCATGAGCTGACAGCTTAGCCAGCAGTTTCTGGCAAAGAAAGTAATTCTGCATTTTCAACAGCTTTCACAAGCAAGAAACTCTTCTCTCCAGAACTGGCAAGATCTTTTCTGTATTCAAAATGTGATATTCTCCTATAAGTCATGAGTTTTGTTGCTAATTACTGGGGGTAGTCAGTTCTTGCATCATAAAGACTGTAGAAACTGACTTTAATAATACTAAACAGACTTGATTTTTCTCTCAAAGAAAGGTTTACTTCCATTAATTTCTAACCTTGCACAACTCGGTGGTCTAGTGGTTAGGATTCAGTGCTCTCACGGCCGTGGCCCAGGTTTACTTCCCAAACAGGGAAGCACCAAATGTCCATTGATATCCTTTTGGGTCCTTGAATTACCCTCTCTTGAAGTAATCTATAGCAAGAATACAAGGGTCCTCATGGTCAGTCACAGTAGGATGCTTTTCCCGCTTTTCCCTTGTTAGGCTCATGTCAGCTTCTAATGCAGATAACTCTTGGCAGCCTCCTGTCACTTCAGGAATCCAAACAGATCCAGCGAATTTTTGCACCGTGCACCTGTGTTTACCAACACCTGTACTTCTGTGGCTCCAATGAGCCAGGCCTTCAAATCCACACAGTCCACTATACCCTGTCACCCCTTTTATCCTCCTGTCCAGGCAGGGATCTTCTACTCCTGTTCTTCATCAGAGTATTTACTGTCTGACCTTGGTGGTGCCCGACCAGAGGTCTCCTTATCCCTTAAGGGATGTAACCTCAGTTCTTCTCTTCCTGGAATATCATTGATTATCTTCTTGATTATCTACAGCAGATACTTTGACAGCCTTCTTAGATGATCCCTTCCTATCACCTTCTCAGTTCACATATGCAAGCCTCCAGTTTAGAGCTAGGTTCACCATCTTACTTCCTCATGTCCTCCCCTGGCTTACAGGAGAAAACAGAGTGCTCCACGAGGCATGCATCTGGGGCTACCCTTCCAATTGACTGGGTCAGGAGAGGATTAATTTCTTGATGTATACCTGATAGATGAGGCACTGACTCATGAGAATGAGGTAGTACAGAGGTTATCCCCAAAATTCTGGGCCAAGCTGACACTATCTCTACAGGCCATGTATCCATATCCATATAATATATCATCATTAAGCTGCTTGAGTATGATGCTGGGGCACTTTGAATCACATTTTTCCACATGGCCCATATGCATGGAACATCCTCTGGATCTGCGGAGACACTCTCATTGTCCAGGTCACTATAGATAACTCCCAACACCACTAATTCTCTCAGGCACTGGATGCCTTCATTTGTGGTGTTCCACTTCCTATCCTTGCATAGGTACCTTGCACTCACACTTAACAGCAGTCATCTCCAGGAACTCTGCATTTTCCAATTCCTTTCTAGATCCCTCTGTTTCTGACAATGAGTCCCTGTTGTTGGTCTTCTTTTCCTTCTAACAGCTCTCAGCCCCGCTACCCTAGCACCAGAACAGCCAAGCAGCAGTATGCTTTCCTGGTTGGTGACACATTTCAGTATTTACTCACCCAAAGGGTGTCTTCTTTCAAGCCCTGATGGCATCAGGTTCCACAAAGCCCATAGCATGCCAGTGATATTGATCAGCACTATTAAAGAGCTCACTAGAAAAGAATACATAGCTGTTGTCTGACTAGGCATGTTCCCAAACAAAGGAAATATTCCAACACAAAGTAATGCTGCTAGCAAATCTATGACCAGCACAAAAGCTTGTATCTTAACTAAAGCAGGCTTAAAGCAAAGATGCAATTATGTTATTGTTTCCCAGCCAACAGAACAAAAAGGATTCTTATTGTGGTTTGGCCCTGGCTGGGTGAAAAATGTCCAACAAAGTCATTCTATAACTCCCCTTCTTAGATGGATGGGGTAGTGAGGAAAATAGAACAAAAGTCAGTAATAAGGTAAAAAACATTTAATAATAAGACCTTTAAGAGCTTTGAGTCCAACCAGAAAACTAACACTTAAACATGTCTTTAAATGATACATCCACACATCTTTTACATAGCTCCACGAATAGTGATTCTACCACTTCTTCCAATTCTTGACAATCCTTTAAATGAAGAAGTTCTTTCTAAAATCCAGGTTATACCTTCTCTAGCACAGCTTGGGCTGTTTCTTCTCTTTCTATAACTTGCTACTTGGGAGAAGATTCTTCAGATAGTTGCAGAGACTGATAAGGTCCTTTTCTCCAGACTGAACAACCCCAGTTCTCTCAGCCACTGCGCATAGGACTCGTGCTCCAGGCACTGCCGGCTTTGTTTCTCTTTTTCCGACCTGCTTCAGCACCTTAATATCTTTACTGAACACAGTATTTTAGGTGCAAGCTTAAGGATTGAGCAGGAGTACTGAGATGGAAAAAGCGTAATCAAGAGTTTCTGGGTACAATATTGAAGAAATTGATTGCTGTTAATAATTTTACTAACAGAAATATTTAGGTATGAAAGGAAAACTGTCAGACAATCATGAGCAAGATCTACATTAGAGGTCAAGACATCTTTTAACTAGTTAGAAATTATAGAAATATTGCCCTACCAAACTGTTTTGAAATGTTTTAACAACACAAAAGCAATATTTTCTGATATAGATGACATTGAAAACTTACTGTTAAACAAAACAGAAGTCCAGATCTGATCTCTGTGAAAGTTAGGGTAAGTTGTAGACATACAATCTGAAAAGGAAAGGTTTGGGGAGGGAAGGTTTGGGAAGGGCAGGAACTGATAATATAAAGACATATTTTAAAAGCCATTAATCAGTACAATACTGAATTTAAAGAAATATTTATAAATGAAGAAACACCTTCTAGGAGAAATTTCCAAAATTATTTTTCTCTGATGAATTTAATATGATACTGATACTCTGCATTTGTGAAACAGTATTTATTGTGAGTAAAATAATTGAAAGACATAGGTTTAATCTGTCTGCAGTTCTTATTATCTCAAATTTACCCTAATTTCAAGCTGAATCTGTATTGTTATAATGTAGGCTTCCTGACAAATCATAAAGTAGGAGACAAGGTCTACAGTCTATAGATTCTACTGCAAAGCTTACTCAACAATTTAGGTAAATGGGTCATGTTCTTCCAGTAAGGAAATCACATTATTTTTCTTTCAATTTTTTATACATTAAGTATTTTCTAATTTTCTTGTTGTTTGTTTTCTATTAAGAACCTGACTGAGCCAGGAACAGTCCTGGGCAACACTACTGTAGAAAAATATTTTAAGTTGCTGTATGATAAGCTTAAAACAGGCCTATCCCTAAAAAAAAATAATGCTGTTCTTCATAATGTTATCTGATTACATATCCACATCACTCAAACAGTGGTGGTCCAGTGAGGAAGAACAGATTTGCATGGCACAGAGGGCAGAAATAATACTATAATATTGATTCTGGTGCTTCTTAAATTTTCAATTATTAGCTCTGCAACTTTAGTAAACTCCTTTGTATTGCTTAGACTATGTTATATGCAAACCAAAAGGCCATGAAAATTCTTGGCAAATACTCCCAGGTCTGGTGATAATGAAAATATACTTGCAGAGAAAATTATTTCTTATAAGAAAATGTGGTAGTAAGAAAAATAAGGAAGATATTTCTGGGTAGAGAAAGCCTAGTCTCTTCATGTTCCTCAGGGCTCTGGATGTGAATAGATGACCTTCAGATTGGCTGCCCAGCAGTTCCATATGTTTCATGAAGAAACACAAAAGGAAAGAAATTGTTTCTTTGTTTTATTTTGTTTTAATATCAAAGAGAACTCCCTGGCCCAGAACACAGATGTGTTATTCCTTCTCTGGCTTGTGGGCATGAAATGGGCAGTAACACCTCTGTCACTGTTTACTGACCAGTAAGTGATGTTCACCAGGGAAATATTTTATATCCTTTGAAACATGCAGCTGTATGACTGAATTCCTAATTAATAATCCCATCTATGCCTCATTTTCCTGTGTCTTTTTGAAATTTCTCATCAAAATACTTATCCTTGGTATGCCAGTTTCCATAACAACTCCTTATTTTGATCTCTTCCTTTATTATTTTCGTGGTGAAGGTTTTCTGTTTAAATCTATGTTATGTCCTTCCAAGATTGCTCCAAAGTTGTTGATTCGTTGCTCAGGAAAATAATGACCTCTTCTCTCTGGCCTCAGGTGAAGGTGTTGATTTGCCACAAGCTTTTAGAGAATAACAGAACAACCCATGTGGACACATCTTCCTGAAATCAAATAAAATACAGCATTTCTTTAAAAGAGACATTAGCATGTATAAACTGAGTCTGGTTTGGAGCTGGTATACAAAGATGACTTGATAGAGGCTGAATTAATGAGGTAGGAAATATAAAAATGTAGTTATCTTTATTTTTCCTGAAAACCCCACCCCCAAATTAGGTATAAAAACTTGTGAAATTATTTACAGATTCTGTTTGGTCATGCATTCTACCAGGATGCTTATGGGAAACTTTAGTGCAGTTTAGAGAATTCAGAAAATGGAAAAGGCTGAGCCACGAGATAGTTTCACTGCATTTATAATCAGAGGCAAACCAGGACCTTGGGAAAGGTGAAGAGAATGCCCAGTTGTACTCACAAGGACAGAGCAGGAATTTGGTGACAGTCCCTAGGTCTCTGGTCAGTGGCAGGCTCCAGGAACTGCAGGTTTTATAATCCAATTTGTGAATGCAGCACGATTCAAAAGAAAAGGAGTTGCCAGAATCGAAGTATCCATAGACATGGCTGCCACGAAGGGAAACTCATGAGCAGCATTGCAAGAAAACCACAGGTTTCATGTCAGGCAGGGTCGTTCCACAGCAGGTAGGGTCGCTCCATGGCAGGCAGGGTCTGGGCGAAGCCAGGTCTGAGTGGAGTAATCAATTTGAAGGCTGGAGCCAGAGCAGGAGAGCAAGAGCCAGGACAGGAGCCGGATGAAAGCCAGATCCCTGATTGCTTTCTGGTCACTCTATTTAAGGCATTTCTAGACAATGTGTCCAAGGCCAATGTATAATGGGCGGAAATCACCCCACTTAATCATAGTTCCCAAACGCTGAAGGCTTCGCCCGTGGGGAATGAACCTTCACCCTGGTGGGAAGAATGGGCACTAATTACCTATCTCCAGGCCATTTAGCACCTTGGAAGGCAATTTTGTGCCTTTGACTTTCCCCATTCAAACCTCTGCTGATGGAAATAGGGGAAGAGGGATTTGGAGCATAGCGTAATGGAAGATAAATTAGCTATTGAAAATGCTAGAAAGTACTGGGGTAATTTCTTAAGCATTTGACTTGTAGTTTCCGTGCTGAAGTTTATTGTCCTTATAAAATGAGTTTAATACAAGCACAGGCTATAGAGGATTAAAACCGTTACTGAATAAGGACCAGTAGGTCACACAGCCGTTAATAAGAGACTTAAGAGTCCTGTGTGGCTTAGTGAGTGTTATAGATGACTCCAGGTAAAAGTTTTTGGTAACAGATTTATTGGCACTAAAAGATCGTAAAAAGGCAATAAAAGCAAAAAAAGCAAGCAAAGCAACCGGTTGGGCATGTGAGGGTACAAAACTTCACCCAAAAAGCAACCTTACAATAGTTTTCTTCATCTTTATATAGTTACATCATCTACATAAGCAAACTTATGCTAAATAGAAGGCAGGCATATGATAATGAGTCTTAGAATAGGTGGTCAAATCCCTTCTCCCTACATTCAGTGTGGTAAGGGTCAGAGCATCCACTTTCACACATGCCCAATTGTGCAGGCTTCTTATCTGAAGAAAACAAATTCCTAGTTCTGAATGTTTATCTTTAAGACAGCTCCTTCTCAGCCGTGATGTCTCCAAATAACCAGACAGTATCCTTGCAAGTCTGCAAGATAGGTTTCTTTCCCTTTACCCTCTAAACAGGCCTCACAAGATCCTGACCCTTAATCCCAGTGCACTCTCTTATAATTTTAACACAAATCACCAGTATATTCATCACAGTGAGCTAACAAGCTAAGTTTTTATAGGCTGACATTCTGCAAGACAGACAAAACCAGCCAGTTTAACAGCCCCACCAATTTCAGCATAAGAAAAGCCAGAATCAAGTCCATTTCTGTGTCTTTGGAGCTAAGCAGTTCCAATAGTTTTTGGAACAACCTGCCCCCAGACCCACTTCCTGCTCCTTTCTTTGCTCAAATTGTACTTTAAGTAGTAACTAATTATTACCCTATAGACTCCTTGTAGCAGATAAACATGGTTTGTTTTGTTTTGTTTTTTTAATTGAGTAATCACTAACAGATGTTTATTAATTGAAATTCTCTTCTGAAATTGTCACTGGCAATGTAACAGTTAAGGGATGAATATTAGTACAAACAAAACTAATTAAAGTAAATCCAACAAATAGAACGGGTTCTTCAGCTTTATTTCTAAGAGAATAAATGGCAATTATTGACAAATAAGAGCCACAAAACTTAACAGTGTAGATGATAATGCACTTCATTTGTGTTGTGTAATTCAAAAGGCTTTTTTTTTGGTGGGTTTTATTTCGTGTTTTTACTAGCCCAGAGAGGGAGGAATGAGAGAAAGAAAGTCCATGCAATTTAAATAATTAGATGCTTGTTTTTTTCAATTACTGTATTTCAGTACAATACTGTGGTGAAGGGAGCCTGTACCCAGAATTATGCCCCAAATATTGCCAAAACATGTCCCAGCACGTTTGTTCAAATGCCCACTTCCCCCTCTGTTTTGGAGTGGTTACTCATCCCAGAGCTGAAGAAACAAAGGACTAGGCATCAACAAGCCTGGGCAAACAACCCAACCTGCCTTTTTGAGATGTGAGAAACTGCTTATAATATTTAGCTTTCGCAAGGGGAAATACTAGGGACCGTGGGGCTCAATCATTGGGCCTGGATCGTTGGGCTGATGGTCTGTATTGTGTGGGGTATTGGGAGAGAAAGGGGAGGTGCCAACAGGTCTAAAGACTGGCCAGGTCAAAAGTACAGGTTTTGTCTGTCATGATGGAGAGGGGTGGGAACGTGCTGGGGAATATATGAATATGTACATTTTAATATATTAATATGTATGTTTGCTGTCTGTATAAGTTCACCTTGTGTTGTTAGGGTTCGCCTCTAGCAAACTTGCTATGCGCCCAGTGCTGTGTTGCATTTATTTTATAATAAACTGGTTATAAATTTTCAGTAGTGAGTTCATTTCTTACAATTTGGTGACCCCAAAGTGATTACCTTGTCTGCAATGTCTGTTGGGACCCTTCAGAAGGGGGGGCGCCCCCGCCGATTTTGGCGGCCCAGAAGGGGGACCCTGGAAACCTCTCGGAACACAGGTAAATGATCCAGTCAATATTATAAGATAAAGGTAAGGGAAGGAGCTCCCGGAACTAGCCTGTAATTCTAGTGCACAAAGACCTGGGCAAGAAAAGGACTGTAAGTATTGTCCGGTTGGGCGGGTATTGAGGTCAGTGAGAGTGTGTGTGTGCGTGAGACGTGGGCTGGACAGTCTGGATCCACGAAGCGAGTGCAGAGTCCTGCTAACTGCATTTCCAATACCCCACGAGGGACTTGGCCAGTGAAGGGACGAAGCAGTTGGTGATGGAAAGCATGCACCTCGGGAAATGGGGCAAGGGGGAGGTGTAGAGCAGGCCCAGGAAACATGGGAGCAACAAGGGTACCCAGGGATATACCCCTGGACAGTACTCTGGGGTTGCGTGTTGGAGGCACAATATGCAGGATAAGGATAAGGCAAAAAGGATAATGGAGGAAGGGCCTAGAGAGGAAAGTAGATTGTGGGAAGGTTGGACATTTGAAACAAGAGTGACCAAGGAGAAGAGAGATCTTAAGGGTTTTTTTTAAAGCTTAGTTGGATCAGCTCTGGGTGGGCCTGGAGCCGGGGCCATTAGGGTAGGAGCTGCGCATAGAGCAGCTGGAGCTGCAAGGCCAGTGTCAGTGTTTGCACCAGCACCTGCGGTAGTGCGGCGGGCGGAGCAGGAGCTCTTGCGGGGAGAGCTGCAGTGGCTGAGCCGTGCCCACCAGGGACTGGTAAAGGATCAGGCTCAGGAGGTGGCCAGGCTCAGGTCAGAGAAGGAGGGTTAGGGTTATGTGGAGAGCGAGTTTTAGGGGCAAAAGGGGAAAGGTTTAAAGTCCTGGTAGCTGAGGATGTTAAATTGGAGATTGAAGCTAGAATTGGGCTAGGGTATATCTTAGTGTAGCAGCAAGGGCAAGACGTAACTTTACTAGAGAGAGATAGTTCAGTTGGACATAAGGGTAGTTCTGAAAGAGGGGCAGATGACGGTCAGATCTCGGGAGAAGGGGCAGTTGGGGTTGGAAGGAGGATTGTGTCTCTTCAAGCCCCAAGGCAAGGATTGTTTGGATTGTGGATAATAATTTTTTTACTGAAGAATTGGTGGATGGGGTGCATGGAGTGGTAATTCATGTCAATCAGGATGCATAGGATCCAGGCCTTTCAGTGAGTTTTGCCTGGGTAGGGGTCCTGGCTACGGGGTCCCAGAATTTCACTGTAGGTGGGGATTCCAGGATTCTGGGTGGTAGTCAGGTGGTCTTCACAGCCCTGGAGAATTCGTGCTGTGAAGGGGGAGCGTTGTTTCTACGGTCTAGGGGCTGTGGAGACTGGTCATCTGTAGGGATCAGGAGACCAGCGCTGCATCCTGGTTTTTGGCGTCCCAGTGGTGAAGGGCCTGGTTTCGGGGTTTTGGTATCCTGCGGTCCAGTTTCTGGAGGGGCCTGGGCCATGGGGCCCCACGTTGCAGTGGCAGTCGTGGGTTTTACATCCTGGTTTCTGGTGTGCCGGTGGTGGGGGACCCGGGTTCAGGAGTTTTTCATATCCTGCGGTCAGTTCCTTAGGGGGGCACGGTCACACTCGCGGGTCTGATGTGCCGGTTAATAGGGGGGACCTCAGTTTGAGGGACCTGCTTCGGGAAGGTTTTTTTTCTGTGGATTCAGGTTTCCACAGGAGGGCAGGGACCTGGGCTGCGGCGTGTGAGGGGTTTTTTTTTGCGGTTTGACTTTACAGGAGATTGGCACAGTGGGGGGGGGTCAGTAGTTCGCAGGGAGCGGGCTAGTGGCTCGGAGCTGGCGTTTCAACTGCCGCCACTCGGTTTTGACCCCCGGGCAGTGATCAGGACAATGGGACAAAAGCAAGTCATCAGAACTCCCTCCCATTCCCATCTCAGAGAGCGCGTTAGTGTTTTAGTAGGGAAGAAGCTGAATATGCTGCTGTTTGGATTAGGACTTCACACCCTACCCCTGTTCCCATATTTAAGGACAAAGACAAGGAAAAGGCAGACAGGCTGGCATGAGACAAAGAATTGAAGAAGCTGTGCCTAGAAATTTTGATAAAGCCTATAGTGAGCATCAGAGGAAACCTCCTATGGAGTGGATGGTAAGATTAAAGAGAAGTTTGCAGCTCTATTCTGGAATAGATCCCAGTTCTGCAGCTGGGGTGGTACTTCTCAGGATGCAGTTTGTGGCAAAACCATGGGCAGATATTGGAAATTGGAAAAGATTGAAGATTGGCAAACCAGAGGTTTAGAGGAATTACTACGTGAAGCTCAGAAGGTGTTTGTAAAGAGGGATGAAGAGAAACAGAAGGCAAAAGCTAGAATGTTAGTAACTGCTGTAAGGGTACTGTTGATTATGGATAGAGAGGAATAAAAAGGTAAAATTCTTATATGATAAATTAGCCCTCAATAGTAATATTAAATGGAGTCCAGAAGATCATTTGATCTTTTTGTACATCTATAGGGGTGTTGACCCAGGACTGGACTGGAAGTAAAAATCCTGTAGGGCATTGTTCCAAGTTATTAGATTCTGTAAGTAGGTGAGGGCCAATTTGCTTATCAGCGGCCTTTATTAGTAGAGGGGGCCCAGAAAGCAACTTTTTGTTTTGTTCTGGTCTCAGATCCCACCTTTAGGATTCCTGATGCATATGGGAATGAAGCTGGGGGGTAAAGTGTTAATAAAAACTTGGAAAGGAGAGTCACTAATTTCCCCTTGGGAAGGATCTTTTCTTGGTTTGGTTAACAACAGATCCAGCTGTCCATACTGCAAAACAAGGGTGGACGCATGCTTCGTGAGTAAAAGGAGCACTTCAGGAATGTGCCTCTGAACCTGACTGACTTGCACCTGTAATACCTCTGGTCTGAAGGCACTGCAGGTAGCAAGACAAACCCACATTTTGAAACATCTGAATCTGCATTTGTGACTGTTTGAGGCTGTCCCTTTGAGAAAGGGGACGTTGTGGCTGAATGTTTATAAACAAAAGACAGATCTAAACTAATTTCATTGATAGATTGGTAGAAAGCACCTTTGAACTTGGAGTTCATCAGAGACTTGTGGGCAGTCTTGTATCTTCTCCCCTTCCTTGCGCAGCTCACAGCTTCTGGGCTTTTGGCCAGACTGACCTTGAGCAAAGATAAGGCCTCTACTAACACATTTGCTCTAACCATATTTCTGCTTTTAATTAACAAATTATTCCTTTTTCTCTCTTTCTAACCCTCTTTGGGGAAAAAGGGGAGAGAAGGGGGTACAGGGGGAAATGCTTCCCCCAGACAGGGGGAAGGGAATCTCATTTCTCTCTATATATTGTAAATACTGTAAATTCTGTATATATTTCCCTGCGTCTCCTAAACTGCTTTGCAAATATAGCACACAATCCCTTTGCTAATCTGGCTGCGATTTTTTTTCCCTTTCAATTTTCTTCCCTTTACTTACCGGGGCGGGGGAAGAAGGCTTTACAGCCTTCCCCTTCAACCTTCGACATTTTTTTTTGCTTGGCTTCCCAACGTGCGGCGGATAATTAGCTTGATTTATTTCTTTATTGTTTTATTGCTTTAGTGTTTTATAGCCGGATTAGCAAACATGAAGGTACTGTGGATTTTAGAGCATTTATTTTTTTCAATTTTTGAGGCTCTGGTTTACAGATATTGTTTGGGTTTGATTCTGGATTACTTGGGTAAATATTTGGTGCGGACAATTTATTTGTGGTTTATGTATAGAGTTAGACTATGGTATGGAAAATGTGTTGATTTCTTGTGACCAGCGAGATACAGAAATGTGACCTCTAGCACTCTCCTGATTGGGATAAAAGGCTTTAAATTCCAGAGGAGGAGAGAGTAACTTTAGGTGATGGCTGGGATCCAAAGGTGATTTATTTGGTGTCTGTAATCCTGCTCTTGGTGATAATTAACGTGTATCTGCTAATTTCCTTACATTGGGAGATGAAGGTATCCCGAGCGTGTTTTATTATTAAAAATAGATCAAGGAGGAGATGGTGTGGCTCTGGGTCAGTCCCAGAGACATCTAGTGATGAAGAATGTGGAGAATCTGTGTCAATTAAAAAGACAGCTAAAAAGTTAATTGGAAAGGCTGCTCTGAATGGTTTTCCCGCTGATTCTGGCAAGCTGCCAGGGGCAGCGGCAAGTGTCAATATGGTGTCTGCTCTTTTTTCTCCTCTCTCTTCTCCACCGGCCATTAACAGAGCAACGTCAGTTCCGCCCACTCTCTCGGTGGGACCAGAAGTCACTACCCCAGCAGCTGATTTATCTCAGGACCTGTCAGCTTCTATTAAGGTGGCTGTAAATTCAAACACAGCTCCAGTTAAGGTGGCTCCTTTAAAGACTAGAAGTGGTGTGACCGTTTGAGGCTGTGCCTTTAATAAAGGGAATATGGTGGACGGATGTTGGTAAATGAAAAGAACGGATCTAAACTAATTTCATTGGAAGAGTAGGAGGAAGCACCTTCTGAACTGGGAGTGAACTGGGCACTCCAGCACTTTTATCTTCAGTCTTGCTTCCGCCTCTTCTTTGGGCAGCAGTTTTCTGTGCTGGGCTTTCTGCCAAGACTTCGGCCTTGAAACCGATAAGCTATAAGGTCTGTATTAACTGCTTTCCAATTAACACAAAACTGCTTTTAACTTCTTTCTTTCTCTTTCTCTCTCTTTTCTGACCTACTCTGGGGAAAGGGGGGGAGAGAGGGGAGAGCGGATGTGGGGAACCCCCTCGGCAGAGGGGGGAACTCTCATTTCTGTATTACTTTATTGTATATCTTTGTATATATTGTAAATATTGTAAATTTGTATATATTCCCCTGCATATCCTACATTGCTTTGTAAATATACAGCTCCACTGCTTTGCTAATTCGGCTGGTGAGTTTTTTTTTCCCTTTCCCTTCAATTTTCTTTCCCTTTACTTTACAGGGGGGAGGGAAGAGGCTTCTTGTCCTTACCCTTCCACCCCACCACATTTTTTTTCTTGGCGTACCCAACGTGCGGCAGATAATTAGTTTAATTTATTACTTGATTGATTTAGTGTCTTCTAGCTGAATTAGCAAACATGAAGGTATTGTGGTTTGTGGAGAGATTATTCTTTTCAATTTTTGGGGCTCTGGTTTACAGATATTGCTTGGGTTTGATTTTGGATTACCTGGGCAAATATTTGGTGCGGACAATTTATATGTGGGTTATGTATAGAGTTAGACTATGGTATAGAAAATGCATGGATTTCTTATGGCCAGTGAGATACAGAAATGTTACCTCCACCACTCTCCCAATTGAGATAAAGGGTTTTAAGATTCCGCCTGAGGAGAGAGTAACTTTAGGTGATGCCTGGGATCCAAAGGTGATTTATGTGATGTGTATAATTCTGCTGCTGGTGATAACTAATGTGTTTTCTCTGTATTCCTTGTGGCAAGAGAGAAAGGTGTCCAGAGCTTGTTTTGTTACTAAAACTAGATCAAAAAGAAAACGCCGTGGCTCTGGATCAGTCCCAGAGTCATCTAGTGATGAGGAATGTGGGAATCTGTGTCAGTTAAAAAGAAGGCTAAAATGTTAATTGGTAAAGCAGCTCTAAAAGACTTTGCTGATTCTAGCAAGCTGCCAAGGGCGGCAGCCGGTGTCAACATGGCGCCTACTCCTTCTCCTACTCCTTCTTCTCCTTCTTCTTCTCCGTCGGCCATTAACGGAGCAACGTCACTTCCGCCCAATCCCTCGGTGGGACCGGAAGTCACTGCCCCAGCAGCTGATTTATCTCAGGACCTGTCAGCTTCTATTAAGGTGGCTGTAAATTCAAACACAGCTCCAGTTAAGGTGGCTCCTTTAAAGACTAGAGGTGTAAAGGCCAAAGATGGAGAAGAAGAGCTGGAGGCTGATCCTGGTGAGGGGCCCTCTACTCTAAAAAATCCTGCTGAGGAGGAAGAGAAGGTTTGTTTTAAAGATCTAGCTAACCTAGAGAGATCAAAGCAGGATGGAGATGAAGTTAGGAAAGCAGCTGGCAAAGGTGGTTCTCAGCTTAAAGAGATCCTTGGGAGAGTGACAGCACGATTATATGGGCAAAGAATTCAGGGAGACGAAGAGGAAGATGATATTTCAGAGTGTTCATCACCCCGTGAGGAATTGCGTTATGTCCGTAAAGATTTCACCAGGGCAGATAAGGAACCAGTTCTAGCTTGGCTTAGTAGGTGTTATGATACAGGTGCTCCAGCTCTAATGATTGGAGACAAGTCGGCAGCTCAGTTAGGAACGCTCTTGAAGGATAATGGAATAGACAGACATGTAGGCAGGGTTCTCGGTAAGGTTAATCTGTGGATACGCCTTTTAATGGCGGTTGCCCTGAGATACCCTTCTCGAGATGATCTCCCATGGAATCCTAAACCCTGGACTACCATAGATGAGGGAATTAAGCATTTGAGAGAATTTGCTGTTAGAGAGCTACTCTATGGTGAACATGAAACTCTGAATCCTGATGACACTCCTGTGGGTATTGGTCCTGCTAAAAAGATCATCAAACTTGCTCCTTCTAATTATGCAAACATTCTGGCAAGCAGAATTGTGTCAAGAAATTATGGTGGAGCTTCTCCTACAGTTGGTCAATTCACTGATCAAATGAGACAATTGGAGGATAGCATGACACATGTTTCTTTGGTTTCAGCCATTGAAACTCTGTCTGGAAAAATTGAGAGTTGCATGAAAGATCTGAAGGATTCGATATACCAATTGGCAGAGATGGATAATTCTAATTCTTCCTCCAGGTGGATACAAGTTTCCTCTGTGAGGAATACACGTCCTCCAAGGAGGTCATTCCAAAACAGATCAAATCAAAACAGATCACCAAGGCAATCACGTAGGACTATTTGGATAACTCTGCGTGATCAGTTTGGTGAGAACATGAACAAGTGGGATGGCGAACCAATATCTAATCTTTTCAGGAGACTGAGGGAACTGCAAAGTGGCAGAACCCGAGGTAGTAATACCAGAAGGGTAGCTATTACTTCCACAGTTCCCCAGAACAACTCTAATAGCTCCAACAGTGGCTCCAGTTAAAACATGCAAAGTTATAACACTGCACACTGTTTGCAATGCACATGTGGGCATGTTCCCCACAACTAGGGATACCCTGCCTCCCACCAGGGGGAGGAGAGGGATAACAGAGATAATAGAATCTATTGGGATGTGTACATCCAGTGGCCTGGCACTTCACAATTTTGGAAATACAGGGCCTTGGTTGACACAGGAGCTCAGTGCACCATAATACCAATAAATTATCAGGGATCAGAGTCTATAACTATTTTGGGAGTCACTGGTGGATCTCAAGAGTTAAGTAAGGTGGAGGTTAATATAAGTTGAACTGGTAAACAATGGAGAAAGCATACAGTTGTGACTGGACCTGATGCACCTTGTATTTTGGGAACTGATTTTCTGAGAGAAGGGCATTTCAAAGAACCTAGAGGTTACAGATGAGCTTTTGGAGTAGTTTCTGTAGAAATTGATGGACAAAAATTGAAGCTGTCTGTTAGACCTGAGCTTTCTGATGAATCTGCAGTTGTGGGACAACATAAGATACAGGACATTAAATTGCTGGTTGCTTCTCAGACTGTGCATCACAGGCAAAACAGAACCAACCGTGACTCTTTGTTGCCCATTCAGAATCTGATTCGTCAGTTGGAGAGTCAGCAAGTCGGTAGCAAAACTCATTCACCTTTCAACAGTCCAGTGTGGCCTATGCGAAAGCAGAATGGAGACTGGCGTCTGACAGTAGACTACCGAGCCCTGAATGAAGTGACACCACCTATGAGTGCAGCAGTACCAGACATGATGGAACTCCAGCATGAGCTGGAATCCAAAGAGGCCAAATGGTATGCTACCATAGACATTGCTAATGCATTTTTCCCTATTCCCATAGCAGAGGAATGCAGGCCTCAGTTTGCTTTCACCTGGAGAGGAATCCAGTACACTTTCAACAGACTGCCAATGGGCTGGATCCACAGCTCAAGCATCTCTCATGCAGTAATCCACGGTGCTCTGGAGAGAAAGGTGGTGCTCCAGAACACATCCAGTTCATCGATGATATCATCGTCTGGGGTAAAACTGCTGAGGAAGTCTTCGAGAAAGGTAACAAAATCATTGACATTCTTCTGAATGCAGGTTTTGCCATCAAGCAAGACAAGGTGAAAGAACCTACTACAGAGATCCAGTTTCTGGGAGTGCGGTGGCAGGATGGACGCTGACACATTCCAGTGGATGTGGTAAATAGAGTCTCTACCATGGCAAATCCCACAAACAAGCAAGAAACTCTACGTTTTATGGAGATGGTGGGATTTTGGAGACTGCTCATTCCTGGATACAGTCAGATTGTGAAACCTCTATATGATGTGAGTCAAAAGAGAAAGAATTTCCACTGGGGACCTGAACAACAAGCAGCCTTTGACCAGATAAAGCAAGAGGTAGTTCAAGCAATGGGTCTGGGACCTGTCCGGGATGATCCAGACATTAAGAACATTTTGTACACGGCTGCAAGTGACAATGGTCCAACCTGGTGCTTGTGGCAAAAAGCTCCAGGTGAGACACGTGGACGACCTCTTGGTTGCTGGAGTCGAGGTTACAGAGGTTCAGAGGCTAATTATACTCCAACAGAGAAAGAAATTTTAGCTGCCTATGAAGGAGTAAAAGCATCTTCTGAAGTGATTGGAACTGAATCACAACTTATCTTAGCTCCCAGATTACCAGTTTTGAATTGGATGTTCAAAGGCAAAGGCTCCATACCAAATCATGCCACAGACTCAACATGGTCTAAGTGGAGGGCTTTGATAACACAGAGAGCTCGAATAGGAAATCTTGAAAGACCTGTTCCGGTGGAGGTGATCTCAAGTTGGCCTGAAGGTATCAACTGTGCTAAACCTCCAGAGGAGAAAGTAACTTGTGCTGAGGAAGCTCCTCCTTACAATGACCTGTCTGATGATGAAAATAAATATGCTTTGTTCACAGACGGTTCCTGTCGTCTTGTTGGAAACAAGCGAAGGTGGAAGTCTGCAGTGTGGAGTCCAACACGCCGAGTTGCAGAGGCGAAAGATGGAGAAGGAGAATCTAGTCAGTTCGCAGAGGTAAAAGCTGTCCAGCTAGCTCTCAATGTTGCTGAATGTGAGAGATGGCCAAAGCTTTATCTCTACACCGACTCATGGATGGTAGCCAATGCTCTATGGGGTTGGCTAAAGAACTGGAAGAAAAGTGGTTGGCAGAGGAAAGGAAAGCGCATTTGGGCAGCCGACCTGTGGCAGGACATTTCTGATCGAATTGAGAGAATTCCAGTGAAAGTGAGACACATTGATGGTCACATTCCTAAGAGCAAAGCTACTGAGGAACAACAACACAACCATCAGGCAGATTTAGCTGCAAGAGTTTCTCAAGTAGACATGGACTCTAGTCTTGGTCTCAACTGGGAACACCAAGGTGAGATATTTTTAGATCAGTGGGCTCATGATTCATCAGGACATCAAGGCAGAGATGCAACATACCAATGGGCTCATGACAGACCCATAGACATTTCCATGGATGCTATCACACAAGTCATCCATGACTGTGACATTTGTGCTGCTATTAAGCAGGCAAAGAGAATTAAGCCCTTGTGGTATGGTGACCGATGGTCCAAGTACAAATATGGTGAAGCTTGGCAGATTGACTACGTCACTCTACCACGTTCTCATTCTGGTAAGCAATACCTGCTTGCTATGGTAGAGGCAAACACTGGATGGTTGGAAACTTATCCAGTTCCACATGCAACTGCACGCAACACCATTCTCAGTTTGGAGAGACAAATCCTGTGGAGACACGGAACTCCCGAGAGGATTGAGTCAGACAACGGAACTCATTTCAAGAACAACCTTGTAAAGAGCTGAGCAAAAGAGCACGGTATTGAGTGGATATTCCATATTCCCTACTATGCAGCAGCCTCAGGGAAGATTGAATGCTACAACGGTTTGTTGAAGACCACTCTTAAAGCCATGGGAGGTGGATCTTTGAAAAACTGGGAAAAACATTTAGCACAAGCAACCTGGCTGGTAAATAGTAGAGGTTCAGTGAACTGAGCTGGACCTGCACATTCAGATTTGCTACAGAAAGTAGAAGGTGATAGAGTTTCTGTTGATAGAGAAAAGAATCTGTTAGGTAAAACTGTTTGAGTATTTTCACCCTCAGAAGAGGCTAAACCTGTCCGAGGGGTGGTTTCAGCTGAAGGTCTGGGTCATACTTATTGGGTAATGCAAGAGAATGGTGAAATTCAGTGTATACCACAAAGAAATTTAACTTTAGCTGAGAGAGTCTGATTTCAAACTGCTGTACAGCTACATCGCGTCCAAAGGAAGAATCAATGAGGAATCTATGGTGCACGAACCCTGAGATCCCTGGGAGTCCTTGGTCAACTAAGAGACCCTGAGAATCCCTGTTTCCCTTTTCTTCTCTTTGTCGGCAAAGGAATGAACTGTTTTCCTTTTTTCTCCTTTTCTGATTTTCTTGGTCTTCTGAATCATCTACATCTGTGTATAGCCGGAATGGACTATGAACTTCTCTCATAAACTGTAAATATTATTTTAGATTGGATGGACAGTATGAACAGCCAATGAAATTGTTTAGAAGGGGTGGACTGTGACCATTTGAGGCTGTCCCATTGAGAAAGGAGACATTGTGGTTGAATGTTTATAAACAAAAGAGAGATCTAAACTAATTTCATTGGTAGATTGGTAGAAAGCGCCTTTGAACTTGGAGTTCATCAGAGTCTTGTGGGCAGTCTTGCATCTTCTCCCCTTCCTTGCGCAGCTCACAGCTTCTGGGCTTTTGGCCAGACTGACCTTGAGCAAAGATAAGGCCTCTACTAACACATTTGCTCTAACCATATTTCTGCTTTTAATTAACAAATTATTCCTTTTTCTCTCTTTCTAACCCTCTTTGGGGAAAAAGGGGAGAGAAGGGGGTACAGGGGGAAATGCTTCCCCCAGACAGGGGGAAGGGAATCTCATTTCTCTCTATATATTGTAAATACTGTAAATTCTGTATATATTTCCCTGCGTCTCCTAAACTGCTTTGTAAATATAGCACACAATCCCTTTGCTAAAACGGCTGCATTTTTTTTCCATTTCAATTTTCTTCCCTTTACTTACAGGAAGGGGGAAGAAGGCTTTGCGGCCTTCCCTTTCAACCCTCGACAGCATTGCAAGAAAATATCAAGGATTTCATTCTGTGTATAAAACATCCTGGGACTTGATGTCATTGGGGATCGGTAAAGTGTAATAATAATGGTAAAATGGTTATTTAGAAAAGTGATAGTACATTTTTCTGCTGCACTATAATGATGTGCTGAGAGTGTGTGTGGTTATAAATGTATGCTGTTGTAGTTATGTAATTAGGTTTCCTGTGTGTTCAAAAACTTTAACTCCTTGATTATCAAATGTAAATTGGCTTGTTGGATAATTTGAAGTGATTAGGACAGAGGATTCATCTGTGTTCTGTGTGTTAAAGTACCAAAACCTGTGTTCAGCTAGTGAGACCACAGAGACTGCAATACAGACAGCCAACATGCAACCAGAGTTAAAGGACTGGTGGATCCATCCACTGAATGGACTGTGGTACCCCAAATGGAGGACATGAGGATGAGTTCCAGTATCAGAATAGGAGTGGTAATGGTCCTTGCCTGAAAACATCACAAACTAGAAACAGGTCAGGGTTCTAAATTGGTACAACCTCCCAGGACAAGGGAAGGAGACACGGTCCGAGCAGAGCATTGGTGGGGATTGAAGGAGGCAAGACCGGGTGGACCTCTGTAATTGCCACGAAGAAGATCTAGAACCATGGCTGTGGGCAGCAACCCCATAGGCCATGTGAGTGGAGTTGGAAGTCAAACTGGACTCCTAATTCCCAGGATTAACCACTCAGAAAGTTGTCACCCAGATATTGGTATATACCATAGCCACTCACTGTGTATGGTGCCTATTAAAGTAAAAGAGGAAATATTTTCAAGGCACGAAACATCAGTTGTTACCCCATTTCTTTTACCAGAAAGTTTAAATTGGAATCCTTTTGCTTGTTGTAGAATTGTTGCCAAGTTAGGTTATTATGGCTGAAGCCAAATGTAGTAGAAAGAAGGGGAGGGATTCTGAGAAACTGGTTATAGTATTTGGCTTTTGCAAGGGGAAATACTGGGGACCGTGGGGCTCGATCGTTGGGCCTGGATCATTGGGCTGATGGTCTATATTGTGTGGGGTATTGGGAGAGAAAGGGGAGGTGCCAACAGGTCTAAAGACTGGCCAGGTCAAAAGTACAGGTTTTGTCTGTCATGATGGAGAGGGGTGGGAGCGTGCTGGGGAATATATGAATATGTACGTTTTAATATATTAATATATATGTTTGTCGTCTATATAACTTCACCTTGTGTTGTTAGGGTTCGCCTCTAGCAAACTCGCTATGCGCCCAGTGCTGTGTTGCCTTTATTTTATAATAAACTGGTTATAAATTTTCAGCAGTGAGTTCGTTTCTCACAGGGGTAAACAAGATCATGCACCCACCTTATGGGCTGTTTGTTCTTCTTCCAAGTTGGGGTATAATTCTAGCCATATGCTTTGTCATTGACTAAAGGCGTTTACCAAGTTTGACTATTGGCTAAATATAAGCCTTGAGCATGTTATAAATACTACCCAAATTGTAAGCTCTTTTCTCTTTTGTGTTGTTCTGCTCTATGCATATGCTCTGTCCTCATCCATGTGCTTTACTTTTGTCTGCAGTCAAGAAAGAAGCCTGCTACCCAGGAAGCACTGTCATTCCTTGGTTTACCTGAGCTTGCAAAGAGTCATTTGCAAGCTCCTCTACAGCGGCAGCAAGTCTTGTGTCTTTTCCCAGTACCAGCAGTATGAAGAAGCTGCCACCACGTTTTAAAGAGACTGAGCCCTGCTGGTATGTCTAGCCAGATCGGAGAGAGCTGGACTGAATCCTTTGGCAGTTCTAAGTGTCTGCTACAGGCTTGAGTCCATAGACCTGTAAGCCAAAGCCTTTGTGTACCTGCTCACAAAGTAGGACCATGCTCAGCCATGGGAGAAGGAGCTGCTGCTCCATGTAATTTAAAGCACCTCTGCCAGGACCACCTGTGAGTGCCCCATACAGCTTCACAAAGGACTGTCCCATAGCTCTAGAAACAGGAAAGCAGTCACTGAGAGGAAATGGCTGTTTGTTCACTTTTGAGTTGAGCAGGGGAAAGCCGTGCCACATCATGCCACCCCCTTCCCTCACCCCCCCATGCTATCCAGCAGCCTCGGAAGGGGAACTTCCCCCCCAACCCACAGTATCCTGCCAAATCTGCAGGACCGCAGTGCTGAGGGAGCCAGCCACGGAGCAATTCCAGATGAACCTGCCTGTCAGCAGAATTCTACACAGCACTCCAGCAGCTGCAGCTGCTGCCTCTATCATGTCCAGAAGGGCCCACCCCCAACCCTGGGAGCCAACCACAGCAGCTAAGGCAGCCACAGCCCTGCCAGGCACTCACAAGTTCCTTAGTCTCCACAGCCAGCCAGCATAGCAGCAATGTAGAAACCAGCTTATCAACAAGGGAAACTCTGGATCTTTTCAGTGCTCACATGTTTAACTTCAGTTTTGGTTCTGTTCAAAATCCCTGTGCTTTAGCTTGTGTGGTATCGCAATTTGTGATTCATTACTCTGATTATACCCAGAACCATAATTTGTGATCATAAACTGATTTAAGTCTCTGTCAGGTTCCTTTAATTGTATGCTTTGACATTTTGTCTCTTCTAGCTACTTAGCATCTGCAAGCCTCTTGTCGAGTCACCATCTGGTGGACAAGCATCAGAATTGCAACCTTGGTTCTTAATTGAATAGGTGGTTTGTATTTCTCTAATTTGATTCAAAATTATTATACTGTACGAGCTTAGGGGACATATTCCAAAACTGTGCACTAGAATATGCATACAAGTATTATTTAAAGAGTATTAATATTATAAACCTTATATTGATACCTGGTTGAGGGCACCAAGTGCACTGTCATCAAATTTACTGATGACACAAAACTAGGTGGAAAGTCTGACACACTAGAAGGTTGTGCTGCTATTCAGCGGGACGTGGACAGGCTGGAGAGTCAGGCAGGGAGAAATGTGATGAAATTCACAAAGGCCAGTGTAGAGTCTTGCATCTGGGAATGAGCAACCCCATGTACCAGTATAGGTTGGGGACTGACCTGCGGAGAGCAGTGAAGGCAAAAAGGACCTGAGGGTCCTAGTGGATGGAAGGTTGACCATGAGCCAGCAGTGTGCTATTGTGGCCAAGAAGGCCAATGGTATCCTGGGTTGTATTAGAAGGTGTTTGGTCAGTAGGTCAAGAGAGGTTCTCCTCCCCATCTACTCTGCCCCAGTGAGGCAATATCTGGAATATTGTGTCCAGTTCTGTGCCCCTCAATTCAAGAAGGACAAGGAACTGCTTGAGAGAGTCCAGTGCAGAGCCACAAAAATGATTAAGGGAGTGGAATATGTTCCATGTGAGGAGAGGCTGAGGGAGCTGGGTCTCTTCCTCTTGGAGAAGAGGAGCCTTAAAGGTGACCTCATTCATGTGCCAAGAGGATGGGGCCAGGGTCTTCTTGGTGATGCCCAACAACAGGACAAGGAGCAGTGAGTGGAAGTTGAGGCATAAGAAGTTCCATGTAAACATGAGGAAAAACTTTGCACTGTGAGGGTGACAAAATACTGGAACAGAATGCCCAGTGGGGTTGTGGAGTTTCCCTCCCTGAAGATATTCAACACCCACCTGGATGCATTCAAGTGTGACCTGATGTTGGTGATTCTGCTTTGGCAGGTGGGTTGGTCTAGATGATCTCTCAAGATCCCTTTCTGTCTCTAACATTCTGTGATTCTGGGTGTGACAGTTTTAGGTTATACCTTTAAGTTTTTTTTCCACAGATCTTGAGCAGAAAAGTAGTAATATGTAAATAAGTCGCTATTGGGCATAAAAAGGAAAATAATTATAATTCTAACAATCCCATTGGAAAGATATCTACCACAAGATCTAGTTCCCAAAACAAATTCTTTCTCTTCTCATTTCTTCACTCTGGGAGAGATACTAACTTTCTTCTGCTTGACCTTGGCTGCATTGTTTTGGCTAAGTCTAATGTCCCTCTGCTTCTGTCTCTTGCCCCTTTTGTACAGGGAAGTAAGGGGGAGGCAGAGAGCGAGAAGCTAGTAGCTTCCTCTGGTCCTTGTCCAGGGGGTTCCTTGTGCTGTGCATTAATTGTAAATATCTGTAAATATTGTAAATACTGTGTATTTTGTGCATATTCATTGCATTCTGCTGTAGATTATAGTTTTGCTTGTAAATATACCTTTCATTTGTTTCCAACTGTGCTAGTGCTGGTCTGGCAAATTTAAAATTGGGGGTGGGGTGGGGAATTTTCAACCCACCACACTTGGATTCTGTATTATTTTTTATTATTAACAAATAATAATTTTTTTTTAATAAATAATAATTAATAACCTTATCCATTGCAAATATCACAATTGAAAGCACATTGCTGTCAGGGGAAAAAAAAAATATTGTAAAACAAATGTTAGATTCATCTAAACAGATTTATTACTCTGCACACTCCAAAAAGTCTCTCAGATAAAAGAATAGGCTTTGGGTTTTTTTCTGGTGGTGCTGTATTTTAGCTAGCACAATATGAAAAATATGAAAAAATGCTCTGTGTGGAAACTACAAGACCAGTCTGAATTCCTGTCAATCATTTAATCTTGCGTCTGCTAAATCCTAGCTTTTAGCTCTAATATAGACTGAAAAGGAAATGGAATACCATTTTATTTGAAAATTGACTTCACAAGATAAGGTTTTAAGAGGCAATTGCAGAATCACAGAAAGGACAAAGAATCATGTGAAGAGATACCATATGGATTGCTAAAATGGTACGCTTTTTCTTTGTTAATCACAATGCAAATCCCCCATCCCTTGGACAGACTCAAGGTATTGTCAAAAGGAAAAGGGTTAACAAAAGTTCTAGATTTCACAGCTGGGAGTGGGGAGGTATCACATCAGTATTTGATGGTCCCAAAATATAAGCAGGAGCATCAACACAAGGGAATGATAAATTTCTATCTTCATATTTAAAGTTATGGCTAAAAAATATTGTCTTACTTTGTTAGTATTTTGCATATAAGATTAAGCTTACGTCTCAGAATGATTCTTAACTTCTTTGCATCACCCTTCTAGAACTCAATGCTGCACAGGATTCATCATATTAAACTTGATGTGTCACCTCTGTGTGTGGGTTTGACTTCGCACACTGGGTGAAGAATTCATTTTTGGAACAGTTTGTCAAACACAACCAATCCTTTTCTGGGTAAAATTATGTTCTAATTCAACATGCAAGAGGTAAAAGATGTGAAATTCAGAAGAGTGTTCAACAGCCCTTGCGAGAGTAAAAATAAGGTAACTTATTCATGTGCACAAGTAAATTTTCAGGATTCTAGTTAGGGGCATAATTTTAGAATTCTAAGGTGGCACAACTAAGAGCAACAGAAATAGATATTTCCAGTGTTCATTAATAATGGTTTTGTCAGAGCATACTGCCTTTGGTATTATTTTTTTAATATTCCTTTCTGTATCAGCACTTAACAGATATAAACCAAAAGTTCATTGTCATTAATAGTAAAGAACTGAACAAGTCTAATATGCATTGGAACTGATACATCAAAAAGGTTACAGAACTATTTTTATGTTAAAATATTTCCTTTCATATGTGTGTAGAAAAGTTTTGATCCATTGTGTACAATATTTCTCAATAGATGATTAATAGGTCAACTTTTTGTTTACTTTTCAATCAGTTTGAGCTGCAAATGGCACACCACATCCATAATTTTGAAGTTCTGTTCAGTCAGGATGCTGTGTGTTAATTATCTCCGTATTTTTATATGTGAATTCCTTCTATATGGAAAAGATGAAATATCTCCATCAAGATACTAATGGGACATGTGGTAGTTTGCATTAATTGATATTTTAATACAAATTATGATTTTGTTATTCTGCTTCCCTTGAGATTTCCTTGGGAAAGTCATCTTACAGGAGTAGCTCTCTCTCCTACACACCTACAGAGGCATCTGCCTCTTGGAAGGCATCTTTTATTTATTTAGAACAAATAAATCTTCAATTTCTACTAATGGTAAACCATATAAACAAGGCATGGTGATCTTGGCAGGTCAAGTACTGCCACAGAAACAACACTTCCACCTGCAATCCTCCTTTTGCACTGGTAGAATTGCTTTGAATATTTACAAACCAACATATTAGACTTCTAGATCTTCGTTCATCATGACTTCCTACCCCTTTGTTCTACTAGCTGTTATTTTAATCTGGAAAAAAATGTGTTTAATAATCCTTTCTCACTCAAATCTCAGGTATATATATAGATTGAAAAAACAATACTTATAGATGTTTGTATTATTGAGTTGTATATGCAAAGTGCAGAAACAGTCTGATTTACATAACTGTTGTCAATTTATACTATTTGAGATGTGTGTTGAATGGCATCAAGCATTGGCACTTTTAAGTTTTATAATGTCTTACACACAGTACTTTCAACCCAAAAGTATGTGAGCATGAAAAAAAATAATTAATTATCTGTAGGGACACATATGTTTAAAAAGATATAGACCTCTCTTTTTAATACATGTTTGTATATGTAGTTTATTGACAACTGTTCCCATAAAAAAAAATAATAATGATATGGACTACTGAGTTATTTTTTTTCTACAGTTCAGCTGAAATTTTCAGTGGATTGGATTCATTGGCTAGCACCTAAAAAGTCAGTGTCTGTCAACAAGTCAGTGTACTCAAATAACTGATTTTTTCCTAAAGAAAGCAACATATAACTCTTGGAATATAGACCCAAAATACGACATAAATAAAAATCCTATCATTTTATATTTCCAAACTGTTTATAGAACTATAGAATGGTAGAGTTTGAAAGGAAGTTTGGAGATCATCTTTTTCAACCCCCCTGCTAAGAAATGTGTGACTTGATCAAGTTGCGCAGGAACTCATCCAGGTGGGTTTTGCAAGTCTTCAGAGAAAGAGAATCCACAGCCTCTCTGGGCAGTCTGTTCAAGTACTCTGTCACCCTGAAAGTAAAGAAATTTTTCCTCATGTTCAAGGGAAACATCATGTATGTCTTGGGTTAACCCTCCTGTTTCCCTATAACACAGAAGTGCAGGGACAAAAAGTCATCTGGGTTGAGATAAAGAATTGAGATAAAAAGTATAAGTGAGATAACCTACTGCACAATTACCTTAGCCTATCGCAGAATAAAGGTAGCAAAATGCAGAAAAGCAGCACCATGAGAGTGGTGAGGCCCTGGAATGGGTTGTCCAGGGAGGTGATTGAGGCCCCGTCTCTGGAGGTGTTTAAAACCAGGCTGGATGAGGCTCTGGCCAGCCTGATCTAGTGTGGGGTGTCCCTGCCCATGGCAGGGGGGTTGGAACTAGATGATCCTTGTGGTCCCTTCCAACCCTGAATGATACTATGATACTATGATACTATGATACTATGAAGTAGAAAATGAGTGAGCTACTCAACTCCTATGGATTCCAACGCCATCCCTACAGAAAAAGAGCCAAGACTGTAACCTAGAACCCACAAGCAGCAACTGGAATGGGAAGCCTTTAATATTACAATCTAAACTTCAAGGCCCATAATACTTTGCTCCAGCCAGAACCTCCATTTTTTAAGCTGGCACAATAGCAGCATAGTAAGAATAGGAGACAATTCAACACAACCCATGACAATGTTTTCAAAAGTCTTTTTGAAGCTGATGTAGACAACAGCCACTGTTTTCCCTTCATCTAAATTGTTCACACTATCATAGAAGACTATCAGATTGGACACACCTAGTTTCCCCTTTGTGAGTTCATGTTCACTATTCCTGATAATCTTCTTTCTCTCCATGTGTGCAGAAATTACCTGTCTTCTTTACACCCGCCCTTCAGATATTCGAACACATTGATAAGATATGCCCTGAGCCTTCTCTTCTCCAAGCTGAACATCCTGCAGGTCTGTCAGCCTTTCTTTATAAGAAGAGAGATGTTCTAATTCCTGAATATCTTCACGGAGGCTTTGGGGCACTCTCATGTGCCAGGCATGGCAGGTTGCTGGCAGGAATGCCACGCGATCATTGATGGCTGGTCTGGCTTCAGCAGACGGCGGGCTGTTAATGACGCTTCTTCATGACAGACACTTGCTTTGTCTTAAGTGAATTAAGGCATGGCAAAATCCTGGTTGCAAGGGGAAGTAGGCATGGTTCCAATTCTGAAGCTCGTAGCTTCCCTTGTAGCTTGTGGTATGCATATTTGCAACTATATCCCAGGTGCTGGACCAGGCAACTCAAGGCTAGGCAACTCAAGGCAGTTTTAAGCCAGACAAGGTCCATGTGAGTTCAAGCATGCAAGGCTTGAGCAAGACAAATGCAAAGCAAAAGCAAGGTTAAGCTGGGCACAGGCAACTAGAAATCAACCTGTATATAAATCTTGCCTAAGACTGACTGGACCAATATGAAACCAGCACATAGTTACACAATGGGAAGGGGTTCTGCCAGGCTGTGGCCAGAACACATACCCTTACCATAGATACAGGGTTGTTTACCAGACATGTATGGTCCCGTCTCCTTTGTTCCTCTTCCCGCGTTACCCTGTCTTTCTGCAGGAAGGAGGGAGAAGGGGACTATGTCTAGACACCTTAGTGTCTGTCTGGGTTTGTGCTGGGGGTGTTTCACCCTGCCATGACAGGCCCCCTTAATACAATAAATATATCAAGGTGCTGAAGCAGGTCCAAAGAAGAGAAACAAAGCTGGTGATGTATACAGAGCACGAGTCCTATGAGAAGTGGCTGAGGGAACTGAGGTTGTTTAGTCTGCACAAAACTAGACTGAAGGGAGATCTTATCAGTCGGCAACTACCTGAAAGGAGGTTGCAGCAGGGTGGGTATTGATCATTTCTCCCGAGCAGCAAGTGATAGGAAGAGAGCATATTATCCTGGCAGCAACAACTGCGCATCTGAAGGATGGCCAAGGGCTCAGGTCCAGTCAGCATGGATTTAGGAAGGGCAGGTCCTGCTTCTCCAACCTGATCTCCTTCTATGATCAGGTGACCCACCTGGTGGATGTGGGGAGGCATGTGGATGTGGTCTACCTGGACTTCAGCAAGGCCTTTGACACCGTCCCTCACAGCAAACTGCTGGTTAAGCTGTCAGCCCGTGGCTTGGACCACTACACTATGTGCTGGGTTAGGAACTGGCTGGAGGGCTGGGCCCAGAGAGTGGTAGTGAACGGTGCCACATCCAGCTGGTGACCAGTCACCAGTGGTGTCCCCCAGGGATCAGTGCTGGGCCCCATCCTCTTCAACATCTTCATCGATGATCTGGATGAGGGGGTGTGGCCGGTTGACGGTGTCCCCTTAAGAAAGGGAATATGGTGGATGGAAGTTGGTAAACGGAAGGAATAGTCTAAACAATTTCATTGGTCAAGTGGGAGGAAGCACCATCTGAACTGAGACTGAAATGGGCATTTCCAGCACTTCTCGGTCAGTCTTGTTTCCGCCTTTCCTTTGGGCAACTATCTCTGTGCTGGGCTTTCTGCCAAGACTTCGGCCTTGAAGATAAGAAAAGCCAGGTCTGTATTAACTGCTTCCAATTAACACAAACTGCTTTTAACTTCTTTCTTTTCTCTTTCTCCCTCTTTTCCGAACTATTCTGGGGAAAGGGGGGAAGAGAGGGGAGAGCGGAGGTGGGGAACCCCCTCGGCCGAGAGGGGTTACTCTCATTTCTGTGTTACTCTGTTGTATATCTTTGTATATATTGTAGATATTGTAAATTTGCAAATACTCCCCTGCAAAATCCTACACTGCTTTGTAAATATAAGCTCCACTGCTTTGCTAATTCAGCTGGTGAGTTTTTTTTTCCTTTCCCTTCAATTTTTTTTTCTTTCCCTTTACTTACAGGGGGGAGGGAAGAGGCTTCTTGGCCTCACCCCTTCCAACCCACCACATTTTTTTTATTGGCGCCCAACGTGGGGCAGATAATTAGTTTAATTTATTACTTGATTGATTTAGTGTTTTCCAGCTGAATTAGCAAACATGAAGGACTTGTGGTTTGTGGAGCGATTATTCTTTTCAATTTTTGGGGCTCTGGTTTACAGATATTGTTTGGGTTTGATTTTGGATTACCTGGGTAAATATTTGGTGCGGACAATTTATATGTGGGTTATGTATAGAGTTAAATTATGGTATGGAAAATGTATTAATTTCCTATGGCCAGTGAGATACAGGAATGTTAACTCCACCACTCTCCCAATTGAGATAAAGGGTTTTAAGATTCCGCCTGAGGAGAGAGTAACTTTAGGTGATGCCTGGGATCCAAAGGTGATTTATTTGATGTGTATAAATCTGTTGCTGGTGATGGTGATTGCATATTTGCTGTTCTCTCTGTGGTGAGAGAGGAAGGTGTCCAGAGCTTGTTTTGTTACTAAAACTAGATCAAAAAGAAAACGCCGTAGCTCGAGATCAGTCCCAGAGTCATCTAGTGATGAGGACTGTGGAGAACCCGTGTCAGTCAAAAAGAAGGCTAAAAAGTTAATTGGTAAAGCAGCTCTAAATGACTTTGCTGATTCTAGCAAGCAGCCAAGGGCATCGGCTGGTATCAACATGGCGCCTACTCCTTCTCCCACTCCTTCTCCTTTTTCTTCTTCGTCGGCCATTAACGGAGCAATGTCACTTCCGCCCAATCCCTCGGTGGGACCGGAAGTCACTGCCCCAGCAGCTGATTTATCTCAGGACCTGTCAGCTTCCATTAAGGTGGCTGTCAATTCAAACACAGCTCCAGTTAAGGTGGCTCCTTTAAAGACTAGAGGTGCAAAGGCCAAAGATGGAGAAGAAGAGGAGCTGGAGACTGATCCTGGTGAGGGGCCCTCTACTCTAAGAGATCCTGCTCAGGAGGAAGAGGTGGTTTGTTTTAAAGATCTAGCTAACCTAGTGAGATCAAAGCAGGATACAGATGAAGCTAGGAAAGCAGCTGGCAAAGGTGGTTCTCAGCTTAAAGAGATCCTTAGGAGAATGACAGCAGGATTATATGGACAAAAAATTCAGGGAGATGAAGACGAAGATGATATTTTGGAATGTTCTTCGCCCCGCGAGGAATTGCGTTATGTCCGTAAAGATTTCACCAGGGCAGATAAGGAGCCAATTCTAGCTTGGCTTAGTAGGTGTTATGATACAGGTGCCCCAGCTCTAACAGTTGGAGACAAGTCAGCAGCTCAGTTAGGAACTCTCTTGAAGGATAATGGAATAGATAGACATCTAGGCAGAGCTCTCGGTAAGGTTAATCTGTGGATACGCCTTTTAATGGCGGTTGCCCTGAGATACCCTTCCCGAGATGATCTTCCATGGAACCCTAAACCCTGGACTACCATAGATGAGGGAATTAAGCGCTTGAGAGAATTTGCTGTTAGAGAGCTACTCTATGGTGAACATGAAACTCTGAATCCTGATGACATTCCTGTGGGTATTGGTCTTGCTAAAAAGATCATCAAACTTGCTCCTTCTAATTATGCAAACATTCTGGCAAGCAGAATTGTGTCAAGAAGTTATGGTGGAGCTTCTCCCACGGTTGGCCAATTCAGTGATCAAATGAGACAATTGGAGGATAGCATGACACATGTTTCTTTGGTTTCAGCCATTGAAACTCTGTCTGGAAAGATTGAGAATTGCATGAAGGATCTGAAAGATTCCATATACCAATTGGCACAGAAGGATAATTTCAATTCTTCCTCCAGGTGGATACAAGTTTCATCTGTGAGGAATACACGTCCTCCAAGGAGGTCATTCCAGAACAGGTCATTCCAAAACAGGTCATTCCAAAACAGACCGCCAAGGCAATCACGTAGAACTATTTGGATAAATCTGCGTGATCAGTTTGGTGAGAACATGAACCGCTGGGATGGCCAACCAACTTCTAATCTTTTCAGGAGACTGAGGGAATTACAAAGTGGCAGAACCCAAGGTAGCAATACCAGAAGGGTAGCTGTTACTTCCACAGTTCCCCAGAACGACTCTTATGGTTCCAACAGTGGCTCCAGTTATAACATGCAAAGTTATAACACTGCAAACTATGTGCAATGTACATGTGCGCATGTTCCCCATAACTAGGGGTGCCCTGCCTCCCGCCAGGGGGAGGAGAGGGATAACAGAGATAACAGAATCTATTGGGATGTGTACATCCAGTGGCCTGGCACTTCACAATTTCGGAAGTACAGGGCCTTGGTTGACACAGGAGCTCAGTGCACCATAATACCATCAAATTATCAGGGATCAGAGTCTATAACTATTCTGGGACTCACTGGTGGATCTCAAGAGTTAAGTAAAGTAGAGTTTAATAGAAGTTTAACTGGTAGACAATGGAGGAAACATACAGTTGTGACCGGACCTGATGCACCTTGTATTTTGGGAATTGATTTTCTGAGAGAAGGGCGTTTCAAAGACCCAAGAGGTTACAAATGGGCTTTTGGAGTAGCTTCAATAGAAATTGATGGACAAAAATTGAAGCTGTCTGCTAGACCTGAACTTTCTGATGAATCTGCAGTTGTGGGACAACATAAGATACAGGACATTAAATTGCCGGTTGCTTCTCAGACTGTGCATCACAGACAATACAGAACCAACCGTGACTCTTTGTTGCCCATTCAGAATCTGATTCGTCAGTTGGAGAGTCAGAAAGTCATCAGCAAAACTCATTCCCCTTTCAACAGTCCAGTGTGGCCTGTGCGGAAGCAGAATGGAGACTGGCGTCTGACAGTGGACTACCGAGCCCTGAATGAAGTGACACCACCTATGAGTGCAGCAGTGCCAGACATGATGGAGCTCCAGTATGAGCTGGAATCCAAAGAGGCCAAATGGTATGCTACCATAGACATTGCTAATGCATTTTTCTCTATTCCCATAGCAGAGGAATGCAGGCCTCAGTTCGCTTTCACCTGGAGAGGAATCCAGTACACTTTCAACAGGCTGCCAATGGGCTGGATCCACAGCTCAAGCATCTCTCATGCAGTGATCCACGATGCTCTGGAGAAAGGAGGTGCTCCAGAACACATCCAGTTCATCGATGATATCATCGTCTGGGGTAAAACTGCTGAGGAGGTCTTCGAGAAAGGTAACAAAATCATTGACATTCTTCTGAATGCAGGTTTTGCCATCAAACGAGACAAGGTGAAAGGACCTACCACAGAGATTCAGTGTCTGGGAGTGCGGTGGCAGGATGGACGCCGACACATTCCAGTGGATGTGGTAAATAGAGTCTCTACCATGGGAAGTCCCACAAACAAGCAAGAGACCTTACGTTTCTTGGGGATAGTGGGATTTTGGAGACTGCACATTCCTGGATACAGTCAGATTGTGAAACCTCTGTATGATGTGACTCGAAAGGGAAACCATTTCCACTGGGGACATGAACAACAAGCAGCCTTTGACCAGATAAAGCAAGAGGTAATTCAAGCAATGGGTCTGGGACCTGTCCGAGATGGTCCAGACATTAAGAACATTCTGTACACGGCTGCAAGTGACAATGGTCCAACCTGGTGCTTGTGGCAAAAAGCTCCAGGTGAGACACGTGGACGACCTCTTGGTTTCTGGAGTCGAGGTTACAGAGGTTCAGAGGCTAATTATACTCCAACAGAGAAAGAAATTTTAGCTGCCTATGAAGGAGTAAAAGCATCTTCTGAAGTGATTGGAACTGAATCACAACTTCTCTTAGCTCCCAGATTACCAGTTTTGAATTGGATGTTCAAAGGCAAAGGCTCCACACCACATCATGCCACAGACTCCACATGGTCCAAGTGGATGGCTCTGATAACACAGAGAGCTCGAATGGGAAATCTTGAAAGACCTGGTCTAGTGGAGGTGATCTCAAGTTGGCCTGAAGGTATCAACTGTGCTAAACCTCCAGAGGAGAAAGTAACTCGTGCTGAGGAAGCTCCTCCTTATAGTGACCTTTCTGATGATGAAAAGAAATATGCTTTGTTCACAGACGGTTCCTGTCGTCTTGCTGGAAACAAGCGAAGGTGGAAGTCTGCAGTGTGGAGTCCAACACGCCGAGTTGCAGAGGCGAAAGATGGAGAAGGAGAATCTAGTCAGTTCGCAGAGGTAAAAGCTGTCCAGCTAGCTCTCAACGTAGCTGAACGTGAGAGATGGCCAAAGCTTTATCTCTACACCGACTCATGGATGGTAGCCAATGCTCTATGGGGTTGGCTAAAGAACTGGAAGAAGAGTGGTTGGCAGAGAAAAGGAAAACCCATTTGGGCAGCCAACCTATGGCAGGACATTGCTGATCGAATCGAGAGAATTCCAGTGAAAGTGAGACACATCGATGCTCGCATTCCTAAGAGCAAAGCTACTGAGGAACAGCAACACAACCATCAGGCAGATCTAGCCGCAAAAGTTTCTCAAGTAGACATGGACTCTAATCTTGATCTCGACTGGAAACACCGAGGTGAAATATTCTTAGCTCGGTGGGCTCACGATTCGTCAGGACATCAAGGCAGAGATGCAACATACCAATGGGCTTGTGACAGATCCATAGACATTTCCATGGATGCTATCACACAAGTCATCCATGACTGTGACATTTGTGCTGCTATTAAGCAGGCAAAACGACTTAAGCCCTTGTGGTATGGTGACCGATGGTCCAAGTACAAGTCTGGTGAAGCTTGGCAGATTGACTACATCACTCTACCACGTTCTCATTCTGGTAAGCAATATGTGCTTACTATGGTAGAGGCAAACACTGGATGGTTGGAAACTTATCCAGTTCCACATGCAACTGCACGCAACACCATTCTTAGTCTGGAGAGACAGATCCTGTGGAGACACGGAACTCCCGAGAGGATTGAGTCAGACAACGGAACTCATTTCAAGAACAACCTTGTAAAGAACTGGGCCAAAGAGCACGGTATTGAGTGGATATTCCACATTCCCTACTATGCACCAGCTTCAGGGAAGATTGAACGCTACAACAGTTTGTTGAAGACCACTCTTAAAGCCATGGGGGGTGGATCTTTGAAAAACTGGGAAAAACATTTAGCACAAGCAACCTGGCTGGTAAATAGTAGAGGTTCAGTGAACCGAGCTGGACCTGCACATTCAGATCTGCTATGGAAAGTAGAAGGTGATAGAGTTCCTGTTGTTAGAGAAAAGAATCTGTTAGGTAAAACTGTTTGGGTATTTTCACCCTCAGGAGAGGCTAAACCTGTCCGAGGGGTGGTTTCAGCTGAAGGTCCGGGTCACACTTATTGGGTAATGCAAGAGAATGGTGAAATTCAGTGTATTCCACAAAGAAATTTAACTTTAGCAGAAAGAGGTTAACTTCGAACTGCTGTACAGCTACATCGCGCCCAAAAGAAGAATCAATGAGGAATCTACGGTGCACGAACCCTGAGGTCCCTGAGAGCCCTGAGTCAACTAAGAGACCCTGAGAATCCCTGTTTCCCTTTTTCTTCGCTTCGTCGGTGAAGAAATAAACTGTTTTCCATTTTTTCTCACTTTCTGATTTTCTTGGACTTTTGAATCACCTACATCTGAGCATAGCCGGAATGGACTATGAACTTTACTCACGAACTGTAAATATCATTTTGGATTGGATGGACAGTGTGAACAGCCAATGAAATTGTTTAGAAGGGGTGGACTGTGGCCGGTTGACGGTGTCCCCTTAAGAAAGGGAATATGGTGGACGGAAGTTGGTAAAGGGAATGAATAGTCTAAACAATTTCATTGGTCAAGTGGGAGGAAGCACCATCTGATCTGAGACTGAAATGGGCATTTCCAGCACTTCTCGGTCAGTCTTGTTTCCGCCTTTCCTTTGGGCAACTGTCTCTGTGCTGGGCTTTCTGCCAAGACTTCGGCCTTGAAGATAAGAAAAGCCAGGTCTGTATTAACTGCTTCCAATTAACACAAACTGCTTTTAACTTGTTTCTTTTCTCTTTCTCCTTCTTTTCCGAACTATTCTGGGGAAAGGGGGGAAGAGAGGGGAGAGCGGAGGTGGGGAACCCCCTCGGCCGAGAGGGGTTACTCTTATTTCTGTGTTACTCTGTTGTATATCTTTGTATATATTGTAGATATTGTAAATTTGTAAATATTCCCCTGCAAAATCCTACACTGCTTTGTAAATATAAGCTCCACTGCTTTGCTAATTCAGCTGGTGAGTTTTTTTTTCCTTTCCCTTCAATTTTTTTTTCTTTCCCTTTACTTACAGGGGGGAGGGAAGAGGCTTCTTGGCCTCACCCCTTCCAACCCACCACAGGGGGTCGAGTCAGTCATCAGCAAGTTTGCAGATGACACCAAGTTAGGGGCAGATGTTAGTCAGTTAGAGGGTAGAAAGGCTCTGCAGAGGGACCTCGACTGACTGGACAGATGGGCAGAGTCCAATGGGATGGCATTCAACAAGTCCAAGTGCCGAGAGCTGCACTTTGGCTACGGCAATCCCATGCAGAGCTACAGGCTGGGGTCGGAGTGGCTGGAGAGCTCCCAAACAGAGAGGGACCTGGGGGTGCTGATCGACAGCCACCTGAATATGAGCCAGCAGTGTGCCCAGGTGGCCAGGAGGGCCAATGGCATCCTGGCCTGCATTAGGAACAGTGTGGCCAGCAGGAGCAGGGAGATCATTGTGCCTCTGTACTCTCCTTTGGTTAGGCCACATCTTGAGTACTGTGTCCAGTTTTGGGACCCTCAATTTAAGAAGGACATTGAGACACTTGAACGTGTCCAGAGAAGGGCAACAAGGCTGGTGAGAGGCCTTGAACACAAGCCCTATGAGGAGAGGCTGAGGGAGCTGGGATTGTTTAGCCTGGAGAAGAGGAAGCTCAGGGGTGACCTCATTGCCCTCTACAACTACCTGAAAGGTGGTTGTAGCCAGGAAGAGGTTGGTCTCTTCTCCCAGGCAACCAGCACTGGAACAAGGGGACACAGTCTCAAGCTGCGCCAGGGGAGGTTTAGACTCGAGGTGAGGAGGAAATTCTTCACCGAGTGAGTCATTCATCATTGGAACAGGTTGCCCAGGGAGGTGGTTGAGTCATCCTCCCTGGAGGCGTTCAAGGGAGATTGGACATGGCACTTGGTGCCATGGTCTAGTCATGAGGTCTGTGTTGATAGGTTAGACTCAATGATCCTCGAAGTGCTTTCCAACCTAAGTTATACTGTGATACTGTGATACTGTGAAACAGCCTCAAACTGTGTCAGAGAAGGTTTAGACTGGATCTTAGGAGTAATTTCTTCACCAAAAGAATGGTTGAGCATTGGAAGAGGCTGTGCAGGAAAGTGGTTGAGTCACTATTCCTGGAGCTATCTAAAAGATGTGTAGATGTAGCATTTAAAGACATTGTTAAGTGGTGAATTTGACAGTGTTAGTTTTCCAGTTGGACTTGATAGTCCTACAGGTCTTTTCAAACCTAAATTAGTCTATGATTCTACAACCATTCTTTGCTGAAAGGGTACGTTTCTGTTTTGTGTTCAACTTTGAGTTTACCAGGACGCCTAGGTTCTTTTCTTCCAAACTACTTTCTGGAGTGGTACTCCCCACATATATCGGTGCATAAACTTCTCCCTCCCCAACTGTAGGACTTTACACTTTCTTGAGCATCATGGGGTTTCTGACAGACTGGTCTCCAGTTTGTCAGGATCCCTTGACATACCAGCACAAACCTCTAGTATATTAACCAGTACTCTCCGGGGTACACTTTGCCTTATCATCCTAATCTGGATGAAGATTTTAAGCAGGATTGGATACCCTGCTGATCCTTACTAGATATTTGCCTCTGAGTAGATATTACACCACTGATCACCACCCAGTGAATGGCCCAACCATTCAGACAGTTCTCCACACATAATGATGTCTTCTTATGCATATGCTTACCATATTTTATCAGCTGTATATCTGTATACAGCTGTATAATAGCAATATAGGTGGTCTTCTGGACAACTGACCTCCTGAGCTGGCAGATGGAGTCAGTGAGCAGTACTGTGATCCAGGAGGAAATAGTTAGAGGCCTCCTTAGCCACTTGGATCCCCACAAGTCCATGGACCAGATGGAATCCATCCTAGGATCCTGAGAGAGCTGGCAGATCACAGTATCACAGTATCACAGTACCACCAAGGTTGGAAGAGACCTCAAAGATCATTGAGTCCAACCTGTCACCACAGACCTCATGACTAGACCATGGCACCAAGTGCCATACCCAATCCCCTCTTGAAAACTTTGAGGGACGGTGACTCCACTAGCTCCCTGGGCAGCCCATTCCAATGGGGAATGACCCTCTCCATGAAGAACTTTCTCCTCACCTTGAGATGAGCTGGCCAAGCTGCTCTCCATCATTTTTCAACAGTCCTGGCTGACTGGAGAGGTCCCAGAAGACTGGAAGCTGGACAATGTGATACCCATTCACAAGAAGGACTGGAAGGGGAACCAGGGAATTCCAGGCCTGTCAACCTGACTTCAGTGCCAGGCAAGATTATGGAGCAGGTCATCTTGAGTGCAATAACACAGTACTTACAGGATGGCCAAGGGATCAGACCTAGCCAGCATGGATTTAGGAAGGGCAGGTCCTGCCTGACCAACCTGATCTCCTTCTATGATCAGGTGACCCACCTGGTGGATGTGGGGAAGACTGTTGATGTAGTCTACCTGGATGTCACCAAGGCCTTTGATACCATCCCCCATAGCAAACTCCTAGCCAAGATATCAGCCCATGGCTTGGACAGCAGCACTCTGTGCTGGGTTAGGAACTGGCTGGAGGGCCGAGCCCAGGGAGTAGTAGTGTTACCACATCCAGCTGGCAGCCAGTCACTAGTGGTGTGTGTCCCCCAGGGATCAGTGTTGGGTCCCATGCTCTTTATTATCTTCATCAATGATCTGGAAAAGGGTATTGAGTCCATCATCAGTAAGTTTGCCGACGACACCAAGCTAGGGGCAGATGTTGATATGTTTGAGGGTAGGAGAACTCTGCAGAGGGACCTTGACAGGCTGGACAGATGGGCAGAGTCCAATGCCATGAGGTTTAGCACATCCAAGTGCCAGGTTGTACACATTGGCCACAATAACCCCACGCAGTGCTATAGGCTGGGTTTGGAGTGGCTGGAGAGTAGCCAGGCAGAAAGGGACCTGGGGATCCTGGTTGATTGTAGGCTGAATGTGAGCCAGCGGTGTGCCCAGGTGGCTAAGAAGGCCAACGGCATCCTGACTTGTATCAGGAATAGTATGGCCAGCAGGAGTAGGGAAGTCATTGTGCCCCTGTACTCTGCATTGGTTAGGCCACACCTTGAGTCCTGTGTCCAGTTCTGGGCCCCCCACTTTAAGAAGGACATTGAGATACTTGAACATGTCCAGAGAAGAGTACCAAAGCTGGTGAGGGATCTGGAGTACAAGCCCTATGAGGAGAGGCTGAGGGAGCTGGGATTGTTTAGCCTGGAAGAGTGGAGGCTCAGAGGAGGCCTTGTTGCTTTCTGCAACTACCTGAAGGGACATTGTAGCCAGGAGGGGTTTGGTCTCTTCTCCCAGGCAACCACTACCAGAACCAGAGGGCACAGTCGCAAGCTGCACCAGGGGAGGTTTAGTCTGGAGGTTAGGAAGAAGTTCTTCAAAGAAAGAGTGATTGGCCATTATAATGGGCTGCCCAGGGAGGTGTTGGAGTCACCATCACTGGAGGTATTCTATTCTATTCTATTCTATTCTATTCTATTCTATTCTATTCTATTCTATTCTATTCTATTCTATCCACCTTATGGGAGGAAATGTCAAAAGTCTTACAGAAGCCTAGGCAGAATAAAACAACAAAACAAACACTCCTGAAGTTTAAGGGGGAAAAAACCCACAAAACAGTATCACAGAACCTAACATCCAGACTAAACCTCCCCTGGCACAGCTTGAGACTGTGTCCTCTTGTTCTGCTCCTTGTTGCCTGGGAGAAGAGACCAAACCCACCTGGCTACAACCTCCCTTCAGGTAGTTGTACACAACAATAAGGTATCCCCTGAGTGTCATCTTCTCCAGGCTAAGCAACCCCAGTTCCCTCAGCCTCTCCTCATAGGGCCAGATGGAGGAACCTGGAAACTACAGGCCAGTCAGCCTGATCTCAGTGCCAGGGAAAATTATCACAGAACCACCAAGGTTGGAAGAGACCTCAAAGATCATCAAGTCCAACCTGTCACCACAGACCTCATGAGTAGGCCATGGCACCAAGTGCCACGTCCAATCTCCTCTTGAATACCTCCAGGGACGGCGACTTCACTACCTCTAAACATACAAACCTCCAAACAAACAAAAAAACCCCAACATCCCAACATTCTCTTCCCTTATCTGTCAGTTGTTTTACTGTAAAATATTACCAGATTGGACAGGTATAAATTTCCCTTGATGAATTCATATGCATCTAAAAATTTTCTTACCCTTCATGTGCCTGGATATTGTTTCAAGGATTAGTTGTTTGGTTTCTTTTCCAGTGATAAAGGTGGGTTCTGCAGTCCCCTGGATGCTTCTTCTTGTGATTCTTGAAGATACAAGTGAGATTTTATCTCCTGTCTTCAGGTTGCTTCTCATAATCACTGTGAGTAAGCAAAGACAATAAAGAGTGGTCTCGTGACAACACTGGCCAGCTCACTCATAACTTTGTTGGGCACTTCATCAGGCCCATAGATTTATGTATATCCATTCTGCTTAAGTGTCACTTGATTTGGTCCTCTTCTTTCAGACATTCCCCAGGGTTTCTGCCATCTATGATTTGTGAAATCTTGCTAGTAAAAGAGTGAAAAATGAAAGGTATTATGCAGCTCATCTTTCTCTATGTCCTGCATAACTGTGTTTCTCAACTTACTCAGCAGTGGGCTCACATTTTCTCTAGTCTTTCTTTTGTTGCCTATGTACTTGTTGAAACCTTTCTTGTTGTCTTTGATATCCCTCACCAGATTTAATTCCATCTGGACAAACCACACCTCCAGTCTGAGGCTTCCAATAGAGGAAGGATGGCAATAAATATACTGTGTTGAGGATAAGACCCTTGAGAAGGTAGGGCTAGAGCCCTTGCCTTGCAAGGAGCAGCTATGACACTGGGACTCATTCAGACATGACAAAGGACTGGTTTTGAGCATACAACAACATCCCCAGCACTGGTGCTTAGGCATGGAGGAGACTCAACTAGTCTTTACACAGCAGTGCATGGCAGGAAGGTAGAAGGCAGTACAAGAAGCTCAGCGTGGATATAAGGAGAAGATTTTTATTCATGAAGACAGACAAGCAGTGGAGCAGCCTGGTCTGGCCCCATGGCTGAGCCTGCTCTGGGCACTGTCTGAGACTAGAGGCCTTCTTAAGAGATCTTCCTGACAGCTCAAAATATCTTTTGATTCTACAATCAAATAAAAGAATAGTATAACAGATGTGAATAGATAGAACCAGGATCTCAAGTTTCTTGAGGTATCTGTTCAATAATGAATTCTTAAATCATTAGTGCCTTCTGTAAGAAAGTCATCAGAGAGTATCAAAGCCTTATCATTGGGCACAGTCTACTCAACCCAAATTGTTTTTCCATGAAAGCACTATTAAAAAGTTTGCTACCTTATTTTTTATCATCCATAGGAGTTTTGTTTTGTTTGTTTGTTTTTTCCTGTCATGCAAGTAAACCTATTCTCAGTTGTTTCACTGTAAAGGACCTAAACAGTCAAGTCTAATCCATCTGTTTAATCATGCTGCTCATTCTGTATGACTTATAAATGAATATTTGCAGGAAACAATCCCAGAAAACAAAACCAAAGCAAAACCAGTATAATAACCTAAAGTAACTAGAACCAAACTACTCACCTTTAGATATTGCTAAGTTTTGTGTTTTGTTTTGGTTTAGTTTAGTTTGGTTGGTTTTTTTTTTTTTTTTTGCATTACCATCAAGAGTAGGAAGTAAATTTATCTAATTGTCAAGGTAAAACACATCGATAAGTTAAATGTATGTCGGTGCAAACATTACCAGAAATCTCTTTTAAAAAATATATGCAAATGTACTTGTTGCCTTTCCCCAGCAGGATACATTGTGATTACTAGTCATCAGTTGTGTTCATGTAACTATAACCTTCTTTGAAAAAGTTTGTTTCTTTTTTTAAAGTTGTAGGTAGTTAGGAAACTAGGTAGCCTGAAACTAGACTCTGTCCCACTGACTGAAACACTCTGATTCCTTCAACCAGTTCACAATCCCCCTCACTACCTGATCATCCAGAACACACTTTAGCTGCAAGTATGATGTGGGAGGTAGTGTCAAATGCTTTACTGAAATCGACATAAACGACATCCACTGCTCTATTGTTGTCTGTTCACCTGTATATGGCCTCATAAAAGGCATTCAGATTGATTAAGCACAACTTCCCCTTGGTGAAACCATGTTGACTGTCCCTAATGACTCCTGTTGACAGAAAACTGTATGGAACTGCTTGCTGTGCTTTCCTTTACCATGTCATCCAAGTGGACTCATCTGCTAACAGCAGGATTTCCCCCTGTAATTCCTACCATTAATCTTAATTTATCTTCAGTAAAGTATTTGACATTGTCTCCCACAGTGTCTTTATGGCTAAGCTGAGGAAGTCTGGTCTGGATAATTGGGTAGTGAGGTGAATTGTGAACCGGTTGAATGCAGGGAATGGGTTGTATTTGGATAGCTTTGGAACACCCATGTTTTGTCTTTGAGTTAGAAATGTGCACCTTATCAGTAACTGAGAGAGAGAGACCAGGCAGGATTTGGCTGGATATGTTAAGAAGCTTGTTTGCTAGCATTAACCTATTGTGTGCTTTGCTTGAGTGCATGTCAGTAGAAACGTAAACAATTAAGAGTGTGACAACACTGTATTAGAAAAAGATGTAAGTTAACTGTGTAACGCAAGAAAGGACTTTGCTGGTCTTCGCAATAAAGTTCTTCTCTTGGGAACATTTTGGCTTGGCTTGTGCTCATGTCACCACAAACAGTGACCCTGTGGTGCTACAATTGAAAGAAAGAAGTCAGAGAGTTGTGGTCAGTGGGAAGGAATCTGTTTGGAGGCCTGTATCCAGTGAAGTCCCTCAGCAGCCAGCACTGGGACCAGTACTATTTAACTTATTAATCAGCAACCTGGATGAGGGCACAGAGTGCACAGTCAGCAAGTTTGCTGATGGCACATAACTGGGGGGAGTGGCTGACATATTGAAAGGTTGTGCTGTCATTCAGCAAGACTTAAATAAGCTGGAGGTTGAGGAGGGAGAAATGTTATGAAATTCAACAAAGGCAAGTGTAGAGTCTTGCACCTGGGAAAGAACAAGCCCATGTATCATACAGGTTGGGGACTGATGTGTTGGAGAGCAGTGAAGGGGAAAAGGGCCTGGGGTCCTAGTGGATGGAAGGTTGACCATGACCCAGCAGTGTGCTCTTGTGGCCAAGAAGACCAATGCCATTCGGGGGTGTAATAAAAGGAGTGTGGTTACTAGGCTGTGGTGGTTGAGAGAAGGCCCAGCTCTCCCTCCCCCACAAAGAAAGAAACCACAGCTAGCTCAGTCAGAGAAGCAAAGCTATATTTACAAGCTATATGGAATGCAGGTTGTATGTACACAATATATACAGTATTATACAAAAATACACAGCAAAGAAAATAATCAGAACAAAAGTCCCTCCTCCGGACAGAGAAGGGTTCCTCCTCTGTACCCCCTCTCTCCCCCACCTTCCCTTTTTTCCCAAAAAAGACTAGAGAGAGAGAAAAGGTAATTAAGAAGGATGAAATTTTGTTAGGCCTCAAAGTGCATGGAGGGATTAGTTCTTATCTGTTAACCCAGGTCATTCTGGCTACTTGCTCAGAAGCAGACAGGCTGGAAAGGCAGAACAGACTGGACTCAGAAAGATTCCAACTGAACTAAAACTTAAAGTTGCAGGCTACCAATCTACCAATGAAATACATTTAGAATATCTGAATGTTTTAATTTTAATACCAAAACATTCAGCCAGAGTGTTCTAATAAATGTCCCTTTCTGAAAGGCACAGCCTAAAACGGCCACAGTCCACCCCTTCTAAACAATTTCATTGGCTGTTCATACTGTCCATCCAATCTAAAACAGTATTTACAGTTTGTAAGTAAAGTTCATAGTCCATTCTGGCTATCCTCAGATGTAGATGATTCAGAAGTCCAAGAAAATCAGAAAATAAGAAAATGGAAAACAGTTTATCTCTTCGCAGACAAAGTGAAGAAAAGGGAAACAGGGATACAGGGACTCTCAGTTGACTCAGGACTCTCAGGGTTCTCAGGGTTCGTGCACTGTGGATTCCTCATGGATTCTTCCCTGGACGCGATGTAGCTGTACAACAGCCTGAAATTAAACTCTTTCAGCTAAAGTTAAATTTCTTTGTGGAATACATTGAATTTCACCATTCTCTTGCATTACCCAATAAGTGTGACCCGGACCTTCAGCTGAAATCACCCCTTGGACAGGTTTAGCCTCTCCTGAGGGAGAAAATACCCAAACAGTTTTACCTAACAGATTCTTTTCTCTAACAACAGGAACCCTATCACCTTCCACTTTCTGTAGCATGTCTGAATGTGCCACTCCAGCCCGGTTCACTGAACCTCTACTATTTACCAGCCAGGTTGCTTGTGCTAAATGTTTTTCCCAGTTTTTCAAAGATCCACCCCCCATGGCTTTAAGAGTGGTCTTTAACAAACCATTGTAATGTTCAATCTTCCCTGAAGCTGGCACATAGTAGAGGATCTGAAATATCCACTCAATATGGTGCTCTTTGGCTCAGCTCTTTACGAGACTCTTCTTGAAATGAGTTCCGTTGTCTGACACAATTCTCTCTGGAGTTCCGTGTCTCCACAGGATCTGTCTCTCCAGACCGAGAATGGTGTTGCGTGCAGTTGCATGTGGAACTGGATAAGTTTCCAACCATCCAGTGTTTGCCTCTACCATAGTAAGCACATATTGCTTACCAGAATGAGAACGTGGTAGAGTGATGTAGTCAATCTGCCAAGCTTCACCAGACTTGTACTTGGACCATCTGTCACCATACTACAAGGGCTTAAGTCGTTTTGCCTGCTTAATAGCAGCACAAATGTCACAGTCATGGATGACTTGTGTGATAGCATTCATGGAAATGTCTATGGGTCTGTCACGAGCCCATTGGTATGTTGCATCTCTGCCTTGATGTCCTGACAAATCATGAGCCCACCGAGCTAAGAATATCCCACCTCGGTGTTTCCAGTCAAGATCAAGATTAGAGTCCATGTCTACTTGAGAAACTCTTGCTTCCAAATCTGCCTGATGGTTGTGTTGTTGTTCCTCAGTAGCTTTGCTCTTAGGAATGTGACCATCAATGTGTCTCACTTTCACTGGAATTCTCTCGATTCGATCAACAATGTCCTGCCACAGGTCAGCTGCCCAAAGAGATTTTCCTTTCTTCTGCCGACCATTCTTTTTCCAGTTCTTTAGCCAACCCCATAAAGCATTGGCTACCATCTGTGAGTCGGTGTAGAGATAAAGCTTTGGCCATCTTTCACGTTCAGCTACGTCGAGAGCTAGCTGGACAGCTTTTACCTCTGCAAATTGACTGGATTCTCCTTCTCCATCCTTCGCTTCTGCAACTTGGCGTGTTGGACTCCACACTGCAGACTTCCACCTTCGCTTGCTTCTGAGAAGATGACATGAACAAAGCATATTTCTTCTCATCATCAGAAAGGTCATTGTAAGGAGGAGCTTCCTCAGCACAAGTTACTTTCTCCTCTGGAGGTTTAGCACAGTTGATACCTTCAGGCCAACTTGAGATCACCTCCACTAGACCAGGTCTTTCAAGATTTCCAATTTGAGCTCTCTGTGTTATCAGAGCCATCCACTTAGACCATGTGGAATCTGTAGCATGATGTGGTGTGCCAGACCCTTTGCCTTTGAATATCCAATTCAAAACTGGTAATCTGGGAGCTAGAAGAAGTTGTGATTCAGTTCCAATCACTTCAGAAGATGCTTTTACTCCTTCATAGGCAGCTAGAATTTCTTTCTCTGTTGGAGTATAATTAGCCTCTGAACCTCTGTAACCTCGACTCCAGAAACCAAGAGGTTGTCCACGTGTCTCACCTGGAGCTTTTTGCCACAAGCACCAGGTTGGACCATTGTCACTTGCAGCCGTGTACAAAATGTTCTTAATGTCTGGATCATCCCGGACAGGTCCCAGACCCATTGCTTGAACTACCTCTTGCTTTATCTGGTCAAAGGCTGCTTGTTGTTCAGGTCCCCAGTGGAAATTCTTTCTCTTTTGACTCACATCATATAGAGGTTTCACAATCTGACTGTATCCAGGAATGAGCAGTCTCCAAAATCCCACCATCTCCATAAAACGTAGAGTTTCTTGCTTGTTTGTGGGATTTGCCATGGTAGAGACTCTATTTACCACATCCACTGGAATGTGTCAGCGTCCATCCTGCCACCGCACTCCCAGAAACTGGATCTCTGTAGTAGGTTCTTTCACCTTGTCTTGCTTGATGGCAAAACCTGCATTCAGAAGAATGTCAATGATTTTGTTACATTTCTGGAAGACTTCCTCAGCAGTTTTAAGCCAGATGATGACGTCATCGATGAACTGGATGTATTCCTGATTACCACCTTTCTCCAGAGCATCATGGATCACTGCATGACAGATGCTTGAGCTGTGGATCCAGCCCACTGGCAATTTGTTGAAGGTGTACTGGATTCCTCTCCAGGTGAAAGCAAACTGAGGCCTGCATTCCTCTGCTATGGGAATAGGGAAAAATGCATTAACAATGTCTATGGTAGCATACCATTTGGCCTCTTTGGATTCCAGCTCATACTGGAGTTCCATCATGTCTGGTACTGCTGCACTCATAGGTAGAGTTACTTCATCCAGGGCTCGGTAGTCCACTGTCAGACGCCAGTCTCCATTCTGCTTCCGCACAGGCCACACTGGACTGTTGAAAGGGGAATGAGTTTTGCTGCCGACTTGCTGACTCTCCAACTGACGAATCAGATTCTGAATGGGCAACAAAGAGTCATGGTTGGTTCTGTATTGTCTGTGATGCACAGTCTGAGAAGCAACCGGCAATTTAATGTCCTGTATCTTGTGTTGTCCCACAACTGTAGATTCATCAGAAAGCTCAGGTCTAACAGACAGCCTCAATTTTTGTCCATCAATTTCTACTGATGCTACCCCCAAAAACCCATCTGTAACCACTGGGGTCTTTGAAATGCTCTTCTCTCAGAAAATCAATTCCCAAAATAAAAGGTTTGTCATGTCCTGTCACAACTGTATGCTTTCTCCATTGTTTACCAGTTCAACTTCTTATCAACCTCTGCCTTAGTTAACTCTTGAGATCCACCAGTGACTCCCAGAATAGTTATAGACTCTGATCCCTGATAATTTGATGGCATTATGGTGCACTGAGCTTCTGTGTCAACCAAGGCCCTGAACTTCCGAAATTGTGAAGTGCCAGGCCACTGGATGTACACATCCCAATAGATTCTGTTATCTCAATAACCCCTCTCCTCCCCCTGGTGGGAGGCAGGGCACCCCTAGTTATGGGGAACATGCGCACATGTGCAATGAGCACACTGTTCAGTGTTATAACTGGAGCCACTGTTGGAGCTACTAGAGTTGTTCTGGGGAATTGTAGAAGTAACAGCTACTCTTCTGGTATTGCTACCTCGGGTTCTGCCACTTTGCAGTTCCCTCAGTCTCCTGAAAAGATTAGAAGTTGGTTGGCCATCCCATCTACTCATGTTCTCACCAAACTTATCACACAGAATTATCCAAATACTCCCACGTGACTGCCTTGGTGGTCTGTTTTGGTTTGATCTGTTTTGGAATGACCTCCTTGGAGGATGTCTATTCCTCACAGATGAAGCTTGTATTCACCTGGAGGAAGAATTGGAATTATCTCTTTGTGCCAATTGGGATATGGAGTTTTTAAATTCATCCTTCAACTTTGTCACGCAATTCTTTATTTCACCAGACAGAGTTTCAATGGCTGAAACCAAAGAAACACATGTCATGCTATCCTCCAATTGTCTCATTTGATTAGTGAATTGGTCAACTGTAGGAGGAGCTCCACCATAATTTCTTGACACAATTCTGCTTGCCAGAATGTTTGCATAATTAGAAGGAACAAGTTTGATGAGCTTTTTAGCAAGACCAGTTCCTACAGGAATTTCATCAGGATTCAGTTTCATGTTCACCATAGAGTATCTCTCTAACAGCAAATTCTCTCAGGTGCTTAATTCCCTCATCTATGGTAGTCCAGGGTTTAGGATTCCATGGAAGATCATCTCGGGAAGGGTATCTCATGAAAACTACCAATAAAAGGCGTATCCACAGATTAACCTTACCAAGAGCCTTGTCTAGATGTCTATCTATTCCATTATCCTTCAAGGGAGTTCCTGGCTGAGCTGCTGACTTGTCTCCAACCATTAGATCTGGAGAACCTGTATCATAACATCTACCAAGCCAAACTAGTACTGGTTCTTTATCTGCTCTGATGTAATCCTTACAGACATTTCAAAGCCCTTTGCGAGGTGATGAACATCCCTGAAGGTCGTCTCCTTCCTCCTTTGCCTCCTCCTCCTCAACTTGTTGTCCAAATAATTTTTCAGTCACTCTCAAGGATCTCTTTAAGCTGAGAAGCACCACCACTAGCTGCTCTCCTACCAAGAGCTGCATCTTGATCCTCCAATGATCTCAATAACTCAGCTGTATCTTTAAGACAAATCTTCTCTTCCTCCACAGCAGAAGTATCTTGCTGTCCTCCCCCATCAGCTCCTGGATCAGCTTTGGCCTTTCCACTCCTTGTTGTTAAAACTACTACTTGCTTAATTGGAGCCGTGTTTGAATTTACATCTGCCTTAACAGAAGCTGACAGGTTTTGAGACGGACCAGCTGCTTTGGAGGACACTTCCGGTCCTGCTGAAAGAGAAGGAGGAAATGACTTTGCCTCGTTAATGGCTGCTGAAGACATGGGAGCCGCCATGTTGGGAGCTGCCGCAGCCCCTGGCTGCTTGCCAGAATCAGCAACAGCACTGTTCAAAGCAACCTTTTCGATAGACTTTTTAGCTTTATCTTTAACTGACACAGATTCTCCACTCTCCTCATCACTAGAAGTCTCTGGAGCAGAGCCAGAGCTATGCTTCTTTCTTGTTGATCTACGCTTAATAATGAAACAGGCCTTAGATACCTTCTTCTCCCGGTATAAAGCTACTAACCAGCACACGTTAATTATCACCGATAGCAGGATTACACAGATCAAAAAACCCAACTTTGGATCCCAGCCATCACTTAACATTACTCTTTCACCAACTGGAATCTTGAACTCCCTTATCTCAATTGGCCGAGTTCTAGATGACACATTTCTGTATCTTGTAAGCCAAAAGAATGCCATGCACTGGTCATAGAGAAGCTGAATCTTATATTTAAACCATAAATAAAATTTATGCATTATATATTTACCTATTTGATCAAGAATCAAACCTAAACAATATTTGTAGATCTGGACCCCAAAAATTGAAAAAAACAGATGCTCTAAAATCCAAAACACTTTCATGTTTGCTACTCCGAGTTGGGGGGCCAACTGAAAATGTGGTGGTTGAGAGAAGGCCCAGCTCTCCCTCCCCCACAAAGAAAGAAACCACAGCTAGCTCAGTCAGAGAAGCAAAGCTGTATTTACAAGCTATATGGAATGCAGGTTGTATATACACAATATATACAGTATTTACAACATATATACAGAAATACACAGCAAAGAAAATAATCAGGACAAAACTCCCTCCTCCGGACAGAGGAGGATTCCCCCTCTGTATCCTCTCTCCCCCTACCTCCCTTTTTTCCCAAAAAGGACTAGAGAGAGAGAAAAGGTAATTAAGAAGGATGAAATTTTGTTAGGCCTCAAAGTGCATGCAGGGATTAGTTCTAATCTGTTATCCAAGGTCGTTCTGGCTACTTGCTCAGAAGCAGACAGGCTGGAAAGGCAGAACAGACTGGACTCAGAAAGATTCCAACTGAACTAAAACTTAAAGTTGCAGGCTACCAATCTACCAATGAAATACATTTAGAATATCTGAATGTTTTAACTTTAATACCAAAACATTCAGCCAGAGTGTTCCAGCAAATGTCCCTTTCTGAAAGGCACAGCCTAAAACGGTCACATAGGCCAAGAAAGGTTCTCCTCCCCCTCTATTCTGCCGTGGTGATGCCACATCATTAATACTACATCCAGTTCTGGGCCCCTCAGTTCAAGAAGGACAGGGAACTGCTTGAAAGAGTCCATTTCAGAGTCACAAAAATAACTAAGGGAGTGGAAGATCTCCTTTATGAGGAGATACTGAAGTAGATGGGTCTCTTTATCTTGTGGAAGAAGAGTGTAAGAGGAGACCTCATAAATGTTTATAAATATGTAAAGGGTGAGTGCCAAGAGGATGAAGCCAGGCTCTTCTTGGTGATGCCCAATGACAGGACAAGGGGCAACGGGGGAAGCTGAGGCATAGGAATTTCCATGTAAACATGAGGAAAATATTTTTCACTGTGAGGATTATAGGACATTGCAACAGGCTGCCTGGAGGGGTTGTGGAGTCTCCCTTCCTGGAGATATTTGAATCATGCCTGGATGCATTTGTTTGCAATCTGGTATAGGTGCTCCTGCTCTGGCAGGGGAGTTAGACTAGGTGATCTTCAAAGGTCCTTTCCTGCCTCTAACACGCTGTGTGATTCTGTGATAAACCCATCTTGCTGGTGCATGTTGGCTAGTTACCAGGCATAAAACATAACACGAGCTCACAGAGATCTTTATGTGTTATGCAAGATTGGGGCACTGATTCCTTTACATTCTTCTTTTTGGAATGGCATGGCCTAGTTATATGGGAGAGTGTAAATTATTATTTTTGATAATGATTCTTGTGAAGACAGTAGGAATGCTCTGCCACACAAAGTACATCTCTCAGTAAAGTGTCTAGAAACAGCGTAGATTGGGTCTATAGATAGAAGTACATCCACTATCTTCTACGGGACACCAGCTATCTGGTTTAGTATGAAGAAGTGGGTTTAGGTGAAAACTTGACTAACATGAACATTTTTAGAATGCACAGTAGGAAGAAATTTCTGTAGTTTTAAAACTACTATTAATAAAAGGTACTGAAAGTGCATAAAATATTGCTTTTACAGAAGGAATAAAAATAACGTGAATAAGACTGAGAAATAAAGTGCAGGAAGCGCATGATTCCATTTGATAGATATTGATTTCATTTAGATTTGCTAAGTACGGGTAATTGAGTGGGTGTTGTGAATAATATTAGAAAATGTGAAAAACAATGGCACGTGTTAAAAATGTAATTTCAATGAGTAGAAGAAGTTAGAATTTTAATGAATAGAAGAAACTGAATAAAATTAGGAAAAAACTCTTGAAATCTTCTTTAGTTTAACCATGGTACCCTTGACGTAAAGACAAAGTTTAAAATTACATAAATAGAATTCTCTGTAACTTGACTGAAGTGGTAAATTTTTTACTTCCATTTTTCAGTTTCTGTGTAAATACTATATACAGGCTAAAGGATCAGAAATGCAAATTACAAATTTTAATACAAACTACTATTAAAAAAATAAATTAATGACATATGTTGTGCTTATGTATAATGGTTTAATTGATATGACTTTTCATGAAATAGATTGTAATCATCAGTATTTCGTAGAGGTAAAATACAGTCTGGCAGAATTTCCCTATGCGATTGTAAGACACAGAAGCTGTAAAGTAGGAGAAACAAGGGCAGGAGGGTGAGGAAGGAGAACAATTGGAAAACAAACAACAAAAAAGAAATACTATCAAGAAAAATCTGCACTTTGCAGACCTTAGTTTTTTAATTTCATTTTTTGAGATTGTTAAATTTGCTTATATGTATATATTTGGGACAGAAGTAGGGAATAAATCTAGGTGGGAAAAAACCCTAGAAGTCAAAATCATAGAACAACAATCTATGTTTCTTGCAGGTAAGAACTCAAACTAGATCATTTCAATGATAAAACCCATAAATCTCTACTTCATCTATGATTCATAGATACAGCTACAAAATCTAGGTATTAAACACTTTAGACATATATGACTACAGGCAATCTGTGTAATCTTCACAGATGCTATATGCCATGTTGCAGCAGGCAGTGATAATTAGAAATAATTTCTGTAAGATGCTTGCATCTGCCCATAGGCACATGAATGTGTTACCTGTAAATCTGAAGACAAATGTGTCCCCACTAACTATAAAGACCAGCACCATAAAGAACAAGAGTAGGGTTATAGTTGTTGGAGACTCTCTCCTGAGGGGAGCAGAGGGACCCATGTCTTCCTGACCCGTCCCACAGGGAAGTCTGCTGCCTAGCCAGGGCCCAGATAAAGGACATCATAAGGAGACTCCCAAAGGTAATCCAGCCCTCTGACTATTACCCATTGCTGGTAATCCAAGATGGAAGTGATGAGATTGGTAAGAAGGGCATCAGGATGATTAAAAAGGAGTTCAAGGCCCTTGTCAATTGATTGATGGGGTGGGAGCTCAAGTGGTGTTCTGCTCAGTTCCCTCAGTGGCAGCGGCATACACTGAAAGGAACAGGAGAACCCACACCATCAACAATTGGCTCAAGAGATGGTACCTGCAGTGGAATTTTGGGTTCTTTGATCAAGGGTAAACATTTACTGCTCCTGACTTTCTGGACCTTGATGGAGTGAATTTACCTAGAAAGGGCAAGAGGGTACTAGCTTTGGAGTTGGCAGGGCTCATTGGAAAGGCTTTAAACTAGTTTGGGAGAGTGTGGGTGAGGAAACCAGTCTATCCAGATAGGAGAAAATGGAGCACAAATTAGGGTTAATTGAGAAATCAGCAATCCAGTTGAAGTGCATATACACCAATGCACACAGTATGAGTAACAAACAAGAAGAACTGGAAGTCTTGGTCCACCAGGAAGGCTGTGATATAGTTGCTATTACAGAAACACAGTGGGATGATTCACATAATTGGAGTACTGCACTGGGTGATTACAGGCTCTTTAGGAGAGACAGGCAAGCGAGAAGAGGAGGAGGGGTGACTGTACACTAGGGAATTGCTAGATGCCTCAGAACTTGAGGTTTTGGATGAAAGGATTGAGTTTCTGTGGGTTAAAATCAAAGGGAAGTTTAACAAAACTGACATCCTGATTGGGGTCTGTTATAGACCACCCAACCAGGATAAGGAGGCAGATTAAATATTCTATAAGCAACTGGAGGCTGTCTCAAGATCATCAGCCATTGTCTTAGTGGGTGACCTTAACCTGCCAGACATCTGCTGGGAACTTAATTTGGCAGAGAGGAGACAGCCTGGAAGGTTCCTAGAGTGTATGGAGGACAGCTTCCTGATGCAGAGGTTAAGTGAGCCTACCAGGGGTCAGGCTCTACTTGACCTGCAATTCTCCAATAGAGAAGGGTTGGTGGGAGATGTGACGGTAGGAGACTGTATAGGGTGCAGTGGTCATGAGATAGTGGAGTTTTCAATATGCAGGGAGATAGGGAGAAGTAACAGAACCCTCCAGTTGGACTTCCTGAGGGTAAACTTCAGCTTGTTTAAGCAACTTATTCAAAAACTACCCTGGGTAACAACCCTTAAGAGCCAAGGGGTCTAGGATGGTTGGACCTACTTCAAACAGGAGCTCTTTAAAGTAGAATAGAATAGCATAGCATAGCATAGCATAGCATAGCATAGCATAGCATAGCATAGCATAGCATAGCATAGCATAGCATAGCATAGCATAGAATAGACCAGGTTGGAAGAGACCTTCAGGATCATCATGTCCAACCTATCATCCAACAACACCTAATCAACTAAACCATGCAAGACAAGCACCGTATCAAGTCTCCTTCTGAACACCTCCAGTGATGGTGACACCCCCACCTCCTCGGGCAGCCCATTCCAACGAGCAATCACTCTCTCTGCGTGGAATTTCTTCCTACCATCCAACCTAAACCTCCCCTGGTGCAGCTTGAGACTGTGTCCTCTTGTTCTGGTGCTGGTTGCCTGGGAGAAAAGACCAACCTCCTCCTGTCTACAACTTTACTTCAGGTAGTTGTAGAGAGCAATAAGGTCTCCCCTGAGCCTTCTCTTCCCCAGGGTAAGCAACCCCAGCTCCCTCAGCCTCTCCTCATAGGGCTTGTACTCCAAACCACTCACCAACTTTGTTGCCCATCTCTGGACAAGCTCCAGCAAGTCAACATCCTTCCTAAACTGAGGGGCCCAGAACTGGTCATGGTACTTGAGGTGCAACCTAACCAGTGCAGTGTACAGGGGCAGAATGACCTCCCTGCTCCTGCTGGCCACACTATTTCTGATGCAGGTCAGGATGCCATTGGCACTCCTGCCCACCTGGGCACACTGCAGGCTCATGTTCAGCCTACCATCAACCAGTACCCCTAGGTCCCTCTCCAGCCACTCTGACCCAGCCTGTAGCACTGCATGGGGTTGCTTTGGCCAATGTGCAGAACCCGGCACTTGGATGTGTTAAATCTCATGCTGTTGGATTCTACACATCTGCCTCATCTGTCGAAGTCCTTCTGCAAAGCCTCTCTACCCTCCAGCAGATCAACTCCTGCCCCCAGCTTGGTGTTGTCTGCAAATTTACAGATGATGGACTCAATGCCCTCATTCAAATCATCAATAAAGATATTAAAGAGGACAGGGCCCAGCACTGATCCCTGGGGCATACCAATACTGACTGGCCACCAGCTGGATGTGACACCATTCACCACCACTCTCTGGGCTCGGTCCTCCAGCCAGTTTGTAACCCAACGCTGACAGGCATATAATTCCCTGGCTTATCGAACTGGCTTTTCTTGTGGATGGGCACCACAGCAGCCAGCTTCCAGTCTTCTGGGACTTCTCCAGTGAGCCAGAACTGATGAAAAATAATGGATAGTGACGTGGCCAGCTCATCTGTCAGCTCTCTCAGCACCCTAGGATGGATCTTATCTGGCCCCATTGGACTTGTGGAGATCCAAGCAGCTGAGGATATCACCAGTTACCCCCTCCTGGAACAGAGGAAAACTGTGCTGCTCCCTGGCTCCTTCTGCCAGCTCTGCAGGCTAGCTGTCTGGAAGACATTCTGTCCTGCAAGTAAAAATTTAGGCAAAGATGGTGTTAAGTACCTCTCCCTTTTCCTCATCTTCTATTATAACGTTCCCCTCTGTGTCCACCAAGGAGTGGAGGTCATCCTTGCCCCTCCTGTTGCTACTAATATATTTATAGAAGGACCTTTTTGTCCTTCACAGGAGAGGCCAGTCTAAGCCTCTGGTAAATGTGCTTTTGCCTCCCTAATTTTCTTCCTACATGACCTAGCAACAGCCTTAAACATTCTATGATTTGCCTCACCTTTTTTCCAAATATGGTACACACTCTTTTTTTCCCCTTAGTTCTTTTAGAAGTTCATTGCCCATCCAGGCTGGCCATCTGCCCTGGCGCCTCATCTTCCTTCTCATTGGCACAGCCTGTTCCTGCACCTTCAAGAGTTCTTCCTTGAAGCAGGCCCAGATCTCCCACACCCCTTTCTTTTTAAGGGCTGTTTCCCAAGAAAGCTTCTGAGTTAGTTCCTTGAGTAACCTGAAGTCTGCCCTCCAGAAGTCCAGAGTGGAGGTTTTGTTGCCACCTCTCTTAGCTTGACTACATACTGAAAATTCAGTTATCTCATGGTCACTGGCCCCTAAACACCCTCCGACCACCACATCACCCACCAGCCCTTCCCTATTGGTGAAGAGGAGATCAAGCATAGCCTTACCCCTGGTAGGCACACGCAGCACCTGGGATAAGAAGCTGTCCTCCATGCACTCTAAGAACCTTCTAGACTGACTCCTCTCTGCTGTGTTGAGATCCCAGCAGATATCAGGCAGGTTGAAGTCGCCCTTGAGTACAAGGTCAGGCGATCTTGAGACTGCCTTAAGCTGCCTATAGAATGACTCATCAACATCTTCCTCCTGGTTGGGTGGTCTATAACAGACTCCAACTAGGATGTCCGCCCTGCTGGTCTTGCCTCTAATTCTTATCCACAAGCACTCAACCCGATCGTCCCTAATCTCCATCTCAATGGCATCTAGTGCCTTCCTGATGTACAGGGCCACCCCTCCACCCCTTCTTCCTTGCCTATCTCTCCTGAAGAGCCTGTAGCTGTCAATTGCAGCACTCCAGTCATGTGAGTCATCCCACCACAACTCTGCAATGGCAGCTACACCATAACTTTCCTGCTGCAACAAGGCTTCCAGCTCCTCTTGTTTGTTGCCCATGCTTCATGCATTAGTGTAGATACACTGCTTCTGGGCTGCTGGTTTCACCGCTGGCTCTAGCTTATCACCCCCACACTGCTGCCTGAGGGGACTAGTTTCAGCCCCTTCCCCCTTCAAATTTAGTTTAAAGCCCTGTCAATGAGACCTGCCAATTCCTTTCCCAGGATCTTTTTACCTTTGGGGGACAGGCCATTCTCGTATACTGTGACCTTTCCCCTTCTCTGGGACAGAGGTACTCCATCTGTTGCCAGCTGACCTGGTGCAGTAGAAAGGTCCCCAAGATCAAAAACCCAAAATTCTTTTGACTGCACCAGCCTCTAAGCCACTTGTTGGCTACAGCTTCTCACCTGTTTCTTATAGTATTCCCTCCTGCAACTAAGGGTATTGATGAAAAAATTGTTTGTACACCTGACCCCTCAACCAGGTTTCCCAGGGCCCTGAAGTAATTTTTGATAGCCCTGGGAGTTCTGGTTGCAACATCATCATTCCCTAACTGCATAAGTAGTAAGGGATAGTAGTCAGAAGGCTGCACCAGGCTAGGCAGCCTTCTGGTAACATCACTAACTTGGGCTCCTGGGAGACAACAAAGTTCCCTATGAGATGGGTCTGGCCAACATATGGGGCCCTCTATTCTCCTCAGGAGAGAATCACCAATAACAGTTACCCTCCTCCTTTTTTTTAAGGGAGCAGGTCCTGATGCCAGGGGAAGGCTGCTTAACCTTAGGCTGCTTTGCCTTAGGATGTTTAACCTTAGGCTGTTTAGCCTTAGGAAAATCCTCAGATGGTGTGTCCTCCAGCATCAGGATCATCTCACCCTCGATCTCCAGTGTGTCATACCTGTTTTCCAAGAGCAGCGGGGAAGGTGAGGGGAGGCAAGGAGGTTTTACTTTGTGTCTTTTGGGAGGAATCTGCATTCATTCCCCTCTGCTTTTTGGATAACCAGCCTCTGCTGGGGGAGCCTACAGAGCCTGCTTACTCTGGTTCATCCTATTCCTCCTCTGGATCATCTCTTTCCTACATTCTCTTACATCTCTAAGACTAGCAACCTCGTCCTTCAGTCTGGCCACCAGGTTAAGCAGATAGTCAATCTGCTCACACCTTATGCAAGAGTTGCCCCCACTACCCTGCATCTCAAGTGCCACACTCCACCACTCTCTACAGCCAGATGCCTGGACACCTACCTCTTGCTTATGACACCTACCTACCTGCTTATATTCCCCCTCAGTCTGAGTTGACACTGATTTTTTAAAGGAGTTATTTCAACGGGTTACCACCATGCCTAGCCCTGCCCACGTGACCTACTGGACAACGTTTTAGAAAAAATGCGGCGGTGTGAGCGTCTGAGCGAGTACACAGCTGAAATGGAAGCGCCCGTGGCTGGTAAAGTAGGGAGCCCGAGCAATCCCGAGCAGCAACCATGTGGAGAAACAGCAGCACCGAATCCAGCCAAGTGTCAAGGTGCTGCATAGGTCCCGCAGTTCCCGTAGGTTGAAAAATAAATCAGTTAGTCCTTCTCCGAGGCTCCTGGTCACAGTGTGTTCCTGAGAGAGCACACGGGCTCAGGGGCTCCACCTTTCTCTAAGGCCGTTTGGATTACCTCATGGCAGACGGTTGAGCTATGGACCCAGCCCTGAGGCAACCAATTCCACTGGTACTGCACTCCCCTCCAAGTACAAGCAAACTGTGGCCTGCCTTCTTCTGCAATGGGAATGAAGAGAAAGCCATTAGCAATGTCAGTTGTGGCATATCACTTCGCCGCCTTCGATTCCAGCTCATACTGGAGCTCCAACATGTCTGTAACGGCAGCGCTGATCAGAGGAATAACTTCATTCAGGCCATGGTAGTACACAGTCAGTCTCCATTCCCCATTTGCTTTCCACACTGGCCATATTGGGCTGTTGAAGGGTGAGTGAGCCTTGCTGATCATCTTCTGGCTCTCCAATCATCGAGTGAGTTGGTGCAGGGGGTGCAGAGTGATGAAACCCTGGAATTGGTTGTCCAGGGAGGTGGTTGAGGCCCCATCCCTGGAGGTGTTTAAGACTAGGCTGGATGAGGCTCTGGCCAGCCTGATCTAGTGTGGGGTGTCCCTGCCCATGGCAGGGGGGTTGGAACTAGATGATCCTTGTGGTCCCTTCCAACCCTGAATGATACTATGAGAGAGAGATAGATAGATAGATAGATAGATAGATAGATAGATAGATAGATATAATAACAGCAAGGGTTCACAAGCATGAGGATCAAGGATGGATAGGAAAAATATACACAAGCAATAGTGTTTTGAAGATGCAGCAGGGAGAAAAGACCAGGCCTGACCATGTGGCAGAGAAGCAGGAAGCCAGCAGCAACACTCTTAGTCCTTTTGTCCATGCGAGCAAGAAAGCAAAAGAGAGCAAATGGCTGCAGTGTCTACCTTTATATAGGCTTGCTGGACAGGGAGAGGGAGTGGAACCGACTAACTCAGTTTCCCAGGGGGAAATCCCCCCTCCTGGGAGATCAGGGCTCTTACAACCCCTCCTACCCCCACTTTCAGGCTGGGCTTAACCCATCACATGTGAATAATATAGTTGAAGATGAGAGTGACAGCCAACTCAAATATATGGCCATTTGTCATAGTGACTTGAGAAAATTACATTTTCCTAGTGCCTTAGTCTATTTTTCTGTAAGAATCATGTATACTGTAGATGTTAAAGCATATGAATAACTATTCTTGAGCTTCTTTTAGGGCTACTAGAAGTTGAAGATTAGTCTATGCCTTATTGAATGGGAAATATTTTTTCTATTTTGTATAGAAACTCCTGATTGAATTAATGATTTTGAGATACAAAAAAAACCCAAACAAATCAGTCCACTTATAAACATACATATCATACATGAGTGAATAATCTAATACAAGGCTAGGAATATGAAAATGCCTGTAAAAATCTTACTTTTATTTTTCAAAGCAATTCTGATTTTCCAGAAAAAAATGAAAAAAAAAAATCTTATTTTAAATTGTACTCTATAATAAGCACAATACAAATTACAAGAATTCTCTCCAACATGTGAAGCACAGATGCAAAAATACATCTGGATAGTCAGAAAGCAGTGATTTTTTGAAGAAATAAAAATATTCTTTTATATTGTTATAGATTGAGGATTAGTGTCCTATCATAAATAAAAGTCTTCCAGAGTACTGCAGAGTACCAGAGACCTGGACAGTCCCTGGGGGGTGGACGTAAGACACTATGAAATATTTTTATCCCATCACATCCTCCTCCAAATCGCTAAATAATCAGACAACAACAGCTTGTTCTCTCTATTTTTGGTCTTTGCTCTCCTGCATTTTGCTTTTTCTCTCCTGCTTCTTCCCTTCTTCTTATAGTTTCATAGTTTCATAGTTTCATTCAGGGTTGGAAGGGACCACAAGGATCATCTAGTTCCAACCCCCCTGCCATGGGCAGGGACACCCCACACTAGATCAGGCTGGACAGAGCCTCATCCAGCCTGCTCTTAAACACCTCCAGGGATGGGGCCTCAACCACCTCCCTGGACAACCCATTCCAGGGTTTCACCACTCTCATGGTGAAGAACTCCCTCCTCACATCTAGCCTGAATCTCCCCACCTCCAGCTTCATTCCATTCCCCCTAGTCCTATCACTACCTGAGATCCTGAGAAGTCCTTCCCCAGCCTTCCTGTAGGTCCCCTTCAGATACTGGAAGGTCACAATTAGGTCACCTTTGTTTGGGTTTGCTGTGTGGGAGGTAAGGCTTAGTGTGGTGGAGACACAGAGAGAAAGATCTAAGCTGCACAACATGGCCTTTGGGCTTGGTCTGGGGTGTGGGGGGGACAGCCCATATAAATATATACATACAATAAATATATACATATATTTATTACCTTTTGTATTTAGTCTACTTTTGCAAATATAATTTTCATTTCACTTCCAAATTCTGTGCAAGTGTTGTTATTTACTCCTTTGAGGTAAATCCCAGCTTCCATCTAGTGCAAAACTGGCACAGCTGTCTATTAATCTTTTGGATTATATCTACACCCTAGTACTTAATTCATTTATATTTTCAAGACTAAGTTTTATGTTTTACATCTTTTTCCTTGTGGCCGTAGAAAATAAATTGACAGTGAAGCTGCAGTTAGTTCCTAACATGGAAGCCCCTTTAATGTAAAGGACAAGAGATCTTGCATAGAACACAAGAGATTTCAATCTCTGCATGTAATCAATCAGACAAGGAAGGCAAGAGACCACCATGTCTGAGTCAAGTCACAATGGTCAAACTAAAGGGCAAGCAGAGACTGCACAGGAATTGGAAGAAGGGACAGGAAATCTGGGAAGAGTATAGGGACATTGTCTAGTTGTATATGGATGAGGTCAGGAAGGACAAGCCACAGGTAGAACAGAACGTGATAAGGGATGCAAAGAAAAACAAGAAAGGCTTTTACAGGTATGTAAACCAGAAATTAAGAAAGTGTACCCACCTTGGTGAGCAACAGTGGCCAATTAGTAACAATAGACAAGGAGAAGGCTGAGATTCTCAACAACTTTTTTGCCTCAGTCTTCACTGTCAGACCCCTCTCCTCATAGCTCTTATGTTGATGACCTACAAGATAGAGACCAAGAAGATGAAAGTTCCTCTCAATGTAAGCAAAGACAAGCTTCATGACCATCTGAGGAACCTGAAGATGTACAAGTCCATGGGACCTGATGAGATACATCCCAGAGTCCCAAAGGAATTAGCTGATGTACTTGCCAAGCTACTCTCCATGATATTTGAAAAGTCATGGCAGTCAGGTGAAGTCCCTGATGACTGGAAGAAAGAAAACATTTTTACAAAGGGTAGAAAGGAGGAGCCTGGGAATTGCTAACCTGTCAGCCTCAGCTCTGTGGCTGGGAAGATCATGGAACAGGTCCTGCTCCATGCTGAGGCAAAGGGAAGACAGGGAGGTGATTCAAGGCAGCCAGTATGGCTTTACTAGGAGCAAATCCTGCCTGATCAACCCAGTGGCTTTCCATGAAAAAGTGACTATGTCAGTGGACAAAGGATGACCTATGGATGTGATCTATCTGTATTACAGCAGTGCCTTTGACATGGTCCCCCCACAACATCGTGCTCACCCATTTGGAGAGATATAGATTTGATGCATGAACTGTTCAGCGGTGTGAACGGTTCAGGCAGACCCCCTCCCAGCCATGGGCAAAAATAATGACTCAGAAAAATGGATTGCAAAAGTGGTGGAAAATTTAAATGGAAAGCAGTTAATGTTTACAGAAAGCCAGAAGCACAGTGACAAAAGAAATCCCAAAGCACACCCAGAAATATCCCATCCCCACCTGAGGGTACACCAAAGACCCCAGGGCTCCTTCTTTTCCCCCCCCCTCCTCCACTGCTAGGCTAGTCTCAGCTGTCCAGGTCTGAGACTGCCCATTCCCCCTGGCCTTGGGCCCAAAAAGCCAGGAGACTCCTCCCCCAAGTTATCGGGTCGTGGCGAGGGAAGAAGGAGAAAGTGCCAGACCCCCTGATGAGATCTTATAGGAGAGCAGGTTATTATGGAATGAAATACCTGGCTTCTTGTGTCCACCCACTGGGCTGGACTTCTGGACACAGGAAGCACTTCTCACATGAACACAGCAGAGTGCACCTAGCCCAAACTGCTACATACCACCCCTTATTTCATACCATAATTCCTGCACCCAAAACATATAATCAAATCAGATATCTTCTGATGACATGTCCAGCAAAGTCCATATTTTCATTTGGGTGTCCTCCCAAACAGTCTCTCATTCAGGCTCAAGTGTCAGTCCATTCCAGTTCTTTTGCTTTCATCTAATGGAAACTCCCAGTGATGCAGAATTAATTCTTCTGCAGTGCAAATTCTTCATGGATTTGTTGGACATCCTGGTCACCTGGAAGAGCCTCACAACTTCTCAACCAAATTTTTATTTTTATTTGTATTTACTCGACGGCATATTTCCACCCCTGGGGCAAGCCGGTCAGAACAATGAGGCTCTAACTGCTTCTCCACCCTCCAGGAAATATAGTATGCTGAGCCTCCCACAACCCTGCACGGCCTTATCCTGAGCTCAGTGCTGACTGCTTCCAGCTGTGGCCTGAGGCTGTACAGATGCATGTCACAGGTACACCGTCCCCCACTGGATGTTCACGTACCGAGGCATGACAGCATCTGGCTACACAGCCCTTCCCTGGAAGAGGGAGCGGCTGCACCACAACCTACTACATTTTGGTTCAGAAGCCGATCGGACCCAGTGCTCGGGACCGCTACACTTGAACTGTGAGTTTCTACTCATTTTTTTTGCCTTCCTTTTGGGGTTATGCAGGTTGGGAGGACTCCTGGTAGGGAGTGGCTGGCAGGATCATGCTCTCACAAGCCTGCATGGGAATGGGAGCCTGACATCAGCCATGGGAAGTTTAAATCCTGCCTGGGTTGTGCATGCGGTGCCATTTTGTTTCGGAAGCTAGCCTCTCTGCTGGTTGCGTTAAAAAAACAAAAACCAAAAAACATAACTAAAAACCAACCAAACTTTTAACTATGGTAGTCACTCGAACAAAAGGTAGAAAAACAGCATCCACCCAGACAAAAATGCTTAATCAGCATGCTGGAGTCCAGGCTCCCAGCTGCAGAGAGTGCTTAAGCCTGGCACTTGGAATAGAGGGGGAAGGAGAGAACACCTGTGTCAGGTGTGACCAGCTGTACTTCCTCCTCAGTCTGGTGACAGAGCTGAAAGATGAAGTGGCCGACTTGAAAGAGGAGGTGTCTAGACTGAGGTCAATAAGGGAAAGCGAAAGGGAATTAGATTTGTGGGAGAAGGCTCTGCAGATCTCCCCTGCTGAGGGATGTGGTGAAGAGGTTATTAAATTTATTAATATGAAATATGAATTATGAAAAATATTATTTTTATTAATTATCAAACTATTAATAACCGATGAGTCACCAACTTATATACATGTTCTAGTGCACGTTCGTGAAATAGATTCCACAACTGGCTTAGTGTTATGATTATAATGTAATTGAACTATCTATAAACCCTTTCTATATTTATATAACGAAGGGTGCAGTTCTGCCGCTTGGCCACCAGGTGGAGACTCGGCGGGACGCAGGCGGCTTCTGGCTATACACAGCAATATTATAATCTGTCTATGCGTCAGCGCTTACTCTGCTAGACACGGATACTTTGAACCGAGTGCTAGTGGGTGGAAAGCACGTGGACGATATTCAATCCCCTTCGGACAACAGGGATCGGCCCTGGTCGGGGTCGGTCCGTGGGGTCGGTCCATGGGGTCGGCCCTCTAAAGTCAGCTTGCACGGCAGGGCGGGACGACGGTGGCCGGAAGGTGGGCTTGAACGACGGAAGCAGGCGAAGCTACGGGGGTCGGCCCAACCACGGCGGTTCTCGGGGCTGATGCAAACAGCCTCAGGGAGAGAATGCGGCTGCTTTAGGTGGCAGATTCTCTTTACCGAGCTTAAAGGAACAACAGGACTCTCGTAGTGGTCCCGGGTCTGGTGCAGTATAAGCATGAACAATGCTTTGGTTTTCCCTGGGATCCACAGGGCTCAGAGCGGCACTCGGTGGCTCCTCAGAGTGGCACTTGGCGGCGTCTCTCCCGCTACGGCGGGGCTAAGCATATGTGGACTCGGTTATCAATCAAGTCCCTTCTCCCCGGTAACTGGGCAGATCTTACCCTTGGGGGTCAGTCCAGTCCTCCGGTGGCACGATGGGCTCTCCCAGTCGGCACGACTGGCTGCAGCAATGCTGAACTCCTCAGGCTCAGCAAAGGTCCTCCCTCTGGGCTTCTTCAACGATGCAGAGGCTTCCAGTATGCGTGCATGTATAACGGAAGCTAACAACAATAAGCTCAATGGCAAAGGCTGCAGCTTGAGAGTTACTCTCTCGAGCAAGCACACAGACAAAGTGAATGAGGGGGCAACATGTTCACCAACTGGGGTGACACTTATAGATTCCTCGAGGCTGGGCTTGACCAATGGGCACTCTCATAAGCAACTGGCTTCAGCCTGTAGAAAGCGTGAAGCTAGAATTATGCCCATAGTTGGTGTCAGCACGAGCACTGCATGTGCTGGGTGTGTGCAAGCCTGGCTAATGCCTTGGCTTTTGTCTCCCTCCTAGAGGGAGGGGGAACTTGCCCACATGCTGGGACAAGATTCAGTATTGGGGTAAAATGTGCCTTCACCACAGGGAAGGGTCCCCGGAAATGGGGAGGGATGGATACAGGTCCCTGCCAGGTGTGGCAAGAGAAATCCATCCTGGACCTCTCCTCCTCCTCCTCAGCCCTTGTATAATAAGTATGAGGCCCTGTAGGATGAGGGCAGTGGGGATGAGAGGGCTGAGGATCAGCCATCTGGAGTGGAGCCTGAGGCCAAGCGGTCCCCAACAACTCTAACGACCAGCCTAACAAGGAAAAGGAGAAGGCTTATAGTTGTTGGGGACCCTCTCCTGGGGGTACTGAGGGACCCATATGTGGTCCTGACCCATCCCACAGGGAGGTCTGCTCCCTACCCAGGGCACGGGTTAAGGACATCGCAAGGAGACTCCCTAAATTAATCCAGCCCTCTGACTATTACCCTCTGCTGGTAGTACAAGCTGGGAGTGATGAAATTGACAACAAAAGCAACAGGGCAATTAAAAAAGAATTCAAGGCCCTTGGACAATTGATTGGTGGGGCAGGAGCTTAAGTGGTGTTCTGTTCAGTTCCCTCAGTGGCAGGGGTGCACACTGAGAGGAATGGGAGAACCCATGCCATCAACAAGTGGCTCAGGGGATGGTGCCAGAAGCAGAATTTTGGTTTCTTTGATCATGGGGCAACTTTTACTGCACCCGACCTGCTGGATCCTGATGGGGTGCATTTATCTAGAAAGGGTAAGAGAGCCCTAGCACGAGAGTTGGCAGGACTCATTAGGAGGGCTTTAAACTAGGACAGAAGTGGGTAGGTGAGGAAATCGGTCCCTCTGCAGAGGAAAGAGTAGGGCACAAATCGGGGTCAATTGAGAAATGAAGAGCCGATCTGGAATGCATGTACACCAATGCACGCAGCCTGGGCAATAAACAAGAGGAGCTGGAAGTCCTGGTCTACAAGGGTGACTATGATGTAGTCGCCATCTCAGAAACATGGTGGGATACTGCGCACGATTGGAGTGCTGCACTGGGGAGTTACAGGCTCTTTAGGAGAGACAGATGAGTGAGAAGAGGAGGAGGGGTGGCTCTGTATACTAGGGAGACACTCTCTGCACAGAATTTGAGGTAGAGAAAGAAGGGATTGAGAGGCTGTGGGTTAAAATTAGAGAGCAGCCTAACAAATCTGACAGCCTGGTTGGAGCCTGTTACAGACCACCCAAACAGGATGAGGAGGCTGATGAATTATTCTACAAGCAATTGGAGGCTGTCTCAAGATCATCAGATCTTGTCCTTGTGGGTGACTTCAACCTGCCAGATATCTGCTGGAAACTTAATTCAGCAGAGAGCAGGCAGTCCAGAAGATTCCTGCAGCGTATGGAGGACTGCTTCCTGATGCAGCTGTTAAGTGAGCCTACCAGAGGCCAGGCTCTGCTTGACCTGTTGTTCTCCAATAGAGAAGGGCTGATGGGAGATGTGATCATGGGAGGCTGCCTAGGGTGCAGTGACCACGAGATAGTGAAGTTTTTAATATGCAGGGAGATAGGGAGGAGCACCAACAGAATCTTCACCTTGGATTTCGGGAGGGAAAACTTCAGCCTGTTTAAGAAACTTATTTGTAAAATTCCCTGGGTTGCAGCCCTCAAGAACCGAGGCGTCCAGGATGGTTGGATCTACTTCAAACAAGAGCTCTTGAAGGCACAGGAACTGGCAGTTCCTATGTGCTGAAAGATGAGCTGGCGGGGAAGGTGACCAGCCTGGATGAGGAAGCAGCTCCCGGAGGATTTAAGGGGAAAAGAGAGGCTATATCACCTTTGGAAGGAGGGGAAGGCTTCTCAAGGTATGTTTAAGGAAGCTGTTAGATCATGTAGGAATAAAATTAAAGAGGCAAAGGCCCATTTGGAACTTAAGCTGGCCACTTCTGTGAAAGATAATAAAAAGCATTTTTACAAATACATTAACACTAAAAAGAAGGGCAAGAAGAACTTGCACTCCTTATTGGACCAGGAGGGGAACACTGTGACTGAAGATGAGGAAAAGGCTGAGGTCCTGAACACTTCCTTTGCCTCAATTTTTAACAGCAAGGTAGGAGGAGTTCAGGACGAGTGGCCTCCTGAGCTGTGTGACAGAATCAGTGAGCAGTGTAATGCCCTGGAAATCCATGAGGAATAAGTTTGGGACCTGCTAAGCCACTTGGACACTCACAAGTCCATGGGACCAGATGGGATCCATCCTAGGCTGCTGAGAGAGCTGGCAGATGAGCTGGCCAAGCCATTCTCCATCATTTTCCTCCAGACCTGGCTCACCAGTGAGGTCCCAGATGACTGGAAACTGATCCATGTGGTCCCCATCCACAAGAAGGTTCGGATGGAGGAACCTGGAAACTACAGGCCAGTCAGCCTGACCTCAGTGCCAGGAAAAATGATGGAGCAGATTATCCTGGTGGCAATAACTGCGCACCTGAAGGATGGCCAAAGGCTCGGGTCCAGCCAACATGGATTTAGGAGGGGCAGGTCCTGCCTCTCCAACCTGATCTCCTTCTATGATCAGGTGACCCGTCTGGTGGATGTGGGGAGGCCTGTGGATGTGGTCTACTTGGACTTAAGTAAGACCTTTGACACCGTCCCCCACAGCAAACTGCTGGCTAAGCTGTCAGGTTGAGGCTTGGACCGCAACACTCTGTGCTGGGTTAGGAAGTGGCTGGAGGGCCGAGCCCACAGGGTGGTGGTGAATGGTGCCACATCCAGCTGGTGACTAGTCACTATTCGTATTCCCCAGGGATCAGTGCTGGGCCCCATCCTCTTTAACATCTTCATTTATGATCTGGATGAGGGGATAGAGTCAGTCATCAGCAAATTTGCAGATGACACCAAGTTAGGAGCAGATGTTAGTCAGTTAGAAGGTGGAAGGGCTCTGCAGAGGGACCTCGACCAACTAGACAGATGGGCGGAGTCCAATGGGATGTCAGCTGGTGCTGCACTTTGGCTACGGCAACTCCATGGAGAGCTACAGGCTGGGGTTGGAGTGGCTGGAGAGCTCCCAAACAGAGAGGGACCTGGGGGTGCTGATTGACAGCCACCTAAACATAAGCTAACAGTGTGGCCAGGTGGCCAAGAAGGCAAATGGCATCCTGGCCTGTATTAGGAATAGTGTGGCCAGCTGGAGCAGGGAGGTCATTGTGCCCCTGTACTCTGCATTGGTTAGGCCGCACCTTGAGCACTGCATCCAGTTCTGGGCTCCTCAGTTTAAGAAGGACTTCGAAACACTTGAACGTGTCCAGAGAAGGGCAACACGGCTGGTGAGAGGCCTTGAGCACAAGCCCTATGAGGAGAGGCTGTGGGTGCTGGGATTGTTTAGCCTGAAGAAGAGGAGGCTCAGGGGAGACGTCATTGCCCTCTACAACTACCTGAAGGGTGGTTGTAGCCAGGAAGGGGTTGGTCTCTTCTCTCAGGCAACCAGCACCAGAACATGAGGACATAGTCTCAAGCTGCACCAGGGGAAGTTTAGGCTTGAGGTGAGGAGAAAGTTCTTCCCCAAGAGAGTCATTCATCATTGGAATGAGCTGCTAGGGGAGCTGGTGCAGTCACCATCCCTGGAGGTGTTCAAGAGGGGATTGGACATGGCACTTGGTGCCATGTCCTAGTCATGAGGTCTGTGGTGACAGGTTGGACTCGATGATCTTTGAGGTCTCTTCCAACCTTGGTGATACTGTGATACTCTTACACTGTGAAAGAAGGTGGAGCCAGGTGCTAGGTGCCATTTTTGGAACTTATCCAAAAAACAGGGAAGAGATTAGAGCCACCCCCACCGCAGCCCGAGTACATGGCTGGGGCTGCCTCCACCGTTGAACATGGCATGGGTCAGGCAGGGCTGCCGTCACTGCCCAGTATATGGCGCAGCAGGGGCAAGGCCACTGCTGCCACTCGGTATACAGCAGGGCTCCCACCCATCTCTACCGCCGCAGCACAGAATCAAAGTCACCTCCACCCCTTGGACACTCAAACAGCATGTAATGGTTTGGGGAAAACCCCGTCCCCACCACGGGCAGAAACGACGACTCAGACAAAGGGATTGCAAAAGTGATGGAAAGTTTAAATAGGAAAACAATTTAAAAAAAAAACCAAACACCAATGAAAGCTTTACAGAGAACCACAAGCACCGTGACAAAGAGAGAGATCCCAGAAACATACTCAAGAACATCCCATCCCCACCTGGGGGTACACCCAAACCCCCCCAGGGCTCTTTCCTCCCCCCCAACCCAGCCTTGGGCCTGGGCAGGCCCAAGGGAGGCGGCTCACGCCATTTTACCTAGCCAGCAGCTGGGGACGAAAGAGAAAGTGGAGACACCGCATGGGCATTTTATAGGGGAGCAGGGCATTATGGGATTGAATACCTGCCTGTGACCACCCCCTGGGCTGGGCCCACCTGTAGGGACCTCCCAGGTGTGTTCTGTGCAGTGGCAGCCAGGCCAGCACCCAGCCTAAACCACCTGTGGTGGGTGGAAGGGTAAAGCCAAGAAGCCTCCTCCCTTCCCCCTTGTAAGGTAAAAGGGAAAAGAAAAATTGAAGGGAAAGGAAAAAAAAACTCACCAGCTGAATTAGCAAAGCAGTGGAGCTATATTTACAAAGCAGTGTAGGGTTTGCAGGGGAATATTTACAAATTTACAATATCTACAATATATACAAAGATATACAACAGAGTAACACAGAAATGAGAGTAACCCCTCTCGGCCGAGGGGGTTCCCCACCTCCGCTCTCCCCTCTCTTCCCCCCCTTCCCCAGAGTAGTTCGGAAAAGAAGGAGAAAGAAGAAAGAAAGAAGTTAAAAGCAGTTTGTGTTAATTGGAAGCAGTTAATACAGGCCTGGCTTTTCTTATCTTCAAGGTCGAAGTCTTGGCAGAAAGCCCAGCACAGAGATAGTTGCTGCCCAAAGGAAAGGCGGAAGCAAGACTGACAGAGAAGTGCTGGAAATGCCCATTTCACTCCAGTTCAGAAGGTGCTTCCTCCCACTTGACCAATGAAAATTAGTTTAGACTATTCCTTCTGTTTACCAACTTCCGTCCACCATATTCCCTTTCTTAAGGGGACACCGTCAACCGGCCACAGTCCACCCCTTCTAAACAATTTCATTGGCTGTTCATACTGTCCATCCAATCCAAAATGATATTTACAGTTCGTGAGTAAAGTTTATAGTCCATTCCAGCTATGCTCAGATGTAGATGATTCAAAAGTCCAAGAAAATCAGAAAGTGAGGAAAAAATGGAAAACAGTTTATTTCTTCACCGACGAAGCGAAGAAAAAGGGAAACAGGGATTCTCAGGGTCTCTTAGTTGACTCAGGGCTCTCAGGGATCTCAGGGTTCGTGCACCGTAGATTCCTCGTTGATTTCTTCTTTTGGGCGCGATGTAGCTGTACAACAGTTTGAAGTTAACCTCTTTCAGCTAAAGTTAAATTTCTTTGTGGAATACATTGAATTTCACCATTCTCTTGCATTACCCAATAAGTGTGACCCGGACCTTCAGCTGAAACCACCCCTCGGACAGGTTTAGCCTCTCCTGAGGGTGAAAATACCCAAACAGTTTTACCTAACAGATTCTTTTCTCTAACAACAGGAACTCTATCACCTTCTACTTTCCATAGCAGATCTGAATGTGCAGGTCCAGCTCGGTTCACTGAACCTCTACTATTTACCAGCCAGGTTGCTTGTGCTAAATGTTTTTCCCAGTTTTTCAAAGATCACCCCCCATGGCTTTAAGAGTGGTCTTCAACAAACTGTTGTAGCGTTCAATCTTCCCTGAAGCTGGTGCATAGTAGGGAATGTGGAATATCCACTCAATACTGTGCTCTTTTGCCCAGTTTTTTACAAGGTTGTTCTTGAAATGAGTTCCGTTGTCTGACTCAATCCTCTCTGGAGTTCCGTGTCTCCACAGGATCTGTCTCTCCAGACCGAGAATGGTGTTGCGTGCAGTTGCATGTGGAACTGGATAAGTTTCCAACCATCCAGTGTTTCCCTCTACCATAGTAAGCACGTATTGCTTACCAGAACGAGAACGTGGTAGAGTGATGTAGTCAATCTGCCAAGCTTCACCAGACTTGTACTTGGACCATCGGTCACCATACCACAAGGGCTTAAGTCGTTTTGCCTGCTTAATAGCAGCACAAATGTCACAGTCATGGATGACTTGTGTGATAGCATCCATGGAAATGTCTATGGATCTGTCACAAGCCCATTGGTATGTTGCATCTCTGCCTTGATGTCCTGGTGAACTGAGAGCCCACCGAGCTAAGAATATCTCACCTCGGTGTTTCCAGTCGAGATCAAGATTAGAGTCCATGTCTACTTGAGAAACTCTTGCAGCTAAATCTGCCTGATGGTTGTGTTGCTGTTCCTCAGTAGCTTTGCTCTTAGGAATGTGAGCATCGATGTGTCTCACTTTCACTGGAATTCTCTTGATTCGATCAGCAATGTCCTGCCATAGGTTGGCTGCCCAAATGGGTTTTCCTTTTCTCTGCCAACCACTCTTCTTCCAGTTCTTTAGCCAACCCCACAGAGCATTGGCTACCATCCATGAGTCGGTGTAGAGATAAAGCTTTGGCCATCTCTCACGTTCAGCTACGTCGAGAGCTAGCTGGACAGCTTTTACCTCTGCGAACTGACTGGATTCTCCTTCTCCATCCTTCGCCTCTGCAACTCGGCGTGTTGGACTCCACACTGCAGACTTCCACCTTCGCTTGTTTCCGACAAGGTGACAGGAACCGTCTGTGAACAAAGCATATTTCTTTTCATCATCAGAAAGGTCATTGTAAGGAGGAGCTTCCTCAGCACGAGTTACTTTCTCCTCTGGAGGTTTAGCACAGTTGATACCTTCAGGCCAACTTGAGATCACCTCCACTAGACCAGGTCTTTCAAGATTTCCCATTCGAGCTCTCTGTGTTATCAGAGCCATCCACTTAGACCATGTGGAATCTGTAGCATGATGTGGTGTGCCAGACCCTTTGCCTTTGAATATCCAATTCAAAACTGGTAATCTGGGAGCTAGAAGAAGTTGTGATTCAGTTCCAATCACTTCAGAAGATGCTTTTACTCCTTCATAGGCAGCTAAAATTTCTTTCTCTGTTGGAGTATAATTAGCTTCTGAACCTCTGTAACCTCGACTCCAGAAACCAAGAGGTCGTCCATGTGTCTCACCTGGAGCTTTTTGCCACAAGCACCAGGTTGGACCATTGTCACTTGCAGCCGTGTACAGAATGTTCTTAATGTCTGGACCATCTCGGACAGGTCCCAGACCCATTGCTTGAATTACCTCTTGCTTTATTTGGTCAAAGGCTGCTTGTTGTTCAGGTCCCCAGTGGAAATGGTTTCTCTTTCGAGTCACATCATACAGAGGTTTCACAATCTGACTGTATCCAGGAATGTGCAGTCTCCAAAATCCCACTATCCCCAAGAAACGTAAGGTCTCTTGCTTGTTTGTGGGACTTGCCATGGTAGAGACTGTATTGACCACATCCACTGGAATGTGTCGGCGTCCATCCTGCCATCGCACTTCCAGAAACTGAATCTCTGTGGTAGGTCCTTTCACCTTGTCTCGCTTGATGGCAAAACCTGCATTCAGAAGAATGTCAATCATTTTGTTACCTTTCTCGAAGACTTCCTCAGCAGTTTTACCCCAGACAATGATATCATCGATGAACTGGATGTGTTCTGGAGCACCGCCTTTCTCCAGAGCATCGTGGATCACTGCATGAGAGATGCTTGAGCTGTGGATCCAGCCCATTGGCAGCCTGTTGAAAGTGTACTGGATTCCTCTCCAGGTGAAAGCAAACTGAGGCCTGCATTCCTCTGCTATGGGAATAGAGAAAAATGCATTAGCAATGTCTATGGTAGCATACCATTTGGCCTCTTTGGATTCCAGCTCATACTGGAGCTCCATCATGTCTGGTACTGCTGCACTCATAGGTGGTGTCACTTCATTCAGGGCTCGGTAGTCTACTGTCAGACGCCCGTCTCCATTCTGCTTTCGCATAGGCCACACTGGACTGTTGAAAGGTGAATGAGTTTTGCTACCGACTTGCTGACTCTCCAACTGACGAATCAGATTCTGAATGGGCAACAAAGAGCCACGGTTGGTTCTGTATTGTCTGTGATGTACAGTCTGAGAAGCAACCAGCAATTTAATGTCCTGTATCTTATGTTGTCCCACAACTGCAGATTCATCAGAAAGTTCAGGTCTGGCAGACAGCCTCAATTTTTGTCCATCAATTTCTATAGAAGCTACTCCAAAAGCCCATTTGTAACCTCTAGGGTCTTTGAAACGCCCTTCTCTCAGAAAATCAATTCCCAAAATACAAGGTGCGTCACGTCCGGTCACAACTGTATGCTTCCTCCATTGTTTACCAGTTAAACTTATATTAACCTCTGCCTTACTTAACTCTTGAGATCCACCAGTGACTCCCAGAATAGTTATAGACTCTGATCCCTGATAATTTGATGGTATTATGGTGCACTGAGCTCCTGTGTCAACCAAGGTCCTGTACTTCCGAAATTGTGAAGTGCCAGGCCACTGGATGTACACATCCCAATAGATTCTATTATCTCTGTTATCCCTCTCCTCCCCCTGGCGGGAGGCAGGGCACCCCTAGTTATGGGGAACATGCGCACATGTGCATTGCACATAGTTTGCAGGGTTATAACTTTGCACGTTATAACTGAAGCCACTGTTGGAGCTATAAGAGTCGTTCTGGGGAACTGTGGAAGTAACAGCTACCCTTCTGGTATTGCTACCTCGGGTTCTGCCACTTTGCAATTCCCTCAGTCTCCTGAAAAGATTAGAAGTTGGTTGGCCATCCCAGCGGTTCATGTTCTCACCAAACTGATCACGCAGAGTTATCCAGATAGTTCTACGTGATTGCCTTGGCGGTCTGTTTTGGAATGACCTGTTTTGGAATGACCTCCTTGGAGGACGTGTATTCCTCACAGATGAAATTTGTATCCACCTGGAGGAAGAATTGAAATTATCCCTTTGTGCCAATTGGGATATGGAATTTCTAAATTCATCTTTTAACTCTCTTATGCAATTCTGTATATCACCAGACATAGTTTTAATAGCCGAAACCAAAGAACCACGTGTCATGCTATCCTCCAATTGTCTCATTTGATCACTGAATTGGCCAACCGTGGGAGAAGTTCCACCATAACTTCTTGACACAATTCTGCTTGCCAGAATGTTTGCATAATTAGAAGGAGCAAGCTTGATGATCTTTTTAGCAAGACCAATACCCACAGGAATGTCATCAGGATTCAGAGTTTCATGTTCCCCATAGAGTAGCTCTCTAACAGCAAATTCTCTCAAGCGCTTAATTCCCTCATCTATTGTAGTCCAGGGTTTAGGATTCCATGGAAGATCATCTCGGGAAGGGTATCTCAGGGCAACCGCCATTAAAAGGCGTATCCACAGATTAACCTTACCGAGAGCTCTGCCTAGATGTCTATCTATTCCATTATCCCTTGAGAGAGTTCCTAACTGAGCTGCTGACTTGTCTCCAACTGTTAGAGCCAGAGCACCTGTATCATAACACCTACTAAGCCAAGCTAGAACTGGCTCCTTATCTGCCCTGGTGAAATCTTTACGGACATAACGCAATTCCTCGCGGGGCGAAGAACAGTCTGAAATATCATCTTGCTCTTCATCTCCCTGAACTTTTTGTCCATATAATCCTGTTGTCGTTCTCCTAAGGATCTCTTTAATCTCAGAACCACCTTTGCCAGCTGCTTTCCTAGCTTCATCTGTATCCTGCTTTGATCTCACTAGGTTAGCTAGATCTTTAAAACAAACCACCTCTTCCTCCTGAGCAGGATCTCTTAGAGTAGAGGGCCCATCGCCAGGATCAGTCTCCAGCTCCTCTTCTTCTCCATCTTTGGCCTTTCCACCTCTAGTCTTTAAAAGAGCCACCTTAACTGGAGCTGTGTTTGAATTGACAGCCACCTTAATGGAAGCTGACAGGTCCTGAGATAAATCAGCTGCTGGGGCAGTGACTTCCGGTCCCACCGAGGGAGTAGGCGGAAGTGACGTTGCTCCGTTAATGGCCGACGGAGAAGAAGAAGAAGGAGAAGGAGTAGGCGCCATGTTGATACCAGCCGATGCCCTAGGCTGCTTGCTAGAATCAGCAAAGTCATTTAGAGCTGCTTTACCAATTAACTTTTTAGCCTTCTTTTTGACTGACACAGGTTCTCCACAGTCCTCGTCACTAGATGACTCTGGGACTGATCTCGAGCCACGGCGTTTTCTTTTTGATCTAGTTTTAATAACAAAACAAGCTCTGGACACCTTTCTGTCTCGCCACAGAGAGAACAGCAAATATGCAATCACCATCACCAGCAACAGATTTATACACATCACATAAATCACCTTTGGATCCCAGGCATCACCTAAAGTTACTCTCTCTTCAGGCAGAATCTTAAAACCCTTTATCTCAATTGGGAGAGTGGTGGAGGTAACATTCCTGTATCTCACTGGCCATAAGAAATTAATACATTTTCCATACCATAATTTAACTCTATACATAACCCACATATAAATTGTCCGCACCAAATATTTGCCCAGGTAATCCAAAATCAAACCCAAACAATATCTGTAAACCAGAGCCCCAAAAATTGAAAAGAACAATCGCTCCACAAACCACAAGACCTTCATGTTTGCTAATTCAGCTAGAAAACACTAAATCAATCAGGTAATAAATTAAACTAATTATCTGCCGCACGTTGGGTACGCCAATGAAAAAAATGTGGTGGGTGGAAGGGTAAAGCCAAGAAGCCTCCTCCCTTCCCCCTTGTAAGGTAAAAGGGAAAAGAAAAATTGAAGGGAAAGGAAAAAAAAACTCACCAGCTGAATTAGCAAAGCAGTGGAGCTATATTTACAAAGCAGTGTAGGGTTTGCAGGGGAATATTTACAAATTTACAATATCTACAATATATACAAAGATATACAACAGAGTAACACAGAAATGAGAGTAACCCCTCTCGGCCGAGGGGGTTCCCCACCTCCGCTCTCCCCTCTCTTCCCCCCCTTCCCCAGAGTAGTTCGGAAAAGAAGGAGAAAGAAGAAAGAAAGAAGTTAAAAGCAGTTTGTGTTAATTGGAAGCAGTTAATACAGGCCTGGCTTTTCTTATCTTCAAGGTCGAAGTCTTGGCAGAAAGCCCAGCACAGAGATAGTTGCTGCCCAAAGGAAAGGCGGAAGCAAGACTGACGGAGAAGTGCTGGAAATGCCCATTTCACTCCAGTTCAGAAGGTGCTTCCTCCCACTTGACCAATGAAAATTAGTTTAGACTATTCCTTCCGTTTACCAACTTCCGTCCACCATATTCCCTTTCTTAAGGGGACACCGTCAACCGGCCACACCACCACACAGCATTTCCAGCAAAAGCCATAAATGCTTTCTCAGAGCCCTTGAGAATGGCTTTCCAGCTGGAGTCCCCGTTCACCCTCTTGAGTTTCAGGAGCTGAGCTCACCCGCTCGCCATGACTGGCCCTATCCCCACAGTGAGAACAGGCCTGATTTTGAGCTGCTTGCCACTGCACCTCCCCCATCTCACTCTCTGCTGCTTGCTGCTCTGCAGAGAACGAAGGGGGGAAAGGGCAGGTTATGCATTCTCAAGCTGTAGCCCCGTTCCGATGGTCAAGAACCACCCCTGCTTAAAACAGCAGGAGGGGCTCCATGCCACTGGCCATGCACCAGGTGTCCCCCTGCAATCCACAAGAACTCACACAATCGCCCCAGCAAGAAAACTTGAGCCCCAACTTCCAAAGCTGGAATGTTGTCCAGATCTTATTTTAAACTCTCCATCGTTTGCAATCTGATCTGCAGAGTGGCCACAACAACCAACTCCTGCCTGGCTATGCCAAGAATGTGACGAGTTGAGGCAGACCCCCTCCCCACCACAGGCAAAAACAATGACTCAGACAAACAGATTGCAAAAGTGGTGGAAAGTTTAAATGGAAAGCAGTGAATGTTTACAGAGATCCAGAAGGGCAGTGACAAAAGAGATCCCAAAGCCCACCCAGAAATATCCCATCCCCACCTGAGGGTATGCCCAAGACCCCCAGGGCTCTTTCTTCCCCCCCCTCCACCGCTAGGCTAATCTCAGGTGGCCAGATCTGAGACTGCACATCCCCCTGGCCTTAGGCCTAACCTGGCCCAAGGCGAGGAGACATCTCTCCCCAGTTACTGGGTGGTGGTGAGGGAAGAAAGAGAGAGTGCCAGGACCCCTGCTGAGATCTTGTAGTGGAGCAGGGTACTATGGGATGCAATACCTGGCTTCTTGTGTCCACCCACTGGGCTGGACTCTTGGACACAGGAAGCACCCCTCATATGAATACAGCAGAGGGCACCTGGGCCAATCTGCTACAAATAGATAAGAAATTGGCTGGATGGTCCCATCCAGAAAGTAGTGCTCAATGGCTTGAAGTCCAGATGTAGACCAGTGACAAGTGGTGTCATTTAGGGGTCCATACTGGGACCTGTACTGTTTAATAATTTTATCAACAATATAGACTGAGGTCAAGGGCACCATCAGCAACTTTGCAGATGACACCAAGTTGAGTGGCACTGTCAATATGCCGGAAAGATGGGATGTCATCCAGAGGAACCTAAACAAGCTGGAGAGGTGACTCTAGGTGAACCAGGGATTGTTATCTATTTTTTCTTAATGTATTGACATACATTTTGTTAGTAGTTGTAACGGCACATATTGTACAGTATACTGTAGGAAATAAATAGATAAAATTCTTGTTGTCTATTTTAATATGGAGTTAAATCTAGTTTAACATGGAGTTAAATTTGTGTGTTACTGTGTTTTATCTCAGTAACACACAAAAAAAAAGAAAAAAGAAAGAAATAAAATGGCTGAGTGGGTATAGTAGTGGATAGGAAACTTGCAGTTGATACTCAGCTCTGCTATTGAACATGTAACCTTCTCCCTTTGCCCCTTCCATCTTCCTCTCTCTCATTAGCATTGCTTGTTTCCTGTAATTTGACTGTAAAATCTTTGTAGAACAAACTATTGGTCACTGTCATAGTGTAGTGTGAATTTTTGGGAGCTTATGCATTGTTGTTTCTTTAAAAGCAAAGTTATGGAGTAGTGGCGAATGATGCCACATCCAGCTGGCAGCCAGTCACTAGTGGTGTATCCCAGGCATCAGTGTTGGACCCCATCCTTTTCAATATTTTTATTGATGATCTGGACAAGGATATTGAGTCCACTATTAATAAGTTTGTAGATGACACCATTTGGGAGCAGTTGTCAATCTGTTCAAGGGTAGAAGGGCTCTCCACAGGGATCATGACAGGCTGGATAGACGGGTGGAGTCCAACATGATGGCATTTAACAAGTACAAGTGCCGGATTCTACACATTGGGCACAACAACCCCATGCAGCACTACAGGCTAGGGTCAGAGTGGCTGGAGAGCAGCCAGGCAGAAAGGAACCTGGGGGTACAGGTTGATTGTAGGCTGAACATGAGTTAGCAGTGTGCCCAGGTGCCCAAGAAAGGCAGTGGCATCCTAGTCTGCATCAGAAATAGTGTGGCAGAAACAGGAAAGTCATTCTGCCCCTTTACTCAGTACTGCTTAGGCTGCACCTTGAGTGCTTTGTCCAGGCTCCTCAATTTAAGAAGGACATTGAGATACTTGAATGTGTCCAGGGATTGGCAACAAGGCTGGTGAGAGGCCTCGAGCACAAGGTTGAGGGAATTGGGGTTGTTTAGCCTGAAGAAAAGGAGGCTTAGGGGACACCTTATTGCTCTCTACAACTAGCTGAAGGGAGATTGTAGCCAGGTGGGGGTTGGTCTCTTCTCCCAGGCAACCAGCACCAGAACAAGAGGACACAGTCTCAACCTGCACCAGAGGAGGTTTAGGCTTGAGGTGAGGAGAGTTCTTCACAAAAAGAGTAATTTGCCGTTGGAATAGGCTGCCCAGGGAGATGGTGGGGTCACCATTCTTGGAGTTGTTAAAAAAAGGTTAGGATGTGGCACTTAGAGACATGGTTTAGTTGTCATGAAGTGTTAGGTATTAGGTAATAGGTTGGACTTGAAGATCTCTGAGGTCTTTTCCAACATTATTGATTCTATGATTCTATGATATAGATGGTTAGCAACCTGCTGCGCCACTTAGACACAGAATTCTCTAAGATCAAATGGCAGATACTCAAGGGTACGAAGAAAGCTGCAGAAGTGTTCACCAAGCCATTTTTCATCCTTTAACAGTAGTCCTAGCTAACTGGGGAGGTCCTACATGACTGGAAATCGGCAAACATGATACTCATCTACAAAGAAGGGCTGGAAAAAGGACCTGGGGAGCTACAGAATTGTCAGTCTGACCTTCAGGGGAACATTGTGGGACAGCTCTTGAGTGACGTTATGCATATCTGATGAAGAGGTTATTAATTTATGAAACCAAAATATAATTTGTATTAATATTAATTTTATTAAATATTAAAATTATCAATAACTGATCAATCATTATTTTATACACAGATTCTAGAGTACCATTGTGAAATACATCCCATAAATGGTTTGGTATTTATTTGGACCCAATTAGAATATTTTCAGAATTAATTTCCATTAAAGGAATGAAAGGTGCAATTCCAATGACTGTCCACCAGGCAGCAGCTTGACAGAATGCTGGTTGCTTCTTAACAAGATGCAGAGAGTATTACAATGTGTCAGAGGCTTGAACTGGAAATTTTATGCTGCTAGGCACGAGTGCTTTGAACTGAATGTTAGTGAGTGGAAAGTATGTGGAAGGTACACGGTATCCTTTGTTTGTAGCAAGGTTAGGTGCTAGGCTGTAGGAGGCCGCAGTCACCAGGATTGGCTCCTGGGCTGGTCTGGGCAGCTATGGTGGGGGCAAACTTCTCCCTCCTGTGGCAGTGGAGAAGGAGGAGAATGTAGGCTAGCCCCTTTGCAGGACTCGGGTATCTCCCTCCGGACAGCAGGGAGCAGTCTTGTGGGGTTGACCTGGCAGGGCTGGTAGGACTGGTCCCTGGATGAGGTCAGCCCTTGCTGCAGCAATCTTTGGGGCAGGTGAGGATGGCCCCAGGGAAGAGGTGCAGTTAGTTGCATGGTGGCTTCCCCTTTGTTTCACTCGAAGGAGTGGGCAGGACCATCTTGGAGTGGTTCTAGCTGTGGAACACAGGACAAGGATGGTGCTCTGCATTTCCCTGGGGTTCACAGGGCACGGAGTGGCAGAACTGGCAGCTCCTCTTCTCTCCCACAACAGCGGGGTCATGCAGTAATGCAGTTAGATGCAGGTCCTGCTTTCTGAGCCAACACACAGAATTGTGCAACTTTGTGATGGGTTAATACCCATCCTGGAAGGAGGGTAGGAGGGCTTGTAAGAGCATTGTCCTTCCTGCAGGGTGTTTCTCCCCTGGAAACAGTTCATCAATTCCATTCCCCCTCATCTGTCCAGCAAGGGTATAAAGAGGAGGACACTGCAGCCATTACCTCTTGGGCCCTGCCTTTGATTGGACAAGGACTGTTGGTGGCTCCCTGCTTCTCTGCCACATGCTTGGGTCTGATCATTCTCCATGCTGATGCCGTGCCACTCCAGAAAGACTGATTTTGTACTGCTTGGGTTTTTTATTTCCCTCCCATCCATCCTTGTTCCTTGCCCCTGTGAACCTGTTACTGTGCTATATATATATGTGTGTGTGTGTGTATGTATTGAAGCTCTTTGATAGGGCTTTCAACTAGATTGGAAGGGGGAAGGGGTTAATAGTCTTGCCCCTGGTAGGCTCTCGCAGCACCTGGGATAAGAAGCTGTCCTCCATGCATTCTAAGAACCTTCTAGACTGTCTCCTCTCTGCCGTGTTGAGATCCCAGCAGATGTCAGGCAGGTTGAAGTCGCCCATGAGAACAAGGTCCAGAGATCTTGAGACAGCCCTAAGCTGGCTATAGAATGCTTCGTCAACATCTTCCTCCTGGTTGGATGGTCTATAACAGACTCCAACCAGGGTGTCTGCCCTGCTGGTCTTCCCTCTAATTCTTATCCACAAGCATTCAACCCGATCGTCCCTAATCTCCATCTCAATGGCATCTAGTGCCTTTCTGATGTACAGGGCCACCCCTCCACCCCTTCTTCCTTGCCTGTCTCTCCTGAAGAGCTTGTAACCGTCAATTGCAGCGCTCCAGTCATGTGAGTCGTCCCACCACGTCTCTGTGATGGCAACTACATCATAATTTTCCTGCTGCACCAAGGCTTCCAGCTCCTCCTGTTTGTTACCCATGCTTCGTGCATTAGTGTACATGCACTTCAGCTGGGCTGCTGGTTTCACCTCTGACTCTAGCTTGTCGCCCCCAGACTCTTGTCTGAGAGGACTATTTTCAGCCCCTTCCCCCTTCGAAACTAGTTTAAAGCCCTGTCGATGAGACCCGCCAATTCGCTACCCAGGATCTTTTTCCCTTTGGGGGACAGTCCGTTCTCATATACAGTGATCTTTCTTCTTCTCTGGGACAGATGTACTCTATCTGTTGCCAGCTGGCCTGGTGCAGTAGAAAGTTTCCCAATATCATAAAAAACAAAATTCTTTTGGCTGCAATAATAATGATAATGCTAAAAGTTAATCTTTAAGACTGAATAATTCACTGACAAACACACCTCCATATAATTCTCTGTGTTTCTTGAGGCAGCAATTACACCATGAACAATAGGTCAAAGAAGTTTACCTAGCTGCACCTAAACAAATTTACAGAGGCTATGACTCTGAGGAGACAAGAGGTGGTATATGGGAACACAAGCTGTTAAACAAAGGAGACCTTATGGCTAAAAACAGTGCTCTGGTACTCTGTTAAAGAACTGTTGAAGAGCTAAAGGCTAGGTCTGGAAAACATCAAGTTCAGGCAAAAAGACAATGCAACAGGCATGATATACAGTAAAATCAGAGGTAACATGAACTTGTAGAACAAGGGAAAACAAATAAGATCTGAAAGCTTTTTAGCAAACATGCAAAAGTGACTTCATAACAGAATTTCTAGTGTAACAAAAGTAACCTAGGGAAATAGCTAGGAAACGTAGCTAAGCTGGCTATTGATGGAATAACATCAGAAAAAAGTGATGCTTGATTGGACAGCCACACAAAGCTGAGGTCACGCAACTAACACTATTAACCCTAGATTACAAATCTCAGGGGTGGTGGGCAGGGGAAAGTATACTGAAGACCACAGAGGACCTCCTGCCAGTGGTGCAGGCATGACGGCAGAATGGAAGCAGAGGAGAAGGAAAACATTGGAGTGACCTTTTCCTCACATCTCCACTCAAGCCCAGACACAATAATCAAAATGTATTGTACAGATTTAGACAGTGACAGTACCACCCCATTGTTACAGCAGATCTGAGCCCATCATCTGTTGGAGAAAATGTGTTGGAGGCCTCCGCTAGGCAGTCCTGTAATGGACTGTAGATAGGGTCATGTGTGAGTGCAGGATGTGTATGTGGCTATGCTACTAGTTGTGATTATTGCAGTTTAAAGTTTAATAAGCATTTATATACTAAAAATGTATTATTGTATTGACAACTTTAGTTAATAAAAATAGTAAATGAACAAGCATTTGAATAAAGGAAAAAGGTTCACCTATTTCTGTGGTATAATTGAACATTTGCCAAAGCACAACATAACCAGATTTGATGCATGGCATCAAATGGCAGAAGACATCAAAAGTTTTGAAAATTGAAAACTGATTTTTTAATTCCAGGGCCAAAGATTCCTGCACGAATTGCTGGAGAATGTTACCATTGTACAGCTGCATAAGTCAACACAGGATATTTTAGTGAACTTACATTGGTAGATATACTCTCTGTTAATAAATAGTTAGGTCTGGGTTTTACCTTGAATGAAACAAGAGAGTCACAGTTTGAGATTCAGATTTCAGTAAGAATAGAAGTGTTGTGAAATATGGCAAAGGATAATAGAGACAAGAGGATGAAGACTTGATACACTCATTTGCACTGTAAGGGGGAAAAAGTTTCTCTGTTTTCCATTTCAAATGGATTGGTTAAAGAAGTCAATAGTGTTAAGAAAGATAATATAAACTTAATTTTAAAAAATAACATATGAAGTCAGACTAAACACGATATAGACTTCATACTGTGCTTTTCCTAGAGCTAAAAGATATACATCTTGCTTCCACAGCTACCAACTTTTTCTGTCTTTATAATCCTTTAATTATTCCTCTTTGATATTCCTCTTTTTCTCTTTCAAGTACTTTTTTCTCCTGTTAGGATTACAGCTTTCACTTTCCTTTCCCCTTTCCTTTCCCCTTTCCTCACTGTAACAGTATCAGTGTAGTACCAGTACCTCCACTTCCCCTGCCTTCTCCTCCCCCCCCATATTTTCTCCTCTGTCTCCTTATTAGGAGATAAGAAAGGGAGGGAAATAAAAGGCAGAGGGGGAGTTTTCAGTTGATTTGCACAGAATATTTTACTCTTCTGCTACTAAAATATCAGATTACATCAGTATATATAGAGAGAACAGAAGGAAAAGGGGAAGGAATACGCACCCAAATCCTGTAACAAACAAAAATGCAGCTGCCTCCTCAAGGACCAGAACAGTGAGAGAGCAGCTGAGACTCTTGGTTTTGGTTTTTTTTTTTTTTGCTTGCTTGTTTGTTTTTTTTTTAAGATGTAATGCGGTACAGCTGTTGATACAGTAGTTGTAAATTCATGATTCTGATAGTGGGAATTACTAGGTGGTTCAAACCACTACATTCTCCACCTCTTAACATTGTAATACATGTACAACATACTGTGCATTCTCACCTAGAGTGAGATTATTCTGTGGCACACAGTAAACTTCTCCATCTTCCTGCATTACCTGCCAGGTGCATCCTGGTCCTTGGGGAAAAGCATTCCCATGAATGGGTTTTCTTTTACCTCAGGCAGGATTAACCCAAACCTTCTTCACTAAGATATTCTCTGTTTACCACAGGAACTTTATCAGCTTCTACAGCATGTGGCAGTTTGGACTTGGCAGGACCAACCTGGTTAGTAGATCCTCTGGTGTTAACCAGCCAAGTGGTTTGTACTAAATATGCACCCCAATTTTTGAAGATCCCACCTACCAATGCTTTCAGAGTGTTTTTTGGCAGACCATTGTAATGCATGACCTTCCAGCAGTTGGAGTTTGATAAGGGATATGATGCGTCCACTTCATGCCCTGCTCCTTTGCCCAAGTGTCTATGAGGCTGTTTCAAAAATGAGTTCCATTATATGACTCAGCTTTTTCTGGGGTGCTGTGTCACCACAGCACTTGTTATTCAAGCCCTAGGATGGTGTTCCTAGAGGTGTCAAGTGGCACTATGTTTCCACCTATCCAGTGGTTGCTACTACCATTGTAACCATGTAGTGTTTGCCTTGGTGGGTTTGTGGCAGTGTGATGCAACCAATATACCAGGCTTCCCCATATTTATATTTCAGCCATCACCCCACCATATCATAAAGTCTTTATCCATTTGGCCTGTTTTATTGTATCACACATTTCACATTCATGGATAACCTGTACTATAGTGTCCATGGTTAAGTCCACCTCTTGATCCTGAGCCCATCTGTATGTTGCATCTCATTCTTGGTGTCCTGAGGCATTCTGGTCCCACTGAGCTAGAAATTGTTCACTTTTATGTTCTTAGTCCAGATCTACTTGAGTCACTTGAATCTTAGCAGCTTGATCTACATGCTGGATGTTGTAACGTTCTTCAAGGTCTCTGCTCTGGGACACATGAGCATCCACATGACAGGAGTGAAGTTCTCTGACTGAAAACCAAGATCTTGCCACAGTTCAGCTGCCCAGATGGGTTTACCTCTGTGATGTCAGTTGTTCCTCTTCCACTGCCACAGACACCCCAGCAAAGCATTTGCTGCCATCCAAGAGTCTGTATAAAGACAGACCATTGGCCATTTTTCTCACACAGCAATATTCAAAGCTATCTGGATTGTTTTCACCTCTCTGAACTGACTTGATTCACCTTTCTCAGAAGCCTCTGAAACCCATTAGGTGGGACTCCACACAACAGCCTTCCAATTTTGGTGCTTTCCCACCCTGTGGCGTGACCCAGGAAGAGCTCATTGATAGGGCTTTCAACTAGATTGGAAGGGGGAAGGGGTTAATAGTCTCCTGCTGGCCAGTGACAAACAGAAGGGCAGCTCACCAGCAGCAGAGAGATGGAGAGCTGGTAAGGCTCTCAACTTGATGCCCTGAGGCAAGCCACGAATGATCCACCAGGACATTCTGTGGAAACCGAGGGGTGTTGGCACAAGAGGAATGACAGGGCCACCCCAGCTGAAGTGCTTCTATGTGAATGCACACAGCTTGGGCAACAAACAGGATGAATTAAGGACCACTGTGTTGCTGGGATGCCACGACATAGCAGCTATTAGTGAAACTTGGTGGGATGATTCCCATGACTTGAATGTAGGGATAGATGGGTATAAGCTCATTAGGAAGGACAGGCAGGGAAGGAGAGGAGGAGCTGTTGCCTTCTGTGTCAATAACCAGCTGGAATCAGTGGAGCTCTACCTGGGGAGGGGTGATGAGCTGGTTGAGAGTATATGGGTTAAAATTAAAGGCAAGACAGCGGAAGGAGATATCACTGTGGGGGTCTCCTACAGGCCACCTGACCAGCAGAACCAAGCAGATGAGGCCCTCCATAGGCAAATAGAAGCGGCTTCCAGGTCACAAGCCCTGGTCCTCATGGGTGATTTCAACCACCCGGATATCTGCTGGAGGGACAACACAGCAAGGCACCAACAATCCAGGATGTTCCTGGACTGCATAGAAGACAACTTCCTCCTCCAAATGGTAGAGGAACCAACAAGAAATGGTGCTATGCTGGACCTTGTTCTCACCAACAGAGAAGGGCTGGTAACCAATGTGAGGCTCAGAGACAGCCTTGTCTGCAGTGACCATGAAGCAGTTGAATTTAATATCCTCAGGGCAATCAGGAGGAAGTATTCCAAGCTCACAACCCTAGACTTTAGGTGTGCAGAATTTGATTGCTTCAGGGATCTGATAGCCAAAGTGTTGTGGGACAAAACCCTGGAGGGAAGAGGGATCCAGGACAGCTGGCCAGTATGCAAGGACCACCTCCTGTGTGTCCAGGAGCTCTGTATACCAACAAAGAGAAAAGCAGGAAAGAATGCTAGGAGGCCTGCCTGGATGAGCAAGGAGCTACTGGACACACTATTACTTAAAAGGAAACTCTACAGGAAGTGGAGAGAGGACAGCTGGAACAAGGGGTATATAAGGAAGCTGCCTGAGCAGCAAGAGACCTGGTTAGGAAAGCCAAAGCAGAGTTTGAATTTAATTTAGCCAGGGAGGTTAAAGGGAACACTAAGAACTTCTACAGGTATATTAATGGGAAGAAGAAGACTAGGGAAGGTGTGGGTGCCCTCAGAAAGGAAACTGGTGAAATAGTTACAAGTGATGATGAAAAGGCTGAGGTACTTAATAACATCTTTACCTCAGTCTTCACTGCAAGGGCCTCTAGCCACACTCCTGATGTTATGGAAGACAATGCCAGGGACGGGCAGGAAGAACTGCTCATTGTAAGTGCAGATCAGGTTCGTGATCACCTGAAGAACCTGAAAGTGTTCAAGTCCATGGGACCCAACGGGATACACCCACGGGTACTGAGAGAACTGGCAGATGAGGTTGCTAAACCCCTCTCTATTATATTCCAAAAGTCATGGCAATCTGGGGAAGTCCTCACAGACTGGAAAAGGGGAAACATTACCCCCATCTTCAAAAAGGGTAAGAAGGAGGAACCAGGGAACTAATGGACAGTCAGTCTCACCTCTGTGCCTGGAAAGATCATGGAGCAGATCCTCCTGGAGGCACTACTGGCTCAGAAGAATAGTGAAGAGGTGATTGGGAACAGTCAGCATGGCTTTGCCAAGGGCAAATCCTGCCTGACCCACCTGGTGGCCTTCTATGAGCAGGTGACAAAATTAATAGATGAGGGGCGAGCAACTGATGTCGTTTACCTGGACCTGAGCAAAGCCTTCGACACTGTCCCGCACCACATCCTGGTCTCCAAACTGGTGACACATGGGTTTGATGGGTGGACCACTAGATGGATAAGGAACTGGCTTGATGGCCACACTCAAAGAGTGGCTGTCAATGGGTCCATGTTCCAGTGGAGGCCAGTGACAACTGGAGTCCCTCAGGGATCAATCCTGGGACCTGTCTTGTTCAACATCTTTGTGGGCGACATGGACAGTGACATTGAGTGCACCCTCAGCAAGTTTGCTGATGACACCAAGTTCTGTGGTGCAGCAGACACGCTGGAGGGAAGGGAGGCCATCCAGAGGGACCTTGACAGGCTGGAGAGGTGGGCAGAAACCAACCTCAGGAGGTTCAAGAAGAGCAAGTGCAGGGTCCTGCATCTGGGTTGAGGCAATCCCAGGCACAAATATAGGCTGGGCAGTGAGTGGCTGGAAAGCAGCCCTGAGGAGAGAGACTTGTGGGTGCTGGTGGACGAGAAGCTCAACATGAGCTCTCAGTGTGCACTTGCAGCCTGCAAAGCCAATCAGATCCTGGGCTGCATCAGGAGAAGTGTGGCCAGCAGGTCAAGGGAGGTGATTCTCCACCTCTACTCAGCTCTGCTGAGATCCCACCTGGAGTACTGCATCCAGTTCTGGAGCCCCTATTACAAGAGGGATATGGATGTGCTGGAACGTGTCCAGAGAAGGGCCACAAGGATGATCAGAGGGCTGGAGCACCTCTCCCACAAGGACAGACTGAAGGAGTTGGGATTGTTCAGTCTGGAGAAGAGAAGGCTCCGAGGTGACCTAATTGTGGCCTTCCAGTATCTGAAGGGGGCCTACAGGAAGGCTGGGGAAGGACTTCTCAGGATCTCAGGTAGTGATAGGACTAGGGGGAATGGAATGAAGCTGGAAGTGGGGAGATTCAGGCTGGATGTGAGGAGGAGGTTCTTCACCATGAGAGTGGTGAAGCCCTGGAATTGGTTGTCTAGGGATGTGGTTGAGGCCCCGTCCCTGGAGGTGTTTAAGAGCAGGCTGGATGAGGCTTTGGACAGCCTGATCTAGTGTGGGGTGTCTCTGCCCATGCAGGGGGTTTGGAACTAGATGATCCTTGTGGTCCCTTCTAACCCTGACTGATAGTATGATACTATGATACTATGATACTATGATACTATGATACTATGATACTATGATACTATGATACTATGATACTATGATGCTATGATGCTATGATGCTATGATTAGTGAAGAAAGCACATTGCTTCTCATTATCTGGCAGTTTATTGTATGGTGGAGCCTTCTCTGCATATCTCACCTCCATCTCTTCTTGTGACTTTTCAAAATTTCTGCTTTCTGGCCAGTTTGTGACAACTTCTGAAATTCCTGGGCAATCTGGGGTCCTTAATAGAGCCCTTTGCATTACCAATGCAAGCCACTTGCTCTGTCTGGCATCAGCTGCACGATAGACTCTGCCTTTGAATATCCAGCACTGGTAGTCAGGATGTTAGGAGAAGCTGTGTTTCAGCACCAATCACCTCCAAGGCAGCTCAAATTCCTTCATATGCTGTGAGTGTTTCTTTTTCCTTTGGAGTGTAGTTGGCCTCAGCTCCCTTGTTGCTCTGACTCCAAAACCACAGAGGTTAGCCTCACATTTCCCAGATATTTTCTGCCAAAATCCCCATGTTCTTCCTGGCTGCAGTATAAAGCACATCTGTAACCTCTTCTCCTGTCTGCACTGGTCCAAGGGCTACTGCATGCACAATTTCCCATCTGATCTTGTTGCTGTTCCAGGCCCCATTGGAAATCATAATTCTTCTCAGTCACTTGGTATAGAGTGCTTGCAACCAAAATGTAGTTTGGGATATGCATCTTCCAGAAACCCACAACACCCTATAAAGCCTGGGTTTCCTCCTTATTGGTGGGTGAAGACATAATTCTGATCTTGTTGATGACACCCATTGGGATCTGGCAACATCTGTCCTGCCATTTTGTCCCTAAATCTGAATCTCTCTTGCAGGTCCCTTGATCTTACTTTGCATATAGTGAACCCAGCCTTCAGAAGAATCTGGATTATTTTCCTCCCTTTCTCATAAACTTCCTCTGCTGTTTCAGTGATGTTTTCAATGTATTGCAAGTGTTGTGGAGCTCCACCCTTTTCCAGTACAGTTTTGACCAGTCCATGACAAATGGTGGGGCTGTGTTTTCACCCCTGGGGCATTTGATTCCAGGTATATCGGACACATCTCCAGGTGAAGGAAAGTTGTGGCCTGCATTCTGGTGCTATGGGAAAGGAGAAGAATACATAATATCAGTTGTGGCATAGCATTTGGCTGCCTTAGACTCCAGCTGGTACTGCAGCTCCAGCATGTCTGACACAGCAGCACTCATTGCTAGCGTCATTTTGTTTAGAATGCAGCAATTCATTGCCAGTCTCTATTCACCATTAGACCAGCCATACAGGGCAGTTGAAGGGCAAGTGAGTTTTAGGGAATCAGCATTCATCTCTCTAGTTGTCAAATTGGTTTATAGATGGATATCACAGAGTCCCAGTTAGTGTGATATTGCCTCTGGTGCACTGTTGCAGTGGAAATTGGTATTTGTTGGTCTTTAACATCTAAACAACCTTACCATGAAGAGGTCCTTTGAAAGACTAGACAAGGCAGTTAATTGTTCCTCTTCTTCTATTTCTAAGGCAGCTATACCAAATGCCCACTGATATCCTTTTAGATCCTTGAAGTACGCTTTCTTAAAATAGTCTAAACCAAGAATTCATGGGACTTCTGGGCCAGTCACAGTGAGGGGTTTGTGTTATTCAGTCTCAGTTAGGCTCATCACATCTTCTAACACAGATGTTGTGATTCCCCTGTCCCTGGGTAGCAACCCTCAAGAAACAAGGGGTCCAGGATGGTTGGACCTACTTCAAATGGGAGCTCTTAAGGGCACAGGAGCTGGCAGTTCCCATGTGCTGAAAGATGAGCTGGCGGGGAAGGTGACTGCCCTGGATGAGCAAGCAGCTCCTGGAGGATTAAGGGGAAAAAAGGGGCTGTATCACCTTGGAAGGAGGCGAAGGCTTCTCAAGGCATGTTTAAGGAAACTGTTAGATAATGTAAGAAAAAAAATAGAGAGGCAAAGGCCCAGTTGGAACTTAAGCTGGCCACTTCTGTGAAAGATAATAAAAAGCATTTTTACAAATACATTAGCACTAAAAAGAAGGGCAAGAACTTGCACTCCTTATTGGACCTGGAGGGGAACACTGTGACTGAAGATGAGGAAAAGCCTGAGGTCCTGAACACTTCCTTTGCCTCAATTATTCACAGCAAAGCAGGAGTTCAGGACAAGTGGCCTCCTGAGCTGGGTGACGGGGTCCGTGAGCAGTGTAATGCCCTGGAAATCCATGAGGAATTGGTTCAGTACTGGCTGAGCCACTTGGACACTCACAAGTCCATGGGACCAGATGGGATCCATCCTAGGCTGCTGAGAGAGCTGGCAGATGAGCTGGCCAAGCCATTCTCCATCATTTTCCTCCAGACCTGGCTCACCGGTGAGGTCCCAGATGACTGGAAACTGGCCAATGTGGTCCCCATCCACAAGAAGGGTCAGATGGCGGAACCTGGAAACTACAGGCCAGTCAGCCTGACCTCAGTGCCAGGAAAAATGACGAAACGGATTATCCTGGCGGCAATAACTGCACACCTGAAGGATGGCCAAGGGCTTGGGTCCAGCCAACATGGATTTAGGAAGGGCAGGTCCTGCCTCTCCAACCTGATCTCCTTCTATGATCAGGTGACCCGTCTGGTGGATGTGGGGAGGCCTGTGGATGTGGCCTGGACTACCTGGACTTCAGCAAGGCCTTTGACACTGTCCCCCACAACAAACTGCTGGCTAAGCTGTCAGCTCGTGGCTTGGACTGCAACACTCTGTACTGGATTAGGAAGTGGCTGGAGGGCTGAGCCCAGAGAGTGGTGGTAAATGGTGCCACATCCAGCTGGCTGCCAGTCACTAGTGGCGTCTCCCAGGGATCAGTAATGGGCCTCATCCTCTTTAACATCTTTATTGATGATTTGGATGAGGGGATTGAGTCAGTCATCAGCAAATTTGCAGATGACACCAAGTTAGGAGCAGATGTTGGTCTGTTAGAGGGTGGAAAGGCTCTGCAGAGGGACCTCGACCAACTGGACAGATGGCCGGAGTCCAATGGGACGGCATTTACCAAGTCCAAGTGCCAGGTGCTGCACTTTGGCCACGGCAACCCCATGCAGAGCTACAGCCTGGGGTCAGAGTGGCTGGAGAGCTCCTAAACAGAGAGGGACCTGGGGGTGCTGATTGACAGCCCCCTAAATATGAGGCAGCAGTGTGCCCAGGTGGCCAAGAAGGCCAATGGCATCCTGGCCTGCATTAGGAATAGTGTGGCCAGCAGGAGCAGGGAAGTCATTATGCCCCTGTACTCTACATTGGTTAGGCCTCACCTTGAGGCCCCTCAGTTTAAGAAGGACACTGAGACACTTGTACATGTCCAGAGAAGGGCAACAAGGCTGGTGATAGGCCTTGAGCACAAGCCCTATGAGGAGAGGCTGAGGGAGCTGGGATTGTTTAGCCTGAAGAAGAGGAGGCTCAGGGGTGACCTCATTGCCTTCTGCAGCTACCTGAAAGGTGGTTGTAGCCAGGAAAGGGTTGGTCTCTTCTCCCAGGCAACCAGCCCCAGAACAAGGGGACACAGTCTCAAGCTGCGCCAGGGGAAGTTTAGGCTTGAGGTGAGGAGAAAGTTCTTCACCGAGAGAGTGATTAGTCATTGGAATGGGCTGCCCAGAGAAGTGGTGGAGTCACTGTCCCTCAAGGTATTCACGAGAAGATTGGACGTGGCACTTGGTGCCATGGTCTAGTCATGAGGTCTGTGGTGACAGGTTGGACTCGATGATCCTCGAGTTCTCTTCCAACCTTAGCGATATACTGTGATACTATGATACCAGAAATTTAGATAGGTAGTGCCCCTTCACAGTTTGATGGCATCAAAATACATCATGTACATTCTGTGGTTTTGATGTACCAGTCCACCTGATATAGAAAGTCCAATACACTCGATTGTCCCTCTCCTCCACCTGGTTGGAGGCAGGGACCCTCTAATCCTGATATGAATTGTTTCTAAGAATACCCCAGAGGTCCCTTCAAGGGGGCAGAGGTAGTAACAATTAGTTTATTCTTTTTGGACAATTTCTCACTGGAAACAGGGACAGTGCTCTTTTTCAGAATAGACTAGACTAGACTAGACTAGACTAGACTAGATCAGGTTGAAAAAAACCTTTGAGGCCAACCAATCATCCAACACTATCTAATCAACTAAACCATGGTGCCATGCACCCCATGCAGTCTCTTCCTAAACACCTCTAGGGATACTGACTCCACCACCTTCCTGGGGAGCCCACTCCAATGGCAAATCACTCTTTCTGTGAAGAAATTCTTCCTAACACTCAGCGTAAACCTCCCTTGGTGTAGCTTGAGACTGTGTCCTCTTTTTCTGGTGCTGGTTGCCTGGGAGAAGAGACCAACATCCACCTGACCTCAACCTCCATTCAGGAAGTTGTAGACAGCAATAAGGTCTGCCCTCAGCCTCCTCTTCTCCAGGTTAAAGCAAGAGCAGCTCCCTCAGCCTCTCCTCATAGGGATTGTGCTTGAGACCTCTCACCAGCCTTGCTGCCCTGCTCTGGACACATTCAAGTATCTCAATGTCCTTCCTAAACTGGAGGGCCCAGAACTGGACACATTAATCAAGGTGTGGCCTAAACAGTGCTGAGTACAGGGGCAGAATGACTTCCCTGTTCCTGCTGGCCACACTGTTCTTAATGCAGGCCAGGATGCCATTGGCCCTCTTGGCCACCTGGGCACACTGCTGGCTCATGTTCAGCCTACCATCAACCAGTACCCCCAGGTCCCTTTCTGCCTGGTTGCTTTCCAGCCACTTTGACCCCAGCCTGTAGCACTGCATGGGGTTATTGTGGCCAATGTGTAGAACCTGGCACTTGGATGTGTTAAATCTCGTGCCTTTGGACTTTGCCCATCTGCCCAGCCTGTTAAGGTCCCTCTGCAGAGCCCTTCAACCCTCTAACAGATCAACTCCTGCCCCAAGCTTGGTGTCACCCACAATCTTATTGATGATGGACTCAATACCCTTTTCCAGATCATTGATAAAGACAATAAAGAGCATGGGGCCCTACACTGGACCCTGGGGAATACCACTAGTGACTTGCTGCCAGCTGGATGTGGCACCATTCACCACTACTCTCTGGGCTCAGCCCTCCAGCCAGATCCTAACCCAGTGCAGAGTGCTGCTGTCCAAGCTGTGGGCTGACAGCTTGGTCAGGAGTTTGCTGTGGGGGATGGTATCAATGGCTTCGGTGAAGTCCAGGTGTACTACATCCACAACCTTCCCTACATCCACCAGGTGGGTCACCTGATCATTGAAGTAGGTCAGATTGGTCAGGCAGGACTTGCCCTTCCTAAAGGGCCTGATCCCTTGGCCATCCTGTAAGTGCTGTGTGATTGCACTCAAGATTACCTGTTCTGAGATGAATTTCCTTGAAATCCACACACTCAAGAAGTTAGAGCTTTCCATCCCACTTTTCATATCCTCCCCCTGGTCAAGTAAGTAAAAGCAGAGGATGCTTGGAGTTGTCTGGTTTCCAGACTCCTTCCCTTTTACAGGGAGATGCCTGTGTTTAATAGTTGAAACCCTAGCCTGCATGGGGCAGGAACAGGCTGAGTCCTCTTGGAGTTCATCCACTTTACGAGTCAGTTTTGCCACAGCTGAAATACAGGCCTGTACATTAGAAGAGACACTGGAGAGACTTCCCTTATGTCACTGGAGCATGCTAACCAGTTCAGCCACTGTTTGTCATTGGCCATCTTTCATGCACAATAATTGCCAATGAGTTGGCATATGATGGTGGTGCAGCTCATAGGAACCTCTTCTACATGTCTGGTGTTCATACTGCCTCATCTGGGTCTAAAGAGTGGGGATCATCATCTGTCTCACTATAGAGCTTCTCCAGCACATCTACTTCCCTCAAGTATTGGATGCCTTTCTCCATGGTAATCTATCTCCCAAAACGATCCTTTATATCATGCTAGGTGGGGTACATATCCTTCGCACCTGCTAGAAGCTGTCTCCAGAGGCTGAGGATTGGTACTGATTTCCCAAGAATCTTCTCAATATCTGCTTCCCTAGGCAGGGATCCCAACTGCTTGGCTTCCCTATCTTCAAACTTCAAACCATTAAGTCCCATATCCCAGCAGCAGAGCAGCAAGGTGATAATGGGCCTGTTCAGCTAGCAGTGGTAGTCTTTTTATGTACCAGGTAACTCACCCAATGTCTCTGTCTCTTCTTTTTGTTCTCATGATAGCCCTGTTTCACCCTCATCTTTGGCAGAACAAGTTGTTTTCCTTCTGTACTTATTTTTCTTTATAGGGTTGACCAATATTGACACACTCTGGCTCTCTGATGTTATTGATGTCTCTCTAGGTTAGTTTGTAAGCCCAGAGACCTCCACTTCCTCTTCATTCTGAATAGCCAGATGCCAACACAGTGCAGTGATTTGTGCATCCCGGGAATTTTCAGGCTGACAGCATCATTTTATCAAACATTTCACCAACTCATCTGTGTTTTGCAATTGAGCGGGGGTAAAATTCCAAAACACTGGAGGTGACCAGCAGGTTAAATACTGGCCCAGAGTTTCTCACATACCCTGCCACTCATAGCTATACAGACTTGGAGTAGGTGTCCAAACAGCATTCTTGGAAGAAATTTACTGTGAACAAGACCAAGCACAAGTTTGAGAGACACAAAGTCAGCAGCAGTCTGGTGTTTCTGTCCCAATAATAATTTAAACTCTCTAAAGGTGAATAAATTCAGCAGAGAAGAGACAGTACAGAAGGTTCCTGGAGTGCATGGAGGACAGCTTCCTGATACAGATGTTAAGTGAGCCTACCAGGGGTCAGGCTCTACTTGACCTGCTGTTCTCAAATAGAGAAGGGCTGGTGGGAGATGTGACAGTAGGAGGCTGTCTAGGGTGCAGTGATCATGAGATAGTGGAGTTTTCAGTATCACAGTATCACAGTGTAACTAAGGTTGGAAGAAACCTCGAGGATCATCAAGTCCAACCTATCACCACAGACCTCATGACTAGACCATGGCACCAAGTGCCACGTCCAATCTTCAACACCTCCAGGGACGGTGACTCTACCACCTCCCTGGGCAGCCCATTCCAAGACAAACGACTCGCTCAGTGAAGAACTTTCTCCTCACCTCAAGTCTAAACCTCCCCTGGCACAGCTTGAGACTGTGTCCCCTTGTTGTGGTGCTGGTTGCCTGGGAGAAGAGAACAACCCCTTCCTGGCTACAACTGCCTTTCAGGGAGATAGGGAGGAGCAGTAACAGAACCCTCACTTTGGAATTCCTGAGGGTAAACTTCAGTTTGTTTAAGCAAGTTATTCAAAAAGTACCCTAGGTATCAGCCCTTAAGAACCAAGGGGTCTAGGATGGTTGGACCAACTTCAAACAAGAGCTATTGAATGCACAGGAAATGGCAGTTTCCATGTGCCGAAAGATGAGCCGCTGGGGAAGGCGACCTGCCTGGATGAGCAAACAGCTCTTGAAGGAATTAAGGGAAAAAAAGAGGCTGTATCACCTTTGGAAAGGTGGAGAGGCAACTCATGATATGGTTAAGGATGTTGTTAGATCATGTAGGAGAAAAATTAGAGAGGTAAAAGTCCAGTTAGAACTTAAGCTGGACACTTCTGTGAAAGATAATAAGCATTTTTATAAATATATCAACTCTAAAAAGAGAGGCAAGAAGAACCTCCACTCCTTATTGGACATGGAGGGTAACATCGTAACTAATGATGAGGAAAATGCTGAGGTTCTAAATAGCTTTTTTGCCTCCATTTTCAACAACAAAGCAGGAGGACTCCAGGATAACTGGCCTCCTGAACTGATAGGTGGTGTCATGGAGCAATATAGTCCACCTGAGATCCATGAGGAAGCAGTTAGGGACTTGCTGAGCCACTTGGATACTCACAAGTCCATGAGACCAGATGGGATCCAAACTAGGGTGCTGAGAGAGCTGGCAGATGAGCTCCACCAGTCCTGCATCACTGTAAAGGTCCCAGATGACTGGAAACTGGTCAATGTGATGCCCATCTACAAGAAGGACCAGATGGAGGAAACTGTAAACTACAGGTCTGTCAGCTTGACCTCAGTGCCAGGGAAGATTATGGAGCATATCATCTTGGCAGCAATCACAGAGTAATTGTAGGATAGCCAAGGGATCAGATGCAGTCAACATGGATTTAGGAAGGGCAGGTCCTGCCTGACTAATGTTATCTCCTTCTATAATCGGATGACCCTCCTAGTGGATGTGGAAAAGGCTGTTGATGTAGTCTACCTGTACTTCAGCAAAGTCATTGACACCTTTCCCCACAGCAAACTCCTGACCAAGCTGTCAGCCCATGGCTTGGACAGCAGCACTCTGCGCTGGGTTCGGAACTGGCTGGAGGGACGAACCCAGAGAGTGGTGGTGAATGGTGCCACAACCCGCTGGTGGCTAATCACTAGTAGTGTCCCCAGGGATCAGTGTTGGGCCCCATCATGTTCAGGATCTTTATGATCTGGATGAGGGGATTGAGTCAGTCATGAGTAACTTTGCAGATGACACTAAGTTGGGAGCAGATGTTGATTTGTTAGAGGGTAGAAGGGCTCTGCAGAGGGACCCTGACAGGCTGGACAGATGGGCAGAGTCCAATATGATGACATTCAATATGTCCAAGTGCCAGGTGCTGCATTTTGGCCACACAACCCCATGCAGCATTACAGGCTGGAGTTGGAGTTGCTGGAGAGCTGCCAAACAGAAAGGGACCTGGAGGTTCTGATTGATGGCCAGCTGAACATGAGCCATCAGTGAGCCCAGGTGACCAAGAAGGCCAATGGCATCCTGGTCTGCATCAAGAATAGTGTGGGCAGCAGGAGCAGGGAAGTTATTGTGCCTCTGTACTCAGCACTGGTTAGGCCACACCTTGAGTCTTGTGTCCAGTTCTGGGCCCTTCAGTTTAAGAAGGATAATGAGACTCTTGAACATGTTCAGAGAAGGGCAACTAGGGTGGTGAGAGGTCTCAAGCGCAAGCCCTGTGAGGAGAGGCTGAGGGAGCTGGGATTGCTTAACCTGGAGAAGAGGAGGCTGAGGGCAGACCTTATTGCTGTCTACAACTATCCTAAGGGAGGTTGTAGCCAGGAGTGGCTTGGTCTCTTCTCCCAGGCAACCAGCACTAGAAGAAGAAGACACAATCTCAAGCTGCACCAATGGAAGTTTAGGCTGGAGGTGAGGAGAAAATTCTTCACAGAGAGAGTTGTTAGCCGTTGGAGTGGGCTCCTCAGGGAGGTTGTGGAGTCAGCATCACTGGAGATGTTGGGGAAGAGACTGGATGGGGTGCGTGGTGCCATGGTTTAGTAGTCATGAGGTCTTGGGTGACAGGTTGGACTTGATGATCCTTGAGGTCTCTTCCAACCTTATTGATTCTATCATGCTATGATCCTATAAACACCCCCTTCTGTTCCATTCATCATCTGAGTGAGACTGTCATAAATGATGACACAGTATACCACAAAAAAAAAAAAGTCTAACTAAACAATTGGAGTATTAGTCCACTTACACCAAATCAAAACAGCTAGTGGATGACACAGATTCAGAGTAATTTTATGCCATTTCATGAGGGTGAAAAATACAAGCATCATAAAAGAAACTACAGTTATCAAAGGTCATGGAAAACCAAAAAATGCATGATAGCCTGCATGAGAGCTTATATAACACATCCAGAAGTACCAGAGCCAGGAAAGTGAGTGTTTTAACATGAAAGGAAATATATTCTTTCTGTACGTTGACTTGGCAATCTCCTGCCATCATCCAATTGTCTTAATTTAGACAGCTGCTTTCACTGCCCTACATTGGGTGCTGGTAAAGAATGTAAAGGTTTCACTTCCCCAAACTCCTCCCTCCCCATCTCCTCTCCCCTCTCTTTCCTTACTTGGAGAAAAGAAAGGGAGGAAAATAAAAGCAGAAGGAGAGTTTTCAGTTGATTAACACAGAATATTTTACTCTTCTGCTACAAAGGTATCTGATTGCACAAGTATATATACAGAACAGAAGAAAAAGGGGAAAGAATACCTGTCTGTATCCCATAACAAGTGTAAAATGCAGCTGCTTGCTCAAGGACTGAAAAGGTTAGAGAGGGGCAGAGATTCTCCAGTTTTTTTAAGGTCATAATACAGTACAACTGTGAATGCAATAGTTATAAAGTCATGATTTTGATAGTGGGGAATACTATGTGGTTCAAACTACTACACTAACCTGCTCACATTCCATACCTCCTTCTATTTTAGTACAAGAGGAAGAAGTTTATTGCTATCATCTGGTTTTCAATGCTTTAAAATAGTGGGTCAGCACATGCAAACTACAAAACCAGTTTAAGCTTCCCAATAAAATTCTCAAGGTCTGTCTTACCTGATGGTAAAACTATTTACAAGTGTGGTGGGTTGGAAGGGCTGAGGCCAAGAAGCCTCTTCCCTCCCCCCTGTAAGTAAAGGGAAAGAAAAATTGAAGGGAAAGAAAAAAAACTCACCAGCTGAATTAGCAAAGCAGTGGAGCTATATATACAAAGCAGTGTAGGATTTTGCAGGGGAATATTTACAAATTTACAATATCTACAATATATACAAAGATATACAACAGAGTAACACGGAAATGAGAGTAACCCCCCTCGGCCGAGGGGGATCCTCACCTCCGCTCTCCCCTCTCTTCCCCCCTTTCCCCAGAATGGGATAGAAAGAGGAAGAAAAGAGAGAAAAAAAAAAATGTTAGAAGCAGTTTGTGTTAGTTGGAAGGGAGTTAATACAGGCCTTATCAGTTTTTCAAGGCCGGAGCCTTGGCAGAAAGCCCAGCACAGGGGAGCTGCTGCCTAAAGCAGATGCGGAAGCGAGAGTGACAGAGAAGTGCTGGGAATGCCCACTTCACTCTCAGGCCAGACAGTGCTTCCTCCCACTCGCCCAATGAAAAATTAGTTTAGAATATTCCTTCCGTTTACCAACTTCCGTCCACCATATTCCCTTTCTTAAAGGGACACCGTCAACCGGGCACAATCCACCCCTTCTAAACAATTTTCATTGGCTGTTTATACTGTCCATCCAATCCAAGATGATATTTACAGTTCGTGAATAGAGTTCATAGTCCATTCCGGCTATGCTCAGGTGTAGATGATTCAAAAGTCCAAGAAAAATCAGAAAATAAGAAAAATCAGAAAATGAGAAAAATGGAAAACAGTTCATTTCTTCGCCGAAGAAGCAAAGAAAAGGGAAACAGGGAAATCTCAGGGTCTCTTAGTTGACTCAGGGCTCTCAGGGATCTCAGGGTTCGTGCACCGTAGATTCCTCGTTGATTCTTCTTTTGGGCGTGATGTAGCTGTACAGCAGTTCGAAGTTAACCTCTTTCAGCTAAAGTTAAATTTCTTTGTGGAATACACTGAATTTCACCATTCTCTTGCATTACCCAATAAGTGTGACCCGGACCTTCAGCTGAAACCACCCCTCGGACAGGTTTAGCCTCTCCTGAGGGTGAAAATACCCAAACAGTTTTACCTAACAGATTCTTTTCTCTAACAACAGGAACTCTATCACCTTCTACTTTCCGTAGCAAATCTGAATGTGCAGGTCCAGCTCGGTTCACTGAACCTCTACTATTTACCAGCCAGGTTGCTTGTGCTAAATGTTTTCCCAGTTTTTCAAAGATCCACCCCCATGGCTTTAAGAGTGGTCTTCAACAAACCGTTGTAGCGTTCAATCTTCCTGAAGCTGGTGCATAGTAGGAATGTGGAATATCCACTCAATACCGTGCTCTTTTGCCCAGTTCTTTACAAGGTTGTTCTTAAAATGAGTTCCGTTGTCTGACTCAATCCTCTCTGGAGTTCCGTGTCTCCACAGGATCTGTCTCTCCAGACCAAGAATGGTGTTGCGTGCAGTTACATGTGGAACTGGATGAGTTTCCAACCATCCAGTGTTTGCCTCTACCATAGTAAGCACGTATTGCTTACCAGAACGAGAACGTGGTAGAGTGATGTAGTCAATCTGCCAAGCTTCACCATATTTGTACTTGGACCATCGGTCCCCATACCACAAGGGCTTAAGTCGTTTTGCCTGCTTAATAGCAGCACAAATGTCACAGTCATGGATGACTTGTGTGATAGCATTCATGGAAATGTCTATGGATCTGTCACGAGCCCATTGGTATGTTGCATCTCTGCCTTGATGTCCTGACGAATCGTGAGCCCACCGAGCTAAGAATATCTCACCTCGGTGTTTCCAGTCGAGATCAAGATTAGAGTCCATGTCTACTTGAGAAACTCTTGCAGCTAGATCTGCCTGATGGTTGTGTTGCTGTTCCTCAGTAGCTTTGCTCTTAGGAATGTGAGCATCGATGTGTCTCACTTTCACTGGAATTCTCTCGATTCGATCAGCAATGTCCTGCCATAGGTTGGCTGCCCAAATGGGTTTTCCTTTTCTCTGCCAACCACTCTTCTTCCAGTTCTTTAGCCAACCCCATAGAGCATTGGCTACCATCCATGAGTCGGTGTAGAGATAAAGCTTTGGCCATCTCTCACGTTCAGCTACGTTGAGAGCTAGCTGGACAGCTTTTACCTCTGCGAACTGACTGGATTCTCCTTCTCCATCTTTCGCCTCTGCAACTCGGCGTGTTGGACTCCACACTGCAGACTTCCACCTTCGCTTGTTTCCAACAAGACGACAGGAACCGTCTGTGAACAAAGCATATTTCTTTTCATCATCAGACAGGTCATTGTAAGGAGGAGCTTCCTCAGCACGAGTTACTTTCTCCTCTGGAGGTTTAGCACAGTTAATACCTTCAGGCCAACTTGAGATCACCTCCACTAGACCAGGTCTTTCAAGATTTCCCATTCGAGCTCTCTGTGTTATCAGAGCCACCCACTTAGACCATGTGGAGTCTGTGGCATGATGTGGTGTGGAACCTTTGCCTTTGAACATCCAATTCAAAACTGGTAACCTGGGAGCTAAGAGAAGTTGTGATTCAGTTCCAATCACTTCAGAAGATGCTTTTACTCCTTCGTAGGCAGCTAGAATTTCTTTCTCTGTTGGAGTATAATTAGCCTCTGAACCTCTGTAACCTCGACTCCAGAAACCAAGAGGTCGTCCACGTGTTTCACCTGGAGCTTTTTGCCACAAGCACCAGGTTGGACCATTGTCACTTGCAGCCGTGTACAGAATGTTTTTAATGTCTGGACCATCTCGGACAGGTCCCAGACCCATTGCTTGAATTACCTCTTGCTTTATCTGGTCAAAGGCTGCTTGTTGTTCAGGTCCCCAGTGGAAATGGTTTCTCTTTCGAGTCACATCATACAGAGGTTTCACAATCTGACTGTATCCAGGAATGTGCAGTCTCCAAAATCCCACTATCCCCAAGAAACGTAGGGTCTCTTGCTTGTTTGTGGGACTTGCCATGGTAGAGACTCTATTTACCACATCCACTGGAATGTGTCGGCGTCCATCCTGCCACCGCACTCCCAGAAACTGAATTTCTGTGGTAGGTCCTTTCACCTTGTCTCGTTTGATGGCAAAACCTGCATTCAGAAGAATGTCAATGATTTTGTTACCTTTCTCGAAGACTTCCTCAGCAGTTTTACCCCAGACAATGATATCATCGATGAACTGGATGTGTTCTGGAGCACTGCCTTTCTCCAGAGCATCGTGGATCACTGCATGACAGATACTTGAACTGTGGATCCAGCCCATTGGCAGCCTGTTGAAAGTGTACTGGATTCCTCTCCAGGTGAAAGCAAATTGAGGCCTGCATTCCTCTGCTATGGGAATAGAGAAAAATGCATTAGCAATGTCTATGGTGGCATACCATTTGGCCTCTTTGGATTCCAGCTCATACTGGAGCTCCATCATGTCTGGTACTGCTGCACTCATAGGTGGTGTCACTTCATTCAGGGCTCGGTAGTCCACTGTCAGACGCCAGTCTCCATTCTGCTTCCGCACAGGCCACACTGGACTGTTGAAAGGTGAATGAGTTTTGCTGACGACTTTCTGACTCTCCAACTGACGAATCAGATTCTGAATGGGCAACAAAGAGTCACGGTTGGTTCTGTATTGTCTGTGATGCACAGTCTGAGAAGCAACCGGCAATTTAATGTCCTGTATCTTATGTTGTCCCACAACTGCAGATTCATCAGAAAGTTCAGGTCTAACAGACAGCTTCAATCTCTGTCCATCAATTTCTATTGAAGCTACTCCAAAAGCCCATTTGTAACCTCTAGGGTCTTTGAAACGCCCTTCTCTCAGAAAATCAATTCCCAAAATACAAGGTGCATCAGGTCCGGTCACAACTGTATGCTTCCTCCATTGTTTACCAGTTAAACTTATATTAACCTCTGCCTTACTTAACTCTTGAGATCCACCAGTGACTCCCAGAATAGTTATAGACTCTGATCCCTGATAATTTGATGGTATTATGGTGCACTGAGCTCCTGTGTCAACCAAGGTCCTGTACTTCCGAAATTGTGAAGTGCCAGGCCACTGGATGTACACATCCCAATAGATTCTATTATCTCTGTTATCCCTCTCCTCCCCCTGGCGGGAGGCAGGGCACCCCTAGTTATGGGGAACATGCGCACATGTGCATTGCACATAGTTTGCACGGTTATAGCTTTGCATGTTATAACTGGAGCCACTGTTGGAACCATAAGAGTCGTTCTGGGGAACTGTGGAAGTAACAGCTACCCTTCTGGTATTGCTACCTCGGGTTCTGCCACTTTGCAATTCCCTCAGTCTCCTGAAAAGATTAGAAGTTGGTTGGCCATCCCAGTGGTTCATGTTCTCACCAAACTGATCACGCAGAGTTATCCAAATAGTTCTACGTGATTGCCTTGGCGGTCTGTTTTGGAATGACCTGTTTTGGAATGACCTGTTTTGGAATGACCTCCTTGGAGGACGTGTATTCCTCACAGATGAAACTTGTATCCACCTGGAGGGAGAATTGAAATTATCCCTTTGTGCCAATTGGGATATGGAATTTCTAAATTCATCTTTTAACTCTCTTATGCAATTCTGAATATCACCAGACATAGTTTTAATGGCCGAAACCAAAGAACCACGTGTCATGCTATCCTCCAGTTGTCTCATTTGATCACTGAATTGGCCAACCGTGGGAGAAGCTCCACCATAACTTCTTGACACAATTCTGCTTGCCAGAATGTTTGCATAATTGGAAGGAGCAAGTTTAATGATCTTTTTAGCAAGACCAATACCCACAGGAATGTCATCAGGATTCAGAGTTTCATGTTCCCCATAGAGTAGCTCTCTAACAGCAAATTCTCTCAAGCGCTTAATCCCCTCATCTATGGTAGTCCAGGGTTTAGGATTCCATGGAAGATCATCTCGGGAAGGGTATCTCAGGGCAACCGCCATTAAAAGGCGTATCCACAGATTAACCTTACCGAGAGCTCTGCCTAGATGTCTATCTATTCCATTGTCCCTTGAGAGAGTTCCTAACTGAGCTGCTGACTTGTCTCCAACTGTTAGAGCTGGAGCGCCTGTATCATAACACCTACTAAGCCAAGCTAGAACTGGTTCCTTATCTGCCCTGGTGAAATCTTTACGGACATAACGCAATTCCTCGCGGGGCGAAGAACATTCCAAAATATCATCTTCCTCCTCGTCTCCCTGAACTTTTTGTCCATATAATCCTGCCGTCATTCTCCTAAGGATCTCTTTAAGCTGAGAACTACCCTTGCCAGCTGCTTTCCTAGCTTCATCTGTATCCTGCTTTGATCTCACTAGGTTAGCTAGATCTTTAAAACAAACCACCTCTTCCTCCTGAGCAGGATCTCTTAGAGTAGAGGGCCCCTCACCAGGATCAGTCTCCAGCTCCTCTTCTTCTCCATCTTTGGCCTTTGCACCTCTAGTCTTTAAAGGAGCCACCTTAACTGGAGCTGTGTTTGAATTGACAGCCACCTTAATGGAAGCTGACAGGTCCTGAGATAAATCAGCTGCTGGGGCAGTGACTTCCGGTCCCACCGAGGGAGTAGGCGGAAGTGACGTTGCTCCGTTAATGGCCGACGGAGAAGAAGAAGAAGGAGAAGGAGTAGGAGCCATGTTGATACCAGCTGATGCCTTTGGCAGCTTGCTGGAATCAGCAAAGTCATTTAGAGCTGCTTTACCAATTAACTTTTTAGCCTTCTTTTTAACTGACACGGGTTCTCCACAGTCCTCATCACTAGATGACTCTGGGACTGATCTCGAGCCACGGCGTTTTCTTTTTGATCTAGTTTTAATAACAAAACAAGCTCTGGACACCTTTCTGTCTCGCCGCAGAGAGAACAGTAAATATGCAATCACCATCACCAGCAACAGATTTATACACATCACATAAATCACCTTTGGGTCCCAGGCATCACCTAAAGTTACTCTCTCCTCAGGCGGAATCTTAAAACCCTTTATCTCAATTGGGAGAGTGGTGGAGGTAACATTCCTGTATCTCACTGGCCATAGTAAATTAATACATTTTCCATACCATAATTTAACTCTATACATAACCCACATATAAATTGTCCACCAAATATTTACCCAGGTAATCCAAAATCAAACCCAAACAATATCTGTAAACCAGAGCCCCAAAAATTGAAAAGAACAATCGCTCCACAAACCACAAGACCTTCATGTTTGCTAATTCAGCTAGAAAACACTAAATCAATCAAGTAATAAATTAAACTAATTATCTGCCGCACGTTGGGTACGCCAATAAAAAAAAATGTGGTGGGTTGGAAGGGCTGAGGCCAAGAAGCCTCTTCCCTCCCCCCTGTAAGTAAAGGGAAAGAAAAATTGAAGGGAAAGAAAAAAAACTCACCAGCTGAATTAGCAAAGCAGTGGAGCTATATATACAAAGCAGTGTAGGATTTTGCAGGGGAATATTTACAAATTTACAATATCTACAATATATACAAAGATATACAACAGAGTAACACAGAAATGAGAGTAACCCCCCTCGGCCGAGGGGGATCCTCACCTCCGCTCTCCCCTCTCTTCCCCCCTTTCCCCAGAATGGGATAGAAAGAGGAAGAAAAGAGAGAAAAAAAAAAATGTTAGAAGCAGTTTGTGTTAGTTGGAAGGGAGTTAATACAGGCCTTATCAGTTTTTCAAGGCCGGAGCCTTGGCAGAAAGCCCAGCACAGGGGAGCTGCTGCCTAAAGCAGATGCGGAAGCGAGAGTGACAGAGAAGTGCTGGGAATGCCCACTTCACTCTCAGGCCAGACAGTGCTTCCTCCCACTCGCCCAATGAAAAATTAGTTTAGAATATTCCTTCCGTTTACCAACTTCCGTCCACCATATTCCCTTTCTTAAGGGGACAGCGTCAACCGGGCACAACAAGCTTTCTTTATAATGTTGCCGCTGGGAAAAAACATGCTGTTACAGTTAAAGGTTTGTAAGGATGAGATGCAATGGAAAAAGAATATATATGCTATTATATATATGAAAAGCAATTTATTGACTATTATAGCAAAAGCAACTTATTGCTTAGTTATTCCAAAAGTGTAAGATTTACACACATCATCAGCCCCAGTAGATAGGGTAATACGCAGTGGAGCATAGAGTGGACTCTGAACCAGCAAGTCAGTAACACTTAGCAAGTGTCCTCATGACAACAAGGTTGGTTGAAACTGTTGCCACACCACAGCTCCAGGTGGGTTAAATACCTTATGCATCTTGTCACATAGGGCCGGTACATGCCAAGAGGCAGGCAAACCTTGACCCTTGGTTATGCACTTAAAAAGCACCACTGCACTTGTGCTATAACTGAAAGGTTATATCCATGACAGTTGTGACTTCATCCTGCCTCCTCCTCAACACCTACCAGTGATCTTCCCCCCACCCAACAATGTCCTTTGTGGCTTCGGTGACACACAGCCCAGTTTCACAACAGCAGTAGAGGTCTGTTTCTCTAATTGCTTCCTCTAATCTTTAACTTTCATTTGTTACATTACATATAGATACACAATAATAGGGTCTTGTTTAGCAGTCATGTACATGAAATCACAATACAATGGAATGTTATTCCATCACTTGCTGTTTGCAGATCAAAGGTTGTTTTTTCCATCACTAACACATACCACCTCATGATTCGTAGACTGTAAACAATGATACTGAACAACCTCTACAGACAGTTCTGATAATGCGTTATCCAAAAGTCATCTAATAAGTGATAAAAGGCATGGCAAACAGCAAGCAATACATAAAAATATTATTAAAAGTAACAAAAAAAACAAGAATAATTTCTGTAACCATGGCCAGCCCCAAGACCAAGTTCCAAAAGTGTTCCAGTTCTTGACAGAATGGTCACTGAAATTCATACAACACATACCATCAATATCTTCACAGTTATGGCCATGCTCTATTTTGTTAGGTAGCATGTCTTGTGGAATCAACGTCTACTAATAACAACCTTAAAGCCAAAGTAGTCTCATTAGTTGATTTGCTTAGCCAACAGCCTAGTTCTTTCAATGTTGCTAATGCCTGAGCAGCAGCTACATGTGGTGCTACCATTGAACTGAATATAATCTTGTCAGTCCAAAAAAATCTGTGTCAGAGTTACAATATTTGTCATACATTGTGCTCCATACCTAACAATGATGATGTGCCAACAGTGAAGAAATATAAGGTTGTTAAATAGTCACTTTTCCAAAGGTACATGGTTGCTCCTTAATACCTTTAAGAACACCTGGCTAAGCAGGTGTAATGGGTTGGGGCAAACCCTCCCCACCACGTGCTGAAATAATGACTCAGACAAACGGATTGCGAAAGTGATGGAAAGTTTAAATAGAGAACAGTGAGTGCATGTAAAGAACTAGAAACATGGTGACAAGAAAAGCCCCAAAACAGACCCAGAAAAGATCCCATCCCCACCTGAGGGTGCACCCAAAACCCCCAGGGCTCCTCCTTCCCCCCCCCCACTGCTAGGCTAGTCTCAGCTGGCCAGATCTGAGACTGCCCATCCCCTCGTGGCCTTGGCCCTAACCCAGCCTATGGCCGGGAGATCTCTCCCCAAGTCACCAGGTGGCGAAGAGGAAGGAAAGGGGAAGTGCCAGACCCAGCTGTAAAACTTATAGTGGTGCAAGGATCATGGTAGGAAATAACCTAATTTCCTGTGTCCACCCACTGGGCTGGACTTCTGGACACAGGAAACACCCCTGTAGCAGGGGGCACCCAGCCTAAACTACAACAGCAGGGTCACCACAAAGTAAAAACAATCCCTGTGGTAACAAGATGTTGGATTTCCCTGACAGTGTCCAGTTAACTTGTGTATGATTATACTGAACTGTGTTGTTCTGGTAAAGATGATGAGAACTACTACCTATGGTGAGCTATGCGCATCCTGGAGGTGACCCAGACTGCCTCAGAGAAAGGTGGAGCCCCTGGGCATCTGCAGTTTATCGATGACATCATTGTATGGGGCGACAAGGCAAAGGAAGTTTACCAGAAGGGTAAGGATAATTGATATCCTGTTGAGGGTTGGCTTTGCCATAAAGAGAAACAAGGTAAAGCAGCCTGACAGGGAGATCCAGTTCCTGGGTATTCAGTGGCAAGACGGCTGTTGCCTCATCCCTCAGGAGGTGGTGAACAGGGTAACCACTATGGTGCAACCCACAAACAAGAAAGAGACATGGTACTTTGGGGGGCTTCTGGAAAATGCACACTCCTGGATGCAGTCAAATTGTGAAGCCTCTCTTCCATGTAACACGGAAGAAAAATGATTTTGTGTGGGGACCTGAGCAGCAGGAAGCATTTGACCAGATAAAACAAGAGGTGGGGCATGCTATGGCTCTGAGACCTGTTCAAACTAGACCACAGATCAATAATGTTCTGTACACTGTGTCTGGTGAGAATGGTCCTACATGGAGCTTGTGGCAGAAGGGTCCTGGTGAAACCAGGGGCAGGCCACTAGGTTTCTGGAGTAAGGGGTACTAAAGCTCCGAGGCCAACTACACCACTACAGAGAAGGAAATCCTAGATGCCTATGTGGCTGCCTGGGCTGCCTCTGAAGTGACTGGGACTGAGTCAACTCTATTTCTAGCTCCAAGGCTTCCAGTGCTGACCTGGATGTTCAAAGGAAGAGGCTCAACCCCACATCATGCACAGATGCTACCTGGAGTTAAGTGGATGGCCCTGATAATTCAGCAAGCTCAGATGGGGAGCGTTGAATGCCCTGGCATAGTGGAAGTGATCACAAACTGGCCAGAGGGTGCTGACTTTGGAATGTCACCACAGCAAACAGTGACGTCTCCTGAGGAGGCTCCCGCATATAACGATCTCCCTGACAATGAGAAGGGCTATACTGTATTTACAGATGGGTTCTGCCAGCTTGTAGGAAGCAAGCAGAGATGGAAGGCAGCTGTCTGGAGCCCAACAAGGCAAGTGGCAGAAGCAAGGGATGGAGAAGGCGAATCCAGTCAGTATGCAGAGGTAAAAGCTGTCCTTGGACATAGCAGAATGGGAGAAATGGCCAGTGCTGTACCTCTACACTGACTCCTGGATGGCAGCAAATGCCTTGTGGGGATGGCTGAAGGAATGGAGGAGGAACAGGTGGCAGAGAAAAAGGAAGCCTGTTTGGGCCACTGACCTGTTGACAGGCTGCCAATAAAGGTACAGCACATCGATGCACACATCCCCAAGAGCAGAGCCACAGAGGAGCACAAGCACAACCGTCAAGCAGATCTGGCTGCTAAAATCTCCCAAATAGACTTGGACTGGGGACACAAGGGCGTGCTGTTCTTAGCTCGCTGGGCCCATGACACTTCAGGCCACTAAGGGAGAGATGCCACATACCGGTGGGCTCAGGACAGATCAGCGGACATCTCCACAGAGGCCGTCTCATAGGTTATACATGAGTGTGACATCTGTGCTGCTATCAAGCAGGTCAAGCATACGAAGCCTTTGTGGTATTGGGGGAGATGGTCGAAATATAAGTACGGAGAGGCCTGGCAGATCGACTACATCACCCTTCCTTGGTGTTGTAGAGTTGGAAGGGTAAGGCCAAAAAGCCTCCTCCCTCCCCCCTGTAAAGTAAAGGGAAGGAAAAAAAATTGAAGGGAAAGGGAAAAAAAAACTCACAGGTGAATTAGCAAAACAATGGATGCTGTATATTTACAAAGCAGGGAAACGCAGGGGAATTTACAGAATTTACAATATTTACAATATATACAAAGATATACAATAAAGTAGCACAGAAATGAGAGTTCCCCCCTCTGCTGAGGGGGTTCCCTACCTCTGCTCCGCCCTCTCTCCCCCTTTCCCCACAGAGGGTTAGAAAGAGAGAGAAAGAGAAAAAAGTTAGAAGCAGTTATGTGTTAATTGGAAAGCAGTTAATACAGGCCTTGCAGTTTATCAGTTTTCAAGGTCAAGCCTTGGCCGAAAGCCCAGAAACAGCTGCTGCTGCTGAAGGAGGGGAAAACAGAACTGAACTGGAAAAGTGCAGGAAAGCCCAAGATACCCTGCTGCACTCCCAGTTCAGAAGGTGCTTCCTCCCAATCTACCAATGAAATTAGTTTAGATCCTTCTTTTCATTTACAAACATCCTACCACCATATTCCCTTTCTTAAGGGGACAGCCTCAAATGGTCACACTTGGTCTCACAGTGGCAAGCAGTGCATACTGACCATGGTGGAGGCAAGTACAGGGTGGCTGGAAACCTACCCAGTACTTCATGCCACTGCTCACAGCACCATCCTGGGCCTAGAGAGACATATTCTGTGGACACAAGGCACTCCCGGGAGGATTGAATCAGACAGTGGAACCCACATCAAGAACCATCACATAAGGGACTGGGCAAAGGAACATGGCATTGAGTGGATTTACCATACCATGCACCAGCTGTGGGGAAGGTCGAGTGCTACAACAGCTTGCTAAAGACAACCCTAAAAGCCATGGGGGGTGGAACCTTTAGGAATTGGGAAAAACACCTATTTCACAGTATCACAGTATCACCAAGGTTGGAAGAGACTTCAAAGATCATTGAGTCCAACCTGTCACCACAGACCTCATGACTAGACCATGGCACCAAGTGCCGTGTCCAATCTTCTCTTGAATACCTTGAGGGACAGTGACTCCACCACTTCCCTGGGCAGCCCATTCCAATGACTAATGACTCTCTCGGTGAAGTGCCACGTCCAATCCCTTCTTGAACACCTTCAAGCCACTTGGTTAGTGAACAGCAGAGGATCTGTGAACTGAGCTGGTTCTGCATACTCCGACCTGCTGCAAACAGTGGATGGAGATGGAGTTCCTGTGATTGCTGGAAAAAACCTGCTGGAGAAGTCAGTGTGGGTTTTTCCTGATGCTAGTGGGGGCAAACCAACCCGAGGGCTGGTCTCAGCTGAGAGGCCTGGTCACATATACTGGGTCATGTTAGAAACTGGGGACATATAGTGTACCCCACAGCGGAATGTGACTCTGTCTGAAAGGAGATGAACTCAGAGGGGGCAAAGCAGATCAATGTATTATAGTCACTGTATAATATGAGTTGTTCTAAGTTTTCTCTCTCCCAGCTTAATACCAGCCTAGCATCCAGCACTCAACATGAACACACTACACACAACCCAGAGAGCTCCTGCATCGTCTCACCTGTCCCTGTGTAGTGGCTTTGAGGCAGACCCCCTCCCGACCACAACCATCCTCTGCTACCAAGAATGTGACAGGTTGAGGCAGACCCCCCTCCCCACCATGGGCAAAAATAACAACTCAGACAAACAGATTTCAAAAGTGATGGAAAGTTTAAATGGAAAGCGGTGAATGTTTACAGAAAGCCATGTGAGAGACTGAAAGTTTGTCTCTCTTGATGTGAGTCAACAAAGATAAAATCACTTGCTGCTTGCGCAGACAATAGCTGACAGAGCCACTGGAATGACTCTTGGAAGGTGCAAAGATAACATTGCTCACTGGGCCACAGCTGGCCTACAACAATGACCCAGCCATTCACACCTTCAGGACAAGATAATCTCCACCCATCAAGTACCCTGGAAAGGGTAGACAATGATGTCTAATGAGTGTGGGGGGTTTGTCTGGATGGAGGGCCCCCCTCCACCCCCCATCCAGGTCTCTTGCCCAAACACACAGAAATGCACAGAAAGATTTCCGGGGAAATGATACCTGGATATTTACCTAAGAATTATTTCCTGCCCCTGGAAATCCTGAGGGATAATATTTTAATACATACCTAAGGACTAAAAACTGTATAAAAGACTTGAGCCACTACTGACTTGTTAGAGGAGAAAAACAGGGAGAAAAACGGAGATGAAGGAAAACACAGGAGATGGACCATGCTGCTGAAAAGGGAAAGCTGGGACAATGCTGCTCCGGAGAAAAGAGGCTGCCCAGAGGACCACAGTTCTTCTCCAGCCAAAGCCTCAGCACCCTTTCTCTACAGACCCAGGCTGCCCAGAGGACCACAGCTCTTCTCCAGCTGGAGCCTCAGCAACGTTCCTGTACCAACCCAACATCTCACCAGAGGACCACAGCTCTTCTCCAGCAAAAGCCTCAGCACCGTTTCTCTACAGACCCAACATCTCCTGCAGCATCTTTCCTCCACAGACTCAAACTGTCTTGGGGGGGATGAGGGGTGTGGTAATATAATTCCTTTCCTCTTCTCTCTCTCCCTCTCTATTTTCTCCCTCTCCCCTTCTTATATCCACTTTATTTATGTAATAAATAGTCTAGCTGTTGATATTTTGGCCTCGTTTGTGCCTCTAATTTCACATCATGGGAATGTTCTAAAAGAACTTGAGTCTCTTTCCCTTTCTGGACTGAGACAAATCAGAAGCACAGTGACAAAAGAAATCCCAAAGCAGACCCAGGAACATCCCATCCCCACCTGAGGGTGCACCCAAGAGCCCCACCCCGGGGCTCCTTCTTCCCCCCCCCAGGCTAGTCTCAGCTGGCCAGATCTGAGACTGCCCATCCCCCCTTGGCCTTGGGCCTAGCCAGGCCCATGGCCGGGACACAGCTTCCCCAGTTAACAGGTGACTGAGAAGGAAGAAAGAGGAGGTGCCAGACTCCACACTGGATCTTATAGTGGTGCAGAGAATTATGGTAGGAAATACCTAGTTTCCTGTGTCCACCCACTGGGCTGGACCCCTGGACATAGGAAGCACCTCACATAACAGAGGGCACTGAGCCCAAACTGCAACACCCTGTTCCTGATGTCCCTACAGCAACAGACTGTTCCCAATTTTTTCCCACTCCCTTTCAAAGACAGACTGATTCCTGATTCTTCTGCACCTTCCTGCCCAGTTCAAGCACCACCTACATTGACCAGCACCAGAGAGGGGGAGACTGCTCTCGGAGAGAGCGAGCAGGGATAATGAGGGACTTGCATCAAGGATTCGAATGTCATGCATCAAGATAGGATGAAGGGGCTATGACAGGAGAGTGGAAGTGGAACAGGGGTGGATTATGGTGGGCTACACCCAACCTGGAAAAACATAACAGGAGGGGGAGGCATCATGGGAGTTTTTTTGCCCTCCCTGAAGGGTGTTTTTCTCCCCTGGGAAACTGACTTGGTCTGTTCCACTTTCCCCCCTCCTTGTCCAGCAGGGGTATAAGAGGGAGGAGAATTGCAGCCATTGCTCTCTTTCCTGCTGCTTCCTGCTAGCAAATGACTGGCTCTGTATCTTTTTTTTTTTTTCTTTTTCTTCTCTCATCCATACTTGTTCCTTACCCTTGTGAACCCTGCCTGTCATTGTTACATAAATTTATATCTATATCTATATATATACCATTTAAAGAAAAATTCTTTGCCTCTCTACTTCCAAGCTGAACCCAAACTATTTCTTGGTGGATTTGCTCCCCTCCCTTCCTTTTTGTCTCTCTATTGGGGAAGAGGAGGAGGGAAACAGGGGAAGGGTTCTCAACATTGCCACCATCTGAGCTTTTAAGCCCCAGTTAAGGCTCAAACCACCACACTCCCCTACCAAAAGGCCGTATGGTTTGAGGAGGTATAATTGAACTAGGTACAGTTATCCGCCAGTAGGGTTCCTATCAGTTCCAGTTCTTGCACTGCTGTTACTGGTGGTGGTCCTACAGTACATAGACAGCTCCCCCATTGTGGAAGTAGTTCATCTGTTGATATAGGAAGACTGCTGCAGGCTAAAGTGGTTATCTCTGCTGCAGACAAGAGCATAATGACCAAACAAGTTGTAAAAGGGTTGGAGGGTGTAGCAAGAATGAGGCATAGATGATCTGGTCCTGTGACATTCACCTGTCACCTACACATTTATCTTTGGTTGAGGGACCACAGCTGATATTCTATAGAAGAAGAAAATAGAAAAGACAATGGGTTAGCCCCCACCCCCTCACACACACACTTTAGGTGTGTCTTAACAACTGCTCAGAGGGTACTTTGAGTCATTGATCATTGCCTGACAAAGCAATGGCAACAGCTCATGAATCATCATCATCAGATTTCAGCAGGTTCACATGTTTTAGTTTTGGAATCAATATACCATACTTGTGTACCCAAATAAGATACAGCATCATAAAGTTTGGATAATGCATTGTAGGCATGGCACAATAAATCCATGGCCCTGCAACAATGATAATGGTTTTGACAAAGTATTTTTAAGCCCTACATTGATATTTATCTGGTTGTTGCATTGTACAGGATTGAATAAGACTAATCCCCGAGTCTACAATCTAGGAACAAGATATAATGCACACAACAGATTCATGTTACCAATGACAGTAATCTGAATTTTGCATCAGTTTGAATCCATTTTACTTCTTGTGCTCCTCATGAGTGTGATTGACTACTTTTTAATAAAAATCCTTCTTTTACTTTCACTGTTTAAAAATCAGCTTCTTGAATTAGACTAAAATCTAGTTTTGCTTCTACTACTCCTACTTTAGGCCCACCTTTCTTCAGGGTAAGGGATGTAGTATTAGCATGCAAAGCCTGATTATTTTAAATGCACACTGCTTCAGACAAACGATCCACATACTTCTTGTGTGAGACTGTCCCAGTCAGCACAGTGAGTTTTTTAAAAGTGCATTTAACCAATCGACCAACCCTGCTCCTTGCATGTGATAAGGTAAGTGTCATGTACAATCAATCTGGCAATCCTCAGCCCACGACAAGACTTGTTTATTTTTAAAATGACAGATGTTGTCTGATTGGATTTCTCAGAGAGTGTGATAATATAATTCTATAGTATCCAAACAATGAATGTTAGTAAAAGCATTACATCATTCTGTTTTAACAGTTTGCATACTTAAAATGCTGCAGCAATCTCTAACATTGCTTTATGGGCAAGGTGTATTCCACACATATGAACCCAAGAGATGGTTGCATCTCTCCCTGCATGACTGCTTTTCTCACGAGAACATCATGCCATGGATTTTTCCTCTTGTGTTAGTCTATGTATTTTAGCCAACTGATCTACATGAACATTCCATTTTGCTGTCTCTGTCTCTTCTTTAGTATGAACATCAACATGAAATACTCAGATAGCTCTATCTTGTCAAGCTATCCAAACTCATTCCAAAATTTATTACCCCCCACTGATTTTAAATATATATGCCACTTGTCAGTATACCATTTAGCTATACAATTCACTACTCCTTGTGCCATATCCCAAGAGTCTGTATATAAATATAAAATCTCATTTACTGCTGCAGAATCCAGTGCCTGCCAAGCAACAGCCAGTTCAGCCAGTTGACTACTTCAGTTTTCCCCAGTTGGTAGTAACGCTTGTTGTTTTACACAATTAAAAGCAACTGATTTCCATTTTCCTTTTGTGGTTCCATTACCACCAGAAAACCAGGAATTTTGCTTTTGGGCTGAGATTAAATGCTCATATTACAATTCCCATTTCCCTGTCTGTTAATTAACATGTGACACAATCTCAGTTGGGGTGCTTACCCCTTGTGCCACTATTTCCTGTAACTGTTTTATGCCTTTTGGTCCAAATTTTATATAGAATAGAATAGAATAGAATAGACCAGGTTGGAAGAGACCTTCAAGATCATTGTGTCCAACCCATTAATCAATCCAACCCACCTAACCAACTAACCCATGGCACAAAGCACCCCATCAAGTCTCCTCCTGAAAACCTCCAGTGATGGTGACTCCACCACCTCCCCAGGCAGCCCATTCCAATGGGCAATCACTCTCTCTGTATAGAACTTCTTCCTAACATCCAACCTAAACCTCCCTTGGTGCAGCCTGAGACTATGTCCTCTTGTTCTGATACTGGCTACGTGGGAGATGAGATCAACATCCGTCTGTCTACAACTTCCCTTCAGGTAGTTGTAGAGAGCAATAAGGTCACCCCTGAGTCTCCTCTTCTCCAGGCTAAGCAACCCCAGCTCCCTCAGTCTTTCCTCATAGGGCTGGTGTTCCAAGCATCTCAACAACTTTGTTACCCTTCTCTGGACTCGTTCCAGCAAGTCAACATCCTTCCTAAACTGAGGGGCCCGGAACTGGACACAGGACTCCAGGTGTGGCCTAACCAGTGCAGTGTACAGGGGCAGAATGACCTCCCTGCTCCTGATGGCCACACTGTTCCTGATGCAGGCGAGGATGCCATTGACCCTCTTGGCTGCCTGGGCACACTGCAGGCTCATGTTCAGTCTACTATCAACCAGCATCCCCAGGTCCCTCTCTACCTGGCTGCTCTCCAGCCACTCTGACCCCAGCCTATAGGACTGCGTGGGGTTGTTTTGGCCAATGTGCAGAACCCAGCACTTGGATGTGTTCAATCTCATGCTGTTGGACTCTGCCCATCTGTCCAGCCTGTCGAGGTCCCTCTGCAGAGCCTCTCCACCCTCCAGCAGATTAACTTCTGCCCCAAGCTTGGTGTCATCAGCAAATTTACTGATGATAGGCTCAATGCCCTCATCCAGATCATCAATAAAGACGTTGAAGAGCACAGGGTCCACCACTGATCCCTGGGGCACATCACTACTGGTCACCAGCTGGATGTGGCACCATTCCCCACCACTCTCTGGGCTCGGTCCTCCAGCCAATTCCTAACCCAATGCAGTGTGCTCTCATCCAAGCCATGGGCTGACAGCTTGGCCAGCAGTTTGCTATGGGGAACAGTGTCAAAGGCCTTGCTGAGGTCTAGGTAGACTACATTCACAGACCTCCCCATATCCACCAGGCAGGTCGCCTGATCGTAGAAGGAGATAAGATTGGTCAGGCAGGACCTGCCCTTCCTAAATCCATGCTGGCTAGGCCTGATCCCTTGGCCATCCTGTAAGTGCTGTGTGATTGCACTCAGGATGACCTCTTCCATAATCTTGCCCGGCACTGAGGTCAGGCTGACAGGCCTATAATTCCCTGGCTTATCCAACTAGCCCTTCTTGTGGATGGGTACAACGTTGGCCAGCTTCCAGTCTTCTGGGACCTCTCCAGTGAGCCAGCACTGCTGGAAAATGATGGAGAGTGGCTTGGCCAGCTCCTCTGACAGCTCTCTCAGCACCCTAGGATGGATCCCATCTCATCCCATGGACTTGTGGGGATCCAAGCGGCTGAGGAGAGCTCCAACCACCTGCTCATGGAACATAGGGAAACTATGCAGCTCCCTGGCTCCTTCTGCCAGCTTTGCAGGCCAGCTGTCTGGAAGACGTTCTGTCTTGCTAGTTAAAATTGAGGCAAAGATGGTATTAAGTACCTCTACCTTTTCCTCATCCTTTGATACAACATTTCCCTCCCTGTCAACCAAGGAGTATCCTCCTGTATATGCCATCACATTTTCATTATAGTGGCTTCCTGAGCATGGCTGATTCTATGACAAGCAATAGGCACCAAGGACTAAGAAATTACAGAATAGAATAGAATAGAATAGAATAGACCAGGTTGGAAGAGACCTTCAAGATCAACACCTCAAATCCATCATCCAACACCACCTAACCAACTAAACCATGTGACCAACCACCCTATCAAGTCTCCCCCTAAACACCTCCAGTAATGGTAACTCCACCACCACATCCACGGGTAGCACATTCAGATGGGTAATCACTCTCTCTGTGAAGAATTTCTTCCTAACATCCATCCTAAATCTCCCCTGGTGCAGCTTGAGACTTTGTCCTCTTGTTCTGGTGCTGGTTGCCTGGGAGAAGAGACCATCATCCGCCTGTCTACAAGCGCCCTTAAAGTAGTTGTAGAGAGCAACAAGGTCACCCCTGAGTCTTCTCTTCACCAGGCTAAGCAACCCCAGCTCCCTTAGTCTCTCTTCATAGGGCTTGTGCTCCAAACCACTTACCAACTTCGTTGTCCTTATCTGGACATGCTCCAGCAAGTTAACATCCTTCCTAAACTGGGGGGCCCAGAATTGGACAAAGGACTCAAGGTGCAGCCTAACCAGTGCAGTGTACAGGGGCAGAATGACCTCCCTGCTCCTGATGGCCACACTGTTCCTGATGCAGGACAGAATGCCATTAGCCCTCTTGGCTGCCTGGGCACACTGCAGGCTCATGTTCAGCCTACCATCAACCAGTACCCCTAGGTCCCTCTCCAGCCACTCTGACTCCAGCCTGTAGCACTGCATGGGTTTGCCAATGTGCAGAATCCGGCACTTGGATGTGTTCAATCTCATGCCGTTGGATTCTGCCCATCTGTCCAGCCTGTCAAGGTCCCTCTGCCAAGCTCTCCTACTCTCTAACAGATCAACACCTGCCCCCAGCTTGGTGCTGTCTGCAAATTTACTGATGATGAGCATGGGGCCCAGAACTGATCCTTGGGGCATACTTCTAAGTGACTGGCCGCCAGCTGGATGTGGCACCATTCACCACCACTCTCTGGGCTCGGCCCTCCAGCCAGTCCCTAACCCAGTGCAGTGTGTTGCTGTCCAAGCCATGGGCTGACAGCTTGGCCAGGAGTTTGCTGTGGGGGACGGTGTCAAAGGCCTTGCTGAAGTCCAGGTAGACTACATCCACAGGCCTCCCCACATCCACCAGACGGGTCACCTGATCCTAGTAGGAGATCAGGTTGGTGAGGCAGGAGCTGCCCTTCCTAAATCCATGCTGGCTGGGTCTGATCCCTTGGCTATCCTGTAAGTGCTCTGTGATTGCACTCAAGATGACCTGTTCCATAATCTTGCCTGGCACTGAGGTCAGGCTGACAGACCTGTAATTCCACCCAGTCCTTCTTGTGGATGGGCCTCACATTGGCCCATTTCCACTCTTCTGTGACCTCTCCAGTGAGCCAGGACTGCTGAAAAATTATGGAGAATGGCCCGGCCAGCTCATCTGCCAGCTCCTATCATAGGGTGCAACTGAGAAGAGCCTGTCCCCTCTGTCTTGACACCTAGCCGTTAGATATGTGGAAACTTTTATCAAATTCCCTCTCAGTCTTCTTTTCTCCAGATTAAAAGGCCCCAGGACCCTTAGCCTCTCCTCATAGGGTACATGCTCCAGTCCTTTAATCATCCTGGTTACTCTCTGTTGGAGTCTCTCAAGTAGACCCCTGACCCTCTTGAACCAGGGAGCCCAAAACTGGATGCAATATTCCAGGTGCGGTCTCACCAGGGCAGAGTAGAGGGGGAGGAGAATATCCCCCAGTCTGCTGGACACACTCCTCTTAATGTACTGCAAGATCCCATTGGCCTTCATGGCCACAAGGGAACATTGCTGACCAATAGATAAAGTATTATCCCCAGCACTCCCAGATCCTTCTCCACTGGGCTGCTCTCCAGCAGATCACCTCCTAACCTGTACTGGTGCAGTTAATTATTCCTTTCCAGGTACAGGACTCTCTTTGTTGAACCTCATCAGGTTCCTCTTTGCCCAGCTCTCCAGTCTGCCCAGGTTTCACTGAATGGCCACACAGCCTTCAGGTGTATCAGCCAAATCTCCCAGATTGGTACCATCAGCAAACTTGCTGAGCAGACACTCTGTCCTCTCATCAATGTCACTGATGAAGATGTTGAACAGAACTGGACCCAGAACTGATTCCTGGGGGACTCCACTAGAGTTCTCCAGCTGGACTTGGCACCATTGACCACCACTCTTTTCATTCTATTGTGTAACCACTTCCTTATCCAGTTCACTGTCTGTTCTTCTATCCCACACCTCCTGAGCTTACTCAAAAGGATGTTGTGGGAGACAGAGTCAAAAGCCTTACTAATATCAAGGTAGACTACATCCACTGCTTTTTTCTGCATCTACTCATTCTGTTACAACATCACAGAAGGCAATCAGATCAGGGGAGCATGATTTTCCCTTGGTAAATCCATGCTGACTACTCTACTCCTGATCATCATCTTCTCTACCAAGTGTCTAGAGATGACCTCCAGAATGAGCTGCTGCATCATTTTTCCAGGGATAGAGGTGAGGGTCACCAGTCTGTAGTTTCATGGAACCTCTTTCTTGCTCCTTTTGAAGACTGGAGGGACATTGGCTCTCCTCCAGTCCTTTCCTGTGTGCCAGGATTTTGCAAACATGATGGAGAGTGATATAGCAACAACATCAGCCAGCTCTCTCAGCACTCTTGGATGCATCTCATCAAGCCCCATGGACTTGTGAATATTCAGTTTATGTAACTGACACCTAACCCAGCCTTCGTTGACTATAGTAGATAGTCCTCTCTCCTCCAGTCATCTTTTCCTTCATCCAGGGTCTGGATTTCATAGGGGAGTTCAGTCTTAAGAGTAAAGACTGAAATGAAGAAGGCATTCAGCAACTCTGACTTCTCTGCATCCTCAGTTATCAGGGTTGCCTCCTTGCTCAGCAGTGGGCCCACACCTTCCCTATTCTTCCTTTTCCTATTGATATATTTGAGAAAGCCTTCTTGTTCTCTTATACTTCCTTTGCCAGTTTTAGTTCCAAGACAGCTTTGGCCTTCCTAGTTGCCTTCCTGCATGCCCTGACAACTACACTGTAGTTCTTCCTAACTACAACTCCCTTCTTCCATGAACTGTATCTTTCTTCCACAAGATTTCTTTCAGAAGCTCCTTGCTCATCCATGCACATGTCTACCCCATTTTTTACTCAAGGGGACACACCTATCCTGGATTTGGAGGAAGTGGCATTTAAAAATAGTCCCACTTTCTTGGGCTCCTTTACCCTCTAGAGTCTTAGCCAATGGGATTCCTGCAAGTATATCTCTGAAGAGTACTGAATCCAGGGTTTTAACACTATTTACTGCCCTGCTTCTACCTTGTATAATACTAAACTCCACCACATTATGATTGCTGTCACCAAGGCTGTTCCCAACCTCAATGTGCCCAACCAGTCCTTCTTTATTAGTTAATACAAGGTTGAGCAATGCCCTTCTCCTTCTTGGCACCTCCACTACATACATCAAGAAATTATCATCGACATACTGCAAGAGCCTTTTGGACTGGATGTGCCTGTGTGGGTTTTCCAACAAATGTCAAAGTGATTGACATTACCAATGAGTACCAAGGAGTGTATACTAGAGGCTGCCTCCAGTTGACTGTAGAAGGCCTCATCAGTGTCTTCTGCTTGATTTGTTGGTCTACAGCAGACTCCCACAACAGTTTTACCTGTCTTTCCACATCCCTCAATTCTTACCTACAATCTTTGCACCCATTCTACCTTGCCTTCTGTATGGAACTCATAGAATCATATAATCAACAAGGTTGGAAAAGACCTCAGAGATCATCACATCTAACATATTACCTAATACCTAACACCCCATGATTAAATAAACCATGGCTTCAAGTGCCACGTTCAATCCTTTTTTTGAACACCTCCAGGGATGGTGACTCCACCACCTCCCTGGCTAGCTCAGTCTAATGGCCAGTCACTCTTTCTGTGAAGAACTTTCTCCTCACCTCGAGCCTAAACTTCCCCTGACGCAGCTTGAGACTGTGTCCTCTTGTTCTGTTGTGATTGCTTGGGAGAAGAGACCAATATCCACCTGTCTACAACCTTCTTTCAGTTGTTACAGTACATATAAATACATAATAACAGGGTCTTGTTTAGCAGTCACATCACTGTCCGCAGATCAAAGATAGTTTGTGCCAATCCTTAACATAGGTGCATGCCCCCCTGTGTAAATACAATTTTGAATTGTATTGATTTATTTCAGTGATATATTTTTCAGTGTCTTTGCTCAGATAAACTGAAGAAAGGACATAAGTTTGTCCATAGATTCAGCTGGGATGAAGTAAATCTCCATCAAAGCAGATAAGAACATATTTAGAATGGAAGCATTTTAGCACCTATACTGGACTATACTAGCATTCAGAGCATAGTGTCTACAGAAAGATGGAACACATTTTGAAAGTGTTATCATGGTTGAGGTTGAGGAGGTGGGGCATTGTTTGTTTGGTTTTGATTTAGTTTAATTTTTTCTTTGGTTGGCTTTGTGCTGGTTGCTTGGTTTAGTGGTTTTTTGTTTGCTTTGCTTTGCTTTTTGTAGTGTTTGTTTTATTTCCCCCACTATCAATGGCTTATATAAATGCCTTATATATCCCTGAAGTGAGATGCTACAGATCTGATTGGTGGATGTTGTCAGTCTTAGATTGTTCAGAATTTAAATAATGATAATATTGATAAAGGAATAAAACAATCATTTCCTATTGAAAACTCCTTCTGATTCTTGATAAATGCTGAACTTGTTTCTAAACAATTTTTGCTATGCACAATTATTGAAAATTAATCTTCAAAAACTCATAGATCTCCAGATTTATTCTCCCCTTATAAAGGAAGATTTTGTATGGCGCATCTTATTTCATCTCTGGTAAAGGGATTAGAAAGGTATTAGAAAGGAGAAATGCAAATACCTGTGTATGTATTTATCACTGGATTTTTGGCTTCTTCCTGTTTTTAATTTGATGGCTTTGTTGTTGCTGCTGTTTCGGTTTTGTGGGTGTTTTCAAGTAGATAAGAAGACAATTGTTCACTTTTTTAGTACTACAATAGAACCGATACTGCATTTCTAATTAATAGTAAGAGTGCAAAGCTCCCAGGTAGACATTCTTTTAGATTTTATTTAAATCAGAATAAATCAAATATTATTTTGACTGGAATTACCTTCTGAATAAACTTGAATACAATGGTGCTCATACTAATGTTTCTTATGTGTATCTTTTGCCTCAGGGAGCCAGTTATGGTGGCAAAATTAAAAAGTAACTATATTAATATAGTTTTTCCTCAATCTAATAATTTAATTACTTTGGAAATTAGGGATCACACATTATTTTGGTGCCTTAAATGGTTCCCTGTAACACTGAATTAAAAAAAAAAATTCAGGCAAAACACAGGAAAAAATACACTAAAACTCAGTAAAAAAATATTTCTCAACCAAGTCTGTTGTCAACTCCTTTCAAGTGTGTGTTTCTGAAGAAGAGAGCTTTTGGTAAAAGTAATTTTCAGGATATTATCTGTTCTTTATGCCAAAATCATGCAATTTACTTCTTTTCTTGCTATTAGCTGGTAGAACTCAACCATGCTACATTACTTTGATAGATTCCATGGTTTCAGAACTGTTAGCTGCTGTGCCACCACAGGTGAATTACTTGAATGAATCTGCTTGGTTTGATCAAAAGGCCATAGCATGCTTTTGTAGTTAAAATTATAGTTTATTCAGTATCTAGAAAAAGCGACATAACCACTTCATAAGTGAAGTAGGTGATGCCCATTATTTTCTGGATTGCACCTATGTATTACAATGTGGTGTATTTACCTCAGATTATATGTCATTGCATTACCATTGAAACTGAATTAAAAAAAAAAAAAAAAGATAAATATAATTCATTACACAAGGGGAATTAATGTGATAAGGTCTGGTTTTTCATTGCCATCCTTCAGCATTTTCTGTGTTTTGTCTGAGGAAGAAATTAGGCCTGAAGTATTAATAGGATGTGACAAAGGCTGTAATTATCTTTGTGCATTTTCTTATCACAGAATTTTATTTAGAGTGGTATATAAAATATTTCATCTGGAACATCTATTGCTGTAGGCAGCATCAGAGCACTGTTGATTTGCTCTCACTGTTGAACTGGTGTTTTATAACCACTTAATTTGCAATATGCAAGCCTTACACTGTACCAGTGCAGTGTTTTGCCTGAAAAATATCCTTCTGAAAAACTAAGATCAAATGCAATTGACAGTGGAAGTATGCATACAAAAATAATTCTAAAAAATTAAACACTGTGAATTTGTCCTAGATGTTATTCAGTTATATTACAGCTATGTATTTTTTGTAAACTGTACTGTAGAAATGTCCTCAGGAAAAAAGCCTTTGCACTTCAGAGGATGTGAATACCAAGGTTTCAATCAAAGCACCTGCAAATCCCAAGAAGCAGTTTTAAAACAGAAAACTGACCTAGCTTCTAATGAAAATAATCCTTGACTATAATAATATAATTAGCATTTGTTTCTCTTTCCATTGCTCTGCAGATTTTGGTCCATTTTTTTTCCAGATATTTTAGTGTTAGAAATTATGCAGAAATATGGAAAACAAATGCTTAGTAGCAAAGCAAGATTTCAGAGTTAAGGCATACCATAGCTAATATTTAGCCTTTTAAAGTAAGAAAAAACAACAAAAAAAAAATACCCAAACAACCCAAATCACCACCACAAAAAGAACCAGCAATGAGTCAACTGACCAAAAACTACTCACAATTTTAATAAATTCTTCACTGAAAGAGTAGACTTTTTCTTCATACACACACACACACACCCCCCACACTCACACACAACTGCCCTCATCTAGGTATACAATCAGGTAATACTTTAATCATGATATAAGGTATATACATATATGGTGTATACATAGCAGAAGATATCGAGGAATAGCTTCTGATACAGTGTCTGTCTGTGACAGTGACTTTTGAAGCAATAGACAAATGTTTTTGCCATTATTTTGTCCCTTCTAAACATGAATAAAGGCATCATTGCAACAATTTTGTTGAAACATTCTCTGGAGAACTACTTATTCCATCTTGTTGGAAAAAATAAGCCTGAGAAAATGGACAGCACAGCCCATTGGAGAATCAAATAGCTGGGAGAATGGAAGGAAAGTGGCTGGTCTGAAAGTCACACACAGTATCACACAGTATCGCTTAGGTTGGAAAGGACCTTGAGGATCATCGAGTCCAACCTATCAACACAGACCCCATGAATAGACCATAGCACCAAGTGCCACGTCCAATCTCCCCTTGAACGCCTCCAGGGTTGATGACTCAACCACCTCCCTGGGCAACCCCTTCCAATGACGAATGACTCGCTCGGTGAAGAACTTCCTCCTCACCTCGAGTCTAAACCTCCCCTGGTGCAGCTTGAGACTGTGTCCCCTTGTTGTGGTGCTGGTTGCCTGGGAGAAGAGGCCAACCCCTTCCTGGCTACAACCACCTTTCAGGTAGTTGTAGAGGGCAATGAGGTCACCCCTGAGCCTCCTCTTCTCCAGGCTAAACAATCCCAGCTCTCTCAGCCTCTCCTCACAAGGCTTGTGTTCAAGGCCTCTCACCAGCCTTGTTGCCCTTCTCTGGACACGTTCAAGTGTCTCAATGTCGTTCTTAAACTGAGGGGCCCAAAACTGGACACAGGACTGAAGGTGTGGCCTAACCAAAAGCAGAGTCCAGAGGCACAATGACCTCCCTGCTCCTGCTGGCCACACTATTCCTAATGCAGGCCAGGATGCTGTTGGCCCTCCTGGCCACCTGGCCACACTGCTGGCTCATATCCAGGTGGCTGCCGATCAGCACCCCCAGGTCCCTCTCTGTTTGGGAGCTCTCCAGCCACTCCGACCCCAGCCTGTAGCTCTGCATGGGATTGCCGTAGCCAAAGTGCAGCACTCGGCACTTGGACTTGTTGAATGACATCCCATTGGACTCTGCCCATCTGTCCAGTCGGTTGAGGTCCCTCTGCAGAGCCTTTCTACCCTCTAACTGACTAACATCTGCTCCTAACTTGGTGTCATCTGCAAACTTGCTGATGAACGACTCTACCCCTTCATCCAGATCATCGATGAATATGTTGAAGAGGACAGGGCCCAGCACTGATCCCTGGGGGACACCACTGGTGACTGGTCGCCAGCTGGATGCGGCACCGTTCACTACCACTCTCTGGGCCCGGCCCTCCAGCCAGTTCCTAACCCAGCACAGAGTGTAATGGTTCAATCCATGGGCTGACAGCTTAGTCAGTAGTTTGCTGTGGGGGACGGTGTCAAAGGCTTTGCTGAAGTCCAGGTAGACCACATCCACATGCCTCCCCACATCCACCAGACGGGTCACCTGATCATAGAAGGAGATCAGGTTGGAGAGGCAGGATCTGCCCTTCCTGAATCCATATTGGCTGGACCTGAGCCCTTGGCCATCCTTCAGGTGTGCAGTTATTGCCGCCAGGATAATCTGCTCCATCACTTTCCCTGGCACTGAGGTCAGGCTGACCGGCCTGTAGTTTCCAGGTTCCTCCATCCGACCCTTCTTGTGGATGGGGACCACGTTGGCCAGTTTCCAGTCACCTGGGACCTCACCTGTGAGCCAGGACTGGAGGAAAATGATGGAGAGTGGCCTAGCTAGCACATTCGCCAGCTCTCTCAGCAGCCTAGGATGGATCCCATCTGGTCCCATGGACTTGTGAATATCCAAGTGGCTCAGCAGGTCCCGAACTAATTCCTCATGGATTTCCGGGGCATTACACTGCTCCCCAACTCCATCGCCCAGCTCCGGAGGCCACTCGTCCTGAACTCCTCCTGCTTTTCTGTTAAAAATTGAGGCAAAGAAGGTGTTCAGGACCTCAGCCTTTTTCTCATCTTCGGTCACCATGTTCCCCTCCAGGTCCAATAGGGACTGCAGGTTCTTCCTGCCCTTCTTCTTATTGTTAACATATTTATAAAAATGCTTTTTATTATCTTTGACTGTGGTGGCCAGCTTCAGTTCCAGCTGAGCCTTAGCCTCCCTAATTTTATTCCTACATAATCTAACAGCTTCCTTGAACATACCTCGAGAAGCATTCCCCTCCTTCCAAAGGTGATACAGCCTCTTCTTCCCCCTTAAATCCTCCAGGAGCTGCTTGCTCATCCAGGCCGGTCACCTTCCCCTCTGGCTTGCCTTTCAGCATGTGGGAACCACCAGTTCCTGTGCCTTCAAGAGCTCCCATTTGAAGTAGGTCCAACCCTCCTGAACCCCTTGGTTCATGAGGGCTGGTACCCAGGGGACTTTGCAGACAAGTTTCTTAAATAGGCTGAAGTTCGCCCTTCCGAAGTCCAAGGTGAAGGTTCTGTTGGTGCTCCTCCTTATCTCCCTGCATATTGAAAACTTCACTATCTTGTGGTCACTGCATCCTAGGCAGCCTCCCACGATCACATCTCCCATCAGCCCTTCCCTATTGCAGAACAGCAGGTCAAGCAGAGCCTGTCCCCTGCTAGGCTCGCTTAACAGCTGTGTCAGGAAGCAGTCCTCCATTCGCTCCAGGAATCTTCTGGACTGCCTGCTCTCTGCTGAATGAAGTTCCCAGTAGATATCTGGCAGGTCGAAGTTGCCAACAAGGACAAGATCTGATGATCTTGAGACGGCCTCCAGCTGCTTGCAGAATACTTCATCAGCCTCCTCATCCTGGTTGGGTGGTCTGTAACAGATTCCAACCAGGATGTCAGACTTGTTAGGCTGCCCTCTGATTTTAACCCACAGGCTCTCAACTACCTCATCTTCCACCTCAAGTTGTGTGGCAGAGAGTGACTCTCTAATATACAGAGCCACCCCTCCTCCTCTTCTCCCTCGCCTGTCTCTCCTAAAGAGCCTGTAACCGCCCATTGTAGCACTCCAATCGTGGGTGCTGTCCCACCAAGTTTCTGAGATGGCGACTACATCATAGTCGCCCTGATGGATTAGGACCTCCAACTCCTCTTGCTTGTTGCCTAGGCTGCGTGCATTGGTGTACATGCATCTCAGCTGGGTTCCTGACTTCTCAACTGACCCTACCTTGTGCCCTACTCTTACCTCTGCAAAGGGACCGATTGCCTCACCCACGCCCTTCAGACCTAGTTTAAAGCCCTCCTAACGAGCCCTGCCAACTCCAGTGCCAGGACTCTCTTACCCCTTCTAGATAGATGCACCCCATCAGGACCCAGCAGGTCAGGTGCGGTGAAAGTTGTCCCATGGTCATAGAACCCAAAGTTCTGCCTCTGGCACCATCCCCTGAGCCAATTGTTGATGGTGTGGGTTCTCCCATTCCTCTCAGTGTACACCCTTGCCACTGAGGGAACTGAGCAGAACACCACTTGAGCTCCAGCCCCATCAATCAATTGTCCAAGGGCCCTGAACTCTTTCTTAATCGCCTTGGTGCCCTTCCTGTCAATCTCATCGTTTCCAGCCTGTATTACCAGCAAAGGGTAATAGTCAGAGGGCTGGATTAATTTAGGGAGTCATCAGAGGGTGAAAAAAATGAACACATTACAAAACAAATAATACAAAAGTTTTTAAAAAATAAGAAAAAAAAAAAATGCTTTTTGGGTCATTGTAGGAGCTTTATGGATGAGGCAGTGTTCTATCAAACCTGCTAAAATAATAATTTTATGACTTGATTCAAACTTCACCTATTAAGTATATATTTATTTATTTCTCTGTACTACATGGTTTCATCTTCTCTATTTCTTAATGGGAAGAAGAGAAGAATTGAGTAGCATAATACATAACAATTAAGGGTGACATTAGCCATTGCAATTTGGAGAGCTTGCATTATGACAATGCATTTTCAATTACTCTATAATAATAGCCATGCCATTACTTTTTTTGTAGTCTGAATATTCAAGTGATACATTTGTATGTTTGTAAGTATATACGTATATTCACATACTTATATCTTTAGCTATATGCTGGCTAGGAGTAGTACATCTATCAGTTTTTAGAATTATTAAAATGAAAACCTGAAATTGAGATTAGGAAAGTAGGCCAGAGTAGAATAGAATAGAATAGAATAGAATAGAATAGAATAGAATAGACCAGGTTGGAAGAGACCTTCAAGATCATCACGTCCAACCTATCATCCAACACCACCTAATCAACTAAACCATGCAACCAAGCACCCTGTCAAGTCACCTGAAGGCAGTAGTACAGCAATATTTTTATTATAATTTGTAGAATAGAAAAGGCTAAGCTGGTCTAACATTTGCACAGTAACAGTACATCTGTGTACCTAGGTGCTGATAAAGTCAGATGGTACATGAAGTAACAGCTGCCAATGATAACCATGTAATAAGCAGTGTAGGAGTTGATAAGAAAATATTTGGACCAGATCAAAGTACTAACGTAAAATTGTATGTATCACAATGTGTCAAGATTGTTTTTCTAAAATAGTAACTACTAAATCCTGAGGTGACACTATCTGATGCAGATCAGAGAGGTTGTAAACAATGCTGCTCTTTAAAATGGAGTAGTTCAGATGCTGCATGAATCATTATCACATGAATGCAGAATAGTAAACAGACCACTAAGTGAAGAAGGGACCTAGAAGGTGGAACCAGTATCTAGGGGTGCTGCTTGGTTGTTACCTCCTCAGTATCTGACTGAACAGCTTTTGGAAGGAAATACCTTGTGTATGAGAGCCATGGCAGGGTCAATGGTAGCAGGCTACTGCAGTTTTAAACATCAGTAACAGGAAATCCCACCCTTCAAGTAAACTCAAGGTTTGACATGTCTTATTTACTCCAGGCATTATTGTTCTAGTGAGGACTTAAAAGTAACAAGGATGCTTGAGACAATTACTTTCAGTAGAATTAGGCTTCCCAGTCCCAGTTAGAAACTCAAATCATATTCCTCATGCTTTTGCAGAATAGAAAAGTGTGGCATTGTAATAGCACCAGGGACTTACTGTGATGGCAAAGATTTTATTTCTGCTCAGGAAGGAAAGTTCTGTCCAATTCAGTAGTTAGATCAAATGGGGACAAGAAATCTTTCAGTAGGTGTCTCTTCTTAATTGGAGCCTTGAATAGAAGTCTTCAAGTATTGTTAGATGGAGAGTATCCTGCTATTCACTTTAAAATGGCCTGATGGGGTGTTCCCAACATGGTGTAGTGATAAATCACAGAACTGCCAATTAAAATGGAACACTTATTGTATCAACCATTTAAAAGTTATGTTAAGCTCTCATAACAGTCTTTCAAAAATAAAAGCTTTGTATGCAGAGCTTCCACTTCACATTACTGCCCCTTGGTAATAGAGGGGTTCTTACAAATGATTATAATTGAAAATCTTTTGCTTTATCATTTTTGTGTTTTCAACTTCCAATTATTTCAACCAAAGGTATTGATCTGATAAAACTAGACCCAAATACTGTCTTAGGGTGTTCTTGTTACAAATAATTGGCATTTAGTGAAATTTTTAATCCTCAACACAGTCTTTCTCACATCCACTCAAAAAATCCCAGCACCTCTGCTCACAAAACAAAGCATGAGGTACAAGATGAAATAAAAGTGGAGAACAATATCTCTTATATTCACTATGAGGATGAAAGTATCACTTACTAGCTAAAATGGCTTAAAATTTTATAGAACCTGCTTCTTTTCTTCTCCTGGTTTGACAATTTGTACATTATTTTTCTGGATGAAATTCAGGTATGGTTCTGTCTTTGTTGTCAGTGTATAGCTGCTGCTTTTTTCCACCCTTTTTTTTTTTTTTACCAAATTATTTTCCAGCATTGTGATGAAACACTCGTATCACACTTGCCCTATTAGTTGTCTTTATGCCAGTCTAGGGTAGCATAACTGAGAAGAATAAGAGCAAACTGTCTTTGCCATGGTTCCCATGTCTTCTGTGTCAGCTTCCAGGTGGACTCCAAGGGTTACATGAAAATTCTCATTAAAGGATGGTGTTTCTAATTTCTGTTTGACCAGACAGTTCTCTTCCACCACATGTCACATTTTTTCTGATATTGGTATTTTCAAATTCCTCTTCTTTGAAACATACAATAATTATTTTATAGCTCTCTAAGGTATTTATGCTGCAGCCTATTACATGAACAATTCAGAATGCAGAATGATAAATTTGTCCTTTCTATTTAATCACTGCTTTACCACAGAGGTAAGCCTTCCCTTCCCTCCTTAACTTCTTTTATGAAGAATTTAGGTACAGCAGTCTGTTTACACTGCAAGTGTTGTGCACTAATTTCACATACTCTATTATTAATAATAATTGAGCACAATGGAGTGAAGCCTTCACCTGAATTTGTTTCCTTTTATGGATTTTTGTTTAAAATAATAAGTGCAAATTTTCATTTCAATGCATGTGGGTTTAGTCATTCAATTCCCATTAATATTAAAAAGAATCACAGCTGAGTCCCTGCATGCCACATAGAAAATACTCCTTAATGTTATTTTAATGAAGTTTCTTTTATGAGTAAATTATTTCAGGGTATCTGAACAGCTATTATCTTCCTCAGTTACTAGTGATTGCCCACAGGGTAAGTGTTCTTTAATATTATGTTGCAACCCCCATGCCTTTGCCTTGTTGTTATGGGACTTTTCTAGTTATAAATGATTTTCATTGTAGAGAGTAATTAGAAACTAGCCAACAGAGTAGAGCAGCAAAAGCTGGTTCTTGCTGCAAGCTGGAGCTACCCCTGGGAATCTTTAATTCATGCATTGCCCTTTTTGTATAATCAAGGGATTTTTTTAAATACACCCAGTTGTTAAAGGGAATATTTCTTTCCTTCTTGATGATTACTTCAGGTTTTTTGTGGTTTACAAATCTTTTGAGGTTGATCATTTGTGGCTGCACTGTCATATGAGAATGACAATATAATTTTTCAATGAAACTTGAAACCCTAATTTACTCTCTTAGTTGTACTCTTTAAGGTGGTTTAGAAAACTGGGAAGCTGCACTCAGAAATCCACTGTATAGTTAGTCAGTGTATGTGAATGCTATTCTTCCTTCCATACCCAAATTATATTATTGACTAAATCCCTTCTCTGTGTCACATAGATGTTGGGACCAGTACATAGCTGACCACAAGCACATCTTCCTATTCCTGTCCCACTGTTCTTACTCTCCATTCTCAGGATTTTTTATTTCTCTTTTTTTTTTTTTTTTCTTTTCTTTAACAGTCAAGGAAAGAAAAAATGCTTATGCAGACCCAACTCATTACCCATGTCTAGTATGGGCACTGACAAAATTTTGTCATTTCTAGAGCATTTTTATTCTGCCTCTTTCTACTGGACACATCTCTCCACCTAGGCCAGAGAACCCAGCCTTGAATAACATATCTGTAATAAAATACATATTTTGAGTTTTCTCCTTTATGTATGATGGCACAATGTAGCCTGTAGCAATAAATCTACTGTTCTATGGTTAAGAAAATTGCATCCATTTTATTTAATTTGTTTGGGGTTTTCTAATTTTTTTTTTTTTTTGTCCATCACATGTTTTATATGTTGATCTCTAGAAGAGATGAAAAATATCTCTTCTATGGGCTAAATAAACACTCTTTTGAGGGATCAATATAATTACCTAATTTAAGCTGTAGGCTATCATAGAAAGAATCAAGAAAGCCATTTATTGTGTCCTTGCTTCTCTCAGTATGTGATTTCTTTGGAATAGAATAGAATAGAATAGAGTAGAGTAGAGTAGAGTAGAGTAGAGTAGAGTAGAGTAGAGTAGAGTAGAGTAGAGTAGAGTAGAGTAGAGTAGAGTAGAGTAGAGTAGAATAGATTAGAATGACCAGTTTGGAAAAGACCTTTGAGATCATCAAGTCCAACCTATCACCCAACACCATCTAATCAAATAAACCATGGCACCAAGTGCCTAATCCCGACTCTTCCTAAACACCTCCAGTGATGGTGACTCCACCACATCCCTGGGCAGCCTATTCCAATGGGCAATCACTCCCTCTGTGTAGAACTTCTTCCTAACCTCCAGCCTAAACCTCTCCTGGTGCAGCTTGAAACTGTGTCCTCTTGTTCTGGTGCTGGTTGCCTGGGAGAAGAGACCAACCCCCACCTGGCTACAACATCCATTCCGGTAGTTGTAGACAGCAATAAGGTCCCCTCTGAGCCTCCCCTTCTCCAGGCTAAGCAACTCCAGGTCCCTCAGCCTCTCCTCATAGGGCTTATGCTCCAAACCCCTCACCAGCTTTGTTGCCTGTCCCAGGAAATATTCCTGCAACTCAACATCTTTCATTTCCTAAAGGCTGATAGAACCTTTAAACTGTGAATATAAAACCCAAACAAACAAGAAACTCCTTTCCACTTCATCAACTCATTTCCACTTTAGAATAAACCAAACCAGGTTGGAAGATACCTTCAAGATCATAGCATCCAACTCATCAACCAATCCAACCCACCCAAACAGCTAACCCATGGCACCAAGCACCCCGTCAAGTCTCCTTCTAACACCTCCAATGACGGTAACTCCACCACCTCCTTGGGCAGCCCATTCCAATGGGCAATCACTCTTTCTGTATAGAACTTCTTCCTAACATCCAACCTAAACCTCCCCTGCTGCAGCCTCAGACTCTGTCCTCTTGTTTGGGTACTGGCTACCTGGGAGAAGAGACCATCATCCGCCTGTCTACAACCTCCCTTCAGGTAGTTGTAGAGAGTGATAAGGTCACCCCGAGTCTCCTCTTCACCAGTCTAAGCAGCCGCAGGTCCCTCAGCCTCTCCTCATAGGGCTTGTGTTCCAAGTCCCTCAACAACTTCGTTGCCCTTCTCTGGATTCATTCAGGCAAGTCAACATCCTTCCTAACCTGAGGGGCCCAGAACTGGACACAGTACTTGAGGTGCGGCCTAACCAGTGCAGTGTACAGGGGCAGAATGACCTCCCTGCTCCTGATGGCCACACTGTTCTTAATGCAGGCCAGGATGCTATTGGCCCTCTTGGCTGCCTGGGCACACTGCAGGCTCATGTTCAACCTACTATCAACCAGTACCCCCAGGTCCCTCTCTACCTGGTTGCTCTCCAGCCACTCTGACCCCAGCCTGTAGCACTGCATGGGGTTGTTGTGGTCAATGTGCAGAACCCAGCACTTGGATGTGTTCAATCTCATGCCGTTGAATTCTGCCCATCTGTCCAGCCTGTCAAGGTCCCTCTGCAGAGCCTCTCCACCCTCCAGCAGATCAACTCCTGCCCCCAGCTTGGTGTCATCAGCAAATTTACTGATGATGGACTCAATGCCCTCATCCAGATCATCAATAAAGATGTTGAAGAGCACAGGGCCCAGCACTGATCCTTGGGGCACACCACTAGTGACTGGCTGCCAGCTGGATGTGGCACCATTCCCCACCACACTCTGGGCTCGGCCATCCAGTCAGTTCCTAACCCAATGCAGTGTGCTCCCATCCAGGCCATGGGTTGACAGCTTGACCAGGAGTTTGCTATGGAGGACAGTGTTGAAGGCCTTGCTGAGGTCCAGGTAGACCACACCCACAGGCCTCCCCACATCCACCAGGCGGGTCACCTGATCATAGAAGGAGATTAGATTGGTCAGGCAGGACCTGCCCTTCCTAAATCCATGCTGGCTAGGCCTGATCCCTTGGCCATTCTGTAAGTGTTGTGTTATTGCACTCAGGATGACCTGTTCCATGATCTTGCCTGGCACTGAGGTCAGGCTGACAGCCCTATAATTCCCTGGCTCGTCCAACTGACCCTTCTTGTGAATGGGCACCACGTTGGCCAGCTTCCAGTCCTCTGGGACTTCTCCAGTGAGCCAGGACTGCTGGAAAATGATGGAGAGTGGCTTGGCCAGCTAGTCTGCCAAAACCACAAACAACAAAACAAAACCCTGTTTAACTTCTATTGACACTGGTTTATCTCATTAATTTGTTTCTTGCTGCCTACTAATAAAGAGTTCATGTGATATCTCACAGTATATGTCAAAAGTAATGAACATTAATGAAATTATCTGGCCCCACTTGACTTTGTAGCTCATTCAATAAAATAAAGCAACTCACAGACTCAATCCATTCAAAAGACTTTTTCATCAGCCTTAAGACATAAAAATTAGGCTGGAATTCTTTAATAAAATGCCAATCTAAACATGTAGTTTGTTTCAATAGATGGTAAATGTGAGTTAAACTTTCTTTTTGAAAAGTACTATAGAGACTGACCAGAAATTTTCAAAAGGCATTCTAGTTACAAAATCTATGTTTCACTCAGTCCAGTCACCTTTATATAAATGAACATATTTTAAGCCACATTTCACAAAGTGTATTTATTTCTTTTTGTTTTTCTATTTCCTCTTTTGATTTCTGAAAAATAGAATAAGAATTTTGATACTTCACTTGCAACTTGCTTTCTATCATGCCCTACCTTGTCCTTTGATCTAATAATGAAAGAAACAAGGTCTAGGTCTCTGGGAGCCAGTTAATTGTTAAGCTACATCCCCCATACTACACATTTTGCAAATTTTGTGTTGTGTACTTTGTATCTTGAGCAACACAAATGAGAATTTAGAGACTATGTATATTAACTAGTGTTTCTGAGGATTTAAAAATAATTTAAAAAACAAACAAACAAACAAACAAACAACACAGCCAAACAACAGCTGTAGGTTAAACATGCTGTTAGGGTAAAGGACAACACAGAATTGGGCACCTTAAGTCTGTACTTGTTTATTATTTTTACTTCAGAAAACAAACATACAAAAAAAATCTTTCTTTAATTTTGGACTGAATTAAACATGATACAACTGATGGTTGTTCTATGCAGACTCATTGATATGAGCAATTCCAAGTGGTCAGTGAAGCAGTATTTTATTTAAAGACCCTTTTGTACCTTGATAACTATATGAATGTCTTCACATATCATTGCCAGACCTATTTACATGTGACAAGTATTTTCCCTTTGTTGGCAGAATATAAAAAGGAGAGAGAAGAAACCATGTATCCACACGTGATTTCAACTGTATCAGTCAAAAGAAACTTTGAAATCAAATGAGCAAACAGCAAGCAGATTAATTTTCACTTAGTATATTAAAGGGGTAAAGCCCTCCTCTCTGATTAAGTGTGCTGTTATTTTGCTGAACAGCATATTTGTTACTAAACTGATTATTGTAAAAAGGTAGTAAAAAAAACTTTTACTGAAAAATATTTATGTTAGTCCCAGTTCTCACCTTTGAAGTGGTAACTTTACTTCTATGTCTGGTATATATATCTGTGAACTTGTTTGTCAGCCTCAGTAAGGTCACAGTTGTCCTGTTTGTAGAATTTGTAGAAGGTGATCAGAACAGAATTAAAATATGGTTTGGTTTAAAAGTTTTACTTTTTGATAAAGTATGCTGCTAGGTTAGCAAACATTATACTTACAACATAAAATGAATTTTTTTTAGCATAAATATGTTGTTTTTAAAATATTAAAAAATTCAAGGAGAATGTAGTGTATTTTTTTTTTCTGTTTTGAGAAATAGTTCTTTCCATCTGGGCCTTTTCTTTGTGTAACAGAGTTTCAGTATGTTGGATGAACAATATCAGTCTATAAATAGGACTATTCTGTTTCATGCTAATCATAGAGTGTGATATGCATGACATATGCTTGGAACATGATTTTATAAAAGTTTTAAAGATTAATTAAAAACTACTTACACTATGCTAGGATAAAATAAAGATTTTGAAAATATAGTGAAAGTAAATATAGATTCTCTCCAACTAAAAATTTAAATTCAATATTGTACAGACTTTCGTCCTGAAAGTCTTCAGGGATAGGCATTGCAGAGGTTTCAGGGTACTCTTCCAGTTCTTCATTATCATTCCAATGATTTTTTAATTTTTTTTTTCCATTAAAGTCCAGATTGAAAGTTCCAAGACATAACTTGTAGGTACAGTAACTTTTTGTGTCATCTACCACTATCTAAACCAGTTCTGTTTCATCACCTGATGTATCTAAATCATAATGATTTAGAGATCTGTTGTCCTCCTATTCAACATGTTATACTAGTCCAGTTTCTTCTAATCCTTCTTTGAGGTAATTTAAACATAGCAGCTTCTGTTGAACCCTCTCCTGGTTTTAATCCCTTCCTTTAGAAGAGTATGGTGCACAAAACCTGGTAAAAGATTCCATGAAACCTGCCACAATGAGGAAAATGATGTATAGGCCCATTTTGGAAATTTCTTGTCTTCTTCTTTAACATTAGGAATTTTCTAGTGTGATCTGATTCTGTCTCTGTCTTGATCCTTAAGCAGCTCAAGATTCTTCTGAAGTGCTGCCATTTGATACATCAACCGCTGCTCCTGAACTGTTGTCATAGATGAAGGTGCTGAGGGTAGTTTTTGTCATACTACCCATGGAGCTGATAACATTAATGTACAATATCAGTTCCAGTTGCAAGGCACTTCATTTCAAGCCATTGATTTTTTGCCTTTGGATTTGGTTCTTAGTTCAACTAAAAGTCTATCCATTTAGCCCATACCTCCTGTGCTTCTAAAACAGAACACTATGGAGAATATTGTCAGTAGCATTAATAGAGAAAAATGCATATTAGATCCTCTTGTTGATAAAGTTGGACATTTAATCACAGAAAGAAAGCATGATGGTTAAGTGTGATTCCTTGTTAGCTTCATATCTTTCATGAGTTTGGAGTTTATTTTTTTTTTCAGTAACAAACTGACTGAAGTTCCCTAGATAAGCCATGATGAATTTTTTTTTTCTTTTTCAGTTGTCATATACTTCTTACCACCACCATGACTTTGTAAGGGAGAGTGGTCTCGCTGTCACACCACTGTTCTGTTTGCGCTCACAGATGAAACCCCTCCTGTCTCATGAAACCTGGTAATCACTAGTTTCTTTGGTATTATTCATTGCTCCTTGTTAGTGATTGTCCAAACATAATGATAGAAAATCAAGCAAGTAGTTCTATGAATAACACAGCATGAAAATCCATTTCCTGGAGCTTTGGTGAACTGTGTCCAGCTACCAAGCAAATCTCATGGAGTGTTTAATATTGTATCTGAGCTTGCTGAAAGGTTTTCTGTTTAAAGTAAATATCTGTACTCTACCCAGAAGGCTATGTCATAGCCTTCATTTCCTACTTCATAGGAACTGATATACATTTGAGAACCCTCCCATTCCAAAATGTGATTGAAATCACTGCAATCAAAGTAGAGGTTTGTGATATATATAAGCCAGAATCATTCTAATGAGGATGTAGATAATAATATTATTTTGGCTTGAACCTTTAGCTTATGAAACTTTCACAAACTTTCACAAACTTTCACAAACTATGCATCTGAAAACATGATATTATTTTGTTACACTGTCATGGAATATCTAAGTGCAATTTGTTAGTCTGTTACATAAATGTATGAGCAAAGTAACCACCCTAGAGGCAAAAACAAAGGCACAAAAATCCCCAAAACCTGATTGGTTTATACCTACAACAACAAAAAGTGGGTAGGCATCACAGCAGATAAGGGACAAAGGGCTTCTTACAGGCAGAAATACCTGCTGGATACAAAGAAGAATAACCAGTAAAACTGGAAAAACAAAAACAAAAACCAGAACGACAACAACAGAAAAGAAGAAAAGTAATAGTGGGAACAAAGAGGAGACAAAGAGAAAAAAAATCACACTATACATTTAGGAGAAAAATGGGTAATAAATCAGCCTATTAGTTCAAAATTCTCTGGTTAAAAATCTTTCAATTCTGATCTCCATTACTAGATTAATAAAAGATCTCATCAGGGATCATCACCACCTGTGCTAAATTTATGCTATCAGCACCATGGCACTGTATTCTCACAGATGGTTTTGAACATGAGTGTTAAAGATTGCTAATTACCTGATAGATCTGTTGCACATACCTAAATCTCAGTGAACGAGGATTAGTAAATGTAGAGGGAGATAGAAAGAGATAGGCTGACAAGCAAAAAATCATCAGGAACGTGAAAGCCTTTGTTGTGGGTTGACCTGGCCAACAAGTCAAGCACTCACATAATCACTTGTTCACCCCTTTCTAATGTGGAACAGAGGAAAAATGGAAGCTAGGGAGACTCAAAAACTGAGATAGGGGCAGTTTAATAACTAAAGCAAAAGCTGCACTTGCAAGGTAATAAGAAAGAGGAGTTCAGTCACTACTTCCAATTGCAGGCAGATCCTTAACCACTTGCTGAAAAGCAGAATTTCAAAACAGCTTGCAATTACCAAGAATGGCCCCTCTTCATTCTTCTTTACCCGAGGCATAATTCTATGTGGCCAGTTCAGGCCAGCTTTCTCTGCTATACTCTCACTATCAAGCTCTTGTTGAAATCTAACCCCACTAGAGATAGTGGGAGGGCAAACTGGGAAAAAACCATTTGATAAGGCCTTGTAAATAGTTGAGTAAACAGTCATATAGACTACTGACAGACATATTTGTACACTTTCAAGCAATGGTTTTCTTCATGAAATTAAGAATGAAAATCTGATTATAGTAATTCAGTAATATTAATAACAGTTGTAGTCACAAAAGCACTTTAAGGTTCTGACTGACACTAATAGATAATTCACTATCCTCTCTTCCATCTAACTCTAAATGCTAAGCGTTAAGCAATGAAACTGATTTGGGTTTTCTCTGTTTCCTTCTCTTTCGTTTCCAAAAGACAGTAGCCAGATATCATATATTGGGTTTGCCATATTTAGTGACCCCCCATTTTTTCACATCTGTCTACAGCCTTGTTTGTTTAATGTATCTTGTCACTTTGATAATAAAAAACAATGTTCTTTTGCTTCTAAACCAAGATTCTTTATCAGATTTCCAGAGATGTTGTAGTCGCAGATAGCATTTAGACTACAGAGTTGTTTTCTAAAACCGTCTTCCAAGGCTTCTTTTCTGAATTCTATTCCTCTCTCTTCAGCTTCCATGATGAATTGTTGCATTTTTCTCTTTAATAAATTTGGAGTTTTGTTTGGCTTTTTCAGTCTTTTAAAGATCTCTCTTTTCATAATAACATTAATAATTATTGTTGTTGTTGTTACCATCATCATTGTTATAATTTCTTTTTTAATATTTTTTTTTTTAAATTTTTTAGTTTGTGTTATCACTTTGGGTAGCCTGACCCTTACCAATAGCCCACTTCAGTCTGTTATTAAGTCTAGGAAGATGTTTATCCAGTGCAATGGCTTATTGGTAACTGCAAATTTGTCAGGTCTAAAATACTTCCTTTGAACCTTTGGATGAATCACAGAATGATGAAGATTGAAAGGGACCCCTAGAGTCCTGTCCAAATCCCTTGATCAAGCAGTACCGTCCAGAGCCAGGCTGCCCAGGACCAATATCTCTAAGGAAGAAGAATCTCCAGTCTCCCTGGGCAAGATGTACCTGTGTTTAATCAAGCTCATGGTAAAATGGTTTTGCCTTATGTTCAGGCAAAACATCGTGTGTTTCAGTTTTTGCCCCTTGCATCTTGTCCTGTGACAGTATACTACTGAAAACAGCCTGGCTGTGTAAAGTGTGCTCACCTGGCCTATCCTTCACAATGTTCTCAGAGAGGATGTTATGTGAGACAATGCTAAAAACCTTAGTGATGATTAGGCAATATCCATTGGTCTCCTCTTAGCTACCCTGATAGTAATTTCATAACGGAAGTTGTCAGGTTAGTCAAGAATGACTTTGCTTCGGTAAATCTATGCTGAATAGTTTGTTTTGATTTGGTTGTTGGTGGTGGTTGTTTGGGTTGTTGTGGTTGTTTGGTTTTATATCTTTTTGGTTCTTTATGTGCCTGCAAAAGTCTTGCAGGATTAATTGCTTGATCAGCTTCCCTGGGATAGAGGCTGACCACCACGCTATTTCTTTGAACCCTTTTTTTGCATTTGAAGACAAAGTTCAGATGAAATTCTACATGAATTGAAAGCTTCAGGTTAAATGGAATAAATCTAGAAACAATAAAACTAAAACATTTTCTGAAAACAATATTGCTGAGTTGCTAGGAACTTTCTTGTCTATATTTTACCTGATGTGTGGAAGAAACTTTCTTTTATTCCTGACATAATTTTTTTGGACAGTCTTATGTATTGTCCCTGTTTTGCTCTTATTTTATTTCTCCTGTTTCACCTATTTATGGACAAAAAATCTTTCTCCTGGCCTTGTTGTGCAGGTGTATTCTTAGTCATTCTCCCTCTCTCTGTCACTGTGCTATGCTGTTATCCCTATCCTTTGATTAATGAATTCAGTGGGTATTCCATTATAAATCATACTGCTCCCCTGTGTTCTGCTTCATACACTGTTTAGTAGCTGGAGCTGGATATGATTTCCAGCACACAGAAGTCTTTGTGCCCCACATTAAAGCAACCTCTTTTAGTTGACATGCTCTCAGTTGTTTCTGCTTCCCGTCTGCCATTTTTTCAGCTTCAGTTTGCAGGAGACAAACTCCATAGAATAGAAAACCACAATTATTTTAGCTGTATGCCTCCTACAATTGGCCACAACATATTCCCAAGACATCATTTGGCACTGAGTGATTTAAACTGTTCTACAATGTTCCTTCAAAGACACAGAAGTGCATTAAAATATAAATCAAGGTGTTTGGTTTGGGTAAGGATTTCTTAGCCTGTTGGTCTTTCCAAAAGACCATCTAGCAAAAAGGAGGTACTAATTTACAATGATCGTATAGTTTCTTACATTAAATATTAAAATAAAATGGAAACATCCCAAACCTAAAATTATTTCCTGCTTTTTAGAAAAATCAAGTTGACCTATAGGGGTGTCAACTACCTTGTCTTTCCATCATTTCCCACATTCAGTCCTGGGTATACAGCTCATGCAGCTGGCATGTTCTTGCTACATTTCTCATGCTTCAGTTCCTGATATGTGATGTGTGTCCTTTTCATGTTGCCATATTGAAAACGTGTTGCAATTACTTCAAATTCCCTTTCAAGCAAAAATCTACCTTACACTAAAATTCTAGTTCTGCACAATGTGAATATTGTAGAAGTTACTTTATAATACACCATTCTATGAAGCAGTTTTTTAAATAGCGTTATCATCTGGTGTGTAGAGAGAGAATAAGCTTTCATGGCAAAACCACAGACATCTATTTAGTTTTTTTATTACCAGGTTTTCTGCTACAGGCTCTTCAGGAGAGACAGACAAGGAAGAAGGGGTGGAGGGGTGGCCCTGTACATCAGGGAGGCACTAGATGCCATTGAGATGGAGATTAGGGACGATTGCGTTGAGTGCTTGTGGGTAAGAATTAGAGGCAAGACCGGCAGGGCAGACATCCTGGTTGGAGTCTGTTATACACCATCCAACCAGGAAGAAGATGTTGACGAAGCATTCTATAGGCAACTTAAGGCTGTCTCAGGATCACCTGACCTTGTTCTCAAGGGTGACTTCAACCTGCCTGACATCTGCTGGGATCTCAACACAGCAGAGAGGAGACAGTCTAGGAGGTTCTTAGAGTGCATGGAGGACAGCTTCTTATCCCAGGTGCTGCATGAGCCTACCAGGGGTAAGGCTATGCTTGACCTCCTCTTCACCAGCAGGGAAGGGCTGGTGGGTGATGCAGTGGTTGGAGGGTGTTTAGGGGCCAGTGACCATGAGATAATTGAATTTTCAGTATTCGGTCAAGCTAAGAGGGGCAGCAAGAAGACCTCCACTCTGGACTTACAGAGGGTAGACTTCAGGTTACTGAAGGAAATAACTCAGAGGGTTCCTTGGGATAAAGCTGTTAAAAATAAAGGGGTCCAGGAGAGCTGGACCTGCTTCAAGGAAGAACTCTTGAAGGTGCAGGAACAGGCTGTGCCAATGTGCTGGAAGATGAGCCGCCGGGGCAGATGGTCAGCCTGGATGGGTAATGAACTTTTAGTAGAAATAAGGGAAAAAAAGAGGGTGTATCATCTTTGGAAGAAAGGTGAGGCAACCAATAGAATGTTTAAGGATGTTGCTAGGTCTTGTGGGAAGAAAATTAGGGAGGCAAAAGCATATTTGGAGCTCAGCCTGGCCTCTGCTGTGAAGGACAACATAAAGTCCTTCTATAAATACATTAATAGCAAGAGGAGGGGCAAGGACAACCTAGAATCGTTGATGGACACAGAGGGGAACATAGTAACAAAAGATGACGAAAACGCAGAGGTACTTAACACCATCTTTGCTTCAAATTTTAATAGCAGGACAGAATGTCTTCCAGACAGCTGGCCTGCAGAGCTGGCAGAAGGAGTCAGGGAGCAGCATAGTTTCCCTATGTTCCAGAAGAACAGTAGCAGTTGGAGCTCTCCTCAGCCGCTTAGATCCCCACAAGTCCATGGGAGAAGATGGGATCCATCCTAGGGTGCTGAGAGAGCTGGCAGATGAGCTGGCCAGGCCACTCTCTATCATTTTCCAGCAGTGCTGGCTCACTGGAGAGGTCCCAGAAGACTGGAAGCTGGCCAATGTGATGCCCATCCACAATGATGAGCCAGGGAATTATAGGCTTGTCAGCCTGACCTCAGTGCCAGGCAAGATTATGGAACAGGTCATCTTGAGTGCAATCACACAACACTTACAGGATGGCCAAGGGATCAGGCCCAGCCAGCATGGATTTAGGAAGGACAGGTCCTGCCTGACCAATCTTATCTCCTTCTATGATCAGGTGACCTGCCTGGAGGATGTGGGGAGGCCTGTGAATGTAGTCTACCTGGACTTCAGCAAGGCCTTTGACACTGTCCCCCATGGTAAACTCCTGGCCAAGCTGTCAGCCCATGGCCTGGATGGGAGCACACTGCATTGGGTTAGGAACTGGCTGGAGGGCCGAGCCCAGAGAGTGGTAGTGGGTGGTGCCACATCCAGCTGGCGGCCAGTCACTAGTGGTGTGCCCCAAGGATCAGTGCTGGGCCCTGTGCTCTTCAACATCTTTATTGATGATCTGGATGAGGGCATTGAGCCCATCATCAGTAAATTTGCTGATGACACCAAGCTGGGGGCAGGAGTTGATCTGCTGGAGGGTGGAGAGGCTCTGCAGAGGGACCTTGACAGGCTGGACAGATGGGCAGAATTCAACGGCATGAGATTGAACACATCCAAGTGCTGGGTTCTGCACATTGGCTACAACAACCCCATGCAGTCCTATAGGCTGGGGTCAGAGTGGTTGGAGAGCAACCAGGTAGAGAGGGACCTGGGGGTACTGGTCGATGGTAGGCTGAACATGAGCCTGCAGTATGTCCAGGCAGCCAGGAGGGCCAATGGCATCCTCGCCTGCACTAAGAACAGTATGGTCATCAGGAGCAGGGAGGTCATTCTGCCCCTGTACACTGCACTGGTTAGGCCGCACCTCAAGTACTGTGTCCAGTTCTGGGCCCCTCAGTTTAGGAAGGATGTTGACTTGCTGAAACTAGTCCAGAGAAGGGCAACGAAGTTGGTGAGGGGTTTGGAACACAAACCCTATGAGTAGAGACTGAGGGAGCTGGGATTGCTTAGCCTGGAGAGGAGGAGACTCAGGGGTGACCTTATTGCTCTCTACAACTACCTGAAGGGAAGTTGTAGACAGGCAGATGATGGTCTCTTCTCCCAGGCAGCCTGTACCCGAACAAGAGGACACAGTCTCAGGCTGTGCCAAGGGAGGTTCAGATTGGATGTTAGGAAGAAGTTCTATACAGAAAGAGTGATTGCCCATTGGAACGGGCTGCCTGGGGAGGTGGTGGAGTCACCATCACTGGAGGTGGTGCTCAGGAGGAGACTTGATGGGGTGCTTGGTGCCATGGGTTAGTTGTTTACGTGGGTTGGATTGGTTGATGGGTTGGACATGATGATCTGGAAGGTCTCTTCAACCTGGTTTAATCTATGTAACTGTAGCCAGACAGTCCTAATGAGTTTTATCTTTTTGTCACAAGGGAAAAAAAACAACCAACCAACCAAACAAAAAGCCCCCAACTCCTCAGTCAATTTCAACATTCTGATTTACATACATCTAGAATTAAAATACTGTCTCACTATCACCTATTCACAAATGTCTGCATATTTACTTTATAGCCCAGATTACATCTTCCTCAACACCTCGTTGTGCAGTAAGGATGTAAAAAGTTATAGTTTCTGTTATACAGCTTCATCTACATCAGTTCACATTGTATCTCAATGGACATCCATACATGTCAAATGGTTTAGCAAAACTTGTTAGAGTCCTGGAGTTACCTCACAAGATATTCTTAATGGCACAAATGGTAAATGTGTCTGTCCTAAATAAAGCTGTCTGTCTAGTTCCATCACTGGTAATGTGCTTTTCTTCTGTGAAGATGGTGTTGGTCTTTTAAAATTCCCAATTCATAATGTATCTTGTTTCCTCATAATTTCTGGTCATTGTTTGCTATGCAATTTTTGCCTGTTTCATCACACATTCAACAGTCCACACTGTGGAAGTGAGACCAGCACTTCATTCCCTACTTGTCTCTTTCTGCTCAGAATGAACTTGGCAATTATCTAGAATCTCTTACGTGTTTTGCTTTTGTAGCTGTTCATATTTTAATCCATTCTAGCACGTATACCTATAAATTTATCAAAATCCACAGGACTTTTTAAGGTTTTTGTGGGGTGGATGAGACTGCAGGAAGGACAACCTCTTTCTTGCTCTGATCTATGAGTGAAGGTTTCCTCTCCCTACACAAGCAGGAGAGATGACATGACATGTTGCAGTTCTGAAAGACCATTTAGCCAGATTGATGCAGAGCCAATAGAAGAAGACAAAGAGAAGGTGGAAAGAAATAAAACAAAGCAAAACAAGATGACCACAATAACAAGAACAACTCAGTCCTGAGAAGTGGGAAAAAATATATACACACACACACATATATATACACAAACATACATAAAATCAAAAGTTTATGAAGTTTCTTAAAACTGGAAAATGCAACGAGTCAAATATTATTCATCAATTTCACAAATGTTGTCAAAAAAATTAACTCTATAATGTAGTCAGTAAACTCTTGAACATTTTAAACTGTCTCTAATCAAAATCTTGAATTCTGTCAAATCCTTTCATTATTCAGTCATTTTAGCCTGAACTCCAGTGGGAGAGGTTAAAAAAATCTGCAGTTTTCTTTATTATCACAGTTCCTTGATTGTTTCTTTCCCAAAGTAATTAAACCAAGTTTCATCTCATGAATATTTAACAATCAGTTTTGTATTCCACCTTCTCTTTACTGCTTCAGGCAGCATGTTGGTAAGTTTAAATGTATCTTTTCTAATTTGTTGCATAAATACTCCACACTACAACAAGTTATCAGTTCAAACACTCATTCCAAGTCTTAGCTAACTTGCAATGGTCACTGGAATTGTGTGTTTGTTTTATAGGTATGTGCTAATTTTGGAAAACCTGATCTAGTTCCAGTTACCTCTGACTGATGAATGCTTATGAATACAGAATCATAGTAAACTGTCATAAGTGACTGTAAAGGAAGTTCAAATATGTGGAAAAGCTGTAATTTAACAGTTTATAACACAAATATCTTTCTGTTTGTCATGTTAAACATTACCAAAAGTGAAGGATGCTTATGATCAGGATTGTGCCCCAAACATTTGGGTAGGATATATTTCTCTGTGTGTTAACACTCCTTTGTTTCTCCTCCTTTCTGGAGGCAGCAGGGGGGATCCTGGCGTCACTGAGTCCAGGTAAACAGCCTACCTGGGCATGGTCTCACCCCTGTAGCACAAGAGGCAGGCTATATGTTTGTTTCCCTGAATATAGCATATACTCAGGCCATATTTGGTAGGTGTCAGTTCATTGGTTAATGTTTGCATTAGCAACAGATGCTTATTGGGCCAGTATTCACTGGAGCAAATGGTAAATAGGGGTCGTTTGGTAAATGAGCCCCCCCACCTGGGTGTTGGAGCCTGTGTGTGTGTGCGTGCCTGCCAGCCAGTGCTTCGGGGGGCCTCGTGGTTCTTTTGCCACTGTCACCCAGCCGCGTGCGGTGCCATGGACAGCACTCCGTGGGATCAACTGCTGCGTGATCCATCGTAGTAGAAAACCTGGTAGACCATGCGAACCAGCATTGCTGACCTGCCACTGCCCCCCTCCGAGCGAGGAACCTTTGTATCCTGGGAGAGAACAGCAGAGCCACGTGGTGCAGCCATGCGGCCAGCGCCATTTCCTGTCTCCTTATTACGGCACATCCGTGCCATGTGTTGTCTGGACTATAAACATTATTGAGGAAAGGCTTCATGAAGTTCTCAGCTTGTGAGTAAGCCAAGCCCTTTTGCAGAGATTCAGTTAGGATAGCGTTTATATTGCTCCGGGTGGAGGGTTGACAATCACTGACCAACCCCTCCCCCGCCACTCTCTGATTCAGTTTAGATTATAAATTCTGTGAACCATTTTGATTTAAATGCCCATACATAACATCTGTAAAGATAGTTCCACTAACCGAATATTGATACCTGTGAAGGGTGACTGTAAATACCCCGTTACAGAGTTTGTACATATATGTAAATAAACTTATATTTTCATTGATGGATCTGCCGTGCATTTCTGAGGGCATATCCACGACATTAATGTAACATAATGTATAGGATATATACAATTCTCAGGGTAGAGGTGAATACCAAAAATAACACGAAAAATATTCTGTGTGTCACTTACTCAATAATTAATAAAATGTCATTACACTATCACAGTGTATTAGAGGTTGGAAGGGACCTCATGAAATCATCGGTTCCACCCCTCTCCCTCCCCAAAGCAGGATCACTTAGAGTAGTCTTCATAGGAATGCATCCAGGTGGGTTTTGAAAGTCTCCAGTGAAGGAGACTCCACAACCTCTCTGGGCAGCTCTGTCACCTTCACTGTAGGAAGGACACTACTGCACACTGCAGGCTTGAACTGACGACCTTCCCATTAAGAGTCTGATGCACTACCAACTGAGCCACCTAAGGTGCTGTAAAGAATTTTCTCCTCATGTTGAGGTGAAATCTTCTATGATCAAGTTTGAACCTAGTGTTTCTTGTCTTACTACTGTGCACCACCAAAAAGAGGTTGGCCCCCTCCACTTGACACCCACCCCTCAGATATTTATACACATTGGTGAGATCCCCTCTCAGTCTTCTCAAAGCTAAATATCCCCACGGATCTCAGTCTCTCTTCATTGGGGAGATGCTCAAGTCCCCCAGTCATCCTCATGGGCCTCCATTAGAGTCTCTAGCAGTTCTCTGTCCCTCTTAAACTGGGGACTACAAATCTTGATGCAGTATTCCAGGTGTGGTCTCACCAAGGCAGAGTACAAAAGTAAAACTTCCCTAGACCTCCTGGACACACTTTTCTTGATTCATCCTAGGATACCACTAGGCTTCTACCACCTCTTTGAGAAATTGGTTCCAGTGTTTCATCAGCTTCACTGTAAACAAACAAACAAAAATATTCCTTGTATGCAACCTAAACCTACCTTCTTGTAGCCTAAAATTATTAGCCTTGTCTTGTTGAAACCAGTTCTGCTGCTGTTAAAATATGAAAAATCTATGAGTTCAAATACCTCATACTATTTCAAACAATCAAAGTAATTTGACCTATCTTACAGAAGGTCATACTGTTTATTGTGCATGTTCTAAACTGTGGTTAAAAAAAAACGAAAAAATGGTCTCCTAAATATTTTGGACAAATCGCTTCTGACAGAATCTGTCTTTGCACTCATACACATCTCGGTAACATTGACTTACAGTATCTGATAATGTGGTCAAAGGAACTTCTGTAGGATCAAAAATAAGATGGAAGAAATAAACACTGATTATACAGTGTATTTATCTGAAGAGCTACAATCATTATGCAGTTGAAAAAAATTAAATGGCTGTTGCTCTGGATCTTAGACGCAAGGCACCCTGTGGCTAGTAGCATTAACTTTATATTATTTATTTTGAGAGTATCTGGAAACACTTTTTAAAGTTAACCAGAAGATATGGCAGCAAGCAATTTAAATCACAGTGTTTTAGGGATATTTATTGTGAAAGTGACTGTTCTACAATGAAAGTAGCGTAAGAAGTAAGGATAATGATTCTTCATCATTTTTTTAAGTGCATTTCTATAATGTGTATTATTCATAGAGTAATTGTAATATTGAAGGAGTAGTACAGAATTCCTTTCAGTATGTAGAAAACGGAGTCCAGTAGTCCTTCATATTGCTGTATCTAGCTCACTCCATTCGCCTCTTCCCACAGGTTCACTCAATTTAGCAAACCTAGAAAGAAAATAATTTAAATAAAAATAAAAGGTTAATATAATTTTAGGATTTGTAAGATGAAGAAAGGAGATGAATAATACTCTGCTAAGGTGTCTCAAACCTCCAAATGTTGCCAAGGATTTCGAGCCCAAATCCATGTATATCACTATAGAAAAAGCTTGTGGGAAAAAAAACAAAATTCAGATCTCTAAATATAGACTAGCACATGTATATTGTGTCTCAAGCCCATTTATTTCTTGCTTTTATTTATCCCAATAGAAGTTGTTTTATTGTGAAACAGAAGTGGTGGCCTTAAAAAGATGAGATAGTACAAAAAGTATCTTTGTGGTGGGTTAACACCCATTCTGGAAAACAGGGTGGAGGGCTTATGAGTGCTTAGCTCTACCTTCAGGGCTTTTTCCCCATGGGAAACCGAGTCTCTTCCACTGCCCCCTCCCTGCCCAGCAAGGGTATAAAAGGGAAGGCATTGGAGTCATTAGCTCTCCTTTTGGCTCCTGCCTCTCTTGAATGAGAACTACTGCAGCTGCCTTCCTGCTCCTCTGCCACATGGTTGGGCCTGATCCTTCTCCTTGCTGCCTCTGTGCCTCTTCAGAGAAAAACTGGTTTGGCATTCTTCCTCTTTGTTCCCCTCTCATCCATCCTTGTTCCTTGTGCGAACCACCACAAATTTTGGCTACCTCAGTTGATAGATGGAATATTTTTCCTTTCCTTTCCTTTCCTTTCCTTTCCTTTCCTTTCCTTTCCTTTCCTTTCCTTTCCTTTCCTTTCCTTTCCTTTCCTTTCCTTTCCTTTCCTTTCCTTTCCTTTCCTTTCCTTTCCTTTCCTTTCCTTTCCTTTCCTTTCCTTTCCTTTCCTTTCCTTTCCTTTCCTTTCCTTTCCTTTCCTTTCCTTTCCTTTCCTTTCCTTTCCTTTCCTTTCCTTTCCTTTCCTTTCCTTTCCTTTCCTTTCCTTTCCTTTCCTTTCCTTTCCTTTCCTTTCCTTTCCTTTCCTTTCCTTTCCTTTCCTTTCCTTTCCTTTCCTTTCCTTTCCTTTCCTTTCCTTTCCTTTCCTTTCCTTTCCTTATCTTCCCTTTCCCCTTTTCTCTTTCTCTTTCAATCCCTTTTCTTTCCCCTTTTCTCTTTCTCTTTCTCTTTCTCTTTCTCTTTCTCTTTCTCTTTCTCTTTCTCTTTCTCTTTCTCTTTCTCTTTCTCTTTCTCTTTCTCTTTCTCTCTCTCTTTCTCTCTCTCTTTCTCTCTCTCTTTCTCTTTCTCTCTCTTTCTCTCTCTCTCTCTTTCTCTTTCTCTTTCTCTTTCTCTTTCTCTTTCTCTTTCTCTTTCTCTTTCTCTTTCTCTTTCTCTTTCTCTTCTCTTTCTTTCTTTCTCTTTCTCTTTCTCTTTCTCTTTCTCTTTCTCTTTCTCTTTCTCTTTCTCTTTCTCTTTCTCTTTCTCTTTCTCTTTCTCTTTCTCTCTTTCTCTTTCTCTTTCTCTTTCTCTTTCTCTTTCTCTTTCTCTTTCTCTTTCTCTTTCTCTTTCTCTTTCTCTTTCTCTTTCTCTTTCTCTTTCTCTCTTTCTCCCATCCTTGCCTTTCTTCCTTCCCTTTCTCTTTTTCTTCCTTTCTTGCCTTTCTTTCCTGCCTTTCTTTCTTTCCTGCCTTTTTTGCTTTTCTTTTCTTTCTCCTTCATTAGCAGCCTAAGGAAAGAGTTTTGAGACCAGTCAGCCAGGAAAGCAAATGTGATGTGAGCTAAGGTGTAAAGCACTGTATGGATATAGAGCACCACTTGTTTCAATGCTCTTACTAAATCTAGTACCTCATGCACTTGGATTTGTTTTTATTTGTATTGTATTTCATTGTAAATAGTGGATCATTAATGTGAAGGATTACATTGTCTTGAGTAGAAAGCATCTCAAACTTGCAATTTAAAGAATCCTGAAATAAGAAAATTAAACCTCATTCCATAGAACTGCTTACCAGAGTACAGAAATACTAATTTTTTAATAGTTTATTCCTTCTTATTCTGAACTATATAATTAAAATGCTACAAAACAAAACAGGCTGAATCATTGATATGTGTAGAAGGAAAGATGGGAAAGAAAACAATTTTTTAAAAAAAATATTTTTTATATGAAGTGAGACATTAACAATATCTGAGATTAGAACAACCATACAGATCTGCCAATTATAGCTACACATTCTTCCTTATATTTAAATAAAACATTTAAAACCATAAAACATGTAAATGTTGAATACAGTGAGGATTATAGACTGTGATACAGAGAAGGTAAGAGTAATCATTTTATGCTTAGGTTTAGGCAAGTGTTCATGGTCTTTTTAATCTTTGGTTTTGATTACTGGCTTAGCATTCTGCCCACTGACTATGACACGATTATTTCCATAAACTTCTTATGCTCATTAGGTGGGTGTTACAAGAGTAATTTTAATACTTCAGTAAATTGTTAGTAGTAATTTATAATATAGTTGTTTTACAGAATCTTTTATTCCTGAAATGACATTACTTGATTTAACAATTATCTAGCTTTGTTGTATATACTGAGCTTGAATTAAAGAAGAAGTCAAGTGGAGGCAGAGGTGATTTATATCACATCTCAAGTAATGTTGAGCTGTCTTTTACCATTTAATGATCTTTCTGCAGTGCTTAAAAATTCTGTAAGTCAAGCACTACACAATACCACAGCAGTCTGCCTTTGAAACCTTTCTTGGTCTAGGTTAGTGGAGGAGAAAAAGGGGAAGGACTACAGACATTTAAAGGCCAGAAAAAAAATTTGAAGAAGCCATTAATTGCTTACTTCACTTTTCTGTCATGTGTGGAACAAGATGGGATCTTTTTTCTACTTCTGATGCAGTTTTTGCTCATATGTACTGTTTTAGTTGCCCTTATTATCATGCCTCTTAGATGACCAATGGCTAATAAGGGGAATTTCCAGTATTACTAGTACAGCTTTGAAAGCCAGCACTAAGCAGGCAAATGAATGTTCCCCTCCCTTCTCCTCCCTATCCACCCCTCCCCCAAAAAAAAAACCCCACCCAACCAACAAAGGAATCAACCAACCAACCAACCAACCAACCAAAACTCAATCAACCAAAACCCACAAAAAATAACAAAACAACATCAACAAAAAAGGCAAACTAAATGATATTGAAATTCAAAAAGCAGCTAGACTTCAATGAGTGATGACTATAGTCTGATTTAAATGACATTGATTGGTTCGCTAGCTTTGGTTAAGCTATGAAATTGTGGAACTCTATATTTATCTGCAATATGAGTGACCCACATACATCTCACCAAGCATTGTGTAATGTTCTATCTTTGAGCAGCTACTGGATAATGTCCATGTCTAGATAGCGGATACTTCTTCATGTCTTTGTTCCAACAAAGATTGATAGCTCCCTCTGCTGTTCCAATCACAAGGTGTTCAAAATAAATGTTGGACCCTCACAGTTTTTCAATTAATGGCTTTGAGGTTGACATGTTTTCACAGTGGGTGGCATTTAGATGCCTGATGGCACCTTTAAGTCACGCTCTTGACAAACAATCCATTTAAAAAAGAGAGTTGAATATGATTATTAAAGCAACATATAAGAATAATAGCTGTTGGATTTTTTTATTTTTATTTTTAGCTTTCTATTTCTGTTTGTGCCTGTCTAGTCTGTTTACCACAGATGCAGACATGTGAGAGCTGTGCTGCTCAGCAATTGAAGTCTGACTTAAATGATATCAAAGCAATGCATGGATTCTGTAATGTACTACTCATCACTCTCCTGAAATGCAGAAATAGATTCCTTCTTTTCTCTGATTTTCATCTGATATTCACAATTTTTTTTTCTTTTAATGTTTAGTAGTAAGTGAATTCAGATTCTCTGATAAAGTGCCACATTCCCTTTTAGGTGTTTTCTCATTATGATGTAGATGAGCTGGCCAGGCCACTCTCTATCATTTTCCAGCAGTCCTGGCTCACTGGAGAGGTCCCAGAAGACTGGAAGCTGGCCAACGTGGTGGCCATCCACAAGAAGGGCTGGATGGAAGAGCCAGGGAATTATAGGCCTGTCAGCCTGACCTCAGTGCCAGGCAAGATCATGGAACAGGTCATCTTGAGTGCAATCACACAGCACTTACAGAATGGCCAAGGGATCAGGCCTAGCCAGCATGGATTTAGGAAGGGCAGGTCCTGCCTCACCAATCTGATCTCCTTCTAGGATCAGGTGACCTGCCTGGTGGATATGGGGAGGCCTGTGAATGTAGTCTACCTGGACTTCAGCAAGGCCTTTGACAATGTCCCCCACAGCAAACTCCTGGCCAAGCTGTCAGCCCATGGCTTGGACAGCAGCACTCTGAGCTGGGTTAGGAACTGGCTGGATAGCTGAGCCGAGACTGGTGGTGGGTGGTGCCACATCCAGCTGGTGGCCAATCAGTAGTGGACTCCCCCAGGGATCAGTGCTGGGCCCCATGCTCTTGAACGTCTTTATTGATGATCTGGATGAGGGCATTGAGTCCATCATCAATAATTTTGCTGACAACACCAAGCTGGGGGCAGGAGTTGATCTGCTGGAGGGTGGAGAGGCTCTGCAGAGGGACCTTGACAGGCTGGTCAGATGGGCAGAATTCAACAGCATGAGATTGAACACATCCAAGTGCTGGGTTCTGCACATTGGCTACAACAACCCCATGCAGTCCTATAGGCTGGGGTCAGAGTGGCTGGAGAGCAGCCAGGTAGAGAGGGACCTGGGGGTACTGGTTGATGGTAGGCTGAACATGAGCCTGCAGTGTGCCCAGGCAGCCAAGAGGACCAATGGCATCCTGGCCTGCATCAGGAACAGTATGGCCAGCAGGAGCAGTGAGGTCATTGTGTCCCTGTACACTGCACTGGTTAGGCCGCACCTCAAGTCCTGTGTCCAGTTCTGGGCCCCTCAGTTTAGGAAGGATGTTGACTTGCTGAAACTAGTCCAGAGAAGGGCAACAAAGTTGGTGAGGGGTTTGGAACACAAGCCCTATGAAGAGAGACTGAGGAAGCAGGGGTTGCTTAGCCTGGAGAAGAGGAGACTCAGGGGTGACCTTATTGCTCTCTACAGCTACCTGAAGGGAGGTTGTAGACAGGCATAGGTTGGTCTCTTCTCTCAGGCAGCCAGTACCAGAACAAGAGGACACAGTCTCAGGCTGTGCCAGAGGAGGTTTAGGCTGGAGGTCAGGAGGAAGTTCTACACAGGGAGAGTTATTGCCCATTGGAATGGGCTGCCCAAGGAGGTGGTGGAGTCACCATCACTGGAGGTGGTGTTCAGAAGGAGACTTGACAGGGTGCTTGGTTGCATAGTTTAGTTGATTGGGTGGTGTTGGGTGATAGGTTGGACGCGATGATCTTGAAGGTCTCTTCCAACCTGGTCTATTCTATTCTATTCTATTCTATTCTATTCTGTATAGGCTAAATTAAAGCTTGTCCTCTCTCAAAGAAAAGAAAAAAAGAAAAGAAGAAAACAAAAAAAAGAAAAAAAAGAAAAAAAAAGAAAAAAAAAGAAAAAAAAAGAAAAAAAAAGAAGAAGAAAAAAAAAGAAAAAGAAAAAAGAAAAAAGAGAGCAAGTGATGAATGTTCTCTGACATGTTTAAGTGCTGATGTTATAAACTAGATTGCACTTCTCAGGGGTGAAATTAGCTGTGAAGGTTTAGATAGTGCTGAGTAAAATAACACTATATTGATTAGTAATTTCTTTATCCTAGCAAATCCCATGCAAAGAGGACCAACAACATGAATCAACATTTTGTCTATATGACAAATTTGCTACGTGAGTTTTTTTCCTCATTAAATTCTTACATAATTGAATAAAATATTGAAAGTTAAGTACCCAGCAGACGTAGCAGAGCTCATATCCCCCATGTACAGAAGCTTTAAACAAAACTTCTATCTTCTATACATATACAGTAAAAATGCATGTCATTTTTTTGAAATGGTAAGGTCTAAGCAATACTTTTCATGGCTTAGTTTATCTTTCTTTAATGTTTCATGCAAAATCCTTCATGACATTTTCCATAAGAGGAAATTCTGGTACCATAACTAAGAATTGTCAAAGTTTCTTTGATTTTTTTTTTGTCTGTGGTGGGCTACGCCCATCCTGAAAAAAAAAATAGGGTGCCCCTCAAAAATATGCTCCCACATTAGGAGAGATACTCCTGACTGGACAGGATGGAAGTCCTAAAACTGTCTGTGAGTTTGCCAATAATTTAAGGGAATATGAGGACAGTGTTAATCAGAAACCCTTAATCTCAGCCATGGAAACTATGGCTGAAGACATTGTAAAAGAGATCAAGACCTCCATGAACAGGTGCCCTTCCCCTAGCAGATCAACCCAAGCCAATTGAGGGATGTCAAGGGAGTCTCTGTGGAGGATCCTCTGTGACCATGGAGAGGACATGGACACCTGACATTGCCAACTCACCTCTGCCCTCTGGAACAGCATGCGGGAACTGCAAAGTGGACACAACGGGGATAACTCGTTCAGGAGAAGGGCTGCCACAGTTTCCCGGAGTGGTCCCTCTCACTCAAGAACTACTTCCCCTAGTAACACAGGACCCTGTGACAAGTGTGAGCATTGCCACCAGCATTAGAGGTACCCTACCTCCAGCTGGGTGAAGGCCAGGGACAACAGAGTGTACTGGATTTGAAGTTACCTATTGCCTCTCGCATAGTACATCGCAGGCAATATTTCCTGGCCTGCATCAGGAACAGTGTGGCCAGCAGGAGCAGGCAGGTCATTCTGCCCCTGTACACTGCACTGGTTAGGCCACACCTGGAGTACTGTGTCCAGTTCTGGGCCCCTCAGTTTAGGAAGGATGTTGACTTGCTGGAACGAGTCCAGAGAAGGGCAACGAACTTGGTGAGGGGTTTGGAACACAAGCCCTATGAGGAAAGACTGAGGGAGCTGGGATTGCTCAGCCTGGAGAAGAGGAGACTCAGGGGTGACCTTATCACTCTCTACAACTACCTGAAGGGAAGTTGTAGACAGGCGGATGATGGTCTCTTCTCCCAGGCAGCCAGTACCCGAACAAGAGGACACAGTCTCAGGCTGCACCAGGGGAGGTTCAGGTTGGATGTTAGGAAAAAGTTCTATACAGAAAGAGTGATTGCCCATTGGAATGGGCTGCCCAGGGAGGTAGTGGAGTCGCCGTCATTGGAGGTGTTCAGGAGGAGACTTGATGGAGTACTTGGTGCCATGGGTTAGCTGTTTGGGTGGGTTGGATTGGTTGATGGGTTGGACGTGATGATCTTGAAGGACTCTTCCAACCTGGTTTGGTTTATTCTAAATTCTATTTATTCAAAGCATTGTTTGGTTTATTCTAAATTATAAATTCTATTTAAATTTATTCAATACAGGACCAACAGAGACTCTCTGCACCCCATACACCAAATGATTTGACAACTGGAGAGCGAGAAGATGATCAGTAAGGCTCACTCACACTTCAACAGCCTGATATGGCCAGTGTGGAAGGTAAATGGGGAATGGAGACTGACCATGGAATACTGTGGCCTGAATGAAGTGACTCCTCCGATTAGCGCTGCTGTGCCGGACATGCTGGAACTCCAGTACTAGCTGGAATAAGAGGTGGCCAAGTGGCATGCCACAACTGTCATTAGTAACGCCTTGTTCTCCATTCCCATTGCAGAAGAATGCAGGCCACAGTTTGCTTTCACCTGCAGGGGGAGAACAGTACCAATGGAATTGGTTGTATCAGGGCTGGGTCCATAGCTCAACCATCTGCCATGAGGTGATCCAAACTGACTTAGACAAAGGTGGAGCCCCTGAGCATCTGCAGTTTATCGATGACATCATTGTGTGGGGTGATACAGCAGAGGAAGTTTACCAGAAGGGTAAGAGGATAATTGATATCTTGTTGGAGGTTGGCTTTGCCATCAAGAGAAACAAGGTAAAACAGCCTGCCAGGGAGATCAGTTCCTGGGTTTTCAATGGCAAGATGGCTGTGGCCACATCCCTCAGGAGGTGGTGAAAAGGATAGCCACTATGGTGCAACCCACGAACAAGAAAGAGACATAGTCCTTTTTGTGGCTTGTGTGTTTCTAGAAAATGCACATTACTAGGTACAGTCAAATTGTGAAGCCTCTCTTCCATGTAACACAGAAGAAAAATGATTTTGTGTGGGGACCTGAGCAGCAGGTAGCATTTGACCAGATAAATGAGAGGTGGTCCATGCTATGGCTCTGGGACCTGTTCAAACGGGACAAGAGATTAAGAACATGCTGTACACTGTAGCTAGTAAGAGGGGTCCTACAAGGAGCCACAGATGCTACCTGGAGTAAGTGGATGGCCCTCATAATTCAGCAAGCTCAGATGGGGAGCTTCGAATACCCTGGCATAGTGGAAGTGATCACAAACTGGCCAGAGGGTGCCGACTTCAAAATGTCACCAGAGCAGACATTGACAGGAGGATCCCCATACAATGACCTCCCTGACAATGAGAAGGGCTATGTTTTATTTACAGAGGGGTCCTGCTGGCTTGTAGGAAACAAGCAGAGATGGAAGGCAACTATCTGGAACCCAACAAGGCAAGTGACAGAAGAAAGGGATGGAGAAGGCAAATCTAGTCAGTACGCAGAGGTAAAAGCTGTCCAGCTGGCCCTGGATATAGCAGAACAGGAGAACTGGCCAGTGCTGTACCTCTACACTGACTCCTGGATGGTAGCCAATGCCTTGTGGGGGTGGCTGAAGGAATGGAGGAGTAACGGGTGGCAAAGAAAAGGGAAGCCTGTTTGGGCCACTGACCTGTGGCAAGGCATCTCTGCCCAGCTGGACAGGCTGCCAATAAAGGTACAGCACATCAATGCAAACATCCCCAAGGGCAGAGCCACTGAGGAACACAAGCAGATCTGGCTGCTAAAATCTCCCAAACAGGAGATTTGGGCAGGAATTGGCAGGGCTCATTGATAGGGCTTTAAACTAGATTTGAAGGAGGAAGGGCTTAATAGTCTCCTGCTGGCCTGTGACGAACAGAAGGGCAGCTCATCAGAGGCAGAGGGATGGAGAGCTAGTAAGGGCTCTCAGCTTGCTGCCCTGAGGCAAGCCACGAATGATGCACCAGGACATTCTGTGGAAACAGGGGGGAATTGGCACAAGAGGAATGACAGGGCCAGCCCAGCTGAAGTGCTTCTATGTGAATGTGTGCAGCTTGGGCAACAAACAGGATGAGTTAAGGACCACTGTGTTGCTGGGATGCCACAACATAGTGGCTGTTCCTGAAACTTGGTGGGATGATTCCCATGACTGGAATGTAGGGATAGATGGGTATAAGCTCTTTAGAAAGGATAGGCAGGGAAGGAGAGGAGGAGGTGTTGCCCTCTATGTCAATAACCAGCTGGAATCAGTGGAGCTCCACCTGGGGAGGGGTGATGAGCAGGTTGAGAGTGTATGGGTTAAAATTAAAGGCAGGACAGGGGAAGGAGATATTACTGTGGGGGTCTCCTACAGGCCACCTGACCAGCAGAACCAAGCAGATGAGGCCCTCCACAGGCAAATAGAAGCGGCTTCCAGGTCACAAGCCCTGGTCCTCATGGGTGATTTCAACCACCCGGACATCTGCTGGAGGGACAACAGAGCAAGGCACCAGCAATCCAGGATGTTCCTGGACTGCATAGAAGACAAATTTCTCCTCCAAATGGTAGAGGAACCAACAAGAAAAGGTGCAATGCTGGACCTTGTTCTCACCAACAGGGAAGGGCTGGTAACCAATGTGAGGCTCAGAGACAGCCTTGTCTGCAGTGACCATGAAGCAGTTGAATTTAATATCCACAGGGCAATCAGAAGGAAGTATTCTAAGCTTACGACCCTACACTTTAGGTGTGCAGAATTTGATTGCTTCAGGGATCTGATAGCCAAAGTGTTGTGGGACAAAACCCTGGAGGGAAGAGGGACCCAGGACATCTGGTCAGTATTCAAGGACCACCTCCTGTGTGTCCAGGAGCTCTGTATACCAACAAAGAGAAAAGCAGGAAAGAATGCTAGGAGGCCTGCCTGGATGGGCAAGGAGCTACTGGATAAACTATTACTTAAAAGGAAACTCTACAGGAAGTGGAGAGAAGGACAGGTAGAACAGGGGTATAATAAGGAAGCTGCCTGAGCAGCAAGAGACCTGGTTAGGAAAGCCAAAGCAGAGTTCGAATTTAATTTAGCCAGGGAGGTTAAAGGGAACACTAAGAACTTCTACAGGTATATTAATGGGAAGAAGAAGACTAGGGAAGGTGTAGGTGCCCTCAGAAAGGGAAATGGTGACATGGTCACAAGTGATGAGGAAAAGGCTGAGGTACTTAATAACTTCTTTACCTCAGTCTTCACTGCAAGGGCCTCTAGCCACACTCCTGATGTTATGGAAGACAATGCCAGGGATGGGGAGGAAGAACTGCTCATTGTAAGTGCAGATCAGGCTCATGATCACCTGAAGAACCTGAAAGTGTTCAAGTCCATGGGACCCAACGGGATACACCCACGGGTACTGAGAGAACTGGCAGATGAGGTTGCTAAACCCCTCTCTATTATATTTCAAAAGTCATGGCAATCTGGGGAAGTCCTCACAGACTGGAAATGGGGAAACATTACCCCCATTTTCAAAAAGGGTAAGAAGGAGGAACCAGGGAACTAATGGACAGTCAGTCTCACCTCTGTGCCTGGAAAGATCATGGAGCAGATCCTCCTGGAGGCACTACTGGCTCAGAAGAATAGTGAAGAGGTGATTGGGAACAGTCAGCATGGCTTTGCCAAGGGCAAATCCTGCCTAACCCACCTGGCAGCCTTCTATGAGCAGGTGAGGAAATTAATAGATGAGGGGCGAGCAACTGATGTCACTTACCTGGACCTGAGCAAAGCCTTCAACACTGTCCCACACCACATCCTGGTCTCCAAACTGGTGACACATGGGTTTGATGGGTGGACCACTAGATGGATAAGGAACTGGCTTGATGGCCACACCCAAAGAGTGGCTGTCAATGGGTCCATATCCCAGGGGAGGCCAGTGACAAGCGGAGTCCCTCAGGGATCAATCCTGGGACCTGTCTTGTTCAACATCTTTGTGGGTGACATGGACAGTGGCATTGAGTGCACTCTCAGCAAGTTTGCTGATGACACCAAGCTGTGTGGTGCAGCAGACATGCTGGAGGGAAGGGAGGCCATCCAGAGGGACCTTGACAGGCTGGAGAGGTGGGCAGAAACCAACCTCATGAAGTTCAACAAGAGCAAGTGCAGGGTCCTGCATCTGGGTTGAGGCAATCCCAGGCACAAATATAGGCTAGGCAGTGACTGGCTGGAAAGCAGCCCTGAGGAGAGGGACTTGTGGGTGCTGGTGGATGAGGAGCTCAACATGAGCTCTCAGTGTGCACTTGCAACCCTCAAAGCCAATCAGATCCTGGGCTGCATCAGGAGAAGTGTGGCCAGCAGGTCAAGGGAGGTGATTCTCCACCTCTACTCAGCTCTGCTGAGATCCCACCTGGAGTACTGCATCCAGTTCTGGAGCCCCTATTACAAGAGGGATCTGGAGGTGCTGAAAGGTGTCCAGAGAAGGGCCACAAGGATGATCAGAGGGCTGGAGCGCCTCTACATACTAAAGGAGTTGGGATTGTTCAGTCTGAAGAAGAGAAGGCTCCGAGGTGACCTAATTGTGGCCTTCCAGTATCTGAAGGGGGCCTACAGGAAGGCTGGGGAAGGACTTCTCAGGATCTCAGGTAGTGCTAGGACTAGGGAGAATGGAATGAAGCTGGAGGTGGGGAGATTCAGGCTGGATGTGAGGAGGAGGTTCTTCACCATGAGGGTAGTGAAGCCCTGGAATGGGTTGTCCAGGGAGGTGGTTGGAGTGCCGTCCCTGGAGGTGTTTAAGAGCAGGCTGGATGAGGCTCTGTCCAGCCTGATCTAGGGTGGGGTGTCGCTGCCCATGGCAGGGGGGTTGGAACTAGATGATCCTTGTGGTCCCTTCCAACCCTGAATGATACTATGATACTATGAAACAGACTTGGACTGGGAACACAAGGGCATGCTGTTCTTAGCCTGCTGGGCTAAGACCCTTCAGGCCACCAAGGGAGAGATACCACATACCAGTGGGGTCAGGACAGATCAGTGGACATCTCCATGGAGTCTGTCTCTCAGGTTATCCATGAGTGTGACATCTGTGGTGCCATCAAGCAGTCCAAGAGCATGAAGGCTCTGTTATGGGGGGAGATGGTCGATATATGAGTACAGAGAGTCCTGGCAGATCAACTACATCACGCTTCCTCAGTCTCATAGCGGAAGTCAGTACATACTGACCATGGTGGAGGCAATACAGGGTGGCTGGAAACCTGCCCAGTACTCCATTCCACTGCTTGCAATACCATCCTTGGCCTAGAGAGACATATCCTGTGGAGATACAGCACCACTGGGAGGATTGAATCAGACAATGGAACCCACTTCAAGAATCATCTCATAAGGGACTGGGCAAAGGAACATGGGATTGAGTGGATGTACCGCATCCCATACCATGCCCCAGCTGCAGGGAAGGTTGAGTACTTCAACCGCTTGCTAAAGACCGTCCTAAAAGCAACGGGGGGGTGGGAACGTTTAGGAACTGGAAAAGACACCTAGCTCAAGCCACTTGGTTAGTGAACAACAGAGGATCTGTGAACCGAGCTGGTCCTGCTGGTCCTGAAGTCTGACCTGCTGCAAACAGATGGAGATGGTGTTCCTGTGATTGCTGAGAAAAACCTGCTGGGGAAGTCTGCCCATTTCAAGCACCACCTACACTGACCAGCACCAGAGAGGGAGAGACTGCTCTGGGAGAATAGAATAGAGTAGACTAGAATAGAGTAGAGTAGAGTAGAGTAGAGTAGAGTAGAGTAGAGTAGAGTAGAGTAGAGTAGAGTAGAGTAGGAGTAGAATAGAATAGAATAGAATAGAATAGAATAGAATAGAATAGAATAGAATAGAATAGACCAGATTGGAAGAGACCTTCAAGATCATCCCATCCAAGTCATCATCCAACAACACCTAATCAACTAAACCATGCAACCAAACACCCCATCAAGTCTTCTCCTCAAGAGGTCAGGCTCTGCTTGACCTGCTGTTTTCCAATAGAGAAGGGCTGATGGGAGATGTGATCATGGGAGGCTGCCTAGGGTGCAGTGACCACGAGATAGTGAAGTTTTCAATATGCAGGGAGATAGGAGAAACAACAGAACCATCACCTTGGATTTCCAGAGGGAAAACTTCAGCCTGTTTAAGAAACTTATTTGTAAAATTCCCTGGGTAGCAGCCCTCAATAACTGAGGGGTCCAGGATGGTTGGACCTACTTCAAATGGGAGCTCTTGAAGGCACAGGAACTGGCAGTTCCCATGTGCCAAAAGATGAGCCAGTGGGGAAGGCAACCGGCCTGGATGAGCAAGCAGCTCCTGGAGGATTTAAGGGGAAAAAAGAGGCTGTATCACCTTTGGAAAGAGGGGTTTAAGGAAGGAGGTATGTTTAAGGAAGCTGTTAGATAATGTAGGAAAAAAATTAGAGAGGCAAAGGCCCAGTTGGAACTTAAGCTGGCCACTTCTGTGAAAGATAATAAAAAGTATTTTTACAAATACATTAACACTAAAAAGAAGGGCAAGAAGAACCTGCACTCCTTACTGGACCTGAAGGGGAACACTGTGACTGAAGATGAGGAAAAGGCTGAGGTCCTGAACACCTTCTTTGCCTCAATTTTTAACAGCAAGGAAGGAATTCAGGACGAGTGGCCTCCTGAGCTGGGTGATGGGGTTGGGGAGCACTATATGCCCCGGAAATCCATGAGGAATTAGTTTGGGACCTGCTGAGCTACTTGGACACTCACAAGTCCATGGGACCGGATGGGATCCATCATAGAGTGCTGAGAGAGCTGGCAGAAGAGCTGGCCAAGCGGCCAGCGGTCCTGGCTCACCAGTGAGGTCCCAGGTGACTGGAAACTGGCCAATGTGGTCCCCATGCACAAGAAGGGTCAGATGGAGGAACCTGGAAACTCCAAGCCAGTCAGCCTCACCTCAGTGCAAGGGAAAATGATGGAGCAGATTATCCTGGCAGCAATAACTGCACACCTGAAGGATGGCCAAGGGCTCAGGTCCAGCCAACATGGATTTAGGAAGGGCAGGTCCTACCTCTCCATCCTGATCTCCTTCTATGATCAGGTGACCCGTCTGGTGGATGTGGGGAGGCGTGTGGATGTGGTCTACCTGGACTTCAGCAAGGCCTTTGATACCATCTCCCACAGCAAACTGCTGTGTAAGCTGTCAGCTCGTGGCTTGGACCGCAATACTCTATGCTGGATTAGGAAGTGGCTGGAGGGCCAATCCCAGAGAGTGATGGTGAATTGTGCCACATCCAGCTGGTGGCCAGTCACTAGTGGTGTGCCCTAAGATCAGTGCTGGGCCCCATCCTCTTTAACATCTTCATTGATGATCTGGATGAGGGATTGAGTCAGTCATCAGCAAATCTGCAGATGACACCAAGTTAGGAGCAGATGTTAGTCAGTTAGAGGGTAGAAGGGCTCTGCAGAGGGACCTCTACCAACTGGACAGATGGTCAGAGTCCAATGGGATGTCATTCAACAAGTCCAAGTGCCGAGTACTGCACTTTGGCTACGGCAATCCCATGCAGAGCTACAGGCTGGGGTCGGAGTGGCTGGAGAGCTCCCAAACAGAGAGGGACCTGGGGGTGCTGATTGACAGCCACCTGAATATGAGCCAGCAGTGTGCCCAGGTGGCCAAGAGGGCCAATGGCATCCTGGCCTGCATTAGGAACATCATGGCCAGCAGGAGCAGGGAGTCATTGTGCCCCTGTGCTCTGCATTGGTTAGGCCACACCTTGAGTCCCGTGTCCAGTTCTGGTCCCCTCAGTTTAGGAAAGACATCGAGACACTTGAATGTGTCCAGAGAAGGGCAACAAGGCTGGTGAGAGGCCTTGAGCACAAGCTCAAGGGATTGTTTAGCCTGGAGAAGAGGAGGCTCAGGAGTGACCTCATTGCTCTCTACAACTACCTGAAAGGTGGTTGTAGCCAGGAAGGGGTTGGTCTCATCTCCCAGGCAACCAGCACCAAAACAAAGGGACACAGTCTCAAGCTACACCAGGGGAAGTTTAGGCTCGAGGTGAGGAGAAAGTTCTTCACCGGGAGAGTCATTAGTCATTGGAATGAGCTGCCCACGGAGGTGATGGAGTCACCATCCCTGGAGGTGTTCAAGAGGAGATTGGACATGGCCCTTTTTTGTCATGGTCTAGTCATGAGGTCTGTGGTGACAGGTTGGACTCAATGATCTTTGAGGTCTCTTCCAGCCTTAGCGATACTGTGATACCACCAATAATGGCAACTTCACCACCTCCCTGGGCAGCCCATTCCAATGGGCAATCACTCTCTCTGTGTAGAATTTGTTCCTAACATCCAGTCTAAATCTCCCCCGGCACAGCTTGAGACTGTGTCCTCTTGTTCTAGTGCTCGTTGCCTGGGAGAAGAGACCAGCCCCCACCTGCCTGCAACCTCCCTTCAGGTTGTTTTGGAGAGCAATAAGGTCACCCCTGAGCCTCCTCTTCTCCAGGCTAAGAAACCCTAGCTGTCTTAGCCTCTCCTTGTAGGGCTTGTGTTCCAAACTCCTTTCCAAATTTGTTGCTCTTCTCTGGATTGTTCCAGCAAAGTCAAAATCCTTCCTAAACTGAGGGGCCCAGGACTGGACACAGAACTCAAGGTGTGGCCTAACCAGTGCAGAATGACCTCCCTGCTCCTACTTGTTACACTGTTCCTGCTATAGGCCAGGATGCCATTGGCCCTCTTGGCTGCCTGGGCATACTGCAAGCTCATGTTCAGCCTTCCATCGACCAGTACCCCCAGGTCCCTCTCTGCCTGGCTGCTGTCCAGTCAATATGACCCCAGCCTGTAGCACTGCATGGGGTTGTTTTGGCCAATGTGCAGAACCTGGCACTTGGATGTGTTATTTCTTATACTATTGGATTCTGCCCATCTGTCCAGCCTGTCGAGGTCCCTCTGCAGAGCCTCTCCACCCTCCAGCAGATCAACTCCTGCCCCCAGCTTGGTGTCGTCAGCAAATTTACTGATGATGGACTCAATGCCCTCATCCAGATCATCAGTGAAGATATTAAAGAGCATGGGGCCCAGCACTGATCCTTGGGGCACATCACTACTGACTGGCCACCAGCCGGATGTGACACCATTCACCACCACTCTCTGGGTTCGGCCATCCAGCCAGTTCCTAACCCAGCTCAGAGTGCTGCTGTCCAAGCCATGGGCTGACAGCTTGGCCAGGAGTTTGCTATGGGGGACGGTGTCAAAGGCCTTGCTGAGGTCCAGGTAGACTACATCCACAGGCCTCCCCACATCCACCAGATGTGTCACCTGCTCATAGAAGGAGATCAGGTTGGTCAGGCAGGACCTGCCCTTCCTAAATCCATGCTGGCTAGGCCTGATCCCTTGGCCATCCTGTAAGTGCTGTGTGATTGCACTCAGGATGACCTCTTCCATGATCTTGCCCGGCACTGAGGTCAGGCTGACAGGCCTATAATTCCCTGGCTCATCCAACCGGCACTTCTTGTGGATGGCCACCACGTTGGCCAGCTTCCAGTCTTCTGGGACCTCTCCAGTGAGCCAGGACTGCTGAAAAATGATGGATAGTGGCTTGACCAGCTCATCTGCCAGCTTTCTCAGCACCCTAGGATGGATCCCATCTGGTCCCATGGACTTGTGGGGATCCAAGCTTCTGTGGAGATCTCTAACTACTTCCTGGAACACAGGAGAACTATACTGCTCCCTGGCTCCATCTACCAGCTCTGCAGGCCAGCTGTCTGGAAGACATTCTGTCCTGCTATTAAAATTTGAAAGCAAAGATGGTGTTAAGTACCTCTGCCTTTTCCTCATCTTTTGTTACTATGTTCCTCTCTGTGTCCATCAAGGATTCAAGGTTGTCCTTGCCTCTCCTCTTGCTATTATATTTATAGAAGAATTTTTTGTTGTCCTTCAAAGTAGAGGCCAGTCTAAGCTTTAAATGGGCTTTTGCCTCCCTAATTTTTTTCCTACAAGATCTAAAAGCATCCTTAAACATTCTGTAGGTTGCCTCCCCTTTCTTCCAAAGATGGTACACTCTCTTTTTTGCCTTAGAGAGAGAGCAAGCTGGGATACAAAGGGACTTGTATTGAGGGTTTGAATGCCATGTGTCAAGATGGGATAAAGGGGGCTGTGACAGGAGAGTGGAAGTGGAACAGAGGGGTGGATTGTGGTGGACTACGCCCATCCTGAAAATAAAACCAGGGGGGTGGAGGGTTTGTGAGAGTTTTTTGCCTCCCTGAAGGGTGTTTTCTCCCCTGGGAAACTGACTTGGTCTGTTCCACTCCCCCTCCCCTTGTCCAGCAGGGGTGTAAGAGGGAGGACATTGCAGCCATTGCTCTCTCTCTTCCTTCTGCTTCACAGGGGTGAAAGAGTTGCTGCTGTCTTGCTGCTCCCTTGCCACATGGTCCTCCCTGCTGCTTCCACACTTTGCAAAGGACTGGTTCTGTATCTCATATTTTTCTTTTCCTTTTCCCATCCATCCTTGTTCCTTACCCTTGTGAACTCTACCTGTTGTTGTTACATATATATATATATACACACACACACACATATACTGTATAAAGAAAAATTCTTTGCCTCTCTACTTCCAAGCCGAACCCAATTTATTTCTTGGTGGATTTGCTCCCCTCCCTTTTTCCTCTCTCTCTATTGCGGAAGGGGAGGGGGGGAATGGGGGAGGGATTCTCAGCCTTGCCCCCATCTGAGTTTTTAAGCCCCGGTTAAGGCTCAAACCACCACATTGTCTTAGTGAAAGTAAAACACAAAACATAAATACCGAGTACTGCACACTCAGGAAGCAGTTGTTACCTTCAGGCCTTATTGTTTCACTGAATTATTGTGTCTGGCAGTTTGAGGACTTACATTTCCTATTTAAAATTTTTGTTCACTAGATCACTATGCAAAGGGTTTTGCATGGTTGTCAAAGCATTTTAGGTAATTCCAAAATTTTCCTTTTAAGTTTTCATTTGGAGATGTAACCTTGGCATTCATGTGGTGAAATATATTAGCCTGATAACTGTATTTCAAAAATATTTTTCTACAAACAAGTCATAGCATATGACAGAATTTTCCTGGTGGCTCCCTGGATGATTGATCTCTCTGCTAGTTTTCTTGTGACCTGTAGGAAAGCAGAAAGTATCTATGGAAGGTTTCAGGACAAGAAAGAACAACAGGCCACTGATACTGGAAGGATGGCTTGATGATAAAGAAGAGCTGACCATGGTAAACAACCTGACGTGCCAGACAAGAGGACGCTTGTCTCCATGCTGGAAGACCAACCTGATATGGGATGAAGATAACAATGGACAGCTGCATATCAAAGGAGAAAACCCAATTAACAGCAGTGGTGCAAGAATGTCAGGGAATTGCTTACCCTGCTCGATTTTTCCTATATAAGCTGCTTGTTCTGTACCAATAAACGATTCCTGCCTCACCAACATGGGAGTCCGTGCATGCTTTCCGAATAATGGCGTCCGTATCGGGAATTTCAGTGAGGTCTTTGTCCAGACTCACCCTCGGATTGCACCCCCAGTGAGCCGAACGGGAGAAGTGAGCAAACGACGCGTCCATCCCCTACACTTGCAGGTCAGGTACGGGGACTGCGGCCGGGGAAGAATATGGGCCAGGGAGCCACGAGATCACAGCAATTGCACCATGATGTGCTTATGCGAATTATCAAAGAGCAAGGGTACAGACTGAGCTCTCAAAAACCTACCCTTCTTTTGCTGTGGATAAATCGCAATTGTCCCTGGTATCCTGAATCAGGGACATACGAATTAACAGAGTGGAACAGGGTTGGAGAGACCCTCTCAGAAGCACAAAAATCCAGGGATGATTTTTCACCGGACATTTTAATAACGTGGTGCATACTATGGCTAGCGCTGACCACGCTAATGAGTAAATCCAACAGCACTTCACCCTCGGGGACTCTAAACACTCCCATTACCCGTGTGGGCCCTCAGAAGCAGGATGAGCTTCCTACAAACAACACAACACAGACAGGAACAAGCGGTCTGGCCGCAGGGCACATGGGGGAGGAAAGAATAGGCGCTGGTGACCCGCTAACGGGAGCACGGTCACAAAATCTCCTAGTTCAACAGCGAAAGAGGCCGTTTGACGTGCCCCTTAAGAAGTCTAAGACACTGCCTGATGCAAATACAAAATACGGGGACAGTGGCTCTGAGTCAGACCCAGAGCCGCATGATTCTTTCGATCAGGGCTCCACCGCTACAGAAAAGGAGCCAGGTTTATAGAATAGAATAGAATAAACCAGGTTGGAAGAGACATTCAAGATCATCACGTCCAACCTATCACCCAACACCACCTAATCAACTAACCCATGTAACCAAGCACCCTGTCAAGTCTCCTCCTGAACACCTCCAGTGACGGTGACTCCACCACCTCCCCAGGCAGCCCATTCCAATGGGCAATCACTCTCTCCGTGTAAAACTTCCTCCTGACCTCCAGCCTGAACTTCCCCTGCCGCAGCCTGAGACTGTGTCCTCTTGTTCTGGTGCTGGCTGCCTGGGAGAAGAGACCAACCTCTGCCTGTTTACAACCCCCCTTCAGGTAGTTGTAGAGAGTAATGAGGTCACCCCTGAGTCTCCTCCTCTCCAGGCTAAGCAGCCCCAGCTCCCTCAGTCTCTCCTCATAGGGCTTGTGTTCCAAGCCCCTCACTAACTTCGTTGCCCTTCTCTGGACTCATTCCAGCAAGTCAACATCCTTCCTAAACTGAGGGGCCCAGAACTGGACACAGGACTCCAGGTGTGGCCTAACCAATGCAGTGTACAGGGGCAGAATGACCTCCCTGCTCCTGCTGGCCACACTGTTCTTAATGCAGGCCAGGATGCCATTGGCCCTCTTGGCTGCCTGGGCACACTGCAGGCTCATGTTCAGCCTACCATCAACCAGCACCCCCAGGTCCCTCTCTGCCTGGCTGCTCTCCAGCCACTCTGACCCCAGCCTGTAGCACTGCATGGGGTTGTTGTGGTCAATGTGCAGAACCCAGCACTTGGATGCATTAAATTTCATGCCGATGGACTCTGCCCATCTGTCCAGCCTGTCGAGGTCTCTCTGCAAAGCCTCTCCACCCTCTAGCAGATCAACTCCTGTCCCCAGCTTGGTGTCATCAGCAAATTTACTGATGATGGAGTCAATGCCCTCATCCAGATCATCAACAAAGATGTTAAAGAGGATGGGGCCCAGCACTGATCCTTGGGGGACTCCACTACTGACTGGCCGCCAGCCGGATGTGACACCATTCACCACCACTCTCTGGGTTCGGCCATCCAGCCAGTTCCTAACCCAGCTCAGAGTGCTGCTGTCCAAGCCATGGGCTGACAGCTTGGCCAGGAGTTTGCTATGGGGGACGGTGTCAAAGGCCTTGCTGAGGTCCAGGTAAACTACATCCACAGGCCTCCCCACATCCACCAGGCGGGTCACCTGATCATAGAAGGAGATCAGGTTGGTCAGGCAGGACCTGTCCTTCCTAAATCCATGTTGGCTGAGCCTGATCCCTTGGCCATCCTCTAAGTGCTGTGTTAATGCACTCAGGATGACCTGTTCCATGATCTTGCCTGGCACTGAGGTCAGGCTGACAGGTCTGTAATTCCCTGGCTCATCCAACCGGCACTTCTTATGGATGGGCACCACGTTGGCCAGCTTCCAGTCCTCTGGGACCTCTCCAGTGAGCCAGGACTGCTGAAAAATGATGGAGAGCAGCTTGGCCAGCTCCTCTGACAGCTCCCTCAGCACCCTAGGATGGATCCCATCTGGTCCCATGGACTTGTGGGGATCCAGGCAGCTGAGGACATCACCAACTGCCCCATTTTGGAACAGTGGAAAACTATGCAGCTCCCTGGCTCCTTCTGCCAGCTCTGGAGGCCAGCTGTCTGGAAGGCATTCTGTCCTGCTAGTAAAAATTGAGGCAAAGAAGGTGTTAAGTATCTCTGCCTTTTCCTCATCCCTTGATACAATGTTCCCCTCCGTGTCCACCAAGGAGTGGAGGTTGTCCTTTCCCTTCCTCTTACTATTAATGTATTTATAGAAGGACTTTTTGTTGTCCTTCACAACAGAGGCCAGACTAAGCTCCAAATGTGCTTTTGCCTCCCTAATTTTCTTCCTGCAAGACCTAGCAACATCCTTAAATTTTTCACAGGTTGCCTTCCCTCTCTTCCAAAGGTGATACACCCTCTTTTTTTCCCTTAGTTCCATTAAAAGTTCTTTAACCATCCAGGCTGGCCATCTGCCCCGGCGGCTCATCTTCCGGCACATTGGCACAGCCTGTCCCTGAGCCTTCAACAGTTCTTCCTTGAAGTAGGACCAGCTCTCCTGGACCCCTTTGTTTTTAAGGGCTTTATCCCAAGGAACCCTCTGAATTAGTTCCTTGAGTAGCCTGAAGTCCGTCCTCCGGAAATCCAGAGTGAAGGTCTTCTTGCTACCCCTCTTAGCTTGACCAAATAATGAGAATTCAATTATCTCATGGTCACTGGCCCCTAAGCACCCTCCGACCACCACATCACCCACCAACCCTTCCCCATTGGTGAAGAGGAGGTCAAGCATAGCCTTGCCCCTGGTAGGCTCTCGCAGCACCTGGGATAAGAAGCTGTCCTCCATGCATTCTAAGAACCTCCTAGATTGCCACTTCTCTGCTATGTTAAGATCCCAGCAGATATCAGGCAAGTTGATGTCGCCCATGAGAACAAGGTCAGACGATCTTGAGACAGCCTTAAGCTGCCTATAGAATGACTTTATATCCACAGGTACCTCCACTTAAGGCAGCCGTCGCAGCTACAGAAGAAGCAAATGCTCAAGTGGAGCAGAAGAAACAAAGAAAACCAGATGCAAAGTTGAAACCACCAACTAAAGTAACTGATGAAAAACTAATTTCTTTTGATTCTGACAGCTCTGTTACTCAAGAATCACTCAACAAATCAAACCAGCCACTTTTCCAACCCACAGCACCAAGTTTATCTTCCTCTCTTCCCTTAAATACCACTACTGAAGTTCTCAACTCTGTTCCCTATCCCTTTCCTTTTCCATCAGGTTTTTACCCTCAGCCTCATTCGGTTCCTATACCCCAGCAGACAGGGGCTTTGTCTAGCCCCCCGCCACTTTATGGAGGTGTTTGTGTACCTCCTGCCGCTATTATGAGTAATATGGGGGTGAGGGATGGTGTTAAAATGTCTAATGGATTGTTGATTAATTAACATGTTCCAAGTGTAGCTACACGATTGCAGATTTCAATTTCTGATGTTTTGATGGATAAAGATGATAAGGGTTTTATAAATACAGACATGTTACAGATGCGTGTGATGCCAGTAGTGGTGGAAAAGAGATCAGGAGATGGGACTGCTCCCGTGTATCAATCTCTGTCCTATGATATCTTAACAGAACTAAAACATCATTTTGAATCCCCCCTTTGTCTCCTGGTGGGTCAGAATAAAGGTATTCAAACAGAAGCGATAGATGGACTAGCCACGAGGCAATTAGAAGTGGTTGTGAATTGCTGGCATGAGCCCAAGGACAGGGCTGAACCCACTGCTCTCCTCTTGGTAGGACCATTAGGTGAGGGGAGTGGTGTGTCTCCCAGAGCAGCTAAGGGCTTCTCCCCTAGGTGGTGAGCAGGGGGGTGAAGCGTGATCCAGCAGCTCACCAAAAAGTTGTAAAAGGACCCAGGTGAAATCATTAAGGAAAAAAAAAAAAAGAATTAAAAAAAAAAATAAAAACAAGGAAAAAAATAAAAACAAGGAAAAAATAAAAACAAGGAAAAAATAAAAACAAGGAAAAAAATAAAAACAAGGAAAAAAAAGAAGAAAAAAAAAAGAAAAAAAAAAAGGGGGTGTGTGTGTGAAACCTGGCAGTAGCAGTTTTGTATGTTTTGAGGTTGTGTTTCTCATTTAAACTCTAATGTTGAAGATTCCTTGATGCATTGTCAGAAAGACTTGCCTTGTCACAATATAAAAGACCTCTCATGTAAAGGCATTTTAGTAGAATGTGTACTATGTAGTTCCTTTGCTACTGTGTGTACTACCCACCCATATGTATTAGGAATAGGCATTGATTGTATAGTCTATAACAAATCAAGCATATATCATCTTAGTTGTAGCAATATTATTTTTAAGACTTGTATTATTGATAAAGACATTGATCAACGGAGCATGATTATTCCCTTCCGAAGAAGGGCAGAGGTCTGGATTCCAGTGAATATGACAAGAGGATGGGAGAGTGAGAATGGATTGGACCATGTCATCAGGCTATTAGACCAGGGACTAAAAGACTCTAGAAAAAGGGCAAAAAGATTTGTGGGATGGTTAATTTTTGCTATAATATCAGCTGTGATAATATTAGCATCTGCTGCTGCTTCAGTTGCAGCTTTGACAAAGGGCATACAAACTGCAGACACAGTGAGAACTTTATTAACCAATGTGACAAATGATTTGCAGATGCAGGAAGCTATAGATGAGGAAATAATGGCAAGGCTATATGCACTTGAGGCCAGCGTTGTTTGGTTTGGAGACCAACAAGCTGCCTTGCAGACCCATATGATGCTGCAGTGTGATTGGGAATATCATAAGAAGGACATGTGTGTAACATCCTTGTCTTGGAATGACTCTCAGCATATTTGGAACTCAGTAAGATCACACTTACAAGGGGCCTTCGATAGCTCCTTGAAATATAATGTCCAAACATTGAAGCATCATCTGGAACTGCAATTAACAAATATACAAGAGGTGCAGATCGACTCAACGTGGCAAGCACTGAACAAAGATTTTAGCTGGTTGAATCCAAAAAATTGGTTCTCAGGTCTGAATCTACGAGTGTGGGTTATAGGTGGAATCCTGGTAGTGATTGGTATTGTAATTGTAGTGTTAATGGTATTTGTAATCATAGCTTTTAGGAATACGAGGATGGTCAGAACACAAGTGATGGCTGCTGTTTTAAACAATATAAAAATGGGGAGTTGTAGGAAAGCAGAAAGTATCTATGGAAGGTTTCAGGACAAGAACGAACAACAGGCCACTGATACTGGAAGGATGGCTTGATGATAAAGAAGAGCTGACCATGGTAAACAACCTGACGTGCCAGACAAGAGGACGCTTGTCTCCATGCTGGAGAAGACCAACCTGATATGGGATGAAGATAACAATGGACAGCTGCATATCAAAGGAGAAAACCCAATTAACAGCAGTGGTGCAAGAATGTCAGGGAATTGCTTACCCTGCTCGATTTTTCCTATATAAGCTGCTTGTTCTGTACCAATAAACGATTCCTGCCTCACCAACATGGGAGTCCGTGCATGCTTTCCGAAAGTGACCCACTTCAGATAGCTTCACCAGAACAAAGTAATATGAAGTATGTTAAAGATTTATCTACTAATATTAGGGATTATTATTTTTGAAAGATATTTATGGGCAAACTCTGTATTTATTGAAGATATTTTCCCTGGAGCATAGCTAATGTTTACCAAGCAGGTGTTCTCAGTCCTGGTGCCCCCTGCTGTGGCCACATGAGGAACACCTCCCATGTCCCAGAAGGGTCCAGCCCAGTGGGTGGACACAGGAAGCCAGGTATTTCACCCCCTAATGTCCTGCTTCCCTATAAGACATCAGCGGGGGGTCCTGCACTTCCTCTTTTCTTCCCTCGCTGCTACCTGGTAGTGGGGGGAGCTGTCTCACAGCCTTTTGGGCCTGCCTAGGCCCAAAGCTGGGGGGAAGGGCAATCTCAGATCTGGCCAGTTGAGATTAGCCTAACAGTGGCAGGGGGCAAGGAAAAAAAGAGCCCTGGGGATTTGGGTGTACCCTAAGGTGGGGATGGGTTGTTTCTGGGTGTGCTTTGGGATCTTTTTTGTCACTGCGCTTGAGGTTCTCTGTGAACATTCACTGCTTTCCATTTAAACTTTCCACCACTTTTTTGTAATCCATTTGTCTGAGTTTCATTTTTGCCCTTGGTGGGGTGAGGGTTTATCCTCAACCCATCACAGTGTTGTCCTAGCAGAAATGCTGTTAGTTCTCATTTTTGATAATCCTTTTCTTCAAAGGAAAGGGTAATCAGTGAAAACTAAAACTATCCACTGTTCACATTGTGAGAAGGAGAGACATTACAGCTACTGTTAAGATAGAGTTGTTCTGTTTTAATGAAAAAAAAAATATTTTGCGGAGGCAAACTTTTATTTTAAATATGACTTTGGGACAAAAGATTTATTTCTGTAGATGTTTTAAAAAATTGCATTAACCAACCAGCTGCATTCCCAGAATAAGAAATCATCTTCACTGTGCAACAGAAATTGGAAAATTTGTAGTTCAGTATACTCTGAGTCTTTTTATCTGTACACAGAGTATACATGCATAGCCACTCATACATGCATATTTTTCACTGGTGGCACTGCCTTTCATGCTTTATTATTCTGAAGACATCTCTTGTATAGCGTCATACACTGCAAACTCAATCTATGGGTTGAGTCATTGCTGGACCAGTGCCTGATACAATTAACACAACATATTACATATTCAAGAAAGTGGATTGGAAATGGTGTTACGGACAAGTAGAAAACTCTGATTTTCTTCCCCAAATCTTAATTGGTAATGAGATAAGTCAATGTTGTGCTATTATTGTTTGTGCTAAACTTTATTAGTCATTTACACTGTCTCAGTCCATTGTTGTGAGGCCAGCTGTGGTCCGGTGAGGAATGTTATCTTTGCACCTTCCAAAAGTCATTCCAGTGGCTCTGCCCAACACGCATCAGCTATTGTTTCATAGCTTCATAGTTTCATAGTTTCATAGTTTCATTCAGGGTTGGAAGGGACCACAAGGATCATCCAGCTCCAAGCCCCCTGCCATGGGCAGGGAAACCCCACACTAGATCAGGCTGGACAGAGCCTCATCCAGCCTGCTCTTAAACACCCCCAGGGACGGGGCCTCGACCACCTCCCTGGACAACCCATTCCAGGGTCTCACCACTCTCATGGTGAAGAACCTCCTCCTCACATCTAGCCTGAATCTCCCCACCTCCAGCTTCATTCCATTCCCCCTAGTCCTATCACTACCTGACATCCTGAGAAGTCCTTCCCCAGCCTTCCTGTAGGCCCCCTTCAGATACTGGAAGGCCACAATTAGGTCACCTCGGAGCCTTCTCTTCTGCAGACTGAACAGCCCCAACTCCTTCAGTCTGTCCTCATAGGAGAGGTGCTCCAGCCCTCTGATCATCCTCGTGGCCCTTCTCTGAACACGTTCCAGCACCTCCACATCCCTCTTGTAATAGGGACTCCAGAACTGGACACAGTACTCCAGATAGGGTCTTACCAGGGCTGAGTAGAGGGGGAGGATCACCTCCCTCGACCTGCTAGCCACACTTCTCCTGATGCAGCCCAGGATCTGATTGGCCTTGCGGGCTGCAAGTGCACATTGAGAGCTCATGTTGAGCTTTTTGTCCACCAGTACCCCCAAGTCTCTCTCCTCAGGGCTACTTTCCAGCCAGTCACTGCCCAGCCTGTATTTGTGCCTGGGATTGCCTCGACCCAGATGCAGGACCCTGCACTTACTCTTATTGAACTTCATGAGGTTGGCTTGTGCCCACCTCTCCAGCCTGTCAAGGTCCCTCTGGATGGCCTCCCTTCCCTCCAGCGTGTCTGCTGCACCACACAGCTTGGTGTCATCAGCAAACTTGCTGAGGGTGCGCTCAATGCCACTGTCCATGTCACCCACAAACATGTTGAACAAGACAGGTCCCAGGACTGATCCCTGAGGGACTCCGCTTGTCACTGGCCTCCACTGGGACATGGACCCATTGACAGCCACTCTTTGGGTGCGGCCATCAAGCCAGTTCCTTATCCATCTAGTGGTCCACCCATCAAACCCATGTGTCACCAGTTTGGAGACCAGGATGTGGTGCGGGACAGTGTCGAAAGCTTTGCTCAGGTCTAGGTAAATGACATCAGTTGCTCGCCCCTCATCTATTAATGTTGTCACCTGCTCATAGAAGGCCACCAGGTTGGTCAGGCAGGATCTGCCCTTGGCAAAGCCATGCTGACTGTTCCCAATCACCTCCTCACTATTCTTTTGAGCGAGTAGTGACTCCAGGAGGATCTGCTCCATGATCTTTCCAGGCACAGAGGTGAGACTGACTGTCCATTAGTTCCCTGGTTCCTCCTTCTTACCCTTTTTGAAGATGGGGGCAATGTTTCCCCTTTTCCAGTCCGTGGGGACTTCACCAGATTGCCATGACTTTTGAAATATAATAGAGAGGGGTTTAGCAACCTCATCTGCCAGTTCTCTCAGCACCCGTGGGTGTATCCCGTCGGGTCCCATGGACTTGAACACTTTCAGGTTCTTCAGATGATCACGAACCTGATCTGCACTTACAATGGGCAGTTCTTCCTCCCCGTCCCTGGCTTTGACTTCCATAACATCAGGAGTGTGGCTAGAGGCCCTTGCAGTGAAGACTGAGGTAAAGAAGTTATTAAGTACCTCAGCCTTTTCCTCATCACTTGTGACCATGTCACCAGTTTCCTTTCTGAGGGGGCCCACACCTTCCCTAGTCTTCTTCTTCCCATTAATATACCTGTAGAAGTTCTTAGTGTTCCCTCTAATCTCCCTGGCTAGATTCAATTCAAACTCTGCTTTGGCTTTCCTAACCAGGACTCTCGCTGCTCGGGCAGCTTCCTTATATTCCCCCTGTTCTACCTGTCCTTCTCTCCACTTCCTGTAGAGTTTCCTTTTAAGTAATAGTGTGTCCAGTAGCTCCTTGCCCATCCAGGCAGGCCTCCTAGCATTCTTACCTGCTTTTCTCTTTGTTGGTACACAGAGCTCCTGGACACAGAGGAGGTGGTCCTTGAATATTGACCAGCTGTCCTGGGTCCCTCTTCCCTCCAGGGCTTTGTCCCACGACACTTTGGCTAGCAGATCCCTGAAGCGATCAAAATCTGCACGCCTAAAGTCTAGGGTTGTGAGCTTGGAATCCTTCCTCCTGATTGCCCTGAGGATGTTAAATTCAACTGCTTCATGGTCACTGCAGCCAAGGCCGTCTCTGAGCCTCACATTGGTTACCAGCCCTTCCCTGTTGGTGAGAACAAGGTCCAGCATAGCACCATTTCTTGTTGGTTCCTCTACCATTTGGAGGAGGAAGTTGTCTTCTCTGCAGTCCAGGAACATCCTGGATTGCTGGTGCCTTGCTGTGTTGTCCCTCCAGCAGATGTCTGGGTGGTTGAAATCACCCATGAGGACCAGGGCTTGTGACCTGGAAGCCGCTTCTATTTGCCTATGGAGGGCCTCATCTGCTTGGATCTGCTGGTCAGGTGGCCTGTAGGAGACCCCCACAGTAATATCTCCTTCCCCTGTCCTGCCTTTAATTTTAACCCATACGCTCTCAACTAGCTCATCATCCCTCCCCAGGTGGAGCTCCACTGATTCCAACTGGCTACTGACATAGAGGGCAACACCTCCTCCTCTCCTTCCCTGCCTATCCTTCCTAAAGAGTTTATATCCATCTATGCCTACATTCCAGTCATGGGATTCATCCCACCAAGTTTCAGTAACAGCCACTATGTCGTGGCATCCCAGCAGCACAGTGGCCCTTAACTCATCCTGTTTGTTGCCCAAGCTGCGTGCATTTGCATAGAAGCACTTCAGCTGGGCTGGCCCTGTCCTCCTCTTGTGCCAAATCCCCTCGGTTTCCACAGAATGTCCTGTTGGATCATTCGTGGCTTGCCTCAGGGCATCAAGTTGAGAGCCCTTACCATCTCTCCTTCTCTCTACTGCTAGTGAGCTGCCCCTCTGTTTGTCACCAGCCAGCAGGAGACTATTAACCCCTTCCCCCTTCAAATCTAGTTTAAAGCCCTATCAATGAGCCCTGCCAATTCCTGCCCCAGGATTCTTATCCCCCTCTGGGACAAGTGTGTCCCATGAGTTGTTTTCAGCTCAGGTGCCTTGAAAACCAATCCATGATTGTGGAACCCAAAGCCCTGTCGATGGCACCAGCCCCTGAGCCATGAATTGATCTGTCGGCCCTTCCTCAGTGTGTCCTCATCCATTGCTGACGTTAGAGGGATGGCTGAGAACACAACTTGAGCCCCTGATCCCTTTAGCATTTGCCCTAAGGTTCTGAAGTCTTTTTTAATAGATTGTGAGCCTCTCATTGTTACATCATCACTGCCCACCTGAAAGACCAGCAGTGGGTAGTAGTCTGAAGGACTCACGAGGTTGGGAATTCTGTCTACAACGTCTTTAACTTGGGCACCAGGGAGGCAGCTGACCGCTCTATGAAATTGGTCTGGTCTGCATATTGGGCCCTCTGTTCCCCTCAGTAGGGAGTCTCCTATGACGATGACCCTGCGAGGTTTCTTTTCTGGGTAAGTTTTGATGGCTGGCCTGAGGCAACCTGTCATTGGTACAGCTTCTGACCTTCTTGAGTCCTCAGCCTCACCAATGACCTGTTCCTCCTGCAGAGCCTCATACCTGTTCTGTAACTGCACTGGAGGCAGCGTGCTGCTCACAGGAGCAGACTTCCTTTGTTTGCACTTCTTTTGTCGGGCAGAGACCTGTTCCCATTGGCCCTGCTCATGTGGGTTACAACAGGGAGGTTGAGAATCTTGCTTCTGGGGAGGTATCAAACTCCCTGTTCCCCTAAGTGTTACCCCCTGTTCTGGTTTAGAAGAGATTACATTATGGGAATCGTCAATTTTCTGCTCACCATCTCTTGTAGCTCTTAGCCTTTCCACCTCTTCTTTTAGTTTGACCACCATGCTCATCAGGTCACTGACCTGCTCACACCTGAAACAGCTGCTCCCTCCAGCCTCCATATCGAGTGCCAGGCTCCAGCACTCACTGCAGCCACCTACCTGAACATCTGCATGCTTGTGGGTGGTCTCTGTTTGGGTGCCCACTGTCCTTCTGCTAGCCTTTGCTCTAGTGGTAACCATCTTGCAGTAACCACCCTCTCCACACGGCTTTTTTTTTTTTTTTTTTTTTCCCTGTCAGTGAGCAGTCGAGCTGCGCTTCTCAAGCTGCCCCCTCTGTCTTCAGCCACGCGCTGGGTTCTGTTTGGTTTGCGCATGGTCTCTGCGGCAACCCCTCCCCCAGCTGCGTCACTGCCCTCCGGCAAGTAGGCAGTCTGAGCCCCCTGCCCCTCCTCCTCTCTTCGGGAAGCCTCAAGCCACCAGCCCCTTACCGCCTGAAAAGCAAGGGAATCAAAGCCAAAAGCCAAACTCCCAGAGCTGCGCTTCTCAAGCTGCCTCCTCTGTCTTCAGCCACGCGCTGGGTTCTGTTTGGTTTGCGCGCGGTCTCCGCGGCAACCCCTCCCCCAGCTGCGTCACTGCCCTCTGGCAAGTAGGCAGTCTGAGCCCCCTGCCCCTCCTCCTCTCTTCGGGAAGCCTCAAGCCACCAGCCCCTTACCGCCTGAAAAGCAAGGGAATCAAAGCCAAAAGCCAAACTCCCAGAGCTGCGCTTCTCAAGCTGCCTCCTCTGTCTTCAGCCACGCGCTGGGTTCTGTTTGGTTTGCGTGTGGTCTCCGCGGCAACCCCTCCCCCAGCTGCGTCACTGCCCTCCGGCAAGTAGGCAGTCTGAGCCCCCTGCCCCTCCTCCTCTCTTCGGGAAGCCTCAAGCCACCAGCCCCTTACCGCCTGAAAAGCAAGGGAATCAAAGCCAAAAGCCAAACTCCCAGAGCTGCGCTTCTCAAGCTGCCTCCTCTGTCTTCAGCCACGCGCTGGGTTCTATTGTCTGGGCAAGCAGGAAGTGATTTTATCTTTGTTGAGCCACACCAGGAGAGACAAGCTTTTTGTCTCTCAGAATGTGGCACCATTCACCACCACTCTCTGGGCTCAGCCCTCCAGCCAGTTTCTGACCCAGTGCAGAGTGCTGCTGTCAGAGGGCTGCCAGCTTGGTCAGGAGTTTGCTGCGGATGGTAGTATCAAAAGCCTTGCTGAAGTCCATGCAGACTAAATCCACAGCATTCCCCACATCCACCAATAGGGTCACCTGATCACAGAAGGAGATCAGGTTGATGTGTCAGGACCTACCCTTCCTAAATCCATGTTGGCTAGGCCTGATCCCTTGGCCACCCTGCAAATGTGCTGTTATTGCCCTCGTGATGATCTGCTCCATAATGTTGCCCGGTGCTGAGGTCAGGCTTATGGGTCTTTAGTTTCCAGGTTCCTCCATCTGGCCCTTCTGGTGGATGGGCATCACATTGGCTAGTTTCCAGTCTTCTGGGACCTCTCAGGTGAGCCAGGTCTGGTGGAAAATGATCGAGAGTGGCTTGGACAGCTCATTTACCAGCTCTCTCAGTACCCTAGCACAGACCGCATCCAGTCCTATGGATTTGTGAGTATCCAAGTGGCTCCTCAAGTCCTTAACTCCTTCCTCATGGATTTCAGGGGTACTACACTGCTCCCTGACCCCATCTACCAGTTCAGGAGGCCAGTTATCCTGGAGTCCTCCTGCCTTACTGCTCAAAATGGGGGCAAAGAATGTATTTAGTACATCTGCCTTTTCCTCATCTTTAGTTACAATATTCCTCTCCTAATCCAATAAAGAGTGGAGGTTCTTCTTACCTCTCTTTTTTAGCATTAATATATTTATAAAAACATTTTTTATTTGATGAGGAAAAGGCTGAGGTACTTAATAACTTCTTTACCTCAGTCTTCACTGCAAGGGCCTCTAGCCACACTCCTGATGTTATGGAAGACAATGCCAGGGACGGGGAGGAAGAACTGCTCATTGTAAGTGCAGATCAGGTTCGTGATCACCTGAAGAACCTGAAAGTCTTCAAGTCCATGGGACCCAACAGGATACACCCACGGGTACTGAGAGAACTGGCAGATGAGGTTGCTAAACCCCTCTCTATTATATTTCAAAAGTCATGGCAATCTGGGGAAGTCCTCACAGACTGGAAAAGGGGAAACATTACCTCCATTTTCAAAAAGGGTAAGAAGGAGGAACCAGGGAACTAATGGACAGTCAGTCTCACCTCTGTGCCTGGAAAGATCATGGAGCAGATCCTCCTGGAGGCACTACTGGCTCAGAAGAATAGTGAAGAGGTGATTGGGAACAGTCAGCATGGCTTTGCCAAGGGCAAATCCTGCCTAACCCACCTGGCAGCCTTCTATGAGCAGGTGAGGAAATTAATAGATGAGGGGCGAGCAACTGATGTCATTTACCTGGACCTGAGCAAAGCCTTCAACACTGTCCCGCACCACATCCTGGTCTCCAAACTGGTGACACATGGTTTCTATGGGTGGACCACTAGATGGATAAATAACCGGCTTGATGGCCACACCCAAAGAGTGGCTGTCAATGGGTCCATGTCCCAGTGGAGGCCAGTGACAAGCGGAGTCCCTCAGGGATCAATCCTGGGACCTGTCTTGTTCAACATCTTTGTGGGTGACATGGACAGTGGCATTGAGTGCCCCCTCAACAAGTTTGCTGATGACACCAAGCTGTGTGGTGCAGCAGACACGCTGGAGGGAAGGGAGGCCATCCAGAGGGACCTTGACAGGCTGGAGAGGTGGGTACAGGCCAACCTCATGAAGTTCAAGAAGAGCAAGTGCAGGGTCCTGCATCTGGGTTGAGGCAATCCCAGGCACAAATCCACGCTGGGCAGTGACTGGCTGGAAAGTAGCCCTGAGGAGAGGGACTTGTGGGTGCTGGTGGACGAGAAGCTCAACATGAGCTCTCAGTGTGCGCTTGCAGCCTGCAAAGCCAATCAGATCCTGGGCTGCATCAGGAGAAGTGTGGCCAGCAGGTCAAGGGAGGTGATCCTCCCCCTCTACTCAGCTCTGGTGAGACACCATCTGGAGTACTGTGTCCAGTTCTGGAGCCCCTATTAAAAGAGGGATGTGGAGGTGCTGGAAGGTGTCCAGAGAAGGGCCACGAGGATGATCAGAGGGCTGGAGCACCTCTCCTATGAGGACAGACTGAAGGAGTTGGGGCTGTTCAGTCTGCAGAAGAGAAGGCTCCGAGGTGACCTAATTGTGGCCTTCCAGTATCTGAAGGGGGCCTATGGGAAGGCTGGGGAAGGACTTGTCAGGATGTCAGGTAGTGATAAGACTAGGGGGAATGGAATGAAGCTGGAGGTGGGAGATTCAGGCTGGATGTGAGGAGGAGGTTCTTCACCATGAGAGTAGTGAAACCCTGGAATTGGTTGTCCAGAGAGGTGGTCGAGGCCCCGTCCCTGGAGGTGTTTAAGACTAGGCTGGACGAGGCTCTGTCCAGCCTGATCTAGTGTGGGGTGTCCCTGCCCATGGCAGGGGGTTTGGAACTAGATGATCCCTGTGGTCCCTTCCAACCCTGAATGAAACTATGAAACTATGAAACTATATTCAAAAGTACCTAAGGAGAAACAGCTACCGGTATAGAGTGTTATATGTCAAGACAGAGAGAAAATGTACCTCAACAATTACAGGCTACTGAAATGGATAGTGAGAAACAAACTGCTCCCTGAGCGATGCCTTATTGTAACAATGAACTCTAGAATGATGTTACCTTTTGTTCTAATTTACAGGCCAGAAAATAAATTCTAGTGAAGTGACAGGAGAGTGGATCTGCATTACGATTTCCAAGGATTTTTTTTTTCTTTAAATATGGTCAAAGAAAAAACAAAATAATTGCTGTATGGCCTTAATGGCCTTGGGACTCTTACTGTTTTTAAATTATTATGCTTTTTTTCTCCCACCCTTCCTTCTTTAAGAGCCATGTAAGGTAGCAAATGTCAGTCTGTAGAGGAAGATTGAAGTAATTATTTCAGGAATGCACTGGTTCTTGTCAGAGAAGATCTTTCAAGAATTATTACTATATATATACTTTATTGTTGTATGAAGTTACACAGTTTCATTTGCTAGGAGATTAGATTTTGTGAGATTAGGGTTCCTTCATTGCTTTTCTTAAGACAGTTGGCAGTAGAATTAAAAGTGATTTCAGAAGTGATCTTTGTAAATGAGATCCATTTTCAAAACATCTTAAGTAATGTAAATTCTACTTATTTTTTTTCCTTAAAAATATTTTTATTAATGATATGGGTGATAATTGTTAATCTGTAAATTTATTTTAAAACTACAGTTTGAGTGCTGCTGACAAGGATGCTTTTGTGTTCTCCTTCCCTAGTTTCCTAAGGCGATGTTGAGATTCTCTCTGTGTGAATTTAGCAATTTGCAGTAATTTCATAAAAACTATTATGATGCAGTTGGTTAACCAGAGAATTACAAGGACCTACACTTATGCCACCTATTCCCAATGGAAGAAGATTCAAAGCAAACTACAGAAATCATTAGATTTAACAACCATTTCCTAAATAATGAAAAGTGGGGATTTAAACAGGAACAAGAGCTCCTAGTCTGAGAAGAGGAATTATTTGATTTAAAGAAAATTAACAGTATTGGATGCTGACTGAAGGAAATAAAAAAGGTTACACATTCCAGAGGACAAATCATTAACAAAAATTTCTTTGAATACTGAAAAGCTCGTTAGTTTATTTCTCAAAGCTATAGTAAAATGTTTGAAAAATTAAGGGCCATAAGGTCATGTGAGCATTTTAGTGCTATTTTTTAGATGTGTAAATTTGTTTTATTAGAATCTTGGAATGATTTGATTCATATATAAACTGTGCATGTTACATGAAGGGTGTATGAGATTACGCTATGGAAAAGACTGGTCATAACAGAAATTTTTAAGAAATTAGCATGGAATTCTTTGGGCCATGCTATAGGTCCTTTCTCTTTTTTACAAGTTGAAACCGGTGTGTTAAATTTCTAGTGGAATGGTACCTTCTCTTGCTTATGTAAGAAAGTATGGACAGAATCACCCTGAACTACGACAAGTACAAAGAATGCAACGGATTCAGTGTGGGTCCAGTGTGATGACACAACTGAGATATCCAGCAGTGAAAGGTATGAAAAGAAATTATATTTAGCTATTAGTATGCTAACATCCCCCTAACAGACATTATTTTACGCCTTTTGTTTGTATAGGATTTACCACAATATAGTTCTATTCTTTACACTACCTCAAATACCAGAGAAGAATAAATTGCCAATCATGAAGCTACTGTATGTGGCATCTTATTTAGAATTCCAGTACCTTAGGAGGATATTGAAAGGTCATATTTGGTAGATCTAATGAGGGGAGCCGAGGGATGTGGGCTGGTTGTTATTCTTGTATCTTTTTGTTTCATTTTGTTTTAGTCAAACATGGAGAAACATGAAAAGAAAAAATTCTTGTTTATCAGAAGGGTAACCAGAACTTTACTGGAAAATGTTAATTAGAATCACCAAAATTATTGGGGAAAATATTGCCTTTCTATACTCTGTCTAGATATGGAAATATCCTATGACTGGGAAGGATTAAAAAGATTGAAAGAACCAAATTTGTTAAAAAAATCCAAAAACAAACAAAAAACCAAACTGTTTAGTCATATACTACAAGAGGACAATTATATGTTAATATATCCAAATACATTGCTATGCTGCTCCACATGATAAAATGTGTGATGGTTTAACCCACACACATCAACAAAAGCTCAGCTGATCACAGTCTGGGAAGAAAATTAAGCTGTATTTTACAAGCAATAATGGATTACAATTGTGATGGGTTGAGGCACCCTTCCCCACAACAGGCAAAAATGAGACTCAGATAAACGGATTGCAAAAGAGTGGTGGAAAGTTTAAATGGAAAGGAGAATGTTTACAGAGAGCCAGAAGTGTAGTGAGAAAAGAGATCCCAAAGCACACCTAGAAACATCCCATCCCCACCTGAGCGTATACCCAAAACCCCCCAGGGCTCCTTCTTCCCAATTTCTATCCAGTTCAAATCTGTGTTCTCACACGGTGGCTGTAAGTGGTGTACAGGACAGAATAATAAGGCACACAAATACAATGGTTTCTGTGGATATCCCTCATGTCTATAGCAAAAGCTGCACAGGCTAGATGTGGTTTCTGTGTATTTAGAAAGCTTCAGAGCATTTCTGTTCCCCTGGTAGTGCAGTCTTTATCTGAAACCCATGCTAGCAATCAGTATGTGTCAGGCCTGTCCAATCTCTGCCCTCAGATATAGAAGAAAACAGCTCCTTTTCTTTGTGTTGAATCAATTCCTTCTACCTCATCTTATACTGTCTGTCACTTCTTGCCAAAGCAGAGAGAACATTTCTTTTTTGTTTGCTGCTTTTGCGGTTTTGTAGCCCTGTGTTTTTCTCCCACGCAGCAACATCGTATATTATTTGATTACACCTTGTAATGACTTTGTGCACTTTATGCACAAGCTATTCCATAATTTTGAACATCTTTTTTTTTTTTTTTTTCCTGCAGAAACTTCTTTCTGTTCTATAAAGTAATATTTGGAAAGGTAAACAAGATCTACACTCTACTCAAAAGGACAAAACCCAGAAATTTGTAAACTGCCAAGGTGATATCTTCTGGATGTTTCCAGTACCTTCCTGATTTCTACTATTTTTTAATTTTTTTTTTAATCATTCTTGCTTACTGAAGCTTACATTTTCAAGGAAGAATTTATTGCTATGCCAAGGGATTTTTGAGTGACAATGAAAACACAGAGAACATTACTTCCTAAATGTGATTCTTCACCAATTTCATCACAATGAATTTAATCTGTAATATAATTTTCCTACCATTTAATTTAAAAAGGTTGTTCTGTAATTCTTCACAGCCAGTCTTCTTGTTTATTAATTTTATTCTGAAGAAGTTAATATCATCTCAAAACTTTTTATCATACAGTCCACTTAGTTTTCTAGGCTGATATAAACGCTTTGAACAAAGTAACTCCCAACACGTGTCACTGCAGAACTCTACTGGTTATAAGTTTCCCTTCTGACCATTTACACTTCAGTTTGTGCCTTGTAAATAGTTATTGCCACAGTACAGATATTTACCTCCTCTCTACCATGGCTACTTATTTCCCCAGTATCCTTTGGTGAGGTACATTGCTTTAAGACTTTTGGAAATTCAGGCTTCAGCTGAATTTATGCAATAGGCACATGTTATTTAACTTTTCAGAAAAGCTCAGTAGAGCTTAAAGTGGAATGTCTTCTTACTGAAGCTGTGCTGGTTATTCGTAAGGACATTATATCTATCCAAGTATCTTTATTTATTCTATGTCAGAATCACAGAGTCAGAGAACATATTCAGTTGGAAGAGGCCTCAAAGGTCATCTAGTCCAACCCTCTACACAGCAATAGTAAATGATATGGATAAAGAACTGGCTTGATGGCCGCACCCAAAGAGTGGCTGTCAATGGTCCATGTCCCAGTGGAGGCCAGTGACAAGCGGAGTCCCTCAGGGATCAGTCCTGGGACCTGTCTTGTTCAACATGTTTGTGGGTGACATGGACAGTGGCATTGAGCGCACCCTCAGCAAGTTTGCTGATGACACCAAGCTGTGTGGTGCAGCAGACATGCTGGAGGGAAGGGAGGCCATCCAGAGGGACCTTGACAGGCTGGAGAGGTGGGCACAAGCCAACCTCATGAAGTTCAAGAAGAGCAAGTGCAGGGTCCTGCATCTGGGTCGAGGCAATCCCAGGCACAAATCCAGGCTGGGCAGTGACTGGCTGGAAAGCAGCCCTGAGGAGAGAGACTTGGGGGTGCTGGTGGACGAGAAGCTCAACATGAGCTCTCAGTGTGCGCTTGCAGCCTGCAAAGCCAATCAGATCCTGGGCTGCATCAGGAGAAGTGTGGCCAGCAGGGCAAGGGAGGTGATTCTCCCCCTCTACTCAGCTCTGGTGAGACACCATCTGGAGTACTGTGTCCAGTTCTGGAGCCCCTATTACAAGAGGGATATGGATGTGCTGGAGAGTGTCCAGAGAAGGGCCACGAGGATGATCAGAGAGCTGGAGCACCTCTCCTATGAGGACAGACTGAAGGAGTTGGGGCTGTTCAGTCTGCAGAAGAGAAGGCTCCAAGGTGACTTAATTGTGGCCTTCCTACAAGAAGGCGGGGGAGGGACTTCTCAGGATGTCAGGTAGTGATAGGACTAGGGGGAATGGAATGAAGCTGGAGGTGGGAGATTCAGGCTGGATGTGAGGAGGAAGTTCACCATGAGAGTAATGAGGCCCTGGAATGGGTTGTCCAGGGAGGTGGTTGGGGTGCCGTCCCTGGAGGTGTTTAAGGCCAGGCTGGACAAGGCTCTGTCCAGCCTGATCTAATGTGGGGTGTCCCTGCCCATGGCAGGGGGTTTGGAACTAGATGATCCTTGTGGTCCCTTCCAACCCTGACTGATACTATACTATGATACTATGAAGATTCAACACTAAACCATGTATCTAAGCTCCAGGTCCACATTATGCTTCAGCACCTGCAGGGACAGTGACTCCCACACTGCGCTGAACAGATCCTTCCAACTTTTGATAATTCTTTGTGTGAAGAAGTATTTCCTAACATCCAGCCTGAACTTCCCCTGGTGTAGCTGGTAACTATTTCCTCTAGTCCTGTTGTTTGACATAAAGGAAAAGAGACTGGCCCCTACCTCACTCCAACCTCCCTTCAGCTAGTTGTAGAGAGTGATGAGGTCTTCCCTCAGCTTCCTCTTCTTTAGACTGAATAACCCCAGCTGCCTCAGAAACTCCTTGTAGGTCATGTGTTCCAGGCCCTTCACTAGCCTTGATGTCCTTCTCCAGACACACTTCAGATCCTTAATATCATTGTATGTAGGGCCCAGAATGGAAAGCAACATTCAAGGTGTGGCGTCATCAGTGCTGAGTACATGAGGATGATCATGTCCCTGTTTCTGCTGGCTGCTGTGTTTCTAATACAAGCCAGCATGTCATTGGCTTTCATGGCCACCTGGGCAATGTGCTGACCCTCATTCAGGTGACTGTCAACTAATACACCCAGGTCTCTCTCCGAGTTACAGCTTTCCAACCAGACAGCTCCAGATCTGTAGCTTACCACGGGTTTGTTGTTGAACGTCATATGATTAACCTTGGCCCATCAGCCTAACCTGTTGAGATCCCATTGTAAAGCTTCCCTACCCTCGAGCATGTCAACACATCTTGGTCTCTTCTGCACATACTGAGGATCCACTCAATTCTCTCATCCAGTTCGCTAACAAAGACATCAAAGAGGAGAGGCCCCAGTACTGAAACCTAGGGGAACAACACTACAGACTGGGTACCCAGCCAGATTTAATTCCATTTACCACCACACTTTGACCCTGCCATCCAGCCTTTTTTTTTTTTTGTGCAGCACAGAGTGCACTTGTCCAAGCCTTTTGTCATGAGTTTCTGAAGGGAGACAGTGGCTGTACTAGAGTCCAAGCAGACAATGTCCACAGCACTTTTGTCACCTACTGGGCGGGTCACCTTACCTCAGAAGGAGATCAGTCAGGCAGAACCTGCCTTTGAATGTTGAATAACTTGCAAAGTTCAGATATCAGGAGTTTCCAAGAACACCTCTTCACTTTTTAAACATTTTATTTTGCTTTCAAAATTTTTGACAGACACCTTGTCTGCCCTTTTCAATTTCAACTTACTTCTAAGTAAAACTTTATGCAGTGTTAATCAAAAAGTAGTCTTGTGTCATGATAGGAAGGAAATCAAGTGATTCTTGCCAGCTTTTCATGATAAAGTGCTATTTATTAGAAGAATTTTTAGTCCATACTTTAAAGATGTAAGCAATACATACAGCTTAATACTACTCACATGTGAGGAAATAATGCAGTATAGCTACTGTGTGTGTACTATCACTATGAAGTGCAGTATTATTTAGGCATTTCTACATTTTATTTACCATAATGAAGATACTAGGAAGTGAATTAAGGTATCACTTCTGCACTATCAGTCCAATATACCTACCTATCATTGTTAAAAAACCTTTGTCTAAATACTGCATGAAATGCTTAAAGGGAAATGGTGAGCTGCAGTTCTATTCAACTCAGGAGTACCAGAATGATAGAACATGGTCCCATACATTGAGTTACTGAGATAGTAAGACACCTCAACCCTTCCCCTTCATTCTCTCCCATCCATATTCAAATTACTCTCCTACTCCTACTATTCAGAGGAGCGGTCCTCCTAATTATAGCATTAAATAGCAAAGATCAGCTAGGTTCTCAACATACAATATTTACTGCTCTGAGTTTTTGATATTTTATGTGATTTCTTTTTTTTTTGTCTTCTTTTTTTTTTTCTTTTTTCCTTCTTCTTTTTTTTTTTTTTTAATTAGTTTCCTTTACTCACCAGAAGATATTAAATGTCTTTATTTATCATAAATATATATTATTATAATCCCTTTTCAGCCATATAAAATTTAGAAAAGGATTTTTTTGTTGTTGTTTTCTCCATGTAACGTTGGAAGTTTTACTTCTTTTGTTTTCAGTCAAATTGCTATTGTTTCTAAATACTACGAGAGGATATTATACCACAAGAGCATGATAGAATTAACAATCTGAAGGCTAAAGGTTTTCTAATAGAAATTCCTGAAAAAAATGAACTTGAGTTAAGTTTATTCCATTTATTACTCATACATCACAGTCATCAGCTTGTGAATATCCACAGAAAAAATAAATGTGTGGAAAAAAGTTAAAGCTGTAACTGCTGAAGACCAAATGAAAGATATTCATGAAAAAAAAAAAAAAGAGAGATTTTATTGGATTTGAGAAAAGCTCAAATTGAATATTTCAATTTAATTTCCCTTCTAATGAAACTCCACAGGATTTAGTGGGCTTACATCTTCATAGAATTTGTCTCTTATTGTCTCTTATTGTGCTTAACCACTTTCAGTAAGAAAGGAACTAAACTACTGAATAAAACTGCAAATGATTTTGAATACTTACAAAAGTATAGTGCTTACAGAAGTCAAAGATTAAATACTCTGAGGAGGAATATGAACACCACACAGAATTCATAATTGAAGGGGGGAAAAACTGTAAAGAGAAATAAAGTTAACATGCTTTTAAATCCGTTATTTCCTGCTTCTATCACTTTCTTATTTAGAATAGAATAAATAGAATAAACCAGGTTGGAAGAGACATTCAAGATCATCGCGTCCAACCTATCACCCAACACCACCTAATCAACTAACCCATGTAACCAAGCACCCTGTCAAGTCTCCTCCTGAACACCCCCAGTGACGGTGACTCTACCACCTCCCCAGGCAGTCCATTCCAATGGGCAATCACTCTCTCTGCGTAAAACTTCCTCCTGATCTCTAGCCTGAACTTCCCCTGGTGCAGCCTGAGACTATGTCCTCTTGTTCTGGTACTGGCTGCCTGGAAAAAGAGACCATCATCTGCCTGTTTACAACCCCCCTTCAGGTAGTTGTAGATAGCAATAAGGTCACCCCTGAGTCTCCTCCTCTCCAGGCTAAGCAGCCCCAGTTCCCTCAGTCTCTCCTCATAGGGCTTGTGTTCCAAGCCCCTCACTAACTTCGTTGCCCTTCTCTGGACTCGTTCCAGCAAGTCAACATCCTTCCTAAACTGAGGGGCCCAGAACTGGACACAGGACTCCAGGTGTGGCCTAACCAGTGCAGGGTACAGGGGCAGAATGACCTCCCTGCTCCTGCTGGCCACACTGTTCTTAATGCAGGCCAGGATGCCATTGGCCCGCCTGGCCACCTGGGCACACTGCAGGCTCATGTTCAGCCTACCATCAACCAGCATCCCCAGGTCCCTCTCTGCCTGGCTGCTCTCCAGCCACTCTGACCCCAACTCACAGCAACTGCATCTACACAGCATATTCTAATATAATTGAAAAACTGCACAGGAAGAGATGCTCCTGCGTAAGTAATCAATACAAAGTTTGCTGAACTTGAAACACACTCCCTTAGTCAGTAGTCAAACGATGCAAGATGCAATGTTTGACTTTCGGCTAAAGAATTTTTACGCCTTAACAGGTATTTTGTCTTAAACAGATACAAAACCAATTCATGTACATATACGCAAAGGACTTTTTCAAAATTATATCATTCATACTGCTTTTTTTGTCTCTAAGGAAAACTACAAGACATGAAAGTACTCCACAAATTACTGTAATGATAAGTAGTAATATCATTAATTACTCTAAGATTATTAACTTGTCATCTAATGATAATAAGCTATTTAAGGTCTACTGTAAACAAAGTTGCATAAAAATTGTAAAAATTTCTAGGAAGTCCAAATTGCTGAAGTCTACAACAATTAATAGATGCCATCATTTTCAAGAGATAAGATAAGAAAAACAGGTAAACAAAGTATTTCACTATAATAACTACAAAAAATTTTTCAACATAGGTTACTCTTTTCATCTTTTCAGTGGTGAATTTAGCATCTTAAAGTGTTTTGTGCATAACTGTTTCTTTTAAATTTTGACATCAAAATTATTTGTCTTGGTTTAACAAGATTCAATCCTGTCAGTTTTGATCCTCAAAATCAACATTCTTATCTGCTAACAAAGAGGAACATTCATTAAACCTTGTAATATAGTATTGGGAAAGTGATGTTTTGCATATGCATTCACATACACATATGTAGAAATTTTATCTGCATCTAGTTAAAGGTTGAGATATTTTTGGAAAACAGCATGGTGCTTAAATATTTTGTTTTGATTGTAACTTGGAAGATTTGTTATCTTACTTCCAAAATAAGAGAAGTAGAATACTGTGGTGAGACTACCTGCAAAAATGTGGCCCTTGGAGCCTGGTCAAAATGGGATGCACTTTACACTAAACAGCCTGATGAAGAGATAAATGAGAAAAAACTTTTAGATATTTATAAAGAGCATCTTACGGAATATCCTCTTAAATGAATGATAAATTTACAAGTGTAATACAGAGATTTAGGAATAACTTGGAGGGAAAAAAAGCCCAGTCATAATAGTAAAATGTGAAGAGCAAAATGAAGAAAAAGTCAAAAGGAGGATAAGGTGCCTCCAAAATATTTAAGAACTGTTAAGTTTTGCATAAAAAGATATATAGTTTAAATAGAACCAAATTTTGTGCTTTACTTTTGAATTACGATAGAAGACTACATAAATAATAGGTAGACATGCTTCAAATATTATGACAGAGATTTACCTGAGAATTCTATATGCAGTATTTTTTCTTCTACCCATTTAATTCCCTTTAAGTAAAGCAGAAAACCAATAGCCATCTAGCCCCCTCCCAAACAAACCAAACCAAAACTAAAACACAAAAATATCAATGCTAAAGAGAAAGTAGAAACATAGTGTTAATGAGATTCAAACAATAAAGATATGATGGACTTCAGATAAAAGGAAAGCATGAGTTTCCCTGCATTTTAATCACTGAGATCACAGTTTTGATGAATGTGCCATAAGGACTGTTTTGTGCTCTGATTCCATGGTGAATGAAAGGAAAAAAAATGAACAGTTTTATATTGAACGCTTACTGACAGATGATATATCTGTTGGGATTATTATTAGAAAATTAGGGAAGGTGATACCTGGCTAGGGAACTGCTACAAGATAATTATAAGAGAAGACAGACATCTAAGTGCAAAATATTAACATTTTTTAACACCTTAAAATAAAATTTCCTTAATTGTTATTTAAAATCTATTTTAATGTTCTCAAATAACCATGAAACAAGGGCAGAAATTATATGTATATATTTAGTTATTTAGTTATATATTTATACATATACATATATATGTTCATTCATTAAAAAAAAAATAATTCTCATACATGTAGAAAAAAACCTTGTTCTAGTTCCATACACATTAAACATTATTTAAATGTTTGATTAGTGTTTCAAGGAATAATAATCAAAATGTTTTCATAGAGTTTTCAACAAATGAGGAGAATATCATTAACTGCTAAGAAGAACATCATACAGTCTTAGAAAGACGGCTTGTCATAAAAATTCTATAAAGTCTATTAAATCACTAATTGCAAGGAAAAAAAATATATTTGTAATTGAGTAAATTCAGATAAAGTAATAATGGAATTACTTATCAATTCACTACAAAGTGGTAACTCATATTTCTTTTCAGGGATTAACAATTGTGTCCAATAAAGCATTTGTTTTATTAGTTGGTCAATATAATGAAATAGATAAATTAAAACAAATAACAGATCTGAAAACTTGAAATACCGATTTTACAAATGGAGTGAAGAACAGTACTAGTGAAAGTTCTGGTACCAAAAAGGACATTAGGAAAAACTTCACTGTAGTTTCTTTCTTCTATAAAAGTGCAGAAAGGCACTGAATATGACACTGAAAGGAATACTATGGAAATACCTATTCCATTGACATACTTTCAAAATGTCATGGAAACAGGGAAGAAGTGAAAACATAGAAAGAGAAAATGGATACAAGAATGATATGAAATCTCCTTTACAGTAGTATGATTAGGAAAACCGTTAACACATTTTTTCACCCTTTTAGTCTCTAAGTACTGTATAATGAAAAAATCATTTCACATCAATTGTGATCCTGCTTCCTGGGGTAAAATGTGGCTTCTTTTCTGACCACCTCCCCTACCCCCCTTCCCCACAATATGAAGTGTTGTAAATCAATCCCAACATGTTTTGACATGCAATCAAGCAATTTGCAGAAAGAATTCTAGAGAAATATGTGGAATTTAAAACTTTTAGGGGAGAGCTATGTGAAACTACCTGAGTTTCAGCTCATGGTGCAACTAAATGCAAGATTTCATTCATGCCGTTAAAGTGATTATTTTACCTTCCTACATTGCCAGCATGTTGTAATACTAAAAATCCCAAAGCAATATATATCAGATTATAGAAAAGTGCTATCCTGAAGACATTGCTAGTAGATTTCAGCTTTAATTTGCAGTCTATGCTTAAGGTTCTTGAAGTCCTTCAATATCTAAATAGGTGTTGTGGGAGTACAAGGTTTTGGATACGCAAATTATAGCTATAAATACTGAATTTTGACTGATATTTCTGATGTAATGCACATTATTTTTATGCATTAAATATATTATTTTACTCCACATAAAGAAAAATAACAGGTCCCGTGAGTCAAAAGACAAACAGCATTGAAGCAACGGTGAAGATAATTACAATTGTCAATACTACAGGAAGAATGATGTTCAGATATGTTTTATTTCTGACATAGAAATCATGTCACATACATGTAAAATGATGACAAATGTGAATAACTTTGCTATTGTAATTCAGAAAAAAAACCCACATATTAAGTGCAATTTAGAGTTGGGTGCAGTTCTAGCAAGCTAAGCCTCATGGAAAAGAAATAAAGTTTTCAGGTTTACAGCATGTTGTGTGAGAGATTCAAATCACTGAGTGTGGTGGTTTAGGCTGGGTGCTGGCCCAGCTGCCACTGCACAGAACACACCTGGGAGGTCCCTACAGGTGGGCCCAGCCCAGGGGGTGGTCACAGGCAGGTATTCAATCCCATAATGCCCTGCTCCCCTATAAAATGCCCATGCGGGGTCTCCACTTTCTCTTTTGTCCCCAGCTGCAGCCTAGGTAAAATGGTGTGAGCCACCTCCCTTGGGCCTGCCCAGGCCCAAGGCTGGGTTGGGGGGGAGGAAAGAGCCCTGGAGGGGGGTTTGGGTGTACCCCCAGGTGGGGATGGGATGTTCTTGAGTATGTTTCTGGGATCTCTCGCTTTGTCACGGTGCTTGTGGTTCTCTGTAAAGCTTTCATTGGTGTTTGTTTTTTAAAAATTGTTTTCCTATTTAAACTTTCCATCACTTTTGCAATCCCTTTGTCTGAGTCGTTGTTTCTGCCCGTGGTGGGGAGGGGGGTTTGCCCCAACCCATTACACTGAGAGATCATAATCTTGTTCATACGTGTCATTTCAGATGGCCCTTCTTGCTGCACAATGTCTATGGCTTGTCTATTAACGGGAAGGAAGGTAAACTTCAAGCTTAATCATCCATACATTGAGAAGGTTACCAGAATGGAAATGGTGAAATAGGTTGACCTACAAAAGCTGCAGGAGCTAACCAGCTAGTAAAAATAAGATTCACTTGAATCACAATAGGTTTCTCATGACTTTCTGAACAAACTGCAGCAGTGTTCCATTTTGTTATACAGCTGCTTCTACGACTGGGTAGAAGTTTAAACTTTCAAGGGCTCTTTAATTTTTTCTCTTTTGCTTTGTGTTTCCTTATGCTATTCAATACCTAAAACTACAATAATTAAAGAAAACTGGATCAAAGGATTTTTTTCTGTATGATTGAAGTTTTAACCCTGCATAATTTTCAGTATAAAATAAAAGAGAAGAGCATACTATTTTGGTACTTCTGTATTAGTAATCTTGTTTGTCAAAAGAAGAATACTGAATGACTACTTATAAAATATTATAAGTAGATAGGTAGTCACTATGGCAATGTTAATCAGGTTAATCAATTAAATTTCATTTTAGCAGTCTATACCTTCCCTTTCTATATGTATTAATGCTTTAAAAAGCATTGTACTTGAAGTAAATTAGTACATAAATGTGGAGAGTTTAAATAAGAATAAAACCATAAAAACAGAAAAGTAATGTAACAATGACATGCGAAAAAAGTACTCATCAGAAAGCTTATAAACTTTAAAAAACATAGCATCAGAAAATATCCTTCATGTTTCCAATTGTAAATATATCATAGTTAGACAATCTTGCATAACCAATGATCCTACAACACAAGTTCCTAACCTTGTGTTAATAAACATATTTGCAAGTGGTTATAAAAATAACTGGACCTCATTAATAGAATAAAATTCCTTAGGAAATAATACGACAGTGGAGCCACACACCCCAAAAGTCTTTACAAAAGGAATGAAACAGCTGGGAATAACTCATAATTTTATGTTACATATTGACTCATTTAATGATTCACAGCCTACTAGTCAAAACCTTTTTCTAAAAACAAAATAAAACCTAATGTTTAATTTTATATATAGCTATAGATTATAACCATAGCTATAGATAGCTTTCTACAGTTATACTGATCAGATTAGATTGGGCTTGTGGTAACAGAATTATCTTACTTAACAATCAGACTACTTAATGTGAGGTTAGGAAAAACAAACAAATAATCATACAATTTATTTTTTTCTTATTGTCTTGGGGGGATTGATTTATTAAGAGGAGTTATAACCGTAGAGTATGTCTACATTCTCAGCAACCCTTCTAAATAATAAATAGGAATATGATGTGAAAAGAGGATCTTTAACCTTTCTCCTGAAGGGAATTTGTACTCTGGGGGGCAGGGGGGTTCTTAGACTTGAACTTCAGAAATGGAGGAAGAAATTTTCTGGAAATGGAGGAAGAAATTTTCTGGATGCTCAACAAACATATACAAGTTTGGGGTTTTGGACTTGTTGTTATTTTTGTTTCGCTTTTTTTTTCCCCTGGTTTTGTTTGTTTCTCTTTGTTTTATCCAGTTAGGAAGAGTTATAGCTACTGCTTGCATGTACTTCACTATAATGGATTAGGAAATTGTTGCTACTCCAAACTCAGTGTATTTTTCTTTCACTAGTTTGGTTAAAAGCATTGCTCAACAGCAAAATATACTGTCTACAGGGAAAGAAGTTTAGAAAATTAAGTTAAAGTTATTGCTGTTATTTATACAAGTTCTTTTCCTGATTAGATTTAAGAAACATTCCAAAACTGAAAATAATCCTTTCCTTCAAAGGAATCTCTTCTTGTAGATTAGAAGCAAGTGTTTCAGTACTTATGAATTATTATTGTGTACATTACTGGTTGATTTTAAATTAATTAGAAAAGACTTCACAGTTTTGGAAATGCTGCTGTAGCAAATCAACTTCTCAGTTAAGTAAGTTCCCATTTACTTGCACATGACATTCCTTTTCTTCTTAAGTGAACTATTGAGAATTCCCCCAGAGAAACCTTCTAATCTCCTAGAAAACATAGATTGTTTGATGCCAAACTGTGCTTGGCTTCTGAGAAATTTGCAATAATCATATATGGGGACTCCACTTATAACTATTACCATCTGAGAGAAAAAAAAAATATAAAAAAAAGACATATATTCTTTCTTATAGATGTCTGGGGAGGTGTTCTTGCAGTCACATTGGACAGCTGCAAACATTCTGACTCAAGTCATGTCCTTCTTGCTTTCTGTAGCGCCTCACATCAGGTCTGTTGTCGTAGGGTTGGAAGGGTAAGGACCAAAAGCCTCTTCCCTCCCCCCTGTAAAGTAAAGGGAAAGAAAATTGAAGGGAAAGGAAAAAAAAACCTCACAGTTGAATTAGCAAAGCAGTGGAGCTGTATATTTACAAAGCAATGTAGGATATGCAGGGAAATATATACAAATTTACAATATGTACAATATATACAAAGATATACAATAGAGTAGCACAGAAATGAGAGTTCCCCCCTCTGCTGAGGGGGGTTTCCCACCTCCGTTCTCCCCTCTCTCCCCCTTTCCCCAGAGTGGGATAGAAAGAGAAAGAAAAGAGAGAAAAAAAAGTCAGAAGCAGTTTGTGTTAATTGGAAAGGAGTTAATACAGGCCATTATCAGTTTCAAGGCCGAAGCCTTGGCAGAAAGCCCAGGAGCTGCAAGCTGCTGCCCGAAGGAGAAGCGGAAGCAAGACTGATAGAAGAGTGCTGGAAAGCCCAGTATACTTTCCTGCACTCCCAGTTCAGAAGGTGCTTCCTCCCACTTTACCAATGAAATTAGTTTAGATTGTTCTCTTCATTTACCAACTTCTGTCCACCATATTCCCTTTCTTAAGGGCACAGCCCCAACCGGCGACAGTCCACCCCTTCTAAACAATTTAATTGGCTGTTGATACTGTCCATCCAATCCAATAGGACATTTACAGTTCATGAGTAAAGTTCATAGTCTGTTCTGGCTATGCTCAGATGTAGATGATTCAAAAGTCCAAGAAAATCAGAAAATGAGAAAAATGGAAAATAGTTAATTTCTTCGCCAATGAAGCAAAGAAAAGGGAAACAGGGATTCTGAGGGTCTCTTAGTTGACTCAGGGCTCTCAGGGATCTCAGGGGTCGTGCACCGTAGATTCCTCGTTGATTCTTCCTTTGGACGCAATGTAGCTGTATAACAGTTCGAAAATGAAATTCTTTCAGCTAAAGTTAAATTTCTTTGTGTAATACATTGAATTTCACCATTCTCTTGCATTACCCAATAAGTGTGACACAGACCTTCAGCTGAAACCACCCCTTGGACAGGTTTAGCCTCTCCTGAGGGTGAAAATACCCAAACAGTTTTACCTAGCAGATTCTTTTCTCTAACAACAGGAACTTTATCACCTTCTACTTTCCGTAGCAAATCTGAATGTGCAGGTCCAGCTCGGTTCACTGAACCTCTACTATTTACCAGCCAGGTTGCTTGTGCTAAATGTTTTTCCCAGTTTTTCAAAGATCCACCCCCCATGGCTTTAAGAGTGGTCTTCAACAAACCGTTGTAGCGTTCAATCTTCCCTGAAGCTGGTGCATAGTAGGGAATATGGAATATCCACTCAATACCGTGCTCTTTTGCTCAGCTCTTTACAAGGTTGTTCTTGAAATGAGTTCCGTTGTCTGACTCAATCCTCTCTGGAGTTCCGTGTCTCCACAGGATCTGTCTCTCCAGACCGAGAATGGTGTTGCGTGCAGTTGCATGTGGAACTGGATAAGTTTCCAACCATCCAGTGTTTCCCTCTACCATAGTAAGCACGTATTGCTTACCAGAACGAGAACGTGGTAGAGTGATGTAGTCAATCTGCCAAGCTTCACCAGACTTGTACTTGGACCATCTGTCACCGTATCACAAGGGCTTAAGTCGTTTTGCCTGCTTAATAGCAGCACAAATGTCACAGTCATGGATGACTTGTGTGATAGCATCCATGGAAATGTCTATGGGTCTGTCACGAGCCCATTGGTATGTTGCATCTCTGCCTTGATGTCCTGATGAATCGTGAGTCCACTGAGCTAAGAATATCTCACCTCGGTGTTTCCAGTCGAGGTCAAGATTAGAGTCCATGTCTACTTGAGAAACTCTTGCAGCTAGATCTGCCTGATGGTTGTGTTGCTGTTCCTCAGTAGCTTTGCTCTTAGGAATGTGAGCATCGATGTGTCTCACTTTCACTGGAATTCTCTTGATTCGATCAGCAATGTCCTGCCATAGGTTGGCTGCCCAAATGGGTTTTCCTTTTCTCTGCCAACCACTCTTCTTCCAGTTCTTTAGCCAACCCCATAGAGCATTGGCTACCATCCATGAGTCGGTGTAGAGATAAAGCTTTGGCCATCTCTCACGTTCAGCTACGTCGAGCTAGCTGGACAGCTTTTACCTCTGCGAACTGACTGGATTCTCCTTCTCCATCTTTCGCCTCTGCAACTCGGCGTGTTGGACTCCACACTGCAGACTTCCACCTTCGCTTGTTTCCAACAAGACGACAGGAACCGTCTGTGAACAAAGCATATTTCTTTTCATCATCAGAAAGGTCATTGCAAGGAGGAGCTTCCTCGGCACGAGTTACTTTCTCCTCTGGAGGTTTAGCACAGTTGATACCTTCAGGCCAACTTGAGATCACCTCCACTAGACCAGGTCTTTCAAGATTTCCCATTCGAGCTCTCTGTGTTATCAGAGCCATCCACTTAGACCATGTGGAGTCTGTGGCATGATGTGGTGTGGAGCCTTTGCCTTTGAACATCCAATTCAAAACTGGTAATCTGGGAGCTAGAAGAAGTTGTGATTCAGTTCCAATCACTTCAGAAGATGCTTTTACTCCTTCATAGGCAGCTAAAATTTCTTTCTCTGTTGGAGTATAATTAGCCTCTGAACCTCTGTAACCTCGACTCCAGAAACCAAGAGGTCGTCCACGTGTCTCACCTGGAGCTTTTTGCCACAAGCACCAGGTTGGACCATTGTCACTTGCAGCCGTGTACAAAATGTTCTTAATGTCCGGACCATCTCGGACAGGTCCCAGACCCATTGCTTGAATCACTTCTTGCTTTATCTGGTCAAAGGCTGCTTGTTGTTCAGGTCCCCAGTGAAAATGGTTTCTCTTTCGAGTCATATCATACAGAGGTTTCACAATCTGACTGTATCCAGGAATGTGTAGTCTCCAAAATCCCACTATCCCCAAGAAACGTAGGGTCTCTTGCTTGTTTGTGGGATTTGCCATGGTAGAGACTCTATTTACCACATCCACTGGAATGTGTCAGCGTCCATCCTGCCATTGCACTCCCAAAAACTGAATCTCTGTGGTAGGTCCTTTCACCTTGTCTTGCTTGATGGCAAAACCTGCATTCAGAAGAATGTCAATCATTTTGTTACCTTTCTCGAAGACTTCCTCAGCAGTTTTACCCCAGACGATGATATCATCGATGAACTGGATGTGTTCTGGAGCACCACCTCTCTCCAGAGCATCATGGATCACTGCATGACAGATGCTTGAGCTGTGGATCCAGCCCATTGGCAGCCTGTTGAAAGTGTACTGGATTCCTCTCCAGGTGAAAGCAAACTGAGGCCTGCATTCCTCTGCTATGGGAATAGAGAAAAATGCATTAGCAATGTCTATGGTAGCACACCATTTGGCCTCTTTGGATTCCAGCTCATACTGTAGCTCCATCATGTCTGGTACTGCTGCACTCATAGGTGGTGTCACTTCATTCAGGGCTCGGTAGTCCACTGTCAGACACCAGTCTCCATTCTGCTTCCGCACAAGCCACACTGGACTGTTGAAAGGGGAATGAGTTTTGCTGATGACTTTCTGACTCTCCAACTGACGAATCAGATTCTGAATGGGCAACAAAGAGTCACGGTTGGTTCTGTATTGTCTGTGATGCACAGTCTGAGAAGCAACCGGCAATTTAATGTCCTGTATCTTATGTTGCCCCACAACTGCAGATTCATCAGAAAGTTCAGGTCTGGCAGACAGCCTCAATTTTTGTCCATCAATTTCTATTGAAGCTACTCCAAAAGCCCATTTGTAACCTCTAGGGTCTTTGAAACGCCCTTCTCTCAGAAAATCAATTCCCAAAATACAAGGTGCATCAGGTCCGGTCACAACTGTATGCTTCCTCCATTGTTTACCAGTTAAACTTATATTAACCTCTACCTTACTTAACTCTTGAGATCCACCAGTGACTCCCAGAATAGTTATAGACTCTGATCCCTGATAATTTGATGGCATTATGGTGCACTGAACTCCTGTGTCAACCAAGGCCCTGTACTTCCAAAATTGTGAAGTGCCAGGCCACTGGATGTACACATCCCAATAGATTCTATTATCTCTGTTATCCCTCTCCTCCCCCTGGTGGGAGGCAGGGCACCCCTAGCTATGGGGAACATGCGGACATGTGCATTGCACATAGTTTGCAGGGTTATAACTATGCATGTTATAACCGGAGCCACTGTTGGAGCCATAAGAGTCGTTCTGGGGAATTGTGGAAGTAACAGCTACCCTTCTGGTATTGCTACCTTGGGTTCTGCCACTTTGCAATTCCCTCAGCCTCCTGAAAAGTTTAGAAGTTGGTTGGCCATCCCAGCGGTTCATGTTCTCACCAAACTGATCACATAGAGTTATCCAAATAGTTCTACGTGATTGCCTTGGTGGTCTGTTTTGGAACGACCTGTTTTGGAATGACCTGTTTTGGAATGACCTCCTTGGAGGACATGTATTCCTCACAGATGAAACTTGTACCCACCTGGAGGGAGAATTGAAATTATCCCTTTGTGCCAATTGGGATATGGAATTTCTAAATTCATCTTTTAACTCTCTTATGCAACTCTGAATATCACCAGACATCGTTTTAATGGCCGAAACCAAAGAACCACGTGTCATGCTATCCTCCAATTGTCTCATTTGATCACTGAATTGGCCAACCATAGGAGGAGCTCCACCATAACTTCTTGACACAATTCTGCTTGCCAGAATGTTTGCATAATTGGAAGGAGCAAGTTTGATGATCTTTTTAGCAAGACCAATACCCACAGGAATGTCATCAGGATTCAGAGTTTCATGTTCACCATAGAGTAGCTCTCTAACAGCAAATTCTCTCAAGCGCTTAATTCCCTCATCTATGGTAGTCCAGGGTTTAGGATTCCATGGGAGGTCATCTCGGGAATGGTATCTCAGGGCAACCGCCATTAAAAGGCATATCCACAGATTAATATTACCGAGAGCCCTTCCTAGATGTCTATCTATTCCATTATCCCTTGAGAGAGTTCCTAACTGAGCTGCTGACTTGTCTCCAACTGTTAGAGCCAGAGCACCTGTATCATAACACCTACTAAGCCAAGCTAGAACTGGTTCCTTATCTGCCCTGGTGAAATCTTTACGGACATTGCGCAATTCCTCGTGGGGAGAAGAACAGTCTGAAATATCATCTTCGTCTTTGTCTCCCTGAATTCTTTGTCCATATAATCCTGCTGTCATTCTCCTAAGGATCTCTTTAAGCTGAGAACCACCTTTGCCAGCTGCCTTCCTAACTTCATCTCTATCCTGCTTTGATCTCACTAGGTTAGCTAGATCTTTAAAACAAATGTTCTCTTCTTCCTCAGCAGGATCTTTTAGAGTAGTGGGCCCCTCACCAGGATCAGTCTCCACCTCTTCTTCTCCATCTTTGGCCTTTCCACCTCTAGTCTTTAAAGCAACCACCTTAGCTGGAGCTGTGTTTGAATTTACAGCCACCTTAATGGAAGCTGACAGGTCCTGAGATAAATCAGCTGCTGGGGCAGTGACTTCCGGTCCCACTGAGGGAGTGGGTGGAAGTGACGTTGCTCCACTAATGGCTGACAGAGAAGATGAAGGAGGAGAAGGAGTAGGAGAAGGAGTAGGCGCCATGTTGACACCGGCTGCCGCCCTTGGCAGCTTGCTAGAATCAGCAAAGTCATTTAGAGCTGCTTTACCAATTAACTTTTTAGCCTTCTTTTTAACTGACACAGATTCCCCACATTCCTCATCACTAGATGACTCTGGGACTGATCCAGAGCCACGGCGTTTTCTTTTTGATCTAGTTTTAATAACAAAACAAGCTCTGGACACCTTTCTCTCTCGCCGCAGAGAGACCAGCGGATACACGTTAATTATCACTGAAAGCAGGATTATACACATGAAATAAATCACCTTTGGATCCCAGGCATCACTTAAAGTTACTCTCTCCTCCGGCAGAATCTTAAAACCCTTTATCTCAATTGGGAGAGTGGTGGAGGTAACATTCCTGTATCTCACTGGCCATAATAAATTAATACATTTTCCATACCATAATTTAACTCTATACATAACCCACATATAAATTGTCCGCAACAAATATTTACCCAGGTAATCCAAAATCAAACCCAAATAATATCTGTAAACCAGAGCCCCAAAAATTGAAAAGAATAATCGCTCCACAAACCACAATACCTTCATGTTTGCTAATTCAGCTGGAAAACACTACATCAATCAAGTAATAAATTAAACTAATTATCTGCCGCACGTTGGGTAAGCCAAGAAAAAAAAATGTCGTAGGGTTGGAAGGGTAAGGCCCAAAAGCCTCCTCCCTCCCCCCTGTAAAGTAAAGGGAAAGAAAATTGAAGGGAAGGGAAAGAAAATTGAAGGGAAAGAAAATTGAAGGGAAAGGAAAAAAAAACCTCACAGCTGAATTAGCAAAGCAGTGGAGCTGTATATTTACAAAGCAATGTAGGATATGCAGGGGAATATATACAAATTTACAATATGTACAATATATACAAAGATATACAATAGAGTAGCACAGAAATGAGAGTTCCCCGCTCTGCTGAGGGGGATTTCCCACCTCCGCTCTCCCCTCTCTCCCCCTTTCCCCAGAGTGGGATAGAAAGAGAAAGAAAAGAGAGGAAAAAAAAGTTAGAAGCACTTGTGTTAATTGGAAAGCAGTTAATACAGGCCTGGTATCTTATCAGTTTCAAGGCCGAACTCTTGGCAGAAAGCCCAGCACAGAAAGCTGCTGCCCAAAGAAGAGGCGGAAGCAAGACTGAAGATAGAAGTGCCGGAGTGCCCAGTTCACTCCCAGTTCACTCCCAGTTCAGAAGGTGCTTCCACCCACTCTTCCAATGAAATTAGTTTAGATTATTCTTTCCGTTTACCAACTTCCATCCACCATATTCCCTTTCTTAAGGGGACAACGTCAACCAGTCACAGTATCTCAGGGCAACCGCCATTAAAAGGCGTATCCACAGATTAACCTTACCGAGAGCTCTGCCTAGATGTCTATCTATTCCATTGTCCCTTGAGAGAGTTCCTAACTGAGCTGCTGACTTGTCTCCAACTGTTAGAGCCAGAGCACCTGTATCATAACACCTACTAAGCCAAGCTAGAACTGGCTCCTTATCTGCCCTGGTGAAATCTTTACGGACATTGCGCAATTCCTCACGGGGTGACGAACACTCTAAAATATCATCTTCTTCCTTGTCTCCCTGAACTTTTTGTCCGTATAATCCTGCTGTCACTCTCCCAAGGATCTCTTTAAGCTGAGAACCACCTTTGCCAGCTGCCTTCCTAACTTCATCTCTATCCTGCTTTGATCTCACTAGGTTAGCTAGATCTTTAAAACAAACGTTCTCTTCTTCCTCAACAGGATCTTTCAGAGTAGAGGGCCCCTCACCAGGATCAGTCTCCACCTCTTCTTCTCCATCTTTGGCCTTTCCACCTCTAGTCTTTAAAGCAACCACCTTAGCTGGAGCTGTGTTTGAATTTACAGCCACCTTAATGGAAGCTGACAGGTCCTGAGATAAATCAGCTGCTGGGGCAGTGACTTCTGGTCCCACCGAGGGAGTGGGCGGAAATGACGTTGCTCTGCTAATGGCTGACAGAGAAGATGAAGGAGGAGAAGGAGTAGGAGAAGGAGTAGGTGCCATGTTGATACCAGCCGACACCCTTGGCAGCTTGCCAGAATCAGCATAGTCATTTAGAGCTGCTTTACCAATTAACTTTTTAGCCTTCTTTTTAACTGACACAGATTCCCCACATTCCTCATCACTAGATGACTCTGGGACTGATCCAGAGCCATGGCATTTTCTTTTTGATCCAGTTTTAATAACAAAACAAGCTCTGGATATCTTTCTCTCTCACTGCAGAGAGAACAGTAAATATGCAATTACCATCACCAGCAACAGATTTATGCACATCAAATAAATCACTTTTGGATCCCAGGCATCACTTAAAGTTACTCTGTCCTCCGGCGGAATCCTAAAGCCCTTTATCTCAATTGGGAGAGTGGTGGAGGTAACATTTCTGTATCTCTCTGGCCATAAGAAATCCATGCATTTTCCATACCATAGTCTAACTCTATACATAACCCACATATAAATTGTCCGCACCAAATATTTACCCAGGTAATCCAAAATCAAACCCAAACAATATCTGTAAACCAGAGCCCCAAAAATTGAAAAGAACAATCGCTCCACAAACCACAATACCTTCATGTTTGCTAATTCAGCTGGAAAACACTACATCAATCAAGTAATAAATTAAACTAATTATCTGCCGCACGTTGGGTAAGCCAAGAAAAAAAATGTCGTAGGGTTGGAAAGGTAAGGCCCAAAAGCCTCCTCCCTCCCCCCTGTAAAGTAAAGGGAAAGAAAATTGAAGGGAAAGGAAAAAAAAACCTCACAGCTGAATTAGCAAAGCAGTGGAGCTGTATATTTACAAAGCAATGTAGGATATGCAGGGGAATATATACAAATTTACAATATGTACAATATATACAAAGATATACAATAGAGTAGCACAGAAATGAGAGTTCCCCGCTCTGCTGAGGGGGGGTTTCCCACCTCTGCTCTCTCCTCTTTCCCCCTTTCCCCAGAGTGGGATAGAAAGAGAAAGAAAAGAGTGAAAAGAAAGTTAGAAGCAGTTTGTGTTAATTGGAAAGGAGTTAATACAGGCCTTTACCAGTTTCAAGGCCGAAGCCTTGGCAGAAAGCCCAGGAGCTGCAAGCTGCTGCCCGAAGGAGAAGCGGAAGCAAGACTGATAGAAGAGTGCTGGAAAGCCCAGTATACTTTCCTGCACTCCCAGTTCAGAAGGTGCTTCCTCCCACTTTACCAATGAAATTAGTTTAGATTGTTCTCTTCATTTACCAACTTCTGTCCACCATATTCCCTTTCTTAAGGGCACAGCCCCAACCGGCGACAGTCTGTTTATGAAGTATTTTTACAAAGAGCCTATCTCCCAGGCATTTACAGAAGCATGTTTTCTCTGTACTATGTGGGATAACCGCCTAGCTTGCAGTGTGACAGAAATGGAGGTTAATTTAGTATGCTTTAGAAGAAAGATTGAGATGCTTACAACCAGAAGAAGTTTATATTAACTCTGAGAATGAAGATCCACAATTGGCCTGCCAAGTGGCTGAAGGAGGGAGTCTTGTTAAGGTAATACAGCGCAGTTTCAACTAAAACTAATGAGGCAGGGCTAAAACAACAATACCGAGCAGCTTCAAAACAGATTTTGAAAGCTACAGAATCCAAGTGAAGACCCTAATTAACTGCAAAATGTCCACTGAAGTTTATACTAAGTGAACCAAATGAAGTTCATGCTAAACATATATGACTATGTTACTCAATTCTGCACCTAGAAGCCAGATACAGCCAAGGTTGGAATATCAAATAAAACCAAACCCCAAAACATTAGGGGAACATCTCTGTGGGGGAGAAATACTGAAGAATTAGCAGACTGGGATGGTTGATGGGCTGTGTGCCCCTTCCTCTACCCAAGACAGGGACACCTTCTTGACAAGAGTTGTGCATTCAATGCACAACTTAACTTTCACTGCATTTCTGTTATATATTAATGCTATTGCAAAGATTTGTGGCTACAGCTACATTAAATATTACCCAGGAATTACTGCTTCAAGTTAAATTTTTTTGTTGTTAGTGCATTTAACAATGGCAATCCCAAATCTCTTTTTTAATTTAAACAAATTAAACCTACCAATCATTCTAACTTTCCAGACCTGCCTCAGTGAAAATCATTATTGGGGCACTGAAATATGTAAATATGATTTTTTTTTCCACGTAGCTTAAGTAAAAGCCCTGGGTCTCTGAGAGGGGCAGATTTTGGGATCTTACCTATAATGTGAAATACTACTGCTGCTATATTTGTCGTGTACATATATATTCCAAAATTTATAAGCTCACTACCACTTCCACCACCAGAACAAATGAAAAATTAACTCAAACAAGGCAATATCTCTTCAACTCTGTAATACCAAAGGCTTCAAATTTGACTGAAGTTTGATTTGTAGTGTGCTTCTGAACTCCTGGGTTAAAGAGGGCTTGTTATCTTTGCTAGGCCATAATATCTGCTAAGCCTGATGGAAAAGAATTCCCTCAGATATAAGAGACTTGCTGAGCAGGGAATGAATCATATTCCTCCTGTTTTTTTAATAATATGTATGCCTCCTGTCATTTTTCTCTGTTCCAGTGAACAATTCAGTACTCAATACTAAATGATACCTTCCGAATGTAAGGGATTTCCAGTCTTCTTAATCATATGAAATAACTTTGGATGTATAATTACATGATATCTTACATAGTTCTTTAACTTGGTATTTTGTGATAGGTTTAATTTTCAAGATGTTTGATAAACTTGTTAGTTTATTTTTGATAAGTTGCAACTCCTGAAAGACAATAATCCAAACTGGACACAACAAATGCTTTAACAACATCAATCTAATCATAAAAGTTCGTCTGTTTTTTCAAATAATACTGCAGTACGTGTTGAAAAAGAGATCAAATTTGATATCAGTGTGGTTGTATAGCTGTGTTTGGGTTATGGTAGTTTTGGTAGCAAGTGGTGAGGAACCTCAGAGGTGGCTTCTGTGTGAAGACACGAGGAGCTGGCCCCATACTGAACACAATCAGTACTTGCCAGCAGCAACATGGACCTGCTAGTGCCTATATTGGAACTGACCAGTGATGCTGGTGGCACCCAGCCTGTGTTTAAGAAAGCATAAAAAACAACACAGCAGCTGTGAGAGGAAAGGATCATGATGGAGTAGCACTGTAGACATCAAAGTTTGTGAAAAAGGTGGGGGAAGAAGTGATCCAGGTTCTGAAACAGAGATTTCCCTGTAGTCTGTGTATGGTGAAGCAGGTTGCACCTCTCCAGCCCATAGTGGATAGCCCAGGCCATAGTAGATATCCACCTAGAATATCAGTCCACATCTGCTCATGGACTGAGGGCCTCACACCACAGCAGATGGAAGTGCTGTGAAGGAAGCAGAAACCCCCACAAAACCTACACAGAACAGGCATATGGAGATGAATCAACACAGGATCACGTTTTCTGAGAGGAACTGAGGCTTGTGGGGGACCTATGCTCAAGCAGTCTGTCCTTGAAGGACTGGACCTCAGGAAACAGGACCCATTCTGGAGTGGATCTTGAAGGACTGAAGCCCATAAGAGGAATCCCACATTGAAAAAGGGGAAAAGTATGAGGAGGAAGGAGTGACAGAGGTGAAATGCTATGAACTGACCACAAGTCTCACCCTCTGTCCTTCGCACCATTCTCTACCTCTTGGGATGGAAGAAGGAGATTGAAGAGTTTCCAATGGTGGAGTGAATTTGAGCCTGAGAAGAAGGTAGGTGAGAAGGTAAAGAAGGCTTATTTTTGGTTTTATTTTTTACTATTTTACTGTATTATTAGTTGGTGATAAATCAAATTAATCTCCCTGTGGTGGTTCAGGCTGGGTACCCCTCCTGGTGTCACCATACAAGCCACACCTGTGGTGTCCCGAGAGTCCAGCCCAGTGGGTGGACACAGGAAGTTATGTATTTCATCCCATAATGTCCTGCTCCCTATAAAACCATCAGCAGAGGTCCTGCACTTTCTCTTTCTTGCCTCACCGCTACCTGGTAATGGGGGAAGCTAATACATGGCCTCTTGGGCCTGGCTAGGCCCAAGGCCGGGGGGAAGGGCAATCTCAGATCTGGCCAGCTGAGATTAGCCTAACAGTGGAGGAGGGAAGAAAGAGCCCTGGGGGTTTTGGGTGTACCCTCAGGTGGAGAGAGGAAAGTGTTAGGATGTCTTTGGGTATGCTTTGGGATCTCTTTTCTGTCACTGTGCTTGTGGTTCTCTGTAAAATATTCACTGCTTTTCCATTTAAACTTTCCACCACTTTTGCAAGTGGGAGGAAGAGAGGATCAGCCCTTTCAACCTAATATGATGGGCCTTTATCCATCACGCTCCCCCAAGCTGAATCTCTTTTGCCTGTGATGTTATCTAGTGAGTGATGTCCCTGTTCTTACTGTGCCCTATGAGCTTTTCATCTTATTTTCTCCTCCTGCCTTGCTGAGAGGAGTGAGTGAGAGAATGGCTTAGTGATCAAACAGGGTTAACATACCATGTTAGTACTTTCAGAGTCAGCTTAAAATGAGGACATCTGAAAACAAGTAAATATAGTATATACCCAGAAATTTACATAATCTGTCACTGAATTTAAACCAAGTGACTAGCTTTGGCTCTTTCTCTTGTTCCTATGATGGCTTTGGTTTGTCCTTGTCTTTTGCAGGATGAGCTGCTTTTTTTACACACAGGGGCAGATGATACTGGCACAAGCCAGTTCTCTGCCATGTTTGTTGGTGTGTATGTAGGCGTGTCTGTAGGCGTGTCTGTAGGCCTAGAGACCTTCTCTTGCCCTGAACACTCTGGACAGTAATAATAAGGGCTTGAAAATTGTGGGCCAGGCCTCAACACAAAGCAGTGATTTCTTGGGAACTTCCAGGATGACAATAAACTTTTTCCAAACATTTCAAACATTACTCATTCACTCACTCACCCCCTGCCTCTCATTATCCAGCATTAGGGCAGATCTCTCGGGGGTATTCTTGGGAAAGTCCTTCATTGCTCTGGATGAAACCAGAGCAAGCTGGCCCATTAGTAAACATCACAGCAACAGCACAACTGTAAGCAATTCCCCTGAGATGATACTCATCAGCAGATAGTATATATACAGGATGCCAGCAGTTTGGCCTCAGCCTCTTCTGGAAAGCAAATGCATCAACAGAGTGAGCACACTACAGAAGGGGAAGGGAAAAAAAAAACCGTGCATAAAACTCTCTTAACAAACCTCAAACCTTATTTGAATCCTTTTTCTATCTTATCTTGCTTCTTTTTATCTCAACCTTTTTGTTTCCTGCCAACATTGACTGTCATAGTTAAGACATCTGCTTTTGAGGTCCATGTTGGGTGCCAAAAAAAAATGTAATGGGTTAATCGCCTATTTCCTTCCAACACAGAAGTGAGGGAAAGTAACATAAAAAAACTCCAGGTTGATATAAAGAGCTTTAATGAGAAAAATGAGGCAATGCAATGCACAATTACCTTAGCTTATTTGCAGAAAAGAACACAGCAAAATGGAGAAAGCAGCAGCAGAAGCCAGTGAGATAACATCCCACCCCTCCCCCTCCTGACACCACTCCAATCTGTTACAGTTTGAGGCTGGTACTTCAGCCTAGCATTTAATTATAAACAAGAATAGGAACTTTTTGGACATCTTGGAGTAAAAAAGATAACTAAAATAGGATTGGATACAAAGCAATAATATAGATATGTTTGTATCATTCCCTTTGCTTGCTGACTAGAATATAATTTTCTGCACAAACAATTCTCTTTCCTTCTGCTTCTCCTTTCCACAGCTTTTGCATGGCTTGCTCCCTTACCTCTTTCCTGACCTTCTGCTGGTTCATATTGTGTCTGTGAGGTACTGGGAAGGAAAAGGGGGTTGGTTTGAAGAAGGCTGCAAGCAGGTCCCTCAGCAGTCCGACAGAGTGTAGTTCTGTATGAGGGAATATTGTATATGCTTTTCTGAATTCTAAATATATGTAAATATGTTTGAACAGATTTGTTGGATTTTATACTGCTAGATTTTAGTTACCTTTTGTAAATATAACTTTCATTTTGCTTCTGAGTTTGATTATTTGGGGGGGAGGAATTTACTCTGGGGGTAATTTACTATTAGTAGGGGGAATAATCTCAATGCACCACATAGTAGAAAAGACTAACTCCCCAAAACCCAAAAACCAAAAGCAGCAACTGGAACAGGAACTCTCTCATGTTGCAATAGAATAGAATAGAATAGAATAGAATAGAATAGAATAGAATAGAATAGAATAGAATAGAATAGACCAGGTTGGAAGAGACCTTCAAAATCATCATGTCCAACCTATCATCCAACAACACCTAATCAACTAAACCATGCAACCAAGCACCCTATCAAGTCTCCTCCTGAACATCTCCAGAGATGGTGACTCCACCACCTCCTCAGGCAGCCCATTCCAATGGGCAATCACTCTCTCTGTGTAAAACTTCCTCCTACCCTCCAGTCTAAACCTCCCCTGCGCAGCCTGAGACGGTGTCCTCTTGTTCTGGTGCTGGTTGCCTGGGAGAAGAGACCGACCTCCACCAGTCTACAACCTCCTTTAAGGTATCACAGTATCACTAAGGTTGGAAGAGATCTGCTGGGATCTTAACATAGCAGAGAAGTGGCAATCTAGGAGGTTCTTACAATGCATGGAGGACAGCTTCTTATCCCAGGTGCTGCGAGAGCCTACCAGGGGCAAGGCTATGCTTGACCTCCTCTTCACCAATAGGGAAGGGTTGGTGGGTAATGTGGTGGTCAGAGGGTGCTTAGGGGCCAGTGACCACGAGATAATTGAATTTTCAGTATTTGCTCAAGCTAAGAGGGGTAGCAAGAAGACCTCCACTCTGGGCTTCCGGAGGGCGGACTTCAGGCTACTCAAGGAACTAATTCAGAGGGTTCCTTGGGATAAAGCCCTTAAAAACAAAGGGGTCCAGGAGAGCTGGTCCTACTTCAATGAAGAACTGTTGAAAGCTCAGGGACAGGCTGTGCCAATGTGCCGGAAGATGAGCCGCCGGGGCAGACGGCCAGCCTGGATGGTTAAAGAACTTTTAATGGAACTAAGGGAAAAAAAGAAGGTGTATCACCTTTGGAAGAGAGGGGAGGCAACCCGTGAAAAATTTAAGGATGTTGCTAGGTCTTGCAGGAAGAAAATTAGGGAGGCAAAAGCGCACTTGGAGCTTAGTCTGGCCTCTGCTGTGAAGGACAAAAAAAAGTCCTTCTATAAATACATTAATAGCAAGAGGAAGGGCAGAGACAACCTCCACTCCCTGGTGGACATGGAGGGGAATGTTGTGACAACAGCTGTAGAAGTAATGAAGTTGAGTTACAATCAACAGATTTCCAGTGTCCTTAATTGTCTTTCAGTGCACCATAAACAACAGGAGTAAGGAAGTGGTTGAGTCCCTGTACTCAGCCCAGTGGGGCCACAGCTTGAGTCCTGTGTTTAGTTCTAGGTGCCACAGTGTAGGAAAGACATTGATGTCTTGTCCAGGGAGTAAAAACAAGGCTGGCAAGGGATTTGCAGGGAATGTTATATGAGGAGCAACTGAGAGAGCTGGGGTTGTTTGGTCTGGAAAAGAGAAGGCTAAGGGGAGATCTTATTGCTCTCTACAGCTATCTGAAAGGAGGTTGTAGTGAGGCTGGTGTTGGTCTCTTCTCCCAAGTAACTAGAGATAGGATGAGAGGAAATGAGTCTAACTTCTGCCAGGGGAGCTTTAGATTGGACATTAGGGAAAAAACCAAACTTCTTTCCTGAGAGAGTGGTGAGGTGTTGGAAGAGGCTGGGAGGTGGGGGAGTTGCCATCCATGGAGATGTTCAAGTAGCTTTAGATGCGCTGCTTCAGCATACAGTTTAGTGGTCATGGCAGCTGGGTTACGGTTGGACTTAGTGATCTTAAAAGTGTTTTCCAGCCTTTGTGATTTCTGGCTCCTCTCTCCCCCTACTGCTACTCCCACTGTGGAGGTGAGAACATCCCAGAATAATGTTTTTTTAAATGTTGCTGTAAATACTGAAGCTCTAGAATGAAACCAACCTAAATTCATAAGAAGTGATTCTCACTTCTCACTCTTTCCAATCTGCCCCCCTTCCTGAAGGCTTCCTGTTCACAGTTGATTGATAAGTGAATGCATTTCTGCAGATATGCTTTAGTGCTTTTTTTTCCCCCTCCTTTCCTTCCTTATTTCTGAAAAGGAGCAGTGAGGGGGAAGAAATGGTCTGTAAATGAGGCACCACAACAGATTTATTGAATGAGGAGAGCAGACTCAAGGGGCCTCCAAGTAAAAAAAGTATATGGTATTATGCTACTTACAACTAGAGGGCATTGGACATGGCACTTGGTGCCATGGTCTACTCATGAGGTCTGTGGTGACGGGTTGGACTTGATGATCTTTGAGGTCTCTTCCAACCTTAGTGATACTGTGACTGTGACTGTGACAAGGGATGAGGAAAAGGCAGAGATACTTAACACCTTCTTTGCCTCAATTTTTACTAGCAGGACAGAATGTCTTCCAGACAGCTGGCCTGCAGAGCAGGTGGAAGGAGCCAGGGAGCTGCATAGTTTTCCACTGTTCCAAAATGGGGCAGTTGGTGATCTCCTCAGCTGCCTGGATCCCCACAAGTCCACGGGACCAGATGGGATCCATCCTAGGGTGCTGAGAGAGCTGTCAGAGGAGCTGGCCCAGCCACTCTCGATCATTTTTCAGCAGTCCTGGCTCACTGGAGATGTCCCAGATAACTGGAAGCTGGCCAACGTGGTGCCCACCCACAAGAAGGGCCTGTTGGATGAGCCAGGGAATTATAGGCCTGTCAGTCTGACCTCAGTGCCAGGCAAGATCATGGAAGAGGTCATCCTGAGTGCAATCACACAGCAGTTACAGGATGGCCAAGGCATCAGGCCCAACCAGCATGGATTTAGGAAGGACAGGTCCTGCCTGACCAACCTGATCTCCTTCTACGAGCAGGTGACCCGCCTGGTGGATGTGGGGAGGCCTGTGGATGTAGTCTACCTGGACCTCAGCAAGGCCTTTGACACTGTCCCCCACAGCAAACTCCTGGCCAAGCTGTCAGCCCATTGCTTGGACAGCAGCACTCTGAGCTGGGTTAGGAACTGGTTGGATGGCCGAGCCCAGAGAGTGGTGGTGAATGGTGTCACATCCAGCTGGCTGCCAGTCAGTAGTGGAGTCCCCCAGGGATCAGTGCTGGGCCCTGTGCCCTTTAACATCTTTATTGATGATCTGGATGAGGGCATTGAGTCTATCATCAGTAAATTTGCTGATGACACCAAGCTGGGGACAGGAGTTGATCTGCTAGAGGGTGGAGAGGCTTTGCAGAGAGACCTCAACAGGCTGGACAGATGGGCAGAGTCCAATGGCATGAGATTTATCACATCCAAGTGCCGGGTTCTGCACATTGGCCACAATAACCCCATGCAGTGCTACAGGCTGGGGTCAGAGTGGCTGGAGAGCAGCCAGGAAGAGAGGGACCTGGGGGTGCTGGTTGATGGTAGGCTGAACATGAGCCTGCAGTGTGCCCAGGCGGCCAGGGGGGCCAATGGCATCCTGGCCTGCATTAAGAACAGTGTGGCCAGCAGGAGCAGGGAGGTCATTCTGCCCCTGTACCCTGCACTGGTTAGGCCACACCTGGAGTCCTGTGTCCAGTTCTGGGCCCCTCAGTTTAGGAAGGATGTTGACTTGCTGGAACGAGTCCAGAGAAGGGCAACGAAGTTGGTGAGGGGCTTGGAACACAAGCCCTATGAGGAGAGACTGAGGGAACTGGGGCTGCTTAGCCTGGAGAAGAGAGGACTCAGGGGTGACGTTATTGCTCTCTAAAACTACCTGAAGCGGGGGTTGTAGAGAGGCAGAGGTTGGTCTCTTCTCCCAGGCAGCCAGCACCAGAACAAGAGGACAGAGTCTCAGGCTGTGCCAGGGGAAGTTCAGGCTGGAGGTCATGAGGAAGTTTTACACAGACAGAGTGATTGCCCATTGGCATGGACTGCCCGGGGAGGTGGTGGAGTCGCCGTCACGGGAGGTGTTCAGGGGGAGACTTGACAGGGTGCTTGGTTACATGGGTTAGTTGATTAGGTGGTGTTGGGTGATAGGTTGGATGCGATGATCTTGAAGGTCTCTTCCAACCTGGTTTATTCTATGCTATTCTATTCAAAGATCATCATGTCCAACCTGTCACCACAGTCCTCATGACTAGACCATGGTACCAAGTGCCAAAACCAATCCCCTCTTGAACACCTCCAGGGACGGTGACTCCACCACTTCCCTGGGCAGCCCATTGCAGTGACGAACTACTCTCTCAGTGAAGAACTTTCTCCTAACCTCTAGCCTAAACATCCCCTGGCACAGCTTGAGACTGTGTCCCCTTGTTCTGGTGTTGGTTGCTAGAGAGAAGACACCAACCCCTTCCTGGATACAACCACCTTTCAGGTAGTTGTAGAGGGCAATGAGGTCACCCCTGAGTCTCCTCTTCTCCAGGTTAAGCAACCCCAGCTCCCTCAGCCTCTTCTCATAGGGCTTGTGTTCCAAACCCCTCACCAACTTTGTTGCCCTTTTCTGGACTCGTTCCAGCAAGTCAACATCCTTCCTAAACTGAGGGGCCCACAACTGGACACAGGACTCCAGGTGTGGCCTAACCAGTGCAGTGTACAAGGGCAGAATGACTTCCCTGCTGCTGCTGGCCACCCTGTTCCTGATGCAGGCCAGGATGCCATTGGCCCTCTTGGCTGCCTGGGCATACTGCAGGCTCATGTTCATCCTACCATCAACCAGCACCCCCAGGTCCCCCTCTACCTGGCCGATCTCCAGCCACTCTGACCCCAGCCTGTAGCACTGCATGGGGTTGTTGTGGCCAATGTGCAGAACTCAGCACTTGGATTCTTATACCGTTGGATTCTGCCCATCTGTCCAGCCTGTCGAGGTCTCCCTGCAGAGCCTCTCACCCTCCAGCAGATCAACTTCTGCCCCAAGGTTGGTGTCATCAGCAAATTTACTGATGATGGAGTCAATGCCCTCATCCAGATCATCAATAAAATATTAAAAAGGATGGGGCCCAGCACTGATCCTTGGGTCACACCACTACTGACTGGCTGCCAGCTGGATGTGGCACCATTCACCACCACTCTCTGGGCTTGGCCATCCAGCCACTTCCTTACCCAGCTCAGAGTGCTGCTGTCCAAGCCATGGGCTGACAGCTTGGCCAGGAGTTTGCTATGGAGGACGGTGTCAAAGGCCTTGCTGAAGTCCAGGTAAACTACATCCACAGGCCTCCCCACATCCACCAGACGAGTCACCTGCTCGTAGAAGGAGATCAGGTTGGTCAGGCAGGACCTGTCCTTCCTAAATCCATGCTGGTTGGGCCTGATGCCTTGGCCATCCTGTAACTGCTGTGTGATTGCACTCAGGGTGACCTCCTCCATGATCTTGCCTGGCACTGAGGTCAGGCTGACAGGCCTATAATTCCCTGGTTCATTCAACCGGCCCTTCTTGTGGATGGGCACAACACTGGCCAGCTTCCAGTCCTCTGGGACCTCTCCAATGAGCCAGGACTGCTGAGAAATGATGGATAATGGCTTGGCCGGCTCATCTACCAGCTCTCTCAGCACCCTAGGATGGATCCCATCTCGTCCCATGGACTTGTGGGGATCCAAGAGGCTGAGGAGAGCTCCTACTACCTGCTCATGGAACATCGGGAAACTATGCAGCTCCCTGGCTCCTTCTCCTAGCTCTGCAGGCCAGCTGTCTGGAAGACATTCTGTCCTGCTAATGAAAATTGAGGCAAAGAAGGTGTTAAGTACCTCTGCCTTTTCCTCATCCTTTGTTACAATGTTCCCCTTCGTGTCCACCTAGGAGTGGAGGTTGTCCTTGTCCTTCCTCTTGCTATTAATATATTTATAGAAGAACTTTTTATTGTCCTTCACAGCAGAGGCCAATCTAAAACTCCAAGCGCGCTTTTGCCTCCCTAATTTTCTTCCTACGTGATTTAACAACATCCTTAAACATTCCGTGGATTACCTCATCTTTCTTCCAAAGATGATACACTCTCTTTTTCCCTTAGTTCTTTTAGACGTTCATTACTCATCCAGGCTGGTCGTCTGCCCCAGTGGCTCATCTTCCAGCACATCTGTACACAATCTGTATTTCAGCATTTTTGTTTTGAAGCTGGTGTGATGGAAGTGTGGGATTGAATATCAACAGCAAATTCAGCTCAAGCCCTGACAAATACTTATCTACAACAATATTCAATCTTTGATGTCTCATGAAACTCAACCATAGGCAGTTTAAATCTTCACAGAATTTCTGAAATATCAATATAGCTTTACTATTACATTAAATGTATGTTTTACTTTATGCACAAGAAATTATCTGACATCCCAGCTAATGTGAAATTTAAGACTTGTAAGTGAATATTGAATAGTAGTTACTACGGAGAATGGGCAGAGCAGATTGAATCAGTTTCCTGTTCTCCAGTGTGGGGGGGGGGGGCACAGGTAGTCTTCTCTTATATCCCCCCCAGTTACAGAGACCAACACAGACTGAGGAGGAACCACCAGATCAAGTCTTTGTTTTGAGGTCGGTGCCACCAGCAGGACATTGGGTTTCTTGACCACAGGTCAACTTACATTGTGATGCCTTGCCTGCTGGTGGCAGATGGAGTGCACCTGCCTCAAAGGGGGAGAAAGTTTTTTTCACAGGAGTTGGTTGGGTTCATTAGTTGAACTTTAGACTAGATTTGAAGGAAAAGGGAAAATCCAGGCTTGATGGAAACCAGCCTGGGTTGTTTGTGGGGTAGTGCACCAGCTCCACTGCTGTCTCAGGGGAGGTAGTGGACAATGAACCATGTGTAAGGGAAGATGTAAGGGCTGTCAATGAGCTAGGACTCTCAGTAGAACCTGGGAATGATCAAGGAGATGGGAAGGGGAAGTGGGTTAATGATATCATCAGCCCTACATGTGACAAGCTGAGGGACAGCACAACAGGGTTTGAGATATGGGGGGCTAGTAAAAGCCTTCATCCCTTTGCCCTGCAGCAAAGTCTCACAGAGTCTCTCACCCCACTAGGGTAGAATCAATGTGCTGAACCATTTCAGTGTAAACATGTCAGGAAATACAACTTAGTGACTCACTTTAGATGGGTATTCTCCAACAGCTTTGCCAGAATAAAAAGATTTTTCTTCACGGAAAGGCTCATATTTCTGTGAGCAAACTCAAAATAGATGGAACATAATTCTATCTCAAGAGTAACTCCTTTATCCTTGAGGAGTTTGGAGTTTGAGAATGCCTGATTAAGGCTTGAAATTTAATTTTGTAGTTTTCACGTCATTAAAGAAACATGATGGTTAAATGAATGAACAAATTTTTAAAACATCTTTGTATTCCAGTTTGTAAAATAAGTATTAATTGCAACTGTTTTGATCATAGAATTGTCAGGATCATCTTGTTCCAAGCCCCCTGGCATGGGCAGGGACACTTACCACTAGATCAGGTTGCCAAGAGCCACATCCAGCCTAGCCTTAAAAACTTCCAGGGATGGGGTTTCTACCACCTCTTTGGGCAACCTATTGCAGTGTCTCACCAGCCCTGTGATGAAGAACTTCTTCTTAACATCTAATCTAAATCTACCTTCCTCCAGCTTGGATCCATTCCCCCTAGTCCTATCACTACCTGTCAAGGTCCGGAGACATTAAATGTCTCAGTCCGGAGACACAGTTCTTTTAAATATTCCCGTGTTGTGAAATTAGAGGCACAAACGAGGCCAAAGTATCAACAGCTAGACTATTTATTAGATAAATAAAGTGGACATAAGAAGGGGAGAGGGAGAAAACATAGAGGGAGAGAGAGAAGAGAGAGAGAAGAGGAAAGGAATTATATTACCACACCCCTCATCCCCCCCAAGACAGTTTGAGTCTGTGGAGGAAAGGTGCTGCAGGAGATCTTGGGTCTGTAGAGAAAGGGCGCTGAGGCTTTTGCTGGAGAAGAGCTGTAGTCCTCTGGGGAGATGTTAGCTTGGTACAGGAATGGTGCTGAGGCTCCTCTGGGCAGCCTGAGTCTGTAGAGAAAGGGTGCTGAGGCTTTGGCTGGAGAAGAGCTGTGGTCTGGGCAGCTTCTTTTCTCCGGAGCAGCACTGTCCTGGCTTTCCCTTCTCAGCGGCATGTTCTGTCTCCTGTGTTCTCCTTCATCTCCGTTTTTCTCCCCGTTTTTCTCCTCTGTTTCTCTCTCTACAAACCAGTAGTTTCTCAAGTCTTTTATACAGTTTTTAGTCCTTAGGTATGTATTCTAATATTGTCCCTCAGGAATTCCAGGGGTAGGAAATAATCCTTAGGTCGTTTCCCCGGAAATCTTTCTGTGTATTGCTGTGTGTTTGGACAAGATTTTGCATGGGGGGGGGGAATCTCCATCTCCCCCGTCTCCATTCAGACAATCCCCCCACATTCCTTACACATCAGGAAACAGGTGGTAAAAACCATTGTGTCACCCTGCCCAGGGTACTTGATGGGTGGAGAGTGTCTTGCCCTGAAGGCGTGAATGGCTGGGTCATTGTTGTAGGCCAGCTGTGGCCCAGTGAGCAATGTTATCTTTGCACCTTCCAAGAGTCCTTAGTGGCTCTGCCCAATATATATTACCTGGGCAAACAGCAAGTGATTTTATCTTTGTTGAGTACACCAAGAGAGACAAACTTATTAGTCTCTCACACTACCTGACACCCTAAAAAGTCCCTTACCAGCTTTCTTGTAGAGTCCCTTCAGATACTGGAAGGCCACAATAAGGTCTCCTCTCCAGATTGAACAACCTCAACACTGTCAGCCTGTCTTCGTAGGAGGTGCTCCAGCCCTCTGATCATCCTCATGGCCCTTTTCTGGACACATCCCAGCATGTCCATATCTTTCTTGGTATAGGGGCTCCAGAACTGGACACCCCAAGTGGGCTCTCACAAGAGTGGTGTAGAAGTGTAATTTGGTTCAATGAGGAAAGTTTTTCTGTTATTCTTTCAAGTAAGTGAATGATTAGGCAATTCATACTTTAATAATTCAAATATTGAGATGACTGACTTTACAAATACAAAACATTCAGTGATTCCACAGTCCCTCTTATTCCAGTCTTTCATGAGTGATTAACTCATCTTGGAATTATATTTGGGTGATGGGAGGGTTGGTGCATGGAGGAGACATGCAGGGTTTTTTAGGGGTAGAGAGATGGAGAGGCAGGAAGTGTCAATTCTGTGCATTAACTGATCAACTTTCTTCCTAGCACCCTTGGTGAATATTCACTTTTCTAAAACTATATTCCTTATAGCAATGTTTGTATAGTTCACTCTGGAACTGTGCCTTACCATTTTGATTTTTGAAACATAAAAAAAATAGGATGACACTGCTCATTCATCATTTGTTTGTTGAGGTTGAAATTCACTCTAAGGCTTACTGCTGGAGTAAGCTTTATTCATCACTAAGGTGTCACACATGTTTTATTCTTCTTGGTTTGAATCTTTTTCTGCAAACTTCTACTCTCTACTTCTACAGAGAGTAATTTCCTCTTCTTTTTTTTTTTTTTTTCCTTTTCACAGTAAAGCCTAAATTGCAGTTGAACATCCACAGGATGTTACTTCAAATTCAATACATGAAGCAACGATACCTCTGCAATGTCAGTCTCAGTCAACCTAAGCTACATTAACAACAGTTCAAGTATGCTAAGTATGTGAATCAGGTGGTGCTACACTATATTTTTTCATCTGTAAGAAAACCCAGGAAGGCTGTTTGTTTCAAAGCATGTTGTGTACTTCAAGACATTTATCTCATCCCCCTACATTTAGACTGCTGTGTATCGTCTCTCCAGATGTCTCACTTCTCTTATATTTTTTTTTTTGTTTCTACGACATTTTCATAAATCACAGTATCAGACTACATTTCAGAAGACATACACTGTATCATCAAACTCACAAACTTATGAAAGTCAGATATGCAGAGTACTGAAGTAAGCAATGTTTCTTGTCATAGAATATTTTAAGAACTGTAATAAATTTGTTTCAAAAGTCATACTTTTTAAGCATTTAGAATAATTTCTTAACAATATCTAGAAACTGCCTAATATTTGTAGCTAATGTTTATTATTACTTATGTAGTGACTGAGATAACTATAACATGTCATCTCAAGTTAATGTCTCGTCTAATTTTATTCCTCTCTAAAAAAATTACAAAGAATCTTATAGAAAGATGGTATTTCCAGAAGGAAAGGACCCATTTCTTTGGAAATTCAACTCATTACTACACATTGCTATCTTCAGAATCATCATGCACAATATCATGATCTGAACAGAAAAGTTATATTAATAGAAATGAAACATCTTATTAAATAATTAGGATAGGATAGGATAGGATAGGATAGGATAGGATAGGATAGGATAGGATAGGATAGGATAGGATAGGATAGGATGGGATGGGATAGGATAGGATGGGATAGGATGGAATAAACCAGGTTGGAAGAGACCTTCAAGATCATTGTCTCCAACCCATCAACCAATCCAACCTACCTAAACAACTAAACCATGGCACCAAGCACCCCATCAAGTCTCCTCCTGAACATGTCCAATGATGGTGACTCCACCACCTCCCCACGCAGCCCATTCCAATGGGCAATCACTCTCTCTGTATAGAACTTCTTCCTGACATCCAGCCTAAACTTCCCCTGGTGAAGCCTGAGACTGTGTCCTCTTGTTCTGGTATTGGCTGCCTGGGAGAAGAGACCAACCCCCTCCTGTCTACAACCTCCCTTCAGGTAGTTGTAGAGAGCAATAAGGTCACCCGTGAGTCTCCTCATCTCCAGGCTAAGCAACCCCAGCTCTCTCAGCCTCTCCTCATAGGGGTTGTGTTCCAAACTCCTCACCAACTTTGTTGCCCCTCTCTGGACTCGTTCCAGCAAGTCAATAAGATATTTAGTATTGTGTGTGAGAAGGTTTGAAAATTGCAGTGATTAAAAACCATTTGGTAACTAAGTTTTAAGAAAAATATTTAATTGGTAAAAGAAATAAATTATAAATAGTGTTTTCAAATTTATTCCTACAGAAAATGTCTGAGGACCTTTACGAAGAAGCAAAAAAGGACAACAAAGAAGAATTGAAGATACATGTCAACATCATTTTTGTTAAAACATACGGCCCATAGCTTGGCCCTAAATCCAGTGGCACTGAGTTCTATCTATGGGTGGATGAGGGGCAAATTGAGAATTTGTAGTTGTGAAATAAGGGGCAAGGTAGCATGGGTGATCCTGTTGTGGGTATTTATTACAGACCACCTGATCAGGACAGGGAAACTGATGAGGCCTTATACAGGCATCTGATAGGAGCCTCACAATCACAGGTCCCGGTTCTCATAGAGGATTTTAAGTACCCAGATATTTACTGCAAGACCTACACAGCCAGCCATCCACAGTCCAGAATGTTTCTCCATGTGGTGGGTTAACGCCTTTTTCTGAAAACGAAAGAAGAAAGCAGGGTGGAGGGCTTGCGGGTACTTTACACTCCCTGAAGGGTGTTTCCCCCCTGGGAAAGCTGAGTCTGTTCTACTCCCCCCTCCCTGCCCAGCTAGGGTATAAAAAAGCAGGACACCATAGCTGTTGGATCTCCTTTTTTGCTCCTGCCTCTGCTGGATGAGAGCTACTGCAGCTGCCCTCCTGCTCCTCAGCCACGTGGCCAGACCTGATCCTTCTCCCTGCTGCCTCTGCACCTCCTCAGAGAAAGAGTGGTTTTGTATTATTCTTTTCTGTCCCCCTCCCATCCATTCCTGTTCCTTGCCCTTGTGAAGCTTTTTTTTTCCCTGTTATTGTTATATATATAATTTGAAGAAAAAAATTATTTGCCTCTCTACTTCCAAGCTGATTCCAGATTGTTATTTAGTGGATTTGCTCCTTACCCTTTTTTTTTCCCTCTCCCTGTTTGGAGGGAGGAGGGGGGGAAGTGGGGAAGAGATTCTCAGCCTTTTCCCCATTTGAGCTTTTAACTCTCAGTTAAGGCTCAAATCACTACACTTCAGTGCACTGATTAGATGCAAAAAGGAAAACAAAGATTAATTCATAGTACTGTGGTATCAGTCACAGTTGGAAGGGACCACAAGGATCATCTAGTTCCAACCTTGCTGCCATGGGCAGGGACACCCCACACTAGATCATGCCCGCCGGAGCCTCATCCAGCCTGGTCTTAAACACTTCCAGGGATGGGGCCTCCCTGGACCACCTCCCTGGACAAGCCATTCCAGGGCTTCACCACTCTCATGGTGAAGAACTCTTTCCTCACCCCCAGCCTGAATCTCCCCACCTCCAGCTTCATTCCATTTCCCCTAGTCCTATCTGACATCCTACCTGATATCCTGAAAAGTCTATCCCCAGCCTTCACCGATTCTCCACGTATTCGGGATCGTTCGGGCTCCACTGCATGCCACAGTATTTTAAAAGCCAGCGGCAGCTTGCGGCAGCTTCCGTTTCAGCGGTAAGCTCCACCGGGAACACATCGAGACAAGGAGCCTTGGAAAAGCCCGGACTGCTGCCTTTTCAACCTGAGGGACCCACGTGGAATCTCTACGCTTGGCAAAGATCGGCTCTCACCAATTCTACACGTGTTCGGGATCGTTGGGGCTTCACTGTGTGCTGCAGAGGTTTAAAAGCCATGGCAGCTCGCGGCAGATTCCGTTTCAGCCTGGCTTCTCACTCGGACGCGTGTGCCGCCACACTTTTTTTTAAAAACTTTCTCCAGTAGGTCCCGTGGGCAGGGCTAGCCATGGTGGTAGCTCGCCTTAATAACTCCTTTAAAAAGTCAGTCTCGACTCAGACTGAGGGGGAATATAAGCAGGTAGGTAGGTGTCCATAAGCAAGAGGTAGGTGTCCAGGTATCTAGCTTCAGACGGTGCTGGAGCCTGGCACTTGAGATGCAGGGTAGAGGGGATGGATCCTGCATTAGGTGTGAGCAGATTGACTGTCTGCTTAGCCTGCTGGCCGAACTGAAGGACAAGGTTGCTAGATTTAGAGATGTAAGCAATTGTAGAAGGGTGATGAACCTGAGTAACCAGGCTCTGCAGGCCCCCCCAGTAGATGCCAGTTATCCAAAAAGCAGAGGGGAATGGACACAGGTTCCTCTCAAAAGACGCAAGGTTAAACCTCTTGCCTCCCCTCACCCCCCCACTGCCCTTGAAAAACAAGTATGGGGCATTGGAGATTGAGAGTGAGGTGATTCTGATATCGGAGGACACACCATCTGGGGTTTTCCCTGTGGCAAAACAGCCTAAGGTTAAACAGCCTAAGGTTAAACAGCCTTTCCCCGGCATCAGGACTTACTCCCTTAAAAAAAAGAGAAGGGTAATTGTTATTGGCGATTCCCTCCTGAGGGGAACAGAGGGCCCCATATGTCGGCCAGACCCTACTCACAGGGAGGTTTATTCCCTTCCAGGAGCCATGGTAGGAGATGTTACCAGAAGACTGCCTGGCATGGTGCAGCCCTCTGACTATTATCCCTTGATAGTTATGCAGCTAGGGAATGATGATGTTGCAACCAGAACTTCCAGGGCTATCAAAAATTACTTCAGGGCCCTGGGAGATCTGGTTGAGGGGTCAGGTGCACAAATAATTTTTTCGTCTATACCCTTAGTTGCAGGAGGGAACACCATAAGGAACAGGTCAGCAGCTGCAGTCAACAAGCGGCTTAGAGGCTGGTGCAGACAAAAGAATTTTGGGATTTTGATCTTGAAAAACTTTCTACTGCACCAGGCCTGTCCCCCAAAGGTAAAAAGATTCTGGGAAGGGAATTGGCAGGTCTCATCGACAGGGCTTTAAACTAGGTTTGAAGGGGGAAGGGACTGAAACCAGTCCCTCCAGGCAAGAGTCTGGGGGTGATAAGATAGAGTCAGAGGTGAAACCAGCAGCCCAGCAGCAGTGCATGTACACTAATGCACGAAGCATGGGCAACAAACAAGAGGAGCTGGAAGCCTTGTTGCAGCAGGAAAGTTATGACGTAGTTGCCATCACAGAGACGTAGTGGGACGACTCACATGACTGGAGCGCTACAATAGAGACGGCTACAGGCTCTTCAGGAGAGACAGGCAAGGAAGAAGGGGTGGAGGGGTGGCCCTGTACGTCAGGGAGGCACTAGATGCCATTGAGATGGAGATTAGGGACGATCGGGTTGAGTGCCTGTGGGTAAGAATTAGAGGGAAGGCCAACAGGGCACACATCCTGGTTAGAGTTTGTTATAGACCACCCAACCATTAGGAAAATGTTGATGAGTCATTCCATAGGCATCTTAAGGCTGTCTCAAGATCGCCTGACCTTGTTCTCATGGGTGACTTCAACTTGCCTGATATCTGCTGGGATCTTAACATAGCAGAGAAGTGGCAATCTAGGAGGTTCTTACAATGCATGGAGGACAGCTTCTTATCCCAGGTGCTGCAAGAGCCTACCAGGAGTAAGACTATGCTTGACCTCCTCTTCACCAATGGGGAAGGGCTGGTGGGTGATGTGGTAGTCGGAGGGTGCTTAGGGGCCAGTGACCACGAGATAATTGAATTCTCATTATTTGCTCAAGCTAAGAGGGGTAGCAAGAAGACCTCCACTCTGGATTTCCGGAGGGCGGACTTCAGGCTACTCAAGGAACTAATTCAGAGGGTTCCTTGGGATAAAGCCCTTAAAAACAAAGGGGTCCAGGAAAGCTGGACCTACTTCAATGAAGAACTGTTGAAGGCTCAGGGACAGGCTGTGCCAATGTGCCGGAAGATGAGCCGCCAGGGCAGACGGCCACCCTGGATGGTTCATAAACTTTTAATAGAACTAAGGGAAAAGAAGAGGGTGTATCACCTTTGGAAGAGAGGGGAGGCAACCCGTGAAAAATTTAAGGATGTTGCTAGGTCTTGTAGGAAGAGAATTAGGGAGGTAAAAGCACACTTGGAGTTTAAACTGGCCTCTACTGTGAAGGACAACATTAAGTCCTTCTATAAATGCATTAATAGCAAGAGGAAGGGCAGAGACAACCTCCACTCCTTGGTGGACACGGAGGGGAACGTTGTGACAAGGGATGAGGAAAAGGCAGAGACACTTAACACCTTCTTTGCCTCAACTTTTACTAGTAGGACAGAATGTCTTCCAGACAGCTGGCCTGCAGAACTGGCAGAAGGAGCCAGGGAGCTGCATAGTTTTCCTCTGTTCCAAAATGGGGCAGTTGGTGATCTGCTCAGCCGCCTGGATCCCCACAAGTCCACAGGACCAGATGGGATCCATCCTAGGGTGCTGAGAGAGCTGTCAGAGGAGCTGGCCAAGCCGCTCTCCATCATTTTTCAGCAGTCCTGGCTCATTGGAGAGGTCCCAGAGGACTGGAAGCTGGCCAGTGTTGTGCCCATCCACAAGAAGGGCTGGTTGAATGAACCAGGGAATTATAGGCCTGTCAGCCTGACCTCAGTGCCAGGCAAGATCATGGAAGAGGTCATCCTGAGTGCAATCACACAGCACTTAGAGGATGGCCAGGGGATCAGGCTCAGCCAGCGTGGATTTAGGAAGGGCAGGTCCTGCCTGACCAACCTGATCTCCTTCTACGAGCAGGTGACCCGTCTGGTGGATGTGAGGAGGCCTGTGAATGTAGTCTACCTGGACCTCAGCAAGGCCTTTGACACTGTCCCCCATAGCAAACTCCTGGCCAAGCTGTCAGCCCATGGCTTGGACAGCAGCACACTGAGCTGGGTTAGGAAGTGGCTGGAGGGCTGAGCCCTGAGAGTGGTGGTGAATGGTGCCACATCCAGCTGGCAGCCAGTCAGAAGTGGAGTCAGCAAATTTGCTGATGACACCAAGCTGGGGACAGGAGTTGATCTGCTGGAGGATAGAGAGGCTCTGCAGAGGGACCTCGACAGGCTGGACAGATGGGCAGAATCCAATGGCATGAGATTTAACACATCCAAGTGCTGGGTTCTGCACATAGGCCACAACAATCCCATGCAGTGCTACAGGCTGGGGTCAGAGTGGCTGGAGAGCAGCCAGGAAGAGAGGGACCTGGGGGTGCTGGTTGATGGTAGGATGACCATGAGCCTGCAATGTGCCCAGGCGGCCAGGAGGGCCAATGGCATCCTGGCCTGCATTAAGAACAGTGTGGCCAGCAGGAGCAGGGAGGTCATTCTGCCCCTGTACACTGCACTGGTTAGGCCACACCTCGAGTACTGTGTCCAGTTCTGGGCCCCTCAGTTTAGGAAGGATGTTGACTTGCTGGAACGAGTCCAGAGAAGGGCAACGAAGTTGGTGAGGGGCTTGGGACACAAGCCCTATGAGGAGAGGCTGAGGGAGCTGGGGCTGCTTAGCCTGGAGAAGAGAGGACTCAGGGGTGACGTTATTGCTCTCTAAAACTACCTGAAGGGGGGTTGTAGAGAGGCAGAGGTTGGTCTCTTCTCCCAGGCAGCCAGCACCAGAACAAGAGGACAGGCTGCGCCAGGGGAGGTTCAGGCTGGAAGTCATGAGGAAGTTTTACACAGACAGAGTGATTGCCCATTGGAATGGGCTGCCCGGGGAGGTGGTGGAATCGCCATCACTGGAGGTGTTCAGGAGGAGATTTGACAGGGTGCTTGGTTACATGGGTTAGTTGTTTAGGTGGTGTTGAATGATAGGTTGGACACAATGATCTTGAAGGTCTCTTCCAACCTGGTCTATATTCTATTCTATTCTATTCTATTCTATTCTATTCTATTCTATTCTATTCTATTCTATTCTATTCTAGTCTAGTCTAGTCTAGTCTAGTCTAGTCTAGTCTATCCTATCCTATCCTATCCTATCCTATCCTATCCTATTCTATCCTATCCTGTCCTATCCTGGAGGAACCAGGGAACTACAGGCCAGTCAGTCTCACCTGTGTGCCTGGAAAGATCATGGAGCAGATCCTCCTGGAGTCACTACTGGCTCAGAAGAATAGTGAAGAGGTGATTGGGAACAGTCAGCATGGCTTTGCCAAGGGCAAATCCTGTCTGACCAACCTGGTGGCCTTCTATGAGCAGGTGACAAAATTAATAGATGAGGGGCGAGCAACTGATGTCATTTACCTGGACCTGAGCAAAGCCTTCAACACTGTCCCGCACCACATCCTGATCTCCAAACTGGTGACACATGGGTTTGATGGGTGGACCACTAGATGGATAAATAACCGGCTTGATGGCCACACCCAAAGAGTGGCTGTCAATGGGTCCATGTTCCAGTGGAGGCCAGTGACAAGCGGAGTCCCTCAGGGATCAATCCTGGGACCTGTCTTGTTCAACATCTTTGTGGGTGACATGGACAGTGGCATTGAGTGCCCCCTCAACAAGTTTGCTGATGACACCAAGCTGTGTGGTGCAGCAGACATGCTGGAGGGAAGGGAAGCCATCCAGAGTGACCTTGACAGGCTGGAGAAGTGGGCAGAAACCAACCTCATGAAGTTCAATAAGAGCAAGTGCAGGGTCCTGCATCTGGGTTGAGGCAATCCCAGGCACAAATACAGGCTGGGCAGGGACTGGCTGGAAAGCAGCCCGGAGAAGAGAGACTTGGGGGTGCTGGTGGACGAGAAGCTCAACATAAGCTCTCAGTGTGCGCTTGCAGCCCGCAAAGCCAATCAGATCCTGGGCTGCATCAGGAGAAGTGTGGCCAGCAGGTCAAGGGAGGTGATCCTCCCCCTCTACTCAGCTCTGCTGAGATCCAGCCTGGAGTACTGCATCCAGTTCTGGAGCCCCTATTAAAAGAGGGATGTGGAGGTGCTGGAATGTGTCCAGAGAAGGGCCACGAGGATGATCAGAGGGCTGGAGCACCTCTCCTACGAGGACAGACTGAAAGAGTTGGGGTTGTTCAGTCTGGAGAAGAGAAGGCTTCGAGGTGACCTAATTGTGGCCTTCCAGTATCTGAAGGGGGGCTTCAGGAAGGCTGGGGAGGGACTTCTCAGGATGTCAGGTAGTGATAGGACTAGGGGGAATGGAATGAAGCTGGAGGTGGGGAGATTCAGGCTAGATGTGAGGAGGAAGTTCTTCACCATGAGAGTGGTGAAGCCCTGCAATGTGTTGTCCAGGGAGGTGGTTGGGGTGCCATCCCTGGAGGTGTTTAAGACCAGGTTGGACGAGGCTCTGTCCAGCCTGATCTAGTGTGGGGTGTCCCTGCCCATGGCAGGGGGTTTGGAACTAGATGATCCTTGTGGTCCCTTCCAACCCTGACTGGTACTATGATACTATGATGGGTTCACAAAAGGAAAGTCCTACTTAATGAATTTTATATCCTTCTACAATAAGGTCACCTATTAGTGGATTAACAGAAAATGGTGAATATAGCTTTTCTGAATTTTTCTTAGATTTTTGGTAATGTCCCTCACAGTAATCTTCTGAAAAAGCTGTAAAAGATGTGAAGAAAAGTCTGAGCACCAGGACAAGTTTGTTGATGTTACTTTCCTGGGAGGTACTGTTAACTTTCTTAAGGGACAAGAGGCCTTGGAGAGGGATCTGGGTAGAATGGTACCCTGCATGATATTTAGAAAGAATAAATGACAAATTCTTTTCCTGGGATGGAGTAACACTGGACACATGTAAACTGGGAGATGCATTACTGGAAAGCAAATCTGCAGAAAGTTATCTGCGGGTGCTGGTTCAGAACAAGGTCACTGTGTGTCAATGATGAGTACCATGGTAGCCAAGAGCACAAACTGTATGGAGAAAATGAGGTTGAAGGGCCATATTATGACTCTGCAGCTTTTGGAGAAAGGGAAGTAGAGATAGAGAAACTGATCTATTCTCTGCAGCATCCTGTGACAGGACTTGTAGGAATGGTGAAAGCTGTGTCAAGGGAAATCATTAGGAAATATTTATTTTAAAGAGGGAGTTCAAACACAAGAACAGGCTTCCTGGAGAGCTGGTTGATGCTTTAAGACCTTCAGTGTTTAAGAGGCATAGGACAATACCCACAATAACATTCCATTCTATTCCATTCCATAGTATTCTAAACTTCTGTCTAATCTAGTCAAAACAGGGAGAATGGGCCCTTAGAAAAGCAGGCTGAGAAAAGTTTCAAGGGAAGTTAAGTATGGGCAAGGCAACACACATCCAGTTCTGCTTCAAGACTTTTAGGCCCCCAGCCAGAAACATCATGACTGAACATTGATACAAAAGTTCTAGTATTTCCTCCACAACCACATATTCATTGTCCTGGTTTAACACACTCCACTCTCACAAGTCTGTTCCCCTCCACACCAACACAGACAGGAAAGTAACACACACACACACACACACAAAACAACAACAACAAAAATGACAACAAAAAATTCAGGAAAAAAATTTAAAAAATCCAATCAGGAACAACCTCCCCTCCCCCTCAAACCATCAAACAAACAAACAAATAAAACCCTCTGGGCGAGATAAAGGGAGTTTAATATGATCATACCCTGTACAGTTACCCTAAGAAACATCATCAGAAGCCAGAGAGAAAAAGTTTCCCTCCCACACAAGCACAAAGCAGCCCCCAAGCATGCAATGGGCAGCCCAACAGAAAAGCTCAACACCCCAAACCTAGGAACCAGAAGCAGCAACTAAAATAGGAATTCTGTCTTGTTGCAATCTGAACATCAAGCCCCATGATTCTTTGCTTCAGCCAGCACTTTCATTTTGAAGCTGGCATGATGGAAGCATGGGATTTAATACATTCATTAGTAGAGTCAACTCAACCTGTTGCATTCTCCACCCCTTATTCTATACCACCTACATCATGCCCAGTAGCAATTAACATCAAGCAACATAGGTGATAAATCATTCACTGTCCATTCTCACACAGAATGAGATCACTTTGCAGTACATGGAAGACTTCTCACTGCAGATGCTCTGGAGCTCCACACTGTTCAGTGCATTCTGGATCAGTCCATGGCCAGTCCAAGTAGTGGGGCCATGTTTCTACTGCTTGGTCATTCAAAACCTCTGCAAGTGAAAGCAAATTGGGGTTTGTATTCCAGTGTCCTTCTTCCAACATATCCAGCTATTAGAATCCCCCTGTCACATCAGAAACACAGGTGAGTTCCACCTCTCATATTTTAATGGCATCAGAATATGCTGTGCATCTGTATTTACTAAAGCTTTTAATTGTGGTGGGTTGAGATTACTCCCTAACTAACTGGAAATTGTCACCAGAGGAAATTTCCAAACAAACCAAAGTAGGAAGCAAAATTAAAGCTATATTTACAAAAGGTAAGCTAAAATTCTAGAAGCATAAAATGCAATGAATAGGTACAAAGTATATTTACATATATTTGCAATTCAGAAAAACAAAAACAAACAAACAAACAAACAAAAACCCCTAAAACCCACCAAACAAATAGAAGGATATCTTTGTACAGAGCTACACCTCTTCCTGGACAGCCCAAAGGGCTGCTTACAGCCTCCTTCACCAATCCCCTTTCCATTTCTGGTACCTCACAGACACAGTATGGGACAACAGAAGGTCAGGAAAGAGATAAGGGAGCAAGCATTGCAAAAGCTGCAGAGTGAGTAAGTTACAAAGAAAGAGAATAGTTTGTGTGGTGAACTGTAACCTAGTGAGGAAGCCAATGGAATGATACAGATGTGTCTATATTATTGTTTTGTATCTGATATAGTCAATTAAAAGTTTATTTTAATATACAGTTGTTGCAAGAAGGGGCCGCTACACGACCAATGTGATCAGCGGAATCCAACTCTATTGAGCATCAGACACATCTTATATACAGTTTGCTATAACTATATCTACTTGGTAACATACTATTGGTTACAGATTACATGTCAACCCCACCTCTTGCAGTTTAACATCCTACTTCAGCTGGCCACACACATCTTTGTTTGGATAAGCCCCTTACTTGTTTTACGACCCTCACGATTACACGACTACAGTGCCCTTGTGACACTTCGTGATAATTCAGCTACATCCATCATGTTCTGTGGCATTCCTTATCTTGGCAGGGCACCAGGCAGTCCTGCAGGCATCCCTTATCTTATCAGAAGACCAAATGGTCTTGCAGACCTCTTTCCTTTTCCCACTGCCCCACATACAGTAAGTGGAGAAATCAATAAAAATTAATAATTTTATTAATCATAAAAATAAAAAAAAATATTAAATAAAACCTATTTACAGGTTTGAGATGTTCGGTTGTGGAACAGATATCTCACCAGCAGGAACAAGTAACAATTTAAACAATATGTACAAAAATCCAGAAACAACAAAGAGCACTTTAAACTGTAAAGAAAAGGAACATTGGCAACAGAGTCAGAGATTGTCCACAGAGGGTGGGGAGGAACTCCAGAATTGTCTAGGGCAACAGACATGTAACAGATGCTTATAAAAATCAGATATTGTAGTTACTCACTGATCCTGATACCTCATGGCACATGTTAAGATCTAGACAAAACCAAATTGGCATCAACCATGTGGAAGTTACAGGAACACAGTTTCACTTTCTGTTGGTGTCTGCAGCTTATTGCTGTGGCAGGATTTGCTCCCAAAGGATTTGTAGCTGAAGGCTTTGTAGATAAGAGGTTCCTCTGCTGCAGTCCTTTCACAGTGGTGCTCACTCCTTGCTCCAGTCAAATGAAACTGTCCCGGGGACTCAGCTTCTCTGGGGTTTTGCCTCTCGGCCCAGCAAGATGCATCTGTCTGCTCCTGGGCTTTACAATGCTAAAATAGCGAGGAGTCTTTGCTGTCCTGTCTGGGTAAACTGAAACACAGTTCGGCTTCCAAGCAAAGCTTGTGGCTCCTTCCAGAGCATGGATAACTGCAAGGCAATGCTCTGGCTCTTTGGGCTGGTACTTACAGATTTCCCGAGACAATAATGGCCAGTACCAACACAGATCTAGGGATAAAACCCTGATATTGCAACCTATAGAAACTCTTCTTTCCAAACATGGCCAAAAGCATGCCCACCTGGCTCATTCTGGCTCTGAAACATGTTCAGGCAAGCCTGAAAAACCAGACCTACTAGCTTTTGCCTCATTGTCTGGTTCAGAGCATTTTTGAGGCTTTTTTGTCCATTCAGAACATATCAGGACAGTATCAAATCCCCATCTTTATTTACCTTTAACTCAAAGATGTCCATAAAGTTCCTATTCTTGTTTACAACTAAGACACTAGGCTGAAGTACCAGCCTTAAACCATAAAAATACTTTTATGTGTCCCAACTTGCCAAACAATTGCATTCATACAGACCAATAAACTCAGTTGTCCCCTTCCTCTATCTGTTTGGAGGGCCACTCTAATTCTGACACCTTGAGTACTGTGTCCAGTTCTGGGCCCCTCAGTTTGGGAAGGACAAGACACTTGAATGTGTCCAGAGAAGGGCAACAAGGCTGATGAGAGGCCTTGAGCACAAGCCCTATGAGGAGAGGCTGAGGGAGCTGGAATTGTTTAGCCTGAAGAAGAGGAGGCTCAGGGGAGACCTCATTGGAGACCTCATTGCTCTCTACAACTACCTGAAAGGTGGTTGTAGCCAAGAAGGGGTTGGTCTCTTCTCTCTAGCAACCAGCACCAGTACAAGAGAACACAGTCTCAAGCTGCAGCAGGGGAAGTTCAGGTTCGAGGTGAGGAGAAAGTTCTTCACTGAGAGAGTCATTAGTCATTGGAATGGGCTGCCCCGAGAGGTGGTGGAGTCACCATCCCTGGAGGTGTTCAAGAGGAGATTGGATGTGGCACTTGGTGCCATGGTCTAGCCATGAGGTCTGTGGTGACAGGTTGGACTCGATGATCTTTGAGGTCTCTTCCAACCTTGGTGATACTGTGATACGGTGAAAAGGCTCTCAGGAGACCTTATTTTGGCCTTTCAGTATCTTAAGAAGGCCTACAAGAAACACAGTGAGAGACTTTTTAGGGTGTCAGGTAGTGATAAGATAAGGGGGAATGGAGCAAATATAGAAATGGGTAGATTCAGATTGGATGTTAGGAAGAAATTCTTCGCCATAAGGGTGGTGAGACACTGGAACAGGTTGCTCAAGGAGATGGTAGAAACCCCATTCCTGGTGTTTTTTCAAGGCCAGGCTGGATGTGGCTCTGAGCAACGTGCTGTAGAGTGAGGTGTAACTGCCCATAGCAGAGGGGTTGGAACTAGGTGATCTTTGAGGCCCTTTCCAACCCTAACAATTCTATGATTCTATAAGATGCTTTGGGAGTCCCTTCAGGAGGATCAGTGGAGGTATAATTTCTTCTGCTCTTTTGCGTGATTTTCCACTGGAAATTGTGATAGCATTCCTCAGGGGAGAATTTCCTAGTAAAGCTAGGACTAAAGTGGGTTTTCTGTCCCACTTCCTCATGTGCTCCTTATGGTCACTTAAGTAAAACTACAGAGTATGCCATAGTGTGTACCTCCCAGATTCTCTGCTCTGTACCGCAAAGCATCTGCTCTTCATAGCTGAAACAGGGGACCGTACAGGTGGGGAATAGAATAGGTTCTTTTGGATTTGCTTGACCTTCCCAGTCAGCTCCTTCACAGCTGAAACACAGGCCTGTACAGAGGAAGAGAGACTTGCCTTACATTGCCAGAGCCTGCTAGTCATTTCATCCACTGTTTTTCCCTGACCACCTTCCACAGCCAGAGATAAAGAATAAGTGACCATCCCTGACTCTCTTCTTCCCATGATGATCTTGATTGATTCTCATCCTCCGCCAGACAAATCGCTTTCCTTGTATAGTTCTTTTGAACAGGGGCAGCTGATACTGACACAAGGTGGTTCTCTGATGCAGTTTCCATGCCTGCTGTTGTGCTACAGGCTAGGGTCAAAGTGGCTGGAGAGTGGCCAGGCAGAGAGAGACGTAGGGGTACCGATCGATGGTAGGCTGAACAAGAGCCTGCAGTATGCTCAGGCAGCCAAGAGGGCCAATGGCATCCTTTATTAGAATAAACCTTTATTAGAATAAACCAAACCAGGTTGGAAGAGACCTTCAAGATCATCGTCTCCAACCCATCAACCAATCCAACCCACCCAAACAGCTAACCCATGGCACCAAGCACCCATCAAGTGCTTCAATGACGGCGACTCCACCACCTCCCTGGGCAACCCATTCCATAGCGCAATCACTCTTTCTGTACAGAACTTCTTCCTAACATCCAACCTGAACCTCCCCTGGTGCAGCCTGAGACTCTGCCCTCTTGTTCTGGTACTGGGTGCCTGGGAGAAGAGACCAGCATCACCCTCTCTACAACCCCCCTTCAGGTAGTTTTAGAGAGCAATAACGTCACCCCTGAGTCTCCTCTTCTCCAGGCCGAGCAATCCCAGCTCCCTCAGCCTCTCCTCATAGGGCTTGTGTTCCAAACCCCTCACCAACTTCGTTGCTCTTCTCTGGACTCGCTCCAGCAAGTCAACATCCTTCCTAAACTGAGGGGCCCAGAACTGGACACAGGACTCCAGGTGTGGCCTAACCAGTGCAGGGTACAGGGGCAGAATGACCTCCCTGCTCCTGCTGGCCACACTGTTCCTGATGTAGGCCAGGATGCCATTGACCCTCTTGGCTACCTGGGCACACTGCAGGCTCATATTCATCCTACCATCAAGCAGCACCCCCAGGTCCCTCTCTGCCTGGCTGCTCTCCAGCCACTCTGACCCCAGCCTGTAGCACTGCATGGGGTTGTTGTGGCCAATGTGCAGAACCCAGCACTTGGATGTGTTCAATCTCATGCCGTTGGATTCTGCCCATCTGTCCAGCCTGTCGAGGTCCCTCTGCAGAGCCTCTCCACCCTCCAGCAGATCAACTCCTGCCCCAAGCTTGGTGTCATCAGCAAATTTACTGATGATGGACTCAATGCCCTCATCCAGATCATCAATAAAGATGTTAAAGAGCACAGGGCCCAGCACTGATCCTTGGGGCACATCACTAGTGACTGGCTGCCAGCTGGATGTGGCACCATTCACTACCACTCTCTGGGCTCGGCCATCCAGCCAGTTCCTAACCCATCACAGTGTGCTCCCGTCCAAGCCATGGGCTGACAGCTTGGCCAGCAGTTTGCTATGGGGGACGGTGTCAAAGGCCTTGCTGAGGTCCAGGTAGGCTACATCCACAGGCCTCCCCACATCCACCAGACGGGTCACCTGATCATAGAAGGAGATCAGGTTGGTCAGGCAGGACCTGCCCTTCCTAAATCCATGCTGGCTAGGCCTGATCCCTTGGCCATCCTCTACGTGTTGTGTTATTGCACTCAGGATGACCTGTTCCATGATCTTGCCTGGCACTGAGGTCAGGCTGACAGGCCTACAATTCTCTGGCTCATCCAAGTGGCCCTTCTTATGGATGAGCACCACATTGGCCAGCTTCCAGTCCTCTGGGACCTTGCCAGTGAGCCAGGACTGCTGAAAAATCATGGAGAGTGGCTTGGCCAGCTCATCTGCCAGCTCTCTCAGCAGCCTAGGATGAATCCCATCTGGTCCCATGGACTTGTGGGGATCCAAGCTGCTAAGGAGAGTTCCAACCACCTCCTCATGGAACATAGGGAAACTGTGCAGCTCCCTGGCTCCTTCTGCCAGCTCTGCAGGCCAGCTGTCAGGAAGACGTTCTGCCCTTCTAGTAAAAATTGAGGCAAAGAAGGTGTTAAGTATCTCTGCCTTTTCCTCATCCTTTGTTACAATGTTCCCCTCCGTATCCACCAAGGAGTGGAGGTTGTCCTTTTCCTTCCTCTTACTATTAATGTATTTATAAAAGGACTTTTTGTTGTCCTTCACAGTAGAGGCCAGTTTGAACTCCAAGTGTGCTTTTGCCTCCCTAATTCTCTTCCTACAAGACCTAGCAACATCCTTAAACATTCTGTGGGTTGCCTCACCTCTCTTCCAAAGGTGATACACCCTCGTTTTTTCTCTCAGGTCCATTAAAAGTTCATGAACCATCCAGGCTGGCCATCTGCCCCAGTGGCTCATCTTCCAGCACATTGGCACAGCCTGTCCCTGAGCCTTCAACAGTTCTTCATTGAAGTAGGTCCAGCTCTCCTGGACCCCTTTGTTTTTAAGGGCTTTATCCCAAGGAATCCTCTGAATTAGTTCCTTGAGTAACCTGAAGTCTGCCCTCCGGAAGTCCAGAGTGGAGGTCTTCTTGCTACCCCTCTTGGCTTGACCAAAAACCGAGAATTCAATTATCTCGTGGTCACTGGACCCCAAACACCCTCCAACCACCATATCAGGAACAGTGTGGTCAGCAGGAACAGAGAGGTCATTCTGCCCCTGTACACTGCACTGGTTAGGTCACACCTAGAGCGCTGTGTCCAGTTCTGGGCCACTCAGTTTAGGAAGAATGTTGACTTGCTGGGACATGTCCAGAGAAGGGCAACAAAGTTGGTGAGGGGTTTGGAGCACAAGCCCTATGAGGAGAGGCTGAGCGAGCTGGGATTGCTTAGCCTGGAGAAGAGGAGGCTCAGGGGAGACCTTGTTGCTGTCTAAAACTACCTGAAGGGAGGTTGTAGACAAGTGGGGGCTGGTCTCTTCTCTCAGGCAGCCAGCATCAGAACAAGCTGCACCAGGCGAGTTTCAAACTGGAAGTTAGGAAGAAATTCTTCACAGAGGGAGTGATTGCCCATTGGAATGTGCTTCCCGGGGAGGTGGTGGAGTCACCATCATTGGAGGTGTGTAGGAGACTTGATAGGGTGCTTGGTTGCATGGTTTAGAATAGAATTCATAGAATAAAGCAGGTTGGAAGAGACCTTCAAGATCATCGCGTCCAACCCGGTTTAGTTGATTAGGTGTTGGATGATGGTTTGGAGGTGATGAAGGTTTCTCCCAACCTTGTCTATTCTATTCTATTCTATTCTATTCTATTCTATTCTATTCTATTCTATTCTATTCTATTCTATTCTATTCTATTCACTACAGTGCCTGACAGTCTGCCTTTGTGTGCAGTCTACCTTCTCTTGTCTCTGAGTGCTCTGAACAGTAATGAGAAGGGCTTGATAGGTATGGGCCAGACCCCAACACAATGCAGTTATTTCTGTCTCTCAGGAGCTTTAGGGCTGTCTACAGACTTTTTTTCCAAACATGTCACCAGCTAGTCGGGACTTTGCACTTGGTCAGGAGTGAAGTTCCAAACCACTGAAAATGATCACCATTGTAGGCATTCATCCCTTCTCTCCCACACACTCTGCCACTCATAATTATCCAGCCTTGGGACAAATCTCCTGCGAGGGACCTGTATTGCTCTGGGCAGACCTGGCTCATCAATTGTGTGAGATTATACCTAAATCAAGTGGTCAGTGGAATAACCATATAATAATATGCTAGTAACCACCACAGCAACAGCACAACTTTAAGCCATTTACCTAAGGTGACAAGCAGTACCACAGAGCACATCAATTACAAGAGCACATCAGCCTCAATTGCCTCCAGGAAGCAAGTGCGGCAACGTAGTGAACATACTGCAGGGGAAAAAAAAACAACAAAAAAAAAATCCCAAACAAACAAACAAAATGCAAAAAAAAAAAAAAAGTCCCAACCAACCAAAACCCCCAAACAACCAAAACCCCCAAACAAAACAACAAAAAAAAACTCCAACCAAACAAATCCCCACAAAACCCAAAAAAAACTCCCAAAAAAACAAAACCAACATGCCACCTCTTTTTAACATGCCTCAAGCCTTCACTAAATCCTCTTGTTACCTTGCTTCTTGTCTTGGTTTAGACAACCCTCTTTTTGAGTCACACTTTAGTATATCAGGAATAGACTGTCCTGGGTTAGCACAGCCCACTCTCACAAGTGAGTTCCCCACCTTATATAATTATGAGAGAAAATAACATGGAAGAAAAAAAAATAAAACTCTCTGGAGGAAATCACAGAACATTTAGCAACTATAACTCTTGATATATTTTAATCACTTCCCTCTCATATTGAAAGTATCTTCTAAAAAGATTAATAAAAAATATCTTTATTTAAGGCTTTATTTTTCATCAATTCTTTCAAAAGGATTGAAGTCACACTGCCCAACTTTCCCCTCCTCTCTCTACCCACTGTTTCCATGAATAGAAGGCATGAGGAATCATTGGACTCAGTTTATGTGCCACCATTTCAGAAGTTATACAACTGAAATTATAGTCCATTGTGATTTGATGAAGCAAAATATCCAAAACTAAAAATTCTTTGTGAAGATGAATAACAATGAAAAACTCTTAACACTAATGTCTTGTCTTGTTTTGTTTCATTTAAAAGGAGAAACAAACTAATATTAACAAAAGTGCATACCTCCGAGATTCTCTGCTCTGGATTCCTTTCCCTGTGGCTAGCCTGGATTTGGTAGCCCATATCATATACACTCTAGAAGGGATAATATCTTGTGTTGGGTTAAATAATAATAATAATAATAATAATAATAATAATAATAATAATAATAATAATAATAATAATAATAATAATATAATAAAACAAGCTTGGAAGAGACCTTCAAGATCATCATGTCCAACCCATCAACCAATCCAACTCACCTAAAAAACTAAACCATGGCATGAAGCACCCCAAGTCTCCTCCTGAACACCACCAATGATGGTGACTCCACTACCTCCCCAGGCAGCCCATTCCAATGGGCAATCACTCTCTCTGTATAGAACTTCTTCCTAACATCCAACCTAAACCTCCCCTGGTGCAGCCTGAGACTCTGCCCTCTTGTTCTGGTACTGGCTGCCTGGAAAAAGAGAACAACATCCGCCTGTCTACAACTTCCCTTCAGGTAGTTGTAGAGAGCAATAAGGTCACCCCTGAGTCTCCTCTTCTCCAGGCTAAGCAACCCCAGCTCCCTCAGTCTCTCCTCACAGGGGTTGTGTTCCAAACCCCTCACCAACTTTGATACCCTTCTCTGGACTCGTTTCAGCAAGTCAACATCTTTCCTAAACTGAGGGGCCCAGAACTGGACACAATACTCAAGGTAGGTGCGGCCTAACCAGTGCAGTGTACAGGGGCAGAATGGCCACCCTTCTCCTTCTGGCCACACTGTTCTTGATGTAGACCAGGATGCCATTGGCTCTCTTGGCTACCGGGGCACACTGCAGGCTCATATTCATCCTACCATCGACCAGTAACCCCAGGTCCCTCTCTACCTGGTCACTGTCCAGCCACTCTGACCCCAGCTTGTAGTACTGCACGGAGTTGCTGTGGCCAATGTGCAGAACCTGGCACTTGGATGTGTTAAAATCTCATGCCATTGGATTCTGCCCATCTGTCCAGTCTGTCAAGGTCCCTCTGCAAAGCCTCTCTACCCTCCAGCAGATCAACTCCTGCCCCCAGCTTGGTGTCGTCCGCAAATTTACTGATGATGGACTCAATGCCCACATCCAGATCATCAATAAAGATGTTAAAGAGCACAGGGCTCAGCACAGATCCTTGGGGCACACCACTAGTGACTGGTCGCCAGTTGGTTGTGGCACCATTCACCATCACTCTCTGGGCTCGGCCATCTAGCCAGTTCCTAACCCAATGCAGTGTGTTCCCATCCAAGCCATGGGCTGACAGCTTGGCCAGGAATTTACTATGGGGGACGGTGTCAAAGGCCTTGTTGAGGTCCAGGTAGACTACATCCACAGGCCTCCCCACATCCACCAGGCAGGTCACCTGCTTGTAGAAGGAGATCAGGTTGGTCAGGCAGGACCTACCCTTCCTAAATCCATGCTGGCTGGGCCTGATCCCTTGGCCATCCTGTAACTGCTGTGTGATTGCACTCAGGGTGACCTCCTCCATGATCTTGCCTGGCACTGAGGTCAGGCTGACAGGCCTATAATTCCCTGGTTCATTCAACCGGCCCTTCTTGTGGATGGGCACAACACTGGCCAGCTTCCAGTCCTCTGGGACCTCTCCAATGATCCAGGACTGCTGAGAAATGGTGGAGAGTGGCTTGGCCAGCTCATCTACCAGCTCTCTCAGCACCCTAGGATGGATCCTATCTCGTCCCATGGATTTGTGGGGATCCAAGAGGCTGAGGAGAGCTCCTACTACCTGCTCATGGAACATCGGGAAACTATGCAGCTCCCTGGCTCCTTCTCCTAGCTCTGCAGGCCAGCTGTCTGGAAGACATTCTGTCCTGCTAATGAAAATTGAGGCAAAGAAGGTGTTACGTACCTCTGCCTTTTCCTCATGCTTCGTTACAACATTTCCCTCCATGTCCATGTCAGGGTCCAGAGACATTAGATGTCTCGGTCCGGAGACACAGTTCTTTTAAATATTCCCGTGTTGTGAAATTAAAGGCACAAACGAGGCCAAAGTATCAACAGCTAGACTATTTATTAGATAAAGTGGACATAAGGAGGGAGAGGGAGAAAATGGAGAGAGAGAGAGAGAGAGGGAGAAGAGGGAAGGAATTAGAAGGAGAAAGTCAGAAAGAGATTATATTACCAACGGTCAGGGGTGGTGAGAGTCCAAGATGCGTTGCGTTGCCCCGTGATGTTATGGTGTCGTCTTCTCTCTTCTGTTTTTCTCTCTCTGTTTCTCTCTACAAACCAGTAGTTGCTCAAGTCTTTTATACAGTTTTTTAGTCCTCAGGCAGGTGTTGGTATGTAGTCAAATATTGTCCCTCAGGAATTCCCATGGCAGGAAATCTGTGTGTGTTGGGCAAGAACCTGGCTGGAGGGGGGGGGAAATCTCTGTCTACCCTGTCTTCATCCAGACAAAGCTCAGGAAACAGGTGGAGATTATCTTGCCCTAAAGGTGTGATGGCTGGGTCCTTGGGTCCATTGTTGTAGTCCCATGTTATCACGATGCAATCACAAGCTGATTTGCATCCAGGATTGGTGGACAGGATTCTTTCCACCTTCTTTCCAGTGGCTCTGCTATCACTTTATCTTTGTTGACTTACATAGAGAGAGACAAACTTATTAGACTCTCACACCACCCCGTCAATCAAAGATAAAAGGAAGAAAGAAAGAAAAGAAAGGAAAGAAGTGGAAAAGAAAGGAAAGAAGTTTTAAACAGTTTTTACAATAGACATAAGTTTTGATTGGCTAATGGCACAAATCTGTTGTACACCATCATTAGACACAAACTGCATATTGGACACTACATGTTGAATCACTGTATGCAACAGGGATTTATACAAGATTGACAATTATAACAAAATTAAACCAGGTAATTACAGAAGGTGAAAGCATCCTTGTTCCTCCTGGAAGCCAGGAGAACAAACAAACCCATACCCCCCCCACCCCGTCAGTCCTTCAGTTTGGAATTGAAGTGAGAGCTTCCGTCCAGATCTGAATGTCTGCGGGGTTATGAAAAGTACAGTCCTTGAAGAGATGTCTTCTGTGATGCAAAACTTGAGAAGTCTTCCATATTGTAGCAAGACAAGTCCTTCTGACAATACATCAGGTAGTCTTCAGCATTAGAATTTAAATTTAGCATTAGAACTTAAATAAGAAACACAACCTTGAAACATACAAAACTGGTATTTCCAGGTTACCATTCAGAGCCACCCTCTCAGGTGATAATTACTTTGAATGGGCCTGTAAGTATCGTTGATTGGTTCAGGTTCTCTCAAAGCCAAGCTAAACACAAACAAAAGCCTTTTTCCAAACCAAGTACAATTTTTGGTGATCTCTGATTCATGCTTCACCCCCCAATTCACCACTGGGAAGTGAAGCCCTTGGTTGCCCTGGGGGCCATACCCCTCCCCTCACCAAATGGTCCCACCAAGAGGGGAGCAGTGACCTCAGTCCTCTTTTTAGGCTCGGGCCAACATTGCACAATGATTTGTAGTTGCCTCGTGGCTACCCCATCAACCACTTCTTTTGGAATACCTTTCTCCTGACCCATCCCCCACCAATATTGCCGGGTATTCAAGTGTTCCCTGCCCCTAGCCAGGTGCCTACTAGGAATACAGCACATCTGGCCCTGGGGGCTTGGTGGGTGAGTCATTTTCACATGTCTCAAGCCTCTAGTTTGAGGTTTTTTAATTTCCTCAGGTATATTATACTGCCTAGCATAATCTAATAACTCCCTCCCCACGTCTTACCATGTCCTGGAAGAAAGTGGGGTATTAGCTATTTCTTTTTGAAGCTGGATACCTCTTATTTTAAGCAAGTCAGGGAGACCCCTGATCAAAGGAGTCATTCTGTTTGCATCCACCAGGACAGAAAGAGGAGATTCAAAATTATGTTTTAGTTCCCTTTCATAAATCATCTGCAGGCATGCAGCTTTTTGCACATTCTCCATTATCTGATTCATCCCTCCCCGCAGAATTAGGGGTTCACCCCTCTCCTTCGGATCAAACCCCCCTGCCCAGTAGGCAGCCCTCTGAGTAAGGCTTAGGGGTCCACTTCTGGTTTTTGTAGTTAGAAAAACATTATCACCCCAATAGCCCATGGCTTCAGCTTCTGTTAACAGAATCTGATCACCTCCAGTTTTGAAACTCGCCAGACATATTCCACCTCAGATTCCTCAGCAGAGCGTGCAAATTCTGCACGAATTTTGGCCAATTCAGTGTAGGAGAAAGGCGTTTCTTTGGTTGTCATAGTGGGGGTAACCTCCCCATCCTCATATAAAACTTCAGTTTTAATGAGAGGTCTGATATGCGCAGCAGCTTCCGGCCGCTGTCAATTCTGCCCGAGGGCACATAGGAGCAGACTCCAAGTAATTCACACCCTCTTTGAGTCCAAATACGAATTTTGCCTCCTCTCCTTTTCCAATTGAATTTTAAGATCTGCCACTACGTCTTTCAAAGTGGCAACATGGCTTTGTAGTGACAAAACTAAGTCCTGCAAAGAGGAAATAGTTTTATTCTCCTGTTCATGCCATTCCTCTTTCTCCTTCACTGAGGCGGCTAAACAGGCACCTAAAACCGCACAAATAAAACCTTTGCCTTTCCCGGCTTTTGCTCTTGCATCTTTCTGCAGGGCCACAATTCTATCAGCCACACTCTGGAAATTATGCCAATTTTCACGGGCCCAGTCAAGTACCTGTACAGATGGGCGGGCACCGTGAACTTCTAAAAGGCTAAAAAGCCGCTCACTCCCGGCCATCTCTTTTGTTTCACAAAGCATTTCTTAATAGGGCACTAAGTTTCACGGGGAAGTCAGATCAAAACACTGTTTGTACCAGCAAAATCTTCCCTGGAAAAACATACACTTTTAAAAGGATTACTCCAAAATAATCTTCTCCAGGAAAAATGCACAATAGATTTCTCAGGAGAGGTCACACACAAGAAAAAACAACAACAACCTGGGCTTCTCAAGGAAGTTTCCCTGAGAGAACCCACACTTGCAAAAGCTTCTCAGCTTTTGTACCTCAAATTTTCTAAAAGAGGGTACTGAGAATTCTCGGGGAGGTCACACTATGCAGTCAACAGTTGTACCCCAGATAATCTTCCCCGGGAAAGCACACAAATTTAAAGCAGGGTACAGAGGATTCTCGAGGAGGTCACACTATAAAACCAACAGTTGTACCCCAGATAATCTTCCCCGAGAAAGCACACACATTTAAACCTTTTGAGAACTCCCACACAGTCTCTCTGAAAATTTCGCTTCGTCCTTCTCTGGCCACTTCCCTCGCGGGCGAGTGGAAACGTGAATCTGGACTCCACTCTCGCTTCGTACTAAAGAGTACGTCTCAGGCACACACACACATTTCGGGGTTCTCAGAAATGGAATAATTTTGCTGTGATACTTTTCACTGCACGGGAATCCTGCCGACTACGCCAGTTAAATGTCAGGGTCCGGAGACATTAGATGTCTCGGTCCGGAGACACAGTTCTTTTAAATATTCCCATGTTGTGAAATTAAAGGCACAAACGAGGCCAAAGTATCAACAGCTAGACTATTTATTAGATAAAGTGGACATAAGGAGGGAGAGGGAGAAAATGGAGAGAGAGAGAGAGAGAGGGAGAAGAGGGAAGGAATTAGAAGGAGAAAGTCAGAAAGAGATTATATTACCAACGGTCAGGGGTGGTGAGAGTCCAAGATGCGTTGCGTTGCCCCGTGATGTTATGGTGTCGTCTTCTCTCTTCTGTTTTTCTCTCTCTGTTTCTCTCTACAAACCAGTAGTTGCTCAAGTCTTTTACACAGTTTTTTAGTCCTCAGGCAGGTGTTGGTATGTAGTCAAATATTGTCCCTCAGGAATTCCCGTGGCAGGAAATCTGTGTGTGTTGGGCAAGAACCTGGCTGGAGGGGGGGGGGAAATCTCTGTCTACCCCGTCTTCATCCAGACAAAGCTCAGGAAACAGGTGGAGATTATCTTGCCCTAAAGGTGTGATGGCTGGGTCCTTGGGTCCATTGTTGTAGTCCCATGTTATCACGATGCAATCACAAGCTGATTTGCATCCAGGATTGGTGGACAGGATTCTTTCCACCTTCTTTCCAGTGGCTCTGCTATCACTTTATCTTTGTTGACTTACATAGAGAGAGACAAACTTATTAGACTCTCACAGTCCATCAAGGATTCAAGGTTGTCCTTGTACTTCCTCCTGCTATTAATGTATTTATAGAAGGACTTTTTGTTGTCCTTCACAGCAGAGGCCAGTTTAAGCTCCAAATATGGTTTTGCCTCCCTAATTTTCTTCCTACATAATCTAGCAACATCCTTAAACATTCTGTGAGTTGCCTCACCTCTCTTCCAAAGATGATACACCCTCTTTTTTCCCTTCGCTCTATTAAAAGTTCATTGCCCCTCCAGGCTGGCTGTCTGCCCCGGCGGCTCATCTTCCGGCACATTGGCACAGCCTGTTCCTGCGCTTTCAACGGTTCTTCCTTGAAGCAGGTTCAGCTCTCCTGGATCCCTTTGTTTTTAATGGCTTTATCCCACGGAGCCCTCTGAGTTAGTTCCTTGAATAACCTGAAGTCTGCCCTCCAGAAGTCCAGAGTGGAGGTCTTCTTGCTGCCCCTCTTAACTTGATCGAATACTGAAAATTCCATTATCTCGTGGTCACTGGCCCCTAAACACCCTCCGACCACTATATCACCCACCAGCCCTTCCCTGTTGGTGAATAGGAGGTCAAGCATGGCCTTACCCCTGGTAGGCTCTCGCAGCACCTGCGATAAGAAGCTGTCCTCCATTCACTCTAAGAACCTCCTAGACTGTCTCCTCTCTGCTGTGTTGAGATCCCAGCAGATACCAGGCAGGTTGAAGTCACCCATGAGAACAAGGTCAGGTGATCCTGAGACAGCCTTAAGCTGCCTATAGAATGCTTCATCAACATCTTTCTCCTGGTTGGGTGGTCTATAACAGGCTCCAACCAGGATGTGTGCCCTGCCGGTCTTGCCTCTAATTCTTACCCACAAGCACTCAACCCGATCGTCCCTAATCTCCATCTCAATGGCATCTAGTGCCTTCCTGATGTACAGGGCCACCTCTCCACCCCTTCTTCCTTGCCTGTCTCTCCTGACGAGCCTGGAGTTGTCAATTGCAGCACTCTAGTCATGTGAGTCATCCCACCACATCTCTGCGATGGCAACCACATCATAACTTTCCTGCTGCAACAAGGCTTCCAGCTCCTCTTGTTTGCTACCCATGCTTCGTGCATTAGTGTACATGCACTGCTGCTGGGCTGCTGGTTTCACCTCTGACTACATCTTATCACTCCCAGACTCTTGCCTGAGGGGACTAGTTTCAGCCTCTTCCCCCTTCAAAACTAGTTTAAAGCCCTGTCAATGAGACCTGCCAATTCCCTTCCCAGAATCTTTTTACCTTTGGAGGACAGGCCATTCTCGTATACTGTGACCTTTCCCCTCCTCTGGGACAGAGGTACTCCATCTGCTGCCAGCTGACCTGGTGCAGCAGAAAGTTACCCAAGATCAAAGAACCCAAATTTCTTTTGACTGCACCAGCCTCGAAGCCACTTTTTGTCTATAGCTGCTGACCTGTTTCTTATGGTATTCCCTCCTGCAACTAAGGGTATTGATGAAAAAATTGTTTGTACTCCTAACTCCTCAACCAGGTCTCCCAGGGCCCTGAAGTAATTTTTGATAGCCCTGGGAGTTTTGGTTGCAACATCATCATTCCCTAACTGCATAACTAGTAAGGGATAGTAGTCAGAGGGCTGCACCAGGCTAGGCAGCCTTCTGGTAACATCATTAACTCGGGCTCCTGGGAGGCAACAAAGTTCCCTATGAGATGGGTCTGGCTGACATATGGTGTCAGACAGCAGTTAGTCCTCCGAGGCTCCTGGTCATGGTGTGCTCCTGAGAGAGCACACGGCTGAAATGGACACATGGCTGAAATGGATGGCTTCCTACTTCATGTGACAACAGTAGTTCAACAGTGGAGTGTCAGCTTAAATTTAATTAGAACTTTGACTGTATTTTATAAAACTCACTTGCTTTTGCAGGGACAACCACTACTTTTTAGTAGAACAAATGACAGTCAGGAATTCTGGTAGTGCAAACAAACAAATTAGAATACCTTTATTAGAATAAACCAAACCAGGTTGGAAGAGACCTTCAAGATCATTGTCTCCAACCCATCAACCAATCCAACCCACCCAAACAGCTAACCCATGGCACTAAGCAACCCATCAAGTCTCCTCCTGAACACCTTCAATGACGGCGACTCCACCACCTCCCCGGGCAACACATTCCATAGCGCAATCACTCTTTCTGTATAGAACTTCTTCCTAACATCCAACCTGAACCTCCCCTGGCGCAGCCTGAGACTGTGTCCCCTTGTTCTGGTACTGGGTGCCTGGGAGAAGAGACCATCATCCACCTGTCTACAACCTCCCTTCAGGTAGTTGTAGAGAGTTGTAGAGAGTGTTGAAGTGCTTGGAGAAAATTACCTGAAATTAGTAATGCATTTACTGTATGCGCAATTATATTTTGTCTGTGTATTTTAAAGCATCATAATGACTATGCCTCTGAAAGCTCTGGTACTCTGACATTCAAACTGATTTTTAAGTCTGCAAGTGTCAGAATAACATTGTCTAGGTTCAGCTAAAACAAGAGTAGGTGGTAAAATATGTATAAAGGGGCACATATTGCTACACAAGGGATGCTTATTTCACAATGGACAGAATATGTGAAGGCTCTTTGCTGGCAGAAATATGCAGGATGCTTTACAGAAATTACATACACATGGTCTGTTGGGTAATATGGGCCAGTTAAATCTATATTTATTAAGTATTCTAGTGCACTTTGCTTCTGAGGACAGACAGTGACATGTTAAGCTTGCCAGATGTAAGACACAGCCAAGACTATAATGAGAGCTGGAAGCACAAGTTCAAGTGAAAGTGAAAGACCATTTATCTTTTGGGAGGAAGAGAAAATAAGTAAAGCAAAAGGGAAAAAAGCCATCTACTCACAGAAAATACCAGAAAAGGGCACACTTCTCTACCACACAGAAAATGTAACAAGGTAACTATGTTAGTTATTACATAGGAATGATTGTATTATTTTCTGGACTAACAGTAGACTGATATTTCCCTTCCACCCACAGAGACACATGTAAAATTGTCCTAGTTCACATTCATACTCCCCACCCACCTATCCACCATCTAGAGCAGAGAATATATTTACATTTTCATTCACTTTGGAGGTCATAATGCTAAGCCTCCTAGGCTTTTAAATCCTGTGAATATCTGAAATTTTGATATTTTTCCTGCCTCCAGTCTATGAATTGACTCTGCCAAGGCACGTATTTGTCTAGAACAAGATCCTGTGGCCCAAAAATTTTGCAAGGTATTCTCCTAAGTTCCAGCATCCAAGGCTCTCCAACAGATGAAGCAGCTGTATCAAACCCACAGTTTTACATCACAGGACATAAAATGGGAATTTCTGACAGAGACTTTTTACAAAACTATGAAACAAATTATTTGCTGCTTGGGACTGGCACCAGGACCAGTGTGCTAGAGCCGAGAGGCATTCCTTTTGGGGCATTTTGGGGCAGGAGGACCTTGGCAAAGAGCGAGGACTGGCCGGGTCATCTTCTTGTGTGCCTGCTCGAGAGGGTTACATCAGCTGTGGGCAAATTTTAATGAGGCAGAGCTGAGCTGTGTGATGTCATTTGGCAAGACAGCTAATCTGGCTTGATTACAGATAGCTGCACATGCCACAGCACTATTTTGTTTTTTTTCGCCAGAGGGAGGGAGGTGCTGAGTCACATGGGCTCATTCCTGAATTGCTCTCCACATGGCCAGGGATAGGGATGGTGGTAACTCGCTGCAAAGCTGTTTTCAAAAGATCTGTCTCGACCCAGACTGAGGTCGAACTTAAGCAGGCAGGTGTCCAGGCAATTGGCTGCAGAGAGTGCTGGAGCCTGGCACCTGAAATGGAGGGTAATGGAGATAACATCTGCATTAGTGTGAGCAGCTCAATTATCTGCTTAATCTAGTGGCTGAACTGAAGGAAGACATTCCTAGACTTAGGACCGTAAGGGAATGTGAAATGGAGCTGGATATGAGTAACCAGGCTCTGCAGGTTCCCCTAGCAGAGGGAGGTGACCCAAGATGCAGCAGGGAATAAATACAGGGCCCTGTTAGGAGTGGCAATGTAAAACCCTTACAGCTCCCCTCACCTTCCCAGCTGCCCTTGAAAAACAAGGGGCACTGGAAGTTGAAGACAAGGGGAATGAGATGACAGAAGAGAGTTGTTACCTAAAACCAAACAGCCTGCCCCCCACAAGAGGACTTGTTCCCTTAAAAAAAAGAGGAGGGTAATTATTATTAGTGATTCCCTCCTGAGGACAACAGAGGGCCCCAGATATCAGCCAGATCCTTCCTGCAGGGAAGTCTACTGCCTCCCTGGGGCCTGCGTCACAAAAGTTACGAGAAGCCTGCCTAGTCTGGTACAGTCCTCTGGTTACTATCCCTTGATAGTTATGCAGGTAGGGAGCAATGATGTTGAAACGAGAGGTCCAAAGGCAATCAAAAAGGACTTTGAGGCTCTGGGAAAACTGGTTGAGGGGTCAGGGGCACAGGTAGTTTTTTCATCAATACACTTAGTAGCAGGAAGGAACACTGAAAGGAACAGGAAAGCAGGTGTAATTAACAAGTGGCTCAGAGGCTGGTGCCACTAACAGAATTTTGGGTATTTTGATCTTGGAGAACTTTCTATGGCACCAGGTCAGCTAGCAACAGATGGAGTATATCCATCCCCAAGGGAGATTAAAATCCTAGCACATGAGAACAGCCTATCTCACAGAGGGAAAAGGGTTCTAGGAAGGGAGTTGGCAGGACTCATTGACAGAGCTTTAAATTAGATTTGAAGAGGGAAAGTGATGAAACCAGTCCAGCCAGCCAGGAGTCTGAGAGTGGTCGGCTGGAGTCAGGGGTGAAACCCGTAGTCCATCTGAAGTACATGTACACTGATGCATGCAGTACAGTTAACAAACAAGTAGAGCTGGAAGCCTTGTTGCAGCAGGAAAGTTATGATGTAGTTGCCATCACAGAAATACCGTGGGACGACTCACATGACTGGAGCACTGTAATGGATGGCTACAGGCTCTTCAGGAGAAACAGGCAAGGAAGAAGGGGTGGAGGGGTGGCCCTGTACATCAGGGAGGCTCTAGATACCATGGAACTAGGGATTAAGGATGACCAAGTTGAGTGACTGTGGGTGAGAACTAGAGGGAAGGTCAACAAGGCTGACATCCTGGTTGGAGCCTGTTATAGACCATCCAACCAGGATGAAAAGGTTCATGAATTATTTTATAGGCAGCTAGAGGCTGTCTCAAGATTGTAAGACCTTGTTCTTATGGGAGACTTTAACCTGCCAGGAAATATCAGAGAGGAGGCAGTCCAGAAGGTTCTCAAGAGGAGGATAGATTCTTATCCCAGCTGCTGTGTGATCCTACCAGGGGTAAGGCTTTGTTTGATCTTCTTTTTACAAACAGAGAAGGGCTGGTTTGAGATGTGGTGGTTGGAGGCTGTCTGGGGTCCAGTGACCATGAAATAATTAAGTTTTCAAAATGCAGTCAAGCTAAGAGGGGAATCAACAAAACCTCCACTCTGGACATCTGGAGGGCGGACTTCAGGTTCCTTAAGGAACTAACTCAGAAGGTACCTTGGGAAACAGACCTTTAAAACAAATGGGTCCAGGAGGGCTGGACTGTGGGAATTTGAAAGCAGATCCTCCCTTGCCTCCCACCAGGGCAGAAAAACAAGACTCAGACAAATGGATTGCAGAAGTGATGGAAAGTTTAAGTGGAAAAGCAAGTGTTTTACAGAGAAACTACGAGCACAATGACAAAGTGTCCCGAAGGGACAAAAACCTCAAAATGCTCTGAACCAGACAATGGGGCATGAGCCAGCAGGTCTGTTTTTTCAGGCTTATGGCCACGTTGCCCAGGCTTGTCTGAACATGTCCTAGAGCCCAAGTGGTCCAGATGTGTATGTGTCTTTGGCCACCTTCGAAGAAAACCCTTTCAATAAGTTGCAGTGTCAGGGTTTTATCTCTCAGTCTTTGTTGCCACTGGCCATTATTGTCTCAGGAAATCTTTAAGTACCAGCCCAAAGAGCCAGAGCCTTGTGTTGCAATTGTCTAAGCTCTGGAAGAAAGCACAAGCTCCACTTGGAAGCCAATCTGTGTTTCAGTTTAACCAGAAAGGACTGCAAAGACCCCTCGCTGTATTAGCATTATAAAGCCCAGGAGCAGACAGACGTATCTTGCCACATCTTGCCGGCCGAGAGGCAAACCGCCTCGGAGGAGCTGAGTCCCCAGGACAGTTTTGTGTTATTGGAAGAAGGAACAAGCACCGCTGCAAAGCACTGCAGCAGAAGAACCTCTTTTCTACAAGACTTTCATTTACAAAGCTTTTGGGGATAAATCCTGTGTCTCAGCAACAAGCTGCAGGCACCAAGAGAAAGTGAAACTGTGCTCCTGCAACTTCCACATGGTCGACACCATTTTGCTTCTGTTTAAATCCCCACATGTGCCACGAGGTATCAGGATCAATGAGTAATTACAAAATCTGATTGTTATAAGCATCTATTAAAGGTCTGTTGCTGTAGGGAATTCTGAACTTCCCCCCCACCTTGTGGGCCATCACCAGCTTCATTGTTGATGTTCCCTTTTTTCTTTTCTTTACAGTTTAAAGTGCTGTTTGTTGTTTCTGGATTTTGTACGTATTGTTTAAATTATTACTTGTTCCTGTTGGTGAGGTATCTGTTCCACAACTGAATATTTTGAACCAGTAAATAGGTTTTATTAATATTTTAATGGGATTTTTGTGATTAATAAAGTTATTAATATTTTTATTAACTGTTCTGCCTATTGAATATTAATAGCCTTTTAACAATCATAACACAAAGGAGATCCCAAAGCATACCCAGAAGCCTCCCAGCATTCCCCTCTCCACCTGAGGACACACCCAAAGCCCCCAGGGCTCTTTCTTCCCCCGCCTCCACTGTTAGGCTAATCTCAGCTGGCCAGATCTGAGATTGCCCTTCCCCCTTCTCATCCTGGCATAGAGCCTAGCCAGGCTGAAGAGGCATTGAGATAACTTCCTTTCCATTACCAGATAGGGAGCATCTCCCACAGGAATGGTGAGGGAAGAAAGAAGAAGTGTGAGACCTTGCAGATGGATTTATAGGGAGCAGGACATTATGGGTATGAAATATGCTATTTCCTGTGTCCACCCACTGGGCTGGACACCCAGGTCACCAGATGTGCACCCTGTATGGCAGCAGTAGGAAGCACCCAGCCCAAACTGCCACTACTGCTGCTAACAGATCAATAACTGAACCTGCTACTTCAAGAAAGAATTCTTGAAGGAACAGGAACAGGACGTGCCAATGTAGAGGAAGATGAGCTGCCAGGGTAGATGGCTGGCCTGGATGGACAATGAACTTCTGAGCTAATTAAGGGAGAGAAAAGGGTGTATCATCTTTGGAAGGAAGGAGAGGTTACCCATGAAATGTGTAAGGATGTTGCTAGGTCATGTAGGAGGCAAAAGCCCATTTTGAGCTTAGACTGGCCCCTGCTGTGAAGGACAACAAAAAGTCCTTCTACAATTATATTATGGCAAGAGAAGGGGCAAGGACAATCTCCACTACTTAGTGGACAGGGAGGGGAATATTGTAACTAAAGATGAGGAAAAGGCAGAGGAACTTAACACTTTATTCGCTTTGATTTTTAACAGCAGGATAGATTGTCTTCTGGACAGCTGGTCTCCGGAGCTGGCTTATGGAGTCAGGGACCAGCATAGTTCCCTGTAATCCAGGAGGAAGTAGTTAGAGACCTGCTTAATCACTTGGATCCCCATGAGTCCATGGGACTGGCTGGAGAGCTGAGCCCAGAGAGTGGTGGTGAATGGTGCCACATCCAGCTGCAGCCAGTCACTAGTGGTATCCCCCAGGGATCAGTACTGGGCCAAATCCTATTCAATATCTTTATTGATGATCTGAACGAGGGGATAGAGTCTATCATCAGTAAATTTGAAGATGACACCAAGTTGGGAGCAGGTGTTGGTCTGTTAGAGAGTCAGAGATCTCTCCAGAGGGACCTTGAGATGCTGGACAGATGGGTGGAGTTCAACATGATGGCATTTAACAAGTCTGAGTGCTGCACTCTGGCCACAACAACCCCATGCAGTGCTACAGGATGGGGATAGAGCAGCTGGAGAGTGGCCAGGCAGAAAGGGACCTGGGGGTACTGGTCGATAGTAGGCTGAACATGAGCTAGCAATGTGTCCAGGTGGTCAAGAAGGCTAATGGCATCCTGGCCTGCATTAGAAATAGTATGGCCAGCAGGAGCAGGGAAGTCATTGTGCCCCTGTACTCAGCACTGGTTAGACCACACCTTGAGTCCTGTGTCCAGTTCTGGACCCCTCAGTTTAGGAAAGAGATTGACTTGCTGGAACATGTCCAGAGAAGGGCAACAAAGTTGGTGAAGGATTTGGAACGCAAGCCCTATAAGGAGAGGTTGAGTGAGTTAGGATTATTTAGCCTGGAGAAAGAGGAAGCTCAGGAGAGACCTTACTGTTCTCTACAATTTCCTGAAAGTAGGTTGTAGCCAGGTGGGAGTTGGTCTCTTCTCCCGGACAACCTGTGACAGAATGAGAGAGGACACAGTCTCAAGCTATGCCAGGGAAGGTTTAGGCTTGAGGTGAGGGGAAAGTTCTTCATAGAAAGAGTAATTCGCCATTGGATTGGGCTGCCCAGGGAGGTGGTGAAGTCCCTATCCCTGGAGGTAGAATAGAATAGAATAGAATAAACCAGGTTGGAAGAGACCTTCAAGATCATCACGTCCAACCTATCACCCAACACCACCTAATCAACTAACCCATCTATTCAAGCACCCTGTCAAGTCTCCTCCTGAACACCTCCAGTGACGGCGACTCCACCACCTCCCCAGGCAGCCCGTTCCAATGGGCAATCACTCTCTCTGTGTAAAACTTCCTCCTGACCTCCAGCCTGAACCTCCCCTGGCGCAGCCTGAGACCGTGTCCCTTGTTCTGGTGCTGGCTGCCTGGGAGAAGAGACCAACCTCTGCCTGTTTACAACCCCCTTCAGGTAGTTGTAAAGAGTAATGAGGTCACCCCTGAGTCTCCTCCCCTCCAGGCTAAGCAGCCCCAGCTCCTCAGTCTCTCCTCATAGGGCTTGTGTTCCAAGCCCTCACTAACTTCGTTGCCCTTCTCTGGACTCGTTCCAGCAAGTCAACATCCTTCCTAAACTGAGGGGCCCAGAACTGGACACAGTACTCGAGGTGTGGCCTAACCAGTGCAGTGTACAGGGGCAGAATGACCTCCCTGCTCCTGCTGGCCACACTGTTCTTAATGCAGGCCAGGATACCATTGGCCCTCTTGGCTGCCTGGGCACACTGCAGGCTCATGTTCATCCTACCATCAACCAGCACTCCCAGGTCCCTTTCTGCTTGGCTGCTCTCCAGCCACTCTGACCCCAGCCTGTAACACTGCATGGGGTTGTTGTGGCCAATGTGCAGAACCCGGCACTTGGATGCATTAAATTTCATGCCGTTGGACTCTGCCCATCTGTCCAGCCTGTCGAGGTCTCTCTGCAAAGCCTCTCTACCCTCTAGCAGATCAACTCCTGTCCCCAGCTTGGTGTCGTCAGCAAATTTACTGATGATAGACTCAATGCCCTCATCCAGATCATCAACAAAGATGTTAAAGAGGATGGGGCCCAGCACTGATCCCTGGGGGACTCCACTACTGACTGGCCGCCAGCCGGATGTGACACCATTCACCACCACTCTCTGGGTTCGGCCATCCAGCCAGTTCCTAACCCAGTTCAGAGTGCTGCTGTCCAAGCCATGGGCTGACAGCTTGGCCAGGAGTTTGCTATGGGGGACGGTGTCAAAGGCCTTGCTGAGGTCCAGGTAAACTACATCCACAGGCCTCCCACATCCACCAGGCGGGTCACCTGATCATAGAAGGAGATCAGGTTGGTCAGGCAGGACCTGCCCTTCCTAAATCCATGCTGGCTGAGCCTGATCCCTTGGCCATCCTCTAAGTGCTGTGTTAATGCACTCAAGATGACCTGTTCCATGATCTTGCCTGGCACTGAGGTCAGGCTGACAGGCCTGTAATTCCCTGGCTCATCCAACCGGCCCTTCTTGTGGATGGGCACCACGTTGGCCAGCTTCCAGTCCTCTGGGACCTCGCCAGTGAGCCAGGACTGCTGAAAAATGATGGAGAGCGGCTTGGCCAGCTCCTCTGACAGTTCCCTCAGAACCCTAGGATGGATCCCATCTGGTCCCATGGACTTGTGGGGATCCAGGCGGCTGAGCAGATCACCAACTACCCCATTTTCAAACAGTGGAAAACTATGCTGCTCCCTGGCTCCTTCTGCCTGCTCTGGAGGCCAGCTGTCTGGAAGACATTCTGTCCTGCTAGTAAAAATTGAGGTAAAGAAGGTGTTAAGTATCTCTGCCTTTTCCTCATCCCTTATCACAACTTTCCTTCCATGTCCACCAAGGAGTGGAGGTTATCTCTGCCCTTCCTCTTACTATTAATGTATTTATAGAAGGACTTTTTGTTGTCCTTCACAACAGAGGCCAGACTAAGCTCCAAATGCGCTTTTGCCTCCTAATTTTCTTCCTGCAAGACCTAGCAACATCCTTAAATTTTTCACGGGTTGCCTCTCCTCTCTTCCAAAGATGATACACCCTCTTTTTTTTCCCTTAGTTCCATTAAAAGTTCTTTAACCATCCAGGCTGGCCGTCTGCCCCGGCGGCTCATCTTCCGGCACATTGGCACAGCCTGTCCCTGAGCCTTCAACAGTTCTTCCTTGAAGTAGGACCAGCTCTCCTGGACCCCTTTGTTTTTAAGGGTTTTATCCCAAGGAACCCTCTGAATTAGTTCCTTGAGTAGCTTGAAGTCCGCCCTCCGGAAATCCAGAGTGGAGGTCTTCTTGCTGCCCCTCTTAGCTTGACCAAATAATGAGAATTCAATTATCTCGTGGTCACTGGCCCCTAAGCACCCTCCGACCACAACATCACCCACCAACCCTTCCCTATTGGTGAAGAGGAGGTCAAGCATAGCCTTGCCCCTGGTAGGCTCTCGCAGCACCTGGGATAAGAAGCTGTCCTCCATGCATTCTAAGAACCTCCTAGATTGCCACTTCTCTGCTATGTTAAGATCCCAGCAGATATCAGGCAGGTTGAAGTCGCCCATGAGAACAAGGTCAGACGATCTTAAGACAGCCTTAAGCTGCCTATAGAATGACTCATCAACATCCTCCTCCTGGTTGGGTGGTCTATAACAGACTCCAGCCAGGATGTGAGCCCTGTTGGCCTTCCCTCTAATTCTTACCCACAGGCACTCAACCCGATCGTCCCTAATCTCCGTCTCAATGGCATCTAGTGTCTCCCTGATGTACAGGGCCACCCCTCCACCCCTTCTTCCTTGCCTGTCTCTACTGAAGAGCCTGTAGCCATCAATTGCAGCGCTCCAGTCATGTGAGTCATCCCACCACGTCTCTGTGATGGCAACTACATCATAACTTTCCTGCTGCAGCAAGGCTTCCAGCTCCTCTTGTTTGTTACCCATGCTTCGTGCATTAGTGTACATGCACTTCAGCCGGGCTGCTGGTTTCACCTCTTGCTCTGGCTTATCACCCCCAGACCCCAGCCTGGTGGGACTGGTTTCCACCCCTTCCCCTTCGAAACTAGTTTAAAGCCCTATCTATGAGACCTGCCAATTCCCTTCCCAGAATCTTTTTCCCTTTGAGGGATAGGCCATTCTCGTACACTCTGATCTTACCCCACCTCTGGGACAGATGTGCTCCATCTATTGCCAGCTGGCCTGGTGCAGCAGAACGTTTTTCAAGATCAAAAAACCCAAAATTCTTTTGCCTGCACCAGCCTCTAAGCCACTTGTTGACTTCAGCTGCTGACCTGTTCCTTATGGTATTCCCACCTGCAACTAAGGGTATAGACGAAAAAAATTATTTGTGCCCCGATCCTCAACCAGATCTCCCAGGGCCCTGAAGTCATCCTTGATAGCCCTGGGAGTTCTGCTTGCAACATCATCATTACCTAACTGCATAACTATCAAGGGATAATAGTCAGAGGGCTGCACCATACCAGGCAGTCTTCTGGTAACATCTCCAACCATGGCTCCGGGAAGGGAACAAACCTCCCTGTGAGTAGGGTCTGGCCGACATATGGGGCCCTCTGTTCCCCTCAGGAGGGAATCGCCAATAACAATTACCCTCCTCTTTTTTAAGGAGCAAGTCCTGATGCCGGGGAAGGCTGTTTAAGCTTAGGCTCTTTCACCTTAGGCTGTTTCACCTTAGGTCGTTTCACCTTAGGCTGTTTTGCCACAGGAAAACCCCAGATGGCGTGCCCTCCGATATCAGAATCACCTCACCCTCAACCTCCAATGCCCCGTACTTGTTTTCCAAGGGCAGTGGGGGGTGAGGGGGGGCAAGGAGGTTTAACCTTGCATCTTTTGATAGGAACCTGCATCCATTCCCCTCTTCTTTTGGATGACTGGCCTCTGCTGGATGGGCCTGCAGAGCCTGGTTACTCAGGTTCGTCACCCTTCTGCAATTGCATACATCTCTAAATCTAGCAACCTTATCCTTCAGTCCAGCCACCAGGCTAAGCAGACAGTCAATCTGCTCACACCTAAAGCAGGAGCCGTCCTCTCTACCCTGCATCTCAAGTGCCAGGTTCCAGCACTGTCTGCAGCTAGATGCCTGGACACCTACCTCTTGCTTATGACACCTACCTATCTGCTTATATTCCCCCTCAGTCTGGGTCGAGACTGACTTTTTAAAGGAGTTATTGCGGCGCGTTACCACCATGGCTAGCCCTGCCCTGCCCTGCCCTGCCCACGGGACCTACTGGAGAATGTTTGTTTTTTTTTAAAAAGTGTGGCGGCGCGCGCGTCCGAGCGAGAAACCGGGCTGAAATGGAACCGTCCGTGAGCTGCCGCGGGCTTTGAAACTGCCGCGGCACGCAGGGACCCGAACGATCCCGAGCACGTGGAGAAGCGGTGAAAGCCGATTCCTGCCGAGCGCAGAGACGCTGTGTGCGGGTCCTTCTGGTCAAAAACAGCAGCAGTCCGTGCTTTTCCGAGTCCCCTGGTTGATGTGTGTCCCCGAAGGAGCTCACCGCTGAAATGGAAACTGCCGCAAGCTGCCGCGGGCTTTGAAACTGCCGCGGCACGCCGGGACCCGAACGATCCCGAGCACGTGGAGAAGCGGTGAAAGCCGATTCCTGCCGAGCGCAGAGACGCTGTGTGCGGGTCCTTCTGGTCAAAAACAGCAGCAGTCCGTGCTTTTCCGAGTCCCCTGGTTGATGTGTGTCCCCGAAGGAGCTCACCGCTGAAATGGAAACTGCCGCAAGCTGCCGCGGGCTTTGAAACTGCCGCGGCACGCAGGGACCCGAACGATCCCGAGCACGTGGAGAAGCGGTGAAAGCCGATTCCTGCTGAGCGCAGAGACGCTGTGTGCGGGTCCTTCTGGTCCTTCTGGTGTTCAGAAAAGGATTAGATATGGCACTTGAAGCCATGGTTTAGTTGTCAAGTGGTATTAGGTATTAGGTAATAGGTTGGACTTGATGATCTCTGAGGTCTTTTCCAACCTGGTTGATTCTATGATTTTATGAAGTCCACAACAAATAGGTCTTCTGAAAGGCCTGGCAGGGTAGACAGCTGTCTGATCTTCTCTGTATTCACTGTGGCCACATCAAAAGTCCTTTGGGTCCTTGAAGTATACTCTCTTGAGATAATCTGTATCAAGAATACAAGGGGCCTATGGGCCAGTCACAATAGGATGCTTTTCACACCTGTTCTCTGTTAGGCTCACATCAACTTCTAATACAGACAACTCTTGGCAGCCTTCTGTCACTCCAGGAATCCAGATGGATCCAGTGTCTTTTTGCCCTGATGGCATCAATGTACACAGCACCTGTGTCTACCAGTACCTTATACTTCTGTTGCTCTGATGTGCCAGGCCTTAAAATCCACAGAGTCCGATATATCCTGTTTTCTCTTTTACAATATCACAGAATCACAGAATGTTAGAAGTTGGAAGGACCCCCATAGATTGTTGAGTCCAATCCCCTTACCAAAACCAGGATCATTTTGGGTAGTCTGCAGTCAGGTGGTTTTTGAAAGTCTCCAGAGTAGGAGACTGAGCAGCATGTTTCAGTGTTCAGTCATGCTTACTGCAAAGAAGTATCTCCTCACACTGAGGTGAAACCTTCTATGTTCAATTTGTATTCATTATTCCCTGTCTTATTACTGTGCACGAACAAAAAGAGATTGGTCCACTCCACTTGACACCCACCTCAGATTTAATAGAAAGGATAAACCAGGTAGGAAGAGACCTTCAAGATCATCGTGTCTAACCTATCAACCAATCCAACCCACCTAAAAAACTAAACCATGGCACCAAGCAACCCATCAAATCTCCTCCTGAACATCTTCAATGATGGTGACTCCACCACCTCCCCAGGCAGCCCATTCCAATGGGCAATCACTTTCTCTGTATAAAACCTCTTCCTAACATTCAACCTAAACCTCCCCTGGTGCAGCCTGAGACTCTGTCCTCTTGTTCTGGTACTGGCTGCCTGGGAGAAGAGACCATCATCAGCCTGTCCACAACCTCCTTCAGGTAGGTGCAGAGAGCAATAAGGTCACCCCTGAGTCTCCTCTTCTTCAGGCTAAGCAGCCCTAGCTCTCTCAGCCTCTCCTCATAGGGCTTGTGTTCCAAGCCCCTCATCAACTTCGTTGTCCTTCTCTGGACTCGTTTCAGCAAGTCAACATCCTTCCTAAACTGAGGGGCCCAGAACTGGACACAGTACTCAAGGTGTGGCCTAACCAGTGCAGTGTACAGGGGCATAATGGCTTCCCTTCTCCTGCTGACCACACTGTTCTTGATGTAGGCCAGGATGCCATTGGCCCTCTTGGCTGCCTGGGCACACTGCAGGCTCATGTTCAGCCTACCATCAACCAGCACCCCCAGGTCCCTCTCTACCTGGCTGCTCTCCAGCCTGGAGAAGAGGAGACTCAGGGGTGACCTTATCACTCTCTACAACTACCTGAAGGGAGATTGTAGACAGGTGGATGATGGTCTCTTCGCCCAGGCACCCAGTACCAGAACAAGAGGACACAGTCTCAGGCTGTATCAGGGGAGGTTCAGGTTGGATGTTAGGAAGAAGTTCTATACAGAAAGAGTGATTGCGCTATGGAATGGGTTGCCCGGGGAGGTGGTGGAGTCGCCGTCATTGGAGGTGTTAGAAGGAGACTTGATGGGGTGCTTGGTGCCATGGGTTAGCTGTTTGGGTGGGTTGGATTGGTTGATGGGTTGGAGACAATGATCTTGAAGGTCTCTTCCAACCTGGTTTATTCTATTCTATTCTATTCTATTCACTCTGACCCCAGCCTGTAGCACTGCATGGGGTTGCTGTGGCCAATGTGCAGAACCCAGCAGTTGGATGTGTTAAATCTCATTCCGTTGGATTCTGCCCATCTGTCCAGCCTGTCGAGGTCCCTCTGCAAAGCCTCTCTACCCTCCAGCAGATCATTCTGTAAGTGCTGTGTGATTGCACTCAAGATGACCTCTTCCGTAATCTTGCCTGGCACTGAGGTCAGGCTGACAGACGTGGAATTCCCTGGCTCATCCAACCAGCACTTGATCATATCCCCTCTCAGTTTTCCATTCTCAAGATTAACCAGCCTTAAGTCTCTCATTCTCAGTATGACAGTATCACAGTATAACTAAGGTTAGAAGAGACCTCGAGGATCATCGAGTCCAACCTATCAACACAGACCCCATGACTAGACCATGGCACCAAGTGCCACGTCCAATCTCCTCTTGAACACCTCCAGGGATGGTGACTCCACCACCTTCCTGGGCAGCCCATTCCAATGACGAATGACTCGCTTGGTGAAGAACTTTCTCCTCACCTCGAGTCTAAACCTCCCCTGGCACAGCTTGAGACTGTGTCCTCTTGTTCTGGTGCTGGTTGCCTGGGAGAAGAGACCAACCCCTTCCTGGCTACAACCACCTTTCAGGTAGTTGTAGAGGGCAATGAGGTCACCCCTGAGCCTCCTCTTCTCCAGGCTAAACAATCCCAGCTCCCTCAGCCTCTCCTCATAGGGCTTGTGTTCAAGGCCTCTCACCAGCCTTGTTGCCCTTCTCTGGACACATTCAAGTGTTTTGATGTCCTTCTTAAACTGAGGGGCCCAGAACTGGACACAGTACTAGGCCCTTCCCATAAGGGAGATTCTCAAGTCCCCTAATTATCCTCACAGCTCTCTGTTGGACTTTCTCTAGCAGATCTTGAACTGGGAGTCCAAAACTGGACATGGTATTCCAGATGTGGTTCACCAGGGCAGATTTGAGGGGGAAGACAACCTCCTTAGACCTGCTGGACACACTTTTCATGATTCACCCCAGGATACCATTTGCTTTCTTGGCTACAAGGGTACATTGTTGTCCCATGAAGAACTTGCTGTCTACTAAGACTCCAAGGTCTTTCTCCAGGGAACTGCTCTCCTGCAGGGCAACCCCTAACCTGTACTGGTGCCTGCTGTTATTGCTCCCCAGGTGGAGGACCCTGAGCTTGTCCTTACTGAACTTCATGAGGTTTGACTTCACTCAGATCTCCAGCCTATCCAGATCTCATTGGATGGCTGAACCACCCCCAGTTTTGTATCGTCAGTGAATTTATTGAGTGCTCACTCAATCCCCTCATCCAGGATATTAATAAAGATATTGAACAAAACTGGGCCCAGTACTGATCTCTGGAGAACATCACTGGCCACAGGCCTCCAAGTTGACTCTGTGCCACCAATCACAACCCTCTGTATTCTGTTGTTGAGCCATTTTTCAATCCACCTCATGGACCAATTGTCTGTGCCACATTTCCTGAGCTTTTCTATAAAGATGCTATTGGAGATGGTACCAAAGTCCAGGTGAACCTCATGAGGTTCAACAAGACCAGGTCAGAGCAATCTGACACAGGTGAATAACCTGTTGAATGAGGGAAAGGATGTGGATATTATATACCTAGACTTCCAGAAAGCCTTTGACACTGTTTCTCACAGAATTCTTGTGGACAAGCTGGCTGCTCATGGTTTGGATGAGCACACACTCTGCTGGATAAAGCACTGGCTGGGCAAATAGGCCCAAAGAGTGGTGGTGAATGGAATTAAATGCAGCTGGCAGCCGATCATAAGTTGTGTTCCTCAGTGCTCAGTATTGGGACCACTTCTGCTCAACATCTTTGTTGATGATCTTGATGAAGACATAGAGTGTGTTTTCAGTAAATTGCAGACAACACCAAATTAGGTGGGAGTGTTGATCTGCACAAGGGTTGGGAGGCTCTATAGAGAGCCTCAGAAACATTCATGTAAGAAAAGACCCTCAGGATCACCAAGTCAAACTGACAACCCTACTCTGTGAAGTTCACCACTAAACCATATTCCCAAGCACCACATCTAAACAAACTTCAAACACATCCAGGACTGATGAATCAACCACCTCCCTGGACAGCATATTCCAATACCTTTTCTGCATTACTTTTTTTTTTGTTTTCTTATGTCCAGTCTAAACCTAACCAGTCATAGCTTTAGGCTGTTCCCTCTTGTAATTACCAGCACCAGCCTCTCTACCACATCCTTTCAGGTAGCTGTAGAGAGGAATGAGGTCTCCCCTCAGCCTCCTTTTTTCTATACTAAACAACCTCAGATCTTTTAATCACTCTTCATAAGACATATTTTCCAGGCCCATCACCATCTTTGTCACTCTCCTCTGCACTTGCTCCAGCACCTCAACATTTCTCATGAATTGAGGTGTCCAAAACTAGACACAATACTCAAGGTGTGACCTCATCAGAGCTGAGTACAAGGGGACAGTCACCTCCCTACTCCTACTGGACACAACATTTCTCATACAAGCCAGGATGTCATTGGCTTTCTTGGTCACCTGGGCACACTGGTTGCTCATGTTCAGTTGCCCATCAGTTAGAACCCCCAGATCCCTTTCTACCAGAGAGATTTCCAGCCACACTTCCCCAAGGCTGTAACATGGCTTGGGGTTGTTGTGACCCCAGTGCAGGACCCGGCATTTGGCCTCGTTGAAGCTCGTCCCATTAAAATCTATCCAAGTCCCTCTGTAGAGCCTCCCTACCCTCATGAAGATCAAGACTCCCACCCAACTTGGTGTCATCTGCAAACTTACTGATGACACACTCTATGTCTTCATCAAGGTCATCACTAAAGATGCTAAACAGAAGTGGTCCTAACACTAAGCCCTGAGGAACACCACTTGTGACTGGCTACCAGTGGCATTTAACTCCACTGACCACCACTCTTTGGAAAAGCGTGTGTGCTCATCCAAGCCATGAGCAGCCAGTTTGTCCATGAGAATTTTGTGGGAAACAGTGTCAAAGACTTTTGTCTATATAATATAGACAATATCCACAGCTGTTCCCTTATCCAATATCAGGTCATCCTGTCATAGAAGGAGATCAGGAGGTCACCATGAAGATGATCAGGAGGCTGGAATACCTCTCCTACAAGGACAGGCTGAAGGAACTGGGGAAGTTCAGCCTGGAGACAAGAAGGCTCTGGGAGGACCTAATCATCACCTTCCAGTACTTGAAGGGAGCCTACAAGAAGGCTGGAGAGGGGCTGTTTACAAAGGCCTGTAGTGAAGGACAATAGTTTTAAATTCAAGAAGAGTAAATTTAGATTGAACATTAGGAATAATTTCTTTACTATGGCAGTGGTGGAACACTGAATGCAGCTGTCTAGGGAATTAGTTGAGGAGTCATCCCTGGATATGGTCAAGATCAGTCTTGGCTAGGCTCTGAGCAACCTGATCTAGTGGAGGATATCCCTCGCCACTCCAGTGGGGTTTAGACTGAATGACGTTTAGAGGCCCCTTCCAATCCAAACTATTCTAAGATTCTATGAACTTTGTGATTTGTGAGGATCTGAGTGATTTTAAGCAAACTGAAGATTTCTAGTTGTAAAAAAAAAGGACAGCAGTCCTGTATGTAACAAGGAAAAGACAGCTTTTCCTTGTTAAACCATAAGCTGAAGCTTGGCTCTAACATATCAAAATCTCATTTGAATAGAGTTAGTTTACTTGCACTCAAAAAGTCATGAAATTACTATGAACTCTTATCAAATGGTATTTATTCTGGACACCAGTTATCAAAGGGTTTTCCTTATCTTAAGAAAATTACTCTCTCTCAAGACAAAACAAACCAAAAGCCATTCAGAAGAAAGGATCCTTGGCCATAGTGATTTAACAGTGAAAGCAGAATAAAAAAAATTAACCTGTCAGAAAAGGAAAACAGCAGGGAAACAAGCAAACAAACAAACAAACAAACAACAAAAAAAAGAGGCCATGGACTTCATGTATTTGCTATATTGGCTCAATATATTCCTATTCCAGACTGTGCTAACCTTACTGAAGAATGATTTTCATCAGTTTCTGTGATGCTTTGGCAGGTCTGAGCTTTAACTGGTGAGGAAGATGCTAATGATTAAGATTGCAGAATATTCAGTCTGTTTGACTGTGCATTAGCCCACACATATTGTATTTAATCTGCTACTTTGGAAGGGTCTGCAGCTGTTGTTAAGAGATTTATCTCCAGTAACCTCTGTGCTATGACAGTTCTGAGATACTAGATAGTCCCAGTACTGATAAGAGCAGCCACACTCAGCACAAAATGCACAACTGTATATCTATGTCAAAGTGGGGATTACCAGATAAAATTTGCAATGTCATGATTAATCAGATTATTTGTTACTTTTTTTTTTTTTTGCCCATACACAAAGAGAAAAATACAGTCCCCCACCACTTCTGGCATAACCATTATTTTGTGAATAAACCTTTATTTAGAATAAAACCTTTATTTAGAATAAACCAAACCAGGTTGGAAGAGACCTTCAAGATCGTCGTGTCCAACCCATCAACCAATCCAACCCACCCAAACAGCTAAACCATGGCACCAAGTACCCCATCAAGTCTCCTTCTAACACCTCCAATGACGGCGACTCCACCACCTCCTTGGGCAGCCCATTCCAATGGGCAATCACTCTTTCTGTATAGAACTTCTTCCTAACATCCAACCTGAATCTCCCCTGATGCAGCCTGAGACTGTGTCCTCTTGTTCTGGTACTGGCTGCCTAGGAGAAGAGACCATCATCTGCCTGTCTACAGCCTCCCTTCAGGTAGTTGTAGAGAGTGATAAGGTCACCCCTGAGTCTCCTCTTCTCCATGCTGAGCAATCCCAGCTCCCTCAGTCTTTCCTCATAGGGCTTGTGTTCCAAATCCCTCACCAACTTCATTGCCCTGCATTAGGAATAGTGTGGCCAGCAGGAGCAGGGAAGTCATTGTGCCCCTGTACTCTGCTTTGGTTAGGCCATACAGTATCACAGTATCAAAGTATAACTTAGGTTGGAAAGGACCTCGAGGATCATTGAGTCCAACCTATCAACACAGACCTCATGACTAGACTATGGCACCATGTGCCACATCCAATCTCCTCTTGAACACCTCCAGGGATGGTGACTCCACCACCTCCCTGGGCAGCCATTCCAATGATGAATGACTCACTCAGTGAAGAACTTTCTCCTCACCTCGAGTCTAAACCTCCCCTGGCACAGCTTGAGACTGTGTCCTCTTGTTCTGGTGCTGGTTGCCTGGGAGAAGAGACCAACCCCTTCCTGGCTGCAACCACCTTTCAGGTAGTTGTAGAGGGCAATGAGGTCACCCCTGAGCCTCCTCTTCTCCAGGCTAAACAATCCCAGCTCCCTCAGCCTCTCCTCATAGGGCTTGTGTTCAAGGCCTCTCACCAGCCTTGTTGCCCTTCTCTGGACACGTTCAAGTGTTTTGATGTCCTTCCTAAACTGAGGGGCCCAGAACTGGACACAGTACTGAAGATGTGGCTTAACCTTTAGTCGTGTGTCCAGTTCTCACTTGAGGTAAGGAGAAAGTTCTTCACTGAGCGAGTCATTTGTCATTGGAATGGGTTGCCCAGGGAGGTGGTTGAGTCACCATCCCTGGAGGTGTTCAAGAGGAGATTGGACGTGGCACTTGGTGCCATGGTCTAGTCATGGGGTCTGTGTTGATAGGTTGGACTTGATGATCCTCAAGGTCTCTTCTAACCTTAGTTATACTGTGATACTGTGATACTATACTTTGCATCAATGGCTGAATATTATTTAGAAATCAGCTTAGGTTTTACTGAAGTCTTTCCAGAAAGTATTTAAGTGTTGGTTTGACTCTGTGGTCCTACTCAATGAATTAATATTTAGGCTAAGAAGGAAGCATACACTTTTTTAGACTTTCAATGAACATCAGCACTCCTTGCTTCAGACTTTATTGATGTGAGTATTTGGCTTCTGCAAAAAGAGTTTGGTTCAAAGGAAACTGCAATGGTGGCTTCTGTAAAAAGTTACTAGAAGCTTCTATGTCCAACAGAGTTCCCAGATGACCTATAGGTCCATAGGTTATGAGAAAAAAACATGTCCATCAAGAAAGCTAGTGCATTTGGTGAGGGACGTCCACATTTTGAGAAGAGATAAATGGGTGCTTCTATTTTGAATTTTAGCATCCGCTGTAGTAAACATCCACATGAAAAAAAGAATTTACAACCTGAATTTTTTCTTTGGTCTAGAGGTCTTTGCAACATTTTGTAAAATTATTTTTGTCAGATACTATGTGGATATTTGTTGTCTCAAAACCTTTGTGCATTCAGGTTTCAATTTTAAAATGCATTGGTTTACAATGTCCATTCTGCATAGGCCTGTTGGAAGTAATGAATATTTCTGTGAAAAATTGTGACTTTATAACTTTTCCCTCCAGTCTTTCAATGTCAAAATGACAGAGATTAACATTTACTTAATTAACATTAACTTTTATATTCTAAAAATGGTGATAAATTATTTTAGCTATCCCTAGATGACATGTTAGTTCAGGACCTTTGTCAAATTTGTTCATGTACATTAAAGTGATTGGTGTTTAACCACAGAATTTCAGTGCAGTTTAGCAGGGGTAAAAGAGGCTGTTCTGAGCTTTTATTTGCGATTGTTCTTGTGGAATTGTTATCTGTCAAACTGTACTAGATGCCAACCCACAATGCAGTATTCTTCCTTCCTGAATATATATGCCTTTAAAGTTTATCTAAAGTGAATTGTTTTAAAGAAGGTCTGCCATAAATTACAGCTGACAGTGGAAGTAATTAAGGTACATGATTTGATTGCATGCATTAATCTCTGCAACTTTCCTCAAGTATAATTTATTTACCACAAGTGTACATTTCTTTTTAATTTATTAGTTTTCTCAGTAATCAGTTGCTCTGCAAGCTACTGCTTGCAAGAGGTGCAACCGAGCTACATTCATGGACAAATCAGTAAGCAGTAAAGTACAAAAGCTTGTATTTTACAGTGCCACAGTCCTCCTTCAAGTGTACACTAATACAATTAAACCAATATATGAAATGGGACTATTTTATCATGAAGAATTGCTAGACTAGACTAGACTAGACTAGACTAGACTAGAATAGAATAGAATAGAATAGAATAGAATAAACCAGGTTGGAAGAGACCTTCAAATCATCGCATCCAACCTATCATCCAACACCACCTAATCAATTAACCCATGCAACCAAGTACCCTGTCAAGTCTCCTCCTGAACACCTCCAGTGATGGCGACTCCACCACCTCCTTGGGCAGCCCATTCCAGTGGGCAATCACTCTCTCTGTGTAAAACTTCCTCCTGACCTCCAGCCTAAACCTCCCCTGGTGCAGCCTGAGACTCTGTCCTCTTGTTCTGGTGCTGGCTGCCTGGGAGAAGAGACCAACACCCACCTGTCTACAACCCCACCTCAGGCAGTTGTAGAGAGCAATAAGGTCACCCCTGAGCCTCCTTTTCTCCAGGCTAAGCAGCCCCAGCTTCCTCAGCCTCTCCTCATAGGGCTTGTGTTCCAAGCCCCTCACCAACTTCGTTGCCCTTCTCTGGACTCATTCCAGCAAGTCAACATCCTTCCTAAATTGAGGGGCCCAGAACTGGACACAGGACTCGAGGTGTGGCCTAACCAGTGCAGTGTACAAGGGCAGAATGACCTCCCTGCTACTGCTGGGCACACTGTTCTTGATGCAAGCCAGGATGCCATTAGCCCTCCTGGCTGCCTGGGTACACTGCTAACTCATGTTCATCCTACCATCAACCAGCACCCTCAGGTCCCTCTCTGCCTGGCTGCTCTCCAGCCACTCTGACCCCAGCCTGTAGCACTGCATGGGGTTGTTGTGGCCAATGTGCAGAACCCAGCACTTGGATGTGTTAAATCTCATGCCGTTGGATTCTGCCCATCTGTCCAGCCTGTCAAGATCCCTCTGCAGAGCCTCTCCACCTTCCAGCAGATCAACTCCTGTCCCCAGCTTGGTGTCATCAGCAAATTTACTGATGATGGAGTCAATGCCCTCATCCAGATCATCAATAAAGATGTTAAAGAGGATGGGGCCCAGCACTGATCCCTGGGGGACTCCACTACTGACTGGCTGCCAGCTGGATGTGACACCTTTCACCACCACTCTCTGGGTTCAGCCATCCAGCCAGTTCCTAACCCAGCTCAGAGTGCTGCTGTCCAAGCCATTGGCTGATAGCTTGGCCAGGAAATTCAGGGAAATTCAGATGTCCTGATTGAGACTAGATGAGGCAAAACTATTTGAGAAGACATACTCTTTTTATGCTGTGGAAACAGCTGTTTGTGTTGAAATACTCTGCTTAGATGTCCCCAACTATCCAGATTGGACCAGGCTATTTAATTGTTGAGAAGAGAGTACTGTCTCTTCCTCCTGATCAAGTAAATGTAAATATTGATATTAATTTTATTAGACTAAACCCAATACACTGACTTTCATCATACCCATCATTTTATGTCTCATAAGCCAGATAAGATACTTTCAGAAATTTTGCAATTGCAGAATTGTCAATTCCAGCATGCTAATGGATTTATAGGCAGCAATACTCACAAGATTGTCAGAAGCAGGGTGCTAGTCGTAAATATCCTTGCCTTTTGCTTACAAAATGCTTAACCAAAAGGAAGATTGTCCTTTTTTCCTCTTGTGGTGGTTTAGGCTGGGTGCTGGCCCGGCTGCCACTGCACAGAACACACCTGGGAGGTCCCTACGGGTGGGCCCAGCCCAGGGGGTGGTCACAGGCAGGTATTCAATCCCATAATGCCCTGCTCCCCTATAAAATGCCCATGCGGGGTCTCCACTTTCTCTTTTGTCCCCAGCTGCAGCCTAGGTAAAATGGTGTGAGCCACCTCCCTTGGGCCTGCCCAGGCCCAAGGCTGGGTTGGGGGGGAGGAAAGAGCCCTGGGGGGGTTTGGGTGTACCCCCAGGTGGGGACGGGATGTTCTTGGGTATGTTTCTGGGATCTCTCTCTTTGTCACGGTGCTTGTGGTTCTCTGTAAAGCTTTCATTGGTGTTTGTTTTTAAATTGTTTTTCTATTTAAACTTTCCATCACTTTTGCAATCCCTTTGTCTGAGTCGTTGTTTCTGCCCGTGGTGGGGAGGGGGTTTGCCCCAACCCATTACACCTCTTCATTTTGTTTTTCCTATATGCATTGACATAGACATTGAGAGATTTTGTTTGTTGTGCTTTAGTAACCAATAAAATATATTTTAATTGTGATTAAAACAACAGGAAGAATATCTGGTCATGATTATTTCCAAAATGACATGGACAAAACACAAAACCAAAGATCATTATGTACCAATAGCTGAGGAGCCATCAACACCTCTGAGCAAAGCTCTAGCTATATCAATTCACAAAACTTTTCACTCCAGAAACACTAATTGTTGCAACAAATTACTGCTTTTTTTTTTACTAAAAATAGGATTAACTGTGCACTTTAGATACTGTTTCACACAGATTGTCAGTATTTACTCTGATCCAGGTTCTTCCTTTCTACATGTCAGTTTTTTAACACCACAATAAACTGTTTGTACTGCAAGATTATATCTTATCATTAGTTACCACTCAGAAGTAACATTAATTATAGAGAAAGGTATTTAACATATTGAAGACTAAATGTTTACTTAAAATAAAAATTTTAAAATAAAAGAAAAATGAACACATGCAGTCATTCTGATATGGACCTGCACTAGACATCTAACTAGTACTGCCTACTCTGAAACAAGACAGACTGAGCATCCTGTTCTGTGCAGTGCAAAGTCAGTTTCTATTGTCTGATTCACAGAGAGTGCAGATATGCTATGAGTGTGACAATTATTCATGAAAGGTCAAACCAAGGAATCAGGGTAGATGATTTGCAAGTATAAACAGCTGATACTGTATATACAAAATGTAAAGCGACGGAGACTGGAGTCAATACAGGTGACCAATATGATCAAGTAATGTTCCTTAATTGTTCCAGTATTGTAGGACTATAGTGCAAGCATAGTGAAGTAAAGCAAAGAAGAAGAAAGGAAAGGAAAGGGCACATCAGGGGAACTTCTACAACTTATGTAAACTTGGATAGCCTCGTTGGCATAGCTTCATTGCTTCCTATGAGTGACCACACAGCACACTATTATAGATTATTGGTCCAACTACTAATGACACGTGAGGTTGTTGATGCAGGTGCATGTCCTGTTGTTCCAAGATAACTTTCTATGTTTATAGCTACCAGTGTCCTGCTTTAGTTACATGCTGCAGGCACAGCACTGTTTTGCTACACTGCTAGCTCTTTCTGCACTTATGCTGATGTCATAGTTTGGGCTGGGTGCCCTCTGCTACAGTGGTGTTTCCTGTGTCCAGAAGTCCAGCCCAGTGGGTGGACACAGGAAATTAGGTATTCCTACCATGATCCCCTGCACCACTATAAAATCCATGGTGGGGTCTGGCACTTCCTCTTTCCTTCCTCTCCACCACCTGGTAACTGGGGGAGATGTCTCCTGGCCATGGGCCTGGTTAGGCCCAAGGCCATGGGGGGATGGGCAGTCTCAGATCTGGCCAGCTGAGACTAGCCTAGCAGTAGGGTGGGGGGAAGGAGGAGCCCTGGGGGTCCTGGGTGCACCCTCAGGTGGGGATGGGATTGTTTTGGGTCTATTTTGGTCTCTCTCTTGTCACTATGCTTCTGGTTTTTTGTACACACTCACTGTTCCCTATTTAAACTTTCCATCACTTTTGCAATCTGTTTGTCTGAGTTATTATTTCTGCACGTGGTGGGGGAGGGGGTCTGCCCCAACCCATTACAGCTGAGCATGGCCTACCACCACACCAGGCTCTAGGCCCACACTGCCAGATTACTGACACTGCTCGTCACTGACATTACCACAACAATATATCCTATTACTTCTCTAATAAAAAAGAATGAAAAGTAACATTTAAGGAAAAACATGTTTTGAAGCAAATGAAATAAAGTGTTGCAATGCTAGAAAAATACTTGTCCCAGCTCTGTGCAACATAATATGTCCTCATTAGCTAAACATAAAAGAAGATTTGGCTTCACTGAAAACAGAAAGATGGATGTGCTTTGGTAACTGACCACCTCATTTTGCAGTAGGTAAGAATTTGTAAGAACTCTTTTCCCAGAACACAAACAGCTCACCTTTCTTAACTTTGTCTTAACCTCTCTCAAATGTAACCTGGGGGTCATCCCACAAATTCGATGTAAGGCTTTATGTTAGGAGTTAAAATACATCTTCTTCTAAAGAAAACTGACCTGCACAAAATGGATGAAACATTCTTCCATAGAAATGTAGGCCTAATCTCCATAATGGAAGATTATGGATCATATTAAGCATGAAACTTGCCTCATGCTATGCAAATGTCTATATAAATGGTACAATGTCTATGCAAAAAGTACATTTAGCAAGATACTAGCTTACTAATATGTTTCCTTTTTTAGTTACTTGTTTTGACTTCCAAATGATTAAATGGTGGGTTTCTACCTTTTTTTTTTTTTTTTGACTAAGCTTGTCCACATGGGAGTTTGGCACCAAGGTCCCTTGCTGTTAGAAGTTTCTATTTTTGAATCACTTTATTGATGCAGGACTGGATATAATTGGCTTTCAGGGGTGCAAGCATGCGTTGCCAGTCTCATTTCCAGCTTTTCATCCCCCAGTACCACCAGATACTTCTCTTCAGGCCTGCTCTCTCTGTTTTCAACACCCAACCAGTATTCATACAAGGCCTTGCTGAATATCATGAGATTCACATGAGCTGCATTCTTAAGCTTGTCCAGGTCCCTCTGGCATCTCAACTGCACCATGCAAATTAGTGTAATCTACAGAACTGCTGAGAATGCACCCTGGACATCAAGGTATTGATCACTGCCCTCTGAATGTGACCATCCAATCAACTCCATTTCCACTGAACAGTTGTAACGGGTTGGGGCAAACCCCCTCCCCACCACAGGGCAGAAACAATGACTCAGACAAAGGGATTGCAAAAGTGATGGAAAGTTTAAATAGTAAAAACAAACAAGAATGAAAGCTTTACAGAGAACCACAAGCACCGTGACAAAGAGAGAGATCCCAGAACATGCCCAAGAACATCCCATCCCCACCTGGGGGTACACCCAAACCCCCCAGGGCTCTTTCCTCCCCCTCAACCCAGCCTCGGGCCTGGGCAGGCCCAAGGGAGGTGGCTCACGCCATTTTACCTAGGCAGCAGCTGGGGATGAAAGAGGAAGTGAAGACCCCACATGGGCATTTTATAGGGGAGCAGGGCATTATGGGAAATGGAATACCTGCCTGTGACCACCCCCTGGGCCCGTAGGTACATCCCAGGTATGTTCTGTGCAGTGGCATCCAGGCCAGCACCCAGCCTAAACCACCACAACAGTCCATTGAAAAAAATAAATCTATGTATCTTCAGTTCACAGAGAAGAATATTATGGGGAAATGTGCCAAGATCCTTACAAAACACCAAAAAGATGGCATCCACAATCCTTCCTTTGTACAATACTGAAGTCACTCCACAGAAGGCCACTAGCTTGGTCATACAAGATTTGCCATTGGTGAAGCTATGCTAGCTGTCTCAAAAGAACATAGAATACATAGAATACAAAGAATAAAACAGGTTGGAAGAGACCTTCAAGATCATTATGTCCAACCCATCAACCAATCCAACCCACTTTGCCCATCTGTCCAGCCTGTCGAGGTCCCTCTGCAGAGCCTCTCTACCCTCCAGCAGATCAACTCCTGCTCCCAGCTTGGTGTCATCAGCAAATTTACTGATGGTGGACTCAAAGCCCTCATCCACATCATCATCCAGATCCTAGAAGGAGATCAGGTTGGTCAGGCAGGACCTGTCCTTCCTAAATCCATGCTGGCTAGGCCAGATCCCTTGGCCATCCTCTAAGTGTTCTGTGATTGCACTCAAGATGACCTCTTCCATGATCTTGCCTGGCACTGAGGTCAGGCTGACAGGCCTATAATTGCCTGGTTCATTCAACCAGCCCTTCTTGTGGATGGGCACAACACTGGTCAGCTTCCAGTCTTCTGAGACCTCTCCAGTGAGCCAGGACTGCTGAAAAATGATGGATAATGGCTTGGCCAGCTCATCTGCCAGCTCTCTCAGCACCCTAGGATGGATCCCATCACGTCCCATGGACTTGTGGGGATCCAAGCTGCTAAGGAGAGTTCCAACCACCTCCTCATGGAACATAGGGAAACTGTGCAGCTCCCTGGCTCCTTCTGCTAGCTCTGCAGGCCAGCTGTCTGGAAGACATTACTTGATTGATTTAGTGTTTTCTAGCTGAATTAGCAAACATGAAGGTATTGTGGTTTGTGGAGCGATTATTCTTTTCAATTTTTGGGGCTCTGGTTTACAGATATTGTTTGGGTTTGATTTTGGATTACCTGGGCAAATATTTGGTGTGGACAATTTATATGTGGGTTATGTATAGAGTTAAACTATGGTATGGAAAATGTATTAATTTCCTATGGCCAGTGAGATACAGGAATGTTACCTCCACCACTCTCCCAATTGAGATAAAGGGTTTTAAGATTCCGCCTGAGGAGAGAGTAACTTTAGGTGATGCCTGGGATCCAAAGGTGATTTATTTGATGTGTATAAATCTGTTGCTGGTGATGGTGATTGCATATTTGCTGTTCTCTCTGTGGCGAGAGAGAAAGATATCCAAAGCTTGTTTTGTTATTAAAACTAGATCAAAAAGAAAACACCGTAGCTCGAGATCAGTCCCAGAGTCATCTAGTGATGAGGACTGTGGAGAACCCGTGTCAGTTAAAAAGAAGGCTAAAAAGTTAATTGGTAAAGCAGCTCTAAATGACTTTGCTGATTCTAGCAAGCTGCCAAAGGTGGCAGCTGGTATCAACAAGGCTCCTACTCCTTCTCCTTCTTCTTCTTCTCCATCGGCCATTAACGGAGCAACGTCACTTCCACCCACTCCCTCGGTGGGACCGGAAGTCACTGCCCCAGCAGCTGATTTATCTCAGGACCTGTCAGCTTCCATTAAGGTGGCTGTAAATTCAAACACAGCTCCAGTTAAGGTGGCTCCTTTAAAGACTAGAGGTGCAAAGGCCAAAGATGGAGAAGAAGAGGAGCTGGAGACTGATCCTGGTGAGGGGCCCTCTACTCTAAGAGATCCTGCTCAGGAGGAAGAGGTGGTTTGTTTTAAAGATCTAGCTAACCTAGTGAGATCAAAGCAGGATACAGATGAAGCTAGGAAAGCAGCTGGCAAAGGTGGTTCTCAGCTTAAAGAGATCCTTAGGAGAATGACAGCAGGATTATATGGACAAAAAATTCAGGGAGATGAAGACGAAGATGATATTTTGGAATGTTCTTCTCCACGGGAGGAATTGCGTTATGTCCGTAAAGATTTCACCAGGGCAGATAAGGAACCAGTTCTAGCTTGGCTTAGTAGGTGTTATGATACAGGTGCCCCAGCTCTAACAGTTGGAGACAAGTCAGCAGCTCAGTTAGGAACTCTCTCAAGGGATAATGGAATAGATGGACATCTAGGAAGGGCTCTCGGTAAGGTTAATCTGTGGATACGCCTTTAAATGTCGGTTGCCCTGAGATACCCTTCCCGAGATGATCTCCCATGGAATCCTAAACCCTGGACTACCATAGATGAGGGAATTAAGCGCTTGAGAGAATTTGCTGTTAGAGAGCTACTCTATGGTGAACATGAAACTCTAAATCCTGATGACATTCCTGTGGGTATTGGTCTTGCTAAAAAGATCATCAAACTTGCTCCTTCCAATTATGCAAACATTCTGGCAAGCAGAATTGTGTCAAGAAGTTATGGTGGAGCTTCTCCCACGGTTGGCCAATTCAGTGATCAAATGAGACAATTGGAGGATAGCATGACACGTGGTTCTTTGGTTTCAGCCATTGAAACTCTGTCTGGAAAGATTGAGAATTGCATGAGAGAGTTAAAAGATGAATTTAGAAATTCCATATCCCAATTGGCACAAAGGGATAATTTCAATTCTTCCTCCAGGTGGATACAAGTTTCATCTGTGAGGAATACACGTCCTCCAAGGAGGTCATTCCAAAACAGGTCATTCCAAAACAGATCAAAACAAAACAGACCACCAAGGCAGTCACGTAGAACTACTTGGATAACTCTGCGTGATCAGTTTGGTGAGAACATGAACCGCTGGGATGGCCAACCAACTTCTAATCTTTTCAGGAGACTGAGGGAATTGCAAAGTGGCAGAACCCAAGGTAGCAATACCAGAAGGGTAGCTGTTACTTCTACAGTTCCCCAGAACGACTCTTATGGCTCCAACAGTGGCTCCAGTTATAACATGCAAAGTTATAACCCTGCAAACTATGTGCAATGCACATGTGCGCATGTTCCCCATAACGAGGGGTGCCCTGCCTCCCGCCAGGGGGAGGAGAGGGATAACAGAGATAATAGAATCTATTGGGATGTGTACATCCAGTGGCCTGGCACTTCACAATTTCGGAAGTACAGGGCCTTGGTTGACACAGGAGCTCAGTGCACCATAATACCATCAAATTATCAGGGATCAGAGTCTATAACTATTCTGGGAGTCACTGGTGGATCTCAAGAGTTAAGTAAGGCAGAGGTTAATATAAGTTTAACTGGTAAACAATGGAGGAAGCATACAGTTGTGACCGGACCTGATGCACCTTGTATTTTGGGAATTGATTTTCTGAGAGAAGGGCGTTTCAAAGACCCTAGAGGTTACAAATGGGCTTTTGGAGTAGCTTCAATAGAAATTGATGGACAAAAATTGAAGCTGTCTGCCAGACCTGAACTTTCTGATGAATCTGCAGTTGTGGGACAACATAAGATACAGGACATTAAATTGCAGGTTGCTTCTCAGACTCTGCATCACAGACAATACAGAACCAACCGTGACTCTTTGTTGCCCATTCAGAATCTGATTCGTCAGTTGGAGAGTCAGAAAGTCGTCAGCAAAACTCATTCCCCTTTCAACAGTCCAGTGTGGCCTGTGCGGAAGCAGAATGGAGACTGGCGTCTGACGGTAGATTACCGAGCCCTGAATGAAGTGACACCACCTATGAGTGCAGCAGTACCAGACATGATGGAGCTCCAGTATGAGCTGGAATCCAAAGAGGCCAAATGGTATGCTACCATAGACATTGCTAATGCATTTTTCTCTATTCCCATAGCAGAGGAATGCAGGCCTCAGTTTGCTTTCACCTGGAGAGGAATCCAGTACACTTTCAACAGGCTGCCAATGGGCTGGATCCACAGCTCAAGCATCTGTCATGCAGTGATCCATGATGCTCTGGAGAGAGGTGGTGCTCCAGAACACATCCAGTTCATCGATGATATCATCGTCTGGGGTAAAACTGCTGAGGAAGTCTTCGAGAAAGGTAACAAAATGATTGACATTCTTCTGAATGCAGGTTTTGCCATCAAGCGAGACAAGGTGAAAGGACCTACCACAGAGATTCAGTTTCTGGGAGTGCGGTGGCAGGATGGACGCCGACACATTCCAGTGGATGTGGTAAACAGAGTCTCTACCATGGCAAGTCCCACAAACAAGCAAGAGACCCTACGTTTCTTGGGGATAGTGGGATTTTGGAGACTGCACATTCCTGGATACAGTCAGATTGTGAAACCTCTGTATGATGTGACTCGAAAGAGAAACCATTTCCACTGGGGACCTGAACAACAAGCAGCCTTTGACCAGATAAAGCATGAGGTAATTCAAGCAATGGGTCTGGGACCTGTCCGAGATGGTCCAGACATTAAGAACATTTTGTACACGGCTGCAAGTGACAATGGTCCAACCTGGTGCTTGTGGCAAAAAGCTCCAGGTGAGACACGTGGACGACCTCTTGGTTTCTGGAGTCGAGGTTACAGAGGTTCAGAGGCTAACTATACTCCAACAGAGAAAGAAATCTTAGCTGCTTATGAAGGAGTAAAAGCATCTTCTGAAGTGATTGGAACTGAATCACAACTTCTCTTAGCTCCCAGATTACCAGTTTTGAATTGGATGTTCAAAGGCAAAGGTTCCACACCACATCATGCCACAGACTCCACATGGTCTAAGTGGATGGCTCTGATAACACAGAGAGCTCGAATGGGAAATCTTGAAAGACCTGGTCTAGTGGAGGTGATCTCAAGTTGGCCTGAAGGTATCAACTGTGCTAAACCTCCAGAGGAGAAAGTAACTTGTGCTGAGGAAGCTCCTCCTTACAATGACCTTTCTGATGATGAAAAGAAATATGCTTTATTCACAGATGGTTCCTGTCGTCTTGTCGGAAACAAGCAAAGGTGGAAGTCTGCAGTGTGGAGTCCAACACGCCGAGTTGCAGAGGCGAAAGATGGAGAAGGAGAATCCAGTCAGTTCACAGAGGTAAAAGCTGTCCAGCTAGCTCTCGATGTAGCTGAACGTGAGAGATGGCCAAAGCTTTATCTCTACACTGACTCATGGATGGTAGCCAATGCTCTATGGGGTTGGCTAAAGAACTGGAAGAAGAGTGGTTGGCAGAGAAAAGGAAAACCCATTTGGGCAGCCAACCTATGGCAGGACATTGCTGATCGAATCGAGAGAATTCCAGTGAAAGTGAGACACATCGATGCTCACATTCCTAAGAGCAAAGCTACTGAGGAACAGCAACACAACCATCAGGCAGATCTAGCCGCAAAAGTTTCTCAAGTAGACATGGACTCTAATCTTGATCTCGACTGGAAACATCGAGGTGAGATATTCTTAGCTCGGTGGGCTCACGATTCGTCAGGATATCAAGGCAGAAATGCATCATACCAATGGGCTCGTGACAGATCCATAGATATTTCCATGGATGCTATCACACATGTCATCCATGACTGTGACATTTGTGCTGCTATTAAGCAGGCAAAACAACTTAAGCCCTTGTGGTATGGTGACCGATGGTCCAAGTACAAGTATGGTGAAGCTTGGCAGATTGACTACATCACTCTACCGCGTTCTCATTCTGGTAAGCAGTACGTGCTTACTATGGTAGAGGCAAACACTGGATGGTTGGAAACTTATCCAGTTCCACATGCAACTGCACAAAACACCATTCTCGGTCTGGAGAGACAGATCCTGTGGAGACACGGAACTCCAGAGTGGATTGAGTCAGACAACGGAACTCATTTCAAGAACAACCTTGTGAAGAACTGGGTCAAAGAGCACGGTATTGAGTGGATATTCCACATTCCCTACTATGCACCAGCTTCAGGGAAGATTGAATGCTACAACAGTTTGTTGAAGACCACTCTTAAAGCCATGGGGGGTGGATCTTTGAAAAACTGGGAAAAACATTTAGCACAAGCAACCTGGCTGGTAAATAGAGGTTCAGTGAGCCGAGCTGGACCTACACATTCAGATTTGCTACGGAAAGTAGAAGGTGATGGAGTTCCTGTTGTTAGAGAAAAGAATCTGTTAGGTAAAACTGTTTGGGTATTTTCACCCTCAGGAGAGGCTAAACCTGTCCGAGGGGTGGTTTCAGCTGAAGGTCCGGGTCACACTTATTGGGTAATGCAAGAGAATGGTGAAATTCAGTGTATCACACAAAGAAATTTGACTTTAGCTGAAAGAGGTTAACTTCAAACTGTTGTACAGCTACATCGCGCCCAAAAGAAGAAGCAGCGAGGAATCTATGGTGCACGAACCCTGAGATCCCTGAGAGCCCTGAGTCAACTAAGAGAACCTGAGAATCCCTGTTTCCCTTTTCTTCGCTTCGTCGGTGAAGAAATAAACTGTTTTCCATTTTTCTCACTTTCTGATTTTCTTGGACTTTTGAATCATCTACATCTGAGGATAGCCGGAATGGACTGTAAACTTTACTCACGAACTGTAAATATCATTTTGGATTGGATGGACAGTATGAACAGCCAATGAAATTGTTTAGAAGGGGTGGACTGTGGCCGGTTGACGGTGTCCCTTTAAGAAAGGGAATATGGTGGACGGAAGTTGGTAAACGGAAGGAATATTCTAAACAATTTCATTGGTTAAGTGGGAGGAAGCAACCTCTGAACTGGGAGATATCCTGGGCACTCCGGGAACTTCTTGGTCAGTCTTGCTTCCGCCTTTCATTTGGGCAGCAACTCTTTCTCTGCTGGGCTTTCTGCCAAGGCCTCGGCCTTGAGGACTTGATATCAGGCCTGTATTAACTGCTTCCAATTAACACAAACTGCTTTTAACTTCTTTCTTTCTCTTTCTCCCTCTTTTCCGAACTATTCTGGGGAAGGGGGGAAGAGAGGGGAGAGCGGAGGTGGGGAACCCCCTCGGCCGAGGGAGGTTACTCTCATTTCTGTGTTACTCTGTTGTATATCTTTGTATATATTGTAGATATTGTAAATTTGTAAATATTCCCCTGCAAACCCTACACTGCTTTGTAAATGTAGCTCCACTGCTTTGCTAATTCAGCTGGTGAGATTTTTTTTCCTTTCCCTTCAATTTTTCTTTTCCCTTTTACCTTACAAGGGGGAAGGGAGGAGGCTTCTTGGCTTTACCCTTCCACCCACCACACCCATTCCAATGGGCAATCACTCTTTCTGTATAGAACTTCTTCCTAACATCCAACCTGAACCACGCCTGGCGCAGCCTAAGACTGTGTCCTCTTGTTCTGGTACTGGGTGCCTGGGAGAAGAGACCATCATCAGCCTGTCTACAACCTCCCTTCAGGTAGTTGTAGAGAGTGATAAGGTCACCCCTGAGTCTCCTCTTCTCCAGGCTGAGCAACCCCAGCTCCCTCAGCCTCTCCTCATAGGGCTCGTGTTCCAAACCCCTCACCAACTTTGTTACCCTTCTCTGGACTCGTTCCAGCAAGTCAACATCCTTCCTAAACTGAGGGGCCCAGAACTGGACACAGGACTCCAGGTGTGGCCTAACCAGTGCAGTATAGAGGGGCAGAATGACCTCCCTGCTCCTGCTGGCCACACTGTTCTTGATATAGGCCAGGATACCATTGGCCCTCTTGGTTGCCTGGGCACACTGCAGGCTCATGTTCATCCTACCATCAACCAGTACCCCCAGGTCCCTCTCTGCCTGGCTGCTCTCCAGCCACTCTGACCCCAGCCTGTAGCACTGCATGGGGTTGTTGTAGCCAATGTGCAGAATCCGGCACTTGGATGTGTTCAATCTCATGCCGTTGGATTCTGCCCATCTGTCCAGCCTGTCGAGGTCCCTCTGCAGAGCCTCTCTATCCTCCTGCAGATCAACTCTTGCCCCCAGCTTGGTGTCATCAGCAAATTTACTGATGATGGACTCAATGCCCTCATCCAGATCATCTATAAAGATGTTAAAGAGCACAGGGCCCAGCACTGATCCTTGGGGCACACCACTAGTGACTGGCTGCCAGCTGGATGTGACACCATTCACCACCACTCTCTGGGCTCGGTCAGCCAGCCACTTCCTAACCCATCGCAGTGTGCTCCCGTCCAAGTCATGGGCTGACAGCTTGGCCAGCAGTTTGCTATGGGGGACAGTGTCAAAGGCCTTGCTGAGGTCCAGGTAGACTACATCAACAGGCCTCCCCACATCCACCAGGCGGGTCACCTGCTCGTAGAAGGAGATCAGGTTGGTCAGGTAGGACCTGCCCTTCCTAAATCCATGCTGGTTGGGCCTGATCCCTTGGCCATCCTGTAAGTGCTGTGTTATTGCACTCAGGATGACCTGTTCCATGATTTTGCCTGGCACTGAGGTCAGGCTGACAGGCCTAGAATTCCCTGGTTCATCCAAGTGGCCCTTCTTATGGATGAGCACCACATTGGCCAGCTTCCAGTCCTCTGGGACCTCGCCAGTGAGCCAGGACTGCTGGAAAATGATGGAGAGTGGCTTGGCCAGCTCCTCTGACAGCTCTCTCAGCACCCTAGGATGGATCCCATCTCGTCTCATGGACTTGTGGGGATCCAAGCTGCTAAGGAGAGTTCCAACCACCTCCTCATGGAACATAGGGAAACTGCAGCTCCCTGGCTCCTTCTGCCAGCTCTGCAGGCCAGCTGTCAGGAAGACGTTCTGCCATTCTAGTAAAAATTGAGGTAAAGAAGGTGTTAAGTATCTCTGCCTTTTCCTCATCCTTTGTTACAATGTTCCCCTCCGTATCCACCAAGGAGTGGAGGTTGTCCTTTTCCTTCCTTTTACTATTAATGTATTTATAGAAGGACTTTTTGTTATCCTTCACAGTAGAGGCCATTTTAAACTCCAAGTCTGCTTTTGCCTCCCTAATTCTCTTCCTACAAGACCTAGCAACATCCTTAAACATTCTGTGGGTTGCCTCCCCTCTCTTCCAAAGGTGACACACCCTCTTTTTTTCTCTCAGTTCCATTAAAAGTTCATGACCCATCCAGGCTGGCCGTCTGCCCTGGCGGCTCATCTTCCGGCACATTGGCACAGCCTGTCCCTGAGCCTTCAACAATTCTTCATTGAAGTAGATCCAGCTCTCCTGGACCCCTTTGTTTTTAAGGGCTTTATCCCAAGGAATCCTCTGAATTAGTTCCTTGAGTAACCCAAAGTCTGCCCTCCGGAAGTCCAGAGTGGAGGTCTTCTTGCCACCCCTCTTGGCTTGACCAAAAACCGAGAATTCAATTATCTCGTGGTCACTGGACCCCAAACACCCTCCAACCACCACATCGCCCACCAGTCCTTCCCTGTTGGTGAAGAGGAGGTCAAGCATAGCCTTACCCCTGGTAGGCTCTCGCAGCACCTGGGATAAGAAGCTGTCCTCCATGCATTCTAAGAACCTTCTAGACTGTCTCCTCTCTGCCGTGTTGAGATCCCAGCAGATGTCAGGCAGGTTGAAGTCACCCATGAGAACAAGGTCCGGAGATCTTGAGACAGCCCTAAGCTGCCTATAGAACGCTTCGTCAACATCTTCCTCCTGGTTGGGTGGTCTATAACAGACTCCAACCAGGGTGTCTGCCCTGCTGGTCTTCCCTCTAATTCTTACCCACAAGCACTCAACGTGATCGTCCCTAATCTCCATCTCAATGGCATCTAGTGCCTTCCTCATGTAAAGGGCCACCTCTCCACCCCTTCTTCCTTGCCTGTCTCTCCTGAAGAGCTTGTAACTGTCAATTGCAGTGCTCCAGTCATGTGAGTCATCCCACCACGTCTCTGTGATGGCAACTACATCATAATTTTCCTGCTGCACCAAGGCTTCCAGCTCCTCCTGTTTGTTACCCATGCTTCATGCATTAGTGTACATGCACTTCAGCTGGGCTGGTGGTTTGACCTCCGACTCTAGCTTGTCGCCCCCAGACTCTTGTCTGAGAAGACTATTTTCAGCCCCTTCCCCCTTCGAAACTAGTTTAAAGCCCTGTCGATGAGACCCGCCAATTCGCTACCCAGGATCTTTTTCCCTTTGGGGGACAGTCCGTTCTCATATACAGTGATCTTTCTTCTTCTCTGGGACAGATGTACTCTATCTGTTGCCAGCTGGCCTGGTGCAGTAGAAAGTTTCCCAATATCAAAAAAAACAAAATTCTTTTGACTGCACCAGCCTTGAAGCCACTTGTTAACTATAGCTGCTGACCTGTTCCTTACTGTATTCTCTCCTGCAGTTGATGGTATTGATGAAAAAATTATTTGTACACCTGACCCCTCAACCAGGTCTCCCAGGGCCCTGAAGTCATCTTTGATAGCCCTGGGAGTTCTGGTTGCAACATCATCATTCCCTAACTGCATAACTAGTAAAGGGTAGTAGTCAGAGGGCTGCACCAGTCTAGGCAGCCTACTGGTAACATCATTAACTTGGGCTCCTGGCAGACAACAGAATTCCCTATGAGATGGGTCAGGCCGACATATAGGACCCTCCATTCCCCATAGAAGGGAATCACCAATAACAATTACCCTCCTCTTGTTTTTGAGGGAACAGGTCCTGATGCCAGCGGAAGACTGTTTGACCTTAGGCTGCTTTGCCTTAGGCTGTTTAACCTTAGGCTGCTTAGCCTTAGGGAGAACCCCAGATGGTGTGTCCTCCGGCATCAGGACCACCTCACCCTCAATTTCCAGTGCTCCATATCTGTTTTCCAAGAGCAGCGGGGAAGGTGAGGGGAGGCAAGGAGGTTTAACTTTGTGTCTTTTGAGAGGAACCTGCGTCCATTCCCCTCTGCTTTTTGAATAACCAGCCTCTGCTGGGGTAGCCTGCAGAGCCTGCTTACTCCGATTCAACTCTTTCCTCTTCTGATTCACCTCTTTCCTCCTTTGGTCCATTTCCTTCCTCCTCTGGTTCATCTCTTTCCTACATTTCCTTACATTCCTAAGGCTAGCAAACTTATCCTTCAGTCTGGCCACCATATTAAGCTGATAGTCAGCCTGCTCACACCTTATACAAGAGTTGCCCCCACTACCCTGCGTCTCAAGTGCCAGGATCCAGCATTCTCTACAGCCAGATACCTGGACAGCTACCTGCTTCTGTTCTACCTCGGTCTGGGTCGACACTGATTTTTTTAGGGAGATTTTGCTGTGAGTTTGATGCGAGTTTGCTGCGAGCTCTTGCTTGCTTTTTACTTTGACAGTCAGGTTTTCACTCAGTCATGTCAGTCTCTTGCCTTTCTTCTTCAATTTATTGTATCTGGTGACTGAGAGTTCTTGTTCCCTATGGAAAGTGTCCTTAAAGATCTACCAGCTTTGTTCTCCTTTGTCCGTGAGAAATGTTTCCCAAGTGAGTCTTATTAATTAACTCCTTGAACAACTGGAATTTTGCTTTTCTAAACTATTCAGAGGTCTCACTTTACTGTTTTCCTGACCCATATCACTCAGGACTACAAAATCCAGAAGTGAATGATCAGTGCAATCTTGTTTGCCTCCAAAAATTACTTTACTGATTAGATTGCTTGCATTGGTGGCCAACAGGTCCCGTGATGCACCCTCTCTGTGCTAGGGCTGTCTGCTATTTGCTTAAGAAGTTCCTCTCAATCCATATCAGGACTGTACTGGATTCTCTACTGCCCACCATCCTATTTTTCCAGCAGACGTTGGGGTGATTGAAGTATGCCAACAGGATAAGAGCCCACAAGTGTGAAGCCTACTGTAGCTGGGGTCAAAAGGCTTCATCAGTGTCTTCCACTTGATCTACTTGTCTGTAGAAGACACCAACCACAAGATTTCTCTTGTTACCTTGTTATCTAATTCTTACCCATAAACTTTTGATCTCTTTGTGGCAGTTCATCCATTTCTTGATGTAGAGGGCAATACGTCTACCCCCTCTCCCTTACTTGTCCTTTCCAAATAATGTGTAGCCACCAACAACCACACTCCAGTCATGGTATCCATCCCAAGGAGTTTCTCTAGTGGCAGCCAGCCATAGATTTCTAGCAGGACAGTGGCTTCAAATTTCTCTAGTTTGTTGCCCATGCTGTGTGCATTGATGTATAGGCATTTCAGCCAGATTGTTGGCTATATTACCTTCTTACAGGAACAAACCTTAATTCCTTTGAGGTATTTTAGTAGTGTTCCTCTGCCTGGCTCCTGAACCAGGAGCCCCTGGTTCATCTCTGTAAGATTTCAAGTGTGGTACAGTGTACCCACCACACCTGCAAGCAATCGGCTAAGGGCCCTCACTAGTAACCCATGCCTGTAACCTTGATGTGTCTTCCAGAGTTTGTCATAGGCAAGCCTGATATTACCTCCTTTCCCCTTCAAATGAACCCAACAAAAAAAGGCCCTCTTCTCCCATTGAGAAAGGTAAATTTCATCTGATTCCAGCATGCCTGGTGTAATGTAGACTATTGCACATTGAAAAATGTGAACAGCAATACTTCTGCTGGAAAATCCAAAGGTAATAACAATTTCTAAGAGAAAACTTTTTTTGCCAATGGGATTTTGATTTTTTATTAATATCTACAAATTAATATATTTGTATTGGACTTCCAGAGGGCAAACTTCAGCCTGTTTAAGAAACTTATTTGTAAAATTCCCTGGGTAGCAGCCCTCAAGAACCAAGGGGTCCAGAATGGTTGGGCCTACTTCAAAGAGGAGCTCTTGAAGACACAAGGAAAGTTTAGGCTTGAGGTGAGGAGAAAGTTCTTCACCGAGAGAGTCATTAGTCATTGGAATGGGCTGCCCGGGGAGGTGGTGGAGTCACTATCCCTCGAGGTGTTCAAGAAGAGATTGGACGTGGCATTTGGTACCATGGTCTAGTCACGGGTCTGTGGTGACAGGTTGGATTCAATGATCCTCGAGGTCTCTTCCAACCTTGGCAATACTGCGATATATCCCTTACTAAATATTTACATCTACATTCTTACTATCCTGTGATGAAGTAAAGAGTTACTTAAGCCTTAAAGACAGAAAATGAAGGCAAATGGCAGATTAAAGTCACAAAAGGAGACACTCTCTGCAGTTGTCAACATTGTAATGTTGTTTTAACACTATGAAGCTTCCTTTTTTTGGTGTTTATCCTTCAGAAAATACCTTCCTGAAACAGCTAAGTCAATCATGAGACAGACAGATGATGAATTCAGAAAACTAGAAATGGCTTATCACTGTATGAATGACATGGAATCACCTCCGTAGTCCAAGAAGAAAAAGCATACAGAACAAAGCATAAGCTTTTCTAGTTCTTGTGCCACTGATATTGAATGTAAGAGTGGTTAAAAAGATGGTTAGAAGGTCACATTTTTTATAATATTTAAGAAATTTCTATGTCCAAATTATTTGTTAATGTAAACCATTGTTTACTCATAGCCTCTCTCAGAAAATTATCTTAGCAAATGAAGCATCCTACAGTATTCAATAAATCATATGTTAATCCTTAAATAAAAATGGAGAGATATTAATAGGGTAAACATAGACTAATGGGTAGAAAATTGGCAAGACTATCATGATGAATGGTCTTTGAACAGTGGCACAGTCTATCTAGACAATATTTTAAATCAGAACAAATGGATTAAACAAAACCATTGTGTTAATTTGCCTGTTCCCCCAATACAGAAATTGGGGGTGGGGGAAAACAGCAATACACAAAACAAACGTCCACGTTGAGACAAAAAGAGTCGGATAACAGTTTATTGAATAAATGAGATAGCATGCACAATTACCTTATCCTGTTTACAGGGAAAAAAAACACAGCTGAAACCAGCAGCAAGCAGCAAGAAGCAGTAAGCTAAAAATTCGAGGCAAGGAGATACTTCTCCACTCCTCCCTGTCCTACTGTTGTTTTAGCAGAAGGGCTCACACCCAAAAATCCAGAACACAAAAACAGCAATAGGAACAGGAAGCCTCTCAAGTTGCAATCTGAACTTCAAGACCCATAATACTTTGTTCTAGTTGGTACTTTCATTTTTGAAATGGGCATGACTGTAGCAGGAGATTCAAATCAACCCATGACAGGGCGTCAGTCAGAATAGTAGCTTGTCAATATTATTTCACTGGTAGTTAATTATTTATTTTATTATCTTTATTACAGTCTACATGATCAGTTAAGCTGCACCCTCAGCAAACCTAAGGATACTCTGGGTATGTCATCAATATATTGAAGGACAGACCTAATAAGCAGAGGATCCCAGGGAGGCTGGAGAAACAGTTGGAGAGAAGCTCTGTGAAACACATCAATAGCAAATGCTATCTCAGGAGCCTGAGATGGACAAAGAATAGTCTTGGGCCAGCTGGCTGGGAGCAGCTCTGCAGAATGGTCGCTGAACTCACCATGTTGGCAATGCCTCCATGCAGCAATGCACCATTCCCAGTCCAGACTATGCAAGCAGAGGTGCAGCTAGCAGGTTTGGAAAGTGATCTTTGCCAATGACCTGGCACCCATGAGACAGTCCTAAGTGCTGTGCCCAACCTTACGGGGACTGCTATGCATAATACAGATGCCTGCACACTGACGCAAGTCCCACAGAGGTCACTGAGGCAGTCTGAGCTGGAGCATTAGACATCTAAAGAGAGGCTGCAGAACCTGGATGTGTTCAGCCTTTAAGAGAAGGGAAATTGATGGGAAACATGATTGCTGTCTTTAGCCACCTAATGGAAGGATTTAGGGAAGGTGGAGCTATACTATAAAAGTTTTGCACATTCTGGGTAGTCAGAGATTTAAGTAGGTTATCCAGAAGAGCTGTTTAACTTCCATCCTTGATTTAATTAAAAAATCCACAGCACAAAGTTTGAACAACTTGATCTAGCTGTGCTTTGAGCAGAGGATCATATGACCACAACAAATAATTTCCAAAGCACATTTTTTCATTATTTTGTATTACAGACAGATCACCTCTGGAGCAGTTATTTTATGTCTTATTTACAACACATTGTGCAGAATAAATTTGTTTGGATAATAAGTCACCAAGATTTGCAGACACATTTGTTTTAATTGTTTTTCAAAAGCCACTTGCACTGCACACAAATCCATCTATGAGTAATGTCACTAATGATACAGGGTTCAGAAATAAGGGAAGAACTCCTTCTGGAAATTCAGAAAGTGTAGCTTAGATTACATGTGCAATGTTATAGGTTTTATTCCATGACCTACTTTTTAGGTATCCCTGCTTAATAATCAAAAGCTTGATGACACCCTAAATATCCAGGTTGTTTACTAATCATGTGAATACAAAATGAAATATTTTAAATTACAGCATTTTGAAACAGAGTAAAATGCAATTATATATAAAATGGAATGGAATGGAATGGAATGGAATGGAATGGAATGGAATGGAATGGAATGGAATGGAATAGAATTAACCAGGTTGGAAAAGACCTTCAAGATCAAGTCCAACGCATCACCCAATACCATCTAATCAACTAAACCGTGGCACCAAGTGCCTCATCCAGTCTCTTCTTAAACACTTCCAGTGATGGTGACTCCAACACCTCCCTTGGCAGCCTATTCCAATAGCCTGACAAGAATAAGGCAGACAAGAACTTTATACCACACTGCAAGTTTAAGGGTTTTTTTTCAGATGACTGAAGAATTCCAACAGTTAATTTTATTATAAAAATTATTAACATTAATTTAAAAAGCAACTAAGCCACAGATAACCTTCTAGTCTGAGATAATAGTGTCCATTTTGAAGGGCATGTGCTGTGAAAAATTGTATCTAGACCAAGATGTTAAATTCACTGTAAGACTTAAAATTAATTCCTGAATTTATAATTAAACACTCCACTTTTTTGTGATATCTGCATTGACAGTTCATCTGAAATAAGACCATATAGACTTTTGATTCTTGTGATTACCTTTGGGCAGTCCCTTTGCTACATACTTTCAGAATATTGCCAGCCATTAATCAAACCGAATCATGTCAAGGAGCTTTTGAAGTATCATAAAGTAGATGAACTTGAAAATGTCAGTATTTGGTGGGGATATGAGGCCTTTAAAGATTAAAGGGTAGAAGGCAGGCAGGAGAAATGAAAGATAAATGGATACACATGTGGGGTGGGGAATCTTTATTCCATGAAGGTTTTTTTGTGAGAGAAGTGTTGGGCAGTATCAAACATTCTATACTGTGATTAATCAAATTCAACATACCACTGGAAGAAACACTGACAAAGTAATTCATGATTTAACTACTTCTTCAAGTTTTTAGTATTAATGAATAAATGGAACTTTTAATTCTGTTACAGGTGAAACATATGCTGGCTGTCGTATTTTGCTGCTGGAGGTTGAAAGACTCATCTCTTTACTCTCACTTGTTCGTTCTTTCTTCAAGCAGCTTAATGAAATCAAAATGATAATTGGATCACTGTTGTCTTCATATATCAAAATGTGATATAGAAAACTTTGTTTTGGAGTAGTTAATTACCTATTCAGTTCTCTGGAAAATGCACAGTGTCAAACATATGACCTAGATCAACTTGTGTTAAAATGTCTTCTTTATGATCAGTAGTCTATTAGATAGGACAGATATATGTTGAAAATTATTTGCGGAAGAAATCTATTTTCCCTGGTGAATTAGCACAACAGTTTAATAACATCTTTGAGAGTTTCCTTTTTCTTATGCAGAGTTTCTTTCAAAGCTCTGTCATGACATTCTTCTTACTTCATAGCAATGGACAAACCTCCTTTGAAGCTACAGACATCTTCTCTTAGAAAGCTTGTGATGGTGATCAGTTTGCACCACAAAAAGAGCCCATGTTCATTATTATTTATGCTAAAGAATGCATCACTGTCTGTGGGCTTATATAAGAATTAAAACTGCTCATGGGAAAAACATTTAAAGGATATAATACACCATATCTACAAAGGGAAAAATACATAACAATTTAGAACCACTGGATATTTTTTATCCACATTTGTAGAAAACCCATAGATTATATTTCCTAATGGAAGTGAAAGGATCAGAGGGTAGAGAAAAATGAACCTATCAAGAATGAGGATTCCTTCTTAGTACCAGAAATCAAACAATGTTTTTTCCTCCCAAAGCATAACAAAAATTTAAAATATTCTCTGTGTTTCTACATTTCAATTGTATTATATGTATGAACCCTACCCTCATCAACTGTAACAAATACTTCATGTCAAGAAAAATAATTATAATTTTTTGAAAGTTCCTACCACCTGCAGATGGCATCAGTGGCTACTGTTCTGCAAAAAATCATGACTGTGCACTAACATTACAGTGTATTTAAATACCATTCAAATTCCCTCATGGTAGTCTTTGTTTTGCTACATTAGGTAAGAAGTTAAACATATTAAATGAACACAGTGTTCAAAAAGAAGTAATCTCATAATGAGCCAATTGATTACCCTATTGTGCTCAGACTTTTCTTACAACCAATCCATTGCTTGGTGAATACAAGATAGGAATATGTTGCTCATCTTATAATGTGAATTGACTGAATCTGTGACAAATATTTTAAAAATTGATATACCATTTTTGTATTGTGAAGACTTTCCATTTTGGTCAGAAATAAATCTAAGCTGATAGATGAGAACATAAACTTTACAACAAATTACTGCTTACTATCAAGCTATTGAAACTTTAAGTTGTAATACTTCCTGAAAGTAAACAAAGCTGCACTCTTGTTGCAATACTCTCATTGCCAAATGTTTTTCAGATGTTTTCCAGAAATAAGCTTTTAATAAATGTTGTGTAGTGAAATTACAACTGTATCTTGTCATAAATAGAGAATTTGAGTTCTGTGGATTTCTAATGCATACCACTTCATCCTGACAGCACAATGTGAAATCCCATGCTTTACAGACTATGTACCTCACCTCTTCTGCACCTCAGATGCCTATAGAATTCAAGAAAAAAGAAATCAAAACATCAGAACATTGAAATAAAAAGGAAAAAGAAAAGAAAAGAAAATACACCAATCAAACAAACAACCCCACCAGATCAATATATAGCTTTATATATTTCTTAAAGAGGTTATTGTAGCTCTAATACAACAAACATGTCTGCAATGGACGGTCAGCTGAGCATATGAAGGTAGGTAATCATGTCTTGGTCTGTCCAAAGTCTCCATTTTGTTTAGTATTTTGATGTTTTCTGGCACAAACTGCTCAGTCTGAGCAATTACTTTCTATTTGTGGGTTTTCTGTTTCTAATAAAAATACATGTCAATATCTTTTTCTTCTCTTTGGAATTATTCCCATGTATTTCAGTTTGTGCCAATTTTCTCTTGTCATGTAGCAGCAAGTTTGTCTCCTCTGTGAATCTGAAGAAGATCACCTTGAGCCTTCTATTAGCCAGGATGAACACTCACAGCTCTCTCAGCCTTTCCCCATCTGACATGTTTCAGTCACTTCACTGTCTTCATGGTTTCCCACGGATCCTACTCCAGCATACCCATGTGTCTCAAAGCAGCCCAACACTGGACAGAACACCCAGATGTGTCTCATTTGATCTGAGTACAGAGGAGGATTACTTCCTTTAATCGACTTACAGCCATCTGCCTAATGTGTCAGATTGGTGCCAGCCTCTGTGTTACAGGAGCATACTGCTGACTTACAGTCAGCTTATTGTTCACCAAGACCACAAGGCCTTTATATGCAAAATATTTTTGCATATAAAGAAGGACATAATAACTCTTGAACGTGTCAAGAAAAGGGCAACAAGGCTGGTGAGAGCCCCCTAGCACAAGTCTTACAAGGAGAGGCTGAGGGAGCTGGGATTGTTTCGCTTGGAGAAGAGGAGGCTCAGGGGAGACCTTATTGCTCTCTACAACTACCTGAAGGAAGGTTGTAGCCGGGAGGGGGTTGGTCTCTTCTCCCAGGCAATCAGCACCAGAACAAGAGGGCACCATCTCAAGCTGCACCAGGGGAAGTTTAGGCTTGAGGTGAGGAGAAATTTCTTCACTAAGAACATTGTCCGCCATTGGAATGGGCTGCCCAGGGAGGTGGTGGAGTCACCATCCCTGGAGGTGGTGACATTCAAGAGGGGATTGGATGTGGCACTTGGTGCCATGGTTTAGTCATGAAGTTTGTGGTGACAGGTGGGACTTGATTATCTTTGAGGTCTCTTCCAACCTTGGTGATTCTGTGATATTTATGTGTACTGTTATATGGGGTTATTCCATGTCAGCTGCAGAATGTGACACTTTCTGTTGTTAAATTTCACAAGGTTGCTGACAACCTCTTTCTCCAGCCTCTCCAGGATCCCTGTGAATGTAAGCACACATAACTGTACAGCACCCAATCCTCACAGACGGATACTTTTTGTATCAGTTTGTCAAGTCTTTTAGTGACTTAATCTCAGCCATTGCTGTGGTGAGCTTATAAAAGTATCTTTTATTGCATATTTCAGTTTCTACTTGAATATATGAGCTTGTATTTTCACTCATGGCTTTATTGTTTCAGCTGTCTCATTACACAAAGGCATTAAATGATTTCTGCCAGTTTATATTGACAAAAGACAGATGTTAAGGTACCAACTCTCATGGAATCAAATATAACACAATCTAAATGAGAATATACTATTTTGCAGCAGTACTTTACAATTGTTGTATGTTCTGGAAAAGTCTGTGGAGAACTGCACTAAATATTAAATTTGCTTGCACTGAATTTAATGGACATTTTACCATTAATTTCACAGGAACACCTAAGCCAATGATAAGTGCTTAGGAAAAATCCTGCTATATGTGATTTTTAAATATCCATAACTCAGAAAAATTGAAAGGATTTTTCTCTTGAAGACAGTGTTAGTGCTGTTTCTTAGTGAAGGCTTCTGTGATGTGTTGCATTAGATCCCTCAACAATTTGGAAATTTACTCCAAGGAGCAAATTTCCCACACTCAGAATGTTTGAAGCAAAAATGAAACTACATTTACCAAAAAATGGACTAAATATTAAAGCACAAAAGGCAATAAATATATATAAAATAAATTACATTAATTCACAGTTTAACAACAACATAACAATTCCCTCGCCCTTTGTACAAAATTCAGCTCCTTCACCTCCCTTTGGAGATAAAAGGGCCCAGAGGGCTTAGTATTACAGCTAGCCTCAGTTATCTCTCTACCCACAATACTTCACAGCTTAAATAGAAGATTAGTTGGGTCTCCTGCAAGGTCAGATTGAGAGTCAAAGGAGCTATCAGCAAGCAAGAAACAGCTCAGAAAGAGAAAGAAGCAAGCTTGTGCTCAAAATGTAAGATATTCAGCAGGCTAATGGAATGAGATAAATTTATCTTGGGCTCAGAGGAAGTGGCATTAAAAGTTGTGCAACTTTCTTTACCCTCCAGAGTAAAGGATTCTGCTAGTAGATCTCTGAAGAGTACAAAGTTAGCCCTGTGGAAGTTCAGGGTTGTAATCCTACTTATAGCTCTGTTTCTACCCTGAGTAATGCTAAACTCCACCATGTCATGATCACTATCGCCAAGGCTGTTTCAAACCTTAATGTACCCAAATGGTCCTTCTCTATTAGTTAATACAAGGCCCAGAAGTGTACCTCTCCTTGTTGGCTCCTCCACTACCTGCATCAAGAAGTTATCAACACACTCATGAGCCTTCTGAACTGGATATGCCTGGCTGTGCAAGTTTTCCAGCAAATATGAGGGTGAATGAAGTCACCCAGGAGTACCAAGGAGTGTGTACTAGAGACTCCCTCCAGTTGACAGTAGAAGGCCTCATCAGCATCTTCTGCTTGATTTGGTGGTAGTAGACAACCACAATAGTTTCACCTCACTTTCCACATCCTTTAGTTCTTAGCTACAAGCTTTCAAACTGTCTACCTCTTGCCCTGGGTAGAACTCAACACACCACTGCCTCACCTTTTTGGTCTATCTTTCATGAACAGTACTGTGAGAGATTAAAAGTTGGCTCTCCTGGTCTGACTCAACAAAGATAAAAATCACTTGCTGCTTGCCCAGACAATAGCTGATATGTGTTGGGCAGAGCCACTGGAATGACTCTTGGAAGGTGCAAAGATAACATCATGACCACTGGACTGCAGCTGGCCTGACAACAATGGCCCAAGGACCCAGCCATCATGCCTTCAGGACAAGATAATCTCCACCCATCAAGTACCCTGGAAAAGGTAGACAGTGGATTCACCACCTGTTTCCTGATGTGTAATGAGTGTGGGGGCATGTAGATAGAGAAGGAGGACGCGGAGGTCCCCCCCATCTAGACCTCTGCCCAAACACATAGAAATACACAGAAAGATTTCCTGGGGAACGATACCTGGACATTTACCTAAGGATGATTTCCTGGCCCCTGAATTCCTGAGGGACAATACTTGGGCACATACCTAAGGACTAAAAACTATATAAAAGACTTCAGCAACTACTGGCTTAGAAGAAGAAAAACGCAGGAGAAAAACAGAGATGAAGGAAAACACAGAAGAAGGACCATGCTGCTGAGAAGTGAAAGCCCAGGACAATGCTGCTCCGGAGAATAGAGGCTGTGGAGCCTGGAAGAAGCAGACTGAACCCTCTCTCCATGTCCTAAGTTCCACCTGCTGCAACTCATGGAGCTGAAGAGGCTGCCCAGAGGACCACATCTCTTCTCCAGCCAAAGCCTCAGCACCATTTGTCTACAAACCCAACATCTCCTGCAGCACCTTTCCTCCGCAGACTCAAACTGTCTTGGGGGGTGTGTGTGTGTGTGTGTGTGTGTGTGTGTGAGGGGTGTGGTAATATAATTCCTTTCCTCTTCTCTCTCTCTCTCTTCTCTCTCTCTATTGTCTCCCTCTCCCCTTCTTATTTTCACTTTATTTATGTAATAAATAGTCTAGCTGTTGATATTTTGGCCTCGTTTGTGCCTCTAATTTCACAACACAGGAATATTCAAAAGAACTGAATCTCTTTCCCTCTCTGGACCGAGACAAGTACCGAGCCATCCATGACAACACTCCTGTCATGGGAGCTGTCCCACCATGTCTCAATGATTCCAATTATATCATAGTCATGTAGCCTAATGAGGATCTCCAGCTTATTCCCCATGCTTTTTGCATTGGTATGTAAACATTTCAGAGATGGAGTTAATCCATTAGTTTTCACTCTTGCCGTCCAGCCACTCTTGGCCACCTCCATGGCCACCAACCTACCAGTGAGCCCTGCATGTGCTGATGTTTCCTTGTTGGCTGTTACTACCACATGAGACCCTGTGTCATCTCTGTGAAACTTACATTGTGTTGCTGTGTCCCCAGCATGCTGCATGGCAACAGGCTGAAGGCCCTTATTAACCCCATGTCACTCCCGCCCTATCCTTCCTGTCCCTCAGCCTTTCACATGAAGGCTTGGTAATATCATTATAACTTGATCATTGCCAGGTTCTCGTATGAGTCCTAACTCCTCGATAACTCTTTCATCTTCCCCAACACATGGATCATTATACCCTACCTCCTCTGAAGTAGCAGTGGAGCTGGCACACCACCTCACAAGTACCCCAGGCTTATTCCCAGTGAGGACGGTTTTTCCCTTGTTCCCCTTTGAATCTAGTTTAAAGCTCAAATAATGAGCCCAGCCAACCCCCGTGACATAAAACTTCTCCCATGTGAGGTGACCCATGATCAAAAATTCCAAAGTCCTGTTGGAGGCACCAGGCTCATAGCCAAGAATTGACCTGATGAGTCTTCCTCAGTCTTTCTGGCTTGCTTCCTGCAGTTGCATGGATAGAAGAGAACACTACTTGTGCTCCTACTCCCCTGACCAGTTGATCCAAGGCCCAGAAGTCTCTTTTGATAGCCCTCAGCTTTCTTCTTTCAAGGTCATCATTACCTATCTGGAAGGTTAATAATGGGTAGTACTTTGTGGGCTGTACCAGGATAAGAAACCTCCTTACAACATCCTTGCCCCAGGAGACAGAAGACTTCCCTTTGAAGTGGTTAGGTCTGCATACTGGGGCTTCTGTTCACATCACCTATAACAATGACTCTTCTCTTTTTTTTTTTTTGAGAGATGTTTTTATACTAGGCTTAGGCTTCCTTAGTCTTGGGAATACTTGCAAGACAGATGATTCATCTTTCTCATTGCTTTTTGTCACTTGCAGGACATCATACCTGTTTTGCAAGGGCACCTGCGGGCTGGGGGAATAACTCAAGCAGCACTTCTGCCACTTCAGGGTGGAACTTGTTGTTACACCCTTCTGTTGAGGGGATGGGTGGGGTATTCAGTATTCAGTATCACCAAGTGTGGTGGTTTAGGCTGGGTGCTGGCCCGGCTGCCACTACACAGAACACACCTAGGAGGTCCCTATGGGTGGGCCCAGCCCAGGGGGTGGTCACAGGCAGGTATTCAATCCCATAATGCCCTGCTCCCCTATAAAATGCCCATGCGGGGTCTCCACTTTCTCTTTTGTCCCCAGCTGCAGCCTAGGTAAAATGGTGTGAGCCACCTCCCTTGGGCCTGCCCAGGCCCAAGGCTGGGTTGGGGGGGAGGAAAGAGCCCTGGGGGGGGTTTTGGGTGTACTCCCAGGTGGGGATGGGATGCTCTTGGGTATGTTTCTGGGATCTCTCTCTTTGTCACGGTGCTTGTGGTTCTCTGTAAAGCTTTCATTGGTGTTTTTTTTTTTTTTTTTTAAATTGTTTTCCTATTTAAGCTTTCCATCACTTTTGCAATCCCTTTGTCTGAGTCGTTGTTTCTGCCCGTGGTGGGGAGGGGGTTTGCCCCAACCCATTACATTTTGGCGCACCAACGTGGAGCTGGCTGTGGTGCCCACTCTGCAGATCGATTGCAAAAGATGGAGAGTTTAAATTTAGTTCTGGGCGTCGGTTTGGGTTTGCAAGTTGGGGGCTCAAGTTTTGTTGCCGGGGCGACTGTGTGATCTCTCCTGTGGACTGCAGAAGGACTCCTGGTGCGTGCTGATAGCATGGAAGTCCCTCGTGTTGCTTGGGAACAGCGAGGGGTGGCTCTTTCTGTGACTTTCTGCCCGGGGTGGCTTAAAAATGCTCAACTAGCCTAAGAAGGCGAGACTTGCCTTCTCCTCCTCATTCTCTGCGGAGCGGCGAGCGACAGGGAGCGGAGCGGAGGAGGGGGCAGCGGCAAGCAGAGCAGGGTCGGCCCGCGGCCGTTGCGGGGGATGGCCTCCCGCGGCGAGCGGGCAAGCGACGGCTTCCAAAACCCGAGGGGGTGGAGGTGACTTGGACTCTGCATCGCGGCGACAGAGACGGTGGGGGCCGGGCCGGCTGCATTCAAGCGGCGGCGGCACCGCCGAGCCGGGCTGTGTTCAAGCGGCGGCGGCAGCTGTAAAACTTTCCCTGGTGTTTTCGGACATGCTCCGAGAATGGCGCCAAGCACCTGGCTCCGCCTCTTCTCAGTGAGTTGTGCTGCAGCCGCCCCTCTGCCGGGGGAAGGCTGTGAATTGGATGCGGTGATGCCTCGGTACGCGAACCCCCCGGGGGGAGGTGATGTGCCTGTGATGTGCTGGCGATGTGCCTGTGATGTGCCGGCGATGTGCCTTTGTGTAGTTTTGGACCGCAGCTGGAAGCGGTCGGCTGAGGCTCCCTGGAGGGATGGAGAAAAGTGGTCGTTGCTCCGACCGGCTTGCCCCAGGGGTGGAAAAAAAGCCGCTGATTAACTGTAAAAGCAAACAAAGGCTCGGCTGAGAAGTTGTGAGGTATTGCCAGGTGACCAGGATGTCCCAACGAGTCCACAAGGAATTCACACTGCAGGAGAATGACTGTGTCGCTGGGAGGTTCCATCATATGAGGAAGAAGAACTGGAATGGACTGGTACTTGAGCCTGAATGAGAGACTGTGTGGAAGGACGCCCAGATGAAGACCTGGACTGTTGCTAGACATGTCATCAGAAGAGTTCTAGTTTGATGATATGTTCTGGGTGCAGGGATTATGGTCTTGAATAAGGGGTGGCGTGTGGTGGTTTAGGCTGGGTGCTGGCCCGGCTGCCACTGCACAGAACACACCTAGGAGGTCCCTACGGGTGGGCCCAGCCCAGGGGGTGGTCACAGGCAGGTATTCAATCCCATAATGCCCTGCTCCCCTATAAAATGCCCATGCGGGGTCTCCACTTTCTCTTTTGTCCCCAGCTGCAGCCTAGGTAAAATGGTGTGAGCCACCTCCCTTGGGCCTGCCCAGGCCCAAGGCTGGGTTGGGGGGGAGGAAAGAGCCCTGGGGGGGGGTTTGGGTGTACCCCCAGGTGGGGATGGGATGCTCTTGGGTATGTTTCTGGGTTCTCTCTCTTTGTCACGACGCTTGTGGTTCTCTGTAAAGCTTTCATTGGTGTTTGTTTTTTTTTTTTTAAATTGTTTTCCTATTTAAGCTTTCCATCACTTTTGCAATCCCTTTGTCTGAGTCGTTGTTTCTGCCCGTGGTGGGGAGGGGGTTTGCCCCAACCCATTACACCAAGGTTGGAAAAGACCTCAAAGATCATCGAGTCCAACCTGTCACCGCAGACCTCATGACTAGAGTATCACAGTATCACAGTATCACAGTATTACTAAGGTTGGAAGAGAACTCGAGGATCATTGAGTCCAACCTATCAACACAGACCCCATGACTAGACCATGGCACCAAGTGCCATGTCCAATCTCCTCTTGAACGCCTCCAGGGTCGATGACTCCACCACCTCCCCGGGCAGCACATTCCAATGATGAATGACTCTCTCATTGAAGAACTTTCTCCTCACCTCAAGTCTAAACCTCCCCTGGTGCAGCTTGAGACTGTGTCCTCTTGTTCTGGTGCTGGTTGCCTGGGAGAAGAGACCAACCTCTGCCTGTGTACAACCCCCCTTAAGGTAGTTGTAGAGAGCAATAAGGTCACCCCTGAGTCTCCTCTTCTCCAGGCTAAGCAACCCCAGCTCCCTCAGCCTCTCTTCATAGGGCTTGTGTTCAAGGCCTCTCACCGTCCTTGTTGCCCTTCTCTGGACACGTTCAAGTGTTTTGATGTCCTTCTTAAACTGAGGGGCCCAGAACTGGACACAGGACTCAAGGTGTGGCCTAACCAAAGCAGAGTACAGGGGCACAATGCCTTCCCTGCTCCTGCTGGCCACACTATTCCTAATGCAGGCCAGGATGCCACTACTGCCCACTGCAGGCTTGAAATCATGACCTTCCCATTAAGGGTCTTATGCGTTGGCAAGGCAGGAATCAGTTTATGGCATTGACCTTGAATTTGCCTCCACTCACTCCTTTCCATTAGGTTACTGCCTTCAGTCTAGTAGAGGAACTCTACAGGTGGTGCTTGAATTTCTGTACTTTTTAACAGGTGTTCTTGACTCTTCTTTAGGGCAGCCAGAGCCTGGCTCTGCCAGTCAATCTCATCCTTAGCTTCCCTAATGCTCTTAGGGAAGGGAAGGGGGAAGGGGCTGAAAATAATCCTCTCAGACAAGAGTCTGGGGGCGACAAGCTAGAGTCGGAGGTCAAACCACCAGCCCAGCTGAAGTACATATGCACTAATGCACGAAGCATGGGTAACAAACAGGAGGAGCTGGAAGCCTTGATGCAGCAGGAAAATTATGATGTAGTTGCCATCACAGAAATGTGGTGGGATGACTCACATGACTGGAGCACTGCAATTGATGATTACAAGCTCTTCAGGAGAGACAGGCAAGGAAGAAGGGGTGGAGGGGTGGCCCTTTACATGAGGAAGGCACTAGATGCCATTGAGATGGAGATTAGGGTCGATCACGTTGAGTGCTTGTGGGTAAGAATTAGAGGGAAGACCAGCAGGGCAGACACCCTGGTTGGAGTCTGTTATAGACCACCCAACCAGGAGGAAGATGTTGATGAAGCGTTCTATAGGCAGCTTAGGGCTGTCTCAAGATCTCCGGACCTTGTTCTCATGGGTGACTTCAACCTGCCTGACATCTGCTGGGATCTCAACACGGCAGAGAGGAGACAGTCTAGAAGGTTCTTAGAATGCATGGAGGACAGCTTCTTATCGCAGGTGCTGCGAGAGCCTACCAGGGGTAAGGCCATGCTTGACCTCCTATTCACCAACAGGGAAGGACTGGTGGGCGATGTGGTGGTTGGAGGGTGTTTGGGGTCCAGTGACCACGAGATAATTGAATGCTCGGTTTTTGGTCAAGCCAAGAGGGGTGGCAAGAAGACCTCCACTCTGGACTTCCGGAGGGCAGACTTTGGGTTACTCAAGGAACTAATTCAGAGGATTCCTTGGGATAAAGCCCTTAAAAACAAAGGGGTCCAGGAGAGCTGGATCTACTTCAATGAAGAATTGTTGAAGGCTCAGGGACAGGCTGTGCCAATGTGCCGGAAGATGAGCCGCCAGGGCAGACGGCCAGCCTGGATGGGTCATGAACTTTTAATGGAACTGAGAGAAAAAAAAGAGGGTGTGTCACCTTTGGAAGAGAGGGGAGGCAACCCACAGAATGTTTAAGGATGTTGCTAGGTCTTGTAGGAAGAGAATTAGGGAGGCAAAAGCAGACTTGGAGCTTAAAATGGCCTCTACTGTGAAGGATAACAAAAAGTCCTTCTATAAATACATTAATAGTAAAAGGAAGGAAAAGGACAACCTCCACTCCTTGGTGGATACGGAGGGGAACATTGTAACAAAGGATGAGGAAAAGGCAGAGATACTTAACACCTTCTTTGCCTCAATTTTTACTAGAAGGGCAGAACGTCTTCCTGACAGCTGGCCTGCAGAGCTGGCAGAAGGAGCCAGGGAGCTGCACAGTTTCCCTATGTTCCATGAGGAGGTGGTTGGAACTCTCCTTAGCAGCTTGGATCCCCACAAGTCCATGGGACCAGATGGGATTCATCCTAGGCTGCTGAGAGAGCTGGCAGATGAGCTGGCCAAGCCACTCTCCATCATTTTCCAGCAGTCTTGGCTCACTGGCGAGGTCCCAGAGGACTGGAAGCTGGCCAATGTGGTGCCCATCCATAAGAAGGGCCACTTGGATGAGCCAGGGAATTACAGGCCTGTCAGCCTGACCTCAGTGCCAGGCAAAATCATGGAACAGGTCATCCTGAGTGCAATAACACAGCACTTACAGGATGGCCAAGGGATCAGGCCTAGCCAACATGGATTTAGGAAGGGCAGGTCCTGCCTGACCAACCTGATCTCCTTCTACGAGCAGGTGACCCGCCTGGTGGATGTGGGGAGGCCTGTTGATGTAGTCTACCTGGACCTCAGCAAGGCCTTTGACACTGTCCCCCATAGCAAACTGCTGGCCAAGCTGTCAGCCCATGACTTGGGCGGGAGCACACTGTGATGGGTTAGGAAGTGGCTAGATGGCCGAGCCCAGAGAGTGGTGGTGAATGGTGCCACATCCAGCTGGCAGCCAGTCACTAGTGGTGTGCCCCAAGGATCAGTGCTGGGCCCTGTGCTCTTTAACATCTTTATTGATGATCTGGATGAGGGCATTGAGTCCATCATCAGTAAATTTGCTGATGACACCAAGCTGGGGGCAAGAGTTGATCTGCTAGAGGGTAGAGAGGCTTTGCAGAGGGACCTCGACAGGCTGGACAGATGGGCAGAATCCAACGGCATGAGATTAAACACATCCAAGTGCTGGGTTCTGCACATTGGCCACAACAACCCCATGCAGTGCTACAGGCTGGGGTCAGAGTGGCTGGAGAGCAGGCAGGCAGAGACGGACCTGGGGGTACTGGTCGATGGTAGGCTGAACATGAGCCTGCAGTGTGCCCAGGCAACCAAGAGGGCCAATGGCATCCTGGCCTGCATTAAGAACAGTGTGGCCAGCAGGAGCAGGGAGGTCATTCTGCCCCTGTACCCTGCACTGGTTAGGCCACACCTTGAGTCCTGTGTCCAGTTCTGGGCCCCTCAGTTTAGGAAGGATGTTGACTTGCTGGAACGAGTCCAGAGAAGAGCAACAAAGTTGGTGAGGGGTTTGGAACACAAGCCCTATGAGGAGAGGCTGAGGGAGCTGGGATTGCTCAGCCTGGAGAAGAGGAGACTCAGGGGTGACCTTATCACTCTCTACAACTACCTGAAGGGAGGTTGTAGACAGGTGGATGATGGTCTCTTCTCCCAGGCACCCAGTACCAGAACAAGAGGACACAGTCTCAGGCTGCATCAGGGGAGGTTCAGGATGGATGTTAGGAAGAAGTTCTATACAGAAAGAGTGATTGCGCTATGGAATGTGTTGCCCAGGGAGGTGGTGGAGTCGCCGTCATTGAAGGTGTTCAGAAGGAGACTTGATGGGGTGCTTGGTGCCATGGGTTAGCTGTTTGGGTGGGTTGGATTGGTTGATGGGTTGGAGACAATGATCTTGAAGGTCTCTTCCAACCTGGTTTGGTTTATTCTAATAAAGGTTTATTCTCCTAAGCCTATCAACTTCATCTTTCAACCTCACTTTGAAGCTGTGCTGAGTGGCTGAGTAGAAATTCCACCTGCCTGTATCATGCAAAACTCCTTGTTACCAAGGAGAGACTGAGGTTATTGTTTTGTGCTTGGAGCAATTATTTCTTTATATATTGCCTAAATCAGAACCAGAATATTTTTTTTCACTTCATAATTATAGTTTAAATAGCTAGAATGCATTTATTGAAGGTGTTGTCTGGTTTATCCATGTATTAGAGGGGCAGATAAAACTGAATTCCATCCTTAGTAATTTTAAAGCAGTGTTTCTTTCTAGTTTTCATTTTTTATAAGAGAAAATCAGTGCTTCCAACCCATACTATACAATATTGAAAAATTATTTAATATTTTTGCTTTCTTGTTTTTCTCTGCTTATCTCAGTGGTTTAGTTTTGCTGTCACTTGAAAGTACCCGATTGACAGATACAAAGCATGAAAGAATGTGACGAAGAAAGTTGTCAAATGCCTTTGTATCAGCATCTTTTCCAGATGACTTGTTAAAAAAAAAAAAGATCCCATGTCAGGCACAGTGAAATGAAGGGGATATATAAGCTACATTTATACATTTACTGGAACAAGTTTTGCATTTTGTGGAAGTATTGTTTAAATTTTCTCATTCCTTTTTAATTTGAGGAATGATGGTGGGTCCCATGCCTCCCCCTTCCTCTCTTTTCTCACTCTTGAAATGAGATAGCTAAATTCTTATTTGTTGTTCTTTGTCAATTAAGAGCTAAAACTTGGATATACAAAAGTGTTGAGATATCTTTGTGTAAACTGGAAAATAACAATAATTTCTTTGGAATTCAATAAACACCTCAGCATGTTTTAAATGTAGAGTCAGTTTAGTCTCTTTTATATTTTGATGCCATGTTGGTGACTGAAGCTTTTGTAAAATAACAAAAACTTCTGGTTAATTTAAATCTTGGAATTAAAAAAAGACAACCAAACAAAAACCACCAGATTGCTTGAAGTTGACCAGTCTCCTGTTTATTATTTTGGAATAAGAATCCACAAAGTGGATATATTTTAAGTGTCAGCAGATTAAGGCACTATCTCTCCCTAAAGCTACTGTGAGAGAAGATTGCAGTATATGTTATGATATACAGATAGTAAGTATCATCGCTATCAGAGATGCTCAAAGTGGCATATAAAAAGAAAAGAATCACTGTAGGTGCAAACAAGAGAGAGGTAAAGAATAAATGGCATCTGTTTCTGTGCTGCATAGTGGCTTGTATGGTGTCAACAAAAAGTACCTGCTACAGATGACTAGTTAGTGGCAGACTTCTTTCTTTTACTGTATAGATTTAATTGCTTTCACAAGGTTTTAAGTGATTGGCTGTCAGACCACAAGTCACACAAAGCAATTATATAGAACTACATCATTTTGTCCTGGTATGTGGGAAAATTTTATTTTTTAAAATCATGCAGAATCTTAGTTTATGAATGGTATAAGAAATTAGAAGCTCTGTTTTGACTTTATCAATTTGAAAACACAGTAAGACACACATTTTCTCCATGGATTTCAGCTGCAATTAAGAGGATAGCTATAGAATCCACTCAGTAGGACAGTTTATTGAGATCCCAAGCCTATGACAGAGCTTGAATACTACAGAGAGCAGGAAAGCTAAAAGGGTAAACAGAAATGTTCTTAGTAACCATCAGTAGTATCATTTGACAATACTGTTTGAATGCCCAGGATAGGACATTGGTCAAATACCGTTCCTGGAGTCATTGTCATATCTGCTTTACATTCTTTTGTAGAATACAGCAGTATATCTGTCATGAGTCCTAAGAATGGCATCAGTATTCTAGTCCTAAAAAAGGTGATTATTATAACACAGAAATGCATGATTTCTAAAGCAACCACACTAACAACAAAAAGGTGACATTATTTTCTAAGTTCTTAATACTTCTGAATTATAAAGATTATTTTAAAAGTTTTGACAGCATGCATTCTGTGCAAAATTAAAATAGGATTTCAGAAGTGCATGGTTTCAATAATCCAGTAACAGTCTGCTCATGATCAGTTCATTGGACAATACCACACGCATAAGAGATGGCTGTGTCAGAACGTTTCTAACCCTTACATGAGCCGATAATAAAAACAACAGCAACAACAAGAATAAAATGTACATAAGGTATATTTTATGGTGGGAAATCCCATTACTCATATTATATATTGATAAGGACAAGAGAAGCAGAACAGAAATATTTTTTTTCCTTTTGTTTTGATTTGCCTTTTTTTTTAATATCGTGACATGTGAATGTTTTGAATATTGAACTCACAGCAATTCCAGTGAAATGAAGCAAGTTGTTTTTTCAAGTGATATGAAAGAGATTATTGTACCTCACAATTGAAAAAGAATGCCATTCTTTACTTCACCATGGTTATTTTTTAATAAAGAAGTAGTCATAAGGCAGTTACATATTTTCATTAGGTTAAGCAAAAGATATTTTAATTTGTTAATGATATACATTCATTTATTCTGAATTGATAACACATTCAGTGGGAATCTACTCTCATAAGCATACAGTAAATATTTGTTGAGTAAAATCTTTTCACAGAAAATAAAAATAATCTGTGCAGTACTAGGCATCCTGATCTACCACCTCCACTTAATCTGACACATTCTACATTTAGCAAGAGATTGATGTTGGAAACAGAGGTGCTTGTCCATAATGAAAACACAAAGAAAAGAAGTAAGGGATTCATAATACTGAAACCATCAGCAGTGCTTTTGTGAGTCAGTTGAAAAAAAAAATAATAAAAGACACAGGCCTTGACAACTGCATCACAAAACTTGTAACAACTACTGGATAAACAAATAGTATGCAGTTATCTCATTAAAACTGGTAAGTTTTGCATAAATATTTATGTTTCGACAAGTCTTTCAGTAGTAATATTCTTCAGATCTTTGTTGATTTTAGCTTCATGACTACTGCCTATTGCAGAATAGCCAGTAGACAGATGAATATGGATGGAATATTTTAAATTATAGCTTTTAAATCAGAGATAAGCTTTATTCAGTAGTGTGTTTGGTATATTGGAGGAACAGGACCATATGTATTTTTTCTTTAAATCTTTTAAAATCTTTTAAAATCTCTTGAAGGGTTGATTTTGTTTCGCTTTTTTAGTCTTGTTTTGAAATACAAGAAAAAGTATTTTAAAACTTTACATACTTATATTAAAGGAAATGATGATTCTTGTCTGCAGCAAGGAAACAGAGCAAAGCAAAACAACAACTCCCCACAATAAAATTAATAATAATAATAGGAAAAACAAAACAAAACCACAACCAAAACCACAACCAAAACCCAAACCCACCCCAAATCCTGATCCACGATAAAAATGAGTGTCTAGTTCTAAGCAGAATAATTCCTTCTGCTGAGATGTAGATATATATGAAAGACAGCACCCTTTGAATAACACACAGAAGACATGCAAAGATGTGATAAGAGAGTAATTAGGAACATGAAGCAAATAGAAAGCCAGATGTGAAAAATTAAAACCTAAAATGCTAGAGAAGTATCTGTTAGCTGTGTTAAAGATGGTGCTTTCTCTGGCTTATGTGTAGGAAGCATTATCTGATACTCAGTACTTTAGTGCCATGCAATGGGCCAAAGCAAGACTGGAATATCTAGCACACAACTGTGATAAAATAATTGAAACAATTTGCAATACATTACAAATTTTGTGCATTATACATACCACACATTCTGCATGTACTCTTTCTGGGATCTGTATTGTTAAAAAATTCATCTCTGTAGGTTTGCTTCTCTTGTTGATTTAAATCAAAGTCAAATGTCTTATAAACTTACATGCTATGGAACTTTGGTTTTCACATATTTAAATTTTATAAAGTAATTGTAGAGTAAATATATTGATGTGTGTGTGAGAAACAAGATTGGATAGATTAAGAGAATCTCAATGAAGATTTGTATAATATTCATTTATTTTAATTTTGCATCCAATCACATGCTCATACTAATGGGGGAAAAAAAAAAAAAGGCAAAAGAGCTCCAACAGTGAAATGACTTTGACTAAATTGATTGTATAACCCAATAAAAACTGGCTTGTAGCCAGCAAAAATGAGCAGAACAGCATGGGGAAAATGGACCAGAAAGGCTTCCAAGACATTGGACAGACAGCATGAGGACCTATGCAACACTAAAGCCTATCAGTCACAGCTGCACCGCCTAGATTTATCAGCATTTGAGCTAACTGCTGAAACAATATGGAATGTATTGCCCAATAGGTGAGAAAAGCATATCTAGCCAAATGTTTTCATCAGAGTCAGTAGTTCATAGACGTCACCTGTGAAATATCAACATGGTCAATATCATTTATAAGTAACAACTTCAATACTAAACCAAATCCCATATGTACTACGTAATCTACAACATCTCTACAGATTATAGAAGCAATGAAATATTCACAGATCAAAAAATTAGAATCATAGAATTGTTAGGGTTGGAAGGGATCATCTAGTTCCAATCCTCCTGCCATGGGCAGGGACACCTCACACTAGATCAGGTTGCTCAGATAACTAATGCTTTAAGCTGCACTCAGGTAAATTACCTGTTGTACCAGGTGGATGAATTACAAGAAATGATTTCAAGGTTATGCAGTATTAATGAAGCTGAGATAGAGTTATATAGTTGGTTCCAAAATCACAATCCTTTGTCACAAACCGCTTACAATGAGACACCTTGGACACTACTTCATAGTTTCATAGTTTCATAGTTTCATAGTTTCATTCAGGGTTGGAAGGGACCACAAGGATCATCTAGTTCCAACCCCCCTGCCATGGGCAGGGACACCCCACACTAGATCAGGCTGGACAGAGCCTCATCCAGCCTGCTCTTAAACACCCCCAGGGACGGGGCCTCGACCACCTCCCTGGACAATCCATTCCAGGGTCTCACCACTCTCATGGTGAAGAACCTCCTCCTCACATCCAGCCTGAATCTCCCCACCTCCAGCTTCATTCCATTCCCCCTAGTCCTATCACTACCTGAGATCCTGAGAAGTCCTTCCCCAGCCTTCCTGTAGGCCCCCTTCAGATCCTGGAAGGCCACAATTAGGTCACCTCGGAGCCTTCTCTTCTGCAGACTGAACAGCCCCAACTCCCTCAGTCTGCCCTCATAGGAGAGGTGCTCCAGCCCTCTGATCATCCTTGTGGCCCTTCTCTGGACACGTTCCAGCACCTCCACATCCCTCTTGTAATACGGGCTCCAGAACTGCACACAGTACTCCAGGTGGGGTCTCACCAGGGCTGAGTAGAGGGGGAGGATCACCTCCCTCGACCTGCTAGCCACACTTCTCCTGATGCAGCCCAGGATCTGATTGGCCTTGCGGGTTGCAAGTGCACATTGAGAGCTCATGTTGAGCTTTTTGTCCACCAGTACCCCCAAGTCTCTCTCCTCAGGGCTACTTTCCAGCCAATCACTGCCCAGCCTATATTTGTGCCTGGGATTGCCTCGACCCAGATGCAGGACCCTGCACTTGCTCTTCTTGAACTTCATGAGGTTGGCTTGTGCCCACCTCTCCAGCCTGTCAAGGTCCCTCTGGATGGCCTCCCTTCCCTCCAGCGTGTCTGCTGCACCACACAGCTTGGTGTCATCAGCAAACTTGCTGAGGGGGCACTCAATGCCACTGTCCATGTCACCCACAAAGATGTTGAACAAGACAGGTCCCAGGACTGATCCCTGAGGGACTCTGCTTGTCACTGGCCTCCACTGGGACATGGACCCATTGACAGCCACTCTTTGGGTGTGGCCATCAAGCCAGTTCCTTATCCTTCTAGTGGTCCACCCATCAAACCCATGTGTCACCAGTTTGGAGACCAGAATGTGGTGCGGGACAGTGTCGAAGGCTTTGCTCAGGTCCAGGTAAATGACATCAATTGCTCGCCCCTCATCTATTAATTTTGTCACCTGCTCATAGAAGGTCAGCAGGTTTGTCAGGCAGGATTTGCCCTTGGCAAAGCCATGCTGACTGTTCCCAATCACCTCTTCACTATTCTTTTGAGCGAGTAGTGACTCCAGGAGGATCTGCTCCATGATCTTTCCAGGCACAGAGGTGAGACTGACTGGCCTGTAGTTCCCTGGTTCCTCCTTCTTACCCTTTTTGAAGATGGGGGCAATGTTTCCCCTTTTCCAGTCTGTGGGGACTTCACCAGATTGCCATGAGTTTTGAAATATAATAGAGAGTGGTTTAGCAACCTCATCTGCCAGTTCTCTCAGTACCCGTGGGTGTATCCCGTCAGGTCCCATGGACTTGAAGACTTTCAGGTTCTTCAGATGATCACGAAGCTGATCTTCACTTACAATGGGCAGTTCTTCCTGCCCGTCCCTGGCTTTGTCTTCCATAACATCAGGAGTGTGGCTAGAGGCCCTTGCAGTGAAGACTGAGGTAAAGAAGTTATTAAGTACCTCAGCCTTTTCCTCATCACTTGTGACCATGTCACCAGTTTCCTTTCTGAGGGGGCCCACACCTTCCCTAGTCTTTCTCTTCCCATTAATATACCTGAAAAGGTTCTTAGTGTTCCCTTTAATCTCCCTGGCTAGATTCAATTCAAACTCTGCTTTGGCTTTCCTAACCAGGACTCTTGCTGCTCGGGCAGCTTCCTTATATTCCCCCTGTTCTACCTGTCCTTCTCTCCACTTCCTGTAGAGTTTCCTTTTAAGTAATAGTGTGTCCAGTAGCTCCTTGCCCATCCAGGCAGGCCTCCTAGCATTCTTACCTGCTTTTCTCTTTGTTGGTACACAGAGCTCCTTGACACAGAGGAGGTGGTCCTTGAATATTGACCAGCTGTCCTGGGTCCCTCTTCCCTCCAGGGCTTTGTCCCACGACACTTTGGCCAGCAGATCCCTGAAGCGATCAAAATCTGCACGCCTAAAGTCTAGGGTTGTGAGCTTGGAATCCTTCCTCCTGATTGCCCTGAGGATGTTAAATTCAACTGCTTCATGGTCACTGCAGCCAAGGCCGTCTCTGAGCCTCACATTGGTTACCAGCCCTTCTCTGTTGGTGAGAACAAGGTCCAGCATAGCACCATTTCTTGTTGGTTCCTCTACCATTTGGAGGAGGAAGTTGTCTTCTCTGCAGTCCAGGAACATCCTGGATTGCTGGTGCCTTGCTGTGTTGTCCCTCCAGCAGATGTCCGGGTGGTTGAAATCAGCCATGAGGACCAGGGCTTGTGACCTGGAAGCCGCTTCTATTTGCCTGTGGAGGGCCTCATCTGCTTGGATCTGCTGGTCAGGTGGCCTGTAGGAGACCCCCACAGTAATATCTCCTTCCCCTGTCCTGCCTTTAATTTTAACCCATACACTCTCAACTAGCTCATCATCCCTCCCCAGGTGGAGCTCCACTGATTCCAACTGGCTATTGACTTAGAGGGCAACAGCTCCTCCTCTCCTTCCCTGCCTACCCTTCCTAAAGAGTTTATATCCATCTATGCCTGCATTCCAGTCATGGGATTCATCCCACCAAGTTTCAGTAACAGCCACTATGTCGTGGCATCCCAGCAGCACAGTGGCCCTTAACTCATCCTGTTTGTTGCCCAAGCTGCGCACATTCGCATAGAAGCACTTCAGCTGGGCTGGCCCTGTCCTCCTCTTGTGCCAAATCCCTCGGTTTCCACAGAATGTCCGGATGGATCATTCGTGGCTTGCCTCAGGGCAGCAAGTTGAGAGCCCTTACCATCTCTCCTTCTCTCTACTGCTGGTGAGCTGCCCTCTGTTTCTCACCAGCCAGCAGGAGACTATTAACCCCTTCCCCTTCAAATCTAGTTTAAAGCCCTATCAATGAGCCCTGCCAATTCCTGCCCCAGGATTCTTATCCCCCTCTGGGACAAGTGTGTCCCATGAGTTGTTTTCAGCTCAGGTGCCTTGAAAACCAATCCATGATTGTGGAACCCAAAGCCCTGTGGATGGCACCAGCCCCTGAGCCATGAATTGATCTGTCGGCCCTTCCTCAGTGTGTCCTCATCCATTGCTGACGTTAGAGGGATGGCTGAGAACACGACTTGAGCCCCTGATCCCTTTAGCATTTGCCCTAAAGTTCTGAAGTCTTTTTTAATAGATTGTGAGCCTCTCATTGTTACATCATCACTGCCCACCTGAAAGACCAGCAGTGGGTAGTAGTCTGAAGGACTCACGAGGTTGGGAATTCTATCTACAACGTCTTTAACTTGGGCACCAGGGAGGCAGCTGACCGCTCTATGAAATTGGTCTGGTCTGCATATTGGGCCCTCTGTTCCCCTCAGTAGGGAGTCTCCTATGACGATGACCCTGCGAGGTTTCTTTTCTGGGTAAGTTTTGATGGCTGGCCTGAGGCAACCTGTCATTGGTGCAGCTTCTGACCTTCTTGAGTCCTCGGCCTTACCAATGACCAATGACCTGTTCCTCCTGCAGAGCCTCATACCTGTTCTGTAATTGCACTGGAGGCAGCGTGCTGCTCAAAGTAGCAGACTTCCTTTGTTTGCAATTCTTTTGTTGGGCAGAGACCTGTTCCCATTGGCCCTGCTCATGTGGGTTACTACAGGGAGGTTGAGAATCTTGCTTCTGGGAAGGTATCAAACTCCCTGTTCCCCTAAGTGTTACCCCCTGTTCTGATTTAGAAGAGGTTACATTATGGGAATCGTCAATTTTCTGCTCACCATCTCTTCCAGCTCTTAGCCTTTCCACCTCTTCTTTTAGTTTGACCACTATGCTCATCAGGTCACTGACCTGTTCACACCTGAAACAGGAGCTGCTCCCTCCAGCCTCCATATCGAGTGCCAGACTCCAGCACTCACTGCAGCCACCTACCTGAACATCTGCATGCCTGTGTGTGGTCTCTGTTTGGGTGCACACTGTCCTTCTGCTAGACTTTGCTCTAGTGGTGACCATCTTGCAGTAACCTTTTTTTTTTTTTTTTCCCCCGTCAGTGAGAAGGTGAGCTGCGCTCCTCAAGCTGCCTCCTCTCTCTTCAGCCACGCGCTGGGTTCTGTTTGGTTTGCACACGGTCTCCGCGGCAACCCCTCCCCCAGCTACGTCACTGCCCTCCCACAAAAGCAGGACCAAGCATCATTCTCAACCCCCTAACATCAGTATCAAGAACAGATATGATGCTTTTATGTTTCTTCACACTCACAAACAAGTACAACATATTGAAACTCTGTCGTGGGTTTGAGAGGAAGGCCCAGCCTTCTCCCCCCACAAAGAGAAAAAAGAAATAAAAACCACAGCTAGCCACAGCCGGAGAAGCAAAAAGGGAAATGCTATATTTACAAGCAAATTCAGGGAATGCAGGATATATATACACAATTTACAGTATTTACAATATATACACAGAAATATATAGCAAAGTAAAAAAAAACAATAATACAGGAACGAAGTTCCCTCCCCCTCTGGAGGAGGGTTCCCCCCCCCCCCCCATACCCCCTCCTCTCCCCTTTTTCCCCAAAAAGGGTCAGAAAGAGAGAAAAAGAGCTGTTGTTAATGAAAGCAGTTATAAATTAAAGCAAAGTGTTAGTAGGCCACACTCTTACTTGTCCAAGGTCAGTCTGGTAGAGAGCCTGGAAGCAGATGAGCTGGAAAGGAGGGGGGAAGAGCGAACTGAGGAAAGTCTCAGCAGCACTCAAAACTTAAAGTTGCATTCTACCAATCCACCAATGAAATTCGTTTAGACCTGTCTTTTGTTTACAAAGCATTCAGCCATAGTGCCCCAGTACTGTCCCTTTCTTAAAGGCACAGCCTCAAACGGTCACAAACTCCAATGGAAATACACAGTGGTTATCAAAAAGAAATGGCAGGTAATGGTAGTGGAAGACTCTGTTAAAGGGTGTTGAGACACCAATCTGCCAACCTGAAAAAGAATCACAAGAAACTTGCTGCCTCCAGAAAGCAAAAATTCACGACATTGCTGAAAGGGTGCCACAACTCATGATGACCGCTATACTATTAGAAGGGGTGTAGCTAGTAGATCGAGAGAGGTTATCCTCCTCCTCTACTTTGTGCTGATAAGGCCACATCTGGAATATCCAGATCAACTGAATATGACCCTGAGAAAGGTAGGCAACATTGGGAACTAGCCCAGTTGAGTACCCATTTCCTTGGGGTCTCCGAGTGCTTTACGGGGCACCCAGCTCAAATGCCTTTATATGAATGTCCACAGCATGGAAAATAAACAAGAGGAGCTAGAGATGCTTGTGTGGCTGCAGCACTATGATCTCATTGGCATTACAGAGACATGGTGGAATGACTCCTATGATTGGTGTGTTGTATTAGAAGGATATTAACTCTTCAGGAACAACAGGCAGGGGGAATGAGGTGGAGGTGTTGCTCTCTGTCAATGAACAAATAGAATTCATAGAGCTACAGCTGGCAAGTGATGATAAAAAGACTGAGTCACAGTGGGGTGCTGCTACAGACTACCTGACCAGGAGGATCAAGTGGATGATGCACTTCATAGACAGATAGGAATCACAGCTCTTTCAGAAGTCCTGGTCCTCATGAGGGACTTAAACCACCTGAACATCAATTGGAGAGACAACACATGAGAGCACAAGCAATCCAGGAGATTCCTGGAATGCATTAATGATAACTTCCTCTTCCAAGAGATAGAGGAATCAAAGAGGAGAGATGCCATGCTAGACCTTGTTCTCACCAACTGTGAGAGTCTGATGGACAATGTTAAGCTCATGGACAGCTTTGGTTTCAGTGACCATGAGATGGTGCAGTGTAAGATCCTTAGGGCAGTGCAGAGGAAGTTCAGCAAGCTTGAAATGCTCCATTTCAGAAGAGCTGACTGTCGTAGTTTGGGCTGGGTGTCCTCTGCTACAGGGGTGTTTCCTGTGTCCAGAAGTCCAGCCCAGTGGGTGGACACAGGAAATTAGGTTATTTCCTACCATGATCCCTTGCACCACTATAAGTTTCACGGCGGGGTCTGGCACTTCCTCTTTTCCTTCCTCCTCGCCGCCCGGTAACTGGGGTAGAGATATCCCGGCCATGGGCCTGGTTAGGCCCAAGGCCACGGGGGGATGGGCAGTCTCAGATCTGGCCAGCTGAGACTAGCCTAGCAGTGGGGGGGGGAAGGAGGAGCCCTGGGGGGTTTTGGGTGTACCCTCAGGTAGGGATGGGATTTTCTCTGGGTTTGTTTTGGGTTCTCTCTCTTATCACTGTATTTCTAGTTTTCTGCACGCACTCACTGTTCTATTTAAACTTTCCATCACTTTTTGCAATCTGTTTGTTTGAGTCGTTATTTCTGCGCGTGGTGGGGAGGGGGTCTGCCCCAACCCATTACACTGACTTTGTTTCTTCAGGGACCTCCTTGTTCGAGTACCATGGGACAAAGCCCTGGAGGCACTGGGAGCCTAGGAAAGCTGGTTGACATTCCAGGATCATGTCCTCCATGCACAAAAGCACTGCATCCCTAATAGGAAGAAATCAGGAAAAACCATCAGGAAATCTATATAGATGAATGATGAAATCCTGATCAAAATCAAATACAAAAGAGGAATACACAAAGAATGGAAGTAAAGACTGGTAACCTGGGATGATTACAAGAAAGTTTTTTGTAAAATCAGAAAACAGATTAGAAAAGCTAAGGCCCTGATGGAGTCAAATCTCTTTAGGGACATTAAAAATAACAGAAACAGATTGTACAAGTATGTGAGTGAATGTGGTGAGTTGAAGGGCCAATCCTCCCACTATGGACAAAAAACTGACACTCAGACAAATGGATTGCAAAAGTGGTGGAAAGATAAAATGGAAAAGCAGCGAATATTTTACAGAGAACCACAAGCACAGCAACAAAAGAGATGGCAAAGCACACCCAGAAGCATCCCATCCCCACCTGAGGGTACACCCAAAACCCCCAGGGCTCTTTCTTCCCTCCCCCCCACTTCCACTGTTAGGCTGAACTCAGCTGGCCAGATCTGAGACTGGCCTTCCCCCCAGCCTTGGGCCTAGCTAGGCCCAAGATGCTGCGAGATGGCTCCCCTCATTACCAGATAGGGACCATCTGCGTAAGAGCAGTGAGGACAGAAAGAAAAAGTACAGGACCCCGCTGATGGTTTTGTGTGTCCACCCACTGGCTGGACTCTTGGGACATCGCAGGTGTTGCCTGTGTGGTGGCACCAGGGGGGAACCTAGCCTGAACCACCACACGCCACCCCTTATTTCATACCATAATTCCTGCACCCAAAATATATCATCAAATTAGAAATCTGATGACATGTCTAGCAAAGTTCATGTCTTCATCTGGGCATCCTTCCAAACAGTCTTTCATTCAGGCTCAAGTATCAGTCCATTCCAGTTTTTCTTTCTCATCTGATGGAGTCTCCCAGCGATGCAGAATTCATTCTTTTGCAGTGCAAGCTATTAATGGACTTGTTGGACATCCTGGTCGCCAGGAAAAACCTCACAACTTCTCAACCAAACCTTTATTTCCATCTACATCTCCTCAGAAGCACATTTCCACCCCTGGGGCAAGCCAGTTGGAATAATCAGGCTCTAGAACTGCTTTTTCCACCTCCAGGAAACAACACGCTGAGCTGCCCATAAACCTGCATAGACCTATCCCAAGCCCAGTGCTGACCACTTTCCAGCTGTGGCCCAAGGCTATACAGATGCATATTACAGGTACACCACCCCCCACCGGACATTCATGTACCAAGGCATGATAGCATCCAGCTACACAGCCCTCCCCCGGAAGAGGGAGTGGCTGCACCACAACCCACTGAGAAGAGAGGTGGAGCCAGGTACTAGGTGCCTATATCTGGGTTGGGCCAATCCCACAAAAAAATATAAAGTGGGTACAGAGTGGGTTGACTGAAGAGAGGACTTAGGCATGTTGATAGTTGAGAAGATCAACATAAGCCAGCAGTGCAATCATGCAGCCCAGAAGGCCAACTGTATCCTGTGATGTATTAGGAGGAGTGTGGCCAGCTGACAAAGAAAGGTGATTCTCTCCCTTTATTCTTCTTTTGTGAAACCCCACCTTGAATACTGTCTCCAGTTTTGGTGTCCCCGCTGTAAGAGGGACATAGATCTGTTGGAAAAAGTCCAGAGGAGGGTCACAAAGATGATCCAGGCGCTGGAATACCTCTGCTATGAGGATAGGCTAAGGGAACTGGGATTGTTCAGCCTGGAGAAGAGAAGATTCTGGGGGAGACTAATACCTGAAGGGAACCTACAGGAAGGTTGGAGAGTTCATTTTTACAAGATTGTCCATCGATAGGACAAGGGGAAATGGATTTAAATTGAAGGAGTGTCTTGGTTTGAGCCTCCACCTCTGGACAGAATGTAGATTTGTCCTGTGATGGGTTATGCCCATCCTGAAAGTGTGGAGGGAAGGGCTTGTGAGAGCTTTGCCCTCCCTGGAGGGAGGTTTTTTCCCTGGGAAACTGAGACTGTTCCATTCCTTCTCCTTGTCCAGCAAGCCTATAAAAAGGAAGACACTGCAGCCATTTGCTCTTCTGCCTTGCCTGGACGAGAGGCTCTTTGGTTTCTGCTTTGCCTGGAAGAGAGGACTGCTACTGGCTTACTGCTTACTGCCATGTGGTCAGGCCTGGTCCTCCTCCCTGTTACACCCATGCCTCTTCAAAGGACTTCAAAGGACTGGTTTTGTATACATATTTTCCCCATCCATCTTTGTTCCTTACCCTTGTGAACCCTTTGTGTTATTATTTGATATATATATATATATATATTTGTTTGCTTGTTTGTTTGCTTGTTTTGTTTTGTTTTAAGTAAATTTTTACCTTTCTTTTTCTCTTGATTGTGAAAGAGAAGGGGGTGAGTGGAGGGAGTGATTCTCAGCCTTGTCCCCCATCTGAGCTCTTAAACCAGTCCATGATTGTGGAACCCAAAGCCCTGTTGATGGCACCAGACCCTGAGCCATGAATTGACCTGTTGGCCCTTCCTCATTGTATCCTCATCCATTGCTGATGTTAGAGGGATAGCAGAGAACACAACTTGAGCCCCTGACCCCTTTAGCATTTACCCTAAGATTCTGAAGTCTTTTTTAATAGATTGTGAGCCTCTCATTGTTACATCATCACTGCCCACCTGAAAGACCAGAAGTGGGTAGTAGTCTGAAGGACTCACAAGGTTGGGAATTCTATCTACAATGTCTTTAACTTGGGCACCAGGGAGGCAGCAGACCTCTCTATGAAATTGGTCTGCTCTGCATATTGGGCCCTTTGTTCCCCTCAGTAGGGAGTCTCCTATGATGATGACCCTACGAGGTTTCTTTTCTGGGTAAGTTTTGATGGCTGGCCTGAGGCAACCTGTCATTGGTGCAGCTTCTGACCTTCTTGAGTCCTCGGCCTTACCAATGACCAATGACCTGTTCCTCCTGCAGAGCCTCATACCTGTTCTGTAATTGCACTGGAGGCAGCGTGCTGCTCAAAGTAGCAGACTTCCTTTGTTTGCATTTCTTTTGTCGGGCAGAGACCTGTTCCCATTGGCCCTGCTCATGTGGGTTACTACAGGGAGGTTGAGAGTCTTGCTGCTGGGAAGGTATCAAACTCCCTGTTCCCCTAAGTGTTACCCCCTGTTCTGATTTAGAAGAGGTTACATTATGGGAATTGTCAATTTTCTGCTTGCCATCTCTTTTAGCTCTTAGCCTTTCCACCTCTTCTTTTAGTTTGACCACCATGCTCATCAGGTCACTGACCTGCTCACACCTGAAACAGCTGCTCCCTCCAGCCTCCATATCGAGTGCCAGGCTCCAGCACTCACTGCAGCCACCTACCTGAACATTTGCATGCTTGTGGGTGGTCTCTGTTTGGGTGCCCACTGTCCTTCTGCTAGACTTTGCTCTAGTAGTGACCATCTTGCAGCAACCACCCTCTCCACCCGTGGGTTTTTTTTTTTTTCTTCCCTGTCAGTAAGAAGGCTGAGCTGCGCTCCTCAAGCTGCCTCCTCTCTCTTCAGCCACACGCTGGGTTCTGTTTGGTTTGCACGCGGTCTCCGCGGCAACCCCTCCCCCAGCTACGTCACTGCCCTCCGGCACGTAGGCAATCCGAGCCCCCTGCCCCTCCTCTTCTCTTCGGGAAGTCCCGAGCCACCAGCCCCTTACTGCCTGAAAAGCAAGAGAAGCACAGCCAAAAGCCAAACTCCCAGAGCTGCGCTCCTCAAGCTGCCTCCTCTCTCTTCAGCCACGCGCTGGGATCTGGCCAGCTGAGACTAACCTAGCAGTGGGAGGGGGAAGAAGGAGCCCTAGGGGTCTTGAGTGTACCCTCAGGTGGGGATGGGATCTCTCTGGGTCTGCTTTGGGATTTTTCTTTGACACTGTGCTTTTGGCTTTCTGTAAAAGCTCACTGCTTTCTATTTAAACTTTCCATCACTTTTGCAATCCGTTTGTCTGAGTGTTTATTTTTGCTAGTGGTGGGGAAGGGGGCTGCCTCAACCCAGCACAAATGTCCAGAGAGGTTGTAGATGCCCCCTCCCTCGAGATGTTCAAGGCCAGGTTGGATGGAGCCTTCAGTGTTCTGGTCATGTTGAGGGGTTCCATGCTCATGTCAGTGAGGTCGGATTAGATGATCCGTTAGGTCTAAGATGTTTTATGATTCTGTACTTCTATGACTGATTCTATGATTCCATGGTTCTATTAATATTGTGCTTAATTCTGGACCCCTCAGTTCAAGGATAAATAACTGCTTGAAAGAGTCCAGCACAGAGCCACAAAGATGATTAAGGGAGTGGAACACGCCTCTTATAAGGAAAGACTGAGGAAACTGTGTCTCTGCAGCTTGGAAAGGAGGAGATTGAGAGATGATCGCATTAATGTTCATAAATATGTGAAGGATGAGTGTCAGGAAGACAGAGCCAGGCTCTTCTCACTGATGTTCAATGATAGGGTAAGGGCTAACACGTGCAAGCTGAAGCCTAGAAGGTTCCACAAAAACAAAAGGAAAAGCTTTATGAGGGTGACAAAACACTGCAATTGGCTGCCCAGACATGTTGTGGAGTCTCCTCTGGAAACACAAAAACCCCACCTGGACACATACCTGAATGACCTGCCCTGGGTAATACTGCTGTGCCAGAAGGTTTGGCTTTCAAAGTCTCTTCCAACTCCTAGTGTTCTGTAATTTTTCTTCCTCCATGTGGACATGAATGACACTGAGAACAGGAATACAAACAAAATAAAGGCAGACTACAAAGCTCTGGAGGCACACATTAAGAACATTGGGGCCCAAGCTGTCTTTTCTTTTGTCTCACCAGGTAGAGGAAATGGGTGAGTTTCCTCTCAATGTACTACAGACAAATAATGAATTTTAATTTCCAGCTATGTAGTTTATGCCATTGTGAAGGTTTTGACTTCTATGAGAACAGGACATTCTATGATCATCGTAACTCATTAGGGAGGGATGGAATATACTTTTCTCAAAGAGTCAGGAAAATCTTTCCAGGTAATCAAGAGGGCTTTAAGCTGGAGTCCTCAGGGAGTGTGTCCAACACAACAATACATGTGCCGTTGCAGTCAATGGGAAAATAGACCAGACCAATCACAATGGTAACAATTGTGACTACAATGGTTCTTTTTACTCTTCTCCACGCTCAGCTTACTGCATTAAGTCTCTGAAGTGTCTGTATACAAGAAGCATGAGGAATCACAGAATCACACAGAATATTAGGGCTTGTAAGCAATCTTGAAAGGAATAAACGCAATGAACGAGAAATCTGGGTGCCGATGCAATGTTGTGTTCTTATTACAATTACAGAGACATGGAATGTTGTCACAGATGACTACATACTTTTTAGGAAGGATAGAAGAACAAGATGAGGTGTGAAGTTATTATGTGAGTAAGCAACTGGAATGCATTGAGCTTAACTTGGGAGAGGGATGAACAAAGTGTTGAAAGCTTATCAGTAAGAGTTAGTGGACATGCAAACAAAGTTGATACTGTCATAGGCATCTATTACAAATAACAAAACCCAGAATAATTTCTCTTGAGACAGCTGGACATAGCCTCAAGATATGCCCTAGTGCTCATGGGTGACTTCAAACACTCTGATAGTAGATGGAAAGATCATGCAGCAAGGTATACTCAGTCCAAAAATTTCTTGCAATGCATTTATAGAAGCTTTCTGATGAAGGTGGCTGAAGACTTGTGGCGGTCAAGTGTTCACAGTGACGTCACTTTTTGATACTTCAATGTCAGTTCTTCCTATCATTGTGATGCAGAATTCAGCAAGTGTTGGATTGTTCACCCACTAATAGGGACATGAGCTGGGATTAGACCTTCATGAAACAGGTTAGTTCTACCCTACTGATAATGTGCTGTTGTAATAGTAATCCTGCTCAGTATGACAGGAACCACAGGTTCAGATTCTTGGTACATGTGATTGGCTGAGGAATCATAGAATCATAGAATCAAAAAGGTTGGAAAAGAATTCAAAGATCACACAATCACACAGAATCACAGAATCATCAAGGTTGGAAGAGACCTCAAAGATCATCAAGTCCAATTCCAGGGATGGTGACTACACCACCTCCCTGGGCAGCCCATTCCAATGGCTAACAACTCTCTCAGTGAAGAACTTTCTCCTCACCTCGAGTCTAAACTCATCAAGTCTAACCTGTCACCCAACACCTCATGCCTACTAGACCATGGCACCAAGTACCATGTCCAATCCCCTCTTGAACACCTCCAGGGATGGTGACTTCACCACCTCCCTGGGCAGCCCAGCAACTCTCTCCTCACCTTGAGGTTAAACTTCCCCTGGTGCAGCCTGAGACTGTGTCCTCTCATTCTGGTGCTGGTTGCCTGGGAGAAGAGACAAACCCCCTCCTGGCTACAACCACCATGCAGGTAGTTGTAGAGAGCAATAAGCTCTCCCCTGAGCCTCCTCTTCTCCAGGCTAAACAATACCATCTCCCTCAGCCTCTCCTCGTAGGGCTTGTGCTCAAGGCCTCTCACCAGCCCTATTATCCTTCTCAAGAATCTCAATATCCTTCTTAAATTTAGGGGCCCAGAACTGGACACAGGACTCAAAGTGTGGCCTAACCAGTGCAGAGTACAGGGACACAATGACTTCCCTGATCCTGCTGGCCACACTATTCTTGATGCAGGCCAGGTTGCCATTTGCCTTCTTGGCCACCTGGGCACACTGCTGACTCGTGTTCAGCTGGCTGTCAATCAGTACCCCCAGGTCCCTCTCTACCTGGCTGCTCTCCAGCCACTCTGACCCCAGCCTGTAGCACTGCATGGGGTTGCTGTGGCCAATGTGCAGAACCCAGCACTTGGATTTGGTGAGCGGCTGGAGGAGGTCATAGGGGTAACGCTAAGCAAAGAAAAAGAGGCTGTGCTAAAAGTCCTCCAAAGTATCCTTTCCATGAGAGGTATTACTTATGATTCTGAGATTTTAAAAGGGCTCTTAGCCTGGGCCCAGGATCATGGTTTCATCCCCACAGCAAATGAAGCTCTTACTTCCAAAGCATGGGACAAAATTGGAGCCTGGCTGTGGGATAAGGTGCCTAAGGGCTCAAAAGGAGCTTTTTGCTATAGCACCTTGTGGCACATTGTCACATACACTGCAATATATAAAAGGGAAAAGTCTACTCTCGATTCAGCTGCTGCGGTATTTGTTGTAACTGAGATGAAAAAGGGATATTTGGAATGCTTTACACTCTCTGGCCCCCTGCTCTCTGCATCATCTGCTGCTTCATCAGCATCCTCATCACAATTTCTATATCAATTACCCACTATCCCTTCTCTTACATGAATCGTGGCTCCCTTATTACCATGTTTTTCCAAGAAAAACTATCCTGCTGCTAGGTCAGTAGCAACAGAAGAGAATCCTGATTTGATTGAAGAGACTCACACAAATAAAATGGAGGTTGGAAGGCATGAACACTCACTGCAAGAAGATGCCACATCCATCATTTTGGTGAACATGCCACGTTCACCAGACACCATGGCTGCCGTTCATCCCAAGCAGAGAAAAAGCAGTAGAAAGGCAGTGAAAACTGGTTCAGCATATTCGATTCCCATCATCAACATCTTCCTCTCATACTGCCAGTGATGGCTCAGATTCGGAAGACAAAACAACCGACTCTGTTTTGCAGTTCCTCTTAGAAAAAATGGAGCACTTGGAGGCTCGCAATTATGACATTTTTAGGACCAGACCCCTCCCGGGAGCCCCAATGGCCCCAACCGAGATGACTCCGACCAACACACCACCAACACCAGCAGAATTGACCACGGTGGTGGGCCCGCCCAGCCATTGGCCCCCACTGCCGTGGCCCCCCCAGTGGCTCCAGCTGCACTATCCTCCTTGTCCCTTAGATCCCACACATTATCAGCAGGTGGTATCACTGCAACAGAGACTACAATTGAATTATGAAGGAATGATAGTGTAAGGGATCGGTAGGGGAAGGGACAGGGAACTGATCCACTGCACTGGTGGAGAGGTATTGTGAGAGATGCACTAATAGATGGAGAATTTGTAGATTTTCCTGTACATGCATTTCCTGTGGCATTACAAGGTCAACAAAGAGTATGGCAGTCTCTGGATTGCAAAATGTTAGAAGAAGCTAAACAAGCCATAACTACCTATAGATTAAAGTCAGGATACACAACTACTATGATTGATCATTTGTCTTCAACACAATTGTTAACACCATATGACACGCATATGGTAGCAAATACTCCATTAACACCACATCAGAATTTGCAATTTCTCGATAAATGGCAAATCACTTGCAATACCATGGAAGCCACTCCCTGGCAGCCGGGAGATCCTTTACATGGTGTCATGTGTTGGGATGCCACGACATAGTGGCTATTACTGAAACTTGGTGGGATGAATCCCATGACTGGAATGCAGGCATAGATGGATATAAAGTCTTTAGGAAGGATAGGCAGGGAAGGGGAGGAGGAGGTGTTGCCCTCTAAGTCAATAGCCAGTTGGAATCAGTGGAGCTCCAACTGGGGAGGGATGATGAGCTAGTTGAGAGTGTATGGGTTAAAATTAAAGGCAGGACAGGGGAAGGAGATATTACTGTGGGGGTCTCCTACAGGCCACCTGACCAGCAGATCCAAGCAGATGAGGCCCGCCATAGGCAAATAGAAGCGGCTTCCAGGTCACAAGCCCTGGTCCTCATGGCTGATTTCAACCACCCGGACATCTGCTGGAGGGACAACACAGCAAGGCACCAGCAATCCAGGATGTTCCTGGACTGCAGAGAAGACAACTTCCTCCTCCAAATGGTAGAGGAACCAACAAGAAATGGTGCTATGCTGGACCTTGTTCTCACCAACAGGGAAGGGCTGGTAAGCAATGTGAGGCTCAGAGACGGCCTTGGCTGCAGTGACCATGAAGTAGTTGAATTTAACATCCATAGGGCAATCAGGAGGAAGTACTCCAAGCTCACAACCCTAGACTTTAGGCGTGCAGATTTTGATCGCTTCAGGGATCTGCTAGCCAAAGTGTCGTGGGACAAAGCCCTGGAGGGAAGAGGGACCCAGGACAGCTGGTCAGTATTCAAGGACCACCTCCTCTGTGTCCAGGAGCTCTGTGTACCAACAAAGAGAAAAGCAGGTAAGAATGCTAGGAGGCCTGCCTGGATGGGCAAGGAGCTACTGGACACACTATTACTTAAAAGGAAACTCTACAGGAAGTGGGGAGAAGGACAGGTAGAACAGGGGGAATATAAGGAAGCTGCCCGAGCAGCAAGAGTCCTGGTTAGGAAAGCCAAAGCAGAGTTTGAATTGAATCTAGCCAGGGAGATTAAAGGGAACACTAAGAACCTTTTCAGGTATATTAATGGGAAGAGGAAGACTAGGGAAGGTGTGGGCCCCCTCAGAAAGGAAACTGGTGACATGGTCACAAGTGATGAGGAAAAGGCTGAGGTACTTAATAACTTCTTTACCTCAGTCTTCACTGCAAGGGCCTCTAGCCACACTCCTGATGTTATGGAAGTCAAAGCCAGGGACGGGCAGGAAGAACTGCCCATTGTAAGTGAAGATCAGCTTCGTGATCATCTGAAGAACCTGAAAGTCTTCAAGTCCATGGGACCTGACGGGATACACCCACGGGTACTGAGAGAACTGGCAGATGAGGTTGCTAAACCACTCTCTATTATATTTCAAAACTCATGGCAATCTGGTGAAGTCCCCACAGACTGGAAAAGGGGAAACATTGCCCCCATCTTCAAAAAGGGTAAGAAGGAGGAACCAGGGAACTACAGGCCAGTCAGTCTCACCTCTGTGCCTGGAAAGATCATGGAGCAGATCCTCCTGGAGTCACTACTCGCTCAAAAGAATAGTGAAGAGGTGATTGGGAACAGTCAGCATGGCTTTGCCAAGGGCAAATCCTGCCTGACCAACCTGGTTGGCTTCTATGAGCAGGTGACAAAATTAATAGATGAGGGGAGAGCAACTGATGTCATTTACCTGGACCTGAGCAAAGCCTTCGACACTGTCCCGCACCACATCCTGGTCTCCAAACTGGTGACACATGGGTTTGATGGGTGGACCACTAGAAGGATAAGGAACTGGCTTGATGGCCACACCCAAAGAGTGGCTGTCAATGGGTCCATGTCCCAGTGGAGGCCAGTGACAAGCGGAGTCCCTCAGGGATCAGTCCTAGGACCTGTCTTGTTCAACATCTTTGTGGGTGACATGGACAGTGGCATTGAGCGCACCCTCAGCAAGTTTGCTGATGACACCAAGCTGTGTGGTGCAGCAGACACGCTGGAGGGAAGGGAGGCCATCCAGAGGGACCTTGACAGGCTGGAGAGGTGGGCACAAGCCAACCTCATGAAGTTCAAGAAGAGCAAGTGCAGGGTCCTGCATCTGGGTCGAGGCAATCCCAGGCACAAATACAGGCTGGGCAGTGATTGGCTGGAAAGCAGCCCTGAGGAGAGAGACTTGGGGGTGCTGGTGGACAAAAAGCTCAACATGAGCTCTCAATGTGCACTTGCAGCCCGCAAGGCCAATCAGATCCTGGGCTGCATCAGGAGAAGTGTGGCCAGCAGGTCGAGGGAGGTGATTCTCCCCCTCTACTCAGCCCTGGTGAGACCCCACCTGGAGTACTGTGTCCAGTTCTGGAGCCCCTATTACAAGAGGGATGTGGAGGTGCTGGAACGTGTCCAGAGAAGGGCCACGAGGATGATCAGAGGGCTGGAGCACCTCTCCTATGAGGGCAGACTGAAGGAGTTGGGGCTGTTCAGTCTGCAGAAGAGAAGGCTCCGAGGTGACCTAATTGTGGCCTTCCAGTATCTGAAGGGGGCCTACAGGAAGGCTGGGGAAGGACTTCTTAGGATGTCAGGTAGTGATAGAACTAGGGGGAATGGAATGAATCTGGAGGTGGGGAGATTCAGGCTGGATGTGAGGAGGAAGTTCTTCACCATGAGAGTGGTGAGACCCTGCAATGTGTTGTCCAGGGAGGTGGTCGAGGCCCCGTCCCTGGGGGTGTTTAAACCCTGGCTGGATGAGGCTCTGTCCAGCCTGATCTAGTGTGGGGTGTCCCTGCCCATGGCAGGGGGGTTGGAACTAGATGATCCTTGTGGTCCCTTCCAACCCTGAATGAAACTATGAAACTATGAAACTATGAAACTCATTGGGGCAGGACCTTTTGCTAGATCAGATCAGCAAATGCAACTTCCTGATGAGGTTTTACAATTAAGTCAGAATTTTGCAATCAAAGCGTGGTCGAGAATCCAGGAGAATAAATCTGATCCTGTGTTTATTACCATTCAGCAGGGTCCTACAGAGCCATTTGGTTCCTTTGTCGACAGCTTACATATGGCGTTAAATACTAATCCAGATTTGACTCATGATATGAAGGTAACCATGCTGGATGTTCTGGCATTTGATGATGCAAATGACAAAACTAAGCAGGTTCTGAGTGTTGTAACGAGATGTGCCACTACTGCACAAATGCTGGATGTGGCAGAATGAATGACACAACACCACTGTCAAAAATCTAATCATTTCACTTGATTGTGCTAGGCAGGGAAACTGCTCTTGCAGTGCAAATGCACCCCGCACGATGTCACCAACTTAGGGTGCTTGGACCACCACGCTGCAGCCACCTCTGGCAGTGGTGGAGTTGACCTGGCAACAGCAGTGGATATCACTCTTGGGTCCACAAATGTTGTTGTTGTTGAGTTCAATCAGCACTGTCTTCTGGGTCACGGACTCTGCGCTCTGTTAATTGGAAGATGTCTACCTCTAGACAGGGCATCTTTATAGATCTTGGTTCAATAGACTCCGATTGTGAGTGGGTTATAAAAATTATGCTCTATACCATTACCCACAGCATCACAGTATCACAGTATAACTAAGGTTGGAAAAGACCTCGAGGATCATCGAGTCCAACCTACCACCACAGACCTCATGACTAGACCATGGCACCAAGTGCCATGTCCAATCTCCTCTTGAACACCTCCAGGGACAGTGACTCCACCACCTTCCTGGGCAGTACATTCCAGTGACGAATGATTCGCTCGGTGAAGAACTTTCTGTTCACCTCGAGTCTAAACCTCACCTGGCACAGCTTGAGACTGTGTCCCCTTGTTCTGCTGATGGTTGTCTGGGAGAAGAGACCAACCACTTCCTGGCTACAGCCACCATGCAGGTAGTTGTAGAGGGCAATGAGGTCACCCCTGAGCCTCCTCTTCTCCAGGCTAAACAATCCCAGCTCCCTCAGCCTCCCCTCATAGGGCTTGTGCTCAGGGCCTCTCACCAGGTTTGTTGCCCTTCTCTGGACATGTTCAAGTGTCTTGATGTCCTTCTTAAACTGAGGAGACCAGAACTGGACACAGCACTCAAGGTGCAGCCTAACCAAAGCAGAGTACAGGGGCACAATGACTTCCCTGCTCCTGCTGGCCACACCATTCCTAATGCAGTATAGGATGCCATTGGCCTTCTTGGCCACCTGGGCACACTGCTGGCTCATGTTTAGGGGGTTGTCGATCAGTAACCCTAGGTCCCTCTCTGTTTGGGAGCTCTCCAGCCACTCTGACCCCAGCCTGTAGTTCTGCATGGGGTTGCTGTGCCCAAAGTGCAGCACCCGGCACTTGGACTTGTTAAATGCCGTCCCATTGGACTCTGGCCATCTGTCCAGTCGGTCGAGGTCCCTCTGCAGAGCCCTTCCACCCTCTAACTGACTAACATCTGCTCCTAACTTGGTGTCATCTGCAAATTTGCTGATGACTGACTCAATCCCCTCATCCATATCATCAATGAAGATGTTAAAGAGGACGGGGCCCAGCACTGATCCCTGGCGGACGCCACTGGTGACTGGCCGCCAGCTGGATGGGGCACCATTCACAACCACTCTCTGGGCTCGGCCAGCCAGCCAGTTTCTAACCCAGCACAGAGTGTAGTGGTCCAAGCCACGAGCTGACAGCTTAGACACCAGTTTGCTGTGGGGGACAGTGTCAAGGGTCTTGCTGAAGTCCAAGTAGACCACATCCACACGCCTCCCCACATCCACCAGGCGGGTCACCTGATCATAGAAGGAGATCAGGTTGGAGAAACAGGACCTGCCCTTCCTAAATCCATGTTGGCTGGACCTGAGCCCTTGGCCATCCTTCAGGTGTGCAGTTATTGCCACCAGGATAATCTGCTCCATCACTTTCCCTGGCACTGAGGTCAGGCTGACTGGCCTGCAGTTTCCAACTTCCTCCATCCGACCCTTCTTGTGGGTGGGGACCACATTGGCCACTTTCCAGTCACCTGGGACCTCTCCAGTGAGCCAGGACTGGAGGAAAATGATGGAGAGCGGTTTGACCAGCTCTTCTGACAGCTCTCTCAGCAGCCTAGGATGGATCCCATCTGGTCCCATGGACTTGTGAGTGTCCAAGTGGCTCAGCAGGTCCCAAACTAATTCCTCATGGATTTCTGGGGCATTACACTGCTCCCCAACCCCATCGCCCAGCTCAGGAGGCCACTCGTCCTAAACTCCTGCCTTGCTGTTAAAAATTGAGGCAAGGAAAGTGTTCAGGACCTCAGCCTTTTCCTCGTCTTCAGTCATGGTGTTCCCCTCCAGGTCCAATAAAGAGTGCAGGTTCTTCTTGCCCTTCTTTTTAGTGTTAATATATTTGTAAATATGCTTTTTATTATCTTTGGCAGAGGTGGCCAGCTTCAATTCCAACTGGGTCTTTGCCTCTCTAATTTTATTCCTACATAATCTAACAACTTCCTTGAACATAGCTTGAGAAGCCTTCCTCTCCTTCCAAAGGTGATACATCCTCTTTTTCCCCCTTAAATCCTCCAGGAGCTGCTTGCTCATCCAGGCCGGTCACCTTCCCCGCCGGTTCGTCTTTCGGCACATGGGAACTGCCAGTTCCCGTGCCTTCAAGAGCTCCTGTTTGAAGTAGGTCCAACCCTCCTGGACCCCTTGGTTCATGAGGGTTGGTACCCTTTCTGCTAGTATTCCTGCTGGGACCAAAAAACTGCTCAGCTACAACCATTTGAGTCCTGAGTGCCTAATGCTTCTAACAGGATTTGAGGATAAGGAAGCTTTGGTTCTATTGGTATGCCTAATATCTTATTGGCCTTAGAAACCCAAAAGGGACAACCAGAAGAGATTGTAACTATCTAACACCCTTGTGGACAAATTATACAACTTTAAATGATTGTGGATACTGAAGATGATGTCACTATTCTACCTGGCCATAAGTGGAATTGTCAGTGCCATTGCTGATGGCAAATTCTGGAATCACGGGTGTAGGAGGTATGGAAACAACCTGGGTCATCAAAGAACCAGTGTAATTAGCTTTTCAAGACAGCAGATCAATCATTGTGAGACGGCACGTGTTAACCCTTCCAGTTGCTCTGTTGGGGTTAACCTTTCCAGTTGCTCTATTATGCAGAGATGCCTTAAGTCAGATAGGAGCAAAACTTGTTACTGATGATTTTCTGTAGCGGCTACCGGTCACCAACCAGCCCTCAAATTAAAATGGAAAACAGATAATCCAGTATGGGTGGAACAGTGGTTGCTGAGACAAGATAGGCTGCAAATTGTCAAGACCTTAGTGCAAGAAAAATTTCAATTAGGACATACCCTGCTAGCAGGCCATCCCCTCCCCACACCCCCCTTCTTTTTATGGTAAGACACTACTCTACAAAAGCTCTGTTCTGCTTTAAAGCAACAGTGCTAATTTCATCATTTGTGATTGTAATGTGCTACACAGATTTGTTATTTAGAGTTTTGTTAAGTTTTACTAGTAAGCATAATTAATAATAAGTATTTGGTATTTATAGGCACTTAGTATATAATAATTATAGTAAGGTATAAGTACTTATTAATAAGTTCAAATTTTAAATTTTTCTTTTGGTTCGAATCTCCTTGATTGTGTGTGCCTAGACAAAATTAATAGATGAGGGGCGAGCAATTGATATCATTTACCTGGACCTGAGCAAAGCCTTCGACACTGTCCCACACCACATCCTGGTCTCCAAACTGGTGACACATGGGTTTGATGGGTGGACCACTAGAAGGATAAGGAACTGGCTTGATGGCTGCACCCAAAGAGTGGCTGTCAATGGGTCCATGTCCCAGTGGAGGCCAGTGACAAGCAGAGTCCCTCAGGGATCAGTCCTGGGACCTGTCTTGTTCAACATCTTTGTGGGTGACATGGACAGAGGCATTGCGTGCACTCTTATGGTGGGTTGGAAGGGGTAAGGCCAAGAAGCCTCTTCCCTCCCCCCTGTAAGTAAAGGGAAAGAAAAATTGAAGGGAAAGGAAAAAAACCTCACCAGCTGAATTAGCAAAGCAGTGGAGTTATATTTACAAAGCAGTGTAGGATTTTGCAGGGGAATATTTACAAATTTACAATATCTACAATATATACAAAGATATACAACAGAGTAACACAGAAATGAGAGTAACCCCCCTCGGCCGAGGGGTTCCCCACCTCCGCTCTCCCCTCTCTCCCCCTTTCCCCAGAGTAGTTCGGAAAAGAGGGAGAAAGAGAAAGAAAGAAGTTTAAAGCAGTTTGTGTTAATTGGAAGCAGTTAATACAGGCCTGGTTATCTTATCTTCAAGGCCGAAGTCTTGGCAGAAAGCCCAGCACAGAAAAGAGTTGCTGCCCAAAGGAAAGGCGGAAGCAAGACTGACTGAGAAATGCTGGAAATGCCCATTTTCACTCCCAGTTCAGAGGGTGCTTCCTCCCACTCGTCCAATGAAATTAGTGTAGACTATTCCTTCCGTTTACCAACTTCCGTCCACCATATTCCCTTTCTTAAGGGGGCAACGTCAACCGGCCACAGTCCACCCCTTCTAAACAATTTCATTGGCTGTTCATACTGTCCATCCAATCCAAACTGATATTTACAGTTTGTGAGTAAAGTCCATAGTCCATTCCGTCTATGCTCAGATGTAGATGATTCAAAAGTCCAAGAAAATCAGAAAATGAGATAAATGGAAAACAGTTCATTTCTTCACTGACGAAGCGAAGAAAGGGAAACAGGGATTCTCAGGGTCTCTTAGTTGACTCAGGGCTCTCAGGGATCTCAGGGGTCGTGCACCGTAGATTCCTCGTTGATTCTTCCTTTGGACGCAATGTAGCTGTACAACAGTTCAAAGTTAACCTCTTTCAGCTAAAGTTAAATTTCTTTGTGGAATACACTGAATTTCACCATTCTCTTGCATTACCCAATAAGTGTGACCCAGACCTTCAGCTGAAACCACCCCTCGGACAGGTTTAGCCTCTCCTGAGGGTGAAAATGCCCAAACAGTTTTACCTAACAGATTCTTTTCTCTAACAACAGGAACTCTATCACCTTCTACTTTCTGTAGCAAATCTGAATGTGCAGGTCCAGCTCGGTTCACTGAACCTCTACTATTTACCAGCCAGGTTGCTTGTGCTAAATGTTTTTCCCAGTTTTTCCAAGATCCACCCCCCATGGCTTTAAGAGTGGTCTTCAACAAACCGTTGTAGCATTCAATCTTCCCTGAAGCTGGTGCATAGTAAGGAATGTGGAATATCCACTCAATACCGTGCTCTTTTGCCCAGTTCTTTACAAGGTTGTTCTTGAAATGAGTTCCGTTGTCTGACTCAATCCTCTCTGGAGTTCCGTGTCTCCACAGGATCTGTCTCTCCAGACCGAGAATGGTGTTGTGTGGAGTTGCATGTGGAACAGGTCCCAGACCCATTGCTTGAATTACCTCTTGCTTTAACTGGTCAAAGGCTGCTTGTTGTTCAGGTCCCCAGTGGAAATTGTTTCTCTTTCGAGTCACATCATACAGAGGTTTCACAATCTGACTGTATCCAGGAATGTGCAGTCTCCAAAATCCTACTATCCCCAAGAAACGTAAGGTCTCTTGCTTATTTGTGGGATTTGCCATGGTAGAGACTCTATTTACCACATCCACTGGAATGTGTCTGCGTCCATCCTGCCATCGCACTCCCAGAAACTGAATCTCTGTGGTAGGTCCTTTCACCTTGTCTCGCTTGATGGCAAAACCTGCATTCAGAAGAATGTCAATCATTTTGTTACCTTTCTCGAAGACTTCCTCAGCAGTTTTACCCCAGACGATGATATCATTGATGAACTGGATGTGTTCTGGAGCACTGCCTTTCTCCAGAGCATCGTGAATCACTGCATGACAGATGCTTGAGCTGTGGATCCAGCCCATTGGCAGCCTGTTGAAAGTGTACTGGATTCCTCTCCAGGTGAAAGCAAACTGAGGCCTGCATTCCTCTGCTATAGGAATAGAGAAAAATGCATTAGCAATGTCTATGGTAGCATACCATTTGGCCTCTTTGGATTCCAGCTCATACTGGAGCTCCATCATGTCTGGTACTGCTGCACTCATAGGTGGTGTTACTTCATTCAGGGTTCGGTAGTCTACTGTTAGACGCCAGTCTCCATTCTGCTTCCGCACAGGCCACACTGGACTGTTGAAAGGTGAATGAGTTTTGCTGACGACTTTCTGACTCTCCAACTGACGAATCAGATTCTGAATGGGCAACAAAGAGTCACAGTTGGTTCTGTATTGTCTGTGATGCACAGTCTGAGAAGCAACCGGCAATTTAATGTCCTGTATCTTATGTTGTCCCACAACTGCAGATTCATCAGAAAGTTCAGGTCTGGCAGACAGCTTCAATTTCTGTCCATCAATTTCTATTGAAGCTACTCCAAAAGCCCATTTGTAACCTCTAGGGTCTTTGAAACGCCCTTCTCTCAGTAAATCAATTCCCAGAATACAAGGTGCATCAGGTCCGGTCACAACTGTATGCTTCCTCCATTGTTTACCAGTTAAACTTATATTAACCTCTACCTTACTTAACTCTTGAGATCCACCAGTGGCTCCCAGAATAGTTATAGACTCTGATCCCTGGTAATTTGATGGTATTATGGTGCACTGAGCTCCTGTGTCAACCAAGGCCCTGTACTTCCGAAATTGTGAAGTGCCAGGCCACTGGATGTACACATCCCAATAGATTCTATTATCTCTGTTATCCCTCTCCTCCCCCTGGCGGGAGGCAGGGCACCCCTCGTTATGGGGAACATGCGCACATGTGCATTGCACATAGTTTGCAGGGTTATAACTTTGCATGTTATAACTGGAGCCACTGTTGGAGCCATAAGAGTCGTTCTGGGGAATTGTGGAAGTAACAGCTACCCTTCTGGTATTGCTACCTTGGGTTCTGCCACTTTGCAATTCCCTCAGTCTCCTGAAAAGATTAGAAGTTGGTTGGCCATCCCAGCGGTTCATGTTCTCACCAAACTGATCACGCAGATTTATCCAAATAGTTCTACGTGGTTGCCTTGGTGGTCTGTTTTGGAATGACCTGTTTTGGAATGATCTCTTTTGGAATGACCTCCTTGGAGGACGTGTGTTCCTCAAAGATGAAACTTTTATCCACCTGGAGGGAGAATTGAAATTATCCCTTTGTGCCAATAGGTATATGGAATCTTTCAGATCCTTCATGCAATTCTCAATCTTTCCAGACAGAGTTTCAATGGCTGAAACCAAAGAACCACGTGTCATGCTATCCTCCAATTGTCTCATTTGATCACTGAATTGGCCAACCGTGGGAGAAGCTCCACCATAACTTCTTGACACAATTCTGCTTGCCAGAATGTTTGCATAATTAGAAGGAGCAAGTTTGATGATCTTTTTAGCAAGACAATACCCACAGGAATGTCATCAGGATTTAGAGTTTCATGTTCACCATAGAGTAGCTCTCTAACAGCAAATTCTCTCAAGCGCTTAATTCCCTCATCTATGGTAGTCCAGGGTTTAGGATTCCATGGGAGATCATCTCGGGAGGGGTATCTCAGGGCAACCGCCATTAAAAGGTGTATCCACAGATTAACCTTACCGAGAGCTCTGCCTAGATGTCTATCTATTCCATTATCCTTCGAGAGAGTTCCTAACTGAGCTGCTGACTTGTCTCCAACTGTTAGAGCTGAAGCACGTGTATCATAACACCTACTAAGCCAAGCTAGAACTGGTTCCTTATCTGCCCTGGTGAAATCTTTACGGACATAGCGCAATTCCTCCCGTGGAGAAGAACACTCCAAAATATCATCTTGCTCTTCGTCTCCCTGAATTCTTTGCCCATATAATCCTGCTGTCATTCTCCTAAGGATCTCTTTAAGCTGAGAACCACCTTTGCCAGCTGCTTTCCTAACTTCATCTGTATCCTGCTTTGATCTCACTAGGTTAGCTAGATCTTTAAAACAAACCTTCTCTTCCTCCTGAGCAGGATCTCTTAGAGTGGAGGGCCCCTCACCAAGATCAGTCTCCAGCTCCTCTTCTTCTCCATCTTTGGCCTTTGCACCTCTAGTCTTTAAAGGAGCCACCTTAACTGGAGCTGTGTTTGAATTTACAGCCACCTTAATGGAAGCTGACAGGTCCTGAGATAAATCAGCTGCTGGGGCAGTGACTTCCGGTCCCACCGAGGGAGTGGGCAGAAGTGACGTTGCTCCGTTAATGGCCGATGGAGAAGAAGAAAAAGGAGAAGGAGTAGGAGAAGGAGTAGGCGCCATGTTGATACCAGCTGCCGCCTTTGGCAGCTTGCTAGAATCAGCAAAGTCATTTAGAGCTGCTTTACCAATTAACTTTTTAGCCTCCTTTTTAGCTGACACAGATTCTGCACATTCCTCGTCACTAGATGACTCTGGGACTGATCCAGAGCCACGGCGTTTTCTTTTTGATCTAGTTTTAATAACAAAACAAGCTTTGGATATCTTTCTCTCTCGCCACAGAGAGAACAGCAAATATGCAATCACCATCACCAGCAACAGATTTATACACATCAAATAAATCACCTTTGGATCCCAGGCATCACCTAAAGTTACTCTCTCCTCAGGCGGAATCTTAAAACCCTTTATCTCAATTGGGAGAGTGGTGGAGGTAACATTCCTGTATCTCACTGGCCATAGGAAATTAATACATTTTCCATACCATAATTTAACTCTATACATAACCCACATATAAATTGCCCGCACCAAATATTTACCCAGGTAATCCAAAATCAAACCCAAACAGTATCTGTAAACCAGAGCCCCAAAAATTGAAAAGAACAATCGCTCCACAAACCACAAGACCTTCATGTTTGCTAATTCAACTGGAAAACACTAAATCAATCAAATAATAAATTAAACTAATTATCTGCCCCACGTTGGGCGCCAATAAAAAAAAAATATGGTGGGTTGGAAGGGGTAAGGCCAAGAAGCCTCTTCCCTCCCCCCTGTAAGTAAAGGGAAAGAAAAATTGAAGGGAAAGGAAAAAAACCTCACCAGCTGAATTAGCAAAGCAGTGGAGTTATATTTACAAAGCAGTGTAGGATTTTGCAGGGGAATATTTACAAATTTACAATATCTACAATATATACAAAGATATACAACAGAGTAACACAGAAATGAGAGTAACCCCCCTCGGCCGAGGGGTTCCCCACCTCCGCTCTCCCCTCTCTCCCCCCCCCCCTTTCCCCAGAGTAGTTCGGAAAAGAGGGAGAAAGAGAAAGAAAGAAGTTTAAAGCAGTTTGTGTTAATTGGAAGCAGTTAATACAGGCCTGGTTATCTTATCTTCAAGGCCGAAGTCTTGGCAGAAAGCCCAGCACAGAAAAGAGTTGCTGCCCAAAGGAAAGGCGGAAGCAACACTGACCGAGAAGTGCTGGAAATGCCCATTTTCACTCCCAGTTCAGAGGGTGCTTCCTCCCACTCGTCCAATGAAATTAGTTTAGACTATTCCTTCCATTTACCAACTTCCATCCACCATATTCCCTTTCTTAAGGGGGCAACGTCAACCGGCCACAACTCTCAACAAGTTTTCTGATGACACCAAGCTGTGTGGTGCAGCAGACACGCTGGAGGGAAAGGAGGCCATCCAGAGGGACCTTGACAGGCTGGAGAGGTGGGCACAAGCCAACCTCATGAAGTTCAATAAGAGCAAGTGCAGGGTCCTACATCTGGGTGGAGGCAATCCCAGGCACAAATATAGGCTGGGCAGTAACTGGCTGGAAAGTAGCCCTGAGGAGAGAGACTTGTGGGTGCTGGTGGACGAGAAGCTCAACATGAGCTCTCAGTGTGCACTTGCACCCCGCAAAGCCAATCAGAACCTGGGCTGCATCAGGAGAAGTGTGGCTAGCAGGTCGAGGGAGGTGACCGCACCCAAAGAGTGGCTGTCAATGGGTCCATGTCCCAGGGGAGGCCAGTGACAACCAGAGTCCCTCAGGGATCAGTCCTGGGACCTGTCTTGTTCAACATCTTTGTCAGTGACATGGACAGTGGCATTGAGTGCACCCTCAGCAAGTTTGCTGATGACACCAAGCTGTGTGGTGCAGCAGACACGCTGGAGGGAAGGGAGGCCATCCAGAGGGACCTTGACAGGCTGGAGAGGTGGGCAGAAACCAACCTCATGAAGTTCAAGAAGAGCAAGTGCAGGGTCCTGCATCTGGGTCGAGGCAATCCCAGGCACAAATCCAGGCCAGGTTGGGACTGGCTGGAAAGCAGCCCTGAGGAGGGAGACTTCTGGGTGCTGGTGGACAAAAAGCTCAACATGAGCTCTCAATGTGCACTTGCAGCCCGCAAGGCCAATCAGATCCTGGGCTGCATCAGGAGAAGTGTGGCCAGCAGGTCGAGGGAGGTGATTCTCCCCCTCTACTCAGCCCTGGTGAGACCCCACCTGGAGTACTGTGTCCAGTTCTGGAGCCCCTATTACAAGAGGGATGTGGAGGTGCTGGAACGTGTCCAGAGAAGGGCCACAAGGATGATCAGAGGGCTGGAGCACCTCTCCTATGAGGACAGACTGAAGGAGTTGGGGCTGTTCAGTCTGCAGAAGAGAAGGCTCCGAGGTGGCCTAATTGTGGCCTTCCAGGATCTGAAGGGGGCCTACAGAAAGGGTGGGGAAGGACTTCTCAGGATCTCAGGTAGTGATAGGACTAGGGGGAATGGAATGAATCTGGAGGTGGAGAGATTCAGGCTAGATGTGAGGAGAAGGTTCTTCACCATGAGAGTGGTGAAATCCTGGAATGGGTTGTCCAGGGAGGTGGTTGGGGTGCCATCCCTGGAGGTGTTTAAGCCCAGGCTGGATGAGGCTCTGTCCAGCCTGATCTAGTGTGGGGTTTCCCTGCCCATGGCAGGGGGGTTGGAGCTGGATGATCCTTGTGGTCCCTTCCAACTCTGAATGATACTATGATACTATGATACTTTGATTTCAAAGGAGCTCCATGTAATGCAGTTAAGGATTGTAATAAATAGATATTAATTTTTAAAAGTATTACTTAGGAAATGTAACAACTTTTTATTTCCTTCTTAGACATTGATTTGACAATTTAATCTTAACATAATTCTTTAAGTTTTAAGGATTGTTGTATTAGCATAAAGTTAAGAGGTTGCTATAAGGATATTATAGAGTGAAAGTCTTTTTGGGTGTCCTCTTTGTGCTCATAATAGTTTTAAAATAAGGATTATTAACAAAAAAAAGGATTATTAACAAAAAACATGAGGATTACTAAAAAAAAAATTAACATAAAGCATAAGGATTATTAGCAAAAAGAGAAGGATTATTAAGATAGGAAAAAATAGATTAAAAAATTAGATTAGATTAAAAAATTAGATTAAATTTAAAAAATAGATTAAAAATTAAAAACAAATTTAAAATAAAATGAAAATAAAAATTATAGCTAAAAAATAATAATTAAATTAAAAATAGGTTAAAAAATAAAATAAAATAAATTAAAAATAAAAATAAAAATAATGAGAAAATAATTAAATTAAAGAAATCAGATTAAAACATGAAATAACATTTAAAAATAAAATAAAAAATAGATTAAATAAAAACAAAATTGAAATAATAACATTTTTAAAAAATTAAAATACATATCAAAAGAAAAAAAACTCAAACAAAAAAAAAGAGGATGTATATTTTATAGCTAAGGGTTTTAATGATACCAGCAAGAAGTAACTAACCCATGTCAACTGCAATCAATGCAGGAAACACCAGCAGAAGAATCAAGAGTATGAAAAAACAGCATTTCCCATGAAGTCAAACATTGATCACAATAAATGTTATGATAATCTGAGATCAAAAGCATCAATCAGAAGAATGTACCAAAAAAAGAAAAAAAATCTGAATTAGGATTGAATATTATGATTGTTTAATTGTTGTGTGATTAGCGAAAATGTTCATATGGATTTATATGTTACCTCACCAGTTTGCCATAATTTTAAACAGTTAAAGGGAAAGTCAAAATTAATTATAACATAACATACATTTTCATTTTAGGTTAAAACAAACAAAGAGGAAGAATAAACAAAAAAAAAAGGGGAGAGTTCAGGTATGACACAAAAAAAAAAATGGTTAAGCATTTTGTGTTCTCAAATTGTAATTTTTTATGTACCTTTCCTTATCAAAAAAAAGCATCAAAAGATCAGTATTATTAGGATGAGCAAAAATGCATTATTATGTGTGATTTTATATTGAGCAAAACAATGAAGGTTCTTTGCGCTTGCTGTTTGCCTGCAAGTATTTTCTATCTGTGAAGCTAGAGCCTCGCCAAATCTACCTTTACAAATTAAGGAAAATCCTGCTAACATTAAACAATTTATGATTATTGACCACTCTAGAAAAATAAAGATGCAACATACCCTTAAAGCAGATTGTAAAAGATAGTGCTGAGGAATGGATTTGTGTCTTAGTCCCTGTGTGCAATGTGTCCAGGCATAATCAAGTCTTCTTTGTCAATAACAGGAGCGAAATGTAAAGATTGGAACCAGTGAGATCTAAGTTCTTGTTTAGAAGGTTTCTTGTGTTTGACCATGTATTATGCCAGCTCTGTTAGACTGTTCTAATCAGCTTAAGCGTCGTGCTGTGTATGGGTTACATCAGTCTGTTAGACGTGCTGCACTACAGAACTTTTACTTTTGCTATACAGTTTAGTTTTAACTTGCTTGCTTCTGTGTATGCAAAGAGTATTTTGTACGGGATGGGAACAACTCCCATGACCAGATTGCTCACAAAAACAAAAAGGGGGATTTGTGGTGATCATAGCAATAAGTGGTATGAGCAATCTGGCAGTATAAGCTTAGAGCTTGACAGGGTAGTAGGCCTTGCTTAGCATAAGTGCAGAAGTAGCTAGCAGTTTAGCAAAACAGTGCTGTGTCTGCAGCGCTCTAACTAAAGCAAGGTACTGGTAGCTATAAACACAGAGAGTTATCTTGGAATAACAGGATGCACACGTCTAATGACAGCCTCGTGTGTTATTACTAGTTTAACCAATAATCTATAGTACTGTGATGTGGGGTCATTCATGGGGAACCAATGAAGCTGTGCCAGTGATGCTCTCTGAGTCTATATAAGCTGTAGAAGCTCCCTTAATAAATGAACAACACTAGATCACATTGCTCGTTTGCATTGATTCCGTTCTCTGTCATCGACAAGTTAGAACATAAGCTGGTCACTTCTGTGAAAGATAATAAAAAACATGATAATAAATATATTAATTGTAAAAAGAGGGGCAAGAAGAATCTCCACTCTTTATTGGACCTGGAGGGTAACATTGTGGCTAAGATGAGGAAAAGGCTGAGGTTTTAAATACCTTCTTTGCCTCCATTTTCAACAGTAAGGCAGCGTGACCATTTTAGGCTGTGCCTTTAAGAAAGGGACAGTGCTGGAACACTCTGGCTGAATGTTTTGAAAAACAGATATTCCAAACTAATTTCATTGGTAGATAGGTAGAATGCAACTTTAAGTTTTAGTTCAGTTGGAATTTTTTCTCAGTCCACTCTGTTCTCCCTTTCCAGCCTGTCTGCTTCTGAACAAGTAGCCAGAAAGACCTTGGATAAGAGATAAGAACTAATCCCTGCATGTGCTTTGAGGCCCAAAAAAATTTCATCCTTATTAATTACCTTTTCTCTCTCTGGCCCTTTTTGGGGAAAAAAGGCAGGTGGGGGGAGAGAGGGGATACAGGGGGGGAACCCTCCTCTGTCCGGAGGAGGGAGTCTTGTTCTGTATTATTTTCTTTGCAGTATATTTCTGTATATATTGTAAATACTGTATATATTGTGTATGTACAACCTGCATTCCATATTGCTTGTAAATATAGCATATCCTTTTGGGACCGTTTGAGGCTGTGCCTTTAAGAAAAGCGACAGTGCTGGGACACTATGGCTGAATGTTTTGGAATATTAACAAAAACAATCAGATATTGTAAACTAATTTCATTGGTGGATTGGTAAAATGCAGATTTAAGTTTATGTGCAGCTGGAACTTTCCTCAGTTCAATCCTTTCCTTCTCCCTTTCCAGCTCGTCTGCTTCTGGGCTCCTGTCAGAGCGACCTTGAACAGATAAGCAACTAAGGCCTACTAATATTCTGCTTTATTAATAAGTGCTCTTTTTCTCTCTTTCTAACACTTCTTGGGGAAAAAGGGGAGAGAAGGGGGTACAGGGGGGGAACCCTCCTCCAGAGGAGGGAATTTTGTTCCTGTATTATTGGTGTGGGCTTTTTTTTTTGGTTTTTTTTTTTTTTACTTTGTTGTATATTTCTGTGTATATATTGTAAATACTGTAAATTGTATATATGTCCTGCATTCCCCAAAATTACTTGTAAATATAGCATTTTCCCTTTTGCTTCTCCAGCTGGCTAGCTGTGGTTTTTTTTTCCTTCCTCTTTGTGGGGGGAGAAGGTTGAGCCCTTCTCTCAAACCCACCTCATTTCTTTTTGGCACCCAATGTGGGGCAGATAATTAGCTTGATTTATTGCTTGCTCGAGCTGGACTAGCAAACATGAAGGTGCTTTGGATTTTGGAGAGTCTGTTTTTCTCAATTTTTGGGGTTCTGATCCACAGATATTGTTTGGGTTTGATTCTGGATTGCCTAGGTAAATATTTAATGCAGAAGTTATATTTGTGGTTTATGTATAAAATCCAGCTTCTGTTGACCACTGCAGGATTCGAACCCATGAACTCCACACACATAGTTCCGCACCCTACCAACTGAGTCACAGAAACTGGTCTTGCTAAAAAGCTCATCAAACTTGCTCCTTCTAATTATGCAAACATTCTGGCAAGAAGAATTGTGTCATGAAATTATGGTGGAGCTCCTCCTACGGTTGGTCAGTTCACTGATCAAATGAGACAATTGGAGGATAGCATGACACGTGCTTCCTTGGTTTCAGCCATTGAAACTCTGTCTGGAAAAATTGAGAATTGCATGAAAGAGCTGAAAGATTCCATATACCAATTGGCACAAAAAGATAATTCTAATTCTTCCTCCAGGTGGATACAGGTTTCATCTGTGAGGAATAGACATCCTCCAAGGAGGTCATTCCAAAACAGATCAAATCAAAACAGACCACCAAGGCAGTCACGTAGGACCATTTGGATAACTCTGCATGATCAGTTTGGTGAGAACATGAGCAGGTGGGATGGCCAACCAACTTCTAATCTTTTCAGGAGGCTGAGGGAACTGCAAAGTGGCAGAACCCAAGGTAACAATACCAGAAGAGTAGCTGTTGCTTCCACAGTTCCCCAGAACAACTCTAGTAGCTCCAACAGTGACTCCAGTTACAACACTTCACACTGTGCTCAATGCACATGTGGGCATGTTCCTCATAACTAGGGGTGCCCTGCCTCCCGCCAGGGGGAGAAGAGGGATAACAGAGATAATAGAATCTATTGGGATGTGTACATCCAGTGGCTTGGCACTTCACAATTTCAGAATTACAGGGCCTTGGTTGACACAGGAGCTCAGTGCACCATAATACCATCAAATTATCAGGGATCGGAGTCTATAATTATTTTGGGAGTCACTGGTGGATCTCAAGAGTTAAGTAAGGTGGAGGTTAATTTAAGTTTAATTGGTAAACAATGGAGGAAGCATACAGTTGTGACCGGACATGACACACTTTGTATTTTGGGAAATTGATTTTCTGAGAAGGGCTTTTCAAAGACCCTAGAGGTTGCAAATAGGCTTTTGGAGTAGCTTCTGCAGAAATTGGTGGACAAAAATTGAAGCTGTCTGTTAGACCTGAGCTTTCTGATGAATCTGCAGTTGTGGGACAACACAAGATAGAGGACATTAATTGTTCGTTGCTTCTCAGACTGCGCATCACAGACAATACAGAACCAACTGTGACTCTTTGTTGCCCATACAGGATCTGATTTGTCAGTCGGAGAGTCAGAAAGTCATCAGCAGAATCATTCATCTTTCAACAGTCCAGTGAGGCCTGTGCAAAAGCAGAATGGAGACTGGCATCTGACAGTCGACTACCGAGCCCTGAATGAAGTAACACCACCTATGAGTGCAGCAGTACCAGACATGATGGAACTCCATCATGAGCTGGAATCCAAAGAGGCCAAATGGTATGCTACCATAGACATTGCTAATGCATTTTTCTCTATTCCCATAGCAGAGGAATGCAGGCCTCAGTTTGCTTTCACTTGGAGAGGAATCCAGTACACTTTCAACAGGCTGCCAATGGGCTGGGTCCACAACTCAAGCATCTGTCATGCAGTAATCCATGATGCTCTGGAGAAAGGTGGTGTTCTAGAACACGTACCATTCATTGATGATATCATCATCTGGGGTAAAACTTCTGAAGAAGTCTTTGAGAAAGGTAAAATCATTGACATCCTCCTGAATGCAGGTTTCGCCATCAAGCGAGACAAGGTGAAAGGACCTACCACAGAGATTCAGTTTCTGGGAGTGCGGAGGCAGGATGGATGCCGGCACATTCCAATGGATGTGGTAAATAGAGTCTCTACCATGGCAAATGCCATGAACAAGCAAGAAACCCTACGTTCCTTGGGGATGGTGGGATTTTGGAGACTGCACATTCCTGGATACAGTCAGATTGTGAAACCTCTGTATGATGTGACTCGAAAGAGAAACAGTTTCCACTGGGGACCTGAACGACAGGCAACTTTTGACCACATAAATCAAGAGGTAGTTAAAGCAGTGGGCCTGGCATGGAATCAAATGGAATAAACCAGGTTGGAAGATAGGTTGGATGTGATGACCTTGAAGGTCTTTTCCAACCTAGTTTGTTCTATTCTATCTCCTTCTATGATCAGGTGACCCACCTGGTGGATTTGGGGAAGGCTATGGATGTAGTCTATCTGGACTTCAGCAAGGCCTTTGACACTGTCCCTTATAGCAAACTCCTAGCCAAGCTGTCAGCCCATGGCTTGGACAGGAGCACTCTGTGCTGGGTTAGGAACTAGCTGGAGGGCTGAATTCAGAGAGTGGTGGTGAATGGTGCCACATCCAGCTGGCAGCCAGTCACTAGTGGAGTTCCCCAGGGGTCAGTGCTGGGCCCCATCTTGTTCAATATCTTTATTGATGATCTGGATGAGCGGACTGAGTCCATCATCAGTAAATCTGCAGATGACACCAAACTGGGAGCAGGTGTTGATCTGTTAGAAGGCAGGAGAGATATGCAGAGTGACCTTGACAGGCTGGACAGATGGGCAGAGTCCAATGTCATGAAATTTAATACATCTAAGTGTACGGTTCTATACATTGGTCACAACAGCCCCACACAGTGCCCCAGGCTAGGGACAGAGTGGCTGGAGAGCAGCCAGACAGAAAGGGACCTGAGGGTACTGGTCAATAGTAGGCTGAATATGAGCCTGCAGTATGCCCAGGTGGCCAAGAAAGCCAATGGCATCCTGGCCTGTGTCAGGAACAGTGAGGCCAGCAGGAGCAGAGAGGTCTTTCTGCCCCTGTACTCAGCACTGGCATGGCAGTTTAGGCTAAGTGCCTCCTCTGCTGCCACACAAGATACACCTCTGGTGTCTCGTTTGTCCAGCTCAGTAGGTGGATACAGGAAATAGCATATTTCACACCCAAAATGTCCTTCTCCCTAAAATTTATTGCTAAAGTCTCTCACTTTCTCTTTCTTTTCTTGATACTCTCATAAAAGATGCTTTTCTATCTGGTAATGGTGGGGGACTATCTCAAAGCCTGTTAGACCTGGCGAGACCTAATGCCTGGAGAAGAAAGTTGAGGGGACAGTCTGCCTCGGTCCGGAGACACAGTTCTTTTAAATATACCCATGTTGTGAAATTAGAGGCACAAACAAGGCCAAAATATCAACAGCTAGACTATTTATTACATAAATAAAATGGACATAAGAAGGGGAGAGGGAGAAAATAGAGAGAATACTTTAGAATACTTTAGAATAAACCAGGTTGGAAGAGACCTTCAAGATCATCGCGTCCAACCTATCACCCAACACCACCCAATCAACTAACCCATGTAACCAAGCACCCTGTCAAGTCTCCTCCTGAACACCTCCAGTGACGGCGCCTCCACCACCTCCCCGGGTAGCCCATTCCAATGGGCAATCACTCTCTCCGTGTAAAACTTCCTCCTGACCTCCAGCCTGAACTTCCCCTGGCACAGCCTGAGACTGTGTCCTCTTGTTCTGGTGCTGGCTGCCTGGGAGAAGAGACCAACCTCTGCCTCTCTACAACCCCCCTTCAGGTAGTTGTAGAGAGTAATGAGGTCACCCCTGAGTCTCCTCCCCTCCAGGCTAAGCAGCCCCAGCTCCCTCAGTCTCTCCTCATAGGGCTTGTGTTCCAAGCCCCTCACTAACTTCGTTGCCCTTCTCTGGACTCCTTCCAGCAAGTCAACATCCTTCCTAAACTGAGGGGCCCAGAACTGGACACAGGACTCGAGGTGTGGCCTAACCAGTGCAGTGTACAGGGGCAGAATGACCTCCCTGCTCCTGCTGGCCACACTGTTCTTAATGCAGGCCAGGATGCCATTGGCCCTCTTGGCTGCCTGGGCACACTGCAGGCTCATGTTCAGCCTACCATCAACCAGCACCCCCAGGTCCCTCTCTTCCTGGCTGCTCTCCAGCCACTCTGACCCCAGCCTGTAGCACTGCATGGGGTTGTTGTGGCCTATGTGCAGAACCCGGCACTTGGATGCATTAAATCTCATGCTGTTGGACTCTGCCCATCTGTCCAGCCTGTCGAGGTCTCTCTGCAAAGCCTCTCCACCCTCTAGCAGATCAACTCCTGTCCCCAGCTTGGTGTCAAAGGCCTTGCTGAAGTCCAGGTAAACTACATCCACAGGCCTCCCCACATCCACCAGGCGGGTCACCTGCTCATAGAAGGAGATCAGGTTGGTCAGGCAGGACCTGCCCTTCCTAAATCCATGTTGGCTGAGCCTGATCCCTTGGTCATCCTCTAAGTGCTGTGTTAATGCACTCAGGATGACCTGTTCCATGATCTTGCCTGGCACTGAGGTCAGGCTGACAGGCCTGTAATTCCCTGGCTCATCCAACCGGCCCTTCTTATGGATGGGCACCACATTGGCCAGCTTCCAGTCCTCTTGGACCTTGCCAGTGAGCCAGGACTGCTGAAAAATGATGGAGAGCGGCTTGGCCAGCTCCTCTGACAGCTCCCTCAGCACCCTAGGATGGATCCCATCTGGTCCCATGGACTTGTGGGGATCCAGGCGGCTGAGCAGATCACCAACTGCCCCATTTTGGAACAGTGGAAAACTATGCTGCTCCCTGACTCCTTCTGCCAGCTCTGGAGGCCAGCTGTCTGGAAGACATTCTATCCTGCTAGTAAAAATTGAGGCAAAGAAGGTGTTAAGTATCTCTGCCTTTTCCTCATCCCTTATCACAACGTTCCCCTCCGTGTCCACCAAGGAGTAGAGGTTGTCTCTGCCCTTCCTCTTGCTATTAATGTATTTATAGAAGGACTTTTTGTTGTCCTTGACAGCAGAGGCCAGACTAAGCTCCAAATGCGCTTTTGCCTCCCTAATTTTCTTCCTGCAAGACCTAGCAACATCCTTAAATTTTTCACGGGTTGCCTCCCCTCTCTTCCAAAGGTGATACACCCTCTTTTTTTCCCTTAGTTCCATTAAAAGTTCTTTACCATCCAGGCTGGCCATCTGCCCCGGCGGCTCATCTTCCGGCACATTGGCACAGCCTGTCCCTGAGCCTTCAAGAGTTCTTCATTGAAGTAGGACCAGCTCTCCTGGACCCCTTTGTTTTTAAGGGCTTTATCCCAAGGAACCCTCTGAATTAGTTCCTTGAGTAGCCTGAAGTCTGCCCTCCGGAAATCCAGAGTGGAGGTCTTCTTGCTACCCCTCTTAGCTTGACCAAATAATGAGAATTCAATTATCTCGTGGTCACTGGCCCCTAAGCACCCTCCGACCACCACATCACCCACCAGTCCTTCCCTATTGGTGAAGAGGAGGTCAAGCATAGCCTTGCCCCTGGTAGGCTCTCGCAGCACCTGGGATAAGAAGCTGTCCTCCATGCATTGTAAGAACCTCCTAGATTGCCACTTCTCTGCTATGTTAAGATCCCAGCAGATATCAGGCAAGAGGGAGAGAGAGAAGAGGAAAGGAATTATATTACCACACCCCTCACCCCCCCAAGACAGTTTGAGTCTGTGGAGGAAGGGTGCTGCAGGAGATGTTGTGTTGGTACAGGAATGGTGCTGAGGCTCTGGCTGGAGAAAAGCTGTGGTCCTCTGGGCAGCCTGGGTAGAGAAAGGGTGCTGAGACTTCTTTTCTCTGGGGCAGCATTGTCCCGGGCTTTTCCTTCTCAGCGGCATGGTCCATCTCCTGTGTTTTCCTTCATCTCCTGCGCTTTTCTTCTCTCAATCATCCAGTCCGGGGGACACAGTCCCCCACATTTTTCTTCAGCGTTTTTCTTCCAAGTAGCCAGCAGTAGCTCCAGTCTTTTATACAGTTTTTAGTCCTTACGTATGTGTCCAAGTATTGTCCCTCAGGAATTCAGAGGCAAGGAAATCATACTTAGGTAAATGTCCAGGTACTGTTCCCCTGGAAATCTTTCTGTGCATTTCTGTGTGTTTGGGCAAGGTTCTTGATGGGGGGTGGAGGGGCCCTCGGCCTCCTCCGTCTCCATCCAGACAAGCTCCCACACTCCTTACACATCAGGAAACAGGTGGTGAATCCATTGTCTCACTCTTTCCAGGGTATTTGATGGGTGGAGATTATCTTGCCCTGAAGGTGTGATGGCTGGGTCCTTGGGTCCATTGTTGTAGTCCAGTGTTATCATGATGCAATCACAAGGTTATTTGCATCCATGATTGGTAGACAGGATTCCTACATGATCCTTGCACCTTCATTCCAGTGGCTCTGCCCAACACATATCAGCAATTGTCTGGGCAAGCAGCAAGTGATTTTATCTTTGTTGAGTCACACCAAGAGAGACAAACTTTTAGTCTCTCACACAGTCTCAGACCTGTCCTGCCTTGATGCTAGCCTATCAGTGGAGGGGGAAGAAAGAGCCCTGGGGGATTTGGGTGAACCTTCAGAAAGGGAGAAGAGAAATGTTTTGGGAGGCTTTTGGGTATGCTGTAAGGGGACTCTGTATGCTCTGGGGCATCTTTGTCACTATGCTTGTAGCTTTTGTAAAACAATCACTGCTTTGCAATTTAAACTTTCCACCACTTCGGCAATCCATTTGTGTGAGTCTCATTTTTCTGCCCCAGTGGGAGGCGTGAGAGGATCTGCCTGGCCTCAAACTGGTAAAACTGGTTAGGCTACACCTTGAGTATTGTGTCCAGTTTTGGGCCCCTCAGTTTAGGAAAGACGTTGACTTGCTGGAACCTGTCAAGAGAAGGGCAAAGAGATGTTGAGGGGTTTGGAGCACAAGTCCTGTGAGAAGAGGCTGAGGGAGCTCGGGTTGCTTAGCTTGGATGCGACTCAGAGCAGACTTAATTGTTGTCTACAACTACCTGAACAGAGGTTGTAGACAGGTGGGGGCTGGGCTCTTCTCCTAGGCAACCTGTGGTGGAACAAGAGGACACAGTCTCAAGCCTCACCGGGGGGTTCAGAATGGATGTTAGGAAGAAGTTCTTCACAGAAAGAGTGATTTCCATTGGAATGGGCTGCCTGGGGAGGTGGTGCTCAAGCCACCATCACTGGAGGTGTTTAGGAACAGACTTGATGGGATGCTTGGTGCCTAGGTTTAGTTTCATAGTTTCATAGTTTCATAGTTTCATAGTTTCATAGTTTCATAGTTTCATAGTTTCATAGTTTCATAGTTTCATTCAGGGTTGGAAGGGACCACAAGGATCATCTAGTTCCAACCCCCCTGCCATGGGCAGGGAAACCCCACACTAGATCAGGCTGGACAGAGCCTCATCCAGCCTGCTCTTAAACACTCACAGGGACGGGGCCTCGACCACCTCCCTGGACAGCCCATTCCAGGGTCTCACCACTCTCATGGTGAAGAACCTCCTCCTCACATCTAGCCTGAATCTCCCCACCTCCAGATTCATTACATTCCCCCTAGTCCTATCACTACCTGACATCCTGAGAAGTCCTTCCCCAGCCTTCCTGTAGGCCCCCTTCAGATACTGGAAGGCCACAATTAGGTCACCTCGGAGCCTTCTCTTCTGCAGACTGAACAGCCCCAACTCCTTCAGTCTGCCCTCATAGGAGAGGTGCTCCAGCCCTCTGATCATCTTTGTGGCCCTTCTCTGAACACGTTCCAGCACCTCCACATCCCTCTTGTAATAGGGGCTCCAGAACTGCACACAGTACTCCAGGTGGGGTCTCACCAGGGCTGAGTAGAGGGGGAGAATCACCTCCCTCGACCTGCTAGCCACACTTCTCCTGATGCAGCCCAGGATCTGATTGGCCTTGCGGGCTGCAAGTGCACATTGAGAGCTCATGTTGAGCTTTTTGTCCACCAGCACCCCCAAGTCTCTCTCCTCAGGGCTACTTTCCAGCCAATCACTGCCCAGCCTGGATTTGTGCCTGGGATTGCCTCGACCCAGATGCAGGACCCTGCACTTGCTCTTCTTGAACTTCATGAGGTTGGCTTGTGCCCACCTCTCCAGCCTGTCAAGGTCCCTCTGGATGGCCTCCCTTCCCTCCAGCATGTCTGCTGCACCACACAGCTTGGTGTCATCAGCAAACTTGCTGAGGGGGCACTCAATGCCACTGTCCATGTCACCCACAAAGATGTTGAACAAGACAGGTCCCAGGACTGATCCCTGAGGGACTCCGCTTGTCACTGGCCTCCACTGGGACATGGACCCATTGACAGCCACTCTTTGGGTGCGGCCATCAAGCCAGTTCCTTATCCATCTAGTGGTCCACCCATCAAACCCATGTGTCACCAGTTTGGAGATCAGGATGTGGTGTGGGACAGTGTCGAAGGCTTTGCTCAGGTCCAGGTAAATGACATCAGTTGCTCTCCCCTCATCTATTAATTTTGTCACCTGCTCATAGAAGGCCACCAGGTTTGTCAGGCAGGATTTGCCCTTGGCAAAGCCATGCTAACTGTTCCCAATCACCTCTTCACTATTCTTTTGAGCGAGTAGTGACTCCAGGAGGATCTGCTCCATGATCTTTCCAGGCACAGAGGTGAGACTGACTGGCCTGTAGTTCCCTGGTTCCTCCTTCTTTCCCTTTTTGAAGATGGGGGCAATGTTTCCCCTTTTCCAGTCTGTGGGGACTTCACCAGATTGCCATGAGTTTTGAAATATAATAGAGAGTGGTTTAGCAACCTCATCTGCCAGTTCTCTCAGTACCCATGGGTGTATCCCGTCGGGTCCCATGGACTTGAAGACTTTCAGGTTCTTCAGATGATCACGAAGCTGATCTTCACTTACAATGGGCAGTTCTTCCTGCCCGTCCCTGGCTTTGACTTCCATAACATCAGGAGTGTGGCTAGAGGCCCTTGCAGTGAAGACTGAAGTAAAGAAGTTATTAAGTACCTCAGCCTTTTCCTCATCACTTGTGACCATGTCACCAGTTTCCTTTCTGAGGGGGCCCACACCTTCCCTAGTCTTCCTCTTCCCATTAATATACCTGAAAAGGTTCTTAGTGTTCCCTTTAATCTCCCTGGCTAGATTCAATTCAAACTCTGCTTTGGCTTTCCTAACCAGGACTCTTGCTGCTCGGGCAGCTTCCTTATATTCCCCCTGTTCTACCTGTCCTTCTCCCCACTTCCTGTAGAGTTTCCTTTTAAGTAATAGTGTGTCCAGTAGCTCCTTGCCCATCCAGGCAGGCCTCCTAGCATTCTTACCTGCTTTTCTCTTTGTTGGTACACAGAGCTCCTGGACACAGAGGAGGTGGTCCTTGAATACTGATCAGCTGTCCTGGGTCCCTCTTCCCTCCAGGGCTTTGTCCCACGACACTTTGGCCAGCAGATCCCTGAAGCGATCAAAATCTGCACGCCTAAAGTCTAGGATCGTGAGCTTGGAATCCTTCCTCCTGATTGCCCTGAGGATGTTAAATTCAACTGCTTCATGGTCACTGCAGCCAAGGCTGTCTCTGAGCCTCACATTGCTTACCAGCCCTTCCCTGTTGGTGAGAACAAGGTCCAGCATGGCACCATTTCTTGTTGGTTCCTCTACCATTTGGAGGAGGAAGTTGTCTTCTATGCAGTCCAGGAACATCCTGGATTGCTGGTGCCTTGCTGTGTTGTCCCTCCAGCAGATGTCCGGGTGGTTGAAATCACCCATGAGGACCAGGGCTTGTGACCTGGAAGCCGCTTCTATTTGCCTGTGGAGGGCCTCATCTGCTTGGATCTGCTGGTCAGGTGGCCTGTAGGAGACCCCCACAGTAATATCTCCTTCCCCTGTCCTGCCTTTAATTTTAACCCATACACTCTCAACTAGCTCATCATCCCTCCCCAGGTGGAGCTCCACTGATTCCAACTGGCTATTGACTTAGAGGGCAACAGCTCCTCCTCTCCTTCCCTGCCTACCCTTCCTAAAGAGTTTATATCCATCTATGCCTGCATTCCAGTCATGGGATTCATCCCACCAAGTTTCAGTAACAGCCACTATGTCGTGGCATCCCAGCAGCACAGTGGCCCTTAACTCATCCTGTTTGTTGCCCAAGCTGCGCACATTCGCATAGAAGCACTTCAGCTGGGCTGGCCCTGTCCTCCTCTTGTGCCAAATCCCCTCGGTTTCCACAGAATGTCCGGATGGATCATTCGTGGCTTGCCTCAGGGCAGCAAGTTGAGAGCCCTTACCATCTCTCCTTCTCTCTACTGCTGGTGAGCTGCCCCTCTGTTTCTCACCAGCCAGCAGGAGACTATTAACCCCTTCCCCCTTCAAATCTAGTTTAAAGCCCTATCAATGAGCCCTGCCAATTCCTGCCCCAGGATTCTTATCCCCCTCTGGGACAAGTGTGTCCCATGAGTTGTTTTCAGCTCAGGTGCCTTGAAAACCAATCCATGATTGTGGAACCCAAAGCCCTGTGGATGGCACCAGCCCCTGAGCCATGAATTGATCTGTCGGCCCTTCCTCAGTGTGTCCTCATCCATTGCTGACGTTAGAGGGATGGCTGAGAACACGACTTGAGCCCCTGATCCCTTTAGCATTTGCCCTAAAGTTCTGAAGTCTTTTTTAATAGATTGTGAGCCTCTCATTGTTACATCATCACTGCCCACCTGAAAGACCAGCAGTGGGTAGTAGTCTGAAGGACTCACGAGGTTGGGAATTCTATCTACAACATCTTTAACTTGGGCACCAGGGAGGCAGCTGACCGCTCTATGAAATTGGTCTGGTCTGCATATTGGGCCCTCTGTTCCCCTCAGTAGGGAGTCTCGTATGACGATGACCCTGCGAGGTTTCTTTTCTGGGTAAGTTTTGATGGCTGGCCTGAGGCAACCTGTCATTGGTGCAGCTTCTGACTTTCTTGAGTCCTCAGCCTCACCAATGACCTGTTCCTCCTGCAGAGCCTCATACCTGTTCTGTAACTGCACTGGAGGCAGCGTGCTGCTCACAGGAGCAGACTTCCTTTGTTTGCACTTCTTTTGTCGGGCAGAGACCTGTTCCCATTGGCCCTGCTCATGTGGGTTACTACAGGGAGGTTGAGAATCTTGCTTCTGGGGAGGTATCAAACTCCCTGTTCCCCTAAGTGTTACCCCCTGTTCTGGTTTAGAAGATATTACGTTATGGGAATCGTCAATTTCCTGCTCACCATCTCTTTTAGCTCTTAGCCTTTCCACCTCTTCTTTTAGTTTGACCACCATGCTCATCAGATCACTGACCTGCTCACACCTGAAACAGCTGCTCCCTCCAGCCTCCATATCGAGTGCCAGGCTCCAGCACTCACTGCAGCCACCTACCTGAACATCTGCATGCTTGTGTATGGTCTCTGTTTGGGTGCCCACTGTCCTTCTGCTAGACTTTGCTCTAGTGGTGACCATCTTGCAGTAACCACCCTCTCCACCCGGCTTTTTTTTTTTTTTTTTTTCCCTGTCGGTGAGAAGCCGAGCTGCACTGCTCAAGCTGCCTCCTCTCTCTTCAGCCACGCGCTGGGTTCTGTTTGGCTTGTGCGCGGTCTCCGTGGCAACCCCTCCCCCAGCTACGTCACTGCCCTCCGGCAAGTAGGCAATCCGAGCCCCCTGCCCCTCCTCCTCTCTTCTGGGAAGTCCCGAGCCACCAGCCCCTTACCGCCTGAAAAGCAAGGGAATCAAAGGCAAATGCCAAACTCCCAGAGCTGCGCTGCTCAAGCTTCCTCCTCTGTCTTCAGCCACGCGCTGGGTTCTGATTAGATAGTGTTGGATGAGATTTATTAGATAGTTGATTAGAGAGTTGATTAGATAGTGTTGGATGGTAAGTTGGATTCGATGAACTCGAAGGTCTTTTCCAACCTGGTTAATTCTATTCTATTCTATTCTATTCTATTCTATTCTATTCTATTCTATTCTATTCTATTCTATTCTATTCTATTCTATTTGATTCTATTCTATTCTATTCCATTCCATTCCATTCCATTCCATTCCATTCCATTCCATTCCATTCCATTCCATTCCATTCCATTCCATTCTAACAAGCCCATGCAGCACTACAGGCTGGGGTTGGAGTGGTTGGAGAGCAGCCAGACAGAAAGGGACCTAGGGCTACTGATTGGCAGCTGGCTGAACATGAGTCAGCAGTGTGCCCAGGTGGCCAAGAAGGTCAATGGCATCCTGGCCTGCATCAGAAATAGTGTGGCTGGCAGGAGCAGGGAAGTCATTCTGCCCCTGTACTCAGCACTGGTTAGGTCACACCTTGAGTACTGTATGCAGTTCTGGGCCCCTCATTTTAAGAAGGATATTGAAATTGTTGAACATGTCCAGAGAAGGGCAATGAGGCTGGTGAGAGGCCTCGAGCACAAGCCCTATGAGGAGAGACTAAGGGAGCTGGGATTGTTTAGCCCAGGGAAGAGAAGGTTCAGGGTTGAGCTTATTGCCGTCTACAACTACCTGAAGGGAGGTTGTAGCCAGGAGGAGGTTGGTCTCTTCTTCCAGCCAACCAGCACCAGAAGAAGAAGACGCAATCTGAAACTGTCCCAAGGGAAGTTTAGGCTTCACAGAAAGAGTTGCTGGCCATTGAAATGGGCTGCCCAGGGAAGTGGTGGAGTCACCGTCCCTGGAAATGTTTCAAAAAGGATTCAACATGGCACTTGAAGCCATGGTTTATTAGTCATGAGGTGTTGAGTGGCAGGTTGGACTTGATCTCTGAGGTCTTTTCCAACCTTCTTTTCCAATAAAGAAGGTCTGGTGAGCCTTGCAAGCCCTGATGGTAGTGACCACAGCATGATAGAGTTCAGTATTGTTAGGGAAAGAAGCAGGGCATATAGTAAACTTTCTACCCTGGACTTCAGGAGGGCTGATTTTGTTCTCCTCAAAGATGTACTTGAAAGCATCCTGTGGGGTAAAGCTCTCGAATCATAGAATCATGGAACAGCTTAGGTTGGAACCTTAGGTTGGGACCTTAGACGTCATCTACTCCAATCTCTATGCCATGGTCAAGGATGACTCTCAACTAGATTTGGCCTCTCAAAGCCTCATGCAGCCTGGCCTTGAACACCCCAAAGGAGGCATCCGCAGACTCTCTGGGCAATCTATTCAAGAGTCCACCACCCTCACAGTGAAGAATTTCCTGAGAGTGTCTCTTGCATTATTGCTAGACACCCATACAAAAAGTCCCCCTCCAGCCTTCCTGTACAATATCTTTATCTGCTCTGAATTCAGCAGCAACCTCCCCCCTGCCCCCCATCTTCCCCCCCCCTTCTGTGGCTGTGATGGCTTTGCTGAGCCATCCAGATGCACACACCCCCCGCTTATTTTTCCTCCCTCTCTGTACCTACAGTGTCTTTGCTAGCCAGCCACCTCCCTCCCTCCATTTCCCCCCTCCTTCTCTTTCTGACAACCTATCACTATAGTCTGTGAAAATTGTGTTCTGATTTACATCAACAGTGCTACGTTCATTGCTTCTGATTGTAATGTATTTTAGAGATTTGTTATTTTGATGTTTTTAGTAGTTAAGTTCTACGAGTAAGCATAATTAATAGCAAGTATATAGAAAGTATTAAGTATTTTGTAATTATAGTAAGGTATGCATATTTAGTAATAATATTTGATAATTATAATAAGGTATATTTCTGATTGTAAGGTATTATAGAGATTTGTTATTTTGATGTTTTATTAAGTTTTACTAGTAACCATAATGAATAGTAAGTATTTAGTATTTATAAGTATTTATTACTTAGTAATTCTAGTATGGTATAAGTATTTAGTAATGAGTTCAAATTTTAAGTTTTTGTTTTGGTTCGAACCTTCTTTTTTCTTTGATTTTTTTCTCTGTGTGCCATGGCATTTTGAAAGACCTCTAACATTGTTTTGTTTGTTTCTTTTTAGACATTGATTTGATAATTTAATTTTAATATAGTTCTTTATGTTTTTGAGGATTTTTGGTATTAGCATAAGTTAAGAGTATGATATAGGAATATTATAGAATTTTTTTTTTTAAAAAAGGGGAAAAAAAGAATGCATATTTTATATGCAATAGCTAACCCATGTCAACACCTGGAAACACCAGTTTTGCAACACAGTACTGCAATCATCTCAACAAACAACCGCATAAGAATTAAGAGGATGGGACAAAGAGTTTTTCCCATTAAGCTGAAAATCACCAGACCTACCTAACAGTGATCACAATGACTGTTATAATAATCTGAGATAAAAAGCATCAATCAGAAGAATGTACCAAAAAACTTCTGAATTAGGACTGAATATCATGATTGCTTAATTGTTGTGTGATTAGAAAAATGTTCACATAGATTTATATGTTAACTCACCAGTTTGTCATAATTTTAAATAGTTAAAAGGAAAGTAAAATTTAATTATAGCACAAAAGACGTTTTCATTTTAGGTTATAGAAAACAAAAAAAAAAAGGGGAATTTAAGCATTATGTCACACAAAAGAATGGTTAAAGCATATTATGTTCTCAAATTTTCATTTTATAAGTGGTTTCTAAATGTGATTTAACAAAATTTGTAGAAGACATAAGAATTCTGGAAGTTTTAGCTAGGAGAAATTTGAAAGAAAAACAAAGAACATTAGGCCAAAGTTAGTATCAATAGGACTCAGTACCTTTCCTTAGTAAAAACAAAGTAGCAACAGATGAGCATTATTGGGATGGGTAAAAATACATTATTGTGTTATGTTCAATTTTATATCGGGCAAAGCAATGAATATTCAGGATATTATCTTTGACTCAGCAAAGGAGCCTTTTCACTCTTGCTGTTTACCTGCAAGTATTTTCTTTATTTATAGAGATGGAGCCTGGCCAATTTTATCTTTATGGATCAAGGATAATCTTGCTGACATTAAATAATTTTATGATTTTTGAGCATCTTAGAAAAATGAAAATGTAACATACCTTTAAAGCAGATTGTAAGGGACAGTGCTGAGGATTGGGTTTGCTGTGTTTGTGGATCTTTGTGTCTTGATCCCTGTGTATTCAGTCCTAATCAGGTCTTCTTTGTTAGTGAGAAGAGTGAAATGTGAAAATTGGAACTAGTAAGATCTGAGTTCTTCTTTGAGAGATCAGGCAGGTAGCAGAGAGGTAAGTTCTTTGAAGTGAGTGAGTAAGTGAGGATGAAACTTTCTGTCTGAAAAAGCAACTGTTCTGTTTGTGTTCTGACCTTGTAAGGTAAGTGGAAAGGAATGTGAACTTATTACTCAGATGTATCTGGGAATTTTGTTATCTTTAACCATATATTATGCCAGTTCTGTTAGAATGTTCTAATTAGCTCAACCTGAGCATTGTGTCTTTTATGGATTACATCAGTTTGACATGCTGCATTACAGAACTTCTGCTTTTGCTTATAGTTAGTTTTAACGAGCCTTGCTTTTATGTATGTAAAGAATGTTAGAAAGGTCAATCAAAAGTAGTGTTCTATTAGAAAACAGAAAGGTGTAACTTACACTGGATGGTTGGAAACTTATCCAGTTCCACATGCAACTGCATGTAACACCATTCTTGGTCTGGAGAGACAAATCCTGTGGAGACATGGAACTCCAGAGAGAACTGAGTCAGACAATAGAATTCGTTTAAAAAACAATCTTGTGAAAAACTGGGCCAAAGAGCAGGGCATCAGGTGGATATTCCACATTCCCTACTATGTACTGGCTGCAGGGAAGATTGAATGCTGCAATGGTTTTCTAAAGAGCACTCTCAAACCAATGTGGGTTGGATCTTTAAAAAACTGAGACAAACATTTAACACAAGCAAGCTGGCTGGTAAATAGTAGAGGTTCAGTGAATCGAGCTGGACCTGCACACTCAGATTTGCTACAAAAAGTGGAACGTGATAGAGTTCCTGTTGTTAGAGAAAAGAATCTGTTAGACAAAACTCTTTGGGTATTTTCTCCTCCAGGAGAGGCCAAACGTTTCCAAGGGTTGGTTTCTGAGGAAGGTCCTGGTCACATTTGTTGGGTAATGCAAGAGAATGGTGAAATTCAGTGCATTCCACAAAGAAATCTAACTTCAACTGAGAGAGTTTGAATTCAGAGTGTTATACAGCTACAACGTTGTGCCCAAAGGAAGAATCCATGAGGAATCTACAGTGCATAAACCCTAAGAAGCCTGAGAGTTCTGAGAGACCCTGTTCCTTTGCTTCCCTGTGGCTGCAGAGAGACAAATAGTTTTCTGTTTTGTGTTTCCCAGTTTTCTTTGACTTCTGAATCATTTACACCTGAGGACAACCAGAAAGGACTGTGAATTTTATTTGTTCATTGTAGATATTATTTTAGATTAAATGGATAGTATTAACAGCCAATGAAATTGTTTAGAATGGGTGGATTGTGGCAGTTTCAGATTTTGCATTTAAAAGTTGCAGATTTTTGAGCAGAAGAGTGAAGAAGTATAAACAATTCACAGTTGGTGTAAAAAGTAAAACAAGAGATTATTCTAAATGAATGTCTTATTTTATTTTTTTTTTTTTTTTGTTTAGTGAACAGTACTCTCTAACGTCTTTTTCTCCCTTTCTTCTAATTAGAGGGAAGAGGGGGAGGGGATGTTAGGGGAGAAGTAGGGCTGTTTCCCACATTCAGGGGCATTTCCATGCTGTTTTCTGACTGTAAATACCTGTATAATATTGTAAATACTGTATATTTGTACATATTCATTGCATTCCATTGGAGACTGTAGTTATTGCTTGTAAATATGTCTTCCATTTGCTTTCCCAATTGAGTGAGCTTAGCTTTTGTTAATGCTGGTGGGCCAAACTACCACACTGTGATGAATATACTGGTGATTTGTGTTAAAATTATAAGACTTAGAGTGCACTGGGATTAAGGGTCAGGATCTTGTGAGGCCTGTTTAGAGGGTAAAGGGAAAGAAACCTATCTTGCAGACTTGCAAGGATACTGTCTGGTTAATTGGAGACATCACGGCTGAGAAGGAGCTGTCTTAAAGATAAACATTCAGAACTAGGAATTCGTTTTCTTCAGATAAGAAGCCTGCACAATTGAGCATGCGTGAAAGTGGATGCTTTGACCCTTACCACACTGAATGTAGGGAGAAGGGATTTGACCATCTATTCTAAGACTAATTATCATATGCCCGCCTTCTATTTAGCATAAGTTTGCTTATGTAGATGATGTAACTATATAAGATGAAGAAAACTATTGGAAGGTTGCTTTTTGGGTGAAGTTTTGTACCCTCACACGCCCAACCAGTTGCTTTGCTTGCTTTTATTGCTTTTATTGTCTTTTTACGATCTTTTAGTGCCAATAAATCTGTTACCAAAAACTTTTAATTGGAGTCATCTATAACAACACCATCTTAAGTTCACTTGCTTCTTTTCAGCTGTTTTATCACATATAATTATTGTTATCCCTTCTTGCATTTTAAAGAATTTATTTTTTTCATCCTTAGGGGTTTAGTCTATTATTTAAAATTCTGATTTCACTCAATTACAAATCTCTTAGAAGCAGACGTAAGCCAGTTAGAGGGTAGAAAGGCTCTGCAGAGGGACCTCGACTGACTGGGCAGATGGGCAGAATCCAATGGGATGGCATTTAACAAGTCCAAGTGCCAAGTGCTGCACTTTGGCTACGGCAATCCCATGCAGAGCTACAGGCTGGGGTCGGAGTGGCTGGAGAGCTCCCAAACAGAGAGGGACCTGGGGGTGCTGATCGACAGCCACCTGAATATGAACCAGCAGTGTGTCCAGGTGGCCAAGAGGGCCAATGGCATCCTGGCCTGCATTAGGAATAGTGTGGCCAGCAGGAGCAGGGAAGTCATTGTGCCCCTGTACTCTGCTTTGGTTAGACTGCACCTTGAGTCCTGTGTCCAGTTCTGGGCCCCTCAGTTTAAGGAAGACATTGAAACACTTGAACATGTCCAGAGAAGGATGGTGAGAGGCCTTGAACACAAGCCCTATGAGGAGAGGCATAGGGAGCTGGGATTGTTTAGCCTGGAGAAGAGAAGGTTCAGGGGTGACCTCATTGCCCTCTACAACTACCTGCATGGTGTTTGTAGCCAGGAGGGAGTTGGTCTCTTCTCCTAGGCAACCAGCACCAGAACAAGGGGACACAGTCTCAAGCTGTGCCAGGGGAGGTTTAGACTCGAGGTGAGGAGGAAGTTCTTCACAGAGTGAGTCATTCGTCATTGGAATGGGCTGCCCAGGGAGGTGGTGGAGTCACCGTCCCTGGAGGCGTTCAAGAGGAGATTGGACGTGGCACTTGGTGCCATGGTCTAGTCATGGGGTCTGTGTTGGTAGGTTGGACTCGATGATCCTTGAGGTCTCTTCCAACCTTAGTTATACTGTGATACTGTGATACTCAATAAAGTTATTAAAAAAATGCCTCCAAGAGAGGCTCTTGATCTTTTCATCTTCATTTTTGTCCCTTATTTTTTTTTTTCCTTATCAAATATAAATGGACTTAATTTGTAACATTCAGCATCTGAATTATACACACTCAAATCCATTTTCTGTGAAACCCCAAGACTTAGTTAGAGACAATCTCCAGAAAGCAGAGAAACTATTAAGGCTAGCATTGTCATTATTATAGTGTTTGATATTAGCATTATTACCATAATTTTAATCAGTGTCGTATCTTGTTTCTCACACTGGTAATTGATGATGATACTGAAATAATGAGGGAAACAAGACTCTGGAATATTCATATTTGGGTCAACATTTCCTGAAAAAACCTTCTTTGAGGACCAAGATATATTTAATGAACTGTCTCACAGTTCAGGTCAATAGACAGTATCGTGACAACACTTTATTTGGCTGAGATGGAGCTAATTTTCCCCATAGAAGCCCTTATAGACATGTGCTTTATAGTGGTACTAGAAAAGATGTTTTGGGTACTGCTGAGCAGTGTTTGCATGTGGGCCCTCTTCAACGTTTCTCCATCACCAATAGAGTGAGAGTGGGCAAGATCTTGGGAAGAGACATAGTCAGGACAGCTGACCCAAACTGGGTAAAGAGATCACAGTATCACAGTATCACTAAGGTTGGAAGAGACCTCAAAGATCATCGAGTCCAACCTGTCACCACAGACCTCATGACTAGACCATGCCACCAAGTGCCATGTCCAATCTCCTCTTGAACGCCTCTGGGGACAGTGACTCCACCACCTCCCTGGGCAGCACATTCCAATGATGAATGACTCTCTCAGTGAAGAACTTTCTCCTCACCTTGAGCCTAAACTTCCCCTTGAGACTGTGTCCCCTTGTTCTGGTGCTGGTTGCCTGGGAGAAGAGACCAACCCTTTCCTGGCTACAACCACCTTTCAGGTAGTTCAGAGGGCAATGAGGTCACCCCGGAGCCTCCTCTTCTCCAGGCTAAACAATCCCAGCTCCCTCAGCTTCTCCTCATAGGGCTTGTGCTGAAGGCCTCTCACCAGCCTTGTTGCCCTTCTCTGGACACGTTCAAGTGTCTCAATGTCCTTCTTAAACTGAGGGGCTCAGAACTGGACACAGTACTCAAGGTGTGGCCTAACCAATGCAGAATACAGGGGCACAATGAATTCCTTCTCCTGCTGGCCACACCATTCCTAATGCAGTCCAGGATGCCATTGACCTTCTTGGCCACCTGGGCACACTGCTGGCTCATGTTCAGGTGTGTGTCAATCAGCATCCCCAGGTCCCTCTTTGTTTGACAGCTCTCCAGCCACTCTGACCCCAGCCTGTAGCTCTGCATAGGGTTGCCGTGGCCAAAGTGCAGCACCTGGCACTTGGACTTGTTGAATGCCATCCCATTGGATTCTGCCCATCTATCCAGTCAGTCGAGGTCCCTCTGCAGAGCCCTTCAACTCTCTAACTGACCAACATCTGCTCCCAACTTGATGTCATCTGCAAATTTGCTGATGTGAATCAACAAACATAAAATCACCTTTGCTCCTCGTCCAGACAATAGCTGCCCTGGAAGACCAGGGGATGGTGGAAAGATGTAACAGAAATGTGTAATAGGCAGATGCCACTGGTATCAATGCTCTCTGGAATGTGCACAGACAAGATCATCTCTACCTATCAGCTACCCTGGCAAGGGCGGATGGTGAAAAAGACATGATGGATTCACCACCCTGCATGGTAAGCCCCTGATGTCTATTGTGTGTATGGACAGGTAAAATGTGAAGGAGGATGTGGAGACCCCCTCCTCCACTGGATGCCTGTAAGCACACAAGGAATACACAGGAGGATTCCCTGGGGACAAGACCTGGACACATACCTAAAAGAGCCTATGATTAAAAAACTGTATAACAGACCTGACTGATGCCTACTCAGGAAAAGAAAATACAAAGAGAGAAAAAGACACAGAAGACACCATGCTGACTGGAAGCCGTCTAGGAAACATCAAAGCCGTACCCTAAGTTTTGCCTGCTGAAACTCATGGAGGAGAGAGAAGACCTCTTTGCTGAAGAGACCGCATGTTGGAGACTGCCTAGAGAAGGACTTGGGATCTCTACCTCCCCTCCTTCAGGAAGGACAGCACAAGCCAACAAAGATGATGCAGCAGCACCCTTCCACATACCAAAATCATATTGGGGCTGGACAAAGGTTGGTAATATAATGCCTTTCCTGCTCTCTCTTTCCCTTCTTCTGTTCCTTCCACTTTATTCTGTTAATAAATAGCCTCACTGATGACATTTTGGCCTTGTTTTTGCCTCTAATTTCATAACACTGGAATGCTCAACAACAACTGAGTCTCTTCCCACCCTCAGACCAAGACAGCCCCTCACATCAAGAAATATATTGAGGTGATGGGGTGGGTTCATAGGACAGTGACAGGACTGGTGAAGGGACTGGAAGGAAAATTTTATGAGGAAAGGCTGAGGGAGCTGGGTTTGTTTAGCGTGGGGAAGAGGAGGCTCAGGGGGGACTTTATCCTACTCTACAACTACCTGAAGTGAAGTTGTAGTAAGGTGGGAGTCAGACTCTTCTCCCAGGCTATGCTTTCTTGTGACAAGACAAGAGGGCATGGCCTGAAGCTGCACCAGGAGAGGTCTGGGCTATATGTTAGGAAGCACTTCCTCATGTGATTAGACAATGCAATGAACTGCCCAGGGAGGTAGTGGAGCTGCCATCCCTGGAGGAGTTTAAGGAAAGACTGAATGTGGCTCTTAGTGGCATGAGCTAGTCAGTGTAATGGTGTTAGGTCATAAGCTGGACTTGATTTCAGAGGTCTATTCCACCCTCAATAATTCTGTGATTCTGTGATCTTACATAAGATTTCTTCAAGAAAGAAATGTGCATCTTGCTCGTACTCCTGTTTTAAAAGTTAGAACTTTACATAATTCTGTAGGAGAAACATTGTGATCTGCACAGCAGTGTCAACACTAGACCACATCCCTACCTATCAGATTCAGGTTTAGTAGAAATTAATTACATTTTTACTCCAAATAAAATAAAGTTGAGGTAATTTAGATGTGCACAGTAAATCTAACATATTGGGGGCACTCTCTCTGTATTGTTTTTAGACTTGACCAGGTTTGAATATCTGAAGTTTTTTCTTTGATTTGTCTGGTTTTACCTCACATAGTAATCTGGGATGTCCAGGTTTCTTCCTATCACCAGGCAGAGAAAAACTAAGTTATATTTTCATCTTTAACTCTTACTTCTGAATATTACTGAAGTGCTATGCAATTTGTGTGTATAAGCCACAATGGATCTGGGAATCCTAAAAGAACACTACTGGTAGGACATAGAATAATTTTGTTCTCAGAAAGCTATTCATTACCAAAGCCATTTAGCATTACAAAATTTACTAAACAAAGGCTTTGTAGGTATTTCAGAGCTCAAACTTAGGTCCCCATATCCTCTCACTCATTTATTTACTGTCATTGAAACCTGCTTTGAAAGATTCAGTCTTGAAAATACTCTTATACAACAATAGGTTAGGATGACCTCTTTATATTTTTATTGTTGTTTGTTTATGTTAAGGTAAATAAAAAGAGATTGGCTTTAAAAACACCTACAACTTGTCAAGTAAAACTGTGGTAGACATTGCTTAAATGCAGCTACTCTGAACTAAATCACTGAATGTCAGTTAATTATAACTTTCTTTGTGGTAAGCCCCATCCATGTGCCTCAGAGTTAATGAAGTAGAAACCAATTTTAAAGCATTTCTGTATTAATCTGTGAGAAAATATTGTTAAAATTTCCAATGTTGTAATTTCTAGAATGTATAATAATGAAAATCCATACATCAAAGTCTATAAGATTAAAAATCTTGTCATTGTTTCATTTCAGACATAACATTTATAGTGCATCCTAGTTCTTTGAGAAATATCCAGTAGATTGTTAATAATTTGGGAAAATTAGTCATCATCACTTTGTCAAAGGAGCCAACAACTCCTATTTAATTTAGGTAGTTGAGACCTAATAATGAAGCAGTGGTGTCATTCTGCTGAATTCTGATGTAACACTTGACATGAAGCACTGTCAGCACCTGTGAAATCTGACTTGTCACTTGGAAATCCAGAAGAGTAACTCAACACTTCCTCCCCCTCCCCCAACTAACGAGAGGTCAGTTTTAAAAAGGATGGGCTATTATCTCTTATCTCTTCTTGATTGCTGACACTTTGATGTAGATCTTAATAAATTTTAATTACTGCTCAATAATAATTACCTATTTTCTGAAGTCATTACTTGTAACTATGTTTCAAGATTTATGTTTTCATGTGGATGAACTGTAACCATGAAACTTGTTAAAAGCAACGGAGAAATCCAATAAGTAAACATATCTCCTGTCTACCACTTAATGCAATTAAACCAGGTAAGCTAGAAGGAGTAGCTTAGCCCTTTAAAAAGATTATCTCCTGTATTTCAGAAGAACAGTTCAGACTTTAAAATAGTTGTCTAAGCAACGTTTTCTCTTATCCCATATACATACATGTATACACATAGGTATATATACTCACACATTTAAGTATACACAACAAGAACTTAAAAGTGAAAGAAAATTAACAAAACCATTGAATTTCAGAAATCCTCAGCTGATACATTAGTAAGTACAAGCTTGAATGATTTGTTTGCTAAAGAAGAGTTTGTGAAACTTCACTGTGGGGAAAAAATGTTGTATTTTTATCTCTTTCATCAAAACATTTCCCCTTTATTTTTAAAAGCCTTTGTATTTCTTGTGCTACAAATGAAAAAGTAGTTAAAAAATGAAATGTGTGAGTGAATTAATTTGAAATTTTATTAAAAGGTGAAATAATGCTAATCTTTGTGGTCTATACCAGATCATTCTGTTTCTTGTAGCAATCACAGGTCAAATCGAAATGCATGGAAGTAAGACTATGCAACATATAAACCAAAAATGATTAAGGAAGTATTTATGATATGCTTGTATTAGAAATTATTTATGTTAATTTTCAACACAGAGATACCTTTTTAGTAACTGATTTAAGACTGAGGTTAAGCCCCTTTGACATATCATCAAATCTCAGCAAGGAGACTCTCACTGAAATGAATATATATTCATTCAAGAAGAGAGTGAGAAATGGTAAAACAAAATGTGGTTTATGGTATTACTGTGTGGAGGGAGAACAACATGATTCTGAAATTATCATATCAGAAATTTGAAAAGGTCTTACTGCTACCTGCTACCAATATATACACAAATCCTGCAAAGCACAACTATCTGTGATGACAAAGCTTTAAGTGTGAAATATATTTTTTAAAGTATAAGGTAGAGGAAGAGCAACGGGGTACAAATTCAGAATCAGCGTATTTTAAAGCTTTGCCTCCCTTTTGCCAGGAATTTTAAAGACAAAAGCAGTACTCTTTAAAAAAATAAAAAAGGAAGACAATTTTCATGTGTTCTATAGTTTTTAGTGAGATGGTCACATTCAGTCTTCTGCATGGAGATGAGTGACATGATATCAGTGTATGGAACATCATTGACAGGATGCAGCATGTCTTTGATTTACAGGGAAATTAACTTATCCACAGAGGGGATTTTTGTCATCCTATTTCAGTAAATTTAACAGAAAATAAAATCATTGATTTGTTTACAGATAGTCATCATCAAATTGTTGCACTAAAATGCATAGTACTCTTTAATGCTTAAATATTTACTCAGTTACAAGACAGTAAAATGTCAGTAATTAGTCTAGGACAGTCTAGGACTCATTTGGTTATAGAATATGCTAGATAAAAAGCATTTCAGTTGCAAATGATTCTACAGATGCTTCACAAGAATGGTGGTTTTTTGACTCTTTCAAAAAGAAGCTGGATGGCTTCTTCTCTCAGGATTTAAGATTGTACCCTTCTCTGGGAACAAAATGTGCTGGTCATAATTGTTCTATTTTTTGTCTTGGAGACTGACAAAAGCATTGACCTATCACCAGTGTTATTTTCACAGCAGACCTTGATCTGGATTTTTCTAAAACAAATTATTAACGCATAAGTGTTTGCAATTTAAGATTTTTTTTTCTGCACAAACCTCTTGGATACAGTTTTCAGCAACAGTTTGTGCAAACTTGGCAAAAGCCAAGAATATTTAACAGGATACAGATGGTACAGCAGAAAGCAATATCCAGAGATTTGGGTTACTTGAGTGCTCTTTAGCCTTCTACCAGCTGCTTTGGCTCAAGTGTGAATAAAGACCTTTTAAGAATCAATAAACCTTATGTTGTGCCTAAGCCATGCCCACCCACCCAAAATTGACACCAAAACCAAAAGAAACCATATGGTTTTAAGTGTATTAATGAACAGGGCACTATAGACTCATACTGAAAGTTAAATATGTTAATTTTTTATCATCAGTTGCTTCCACATTGAAAATTTCCATCAGCTATCTAATATAAAGAAAAGTACTTCTCTCCAGATCAGTTGTAATGGTAACAGAAAATAAGTGAGACAGAAAATGCCTGAGGCTAAAGGAAAACAGAAGAGGCACTTAATTTCTCTCTTTACAAACCATAATAAAATCACAGTCAATAGATTTTAGTTATTGGAATCATAAAACAACATGAGATGCAGTTAACAATGAAGTCCTTTGAGGCTATAAATGCTTTGTATGGTGTACTCAGCTTATAATGAACGATTACTAATTACAAGGCTCAGATTATATTGCAGAAGTGCTGAAATCCCAATGTAATTGAACAGAGAACCTTGAGCAATGTCTTCTTTATGTTTTTCCAGTAGCCTGCATTTTCCAGCAGCCAGCATTTGATGAATTGATCTTCAAGTTCCTAATAAATGCTAAAACATAAGTGATGGAGTAGATTCCAACCGTAAATGGATTCCTAGAGCATTAGATGATGGAGGCAATATCCTAACAATGCCACATGTTTTTCTTTAATATTGACTTATTACACTCAGAGAATTGTGCAGCTGTGTATATCAAGCATAATATCACTGCTGCTTTCAGACTATATACAGTTGTACAATCTTCTTTAAAAAAAAAAGTCTACAAAACAAGCAAAAAAACCCCATCAAAATGAAACAACAAAGACAACAACAGCAATACAGATACTAAACAAATCTACCACATAATAGCAGTACTGACAAAGCCATCCCATCCAAAATTGTTATCAATATTTTTACCATTCTATTATCACTCCTTCCTCCACCTTTGTTACCTTTCAAGTAATCTATAATTACTTTTCTTCTACGTAGTCCCTCAGGATATTTCCTTTAAGGTCCCCTGCTACTCATGCTATCCTACCACTTTTTCAACCAGATATACTTGCAGAAACCCACAGCAGAACACTTTGCTCTGGAAAATATTAATGACATGGCACACTGCTGGATCACTGTCTTTAGAATTTAAAAGAGATAACCACGTGCTAAAGATGTTCTGTAGCAAGTTTGCTCTGTAGGGAGTCACAGATGCTTCTGGCTTATTATTTACACATCCTGAAACAAACTGCATTTCCCTTGGCTTGTTCATATTTGATGCCTAACACTTAGCTAACTAGTTTCCTAACCCTTGAAAACACAGATGATCCAACATCTTCACCCTGCCAAGACAGTTTGAGTCTGTGGAGGAAAGGTGCTGCAGGAGATGTTGGGTCTGTAGAGAAAGGGTGCTGAGGCTTTGGCTGGAGAAGAGATATAGTCCTCTGGGCAGCCTCTTCAGCTCCATGAGTTGCAGCAGGTGGAACTTAGGACACGGAGAGAGGGTTCAGTCTGCTTCTTTCAGGCTCCATGGCCTCTTTTCTTTGGAGCAGCACTGTCCTGGGCTTTTCCTTCTCTTGTGCTTTCCTTCTCAGCAACATTGTCCTTCTTCTGTGTTTTCCTTCATCTCCATTTTACGTCTTCTGAGCCAGTAGTTGCTCAAGTCTTTTATATAGTTTTTAGTCCTTAGGTATGTGTCCAAGCATTGTCCCTCAGGAAAATCAGGGGCCAGGAAATCATCCTTAGGTAAGTATCCAGGTATCGTTCCCCAGGAAATCCTTCTGTGTATTCGTATGTGTTTGGTCAGGGATCTGGATGGGGGGGGGGGGGGGAAAGGGGTGTGTCCTCTGCCTCCTCCTTCTCCATCTACCTGCCCACACACTCATTACACATCAGGAAACAGGTGGTGAATCCATTGTCTCACTCTTTCCAGGGTACTTGATGGGTGGAGATTATCTTGTCTTATGAATATTCCTGAAGGTGGCCTCGGTCCATTGTTGTCAGGCCAGCTGCGGTCCAGTGAGCAATGTTATCTTTGCACCTTCCAAGAGTCATTCCAGTGGCTCTGCCCAACATATATCAGCTATTGTCTGAGCAAGCAGCAAGTGATTTTATCTTTGTTGAGTTACACCAGAAGACACAAGCTTTTAGTCTCACAACTCTGCTTTCAGTTCTGCCTCCAGGCTGAGCAGATCATTCACCTGGCCACAGTGAGCACACAGATGTTGTCTCTGTCCACTGGAACTACCAACAGGCTCAGGCATTCATTGCAGGTGGAGACCTGGACAGATGTATGTTTCTGGGGGAGTGTTGCTTATGTCCTCACATTCCTTCTGGCAATGGGTCCTGATTCAGTAGAGACTATGTCTGATTCCTCTTCTGAATAAAACTGCTAGCATTCAGCACATATTGTGACATTAATATCATATTACATATTCTAATTTGATACAATTAACCTTTCATAATTGCTTTAAAGACCTTCTCCAACCATGCAAATATTACTTCATTAAAGGAATGACTGATGAAGTGTAGAACTAGAGGCAAACCTTCAAGGAACCAATTACATTGTCTGTATAGAGATAGTATTTTCCTCATAAACTTTATGTCAATTTTTTGTCTTTATATATATAAATGCTTTAAAAAAAAATATTTCTTTTGTGAAGATTTCCCAAAGGGACTCTGATTTATGAATAATTTGCCATATATTTTCCATTCTTCCACAGATTTTTATAACTGAAAATCATTACCCAAAGTTACATGTTTGTTTGCCCCTCTTATCCTTTTTATTAGAGCTAAGAGATGCACTGAACACTTTCATGGGATAGGAGGGTGGAGTGGAGAAAGATGATAAAAACAGAATGCAGTTTGCAATTACATATTCAAATTAAGGTAACCATTTACAAATGTTGTGCTTCATTCCCAACACATGCTAATACAGACAGAAAGAGATAGCACAGATGTATTCCCAGTAAGAGGATCTGGAGAAAGTGGCCAAGTGGCAGACTCATCAAGATTAATCATTTAAGAAGAGTGAAACCTCTACATCCTTGTATGAACCTGGAATGACATAAGCTACTTTCATCACATTTCATGCCACAGAACTCTATTTAATCAAAAAGGGGACAGTTATAGAAGAAAGATAGTGTCCTGGTATTACTGGGACAGAATCACAGACCAGCTATGGTACGTAAGCTGTTAGCAGTTTCAAGTCATCCAGGACAGCTGACCCAAGCAACCTCGCAGGTGTATCCCAGACCATAAAGGTCATGCTTAGTATAAAAGGAGACCAAGCTCCTCTTCCTTTTCCTCTTCATTTCCCTTTTGCTTCTCTTTGTTTGTGGAGAGATTTGCTCATCATTCTACTCCCAAGGACTGCTTTTCTTATTTTTGTGACTGCTGTATATTCACTGGGCTAAGTGTAACTTTGTAAAATTTATATTGCCTTTACTATTAATTTTACTATTTCATTAAATATGCTTTCATTGCAATCCATGATTCTCCTGTCTCTTTCCTGATGCCTTTCCCCAGCTGTTAAGGGGTCATCACGTGACAGAGAAACTGGTATAATTTAGCCTTGAATACAGTCTACATGTAGACTGGTCATCTGGCTAGTTTGTACTTTTCTGTAATATATCAGAACTTAAATGGTAAGTAAACCTGCTTGTATGCATTCCTGTGTGATCTAGTATAGGTGATCCTGCTCTACCAGGGAAGTTGTACTAGATTGTCTTCTAAGGCCCCTTCCAGATCCTAACATTCTGTGATTCTGTGTCATTCAGTAAATTCTTATAAGTGCCTTGAGAGCCAGACCTGCTCTTTAATCTGTGAAAAAGCCTTCCAATGTTAACGTTTCTGTTGAAGTTCCATATGACTCTCAAGTTTCACATTAAATTATTTCAATATAAGATATGGCACAAAAGTGAGTGCATTTAGATCCACTGAACTAATCAATCTTCCCTAAGAGTCTAACTGAACCTTTAAGTTTCAGAAAAATTTCCATGAATCTTCTAACCTGCAGATCTAAGCTATTAAAAGGGTCATGAATATGGTGGAATATGGAGAAGTATCATTCACAACATACTTGAATTCTGATAAACTTAAATTTATTTTAAAATTTTTTAATTTAATATTTTGCTTTTATTGGAATTTTTTTGGTTTAAATTTGTAAAAAAAAAATAAATATGAGGTGAGTGTGCATCAACAAACCTGTTAATTTGTTAGCAGGTCATCCAAATTCTAAGATAAAAGGAATGTATGATTCAAATGACTGTTTATTTGTCTCAGGCAACAACAGAGATAGAGTAAATCTTTCTGAATCACTGACGTCCAGTTTTGAGAATAAGATGCTTGTCTTAGTCCTATTGGCCGTATCTACCCATACTTCAACCAAAATTAGTAAAGATAGTTACATGACAACTTTTCTTACGAGTGTGCATTTGCCTTGCAGAGAAATGAAACACAGACTTAAGGTGTAAAACACTTACACATCTACCTACTGCCATGGAAGTATGATTTTATGATTCTTGAATCATGAATAATCATAGAATCATGGTTTTGGTTGGAAGGGATGTTAAAGAATACCTAGTTCCAACTCCCTGCCTTGGGAAGGGACACTGTCCGTTAGTGAGGCTGCTCAAAGCACACCCAACCTGGCCATGAATGTTTCCAGGGAGGGATCATCCACAACTTCCCTGGACAACCTTTTTCCAGTGCCTCACAACTCTCATAGTAAAGAACTTCTTCCTTGTATCTAAGTCTACCCTCTTTCAGTTTAAAACCACTTCCCTTCATCCTATCACTAACCCCCTGTAAAGAATCCCTCACCATCTTTCCTGTAGGTCCCTTTTAAGTACTGTGAAGCCACTGTAAGATCTCCCTGAAGTCTTCTCAAGGTTGAAAAATCCTAACCCTCTCAGCCTATCCTCATATAGAAGGTGCTCCAGCCCTCTGAATAGGTATTGCAGAACTTCCATGTTCACAAAAGAATATAATAAGAACACCCACAGAAATATGTTGCTTTTCACAGTTAATTACTGCATCACCTCCAGTAAGAAACTGTACTTCACAAGTTCTATTTTGCACAGTATAAAAACCAATCATGAAGTAAACTGAATGAGTGCCCTTCAGAATACTGAATAGCTGCTTATAAAATCTTCCATTCAGTTCAAAACATAATCTATGTTACACATCAGGTCCCAAGCAACTTATGTGGAACCTTGAAAACTTCTGAGTGACACAAATGGTTTTGACACTTTAACTTTTTTGAAATCACATAGATTATTACAATGTGAGGTATTCCATTAATTGCTCCAAATCTGCATAAAATATTTTGCAGGAGAAAGAAAGAAATCACATTTATGCCAAATCAATATTTTAATTATTCCTGTGTGTTAGTTTCAGGCTATGCAATGAAAATTTTCCACAGACTTTGAACAGAAAGTGGTCTCTCATGTGACACAAAATCAAATGAAAGGTTCATCCTTGGCCAGACAGAAATTGTGTGGTTAGCTCCAATAATCCCAATATACTTTCATTTTTAATATTTTAACAGACATCACTGTGTAGCTCACAGTCAAAATTATTGTTCTTTCATGTGCTACAGAAAAGAATTCTTCAGGCATGAAGGTACAGTAAGTTTAATACATGCCTCATTTCTGGTCAAAACATGGAATCATAGAATCATAAGAGTAGTTAAGACCACTCTCCCCTCACTTTCAAATAGAGCACTGCAAGTAACAAGAATTAGAGGTGTAGAGAAAAAATGCTTCCATGGCAATCCACCTGACGTTGAAATGACTCACAATATCTTGAGTTTATTCTTTCCTGTATTTGTATCATTTTTGCCACTACGCCTTTCCAGGGCAACAAGTGCAGACAATGATTTGGACACATGAGAGATGCATCTGGAGTTACCGTATTGGTGAAATATCTTTCAGAGCTAAACAATGAAGCACACTACTGAGATATAACACCTATTTGCTAGTGGCCTAAACTACAGAACTGTTCAGCTCTTTATGGTTCCTTATGCATTGCTTCTGTTTAAATGTCCAGTTGTCAATTACTTAGAAGATGATACATACCTTAATTCATCAGTCATTGGAAAGGAATTTTTCTTTGGAAGGAATGGACTAGTCTAGGGTTTTGAAAATACAGAGCGAGGGGTAAATAACTGTCTTTTACAGACCATGTAATTCACCAAGAAAATGACTTATGGTTAAAAATCAGTTTTACACAGCTTAGAAAATTTTAAAAACAAAAGAAACCAAGAAACAGCAACACACACACACCCCCCAAACAAACAAACAAAGAAAAAATCCCTTCCCCCAGTAAAAACACCAAAACCCATCTCCTCATGTTTTGGCACTTATTTCTATCCTTTACCCAAGCGTAAATGATTCACTCCATAAGTGGGCTGTTTGCAATTATTTTGCTCTTTAGAAAAATTACCATTTTCTGCTCTCTCCCACAATGCACTGCAAAGCTGAATTTCATAGAACTCATTAAATAATTATTATAAATTATAGACTTCCTTCATATGAAAGATATATAGTTCATAATTAAAAATAAGCCAAAACAAAACCCACAACCCCCCCCGCAAAAAGCTGTGTTATTTATTGTGCATGCACTTTTTATTTACAAGAACTGAAATACGACAGTTTAGTATAATACAAGAAATATTCTCTTATTTTATGAGAACTTTTAAAAAATCTGTAATTAAAATTCACAGCTATGTTTACTAAGTGATAGATTGGTAGGAAAAATCAGTAGACAACATTTTTCAAGAAAATACTTCTTCTGTAGCATAGGAATCTCTTACAGTAAGTGGCTGCATTAACCTGAAAAGATATTTTGGTATCCAGTACACTTCCTTTTTTTTTTATTTTTTTTTTTTTTGGTGGGGTTTTGTTTGTTTGTTTGTTTCACAAATTTCATTTTCAATTGCCTAAAACACACGGTGGCCTCCTATTTTCCTTCATATCACTTGTAGCTTGTCAATGAGTGTTTATGTCATTAGAATTATTAAACATCTGATGCTTCAGAGTCTAATGCAATAAAGATCTCTTAAAACATGCAGCTCTGAACAAGGGTCTGTTTATATCTATAACCATATTATTACTTTATTAGTCATATTTTAATGATTATACATGCTTAGTGATAAAAAGAAAAGCACTGAGTCTTCTTACTAACTAGAAACTTCCATCTCAAGAGGGTTTCAATGAGAATTGTAACACATCACACTCCATGAACAGTTTTTATAAGAGAAGTACAGTGAAACGACTTCTCAAATTCTAGCACAGGAGTTGTAACTAGAAGAGATTTTATACAATGCTTCCAGCTGCAGAGCTAATACAGCAAGGTAAGTGCATAAGAAAAAAAATATTTCCAGTGATAATTTTTAACATAAAATTTTAATGACATAAAATTTATAAGTTATTTACAGACAGAATATTTTTCTTTCCTAACTTGTTTTTCATTCTCATTCTACTGAACTCAGATGAGAGAACCCTTTAGCTTTTACAGATGCATCTTTCATCTGAGGAACAAAAGCTATGTATATAAAAAGCCATACAGAAAGAAAAGATCACACATTCTGATTGTATTGTGTTGGAAGGGAACATCAAAAGCCCTCCTGTGTAATGCTCCTGCAGTGAGGGGCTTCAACCACATCCCAGGGCAGCCACTTCCAGCATTTTACTACTTTCATTGCAAAGAATCTCTTTATGTCATCCTATCACTACAAGCCCCTTTAAACGTTCCTCCACAGTCCTTCTGTAGGTCCTTCTTAGGTTGTAGGAGAAGGGTTATTTTCGGATAGCTTTGGAACAGCTATATTTGGTCTCTGACTTAGAAAAGAGTGTAAACATCTTGTAACTGAAGGGGAAAATTTGGCAGAATGTGGTTGGATGTGTTAGAATATTGGTTTGCTATTTTAACCTATTGTACGCCTTAATTACACACATGCCAGGAGAAAATAACTAATTAAGAAGTGACATGTGCCTTCGAATAGACTACATAACTGCTGTGTAACTGCTGTGTAACGTAATAAACATCTTTACCTGCTAACATCTTGGTCTGGAAGCTGTGTTCTAGGGTAATCGAACACCTACACCCATATTACAAAAAATGGTGACCCACGACATGCACCCTGAGCAACTACAGACTCTGACTTGCACACTGAGTGACTACAAAGAATAAACAACAAGAGGAACCAGGGAATTACAGACCTGTCAGCCTGACCTCCATGCCAGACATTAAGGGGAACGACATCTTGAGTGCAATCACACAGCACTTCCAGGATGGCCAAGGGATCAGGCCCAGCCAGCACGGATTTAGGAAGGGCAGGTCCTGTCTGACCAATCTGATCTCTTTCTATGATCAGGTGACCTGCCTGGTGGATGTCGGGAAGGCTGTGGATGTAGTCTACCTGGACTTCAGCAAGGCCTTTGACACTGTCCCGCACAGCAAACTCCTGGCCAAGCTGTCAGCCTGTGGCCTGGACAGGAGCACTCTGCACTGGGTCAGGAACTGGCTGGAGGGGCAAGCCCAGAGAGTGGTGGTGAATGGTGCCACATCCAGCAGGCAGTCAGTCACTACTGGTGTTCCCCAAGGATCAGTGATGCACCACATCCTGTTCAGTCTCTTTATTGATGATCTGGATGAGGGGTTTGAGTCCATAATCAGTAAATCTGCAGATGACACCAAGTTGGAAGCAGATGTTGATCTGTTAGAAAGTAGGAGGGCTCTGCAGAGGGACCTTGACATGCTGGACAGATGGGCACAGTCCAACAGTATGAGATTTAACACGTCTAAGTGCCAGGTTCTACACATGGGCCACAACAACCCCATGCAGTTCTCCAGGCTGGGGTCAGAGTGGCTGGAGAGAGGCGAGGCAGAAAGGGACCTGGGGTTACTGGTTGATGGTAGGCTGAACATGAACCAGCAGTGTGCCCAGGCAGCCAAGAAGGCCTATGGCATCCTGGCCTGTATCAGGACTAGTGTGGACAGCAGGAGTTAGGATGTAATTGTGCCCCTGCACTCAGCACTGGTTAGGCCACTCCTGGGGTCCTGTGTCCAGTTCTGGGTCCTTCACTTTAAGAAAGATGTTGAGTTGCTTCAATGTGTCCATAGAAGGGCAAGTAAGCTGGTGAGGGGTTTGGAGCACAAGCCCTGTGAGGAGAGGCTGAAGGAGCTGGGGTTGTTTAACCCAGAGAAGAGGAGGCTCTGAGGAGACCCTTTTGCTGTCTACAACTACCTGAAGGGAGGTTGTACACAGGTGGGGGTTGGTCTCTTTTCCTGGGCAACCAGCAGCAGAACAAGAGGACACAGTCTCAAGCTGCACCAGGGGAGGTTTAGGCTGGAGGTTAGGAAGAAGTTGTACACAGAGAGCTATTGATCATTGGAATGAGCGGCCCAGAGAGATCGTGGTGTCACCATGACTGGAGGTGTTTAGGAAGAGACTGGATGGGTTACTTGGTTCCACGGTTTAGTTGATTAAATGGTGTTGGATGACAGGTTGGACTTGATGATCTCGAAGGTCTATTCAAATCTGGTCTATTCTATTCTATTCTATTCTATTCTATTCTATCCTACCCTATTCTATTCTATCCTATTCTATCCTACCCTATTCTTTCTATTCTATCCTACCTGGAAAGGGAGCTGCTCTGGATTTGGCAATGTTCCTCCCCACCCCCTCTGCGGCTACAGAGGTTTTGCTGGGCCTGGCAGTTCCCATCTTCCTTCCCCCCACCTTCTCTTTGTGTTATCTCTCCCTTGTCTGCAAAAACTGTGTTCTGATTTAAAATAACAGTGTTAAGTTTTATTAAGAAAAATATTCCACATTTTGTATGTGCAAACCTGATACGGATAATTATAGCATTATTTCTGATTATAAGGGATTTTGAAGATTTGTTATTTCTATGTTTTTAGTAGTTAAGTTTTAACAGTAAGCATAATGAATAGTGAGTACTCATGATAACTATTTAGTAATTATAATATGGTATATCTAGTAATAATTTACATGTTAAGCATACGGTAATTATTATATACTATTGTAATTAGTAATTGATTATAATGACATGATAATAATAAACATGATCATAGTAATTATATATAAGTGATAATGGGTACATTTAAGTAGAATAAGTTATTCTACGAGTTCGGAATTAAGTTTTTCTTCTGATTTGGACCTTGTGTGTGTGTGTGCTACAGCATTTTGTAAGAGCTCTATGTAATATAGGTGAAGGTTGTGGTAAATATTCTATTCTATTCTATTCTATTCTATTCTATTCTATTCTATTCTATTCCATTCCATTCCATTCCATTCCATTCCATTCTAAATAGGTTTTCACTTACAAAAGCATGCCAAGGAGAAGGGTTGTTTTCAGATAGCTTTGAAACAGCTATGTTTGGTCTCTGACTTAGAAAAGAATGTAGACATCTTGTAACTGAAGGGAGAAACTTGGCAGATTTTGGTTGGATGTGTTAGAATATTGTTTTGTTATTTTAACCTATTGTATGCCTTAATTACACACATGCCAGTAGAAAATTACCAATTGCAATGGGACACATGTGCCTTCTGATAGACTGTATAACTTTGCTGTGTAACGTAATAAACATCTTGGCCTGCTAACACCTTGGCCTGGAAGATGTGCTCTAGGGTGATTGAACACCTACACCCATTATACAACATATGGTCTCCTTGGAGCCTTCCCTTCTCCAGTTAACAGTCCAAATTCTTTCACCTTTTCTTCACAGGAGAGTTATTCAAGCCCTCTGGTCCTCTTTATCACCTGTTTCTTCCATTTCTGAGTGTTGTTAAATATGCTGATCCTGGCCTTCCATTCTCAATATGTCCCAGTCTGCTGGTCTCAACATGGCAAAATGAATTACAACCTAGTAGACTGACTTGTGAGAAGTGGCCACTACTGCAAGCAGGCAAATGGTTTCAAACTGAGGCCCAAAAGGCTATTTATTGAGCAATTTATGCATTTTTTACGTCCCTTTCCCACAGTCTACTGATACTCTTTACACTTACTCTTACATGTGGCTTTTACTATCTACTTTCCCATCCATTCCAGCAATGAGGCATTCTATTATAGCCATCCTCCCATCCATTCTAACATGGATCTGAAGTTAAGCAAAATATCTTATCATCTACTATCCCCTGGGTTCCCACTTACAGCATTCCATTTCTGCCATCCTCCCATATGTTCTCCCACAGATTCAAAGGCCAGCTAATCATCTTGGTGGCAGAATCACCTCTCTCCAGCTGCTGGTTATGCTTCTTTTAATGCAACCCAGGATGCAATTGGCCATCTGGTGTGAAAGTGCATATTGTTGGCTGATGCTCATCTTCTTGTCCACCAGTATCCTCAAATCCTTTTCTATGGGGCTGCTCTTCATTTTGTCGTTCCCCAGCTTGTATTGATATCAAGGATTGACCCTACCTAGGTTCAGGACCTTGCATTTTAACTTATTGAACTGCTTGAGATTCTACTCAGTCCACCTCATAGTTTCATAGTTTCATTCAGGGTTGGAAGGGATCACAAGGATCATCTAGTTCCAACCCCCCTGCCATGGGCAGGGAAACCCTACACTAGATCAGGCTGGACAGAACCTCATCCAGCCTGCTCTTAAACACCCCCAGGGATGGGGCCTCGACCACCTCCCTGGACAACCCATTGCAGGATCTCACCACTCTCATGGTGAAGAACCTCCTCCTCACATCCAGCCTGAATCTCCCCACCTCCAGCTTCATTCCATTCCCCCTAGTTCTATCACTACCTGAGATCCTGAGACCTCTTCAGCCTGTCTAGTACTCTCTGGATGACATCCTGTCCTTCAGTCTTGTTAGGTGCACCCTTCAACTTGGTATCATCTACAAATTTGCTGAGAATGCTCTTCATCTTTCTGCCTGCATCACTGATGAAGATATTGAACAGCACTGGTCCCAGTACAGACTTCTGAGGGACACTATTTGTCACCTGCCTTCATCTGGACATTTTCTTCAACCTCCAAGGCTAAACTGCACTGGACAGAACTGTAGTTTACCCCATTCTTCCCTCTCCCCCTTCATCAGTAGAGAGAAGATAGGCAGAGGAAGGTAAAGGAGTAACAAAAAAGACTTGAAGTTAAAATAATTTTAACCAAAAAAAAAAGTCATTAAGGCAAAAGAAATGTACAGGAATATTGGGAAAGGGATAGATACAGAAATATATACAGAACCAAAATCAGCAATGGACTAGGCCCAGCCACACGGCAAAGCAGCTCTCAGCCAATGGACAAGCTCCTTACCAAGCAGCAAAAGCGAAAACAAGAGAGAGCCCTCTGGAAGTTCCTGCCTCTTAAATACAGGGTATGCAGGAAAGAGAAGTGAATAACATGATACATGATCCAGTGACACCCCCTGGGTTGGTGTTTCCACCCACTGGAATCAAGTTCCAATTTACAGCCCAGTGGTTAACCCTTAACCTACGACACAAAACAAGCCATTGACCACTACGCTCTTGAGCTGATCATCCAACCAATTCCTTATCCACTTCTCAGTCTATCCATCAAATCCATAACTCTCCAGTTTAAAGAGAAGTATGCTTGTTAAGGAATTTATTAAATTTATAATTAAAATATGGCAAATATGTATATGAATTAAAATAGTAATAACTTTTTATTAATATTAAAAAATTCCAAAAACCTATTAAATGGGTTTAATGTACATTTAGAGTATGCATTTACAATGGGAATCTACAGTATTTAGGCAAATATAGCAATTTTAACAATTTTAAGCAAACCAGTAGGAGTATCAGAGACAATTCCCCAGTGCAAAATGATGATCGACCACGGCAGGGGAGCGGGGGGAGACGCAACCAGAACTCTTAAGCCAAAGAGGCACTCATATGGGGAGTGCTGCTGCTGTGTATTAGCCATTGAGGTTTTTTGGGGTGCTCTTGTGCACCAGGCACAGCTGGTTGCTGGCAGGAATGCCACACGATCTTGGGGCTGGTCTGGCTTCAGCAGAAGAGCAGGCTGTTTATGACACTTCTCACAACAGGCTCTTGCATCTTCCTGGGTGAACTGAGGCATGGCAAAGTTCTAGTTGCAAGGGGAAGCAAGGCTGGGCTCCAGCTCCTAAGCTCGTGACTTCTCTAGCTTGCAGGGGGTAGGCTCGTGGCTTTTATCCTAGGCTGTGGACCGGGAATTTGAGGTAAGAAAACTTAAGGCAGCTTCAAGCAAGGCAGGTCCAAGCAGGCAATGCAGATTCAAGCAAGGCAAAGAAAGGGTGACTGGAAATAGTCCTGTATATATATCTTGCCCAAGATTCACAGTATCACAGTATTGCCAAGGTTGGAAGAGACTCTGAGGATCATCGAGTCCAACCTGTCACCACAGACCCATGACTAGACCATGGCACCAAGTGCCACGTCCAATCTCCTCTTGAACACCTCCAGGGATGGTGACTCCACCGCCTCCCCAGGCAGCCCATTCCAATAACGAATGACTCTCTCGGTGAAGAACTTTCTCCTGACCTCGAGTCTAAACTTCCCCTGGTGCAACTTGAGACTGTGTGCCCTTGTTCTGGTGCTGGTTGCTTGGGAGAAGAGACCAACCCCTTCCTGGCTACAACCACCTTCCACCTTTCAGGTAGTTGTAGAGGGCAATGAGGTCACCCCTGAGCCTCCTCTTCTCCAGGCTAAACAATCCCAGCTCCATTCAATTGGGCCAATAGGGCAATTGAAGCCAGCAAACAGTTACCCACTGAAAAGGGGTTCTGCTAGGCTATGGCCATAAAAGGCATAAACATAGGCCTGCTTGGGGAGAAGCAATGGCCAGTAGGAAAGAAACTTGTTTACCAGACATGGTAGGTCCTGTCCCTTTGTTCCTTTTTTCCACATTACCCTGATTTCTGCAGGAACGAAGGACAAGGGGACCATGTCTAGTCACCCCAGAGCTTGTCTAGGTTTGTGCTGGGCCCATTTGGCCCTACCATGACAATCCTGGTAGGGGGGGACTGTATCAGAGGCTTTACAAAAATCCAGATAGATGACATCTATTATCTTCCCTTGTCCACTCACACAATTATGTGATCATAGAAAACCATTACACTAGTGTGACAGGACTTGTCTTTAGTGAAGCCATTCTGGCTGTCTCAAATCACCTTCCTGTCCTCCATGATTAAATGAGGTTTGCTCATGAATATGAAAGACCATGAAGAAAGTTAAGGACAGCTTTGTGAAGAACAAAAAGTAAACGAGAGAACTCATAAGAAGGAAAAAGAAACCAGAGAGCACATTAAGGAGCTTAATGGCCACAAGATCATGATATATAAAGACTCAGTTCTTATTGAGCAGGTTACTTTAAAAGTTTTTTATTTGTGTATCCTTATTATTTACTACATGATTCATTACAAGGAGCGAAAAGCCAAAAGCCCAGAGAGGGTATCTATGTGTCTCCACTGAAGACTTTGATCGATAGAGACAGTTATTCTATTACCATTCAGTAAATATTTTATCAGCTTTGATGTGCTGCAGAAGAGCTCAGTTACTCTCCCTTAATTCTTCCACCTGCCTGGAGAGTATCCTGAAGCCTTTCAATAAGACAGGATGTTTTCACTTTTTCCTTATATCAGTTCTACACTTGACATAAATAATTAAAAATTTGTGGGCATGAAAAGGGAAAGAGTGCTCTCTAGCCTAGAGGTCTGGAATCTCATCAGGGACATAGGATAGTAAGATTTTATCCCCTAATCCACAAATAGTTAATTATTCATGCAAAGTGACATAATATGAATGGAAACAATTGAGAATGTCCCACCCATGGATCCATATACTGTGATGACCTGGGATCTTGTGATGAAGTTAAAATCTCTTCAGTGAAAGGAACTGAATCTCCCATTTCTTCTCCTATTGTTATATGCCTTTTGTCTGTGTTTGTTTGATTCCAAACACTGGAACATGTCCAAAGAAGGGCAACGTAGCTGGTGAGGGGTCTGGAGCACAAGCCCTGTGATGAGTGGCTAAGAGAACTAGGGCTGCTTAGCCTGGTGAAGAGGAGGCTCAGGGGAGACCTTATTGTTCTCTACAACTACCTGAAGGGAGGTTGTAGCCAGGTGGGGGCTGGTCTCTTCTCCCAGACAACCTGTGACAGAATGAGAGGACACAATCTCAAGCTGCACCAGGGGAGCTTTAGGCTGGGTGTTAGGAAGAAATTTTTCACAGAAAGAGTGATTTGCCATTAGAATGTGCTGCCCAGGTGGGTGGTCAAGTCATTGTCACTGGAGGTGTTTAGGAAGAGACTGGATGGGGCTTTTGGTGCCATGGTTTAGTTGATTAGATAGTGTTAGATGATAGGTTGGACTTGATGATCTGAAAGATCCTTTCCAATCTGGTCTATTCTATTCTATTCTATGCTATGCTATGCTATTCTATTCTATTCTATTCTATTCTATTCTATTCTATTCTATTCTATTCTATTCTATTCTACTAAATATACCAGTTTCTTCAGCAGCAAGAATGACATCCAATTTAAAAAAAACAAAACCAAAGCATTGGGCAAGTTCATCAACTTTTTTTGTATTTAAGACTGTTTAGCAGAGAAGACCTCCCCCTACACAAGCAACTGTTTGCAGAACATTAATTCAATCTTGCTTTTATTTTCTTTTTGATCTGAAAAAAACATGGTTTGGACAACTTAAAATAAGAGATATAATATATGGTGTGCTAAAGATTTACAAAACTCTAAGCATTTACCAAATTAGATTGAATATTTCTGCAAAATATTTGTCTTCAAGGCATTTGAAGCATAATATCTGAGTTAGCACAGAGCCTGAGATTTACTGACTTTGCCTCTGTGCCAGGTTGTGGTGCAAGATAATTATCTCCAGTTACTTTGTCAGCCAGTTTTTCTCTCCAAAACCCCAGGATTTCAAATGTAGGTACTAAAAGTTCCCACTGTAAAATATGTGTTCCATGAGATTTTTGTAAAATCATGCAAACTTTAGAAAACAATTGAACAATCTTGCTAATTCACACTCTGAAGTAACTGCAGATAGTGCACTTAATGAAGATAAATTCAGTACAGATTTATTTGATACTGGAATGTTAAATTTACTTTTTAAATAAATACATATATATATGTATATATATATATACATATATGTATGTATTTATATATGTATATATATACATATATATGTATTTATATATGTGTGTGGATATATATACATATACATATATATATATGTATATATGTATATATGCATTTATGTATCCCCCAGCCCTGCTCAAACGTCAACAAATTTTACAAGTAAATATTTCTCTGACAATGCAATATATATTTCCTGTTGCTAGAAGGAATACTTCCAATCTTTTTTAAGATTTTTTTTCCTTACATACTACTACTTGGGTGGCTTAGTCTAGTCACGTATGCAATATGAAGTTTCCACGTATGCAACACTAAAGTGCATTTGTGTTGTTTGGTAGCTCGTGCTATGTGTTTGTGTCATGATTGCTGATACTTAAAGAATCACACAGAATCACAGAATAGTTTGAGCTGTAAGAGAACTTTAAAGGTCATCTGGTCTAACCCCCATGGCCTCCAATATCAACTGAAAGAACTGCAGTAGGTATAGCCCATATATTGAGCTAAAACCAGCTTCTCACAGGCTTCAAAAGAAAGGCAGAAGGAGATTGAAAGTTACATGGAAGCTCATTTTGAGTGGCAAGTTGAGTCACAAAGTTAGATGAGAGACTAGATTCTATGATTAGCAGCACTCAAAGATGTTAGGCTCTAATGGTGTGTTCTGTGAAAGGTGTGGCCTGGTTTTCAGAGTAGTTCCAGTACTAAAGGAACTGGAAAATGGCTCATTCTTTACTCTGCATCTTAGGAGTGTAAGCCTAATCTTATGAAAATCTAAATTTAGTGATGAATCCTGACCACTTCATCAAATCTATCACTGTGTGACTTTGTACAGGATCATCTAAGAAGCCTATCAAAGTGTCTGGAACTTAAACTACGTTTCTAGAATTTTAGCATAATTCTTCTTTTGACACACTTAGAAATTCAGGGAAAGCACATAGTCATAATGTACTCTCATTGAATGAATTATCTTGCTAGGAGACCATGGGGGGCAGGGAAAAGACAAAAGCTACTTTAACATTTTCAAAATAATTTATGCATCACATTTTTATTTTAGGTTCAATTTGCCTGTGCAAATTGGTGTAAGGAAAGTGATATTGAGTTTTAAGAGATGTGCTAAATGGTCAGGAAATATAGAACACACTAGAGAGTTTGCAGATTTCTTAATTTCATTGCCTGGATGTGTAGTAAATCTATTTCTTGAGCAGGTTTATTTCTTTTATCCATCAGGAATTCATCTAATTGGTGGAATGGATATAATACAGAGACTGTATACAGTCAAGACATCTGTGATGAAAAGTAAATAGAAGCAGCACTATGCAAATAAGTGCTTTATAAAGAAAATTATGTTCAAACCAAACACTTCTTTCATATCTGCAGAAATGTTCATTGCTACAAAAGATGTACACTTACGCTATTGGATGTAGCTTTACAGTATTGCCGTGACTGAGGCATTCCATGTCACTCCTACCCATCAACTCTAATTCTGTATTCTAGCCCTGGGTGGAGGAAGAAAAATTGTCAAGTTAGTAGCCTTGACATTGTAGTGATATGTATAAATTACAGAATCACAGAATGTTAGAGGTTGGAAGGGACCTTCAGAGATGAAGTCCAACTCCCCTGCCAAAAGCAGGATCACTTAGGATAGTCTGCAAAAGAATTCATCCAGGTGGGTTTTGAAAGCCTTCAGAGAAAGAGACTCCATAATCTCTCTGGGCAGCCTGTTCCGGTGCTCCATCACCCTCACTGTAAAGAAGTTTCTCCTCATGTTGAGGTGAAACATATGTTCCAGTTTGTATCCAGTGTTCCTTCTCCTATTTCTGTGCACCATTGAAAAGAGATTGACCCCATGCACTTTACACCCACCCCTCAGATATTTTATACACCTTGATGAGATCCCCTTTCATTCTTCTTTTCTCAAGACCCAGTCCCAGGGCTCTCAGTCTCTCTTCATAGGGGAGATGGTCAAGTTCCCTAATCATCCTCATGTCTCTCCCTTGGACTCTCTCTAGCAGATCCCTGTCTCTCTTGAATTGGGGAGCCCAAAACTGGATATGATATTCCAGATGTGATCTCACCAGGGCAGAGTAGAGAAGTAGAAGAGAATCCCTAAATCTGCTGGACACACTTTTCTTGATTCACCCCAGGATACCAGTGGCCATCATCGCCACAAGGGCACATTGCGGTCCTGAAATCATTCTGAATATACTCACCTACTCTTGACAAAACTTAACATGTGACCAATGCTGTTATAGTCTATAAAAAGTATATTCTAATATTCAATAAGCAGAGTGATTAATAAAAATCAATAATTTTATTAATCATAAAAAAACCATGAAAAAATATTAAATAAAACCTATTTACAGGTTTGGGATGTTTGGTCGTGGAACAGATACCTCACTGGCAGGAACAAGTAAAAATTTAAACAATATGTACAAAAATCCAGAAACAACAAACAGCACTTTAATCTGTAAAGAAAAGGAACATAGGCAATGAAGCTGGTGAAGTGGGGGGTGCGGGGAGGAACTCCAGAATGCCCCAGGGCAACAGACCTTCAAAAGATGCTTATAAAAATCAGGTATTGCAATTAGTCACTGATCCTGATGCCTTGTGGCACATGTTAAGATCTAGACAAACCAAAATGGCGTCGATCACATGGAAGCTGCAGGAACACTGTTTCACTTTCTGTTGGTGTCCGCAGATTATTGCTGAGGAAGGATTTGCTCCCAAAGGATTTGTAGCTGAAAGCTTTGTAGATAAGAGGTTCCTCTGCTGCAATCCTTTCGCGGTGGCACTCACTCCTTGCTCTAGTCAAACGAAACAGTCCCGGGACTCAGCTCCTCTGGGGTTTCGCCTCTCGACCCAGCAAGACGTGTGTCTATTCCCTGGGCTTCACAATGCTGAAAATAGCATGGGGGCTTTGCTGTCTTGTCTGGGTGAACTGAAACAGAGTTCAGCTTCCAAGCAAAGCTTATGGTTCCTTCAAGAGCGTGGACAATTGCAAGACAATGCTCTGGCTCTTTGGGTTGGTACTTATAGATTTCCTGAGACAATAATGGCCAGTAGCAACACAGATCTAGGGATAAAACCCTGATACTGCAACCTATAGAAACTCTTCTTTCCAAATGTGGCCAAAAGCATGCCCACCTGACTCATTCTGGCTCTGAAACATGTTCAAGCAAGCCTAAAGAACCAGATCTATAAGCTTCTGTCTCATTGTCTGGTTCAGAGCAATCTTGAGGCTTTTTTGTCCATTCAGGACAAATGCCTAATCTGAACTGATGGCTAGCATTTTAATTTACGTGCCAATTCATGACACGTATGTTCTTGTACATGCTAACACAGCAAGAACTACAAATAGGTTATATGTTTAAAAAAAAAACCCCACTACAAAACACAAACAAACCCAAACACCACACAAGTGCTACATACAGTCCATAGTTAAACACCTCCAGGGATGTTGATCCCATAACCTCCCTGGCAGCCCATTCCAATATCCAATCACTCTTTCTCTGAAGAACTTTTCTCTACCATCAAGTCTAAACTTCCCCTTGCACAGTCAGAGTCTGTGTCCTCCTATTCTGTTTCTGATTGCCTGGGAGAAGAGACCAATCCCCACCTACCTGCAACCACATTTCAAATAGCTGTAGATGGCCATAAGGTCTCCCCTGAGCCTCCTCTTCTCCGGGTTAAACAACCCCAGCTCCTTCAGCCTCTCCTCACAGGGCTTGTGCTCCAAACCCCTCACCAGCTTACTTGCCCTTCTATGGACACATTGAAGCAACTCAACATCTTTCTTAAAGTGAAGGACCCAGAACTGGACACAGGACCCCAGGAGTGGCCTAACCAGTGCTGAGTGCAGGGGCACAATTACATCCTAACTCCTGCTGTCCACACTAGTCCTGATACAGGCCAGGATGCCATAGGCCTTCTTGGCTGCCTGGGCACACTGCTGGTTCATGTTCAGCCTACCATCAACCAGTAACCCCAGGTCCCTTTCTGCCTCGCCTCTCTCCAGCCACTCTGACCCCAGCCTGGAGAACTGCATGGGGTTGTTGTGGCCCATGTGTAGAACCTGGCACTTAGACGTGTTAAATCTCATACTGTTGGACTGTGCCCATCTGTCCAGCATGTCAAGGTCCCTCTGCAGAGCCCTCCTACTTTCTAACAGATCAACATCTGCTTCCAACTTGGTGTCATCTGCAGATTTACTGATTATGGACTCAAACCCCTCATCCAGATCATCAATAAAGAGACTGAACAGGATGTGGTGCATCACTGATCCTTGGGGAACACTAGTAGTGACCGACTGCCTGCTGGATGTGGCACCATTCACCACCACTCTCTGGGCTTGCCCTTCCAGTCAGTTCTTAACCCAATGCAGAGTGCACCTGTGTGAGAGACTGAAAGTTTGTCCCTCTTGGTGTGAGGCAACAAAGATAAAATCATGTGCTGCTTGCGCAGACAATAGCTGACAGAGCCACTGGAATGACTCTTGGAAGGTGCAAAGATAACATTGCTCACTGGGCCACAGCTGGCCTACAACAATGACCCAGCCATTCACGCCTTTAGGGCAAGATAATCTCCACCCATCAAGTACCCTGGGCAGGGTGATACAATGATTTTTACCACCTGTTTCCTGATGTGTAAGGAATGGGGGTTGTTTGGATGGAGATGGGGGAGATGGAGATTCCCCCCCCCCATGCAAAATCTTGTCCAAACACACAGCAATACACAGAAAGATTTCCGGGGAAACGATACCTGGATATTTACCTAAGGATTATTTCCTGCCCCTGGAAATCCTGAGGGACAATATTTGAATACATACCTAAGGACTAAAAACTATATAAAAGACTTGAACAACTACTGGTTTGTTAGAGGAGAAAAACGGGGAGAAAAACGGAGATGAAGGAAAACACAGGAGACGGACCATGCCGCTGAGAAGGGAAAGCCAGGACAATGCTGCTCCGGAGAAAAGAGGCTGCCCAGAGGACCACAGTTCTTCTCCAGCCAAAGCCTCAGCACCCTTTCTCTACAGACCCAGGCTGCCCAGAGGACCACAGCTCTTCTCCAGCTAAAGCCTCAGCACCATTCCTGTATCAACCCAACATCTCACCAGAGGACCACAGCTCTTCTCCAGCAAAAGCCTTAGCACCGTTTCTCTACAGACCCGACATCTCCTGCAGCACCTTTCCTCCACAGACTCAAACTGTCTTGGGGGGGATGAGGGGTGTGGTAATATAATTCCTTTCCTCCTCTCTCTCTCTTCTCTCTCTCCCTCTCTATTTTCTCCCTCTCCCCTTCTTATGTCCACTTTATTTATGTAATAAATAGTCTAGCTGTTGATATTTTGGCCTCGTTTGTGCCTCTAATTTCACATCACGGGAATATTCCAAAAGAACTTGAGCCTCTTTCCCTCTCCAGACCGAGACAACCTGTCCAAGCCACGGACTGACAGCTTGGTCTGGAATTTGCTGTGTGGGACAGTGTCAAAGGCCTTGCTGAAGTCCAGGTAGACTACATCCACAGCCTTCCCCACATCCACCAGGTGGGTCACCTGATCATAGAAAGAGATCAGGTTGGTGAGGCAGGACCTGCGACCTGCCCTTCCTAAATCCATGTTGGCTGGCCTGATCCCTTGGCCATCCTGTAAGTGCAGTGTTATTGCACTCAAGATGACCTGTTCCATAGTCTTGTCTGGCACTGAGGTCAGGCTGACAGGCTGTAATTCCCTGGCTCTTCCATCCGTCCATTCTTGTGAATGGGCATCACACTGGCCAGCTTCCAGTCATCTGGGACCTCTCCAGTGAGACAGGACATTGAAAAATGATGGAGAGTGGCTTGGCAAGCTTATGTGCCAGTTTTCTATTTGTCCTATAATGGGTCCCATCTGATCTCATAGACTTGTGGGGATCCAATTCACTCAGCAGGTCTCTAACTGCTTCATTCTGGATTACAGAGGGACTGTACTGCTCCATGACTCCATCTGCCAGCTCAGGATGCCAATTGTCTGGAAGACAACCTATCCTACTGTTGAAAATTGAGGTAAAGAAGGCATTAAGTACCTCTGTTTTTTCACTCATCTTTTGTTACTATGTTCCCCTCCATGTCCACCAAGGATTGGAGGCTGTCCTTGCCCCTCCTCTTGCCATTAACATGTTTATAAAAACATTTTTTATCGTCCTTCACAAAAGTGGCCAGTCTAAGTTCTAAATGGACTTCTGCCTCTCTAATTTTTTCCCCTAAATGACCTAGCAACATCCTTAAACATTTCCTGGGTTGCCTACAGCTTTTTACAAAGATGATCCACCCTTGTTTTTTGCCTTAATTCAGTCAGAAACTCATTGCCCATCCAGGCCATCTGTCTGCTCCCTCATCACATCTTCTGGCACACTGGGACAGCCTGTTCCTATGCCTTCAAGACTTATATCTTGAAGAAGGTCCAGCCCTCCTGGACCCCTTTGCTTTTAAGGGCTGTTTACAAAGGTACTTTCTGAGTCAGTTCCTTAAATAAGCCAAAGTCCATCTACTGGAAGTCCAGAGTGGAGGTTTTGTTGATGCCCCTCTTAGCTTGACTTCATTTGAAAACTCTTTTATCTCATGGTCACTGGACCCCAGTCAGCCTCCAACCACCACATCTCAAACCAGACCTTCTCTATTTGTAAAGAATAGGTTGAGCAGAGCCTAACCCCTGGGTGGCTCACATAGCATCTGGGATGAGAAGCAATCTTCTATATGCTCTAAGATCCTTCTAGACTGCCTCCTCTCTGCTTTGTTGAGTTCCCAGCAGGTATCTAGCAGGTCAAAGTCACCCACAAGTACAAGGGCTGGTGATCTTGAGGCAGCATCCAGCTGCTTACAGAATAATACATCAACCCCTTCATCCTGGTTGGGTGGTCTATAATGGACTCCAACCAGGATGTCAGCCTTGTTGGTCTTCCCACTAATTGTCACACACAGGCACTCACCCTGATCATCCTTGATCTCTAGCTCTACGGTATCTAAAGCTTCCCTAATGTACTGGGCCACCCCTGCACCCCTTCTCCCTCACCTATCTCTCCTGAAGAGCCTGCAGCCATAGATCACAGTACTCCAATTGTGTGAGTCATCCCACTATGTTTCTGTGATGGCAACTATATCATTGTTTTCCTGCTGCACCAAGGCTTCCAGCTCCTCTTCTTTAGTACCTATACTGCATGCATATGTGTACATGCACTTCAGTTCAGCTTCTGGTTTCACCCCTGACTCTCACCACCCTCAGACTCCTGTATGGAGAGGCTGGTTTCAATCCCTTCCTCCTTTCAAGTCTAGTGTAAAGCCCTGTCAATGAGTCCTGTCAACTCCCTTCCTAAAACCCTTTTCCCCCTGTGGGACAGGCTATTCCCATCTGTTGCCAAATAGGTACCAGGATCTTTATCCCCCTCTAGGAGAGATGTACTCCATCTTTTGCTAGAGAACCTGGTGCCATAGGAAGTTCCCCAAGATCAAAAAAAAAAAAAAAATACTGTTGGTGGCACCAGCCTCTGAGCCACTTGTTAATCATACCTGTTTTCCTATTCCTTTCCAAATTTCTTCCTGCAACTAAGGGTATTAGTGAAAATATTACCTGTGCCCCGATCCCTCAACCAGTTTTCCCAGTGCCTTGATGTCCTTTTTGATTGCTTTTGGACTTCTGGTTTCAACCTCATCGTTTCCCACCTGCATCACTATCAAGGGATAGTAATCAGAGTACTGTACCAGACTAGGCAGTCTTCTGGTAATATCTCTGACCCAGGCCCCAGGGAGGCAGCAGACTTCCCTGTGGGAAGAATCTGGCCAACATCTGGGGCCCTCTGTTGCCCTCAGAAAGAAGACACCAATAACAATTACCCTCCTCTTTTTTCAAAGGGAAAAAGTCCTGATGAGAGGGTGGGGCTGTTTTGCTTTAGGCAACCCTCAAGATGATGTCTCTTTTGCCTTCTCATTCACATCATCCCAAATTCCAGTGCCCCATACTTGTTTTACAAGGGCAACTGGGAAGGTGAGGGGAGCCATGAGGGGTTTCCTTTGCCTCTCCTAACAGGGACCTATATCCATGCCCCCTCTGCTTCTTCAGTCTTCTCCCTCTGCTAGGGGGGTCTGCAGAGCCTGGTATGTCAAATCGAACTCCCTTTCACATTCCCTTATGTGGTGGTTTAGGCTGGATGCTGGCCTGGATGCCACTGCACAGACCACACCTGGGAGATCCCAAAAGGGGGTCCAGCCCACTGGGTGGTCACAGGAAACCAGGTATTTCACCCATAATTCCCTGCTCCTCTATAAAACATCAGTGCGCGGTCTTCTCGTTCTCTTTCATCCCTCGTCGCTACCTAGATAAAATGGCCTGAGTGGCATACCTCCCTTGGGCCTGCCCAGGCCCAAGGCTGGGTTGGGGGGTGTAATGGGTTGGGGCAGACCCCCCTCCCCACCATGCGCAGAAATGACAACTCAGATAAACAGATTGCAAAAGTGATGGAAAGTTTAAATAGAAAACAGTGAGTGTGTGCAGAGAACTAGAAAAACAGTGACAAAAAAGAACCCCAAAACAGACCCAGAAAGATCCCATCCCCACTTGAGGGTGCACCCAAAACCCCCAGGGCTCCTCCTTCCCCACCCACTGCTAGGCTAGTCTCAGCTGCTCAGATCTGAGACTGCCCATTCCGCAGTGGCCTTGGGCCTAGCCACGCCCATGGCCGGGAGATCTCTCCCCCAGTTACCGGATGGCAAGGAGGAAGGAAAGAGGAAGTGCCCAACCCCGCCGTAAAACTTATAGTGGTGCAAGGGATCATGGTAGGAAATAACCTAATTTTCTGTGTCCACCCACTGGGCTGGACTTCTGGACACAGGAAACATCCCTGTGACAGAGGGCACCCAGCCCAAACTACGACAGGGAGAAAAAAAAGAACCCTGGGTGGGGGTTTTGGGTGTACCCTCAGGTGGGAATGGGATGTTCTTGGGTATGTTTTGGGACATCTCTCTCTCTTTGTCACGATGCTTGTGGTTTTCTGTAATACTTTCATTGTTTTTCCATTTAAACTTTCTACCATTTTTGCAATCCGTTTTGTCTGAGTCTTTCTTTTGCCTTATAGTTCTTAGTCTTGCCACTTCTTCTTTCAGTTCAGCCACTAGATTAAGAAGATAATCAACCTGCTCACACCTAAGACAGGTGTTATGTCCACTGCCCTCCATTTCAAGTACCAGGCTCCAGCACTCTCTGCAGCCAGTTGCCCGGACACTTGCAAGTTTATGTTCAACCTCAGTCTAGGTCAACCCAGATGTTTTGGAAACAGCTTTATGCCAAATTGCAACCACCCCTATTCATGCTTGTGTGACCTAACTGGGGAAAACTTCAGCAGCAAGCCCACATGACTCAGCACCTCTGATGAAAACCCTCTGGTGAAAACCCCCACTGCTGCAGCAGAGACTCCTCCCACCCCATGCCTGCCTCTCACAAGAGAGAAGTTGACTCATGGGAGGGGAGATCACAGTATCACAGTATCACTAAGGTTGGAAGAGACCTCAAAGATCATCGAGTCCAACCTGTCACCACAGACCTCATGAGATGTGCTGCTCCACATGGTGTGCTGGCCCAATCCTGCCTCAGTGCATGTGAGGGGTTGAAGTTTCCCCCCCAGTGTTAACTTTTGCCAGACCAACTCAGTTAGAAGCAAATGAAGCTGCATTTACAAGCAAAAACTACACTCTACAATGGAATGCAATTAATACAGAAAAAAAAAAAAAAAAAAAGAAGACAGCATTTGCAATATTATACAGATATTTACAATTAGCAAACAACACAAAAACCCTCCTGGTCAAAAGACCTGGGAAGCCATCCAGTGTCCCCTGTCACCCACCTCTGTGTCCCAAGAAGGAAAGGAGCCGAGAAGCAGTGGGTTAGACTTAGCCAACGTCAGCCAAAGCACACAGATTGTCTCTCCCAAGCAAAGCAAAACCAGCCAAGATTAGAAGAGAAAAGAGAAGAATTCTTATGTTACAGCTCATCTTACTCTAGATATTTACCCAACAAATTTTTTAGAATTCTTTTGTTTTCCTTTTTATACCCAATAGTGATTTATTTATATTTTTCTACTTTTCTGCTCAAAATCTGTAACTGAATTTTAAAGGCATAGCCTAAAACTACCACAGTGCACAAAGCAAAGCTGCAGCTGCAGTTCAGGATCAGATTTAGGACTGGCTATAGGGAAGAAATTAAGAAGAGACAGTGAGGACTGCAGGAGAGAAAGGGAAAAATTTAGAATAAATTTAGAACAAACCAAACCAGGTTGGAAGAGACCTTCAAAGATCATTGCGTCCAACCCATCAACCAATCCAACCCACTCAAACAGCTAACCCATGGCACCAAGTACCCCATCAAGTCTCCTCCTGAACACCTCCAATACGGCGACTCCACCACCTCCCTGGGCAACCCATTCCAATGGGCAATCACTCTTTCTGTATAGAACTTCTTCCTAATATCCAACCTGAACCTCCCCTGGCGCAGCCTGAGACTGTGTCCTCTTGTTCTGGTACTGGGTGCCTGGGAGAAGAGACCATCATCCACCTGTCTACAACCTCCCTTCAGGTAGTTGTAAAGAGTGATAAGGTCACCCCTGAGTCTCCTCTTCTCCAGGCTGAGCAATCCCAGCTCCCTCAGCCTCTCCTCATAGGGCTTGTGTTCCAAACCCCTCACCAAGTTCGTTGCCCTTCTCTGGACTCGTTCCAGCAAGTCAACCTCCTTCCTAAACTGAGGGGCCCAGAACTGGACACAGGACTCAAGGTGTGGCCTAACCAGTGCAGTGTACAGGGGCAGAATGACCTCCCTGTTCCTGCTGGCCACCCTGTTCCTGATGCAGGCCAGGATGCCATTGGCCCTCCTGGCCACCTGGGCACACTGCAGGCTCATGTTCATCCTACCATCAACCAGCACCCTCAGGTCCCTCTCTGCCTGGCTGCTCTCCAGCCACTCTCACCCCAGCCTGTAGCTCTGCATGGGGTTATTGTGGCCAATGTGCAGAACCCAGGACAGACGGACACTAACATTGGTGTGAGGATAGGCAGGTATATTTCACCAGTCAAAGTTCAGCGTGGCATTGCAACAACTAAATATATCAATGCTACTTCTAGAATTGCATTATCTTTTCCTGTGTAGATCTGGATAATTGTACAAGATGTTGTACAGTCTCAGGGAGTTAACAAATTGTGGTTTATTCCAAATAAAATTTGGAAAGTTGTGAAAAGAACATTTTGAGATTTTATACCTTTCTCAATGACAATGACGATGTGATAAATTAATGGTTAGGGTGAGGCCAGCAGTTTTTGAAAGTACCTGCATCCCTCTCAGTATGTACACTTATGTAGATACCATAAGGATTTCACTGCCTGGATGCCAGCCCAGCTTTAACAAGATGAGGTTGCCTGAACCTGCATAAAAGCTATGAGAAATGCTCATGAATAATTACACTGATTCTCCCAGCTTGTCCAGGAGTCACAGCTCTGCCAGCACCTTGTAGCATATTATGCTGATCTAGACACTGACCTCTGTGCTCAATTCCCATTGACCTCTTGGTCTCAATGAGAATCCTGGCTGGCCCTAGCCATGATCAGGGAGCCAGCCTAGCCACACAGGTTGGCTGAGGAGGAACTGCACCTGTCAGGGGTAGTGCATACCCTGCCCTGCTCTGCCCTGTGCTGCACTGGTGTTGCCCTTGGCACTGCTGCCAGTGCAGAGCAGTCAGTCCTGTCTGCTGCTTCCTTAAAAACTATGATATTAAAATTAATTTACCTCTGCTGAGAGAAATTTGCCTTGCTGCTTGAGAAAGGTAGTGCTTTGTCTTTTCTGGCTTAGAACATGTCTTCACCAAAAGATTGTTTTTCTTAATGTTTCACTGTGGACCTTTACCCAATGAACAATTTTATCAGACATGAAACCAACATAGCATTTCCATATTAGATATCCTTCCTTGAAGATAACTATGTGGATATAGCTCAAATATAAGCAAAACAAACTTAATTTCTGAATTATGAACAGTAAGAGAAGCATTTTTGAAAAATCATTATTTGGACCTTTGGAAATGTGTTGGAAAACTGAAGTCAGATGTGATTATCAATACAAAATTTCACTTAGAATGCTAACTAATAAGAATACAAGAGCAGAGATCTTCTCTGGGATACTTGCATATGCACAGCAAAAAGAATAAAACTAGCACTATCAAACACTACAGCTATGGTTAGAGATGCCATATAGACACTGTCACAATTCAAATGTTTGTGTCAGTGGCTCAACAAGAATTTTTCTGGCCTTTAAGCAAATTTACTAGTATAAATGAATTGATAATGTTTGGTCATGACTCTTTAACCTCTATTTTCCACATAAAAAGTTCTCTGAGAATAATCTTTCTTCAGATTTTAATAATTTCTAATTTTAAGAGAAAAATCACTCTTGTGTAAGTGTTAAATACAGAAATTTTAGAAAACCACAGGAAGAATAAATAGATTCATTAAGATGAGTATGACATTTTGAACACCTGAGAGAAACAAAGGTCATAACTGGTATGACCCTAGAAATCCCTTTTCTTACTTTCATTAAAATATTCTGCTCCCACCTTGTTACTGGATGAGAATGGTGTTCACAATCTGTGATTTCAAGCCTGTTCTTTAACTACCAGCCACTTCAACACTTTTTATGCCTTTACATTATTATGCTGCCTAAATGACAGGCCTCTGAAACAAAGGTATTAAAGCAATGACATAAAGAATAAAATATTATCTTTATATCATATAACATCTAGGGTAAAAAATATAGCCTTTTCCCACTAACTGGACAAATGAAAAAGGGCTCTTGTCAGGGAAGTAGGGCATTGTGCCCTTTATATTCTGTTGAGAAATACTCTAAGTCCTGAACTTCAGGGAATTCATTGCTACAGGAGCTCTTCAGGTGATCTTTACAAAATAAGAAGGGTAGCTTGCTATAATAGTACTTTAATTACTACTGTTATCGGAATTTGTATTATCAAATATCCTTGTAAGTCTTGACTTTTGCAAAACAAACCTCAAAAAAAATTACAAAAATAATTAAAGCATCCCAAATTGTTTTGTGTTGTTTGTTTTTGGTGTTTTTTTTTTAACCTCAGAATTAATAATTTCACAAGGATATTTTGACTAGAATTGCATCAATGTTTCCCTGACATTTCCTTAAGTCTTATTTGTTGTCTTTATGCCAAATATGTAAATGGAAAGACAGCTAAACTTTTTTCACAGTTCAATTTGATTACATGAACCTTTTGGTTTGGCTGTTTGTTTGGGTTTTTAAATCCTTTAAATTTTGGTGACTGTTTTCCAGGAAAGGCCTCACTAACCTAAGAAATGTATACTTTATGCCTAGCGTTGAGGAGCTGTTTCATTACAGAATGTCAATTTGATTCCTGGATTGGACTCCCCTTTTTTTATAAATAATTTATTAACCACTAATTATAGGATTTGTAATTTCAGATTTCATGCTTACCTCATATTGATTACAAGATCTGAACACGTTAATTTCTAGTGCTAACTAATTAGATAATTAATTGGGTTTTTTTAAGTTATGCTTAAATATTAATTTTGGTTGTATGAAACAAAAAAAGAGACAAACAAAAACTTTCTGAGTAATAGCAATTTTTTTCAGGTGATTTTATGATCTATAATTACTTTTAAAATATCATTCTTTGCTGGAAATTTATAAGGCATATATTGCTAATGTGAAGTCACATTAAATGCTTTAATATGAAAGTTAGCTATTATAGTTTATCTAGCACAACACAAATAACTTTATTTTCTTTTTGTTGTTGTTGTTTTTACAAATATATTCATCATACAGTTTAAAAAAGTAATTTTTTGAAAACTCAAATATTTGAATCCTTTTTCCCCTCATCAATTTTCTTCCATTTTAATTTCTTGGATAGTTGTGTTTATTTTTAACTAACTGTTTGGAAAGCAAGGGAAATAAACATTAATGTTTGTTTTTTAAAGCGTCTAGAGATACATGTTAACACCTTATTATCACTGGAGCTCAGTGAGAAATTAATTATTAATATTTATCACAGCAGACTATCTCCATTCTATCAATATTGGCATAATAGCCTTTGTTTTATTTTTTTTGTTTGTTGCTAGTGGAGGCTTAATCTACCCACGAAAATTCATTGTTCTACTTTCTGAATCTCACATGAAGGCTTATGTAACAAGATTCTATTTAGTCAATGCTTCTGAAAGAAAATGCTAGTATCTTTTTTATCAGACAAAATAATTGTCAATGCTTGCCGCTGCCTGTGTTTCACGCAACAGATTTAAGGCCTGATCTAGTGTGGGGTGTCCCTGCCCATGGCAGGGGGGTTGGAACTAGATGATCCCTGTGGTCCCTTCCAACCCTGACTGATACTATACTATATTTAATTCCTGTAGGAGTACCTGAAAACTGTACCAAGCCTTTGTAGACTCTTCAGATAAGGTTCAGATTGGAGTTAGCTGAGCAGCTAGAAGTCGATAGATTGCAGTGAATAATAAATTGTATTAGTATTGTAACTATATTTTCTCATCCAAGAATGAGAAGTAAGTGTAGGAAATTGAAAACTGAGGAAACTGAGTTGTAGCAAAGTGAGAAGAGTTGTCCAAACATTGTGTACCATCAGAGTATTTGTGTCTAAAGTAGCCAGCCATGGTATACTACATAATTCGAAGATGTCACAAAGGTCATTTTATTATTTGCAGTCCAAGGAGTTCTGTAATTCTCAAAAGCAAACCTATTTTCAGGGGACTGCTGATTCACGTTTGCTAATACAAGCATTCCACATAGCTAGTACGCATGACTACACATTTTTATTTAGAATAGCTTTAGATTTTTTAAATGGACTTATTTTCTTCTATGACATATATGGTTGCAAGTTAGATGAACTGAAACAAGTTGTTGGGCATTTGTTGTAGTTTATGAATGTATTGGCCAGAAATATGATAAAATATGACTATTATTTATTAAATATAAAAAATTGTTTTCCCACACCAATTTATCCAGGTTCATTTGACTGGTCGATAACAGGTTAATTACACACGGTAGAAGGCTGATAAACAGTAGATTAACAGTCTAGAACAATCAGAACTTGGAATACAGAGGAACAAACTACAATTTCCCTGTGCATGTGAAACTAAACAGCACTCCTGCCTCGGGTGGCATAGACAAACCACCATCGAGTTCACAATGGAGCTAGTTAAGAGGTAACAAGCTATACACCTCAGAAATAACCAGGTAAAATAGCGTGTTTTACTCATGAACTGCCGAGCTGCGAACTTCCAAAACCTTTGCTGAACAAAGAGGTGTTTGAGTTCGTAGTTATGGTCCAAGGGCAGTATCCACAAATTTAGAGGAAATGAGAGGGCAGGCTGCTGCAGTGAAGGGCCAACTTTAGCACTGCACCACTAAAACAAAGAAGCTAATTGCTCTGGAGATAGGAGCAAGTAGGGCGCTTGTTGCTGCCTTGAATCCCATTAACAAACCGGGGAGAGAGGTGAAAGAGTAACTAGCATGCAAGCTATAAGCGGAACGAACGAGCGAGTGAGATACAAGCGAGCAACGAGCTAAAGTATAGGAGGTCTTCCTCTATAAATTCCCTTTTTGAAAACTGAATGGCCCAATGGCACATTAGCCATTCAAGTCCCGCCAATCAATTCAAAATGTTTAGGTGGCAAGTAAACTGCACACGCCTACTCTCATGGCGTCTAGCACGTGCAGTTGCCTCTCTGAAACATGAGGCTTGGGGCTCAGCTTTCCTCCCCTCCAGGCAGCCTTACTGGCGCCTGCCTATTAGGTCCCTCGACCTCAATCCAGACCCTGTAACAGAGAGGGAGGATAAAGGAGCAGTGGCTCAAAACAGATTTAACTGTCTTACTAATGCCTCTTCCAGGACAGCATTTTGTATCCACATAATACCAGATTTCTGTGCAACAGAAATTACTTGAAAGCATAAAACCTTTTCACACAGTTGCCATATGGAAGATTACAAATTTACAGATGCTTATCTTCATGGCATTCTGTAGACTATGCCCAACTTTCTGGAAAACATAAACTTCTACCCTTCAGCAAATGAAGTGTCAGAGCTTCTGTTGCCTTACCGCAGTGTTTGTCTGTTTACTAATATTAAACCCTTTCTTATGCAGATAGAGAACTTTGCTTCAGAATTGAGAACAACTGAAATTCTCACTGTAATCTATTCCAGATACATGATGCATTTCTTAATTTCTTTAATGATCCAAATTTCTAATGTAAATCATAGTAACACATTTTTGAAGTTTCCACAAAGACAGAGAATAGAAAGGAAAAGAAAGAAAATTGGGGGAGGGGAAGGCAATATCAAACCAAACTAAGCTAAGCTAAGCTCCCCACGACCCTCAAAAAAACCAACCAAACAAACAAACAAAACACCCAAACAACAAGATAACCAACAACCCAACAACAACAAAAGAGCAGAAAATCCAAAACTTCCAGTTTTCTTTTATTTTCTTTTTCTTCTTCCCCCCCCAGGAATAAAAAACAGATAACAAATAAATGCAGAACAGATGCTATCCATACTTTTTAACATTCTACAAGAAGGCATTCAGATGTTTCAGTAATTGCAGACAGAGCTGAACAGAGCTGTGGAATCAAACATTCCACAGAAATACGAGGCTTACATAAAAATGAACTTCTAGTATAGCCAGAAATGTGAGACAAGTGTTTGAAAAACACATCTGAATTGCAAAAAATATTTTAATATTGTGTTCATTCTCCAGAGCTTTTGTCACTTTGCTTTTCTGCAATCTCAGTCCCATCATTATCTATTTGCTCATAAATATAATGTGGAAACTCATAAACTGAGCCAGACATAGTCTTTTACCATGCAGTATATCTATATGATAGTTTGCAAGAATGTATAAGGTGCTAAAGTAAGCCAGTTGGGAAAAGTCAGCCTTTCATTTATTGAAGCTAGTAGATCATGAAGTTATTCATCTTATCTGTAGTGTTGTTTGGTTTTTCCTTTACGTCTCTGGAAAAATTAAATCAAAATGTTTCTGAGTTATAGTTCCTGATGATTCACAAGATAATATTGCAAACACAGCAGGGAAATACATGATCTGCAAATTGCTTAAATGACATCTTTGCTAGTAACTTAAATTATTGTTGCAGTAAATCTCATTTTACAATATTTCAGCTTGATTATATTTTGCCTTTCTCAAGATAAATGCTGTACTTTCTATTTGCATACTTTTTTTTAAAAAAAAAACATTATGGTTACTGAAAGACGATCTTTTATTTCAAAGTGACCTAAGGTTCACTTCTTTTTGCCAGCATTTATGTGTATTTTAAAGCATTTAAATTCTTATCTAATTTGGTTTCCTATATCAAATTAAAATAGGATTTACCTGAAAATTAAGATTTCCAAATTGATAAAGATTTTAGAATTAAAAGTAGTTTTAATTAAGCATAACATTTGTTTATATATCTACAGATTATTACAATTCCTTACCTCTAATTCCTAAAACCAAAACCCAACAGTAATTTTATTAACTATTTAACTACTTGAATTATATTGTGAGATAGCGTATTTTGGATTGTAACAGAAAATACTGGAGATGCAATTAATAGTCCCTCTGAATAATATGTCTCTGCAAAAAATGTAGTCTAACTCCATTAATAAATAGCCACATGATACTTCTTTCCTGATACTTCTGATGTTGAAAAACATCGGCAGAAACTTTAAACTCCCTTTTTTATATACTAAATGTGTGATAATTAGAAAAAATAGAGGTTGTAAAAGACTAAAACTGCCTTATGCACCTCTGGATGTGACTGATTTGTAGAAGCTTTTAAAATGGATGCTTACTGACACAGTTGCTTTCAAATAATTGTTTTTGGAGGTGATTGTATTGTTTTTTAATTGATATCTAAAGAAACATTAGAAGCTTCAGGGACATACAGTGAGACTTCTGAGATCAGAATGGGCTTGCAAAGACTGGAAGCATGTCTTTCAAATAAGAGTGTTTTTAGTCACTTCAGTGATATATATATTATGTATACCTATAGTATATATACTTACTGACAAATTTACTATGTTATATGCATTCTAATTCTATTTTTTTCTATTTTATCATTTTAATTTACATATATGGTGGTTTGGAATTTCCTACTACATTAACTAAAGCACAGCTCACTCAGTTAGGAAGCAAATGGAAGCTGTATTTACAAAGCAAAAACTACACTCTACAATGGAATGCAATGAATATGTACAAATATACAGTATTTACAATATTATACAGGTATTTACAATCAGAAAACAACATGAAAAACCACTCTGTACTCATTCTGGTATCCCAGAAGGAGTGGGGAAACTGCTCTGCTCTCCCTTAACTACCCTGCTTTCCCCCTACAATTAGAAGAAAAGAGAAGAAACATTGGAAGGAATGTTAATTCTTATCTGCAAAGTCAGATAGCAGTGATTAAAATTCTCCCCAGCTGAGCAGAAACAGCCAAACAGCCAGAGAAGAAGGAAAGGAATAAAAAAAAAAAAAGTGAAAGCTTCCTAGGATACATCTCGCACATCTGGCCAATGAAATTAGTTTAAAATAATCTTTTGTTTTCCTTTTTACACACAATTATGAGCTGTTTATATTTTTCTACTTTCCTGCTCAAAATTTGCAGCTGACTTTTAAAGGCATAGCTTAAAACTGCCACAATCCACCCCTTATAAAAAAATTTCATTGGCTGTTAATAATATCCATCTAATCTAAAACAATATCTACAATTCATAAGTGAAGTTCACAGTCCATTCTGGCTGTCCTCAGATGTAGATGATTCAGAAGTCAAAGAAAACAGGAAACAAAAAAAAACAGTTTGTCTGCTGGCAGCCATAGTGAAGCAGGGACACAAAACAGCTTCATTTTACTTCCTTAATCTGAGCAAGAATGCCCCACATTGAATAGATGCCAATTATTTTGTGTAATGTGGTGGTTTGGCATTTCCTACTACATTAACTAAAGCACGGCTCACTCAGTCAGGAAGCAAATGGAAGCTGTATTTACAAAGCAAAAACTACACTCTACAATGGAATGCAATGAATATGTACAAATATACAGTATTTACAATATTTTACAGGTATTTGCAATCAGAAAACAGCATGGAAAACCACCCTGTACCCATTCTGGTATCCCAGAAGAACTGAGGAAACTGCTCTACTCTCCCTTAACTACCCTGCTTTTCCCACTACAATTAGAAGAAAAGAGAAGAGACATTAGAAGGAATGCTAGTTCTTATCTGCAAGGTCAGAGACCAGCTATTAAAATTCTCCCCAGTTGAACAGAAGTGGCCAAACAGCCAGAGAAGAAGGAAAGTAATGAAAAGAAGTGTGAGAACTTGCTAGGGTACATCTGTCATATCTAGCCAAAGAAATTAGAATAATCTTTTGTTTTTCTTTTTATATCCAATTGTGAATCTTTTATATTTTTCTACTTTTCTGCTCAAAATCTGCAGCTAACTTTTAAAGGTATAGCCTAAAACTGCCACAACATAAGAATAATATCTCAAGTATGATACATAAAAATTCTGATAAATTAAAAATAATTATTAGTGTTTAACATTTTGTGACCATTTGAGGCTGTTCCTTTAAGGAAGGGGACATTGTGGCTGAATGTTTATAAACAAAGGACAGGTCTAAACTAATTTCATTGGTGGAGAGGCAGAAGCACTGCCTTAAGTTTTGATTCCCAGTGGGACTAGTCTCAGTTTTTCTTCCCCTCCTTCAGTGGCTTGCAGCTCACAGCTTCCTGGGCTTTTGGCCAGACTGACCGATAAGATAAGGCTTCTTCTAACACATAACCGCCTAGCAGCTTTTAACATTTTTAACATTTGCTCTCTTTCTCTCTTTCTAACCCTCTCTGGGAAAAGGGGAGAGAAGGGGGGTACAGGGGTGGGGAACCCTCCTCAGCAGAGGAGGGAAATCTCATTTCTGTGTCACTTTGTTGTATATTTCTGTATATACAACTGTATATACAGTATTTTGTAAATACTGTAAATTCTGTATATATTTCCTGGCACTCCCTAAACTGCTTTGTAAATATAGCAATTCCTCTTGCTAATCCGACTGTTTGTTTTTTTCCCCTTTCAATTTTCTTCCCTTTACTTACAGGGGGGAGAAGGTCCAGCCTTTCCCTTAACCCTCAACACACATTTATTCTTGGTACCTGTAGTGAAGGATGCTTATCATCAGGATTGTGCCCCAAACATTTGGGTAGGATATATTTCTGTATGTGTTAACCCTCCTTTGTCCCCCCCCCCTTTCTGGAGGCAGCAGGGGGAATCCTGGCGCCACTGAGTCCAGGTAAACAGCCTACCTGGGCGTGGTCTCACCCCTGCAGTACTAGAGGCAGGCTATATGTTTGCTTCCCCAAGTATAGCATATACTCAGGGCCATATTTGGTAGCTAGTAGTTCATTGGTTAATGTTTGGGTTGGCAACAGGTGCTTATTGGGCCAGTATTCACTGGGGCAAATGGTAAATAGGGGTCGTTTGGCAAATGAGCCCCCACCTCGGTGTTGGAGCCTGTGTGTGCGTGCGTGCCAGCCAGTGCTCTGGGAGGCCTCGTGGTCCTTTTGCCACTGTTACCCAGCTGTGTGCAGTGCCGTGGACAGCACTCCGTGGGATCAACCGCTGCGCGATCCATCGTAGGAGAAAACCTGGTAGACCGTGTGAACCAGCGTTGCTGACCTGCCACTGCACCCCCTCCGAGCGAGGAATTTTGTATCCTGGGAGAGAACAGCAGAGCCACGCGGTGCGGCCACGCGGCGGCGCCATTTCCTGCCTCCTTACTATGGCACATCCGTGCCACGTTGTCTGGATTATAAACATTGTTGAAGAAAGACTCCACGACTTCCTCAGCGTCTGAGTAAGCCAAGCCCTCCTTTGTAGAGCTTCGTTTAGAATAGCATTTATATTGCTCGGGTGGAGGGTTGCCGGTCACTGACCAACCCCTCCCCCGCCACTCTCTGACTCAGTTTAGATTCTAAGTTCTGTGAATCATTTTGGTTTAAATGCCCATACATAACATTCTGTAAAGATAGTTCCACTAACCGAATATTGATACCTGTGAGGGGCGATTGTAAATACCCCGTTACAGAGTTTGTATATATATAAATAAACTTATATTTTCGTTGATGGATCTGCCGCGCATTTCTGAGGGCATATCCACGACATTAATGGTGCAGCGAGCAGGGTTATCCGATAAGTGACTATCTCTACAGAATGGGATACGAATAAAACGATCCGATATGCAATGGGCTATAGAAAACCTGACAAATCCGGATCAAATCACCACGAAATTATCCGAATATGTGGTCGAGCTATGCGCTGATCCAACCGCAATAACCGAGGAGAGAGTTACTGCGATCGGGACTTGCATAATGCGAGCACAAGACGAATTTACAGCATTAGAGGAAAAGATTAAAAAACTTGAGGAAAAAAATAACTTCCTGGAAAGAGAGTTAGGAAAGTCTGAGGCACAAAATGATAAACTTCATAACTTGTTAACATTGCAAATTAAAGAAAGCAACGCTACTATGAAGGTATTAGCGGGATCAGACAGAGACTCTGTTTCAAGCCTTCCTGGGATCTCCCAACCGCCTAGCCCGAGCAGCCCCGACCACGATGTCGCGCCCGAGCCGGCTCTCCCGTACAGTCCTTTTACGAATTACCCCCACCGCAGTCTCGCGGAAAGGACAGAAAGGTAGCGAATCCCACCGTAGCGCAAGACTTTAGACCCACGGTCCCCTTGGACCTGCCGAGACTCGAACACTGCAAAGCCCGAGTACCGATTCACTCGCCAGCCCAGCACGTCAGCAGCCGCGCGTGAATTAAATTCGCCTGACAATAGTGCTCCGAGAAGCGAAGCCGGAAAAATCCCATAGCTACCGAACGGAGAGAAACCCATCTGACCGGGACGATACGGATTACAGTTCGGAAGATGAACCCATACGGAGGAAAGCCGTGCATTTACGTCCCGTTCTTAAAGAGCAATACACGGACGGCCGCCGTGGCCGAGGACAACAACTACCTCTGTTCGCCCGCACAGCGGAGCAAAGCTTCGGGACCTGCAGGAGACGTTTGCACGAGAACCGGACGAGTCGGTAACAGACTTTTTGTATCGTGTTATGGAATTGGGTGGGGATACAATTATTTTGGACCATAATGAAGCAAAAGGCTGTTCATGGGGCCATGAAGTATTTTTGGGTATGGGTCCGGAGGGATACCACTCGTTAACTTCCCGTGTTGCTCACTGGGCTGGAAGTTTAGATCCTATAGATCTAAACACCAACAGAAGTGAGGGTTACCAGTTCGGCCGAACTCACTGCCGCGATTAAAAAATTGGCGTGCGTTCAAGCAATGTACGATCGCGGGGCATATCCTTCCCCACTAGATGCCCCAATTAACCCAGTGCGACTCAAAATTCTAATCCGTGGGCTGCCGCCGGGTCTGAAAAATGTATGTGATGCCAAAAAGGAGGAAATTGAACGAGTAGTCGAAAGGAATATGGCCTCTACTAATTCCGGGAACACCAATTAACTTGGGAAGAGCTGTTGATGGCATTATCCCACAAGGGCTGAGACTTGGGCTACTCTGATCATACGCTCATGGCCAAGACTCCCAGCGACAGACACCGTACTGGTTTCAAAGGCAACCACGCGGCGACGCCGTGGGGGAAAAAGCAGGAAGTGCACCACACTAAGACATCCCCTACTGCGACTTCTGCAAGTTCAAGCAGCAGCCCGGAGTCAGATCGCCGTCACTCGGGAAGTCCCAGAGGGAGAAATTCCAACCGCTGGAGAGATAAACGGCGTACTTCTAATAGATCATTTTCACCCAGAGAGAAATGGTATCGACTAGCATTGTCTTTGAATGTACCTGAATCCTTAATAGCGTCATTACCAACGAGACTGTTAAAGGCGTAGTGCTGAGCATACAAAATAAATCCGGTAGCTGGGAAGAGGACGACTACGAAGTGACCGCCGCGGCAAGGGGAAGAATGAAACTGGAAGCAGCAGTCCTAAAACTGTTTCACCCAGCAAGGATGCTAACCCCTTCATACCTCGCCGCCAGAGCCCAGATAAAAAGCAAAAACTAGACACAGCGGTGACTGTTCCAGGCCTCACTCATCGCTTTGTTAGTGCTTGTCAATGGTCTGAGGATCCAGAGCCTTTCATTTTGATTCCCACTGGACCTACTCGAACTGCTGTAAAATTCCTTATTGACACTGGGGCGCAAATCAGTGTTTTGAATGTGCAACAAGCTAAACGCTTGAAGATCCTGCCATCCCGGAAAAGGATTAAGATACAGGGTGTTACAGGAACGCCTCATACGTGCCATTTAGCCAAAACAAGGTTGTGGCTTCCCGGTGACAAGCGGAGTACCCTGGTAGAAGTTGCCCTGAGTCCGTACCCTGAGAACATCCTTGGATTTGATGTTTTAGCTGGCAAACGGTGGCATCTCCTAACGGTACCCTGTGGTGCTTTGGCTCCTATGGAGTAGGAGCAAAAGGGATTGAAACCGCTCGGGTAGGCACTCTCCAAATTGCTCCACCCTTACCCAAATCAAGTATCACATGTGTTGCACAGTATTCCCTACCAGCAGCAGCCAGACAAGGCATCACTGAGGTGATTGCAGACCTGGAAAAGAGACAAATCATTACCAGGACACACTCACCCTATAACTCACCAGTGTGGCCAGTGCGTAAACCTGATGGACGATGGAGACTCACCATTGACTACAGGAGGCTCAATAGCAACACGCCCTCTCACCGCTGCAGTCCCAAGCCTGACATCCATCGTGACAGCAATCCAAGCTGCGTCACATACTTGGATGGCTTCACTGGACATTAAGGACATGTACTTTATGATCCCTCTACGTGAGGAGGATAAACCACAGTTCGCTTTCACATGGCAAGGTTCCCAATACACCTTCAATCGTCTTCCCCAGGGGTACAAGCACTCAGGAACCATTGCACACAACTCCTTAGCAGCACTGTTAGACACCATTGAAGTCCCAAAAGATGTAAGTGTCTACCAGTACATAGATGACATCTTTGTCGGGGAAATGATGAAGGTAAGGTGGGTTCAGTAGCTGCAGCGATCTGGGACCTCTTGACCAAAAATGGGTTACAGGTTCCACAAGCTAAATGTCAAGGCCGAGCCAAGAAATTAAATTTCTTGGATCCTGGTGGTAGCAGGAGCAATATCAGTGCCAGAGGATGCTCTTGAGGCTATTGAAAAGGGCCAACTTCCCAATAACAAAAGGAGCTTCAGCGGCTCTTGGGTACCTTGGGTTACTGGAGAAAACATATTCCAGGTTTCTCAGTAATTGCTCGTCCCCTCTATGACCTGCTTAAAAGAGCAGAGTCTGGGACTGGACCCCAAGGCATACTGAAAGCCTAAAGGTTTTGAAGGACGAATTAAAGGCTTACCAGAAATTGGGCCCTTTGCACCCACATGACCCCTTAAGGGCAGAATGGGGCTTCTCTGAACATGCTTCCTACTGTGGATTTTTCAAAGGGGACCTAAAGGCCGAACAGAGCCCTTTTATTCTTCAACAGCATTCAAAGATGCTGAAAGGAGATATTCTGAATGGGAGAAGGGACTCCTGTCTCTGACCCGAGCTGTCAAAGAGGCAGAGAAGCTGCGCACTACGCAGGATATCGTAGTGCAAGGTCCATTCTCTGCTCAAAGCAATCCTCAATGGAACCCCACCACCAGAAGGAATTGCTCAGAAGGCTACTGTAAGAAAATGGTATGCCTATCTGGAAGGGATGGCTCAGCTTATGCCTCTAAGAGAAGGGCCCACAAAAGTATCCAAATTGCAGCAGCCTATCAACCCACATACTATCCCACTGTGCCAGCCCTACAAGCCATCTCCTATTCAGGTAGCACCTGAATTGACTGCCGATGCCAATACTGAGGGAGTGTGGTTCACAGATGCATCTGCCCAAAGGGTAGAATCACAGTGGCATTACAAGGCCGCAGCACTGAGATTGGCACAGACAGGACTGTTATTGAAGAGGGTGAAGGCAGTGCCCAAGTGGGAGAACTGCGTGCCCTCATGCTAGCTGTGGAAAATGGTGCAGAGACCATATACACTGATTCATATGCTACTTTCAAAGGTGCCACAGAATGGATTTGCCAGTGGGAAGCAAACCAGTGGATAGTTGGCAATACCCCAGTTTGAGGGCAACCGACTGGCAAAGACTACTAGAGATAAGTCGAGCCAGGACCATCAAAGTAGGATGGGTAAAGGGACACTCCAGGAAGCAAACCCCTGCTGCTACTTGGAATCAACAAGTAGATCACTTAGCAAAAATCAGTGTGGTTGATCGTGAGGGAAAGGAATGGGAGCGATTGGCTGAGTGGCTACATATTAAAAGAGGTCACTCAGGTAAGTCAGACCTTTACTACGAATGCAGATCCAGGGGTGGCCAGTTTCTTTGACCACATGCGAAACCATTGTTTCAGCCTGCCCTCAGTGCCAGATCAGATTAAAAGCTAACCATCCCGGTCTGGCTCCGGCCCAGCATATCAAGGAAGACAAAGTACTATGGAGCACATGGCAGATTGATTATGTTGGTCCCCTCCGACCCTCACATGGGAAAAAATACATACTGGTAGGGGTAGAAGTGGTTTCAGGCTTAGTCATGGCCACTGCTACTAGCACTGCTTCAGGAGCTCAAACCATTGAAACTCTAAAGGATTGGTTCAGCATTCTGCCTATGCCTGAACATATTCAGAGTGATAATGGTTCACATTTCACCTCAACCTCAGTCCAAGACTGGGCCCGAGGGGAAGGAGTCAAATGGACATTTCATACTCCATATTATCCCCAGGCAAATGGCATAGTGGAGAGGGCAAATGGCCTCATTAAGAAACATGCAAATGTTTCAAGGAGTAATTGGGATAAACGCCTGCCTTCTGCAGTTTTCATTGTAAACAACCGATGGGGGAATTATGGCAGCCCCAAAGTCAAGGCATTTTGCCCTGCTGACCCAGTTAGGGATGTCAGCCACATGCCAGGGAGGCAAAGGATGAACACCCACATTCCGTAACACAGATGCAGGTGGGCCAACCAGTGTTAGTGAAACTGCCTTCTATCGGGATTGTACCCATGACACTGGCTAAGCCCAGGGTCTATACGCTTGGGAGGCTACTGACATCAATGGAAAAACTCATCGCATAACTGCTCGGTGGGTCGTTCCAAATTACTAACTGTCAAGCCCGGCTTTAAATACCGTGGCCAGTTTTGTTTCTCCACAGAATGACAACGGTTCCAGTGGACAGATTATCCTGGAAAGGAAGACCCGTCTCGGGAGTAACAGGAATCCACCACCGGTCAGGGGGTGGAGATTAAAAACACTAAGGTCACCGATACTGACCTTAGACTTAAGGAGTTCTATACTGTGTTGTAGCATGCTTTGTTTAGAGTACAGTTGTACACTTCTGAGATATGTATATATATATATGCATGATGTTCTTGTGATGTTTCTATATAATGTTTAATTCATCTTTGGTAGAGTTTAGTTATAGAATAATATTTGCCCACATATACTTGCCCATAAGCAGGGGGTGGAATGTAGTGAAGGATGCTTATCATCAGGATTGTGCCCCAAACATTTGGGTAGGATATATTTCTGTATGTGTTAACCCTCCTTTGTCCCCCCTTTCTGGAGGCAGCAGGGGAATCCTGGCGCCACTGAGTCCAGGTAAACAGCCTACCTGGGCGTGGTCTCACCCTGCAGTACTAGAGGCAGGCTATATGTTTGCTTCCCCAAGTATAGCATATACTCAGGGCCATATTTGGTAGCTAGTAGTTCATTGGTTAATGTTTGGGTTGGCAACAGGTGCTTATTAGGCCAGTATTCACTGGGGCAAATGGTAAATAGGGGTCGTTTGGCAAATGAGCCCCCCCACCTCGGTGTTGGAGCCTGTGTGTGCGTGCGTGCCAGCCAGTGCTCTGGGAGGCCTCGTGGTCCTTTTGCCACTGTTACCCAGCTGTGTGCAGTGCCGTGGACAGCACTCCGTGGGATCAACCGCTGCGCGATCCATCGTAGGAGAAAACCTGGTAGACCGTGTGAACCAGCGTTGCTGACCTGCCACTGCACCCCCTCCGAGCGAGGAATTTTGTATCCTGGGAGAGAACAGCAGAGCCACGCGGTGCGGCCACGCGGCCGGCGCCATTTCCTGCCTCCTTACTATGGCACATCCGTGCCACATTGTCTGGATTATAAACATTGTTGAAGAAAGACTCCACGACTTCCTCAGCGTCTGAGTAAGCCAAGCCCTCCTTTGTAGAGCTTCGTTTAGAATAGCATTTATATTGCTCCGGGTGGAGGGTTGCTGGTCACTGACCAACCCCTCCCCCGCCACTCTCTGACTCAGTTTAGATTCTAAGTTCTGTGAATCATTTTGGTTTAAATGCCCATACATAACATTCTGTAAAGATAGTTCCACTAACCGAATATTGATACCTGTGAGGGGCGATTGTAAATACCCCGTTACAGAGTTTGTATATATATAAATAAACTTATATTTTCGTTGATGGATCTGCCGCGCATTTCTGAGGGCATATCCACGACAGTACCCAACGTGGGGCCGATAATTAGCTTGATTTATTGCTTTATTGTTTTATCGGTTTAGTGTTTTATAACCGGATTAGCAAACGTGAAAGTACTGTGGTTTTTAGAATGCTTATTTTTTTCAATTTTTGGGGCTCTGGTTTACAGATATTGCTTGGGTTTGACTTTGGATTACCTGGCTAAATATTTGGTGCGGACAATTTAGCTATGGTTTATGTATAGAGTTAGATTATGGTATGGAAAATCTGTTGATTTCTTATGGCCGGCGAGATACAGAAATGTAACTTCTAGCACTCTCCCAATTGAGATAGAAGGCTTTAAGATTCCACCAGAGGTGAGAGTAACTTTAGGTGATGGCTGGGATATAAAGGTGATTTATTTGGTGTCTATAGTTCTGCTGCTGGTGATAATTATTGTGTATCTGCTGATTTCTCTGCGGCGGGAGAGAAAGGTGTCCAGACCGTGTTTTGTTATTAAAACTAGATCAAAGAGAAAACGCCGTGGCTCTGGATCAGTCCCACAGACATCTAGTGATGAGGAGTGTGGAGAATCTGTGTCCGTTAAAAAGAGGGCTAAAAAGTCAATTGGTAAAGCAGATCTGAACGACTTTGCCGCTGATTCTGGCAAGCTGCGAGGGGCAGCGGCACATATCAACATGGCGGCGCCTCCTTCTCCTCCTCCTTCTTCTCCATTGGCCATTAACAGAGCAACATCATTTCCGCCCACTCTCTCGGTGGGACCGGAAGTCACTGCCCCAGCAGCTGATTTATCTCAGGACCTCTCAGCTTCTATTAAGGTGGCTGTAAATTCAAACACAGCTCCAGTTAAGGTGGCTGTTTTAAAGACTAGAAGTGGAAAGACCAAAGCTGATGGAGAAGAAGAGCAGGAGACTGATCCTGGTGAGGGGCCCTCTACTAGAAGGGATCCTGCTGAGGAGGAAGAGAAGATTTATTTAGAATAAACCTTTATTAGAATAAACCAAACCAGGTTGGAAGAGACCTCCAAAATCATCGCGTCCAACCCATCAACCAATCCAACCCACTCAAACAGCTAACTCATGGCACCAAGTACCCCATCAAGTCTCCTCCTGAACACCGCCAATGATGGTGACTCCACCACCACCTTGGGCAGCCCATTCCAATGGGCAATCACTCTTTCTGTATAGAACTTCTTCCTAATATCCAACCTAAACCTCCCCTGGCACAGCCTGAGACTGTGTCCTCTTGTTCTGGTACTGGCTGCCTGGGAGAAGAGACCATCATCTGCCTGTCTACAACCTCCTTTCAGGTAGTTGTAGAGAGCAATAAGGTCACCCCTGAGTCTCCTTTTCTCCAGGCTGAGCAACCCCAGCTCCCTCAGTCTTTCCTCATAGGGCTTGTGTTCCAAACCCCTCACCAACTTTGTTGCTCTTCTCTGGACTCGTTCCAGCAAGTCAACATCCTTCCTAAACTGAGGGGCCCAGAACTGGACACAAGACTCCAGGTGTGGCCTAACCAGTGCAGTGTACAGGGGCAGAATGACCTCCCTGCTCCTGCTGACCACACTGTTCCTGATGCAGGCCAGGATGCCATTGACCCTCTTGGCTGCCTGGGCACACTGCAGGCTCATGTTCAGCCTACCATCGACCAGTACCCACAGGTCCGTCTCTGCCTGCCTGCTCTCCAGCCACTCTGACCCCAGCCTGTAGCACTGCATGGGGTTGTTGTGGCCAATATGCAGAACCTGGCACTTGGATGTGTTAAATCTCATGCCGTTGAATTCTGCCCATCTGTCCAGCCTGTCGAGGTCCCTCTGCAGAGCCTCTCTACCCTCTAGCAGATCAACTCCTGCCCCTGACCTAGTGAGAGCAAAGCAGGATAGAGATGAAGCTAGGACAGGAGCTGGTAAAGGTGCTTCTCAGCTTAAAGAGGTCCTTGAGAAAATGGCAGCAGGACTATTAGGACAACAAGTTGAGGGAGAGGACGAATCAGATGTCATTACTGACTGTTCGTCACCCCGTGAAGAATTACAAAATGTCCATAAAGATTATACCAGGGCAGATAAGGAGCCAGTTCTAGCTTGGCTTAGTAGATGTTATGATACAGGTGCTCCAGCTCTAACAGTTGGAGACAAGTCAGCAGCTCAGTTAGGAACTCTCTCGAGGGATAATGGAATAGATAGACATCTAGGCAGGACTCTCGGCAAGGTTAATTTGTGGAAACGCCTTTAAATGTCGGTTGCCCTGAGATACCCTTCCCGAGATGATCTCCCATGGAATCCTAAACCCTGGACTACCATAGATGACAGAATTAAGCGCTTGAGAGAATTTGCTGTTAGAGAGATACTCTATGGTGAACATGAAACTCTCAATCCTGATGACATTCCTGTGGGTATTGGTCTTGCTAAAAAGATCATCAAACTTGCTCCTTCTAATTATGCAAACATTCTGGCAAGCAGAATTTTGTCAAGAAATTATGGTGGAGCTTCTCCTGTGGTTGGCCAATTCAGTGATCAAATGAGACAATTAGAGGATAGCATGACACATATTTCTTTGGTTTCAGCCATTGAAACTCTGTCTGGAAAAATTGAGAATTGCATGAAGGATCTGAAAGATTCCATAAACCAATTGGCACAGAAGGATAATTCTAATTCTTCCTCCAGGTGGATACAGGTTTCATCTGTGAGGAATACACGTCCTCCAAGGAGGTCATTCCAAAACAGATCAAATCAAAACAGACCACCAAGGCAACCACGTAGAACTATTTGGATAACTCTGCGTGATCAGTTTGGTGAGAACATGAGCAAGTGGGATGGCCAACCAACTTCTAAACTTTTCAGGAGACTGAGGGAATTGCAAAGTGGCAGAACCCGAGGTAGCAATACCAGAAGGGTAGCTGTTACTTCCACAGTTCCCCAAAACAACTCTAGTAGCTCCAACAGTGGCTTCAGTTATAACATGCAAAGTTATAACACTGCATGCTGTGCTCAATGCACATGTGGGCATGCTCCCCATACCTAGGGGTGCCCTGCCTCCCACCAGGGGGAGGAGAGGGATAACAGAGATAATAAAATCTATTGGGATGTGTACATCCAGTGGCCTGGCACTTCACAGTTTTGGAAGTACAGGGCCTTGGTTGACACAGGAGCTCAGTGCACCATAATACCATCAAATTATCAGGGATCAGAGTGTATAACTATTCTGGGAGCCACTGGTGGATCTCAAGAGTTAAGTAAGGTAGAGGTTAATATAAGTTTAACTGGTAAACAATGGAGGAAGCACACAGTTGTGACCGGACCTGATGCACCTTGTATTTTGGGAATTGATTTTCTGAGAAAAGGGTGACTCAAAGACCCTAGAGGTTACAAATGGGCTTTTGGAGTAGCTTCTGTAGAAATTGATGGACATAAATTGAGGCTGTCTGTTAGACCTGAGCTTTCTGATGAATCTGCAGTTGTGGGACAACACAAGATACAGGACATTAAATTGCCGGTTGCTTCTCAGACTGTGCATCACAGACAATACAGAACCAACTGAGACTCTTTGTTGCCCATTCAGAATCTGATTCGTCAGTTGGAGAGTCAGAAAGTCGTCAGCGAAACTCATTCATCTTTCAACAGTCCAGTGTGACCTGTGCGGAAGCAGAATGGACACTGGTGTCTGACGGTAGACTACCGAGCCCTAAATCAAGTAACACCACCTATGAATGCAGCAGTGCCAGACATGATGGAACTCCAGTATGAGCTGGAATCCAAAGAGGCCAAATGGTATGCTACCATAGATATTGCTAATGCATTTTTCTCTATTCCCATAGCAGAGGAATGCAGGCCTCAGTTTGCTTTCACTTGGAGAGGAATCCAGTACACTTTCAACAGGCTGCCAATGGGCTGGATCCACACCTCAAGCATCTGTCATGCAGTAATCCACGATGCTCTGGAGAAAGGTGGTGCTCCAGAACACATCCAGTTCATCGATGATATCATTGTCTGGGGTAAAACTGCGGAGGAAGTCTTCAAGAAAGGCAACGAAATGATTGACATTCTTCTGAATGCAGGTTTTGCCATCAAGCGAGACAAGGTGAAAGGACCTACCACAGAGATTCAGTTTCTGGGAGTGCGGTGGCAGGATGGACACTGACACATTCCTGTGGATGTGGTAAACACAGTCTCTATCATGGCAAATCCCACAAACAAGCAAGGGACCCTACGTTTCTTGGGGATGGTGGGATTTTGGAGACTGCACATTCCTGGATACAGTCAGATTGGCTGGGGAAGGACTTCTCAGAATCTCAGGTAGTGATAGGACTAGGGGGAATGGAATGAAGCTGGAGGTGGGGAGATTCAGGCTAGATGTGAGGAGGAGGTTCTTCACCATGAGAGTGGTGAAACCCTGGAATGTGTTGTCCAGGTTGGTGGTCGAGGCCCCCTCCCTGGGGGTGTTTAAGAGCAGGCTGGATGAGGCTCTGTCCAGCCTGATCTAGTGTGAGGTGTCCCTGCCCATGGCAGGGGGTTTGGAACTAGATGATCCTTGTGGTCCCTTCCAACCCTGAATGAAACTATCAAACTATGAAACTAAGATTGTGAAACCTCTGTATGATGTGACTCAAAAGAGAGTTTCCACTGGGGACCTGAACAACAAGCAGCCTTTGACCAGATAAAGCAAGAGGTAGTTCAAGCAATGGGTCTGGGACCTGTCCGAGATGGTCCAGACATTAAGAACATTTTGTACATGGCTGCAAGTGACAATGGTCCAACCTGGTGCTTGTGGCAAAAAGCTCCAGGTGAGACACGTGGACAACCTCTTGGTTTCTGGAGTCGAGGTTACAGAGCTTCAGAGGCTAATTATACTCCAACAGAGAAAGAAATTTTAGCTGCCTATGAAGGAGTAAAAGCAGCTTCTGAGTGATTGGAACTGAATCACAACTTCTTCTAGCTCCCAGATTACCAGTTTTGAATTGGATGTTCAAAGGCAAAGGCTCTACACCACGTCATGCCACAGACTCAACATGGTCTAAGTGGATGGTTCTGATAACGCAGAGAGCTCAAATGGGAAATCTTGAAAGACCTGGTCTAGTGGAGGTGATCTCAAGTTGGCCTGAAGGTACCAACTGTGCTAAACCTCCAGAGGAGAAAGTAACTTGTGCTGAGGAAGTTCCTCCTTACAATGACCTTTCTGATGATGAAAAGAAATATGCTTTGTTCACAGACGGTTCCTGTCATCTTGTTGGAAACAAGCGAAGGTGGAAGTCTGTAGTGTGGAGTCCAACACGCTGAGCTGCAGAGGCGAAGGATGGAGAAGGAGAATCCAGTCAGTTCGCAGAGGTAAAAGCTGTCCAGCTAGCTCTTGACATTGTTGAACGTGAGAGATGGCCAGAGCTTTATCTCTACACTGACTCATGGGTGGTAGCCAATGCTCTATGGGGTTGGCTAAAGAATTGGAAGAAGAGTGGTTGGCAGAGGAAAGGAAAACCCATTTGGGCAGCCGACCTATGGCAGGACATTGCTGATCGAATCGAGAGAATTCCAGCGAAAATGAGACACATTGATGCTCACATTCCTAAGAGCAAAGCTACTGAGGAACAGCAGCACAACCATCAGGCAGATCTAGCTGCAAGAGTTTCTCAAGTAGACATGGACTCTAATCTTGATCTCGACTGGAAACACCGAGGTGAGATATTCTTAGCTCGGTGGGCTCACGATTTGTCAGGATATCAAGGCAGAAATGCAACATACCAATGGGCTCGTGACAGATCCATAGACATTTCCATGGATGTTATCACAGAAGTCATCCATGACTGTGACGTTTGTGCTGCTATTAAGCAGGCAAAACGACTTAAGCCCTTGTGGTATGGTGACCGATGGTCCAAGTACAAGTATGGTGAAGCTTGGCAGATTGACTACATCACTCTACCACGTTCTCGTTCTGGTAAGCAGTACGTGCTTACTATGGCAGAGGCAAACACTGGATGGTTGGAAACTTATCCAGTTCCACATGCAACTGCACGCAACACCATTCTCGGTCTGGAGAGACAGATCCTGTGGAGACATGGAACTCCAGAGAGGATTGAGTCAGACAACGGAACTCATTTCAAGAACAACCTTGTAAAGAGCTGAGCAAAAGAGCACAGTATCGAGTGGATATTCCATATTCCCTACTATGCAGCAGCCTCAGGGAAGATTGAACGCTACAACGGTTTGTTGAAGACCACTCTTAAAGCCATGGGGGGTGGATCTTTGAAAAACTGGGAAAAACATTTAGCACAAGCAACCTGGCTGGTAAATAGTAGAGGTTCAATGAACCGAGCTGGACCTTCACAATCAGATCTGCTACAGAAAGTAGAAGGTGATAGAGTTCCTGTTGTTAGAGAAAAGAATCTGTTAGGTAAAACTGTTTGGGTATTTTCTCCCTCAGGAGAGGCTAAACCTGTCCGAAGTGTGATTTCAGCTGAAGGTCTGTGTCACACTTATTGGGTAATGCAAGAGAATGGTGAAATTCAGTGTATTACACAAAGAAATTTAACTTTAGCTGAAAGAATTTAATTTTCAAACTGTTATACAGCTACATTGCGTCCAAAGGAAGAATCAACGAGGAATCTACGGTGCATGAACCCTGAGAATCCTGAGAGCCCTGAGTCAACTAAGAGACCCTGAGAATCCCTGTTTCCCTGTTCTTCACTTTGTTGGCGAAGAAACAAACTGTTTTCCATTTTTCTCATTTTCTGATTTTCTTGGACTTTTGAATCATCTATATCTGAGCATAGCCAGAATGGACTATGAACTTTACTCACAAACTGTAAATGTCGTCTTGGAGTGAATGGACAGTATGAACAGCCAATTAAATTGTTTAGAAGGGGTGAACTGTGACCGTTTGAGGTTGTCCCTTTAAGGAAGGGGACATTGTGGCTGAATGTTTATAAACAAAGGACAGGTCTAAACTAATTTCATTGGTGGAGAGACAGAAGCACTGCCTTAAGTTTTGATTCCCAGTGGGACTAGTCTCAGTTTTTCTTCCACTCCTTCGGTGGCTTGCAGCTCGCAGCTTTCTGGGCTTTCGGCCAGACTGACTGTAGTGGTTTGAGCCTTAACTGAGAGTTAAAGGCTGAAATGGGGAAAAGGCTGAGAATCTTTTCCCCACACACCCCCCACCTCCTCCCTCCAAACAAGGAGAGGGGGGAAAAGAAAAAAAAAGGGGGTAAGGAACAAATCCACTAAGCAACAATCTGGAGTCAGCTTGGAAGTAGAGAGGCAAATAATTTTTTCTTCAAATATAACAATAACAGGGACAAAAAGTTCACAAGGGCAAGGAACAAGAATGGATGGGAGGGGGACAGAAAAGAATTATACAAAACCAGTCTTTCTCTGAGGAGGTGCAGAGGCAGCAGGGAGAAGGGTCAGGTCCGGCCATGTGGCTGAGGATCAGGAGGGCAGCTGCTGTAGCTCTCATCCAGCAGAGGCAGGAGCCAAAAAGGAGATCCAACAGCTATGAGGTCCTGCTTTTTATACCCTTGCTGGGCAGGGAGGGGGGAGTGGAACAGACTCAGCTTTCCCAGGGGAAACGCCCTGCAGGGAAGGTAAAGTACCTGCAAGCCCTCCACCCTGCTTTCTTCTTTTGTTTTCAGAAAAAGGTGTTAACCCACCACACTGACCGATAAGATAAGGCCTCTTCTAACACATAACTGCCTAACTGCTTTTAACATTTTTAACATTTGCTCTCTTTCTCTCTTTCTAACCCTGTCTGGGAAAAGGGGGAGAGAAGGGGGGTACAGGGGTGGGGAACCCTCCTCAGTAGAGAAGGGAAATCACATTTCTTTGTCACTTTGTTATATATTTCTGTATATATTGTAAATACTGTGAATTCTGTATATATTTCCCTGCGTTCCCTAAACTGCTTTGTAAATATAGCACATTCCTCTTGCTAATCCGGTTGTTTGTTTTTTCTTCCCTTTCAATTTTCTTCCCTTTACTTACGGGGGGGAGAAGGTCTGGCCTTTCCCTTAACTCTCGACACATCTATTAATCATACTTTTATAAATCTCATCATTAAACACATATCAACATATTTATCAAATATTTATGCCTGGGTTTGTTAAAAATAGTTGGATGTATTTACAACTAATGTGATATCATTTCTACTATCTAATGAGCCTTCTTTTCACCTTGCAATCACATTTTTTCAACATTTCCCCCAGATATTTGTAAACTTGCAAAATGTGTTTAAATCACAAAAATATCCTACATCCAGGGAACTCAATGGGAAAAAAAAAAAAATCTAAAAACCTGTTTCAGGTCTATCCCAACTAATGTGAAGTCTAACTAGCTGATCCTGTGAAAACACATCATCCCCTGTATAACCCTGAATTTGGCTTGCAGAGTAGGCTTGCTACTCAACAGATGCCTACATATCTGGAGGCATCATTTTATGCCAGTCTTTGTAAAATATCTTTCAAATAAAACCTTGAATTATATCATCGTCTGCAGGTATATATAATTATAAAATGGTTAATTCCTTGTAAAGATAAACTAATGATTGTAAAATATTTCTTTCAGAAGAAAGAGCCATATGTTGATCTTTCAGTTACAGGTGTGTTTTTGTTTTGTTCCACTGGCTTGTTTTTTAATACCTAGCTCTCACTGGGCAGGTGCTACATAGGAAAGTACACTGTTCAAATGCATCTTGATAGCAGTTAACACAGTCCTGATAGTCAATGAGAAGCAATGATTACATGCTTGTTTAAGAGGGATAAATGTCTCTTCTGCTTCACAAATTGGAGAATTCTTCCAAGACATAAGCACTTAACTGTGCTGAGACCTACCAGGGCAAATATACAGAGTAATTTCTCACAGACATCTTGTGAATGATCTCTTACACTTCACAACTTCAAGTGATCACTCAGTAACTATGAGCTTAGCAGACAAACTGATGGACTGCTCCAAACAAGTTAGAAGAAGTGATTTGTCATGCAACAATGTGTTAGCTGCAGGCATCGCAAAATACCTGGCACTCAGTTAAAAACACTTTGAACTCCAAGTTCTATTATGACTTTTGGAAGAAAAAACTTTGTGTAATATCTTGTCTTAGAACAAGAAAAATCTGAGTTTCTCTGCACACGTGTCACTTCTAATAGAATGTTTCAGACATTAGACTGGTTTTGGAGAATTCATTTCTATGATGAATTTTCAAAGCTAAGGGGCACACCACTGTGCTAGAAGCAGTGACATATCATGGATAACTCTCATAAGAGTAAGAAATTTATTAAAGCAATTATATAATCAAAATAAAGTTCTTGGGGTAATATCTACCTTTATTTATGAAAGCAGATGAACTATGGAACTAACCGCTTTGTTCTCAGCACACTGATTATGAATGTATGTTGTATGAAACAAAACACAAAAGCCAGTGGGGTTCAGAAAATTTGACTTTTTCTTTTTCAGGGAAACTGGCCTTAATCAGACTGAATACCAGAAACTTTATCCACAATTTTTGAAGTAAAACAAATCATTTCCTTTGTTTTTGCCCTCCTATGAAAACTAGTGCAGTGAATGTTGGGTTACAGAAAGCTAGTGCAATGAATGTAGCTAGTGGACTATGCATCCTTCCTTCCTGAATTCCTCCCTGAATTCCTTCCTTTGTCCCTTCCTCCTTTCCTTCCTGAACTCCTTCCTGAATTCCTAAATTCCTTCATATATTCACAGATTGCATCAAGTTGGAATGGACCAACACAGGTTATCTTGGTTAACTGTTATGAATTTATAAAAATTAATAAGGTAGATATGAATATTAATAAAAATATTAATAAAATTTTGCTAATATTAACATTGCAAAAACATACTAAATAGGTTTGGTATACAGTTGGAATATATATTTACGATGGGAATGTACAGTATTCAGACAATATAACAATTTAAACAATTTTAAGCAAAGTGAACAAATAACAGAATGAGAATTCCCAGTGCAATATGGTGCTCAACCACAGGGGAGGCTCAACAAGAACTGTAAATACAAAGGAGGCAATGAATTAGTTACTCAGAAATTAGTTCCACCTAAGTAGGGGGGGGTTGCTTCTGCTGTACTTTAGCTGTTGAGGCTTTTTTTGGGTGCTCTCATGCTTCTGGCATGACAGGCATTACAATGTGTTTCTGTGAAGGGCTCTTGCATATTCCTGGGTAAACTGAGGCATGACATGAATTTCAATTGCAAGAGAAGTGAAGACTGGCTCCTAAGGCTTGTGGCTTCTTGGGCTTTCAGTAAGTAATGCTCGTGTCTTCTATCTTGGACAAGGCAACTCGAGGCAAGACAAATCCAGATGGGCAGGTCCAGGCAAGGCGAGGAGAATACAATTCAGTCTGTATTTATCATTTGCCCGAGATTCAATTGGGCTAATAGAGCCAACAGTTACCCAATGAACAGGGATTCTGAGAGGCTCTGACCATAAAAGGCAGAAACATAGGCCTGATTCACGAGAAGCATGGTCCACATGCTCTTACCCCAAAAGGAGACTTGTTTACCAAGACTTGTTGGTTCCTGTTCTTTTGTCCCTTTTCTTGAGTTACCCTGGATTCCTAAAGGAAGGAGTAGAAGGGAGGGGCCCATTTGGCCCTACCACCACACTAACATGCCTGTGGTGATCAGGGACACCTCCAAATAGATCAACCTGTCCAGGGCCACATTGAGTCTGACCATGAGTATCTTCAAGGATGGGGCATCAACCATATCCCTGGTCAATGTGTTCCGGTATTTTACCACTCATTGTAAAAAGCTTCTTCCTCACATCTAAATCTTCCCTGCTGCAATTTAAAACCACTGTCCCTCATCCTATTGTTTCAAGCCCTTCTCAACAGTCCTTCCCCAGTATTCCTGCAGGTTCCCTTCAGATACTGAAATGCAGTTGTAAGGTCTCACCAGAACTTTCACTTCCATAGGCCAAACAGATCAAATTCCTTCAACCTTTCTTTGTAGAGGAGGTGTTCCTGTCCTTTGATCATCTTTGTGTCTCTCCTCTGGACCTGCTGTCCATGTCTCTTTTGTGTTGAGGGCCCTAGAGCTCTATACAGTAGTCCTAGTGAGGTCTCACCAGAGCAGAGTAGAAGGGCAGAATCACATCTCTCCACCTGCTGGCCATTTTGGCTTCCTTCCTGAATTCCTTCCTTAACTCCTTCCATCTGTCCTTCCTGAATTCCTTCCCTTCCTACCTACACTCCCTAGGTGTAAGTAGCTTTTGATAATGATTAGTAAAACCTGTGGTGTTCATAGAATATGCATATTTGAGATCTGTAGTACAAAGCTGGAAAGCTGCAGTTTGATATTTTTAATTTCTAGCAGGAAAATCTTCATCTACTAAATTAACTAAAATTGATTTTTCCAGATGGAGATCTCTGACAAGGTTCAAGAGGTCATTTGAGAAGTTAAGTGCAAACAGAGAGTTTTAAATTTTCCAGAAAGAAAAACTGGAAGGGGGACAAGGGGAATGTGCAGATATAGCATACATCTGGCAACAAATAGTTAATTTGCAGTTCACAACCGCAGATAAACTGGGAGGGAAAGCAAACTTTAACATATATATGAAGAAATACCAGAACTTTTGTGCAATTACCTGTAGAAAGTAGTTCTCAGTCTTCTGTGGAGAATACAATAATCTGTAACAGAAAAGATATCAGAATTTTCACAAAATCTTTGGAAAACTTCCATATTATTTCAGGGGATGGCTTGACAACTGAACTGTAGAGCTTAAACAGAGATAGAACATCAGTCACTATATTTTAAAGTAGAGAGATCACAACAAAATAGAGATAGTTATATTTGCTATTTAGGTAATTTATGGGTCAGAAGTTCCAGAAGTGTGTAAGTTTAAATATATAAAGGGAACTTTATACCCTCACACCAAAAAACTGCTATACCCCTACTTAGTGAAAAATGGTGTCTGTGTGCACACAGAATTTTACAGCAGTTTCTGTAGAGCTACATATAAGCTATCTTGGACTATGTGGGAGTTTGTGTGCAAATGTCTGTGTGTCTGTGAGTCTGTATATCTGTGACAGAGAAATTATTGTGTTGTGGAAGGAGAAAAATTCAAGACTTTCCCAATTTGAAATTTTATCACAAGAGAAGTATGATTATTAAACTGAAAAGAAGGTGGCAAAATTCTTTAAGGAAGATGACAGCCCAACTACTGGGGACAAGACATATTTCTCAACTTCTGTGGAACTATGATGATTTTCATCACTTGAGGATTATATCTTTTGTTCACATTTGCCACAAAGTTAATTATTGCTGTGCCAGGAATTAAACATGAGTTCAAATGAGAATGCAAAAAATCCCATCAACATGCCTGATCAATAACTATCAGTGTATTTTCAGGAGCAGAAAACATACTTCCAAACTCTCTTGCATCTTCTGATGACTCATTCTAAAAGGTCTGCAGACAATGTACCTCAGAATACACAACCAGAACACACCCAGCAAAGATAATTCAACAAATATCTTCCAATGTGTTGGAGTACTGTGTCAAGCTATGGAGCCCTCAACACAGGAAGTATGTGGATTTGCTGGAGCAGGTTTACAGGATGTGTAGAAATAGGACAGAGGCAGTCATTTTAATATAGAGAAAGATATATTTAGATTGGCCATTAGGAAGAAGTTCTTTACCATGGGGTTGGTGGAACACTCAAACAGGTTGCCCAGGGAGGCCATGTCCCTGGAGACAGTCAAGGTCATGTTTAATGGGGCTCTGAGAAACCTGGTCTAGTTGGAGGTGCCCCTACTTACTGCACGGAGGTTGGTCTAGATGACCTTTAAGTTCCCTTCCAACCCAATGTATTCTATGATTCTATCCTATGATAATTGCTTAAGTGGTGATAAGATTGTGAAAAGTTGAAGGGTTAAATCTTGGAGAGCTGAGCTCCAAACACTCCTGGACTGATAACAGTGAGACAGTGTTGGCCTTGATGGCTTGTGAACTATGGGAACTCAGTGCAGCAGTGCTGTTGGAGGAAGGCAGATATTTGATTACATGTGGTTGTTATGACCTGAGAGGATCAGTCTTCAGACATAAAGAAGAAGGATGTAACGGAGTCCCTGTTGCTGTTGTAAACTGCTTTTGCACTGTATTAGTTTTATAAAAAAGAATTCTGTATAATAAAGTGGACACCTGGCCTGCATCAGGCCTAATCGCGGCAAATGGTGACCCCGATGTGATAGTGGCAATGAAACGCTAAGCTGCGTCCTGCCACATATTCCCTCGGAACTTTGAATGAGCTGCTGAAAGAAAGGAGGAAAAGCTGGCCGGCCAGAGCAATCCCTCCCGCTGGACGAGAGGTGAGCTGTGGGAAACATGGGGAACCAGGAGAGTTCCTCAGAAAGAGATGTTTATGAATTAATGCAAGAACTCCTTAAAAAGCATGGCAAGGTTATCTGTGGCCGTGATCTTAAGGAGATGCTGGAGTGGGTGCAGGAGAACATCCTGACAGTTACAATATCCAGCTTGTTTATGAGTGAAATCTGGGATCAAGTGGGGGTGAAGTTATGGGATGCTGCTACTACAGGGAATGTTGAGGCACAATGTATGCTCCCATGGTGGCGGATTATATTTGAGATGATTAAAACACAAGAAGGGAACTCGGAACAGAGTATTGAGGGAGCTCAGACTACTCCTCTGTTACCCTCTAAGCTGCCACCAAGGCCGAAGCTGCGGACTGAGACTTTGGGTACATACGCAGCAGAATATCTGCCCTGAGGACAACCTCCTAGATCCAGGTCGTGTCTATCCTGAACGGGAACCAGACCTTTATCTCCGGGATCCTCACGATGTGTGGGCTTCTATTAAGCACCAAGCTTTGCGGGATGGAGACGCTGAGGTTGCCACAAGAATCGTGGCTCCTGTACTGTATGCGGGAAGAGGGGGTAACCCTCAATGGGAGGCTTTGTCCTTCCCAGTGATTAAAGAACTCCGTTGTACTGACGCTGAGCATAGGCTCTCTTCTCCTTATTTCGCTAATCTTTCAACACCTATACTCGACAATCATGTAATGACACCATACGACTTAAAATCTCTAGCGCAACTGTTGCTAACTCCATCTCAGTACACTCTATGGGAGCTCCAGTGGAGAAAAGGGCTCCAAGTGCTCTTACTTACATATGCAGGACATAACAATCAGCCTTTAGCGGCACTCACGTTGGATCACCTCGTGGGCACAGGTCAACACATCGACCCGGCAGCACAAGCCCGTGACTGCCCGTGGGAAGCCCCGGAAGCATCATGAGAGGAGGCATGAAAAGCTTTTCTTAAAGTCCTGGACTTCCAAAATCCACAAAAGGTTTTTATGAATATCATTCAGGAACCATAGGAACCTTATATGCAATTCATAGATAGGCTTAAACTGGCCTTAGAACGCCAAATCAATAATGGGGAGGCAAGGGAAATATTACTGTTGAAATTAGCTGTGGAAAATGCAAATGCAGATTGTAAGAAGCTGTTAAAATCTTTGCCTAATCAAAACCCCACCTTGCTAGAAATGATTGAGGCATGTAATAAGATAGGTACGATGGAATGTAAATATGAAACTATGGCTGCAGCTTTTGCAGCTATGAATGGTCCAATGAATATAGGAGTTTGTTATGGCTGTGGGAAACCGGGTCATCTCAGAAAGAATTGTTTGGTAGCTAATACTGGAGCCTGGGATTTACCCTAAGTGCCAGAAGGGGAAGCATTATGCTAACCAGTGTCGATCTAAGTATAATTCTCAAGGGCAGCCTGTGCAGGGAAACTGGACATGGAGTGCGAGACAGTGCCACGTGCAGACATAAATCATCCAGCTGTCACCAGCCAGCCAGATGCCGGCAGCATGCACATCTCTGACCTCCGCCCAGCAACAGCAGGCAGCGCAGGACTGGACCTGGCAACCTCCAACACAGTAACGTAACTTGATACCACGGTACATTTATTGCCAACAGGTGTGTCAGGTCCTCTTTCAGTTAAAACTCAGGCATTAATATTAGGTAGATCATCAACAACGATATCAGGACTTTTTGTGCTTCCTGGGGTTGTTGATTCTGATAGCACAGATAAGATTCGGATTATGGCATGGACTCCGTTTCCTCCCTACATGGTACTGAAGGGAAGTCATATTGCACAGCTATTATTGTTTCCATTGGGATCAGAACGTTCCCCTGCAAAGGGACCTTTAAGAAATAAAGGAAGATTCGGGTCTACTGGGGATCCACAGATTTTGTGGGTGCAGACTATCTCTCAAAAACGTCCTATTTGTCAATGTGTCCTGATGTATGGTCAGCAGAAAATAGTGCTTAGTGTTATTATTGATACTGGAGCAGACGTCACAGTGATTTCTAAAGCTAAATGGCCCCCCCTCTGGCCTGTAGCTAGTGCCTCTCAGGTGCTGGCAGGCATAGGGGGAGCTGGAGAAAGTCATCAGAGCCTGAATTTCAAACAGATTCAGGGACCAGAGGGACATACAACTTCTGTGAAACCTTTTGTTTTATCTGTTCCTGTGGTGCTATGGGGTTGTGATGTGCTTTCACAATGGGAGATGACCACGAACACCCATTTTTAGAGGGGGCCATTGCGGTGTGTGACACCCTCCAGTTAACATGGAAAACAAATTCCCCTGTCTGGGTGGATCAATGGCCCCTACCATTGGAAAAGCTTCGCGCACTCCAAGAACTAGTCACAGAGCAACTGGGAAAAGGGCATATTGTACCCTCCATGAGTCCATGGAACTCTCCTATTTTTGTCATCAAAAACCAAACAGGCAAGTGGCGCTTACTCCATGATCTCAGAAAGATTAATGATGTTATGGAAGATATGGGGAACCTTCAACCAGGGCTACCCTCACCCACAATGATACCACGATATTGGCATTTAACTGTTATTGACATGAAAGATTGCTTCTTTAACATTCCTTTACATCCAAATGATGCTCCTAAATTTGCTTTTTCAGTTCCAAACGTCAATATGCAACAACCTTTGCAGAGATATCATTGAGTTGTGCTTCCACAAGGAATGAAAAATAGTCCTACACTTTGTCAGTTGTATGTAGCAAAATTTTTTAGTCCTGTTTGAGAGGTCTTTCCTGATGCTCTGATTTATCATTATATGGATGACATTCTAGTGGTAGCACAAAGCCCTGAGTTCATGGAGAAAGCCGTAGCCCTTACTGTATCTACGGTGACTAAAGTAGGTTTTTGTGTAGCACCTGAGAAAATTCAGAACGTACCACCTTGGAAATATTTAGGGTGGAGAATTTGGACCCAAACAATTGTTCCACAGTCTTTACAGATCAATGTACGTGTGAAAACACTTTATGATGTTCAGAAATTGCTTGGAACCATAAATTTCCTTCATCTCTTAAATTGTTTGCTAATTGGGGACTTTTCTCTGGCTTTGTAGTTTTCTTAGAACAATTATGTGTGCTTTTACTCTTTTATTCTTTTTGCTACTTTTACCTTGTTTATTCTTTTACCTTGTTTATTCTTTTTGCTACTTTTACCTTGTTTATTGTTTATTGTAGAGTCAGGATGTGGCTCAGTTGGTAGCACACACGACCCTTAATGGGAAGGTCGTGAGTTCAAGCATGAAGTGGGCAGTAGTGTCCTCCCTACTCTAGTCATGAGGTGACAGGTTGGACTCGATGATCTTTGAGGTCTCTTCCAACCTTAGTGATACTGAATACTGAATACTAAATACTGTAATGTTTATAGAGTTTGATTAATTGCTTTGTTAAGGGGATTCCTGTTATATAACAGAAGGGGGAAATGAAGGGTTAAATCTTGGAGAGCCGAGCTCCAAGCACTCCTGGACTGATAAGAAGAAGACAGTTTTGGCCTTGATGGCTTGTGAACTATGGGAACTCACTGCAGCAGTGTTGTTGGAGGAGGGCAGATATTTGATTACGCGTGGTTGCTATGACCTGAGAGGGTCAGTCTTCAGACATACAGAATAAGGATGTAACGGAGTCCCTGTTCCGGTTGTAAACTGCTTCTGCGCTGTATTAGTTTTATAAAGAAGAATTCTGTATAATAAAGTGGACACCTGGCCTGCATCAGGCTGCGTCCTGTCTCTTAATCGTGGCAAAAAGTCACTATTATTTAATGTGGTGTTCTACAAAAGGACTTAGGTTACTTTTTTTCCATAGACCGTGACAAGGGAATTATGTCGACTTACAGTACAAACATCTGTTGAGATTTCCTAGGAGATTAAAATGGCTTAGTTATCTGTCTCAGATTGTATTTTTGTACCTAAATCCTTTAGTCTCCTTAGGTAATTCCATCTTTAATATTGAATTTATCCGAATTCTACATTTATCAATGTATTTTCATACATCACATATATTGAATTTAGTGTCATCTGATAATTAATCTAAAATCATGAGAACACAGTAATTTTAGTGCAAAAATGTTGCTGAGGGCTGTCATCTGCCTTGAGATTGCCATTTCTATAAAGAACTGAACTTAAACAAAATATACATTATAACAGTACTTATTCGATACACAGCACTTGTTAATGTAGTTTAGCAAGTGAATGCGTTCAAGAAAATTGAAGACAATTCACATTAACACTGTCAATTTATAGCTCACCTCTCCCTTATGCAGAAGTCGTATACATGTTTTGTCCATATACTAGAGTTTTTCTGTATTTCTGATATATTTGTCAGCATGTATATTGATCTTTATTTTAATACTACTCAATTATATTACTTTCCTACCAAGAGCTAGCTAAAGTCATTACAGTAATCATTGCTTAGTCATCCAAACTCAGTAATTTCCTTGAACTACTCTTTACATCAATAATCAGTACCCGATGGCTGTTGCATATTAACATTTCATTATTGTTCATCTCTCTATGCTTAAGTGTAATGAAGTGTGCAATTTCCCTGGGCCTTAAGCTGTGAATCAGTTTCATACAGCACACCTGTGTCAGACTAGAGTTCCGAAAGCTTTCCTATCCAAGCTATAAAATCCAGAGAGAACAAATTTGTAAGCCCCTGTTAATTTTTGTATGCTATTCAGTCTGTTTAGATCAATGCTGAAATTGTTTACTAGGCACCACTTATCCATATGTGATCCAAATATTCTCTTTGTTTATAACAATGCCCATCAGTTAGCACAGAAATTGATTGTTTTCCATGATTTCCTTAAGACAAATATGTTGGGAAAATATAATTGACTGGTCCTACTTTTTCTAATTTTTACACTAATAATCACTAGTTAACTATACAGAAGAAAATTTGGGAAGGATCATATATTTTCAAATATGACAAAAAAAAGGGACTTGAGATTAATTTTAGATATTAATTTATTTTCTCATTAATTAAACCATCTTAGAAAATAAAATAGTTATACAAATTGAGATTACAATTTCTTTAGAAAGTATTCTTCTGAATTGCATAATAAGGCACACACAGCAAGAAAAATTAATTAAGTGCACCATTAGTTTAACAATGTTTTTTGTTTTAGCATGGTGGTTTTTTTTTTTTTTTTTTTTTTTATTATGGTCTCTTTCCATTATTTTGGGGGGAGAAATAGACAATATCCAAAGTTTGGTAAGGGAATAGCCTAGCAAATGAAATAAAGTCCTGGACAGAACCCAAATCCACTGAATGTACAGATTTCTCTCTTCCATAACCGTGTGCTACCTGCCCAAGAAGAGAGCTGTTGCTTAGCAACTCTGCTACTTTTTATCTTAGTCTCATTTCAAGCTCAAATAAAACCTGACTGAGTAAGTGGCCCAGTCAAAGAGCACTATGAAGTGGAAAGCCAGCATACTTAAGCAACAGCAATTTCTGATCTGGTTTCTACTCCCACAGGACACAAGTTTGGAGATTTTTTTTTTCTGAGTAAGGCATAGGACAAGGCAAAAAGAAGGGCATGTGGATACTTTGTGTATTCTCTTTGATGTTTTCTACACACATTATGAAATTAGAAGGAAGCCATTGTCCTTGTCTGGACCTGAGCAAAGCATTCAACACTGTCCTGCACCACATCCTGGTCTCCAAACTGGTGACACATGGGTTTGATGGGTGGACCACTAGATGGATAAGGAACTGGCTTGATGGCCACACCCAAAGAGTGGCTGTCAATGGCTCCATGTTCCAGTGGAGGCCAGTGACAAGTGGAGTCCCTCAGGGATCAGTCCTAGGACCAGTCTTGTTCAACATCTTTTTGGGTGACGTGGGCAGTGGCATTGAGTGCCCCCTCAGCAAGTTTGCTGATGACACCAAGCTGTGTGGTGCAGCAGACGCGCTGGAGGGAAGGGAGGCCATCCAGAGGGACCTTGACAGGCTGGAGAGGTGGGCACAAGCCAACCTCATGAGGTTCAATAAGAGCAAGTGCAGAGTCCTGCATCTGGGTCGAGGCAATCCCAGGCACAAATCCAGGCTGGGCAGTGATTGGCTGGAAAGTAGCCCTGAGGAGAGAGGCTTGGGGGCGCTGGTGGACAAGAAGCTCAACATGAGCTCTCAATGTGTACTTGCAGCCCGCAAGGCCAATCAGATCCTGGGCTGCATCAAGAGAAATGTGGCCAGCAGGTCAAGGGAGGTGATTCTCCCCCTCTACTCAGCCCTGGTGAGACCCCACCTGGAGTACTGCCTCTAGTTCTGAAGCTCCTATTACAAGAGGGATGTGGAGGTGCTGAAAGGTGTCCAGAGAAGGGCCACGAGGATGATCAGAGGGCTGGAGCACCTCTCCCACAAGGACAGACTCGGGGCTGTTCAGTCTGGAGAAGAGAAGGCTCCGAGGTGACCTAATTGTGGCCTTCCAGTATCTGAAGGGGGCCTACAGGAAGGCTGGGGAGGGACTGCTCAGGATGTCAGGTAGTGATAGGACTAGGGGGATTGGAATGAAGCTGGAGGTGGGAAGATTCAGGCTGGACATGAGGAAGAGGTTCTTCACCATGAGAGTGGTGAAACCCTGCAATGTGTTGTCCAGGGAGGTGGTTGAGGCCCCATCCTTGGGGGTGTTTAAGACCAGGCTGGATGAGGCTCTGGCTGGCCTGATCTAGTGTGAGATGTCTCTGCCCTTGGCAGGGGGGGTTGGAACTAGATGATCCTTGTGGTCCCTTCCAACCCTGTCTGATTCTATGATTCTATGATTCTTGTAAAAAACACGGGACTCGTTGGTCCCACTTGTCACTACTATAGTGAAAGATATATTTCCCTTCTAGACCTGATCCAAATGTAGAGATTTTGTGCTACAGTGTGAGTGGCTAACACAGAAATAGTGTTGACAATGTTTGCAGACAGTTCTGTTAATTCTAACAGCTTCTGCATTGTCTGTTAGATTCTGAGTGTAATAAGTTCATAAATATTTGCCCATAAGCACAGGCACTCATTCAGTCATTAAAAAGTTAATAAAGCTAGCCTACTGTGTCCTTTCTTGTCAAAGTTCTAGTGAACTATATTGGATTTCACTGCTAATTCAATTTCTATTTCTGTTGCTATAAATTGTTTCCGTTTATATAGAATTCAGTACACATGTAAGATTATATTTCTGCATGTAAGTAGATGACCTAATAATCCCATCATTAAAACTCCTATTTCTCTAAATGTTTGGGGGTGTTCTGGTTTGGTTTGGTTTTGATTTTGGTTCAGGGTTTTTTGTTCGGTGTTATGGTTAATATTTAATAAGTGGGAAAATAATAAAAATATTAATAACTTTATTAATTAACCCCCCAATACTAATAAATCCTATTTACTAGTTTGAAATATTTAGTCATGGAAAATATGCCTCACCAGCATGAACATATAACAATATAAACAATATTAACAAAAACCCCAGAAACAACAAAAAGTAATTTAAACTGTAAAAAACAAAACAAAACAAAAACAACCTTCAGCAACAGGCTGGCTTTGCCCACAAGGTAAGCGGAGCTCTAGAACTCACTGAGACAACAGACCTTTTAACAGATGCTTATAAAAAAAACCAGATTGGCTGGGTTACTCACTGCATGTCACTTTAGTCCAGCATATTCAGTTCCTGTGTTTATAATCCAAAGAATATGTGGTTCATTTGAATTCATGCCAACTGGTGGTGGTGTCTGCATGTGGATGCCACTGTGCTGGTGGAAAGGCTGTTTTGTGAAGGATGTGTTGCTGGCACTGTGTAGGCAGGCAGATGATGTGGCTGTCCAGGCGGGCTGTGATTTGGGGTATCTTTAGTGATTGGGGTTTTGAGCAGCTCTCCTCCCTGCAGCTCTGGGCTTGGCAGCTTTTGTAGCTTTGCCTGCTATGGAGAGGTTCTTTAGCTGCAATCTTTGCAGTGGCTCTGGTTGCTTATTTTAATAAAACAACACTGTCCTGGGGTCTTGGCTCCCCCAGCACTTGTCCCTTGGCCCAGCAAGACACATATCTGCTCCTGGGCTTTTACACCACATTACTATGAAGGGCAGCTGTGTCTTTCTGGGTAAATTAAGGCACAGCACAGATTCTGGGTTGCAAGTTAAAGCAGGGCTTGGCTTCTCAGACTTGCAAAGTAAGGCTCATGGCTTGTCTCTGAGATCTTAGGCAAGGCAAAGAACTCACTCTTTGGACTGGTATTTATAGATTTCCCAGGACAGTGACGGCCAGTGGCAGCAAAGATTAAGAGATAGAAACCTGATACTTTAACCTACAGAATCAGGTTTTCTTTAAACGTGGCCAAAGGCACGCATACCCAGCCCACTTGGACCACAGGACATGCTCAAACAAGCCCGGGTAACATGGGTAATGTCCTGAAGAAACAAAACTCCTGGCTCCTGCTCCATTGTCTGGTTCAGGGCATACTTGAGGCTTTGTCCCTTCAGGACAGTGGTTGGTTGGAGTTCTTTGATTATTTTTTTTTGTTTGTTTCTTTTGGTTTGTTTGCTTGTTTTGTTGGTTGGTTGTGGGATTTTTTTTTTTAATGCTGCTTTGTTTTGTTTGATTTTGTTTGTTTGTGAAGGGAAAAAAAAAAGTAATTTAACCAAGAGAACTAATACCAAGATGAAGTGTGCCTATAGACTTGTGCAGAAATAGCTCATTTTAGTTACAGAAAATTAAAAAAAAAAAATTGCATTATATTTTGTATGACATGATATTTTCATGATATATTGTATGACAGAGAAAATCTTGTAAAGCCTCTGGGTTACTAGAATAACTGTGAATCTATGGTTATAAAGCCCCTCCTAGTTAAAAAATAAGGTGGTGGGGTATTTTTTGTTTGTTTCTTTCTTTTCTTTACACAATAGGTTGCTAATATTGTTATAGGTAGCAATATAAAAAGATAATAGAAACAAGAAGCAAATCTTCAAATCAATAGGCAATTTTTTTCTATTAATAGAGCCCATTCATTCCTTCTTTCTGGCCCTCCCCTGAGCAATTTAGCTTTAAGAGACTGGGTGATTATTAGTAGAGCTCCCTTTTAAGCACAGACTCAAGTTATTTCAATGTATATTCCAAACTACATAACAGAGACAATGGAAAGGAATAGATATTTTCTGCAAAGAATAAATAGCACAATGTGATGTCTAAGTCATGCATTATTGAAAGTGTTTTTCCCAAGGAATCAGTGATTTTAAGTAATTAACAACTAGTTTGTTAGTTTTCCATCCTGATAAAGCTGACACTTAACTCTCTGAATATAAAGTTGTTTGCCATGGCTACTTCCATAGGTGTTATTATGAAGACTTGCTAAATAGCGTACTGTAACAATGTTTCATTTTCAAAGAGGCTGGACTCGAAGATCAGACAAGAAGACCAGAGAGGTGAAGCCATTAGGAAACAACTGTGGCAGAAAACTGATTAAGTTTAGTAACTGATTTTCTAGCACTCAGGACAGAGAATAGTTTCCATTTAACAAACTATTAATAAGTACTGTAGCTTCATTTTATTTTTTTTCTACTGTTACAAGATATTCTGTTCTCTTCCAGCTGTCTGCACATTCTGTGTTCAGATCAACAACATTACCCATTAGACCAAAAAATTAATCTCACATGTCCCTATTTACTATGTCCAGTTCTGGGCACCTCAGTTTAGGAAAGATGATGACTTGCTGGAATGTGTCCAGAAAAGGGCAACAAAGCCAGTGAGGGGTTTGGAGCACAAGCCCTGTGAGGAGAGGCTGAGGGAGCTGGGGTTGCTTAGCCTGGAGAAGAGGAGGCTCAGGGGAGACCTTATTGCAATTGACAACTACCTGAAGGGAGGTTGTAGCCAGGTGGGGCTTGGTCTCTTCTTCCAGACAACCAGCACCAGAACAAGAGGACACAGTCTCAAGCGGTACCAGAGGAGGTTTAGGCTGCATATCAGGAAGAAGTTTTTCATAGAAAGAGTGATTGTCCATTGGAATGGGCTGTCCAGGGACGTGACGGAGTCACCATCACTGAAGGTGTTTAGGAAGAGGCTGGATGGGGTGCTTGGTGCCATGGTGTGGTGGTTGAGGCTGGGCGCTGGCCCGGATGCCACTGCACAGACCACACCTGGGAGGTCCCAAAAGGGTCCAGTCCAGTGGGTGGTCACAGGAAACCAGGTATTTCACCCATAATTCCCTGCCCCTCTACAAAACATCCACGTGGCTCTGCTGCCTAGGTAAAATGGCGTGAGTTGCCTCCCTTGGGCCTGCCCAGGCCCAAGGCTGGGTTGGGGAGGAAGAAAGAGCCCTGGGGGGGTTTTGGGTTGTGACTCACTCCTTTGCTAATCCAGTTGTGTGGTTTTTCTTTCCTTTCAATTTTCTTCCCTCTACTCACAGGGGGGAGAAAGGGCCTGGCCTTTCCCCCAACCCTACAACATGGGTGTACCCACAGGAGGGGATGGGATGTTCTGGGGTATGTTTTGGGATATCTCTCTCTTTGTCACAGTGCTTGTCATTTTCTGTAAAACTTTCATTGTTTTTCCATTTAAACTTTCCACCATTTTTGCAATCCGTTTGTCTGAGTCTTTTTTCTTTTGCGTGTGGTGGGAGAATTGGTCTCCCAAACCACTACACATGGTTTAGTTGATTAGATAGTGTTGGATTATAGGTTGGACTTTGTGATCTCAAAGGTCTTTTCCAACCGGGTTAATTCTATTCTATTCTATTCTATTCTATTCTATTCTATTCTATTCTATTCTATTCTATTCTATTCTATTCTATTCTATTCTATTCTATTCTATTCTATCCTATCCTATCCTATCCTATCCTATCCTATCCTATCCTATCCTATTCTTACCTTGAAATCCTAGGGCAGAGTTAGCTAGGTTGTTGTTTCACATTGTTTCACATTGTTTCACATTGTTTCACATTGTTTCACATTGTTTCACATTGTTTCACATTGTTTCACATTGCTAATGTCAATTTGCTAATGTCAATTTGCTAATGGTTTCAGCGGTGAGCTCCATTGGGGACACACATCAATCAGGGGCCTCAGAAAAGCACGGACTGCTGCTGTTTTTGACCTGAAGGACCCGCACACAGCCTCTGCGCTCGGCAGGAATCGGCTTTCACCGATTCTCCACGTGTTCGGGATCGTTCGGGTCCCTGCGTGCCGCGGCAGTTTCAAAGCCTGCGGCAGCTCGCGGGCGGTTCCGTTTCAGCGGTGAGCTCCATCGGGGACACACATCGACCAGGGGCCTCGGAAAAGCACGGACTGCTGCTGTTTTTGACCTGAAGGACCCGCACACAGCCTCTGCGCTCGGCAGGAATCGGCTTTCACCGATTCTCCACGTGTTCAGGATCGTTCGGGTCCCTGCGTGCTGCGGCAGTTTCAGAGCCCGCTGCAGCTCGCGGGCAGTTCCGTTTCAGCCCAGTTTCTCGCTCGGACGCGGGTGCCGCCACACTTTTTTTAAAAAAATACATTCTCCAGTAGGTTCCGTGGGCAGGGCTAGCCATGGTGGTAACTCGCCGCAATAACTCCTTTAAAAAGTTAGTCTCGACCCAGACTGAGGGGGAATATAAGCTGATAGGTAGGTGTCATAAGCAAGAGGTAGGTGTCCAGGCATCTAGCTGCAGACAGTGCTGGAACCTGGCACTTGAGATGCAGGGTAGAGGGGACGGCTCCTGCTTTAGGTGTGAGCAGATTGACTGTCTGCTTAGCCTGGTGGCTGGACTGAGGGATAAGGTTGCTAGATTTAGAGATGTATGCAATTGCAGAAGGGTGACGAACCTGAGTAACCAGGCTCTGCAGGCCCCCCCAGCAGAGGCCAGTTATCCAAAAAGAAGAGGGGAATGGGTGCAGGTTCCTATCAAAAGATGCAAGGTTAAGCCTCCTTGCCTCCCCCCACCCCCCCCCACTGCCCTTGGAAAACAAGTACGGGGCATTGGAGGTTGAGGGTGAGGTGATTCTGATATCGGAGGGCACGCCATCTGGGGTTTTCCCTGTGGCAAAACAGCCTAAGGTGAAACGACCTAAGGTGAAACAGCCTAAGCTTAAACAGCCTTCTGCCGGCATCAGGACTTGCTCCCTTAAAAAAAAGAGGAGGGTGATTGTTATTGGCGATTCCCTCCTGAGGGGAACAGAGGGCCCCATATGTCGGCCAGACCCTACTCACAGGGAGGTTTGTTCCCTTCCAGGAGCCATGGTTGGAGATGTTACCAGAAGACTGCCTGGTATGGTGCAGCCCTCTGACTATTATCCCTTGATAGTTATGCAGTTAGGGAATGATGATGTTGCAACCAGAACTCCCAGGGCTATCAAAGATGACTTCAGGGCCCTGGGAGATCTGGTTGAGGGATCAGGGGCACAAATAATTTTTTCGTCTATACCCTTAGTAGCAGGTGGGAATACCATAAGGAACAGGTCAGCAGCTGAAGTCAACAAGTGGCTTAGAGGCTGGTGCAGGGAAAAGTATTTTGGGTTTTTTGATCTTGCAAAACTCTCTGCTGCACCAGGCCAGCTGGCAAGAGATGGAGCACATCTGTCCTAGAGGAGGGGTAAGATCAGAGTGTACGAGAATGGCCTATCCCTCAAAGGGAAAAAGATTCTGGGGAGGGAATTGGCAGGTCTCATAGATAGGGCTTTAAACTAGTTTCGAAGGGGAAGGGGTTGAAACCAGTCCCCCAGGCTGGGGTCTGGGGTGATAAGCCAGAGCCAGAGGTGAAACCAGCAGCCCGGCTGAAGTGCATGTACACTAATGCACGAAGCATGGGCAACAAACAAGAGGAGCTGGAAGCCTTGCTGCAGCAGGAAAGTTATGATGTAATTGCCATCACAGAGACGTGGTGGGATGACTCACATGACTGGAGCGCTGCAATTGATGGCTACAGGCTCTTCAGGAGAGACAGGCAAGGAAGAAGGGGTGGAGGGGTGGCCCTGTACGTCAGGAGGCACTAGATGCCATTGAGACGGAGATTAGGGACGATCGGGTTGAGTGCCTGTGGGTAAGAATTAGAGGGAAGGCCAACAGGGCAGACATCCTGCTTGGAGTCTGTTATAGACCACCCAACCAGGAGGAAGATGTTGATGAGTCATTCTATAGGCAGCTTAAGGCTGTCTCAAGATCGCCTGACCTTGTTCTCATGGGTGACTTCAACTTGCCTGATATCTGCTGGGATCTTTACATAGCAGAGAAGAGGCAATCTAGGAGGTTCTTAGAATGCATGGAGGACAGCTTCTTATCCCAGGTGCTGCGAGAGCCTACCAGGGGCAAGGCTATACTTGACCTCCTCTTCACCAATAGGGAAGGGTTGGTGGGTGATGTGGTGGTCGGAGGGTGCTTAGGGGCCAGTGATCACGAGATAATTGAATTCTCATTATTTGGTCAAACTAAGAGGGGTAGCAAGAAGACCTCCACTCTGGATTTCTGGAGGGCGGACTTCAGGCTACTCAAGGAACTAATTCAGAGGGTTCCTTGGGATAAAGCCCTTAAAAACAAAGGGGTCCAGGAGAGCTGGTCCTACTTCAAGGAAGAACTGTTGAAGGCTCAGGGACAGGCTGTGCCAATGTGCCGGAAGATGAGCCGCCGGGGCAGATGGCCAGCCTGGATGGTAAAGAACTTTTAATGGAACTAAGGGAAAAAAAGAGGGTGTATCACCTTTGGAAGAGAGGGGAGGCAACCCGTGAAAAATTTAAGGATGTTGCTAGGTCTTGCAGGAAGAAAATTAGGAGGCAAAAGCGCATTTGGAGCTTAGTCTGGCCTCTGCTGTGAAGGACAACAAAAGTCCTTCTATAAATACATTAATAGCAAGAGGAAGGGCAGAGACAACCTCCACTCCTTGGTGGACACGGAGGGGAACGTTGTGATAAGGGATGAGGAAAAGGCAGAGATACTTAACACCTTCTTTGCCTCAATTTTTGCTAGCAGGACAGAATGTCTCCCAGACAGCTGGCCTGCAGAGCTGGCAGAAGGAGTCAGGGAGCAGCATAGTTTTCCACTGTTCCAAAATGGGGTAGTTGGTGATCTGCTCAGCCGCCTGGATCCCCACAAGTCCATGGGACCAGATGGGATCCATCCTAGGGTGCTGAGGGAGCTGTCAGAGGAGCTGGCCAAGCCGCTCTCCATCATTTTTCAGCAGTCCTGGCTCACTGGAGAGGTCCCAGAGGACTGGAAGCTGGCCAACGTGGTGCCCATCCATAAGAAGGGCCGGTTGGATGAGCCAGGGAATTACAGGCCTGTCAGTCTGACCTCAGTGCCAGGCAAGATCATGGAACAGGTCATCCTGAGTGCAATAACACAGCACTTAGAGGATGACCAAGGGATCAGGCTCAGCCAACATGGATTTAGGAAGGGCAGGTCCTGCCTGACCAACCTGATCTCCTTCTATGAGCAGGTGACCCACCTGGTGGATGTGGGGAGGCCTGTGGATGTAGTTTACCTGGACCTCAGCAAGGCCTTTGACACCATCCCCCATAGTAAACTCCTGGCCAAGCTGTCAGCCCATGGCTTGGACAGCAGCACTCTGAGCTGGGTTAGGAACTGGCTGGATTGCCGAGCCCAGAGAGTGGTGGTGAATGGTGTCACATCCAGCTGGCTGCCAGTCAGTAGTGGAGTCCCCCAGGGATCAGTGCTGGGCCCTGTGCCCTTTAACATCTTTATTGACGATCTGGATGAGGGCATTGAGTCTATCATCAGTAAATTTGCTGATGACACCAAGCTGGGGACAGGAGTTGATCTGCTAGAGGGTGGAGAGGCTTTGCAGAGAGACCTCGACAGGCTGGACAGATGGGCAGAGTCCATCGGCATGAAATTTAACGCATCCAAGTGCCGGGTTCTGCACATTGGCCACAACAACCCCAGGCAGTGCTACAGGCTGGGGTCAGAGTGGCTGGAGAGCAGCCAGGCAGAGAGGGACTTGGGGGTGCTGCTTGATGGTAGGATGAACATGAGCCTGCAGTGTGCCCAGGCAGCCAAGAGGGCCAATGGCATCCTGGCCTGCATTAAGAACAGTGTGGCCAGCAGGAGCCGGCAGGTCATTCTGCCCCTGTACACTGCACTGGTTAGGCCACACCTGGAGTCCTGTGTCCAGTTCTGGGCCCCTCAGTTTAGGAAGGATGTTGACTTGCTGGAACGAGTCCAGAGAAGGGCAACAAAGTTGGTGAGGGGACTTGGAACACAAGTCCTATGAGGAGAGACTGAGGGAGCTGGGGCTGCTTAGCCTGGAGGGGAGGAGACTCAGGGGTGACCTTATTGCTCTCTACAACTACCTGAAGGGGGGTTGTAAACAGGCAGAGGTTGGTCTCTTCTCCCAGGCAGCCAGCACCAGAACAAGAGGACACAGTCTCAGGCTGTGCCAGGGGAAGTTCAGGCTGGAGGTCAGGAGGAAGTTTTACATGGAGAGAGTGATTGCCCATTGGAATGGGCTGCCTGGGGAGGTGGTGGAGTTGCTGTCACTGGAGGTGTTCAGGAGGAGACTTGACAGGGTGCTTGGTTACATGGGTTAGTTGATTGGGTGGTGTTGGGTGATAGGTTGGACGCGATGATCTTGAAGGTCTCTTCCAACCTGGTTTATTCTATTCTACTGAAACATAATTTCATATTGAAAAGATTGATATGAATATTAAAACCAGCAAAAGATATCTAAGCTATTAATTACTGAAAATACGGTTTTCGTAAACCAGTTGGCAAAATTATGATCTGAATGGAAGTAAATATACTAAAACTGAAGGTTACTAGATAAAGTAATTCTTTAAGTTATAGTCACAGAATCACAGAATCGCAGAATCACCAAGGTTGTAAGAAGCCTCAAAGATCATCAAGTCCAACCTGACACCACAGACCCCATGACTAAACCATGGCACCAAGTGCCGTTTCCAATCCCCTCTTGAGCACCTCCAAGGGTGGTGACTCCACCACCTCCCTGGGCAGCACATTCCAATGGCAAACGACTCTCTCAGTAAAAAACTTTCTCCTGACCTCGAGTCTAAACTTCCCCTGGTGCACTCAAATATCTGCCTACACTTTTATCATTAAAAAATAAAATACACGGCCATATCATCATGATATATGTCAATACGGCAAAATTAGATGTGTATTCCATCAAAGTAAAATAAAACAACGGAAATTTCTAAGTATTCTGAGAGAATTATATTTTTGTCATTTACTAGTCATGGTTTAAATTAATCTGCAATATAAATGTAGTAACTTCTTAAGACTTACACTAGTCTCTAATTCAGCCATTAACCTTTCATATTATATTGTAATTAGAAAATAATTGACTCTCTATTTTACAGAATTTATTTCATTTTTGTAAATGCCTATACACTTAGGGCTAATCAGAGCAACAACAACAAAAAAAAAAAGTAATGTATATAATGGGATTGGGATTAGGTATTCATCAGCATAGGCTAAGGTTGAAGAACAGCATGCAGTTTTAACATATGTTTTTCTCATTTTTTTCGAAATGTTTGTGGTACAAACACTTTAGGACATCAAAAGAAATTATGTTTCACCACAGTCTTGTAGAAATATATTTTTTTTTGTGTGTATATATATATATATATATATATATATATATATATATATAAAAAATTCCAAAGAAATGTTTTAACTTTTGTTCTTTATGCTTCCTCAAGGCTCTTTATATCCAATCAAGATGGAGAATATTGCTTGATATCAATATGAGAAAGATTAGCAAATAGTTCATGAACAATCCATTGGCTAGAATTTGTTTGCATACAGCAAATAACTTTTTGCAAACTTTTCAAATATACAAGAAGATTTGTTAATAGGAAGTTGAACTAACGTTGCTCATAGATTGAATGCACCTAGCTGTGATAACTGCCTGTCCTCATTTCTCCATGATTAAGGCAATCACTGTAAGATAAACAGCTTAGTTGGTAAAACGGATCTTTTTTAAAGGTATGGCTGTGTAGCACAAAAGGGCCCTCTTGTAAACAGCTTCTGAATCCAGGAAGTCAATGATCATAGAATCATAGAAAGGCCTAGGTTGGAAGGGACCTTAGAGATCATCTACTCAAACCTCCCTGCAATAGGCAAAGAGGCTTTCCAACTAGACTCAGCTGTTCAAAGCCTCATCCAACCTGGCCTTGAACATTCCCAAGGTGGAAGCATCCACAGACTTCCTGGACAACCTATTCGAGAATCTTACCACTTTTGTACTCTCAACCTACTCTCCCTCACTTTCACCTGTTTCATATCATTTTGGTTTTGTTTAAATCCCTGCATGTGCTGCGTGGTACCATGATCTGTGAATTACAAACCTTGCAATTGAACATACTAGACTAAAGTGATTTACAGTGAGTAATCTATGACATTTTTATAAGCACCTGTTAAAAAGTCTGTTGTCCTAGAGAATTCTAGAGTTCTGCACCCCCCAACCCCTCTGGGCAATCTCCAGCATGTTGCTGATGTTGTTCTCTTTTTTCTTTAGAGTTTAAATTAGCATTTGTTGTTTCTGGATTTTCACTCCTATTGTTTAAATTGTTACATGTTCCTGCTAGTGAGGTGTCTGTTCCACAACCAAATAGTTTGAACCAGTAAATAGGTTTTATTATTATTTTCCATGGGATTGTTTTACTAATAATGTTATTAATGTTTTTATTAATTGTTCAACTTATTAAATATTAATAACCCCCTTATAATCATAGCAAGCTGCTCAGGATTGGTTTTCCCTCTATTCAGCAGCTAAAAGGAGAAACACCTTTTCTCTCACTCTTGCAGACATCAGTGCTGAACTTCTCCCATATGTATGTAGTGAATGATGCTTATGGTCAGGATTGTGCCCCAAACATTTCTAGGATATACTTCTCTGTGTGTTAACCCTCCTTTGTTCCCCCTCATTTCTGGAGGTGGCAGGGGGGGATCCTGGCACCATTGAGTCCAGGTAAACAACCTACCTGGGCGTGGTCTCACCCCTGTGGTACACAAGGGCCAGGCTATATGTTTGTTTCCCTGGGTACAGCATATACTTAGGCCGTATTTGGTAGGCGCCAGTTCATTGGTTAATCTTTGTGTTAGCAACAGATGCTCATTGGACCAGTATTCACTGGGGCAAATGGTACATAGGGGTTATTTGGTAAATGAGCCCCCCCACATTCGTGTTGGAGCCTCTGTCTGTGCATGTGCCAGTGCTCCAAGAGGCCTCGCCATCCTTTGTTACCGTCACCCAGCTGCGTGCGGTGGCGTGGACAGTACCCCGTGGGATCAACCGCTGTGTGATCCATTGCTGCAGGAGAAAACCTGGTAGCCCATGTGAACCAGTGTTGCTGACCTGCCACAGCCTCCCCCCGGCCCCCAATTGGGGAACCTTTGTATCCTGGGAGAAGCAGTAGCCACGCGGTGCAGCCACGTGGTCAGCGCCATTTCCTGTCTCCTTATTATGGCACACCCGTGCCACATTCTCTGGACTATAAACATTATTAAGGAAAGACTTCACGAATTTCTCAGCTTGTGAGTAAGCCAAGCCTTTCATTATAGAGTTCCAGTTAGGGTAGTGTTTAAATTACTCTGAGTGGAGGGTTGCCGGTCACTGACCAACCCCTCCCCCGCCGCTTTCTGAATCAGTTTTGATTCTAAGTTCTGTGAATCATTTGATATAAGTGCCCATACATAACATTCTGTAAAGATAGTTCCACTAACCAAATATTGATACCTGTGAAGGGTGACTGTAAATATCCCATTACAGAGTTTGTATATATATATATATATAAAAATAAACTTAATATATATTTTCATTGATATATCTGTCGCTCATTTCTGAGGGCATATTCACAACAATGTGCTAGGAAATTATTTTTTTTTTAATTTTACATGATTATCCAGTTTTATTAGGGAGAATCTGTCCTCTGCCTAACTCTTTGCTACTTATCCTATTGTTTCACTTTGAAGGGGTTAGCTTCATTTTAATATGTTCATGTAGGTTTGCCTGTGGAGGCTTGAAAGTAGTTACTTTAATCACCAGTGGAAAATGTACACAATTCTTGAGTTTATTAGTCCTGTCAGACTGAAAAAAAATTTGTTTCTTGCAGAATTTTTTCAACTGACCCTGGCTCAGAACCATAAACCAAGCACCCCTATAATACCTACAAAAACATAGGAAATCTCACATCAGCAGTTGAAAAAGCCATATCTAGATACATTTAGAAGTACTTGTGTTTTCATATCAATCTGTATAAGGAAGATCAACATTTGACATTAATGCCTCTGCTTTCAAGTATGACTGGAATGTGAGTGTTCTTTGGAGTCATCCTTCAATTTGTCTCTCAAAGCACTACAGTTTTGGAAACTCTTTTCTCCTGTACAATAGCATGCAAAGAGAAGAGGCTGAACTTGTGAAAGATATGTTAGTGAATCTTGAGGTCAAATACGCCACAGGTTTGTGTACTACAGCTTGCTCTGTAATTTGTTGACTTAGAATGCCAGCCTCTTCAAAACAAGACACTGAAGATAAGTATATTGTTCTACTCATACGTTTACCACCTCTAATGAATGCAAGTAGAAGCTAAAGAGAGTAATTCTACAAAGATATTAATTTGTTCTTTGGCTATGTGTACGTTTTGGTGAATACATGCTCTAAAAAGGGTAGCACAGAGGTAACTTTAAGATGATCCAGACACTTCTAGAGAGCTTTGGATGCAAGAAAGCATGTATTTAACTCCTCGTGGTCACAAGGTGTCATTTTTATAACTGAGGAATTTGAATGCTAGTTTTCTGTTTCTGCTTTTTATGTGGTTTTTTTTTTTTTTTTGGTTGGGTTTTATTGGAAAACCTTTTTCTTTTACTTCAGAGAAAACCTGAGATGGTCATATTACCTTATTGCAAGTGAAATGGAATACTGGAATCTCCTGGCTCTTTAGAGAGTGTTCAGATATTATGTGTGCTAGCATGAAACACTTTCAGAAATTTTTAGAATAATAAAAAAAAAAGATTTATTAGAAAACAGAGAAAGAATGTGATTAGATGAAGAAATTTTTACAACACAATTTTTATATATGTGTCACAAATCTTCCAAACAGATAGAAATAGAATGTATTGTTATGTCAGGGATGGTAGGTACAATATCAGTTTGTTTACTACAAGAACTTCCTTAGTAATATCTAGAGTTCCTTCACTGTAGTAGTAGCATTCAGTAATTGTCAGTAGTCTGACAGCAAGATTATTTCTACTGGAAACAATCTCCTTTATTTATGTACAGTGTGTAATGTTGTCAAGAAGTGTACCCTTTTGTTGATCAGTATTAAGTGAGTGGACACCTGTACATATACTTTGCCAGAAGTTTCTGCAAATCACTTAGGAATTTTGAGAAATTAGAGAAGATTTTTTTTCAGGATAGTATACAAATCCTTACACAATGTGAAAAACTAACATGTTTAACTAGGGAACTCACCATTTACACAGAGATTGTCTTTAAGAGTTTTTATCTGAGCTGTGGAATTTGAGAAATTTTTGTGGCAAGACAGACCTTCTAGTTATGTTTTACTTCCTTGATTTCTCCTTGTCACAGAATCACAGCATCACAGCATCAGAGAATCACAGAATGCCAGGTTGGAAGGGACCCAAAGGATAATCTAGTCCAACCTTATAGTTGGATGTTATAGTCAACATCCTGTCAAGCTGAGTCATAAAACTGCAATGTAGGAGAATCTACTACTTCCTTTGGGAGATTATTACAATGTCTAACTGTTCTTATTATGAAAAATTTCCTTCCGGAGTCCAAATAAGAAACTCTTGGTCACCAGTCAAGAGATTTATTGTTCAGTAAAATAATTTATATTTTTTTTTGTTTTGTTTGTATCTCACATGTACATTGTCATAAAAATCTTCTAGCCTTACAAATACATATTTGTAAACATAGTTTTATTTTCCAGGCCCATGTCCTTATGTGAATGGAGGACTGCCTCAGTAATCTTCTTCATTGTAAGCAAGCATGTTTCACACCAGAATATTTTCAGAAATATTTCTTGGCATATTTCCCTTCCCGGAAATATCAATATGAACTCAATGACCTTTTGGAAGGTATCCTAACTATCTTGATGTGCCAGCAATTGAATTGGAACTCACTACTTTCAGATCTCTAAGAACTGAGACACTCATTCCAAATTGCCCAGCTGCAAGCAAAATTAGGTTCACAGTAGGAACTTGTAACATGTCTATGTGCCTTACTCCCTCTAAATTAGGCACTTCCACATTCTGAAATTCCAGGAGCACTTAAGTCTTTGAAATCTATCCTCAAATCCTTCAGGGTACAGGTCTCCACAGGCTCCCCAGCGTGCACACAGCTAGGACTTCCAAGAATAAATATCACATATATTTCATAGAATCACAGAATTTCAGGGCTTGAAGAGACCTTGAAAGATCATCTAGTTCAACCCCCCTGCCAGAGCAGGCCTACACCAGATTACACAGGATCTCATCCAGGTGAGTTTTGAATATCTCCAGAGAGGGATACTCCACAACCTCCCTGGACAGGCTGTTCCAGTGCTCTGTCATCCTCACAGTGAAAATTTTTTTCCTCATATTTGAGTGAAACTTCCTATGTCTCAACTTCCACCCATTGCCCCTTGTCCTGTCATTGGGCACCACTGAGAAGAGCCTGGCTCCATCCTCTTGGGACTCACCCTTTACATATTTATAAACATTGATGAGGTTACCTCCCAGTCTCCTCTTCTCTAAGCTAATGAGCCCCAGCTCTCTCAGTCTTTCCTTGTATGGAAGAAGTTTCATTCCCCTAATCATCCTAGTGGCTCCGTGCTGGACTCTTTCAAGTAGCTCATTGCCTTTCTTGAACTGAGGAGGCAAGAACTGAACACTATATTCCAGATGCAACCACACCAGTGCAAAGTGGAAGGGGAGGAGAACCACTCTTGACCTACTGGTCACACCCCTTCTAATCCACCCCAGAACAGCATTGGCCTTCCTGGCCACAAGAGACCATTGCTGGCTCATGGTCATCCTTCTATCCACCCTGACCCCCAGGTCCCACAGGTCTCTTTTCACTTCACTGCTCTCCAGAAGGTCTGTCCCCAACCTATACTGGTACATGGAGTTGTTCCTTCCCAGTTGCAAGACTATACACTTACTCTTGTTGAACTTCACCAAATTTCTTACTGCCCAGCTCTTCAGCCTGTCCAAGTCTGGCTGAATGGTAACACAACCCTCTGGTGTGTCAGCCACTCCACCCAGCTTGGTGTCATCAGCAAACTTGCTGACAGTGCACTATGTGCCCTCATGCAGGTTGTTGACGAATATATTGAACAGTACTGGTCCCAGTACTGACCCCTGAGGGACTCCACTAGACACAGGCATCCAACTAGACTGTGTCCCATTGACCATGACTCTTTGACGCTTTCCTTTCATTCAGTTCGCAGTCCACCTCACTACCTGATCATCGAGACCATGTTGCCTCAGTTTAGTTGCAAGGATGCTGTGGGAGATAGTGTCAAATGTCATATTTATTTAGCACTTACTTAGAGAAGACGATCCAGAATTTCCTTATTCACATCAAAATACTCTCTACAGCCATACAAAATGTTGAATAATTCTGATATAATCCTTCTGCATTTGCTTCTCAGTCTGCAGGTCTGTGACATTCTTTCCTGCTGGTGATTTTTCATCTCTAGAGGAGATATTGTTTGTAGGTGTTTCTCAGAAAAAACCCTAGAAATAGAGTGTTTTCTTGTGCAGGAGAACATGTTCTACAACTCTGATCAGATCAGTTTGAAGTGAAACATTAGAGGAAGAAGAACTTGTGTTAGACTACTTGGGTCTGAGTAATCATGAAGATCCAATGGTGTCAGGAATAAATCACTAGAGTTGAAGTGCTTCAGAAACACAAAGGGTAAATTGGAGAAGGTTTAAACACCCACACCCTTTGGGTAAAGACATACAACTGCAAAACAAGGAAGTTGTTACAGTTTATAAAAAAAACTATGTAGTGAAGGATGCTTATGGTCAGGATTGTGCCCCAAAACATTTGTGTAGGATGTATTTCTCTGTGTGTTAATCCTCCTTTGTTCCCCCTCCTTTCTGGAGGCGGCAGGGAGGGATCCCAGCGCCACTGAGTCCAGGTAAACAGTCTACCTGGGCGTGGTCTCACCCCTGCAGTACACAAGAGGCAGGCTATATGTTTGTTTCCCTGGGTATAGCATATACTTAGGCCATATTTGGTAGGTGTTAGTTTTGTTCTTTATAAAGCTTCAGTTAGGGTAGCATTTAAATGGCTCTGGGTGGAGGGTTGCCAGTCACTGACCAACCCCTCCCCCACCACTCTCTGACTTCTGTGAATCATTTTAATTTAAGTGCCCATACGTAATATTCTGTAAAGATAGTTCCACTAACAGAATATTGATACCTGTGGAGGGTGACTGTAAATACCCCGTTACAAAGTTTGTATATGTAAATAAATAAACTTATATTTTAATTGATACATCTGCCGCTCATTTCTGAGGGCATATCCACTACAAACTACAATTATGTGATTATGTTCTTCTATCTCATGCAAAAGTTTGGAGGAACAATTCAAGGCTATTTAGCATACCATATTTTTTATTCCATCTCATTAACAAAGACTAAGGAATATACAAAACCAGTAATATACATCTCATCTGTAAAATGTGATCAGTGACTCAGTACTTCAGTTACTGTGATTTATCTGTCTGTACAACCCTTCAGAAATGAGACCACTGGAAAGAGTGGATGATACAGAAAAAAGTTGTGTAAGAATGCATAATATCTGATTTTAAAGCTTGACTGCTTCTTAGAGTTTCCTAAGTTAGTGCAAGTAAATTATGAAATTACTACCTGGATGTTTGGGTACTATATATAAAAATCAAACATCTAAGCTTACAAAAAGGATGAAAATCTGAAAGAAAAAGGAAAATCAAAGAAGCCAACCAACCAAATGAAAGAACCACAACAAAACCAACCAAACAACAACAACAACAAAAACACACCAAAACAAGGATCAACAATCTAAATAAACAAACAGTAAAAGAGAAAAGAGTGAAGAACTCAAGTTTTCATTCTGAGGCTGACCAAATCCTAAATGAAGGGAAGATTGTGTTTGAAAATTAGTACTGTATACTGAAAATGCTATAGACTTTCAGTAAGCTACAATGAAAAAAAAAATAAAAAAGAAAAAAAGAAAATTCTGTTTTGAATCATTTGACTTTGCTCAAAGCCAATGAGATTAAATCTAAAAGCTGTTAAATTTATACTTCTTAGTCATGAGGGGCTGACACTGGTAACTGCTTGTTGTTTGCATTCATCAATACTCCAAACTGAGGAATAAGCTCAACTATAGCAGGATTTTTCAACATTACTAATACATAGCAGATAAATGTATACCCAAAAAGCCAGTCTCGGCATTTCTGAAAGAAAACAACAGATCACCTGCTTTCCTTTAGACCATCAAACAATAGTAATCATACATATCATGAAAAAAACATAATTTTCAGTTTCTATGGTGAAGTCCAGCCAGCGACTGTAATACTACTGGAATTGCAGTTCGGTGAGATTTAGTTTTCTCAACCTAACCAAACAGAAAAGAAATTTTCTGATAGTTTCTGTCATTAAAGTCACAAAAAGCATTTCATCTGAATCCACCTCAGAGATGGGTGAAAAAGAAATTTTAATGGTATATTGCCTGGATGGGTTTCAAAATACATAAATACTATTGTTATGAAAAAATAATTAAATAAAAATTACAACACTACTGTAACAGATGGATAATGGGCAGGGGTTTTTTGGTCTTTAGATATTAGGAATTAGAACAGAAAATTGTAATAAAAAGTTAAATTAATATACTTAAGGTAAGACACAAGAAATAACCAAAAGATATATATATATATATTTTTAAATTCCATTCTGCTTTATATTTCTGACTGGTTGCCAAGGCTAAATAGGACATCTTCATGAGCAGTAGAAATGTTAAAATTGCCTGATTTTTATTCTTTATTTAGGAAAAAACCCACAACAAAAAAACAACAGCAACAAAAAAAGAAAATAAAAGAAGGCATCAGTAGAAACAATATTATCTACTTATGGCAAGACAGAACCAGCTGTCTAGATTCTTTTTACAGTGTATTGAACCAGGAAATACAGGATAAAGATTTTACATTTAATTAACATTGTGCTTTCCTCATGTGTTTGTTGTTTGGGGTTTTTTTTTCCGAGATTTTAAATGGTAGGAAATTATATGTAAATGTATGTTGCCAAAGAATTTAAAAAGAAAATTTAGATGCACTTAAAAAGGAAAAAGTGTCTGTCTCCTGTAAATACTTCCTTTGGATAGAAAAAGTAAGGAAATGTTGAATTATTAAAAAACGTTTCATCATCTTAAGGTGGGTAATAGTCTTTCAACAGTGTCCTCAAAAATAAGACATGGTTGTGTTTCATGAAAAGGAGGATTAGAGATCATTTATCAGAAGGCACATCTAGAGTTTTGGATTTTGGAAAGCAAACTGTGTTCCAACCTCTAATCACATATCTGAAAACAGTCACAGAAGCCTCATAAAACATGCTGAATGCCGACTCAAAAAAATACTGACTTGAAAAGAGCATAGCTGAGACCAGAGATAGCAGAAACTATTTTTATAATGTCCAAGGCTAAACAGTTCAGACCCTCAACTGTGTTTCTCAGCCAGGCTAAGGAAGCTTTTTCTTATGCCATGGGTTGCATCCCAGGAGAATGAGGAGAAGATAAGGTCTTATTTCATCATTAAGAACAACATCCAAATGAGTTTCCAACTAGGTAGAAGTGTACAACACAACATAACTGTCACACAGTGAACAGGCAAACGATATTCTCTACCTAAAGCCTATCTCTTTCTATAGATACTTTATCACAAATACTTAGATATTCAACATTTGCTTCTTTTCCAAAAACGGTATCACAGAATTACCACAGAATCACAGAAAGTTAGGGGTTGGAAGGGACCGCAGAAGATCATTTTGTCCAACTCACCTGACAGAGCATATTACCCAAGGCATGTCATGCAGGAATGCACCCAGGTGGATTTGATGCGTTTCCAGAGAAGAATATTCCACAACCTCTCTAGGCAGCCTACTCCAGTGTTCTGCCACCCTCACAGTAAAGAAGGTTTTCATTATGATAATGCAGAATCTCCTATGTTCCAGCTTGCACCCATTGTCCCTTGTCCTGTCACTGCATATCACCGAGAAAGCGCTGGGCTCTTAACACTCACCCTTTACATATTTATAAACACTAGTGAGGTCACCCCTCCGTTGCCTCTTCTCCAAGCTTAAGAGACCCAGCTCCATCAGCCTTACCCCATAAGGAAGATGTTCCACTCCTTTAATAAATTTTTAGCTCTGTGCTGCACTCCTTCAAGTAGTTCCCTGTACTTCTTGGACTGAGGGACCCAGAACTCAATATTCCAGATGTGGCCTCAACAGGGCAATGTAGAGGGGTAAGGAGAACCTCTCTCAACCTGCTAACCACAACCCAATACCCCTCACCATTTTCCTCCTTGTCCACAAGGGCACATTGCTGGCTCATGGTCATCCTGTTGTTCACCAGGAACTCCACGTTCTTTTCCTCAGAGGTGCTCTCCAACACTGCAGTCCCTAGCCTATACCAGTACATGGAGTTGTTCTTTCCCAAATGCAGGACTACATGTGTCCTTGTTTCTATCAATTATATAGACAGTGAGATTGAGTGCACCACCAGCAAGTTTGCAAATGGCACCAAGTTAAGTGGTGTTGCCAATATGACAGAGCGAAGGGATATCATCTAAAGGGATCTGGACAGGTTGGAAAGGTGAGCTCAGGGGAATCTCATGAAGTTCAACAAGACAATGTAGAGGTTCCTGCACCTGGGTCAGACCAGTCTTCACCATCAATACAGACTGAAGGATAAGGAGATATCTGCCATATAGAAAAGGACTTGGGGGTGCTGATTGATGAGAAGCTGGACATGAGCAGACAGTGTGTGCTTGCAGCCCAGAAGACAAATCATATTCTGGGCTGTATCAAAAGATGTGTGACCAGCAAATCAAGAGAGGTGATTCTAACACTTTGCTCAGGTGAGGCCTCACCTGGAGTACTGCATCCAGGTCCAGAGTCTTCAATGCAGGGAGGTCATGGACCTTATGGAGGGGGTCCAGAGGAGGGCCTTGTAAATTATCAGGAGGTTGAAACACCATGTCTAAAAGATAGGCTGATGGAGCTGGGTTTTTTCATCCTGGAGAAAAGAAGGCTTCAGGGAGACCTAATAATGACTTTCAAGCACCTGAAAGGGGCCTGCAAGAAGGATGGAAAAAGGCTGTTTACCAAAGGCCTGTAGTGACAGGATGGGGAACAATGGTTTCAAACTAGATTTAGACTGGATGTTAGGAACAAATTCTTTACCATAAGATAGTGGAACAATGGAACAATTGCCCAGGGAGGTAGCTGAGGCCACATCCCTTAAGATATTTAAGATGAGACTAGACAGGCCTCTCAGCAGCCTGGTCTAGCTGGGGATGTCCCTGCTGACTGCAGAAAGGGTTGGACTAGATGAATTTTGGAGGTCACTTCCAACCCAGACCATTCTATGATTCTATGATTCTATGATTCTTGTTGTAATGTTTCTACAAAATCACCACTAACAAAAGAAAAACAAGGAAATTTCCCTCTTTATTGGATGCAAAGGGAAACAGAGTGATTATGGATGAGGAAAAGGCTCAAGTGCTCAATGTCTATGTTGCCTCAGTCTTTGGCAGTGAAACTAGTTGTTCACTGAACTCCCAGCCTCATGAACTAGGAGACAGAGAGGGAAAGCAAAATGTGGTCACCACAATAAATGTGGAAGTGGTCAGTGATGTGCTACACCACTTAGTTGCACACAGATCTATGGGCTACACCCAAGGGTGATGAGGGAATTGGCAGATGTGCTCACCAATCTGCTTTCCATTATTTACCTGAAGTGCTTGGCTAACTGAGGAGGTCCCAACAGACCGGAGGGTAGCAAATTTAACACCTATCTACAAAAAAAGGAGAAAAGGAGGATCCAGGAAACTATAGACCTGTCAGTCTGATCTTGGTCAGGAAAGGTAATGGAGCAGAACATGTTGAGCACCATTATATGACAGAGAGAGGACAGCCAGGGAATCAGGCCCAGTCAGCATGGGTTTATGAAGGGCATGTCCTGCCTCACCAGCCTGATTTCCTTCTATGACATGATGGCCCAAATGTTGGATGAGGGAAAGTCTGTGGATATTGTCTACTTAGACTTCCAAAAAGCCTTTGACTCTGTTTCCCACAAAATTCTTGTGGACAAGCTGGCTGCTCATGGCTTGGATGAACATACACTCTGCTGGATAAAGCACTGGTTGTGTGAACAGGCCCAAAGAGTGGTGGTCAGTGGAATTAAATCCATCTGGTAACTGGTCACAAGTGTTGTTCCTCAGGACTCAATGTTGGGACCACTTCTGTTTAACATCTTCGTTGACATTCTTGATGAATACCTAGAGTGTGTCATCAGTAAGCTTACAGGTGACACCAAGTTAGGTGGGAGTGTTGATCTGCATGAGGGTAGGGAGCTTCTGCAGAGGGACTTGGATAAATTGGATCAATAGGCCAACATTAACAGGATGAGCTTCAACAAGACTGAATGCCAGGTCCTGCACTTGCATCACAACAACCCCATGAAATGCTGCAGGCTTAGGAAGTGTGGCTGGAAAGCTGTCTAGTAAAAAGGAGCCTAGGGATTCTAATCAAAAAGTGGCTGAATATGAACCAGCAATGTGGCCAGGTAGTCAAGAAAGCCAATGGCATCCTGGCTTGTATCAGAAATGCTGTGTCCAGCAGGAGTAGGAAAGTGATTGTCCCCTTGTACTTAGCATTGATGAGGCTACCCCTTGAGTATTGTATTCAGTTTTGGGCACCTCAATATAAGAGTGATATTGTGGTGCTGGAACAAATGAAGAAGAGGACAATGAAGAGGGTGAAGGGCCTGGACGATAAATGAAGGAGATGGGGCTGTTTGAAAGAGAGGAGGCTGAGCAGAGACTACATCATTCTCTTCAACTACCTAAAATGACATTGTGGAGAGGTTGGTGTTGGTCTCTTCTCACAGGTAATTAACAATAGAACAAGAGGGAATGGCCTCTAGCTGCAGCAGGGTAGGCTTAGATTGGACATTAAGATTTTTTTTTTTCACAGAAAGACTGATCAGGCATAGGAACAGGCTGCCAAGGAGATGGTTGATTAACCAACTCTGGATGCATTTAAAGGTCATTTAGATGTGGTGCCTGAGGATATAGTTTAAGGTCAAAATTTGCAGAGTAGGGCTCTTGGTTGAACTTAATGATCTTGAGGGTCTTTTCCAAACTGAATATTTCTGTGATTCTGTGATTCTGACTTCACTAAATTTCTCCCTGTCCAACTTCCCAGCCTGCCCAGCTCTTGCTGAATGGAAGACTTCAGCTGTATGATTCATTCCTGTTGTTCCCAGAGACAGAAAGTGGCATTGATCCAATTACTCTAATGATCATTGACGATAAAAATATATGCCAAATTTGTAGAAGTAGATTACCTGAGCAAACAATTTCAGTAGGATGACAGATGTGGATTTACAGTTTATAAATCTCCAAATTCATAAATAGCAATATTCCTTTGCTGTTTCCATTCCTAACATCCTACACTGACATATTCAGAGGAATTATTAGTGTGCTGCAGCACCTGGAGTCCAAAAAGCAAAGAAAAGCCCAAATGGAAACAGATTGAGATTCCTTCCCTCTGCTCCCTTTTCCCAGTAAGGTAAAGAAAAATTAGGCCAGAGGAGGGAAAGGTAAAATTATGAAAGGAAGTGGTCTGGAATCCGTTTGGAAGTAAAGAAAGTAATTTTTTTAATATATATAGGTATATCTATATATCAGTAACAGGAGAGGTTACAAAGGTATAGGGTAAGGATAAATAGAAAAATACACAAAACCAGGCCCAGCTGACATTGGATTCCCTTGATGTAAGTGGATTTGGTCCATTAGAAATGTGGATGCTGCATAGAAGTAGGCCCCATTCACACGGTCAACACAACAGAGCAGCTGCAGCAGATGGCCTCTCTCAAGCAGGCAACATGCAAGGGAAAGAGGAAGAGTTCAGATGTGTCTCTCCTTAAATAGGTTTGCTGGACAGGAAGGGGAAGTCGACTAGACCACTTTTGACCCAGGGGGGAATCTCTGGAGAAATTTTGGTTCCACAGTTAAAAGAAAACTAGAAGGAGGTACAGAGAAATTTGTTTACAGTACAGGCTTGTTTGGAGTTTTTTATTGCCTAAAGCCGAGAGATGAAGGTCAAAATATTTCTGGTTGTTTGGAGATAAAAATTTTACTCAGTCTAGATACAAGTTCTGTTAGAAATATCCATCTTCATATTCCATAATTTTTTGAAATTGCTTACTGACTTGGAATTTGGTATACCTATTAATCATTTCAGTTGAAGATAATGATTTGAATATATATATATACTTATGGTTCTCAGTATTGCTGCATCTGAGAAACAAGACAGAACATCTGGTTCCTATGATTTGTTCAATCAGTCCATCCAATGTGTTTCACTGTTCAATGTAAATATGAAATCCATTATTCCACTTCCATATATTTGCTGGATGCTTAAAACAAAGTGAAATTGCTGCTCTCATAAAAGATAATTTCTGCAAGGGAGGTAATGCTGCAGTAAAATACAGTCTGGAGACTTCTAAGCTTCATCCATCTCATTGTAGAAATAAATAATCTATTGGAGACCTTCCCCAGAAATCAAAGAAGGTTCTTTTCAGTATTTCAGAACTGATTAATTTTTTAACATATCTGTAAATCCCTAATCTTTCATCTGCCATAGGGCAATACTACAAAGATAACCTAAAATTGTTGCCCATGTAGACAATTTTGCCAATGGTGACTAAGCATGCATCACCAACTGGAAAAGTTTTAAACTGCATTTTCTATTGGTGTTAACAAGGACTCTCAACTACATAAAAATGTTGCTTTTCACAACAGTAGTTAATAAAAATAAATGGAACCAAATCCTGTGAGCAACACTGAATGACCTTCGCTGTCTTTACATGTGATAGTTTCTCTATGTTGACTATTTTCTACACACTATTGCATAATGAAGAGGTAACAACTAATATTTGATCTGAGTAGAAATAGATTAGAATTTGGAGAAATTAAGATCAATCTGGACACTTGAATGTGTCCAGAGAAGGGCAACAGGGCTGGGGAGAGGCCTTGAGCGCAGCCCTGTGAGGAGAGGCTGAGGGAGCTGGGATTGTTTGGCCTGGAGAAGAGGAGACTCAGGGGTGACCTCATTGCCCTCTACAACTACCTGAAGGGTGGTTGTAGCCGGGTGGTGGTTGGTCTCTTCTCCCAGGCAACCAGCACCAAAACAAGAGGACACAGTCTCAAGCTGTGCCAGGGGAAGTTTAGGCTGGAGGTGAGGAGAAAATTCTTCACTGAGCGAGTCATTCGGCGTTGGAATGTGCTGCCCAGGGAGGTGGTGGAGTCGCTGTCCCTGGAGGTGTTCAAGAGGGGATTAGAGGTGGCACTTGGTGCCATGGTCTAGTCATGAGGTCTGTGGTGACAGGTTGGACAGGTTGGTCTCGATGATCTTTGAGGTCTCTTCCAACCTTACTGATACTGTGATACTGTGATACTGTCTTCTCCCATAGCATTTTGCATAGCTTTTTTTAACATAAGGAAGTTTCAATGGCACTAGCTCTCAATCTTTAGAAGCACACAGAAATATTCCTATATGGTGTTTCAAGAGCTTTATCAATATCCTCACACTGTATTCTATGGGAAATATTGTTGCAAATGTAATGAGCCTCAGACAGTTGACCAAACTTGTACATTGATATAAACTCTAAAATATTTTATTGTTCTCATTTTAAATAATTTTTGAGGATTGGAAATCTTTTGTTGCACCTTCATCAGCTTGGTTTGCAAAATTAAGTGTTTCATTCTGACCAGAAAAAATATTAGAACTAAGATCAGATTATAGAATTTAGGTTGTATAATTTCATAATTATTGTAAGATATAGTATATGTGGGTCTAAAAGCCTAATCATGACAACAGTAAATAAGCCAAACCAAACCTGATATAGCAGGAGAGAAAACTGCAGATAGAGAAGGAAGGAGACAGATAAAATAAGTGCATCTTCAAGGAGGGGAATGACATTTGAGGGGCAGAGTTATGAGGAAGAAAGTGCTCTCAATGCAGACATCATACATATGAAGGTACAGACTTGATAAGCTCAGTCCCAGTCCAACAGCTGTATCATTCAGGACAAAATAATTCAAAAGTTATAAAAAGGTAGGAAGAGGATTCTGGACAGAGACTGAGGAGCAGATCGAGTTTTTGCATAAGGAGAGGTCTGAAGAATAAGAGAACAAGACTTATGGTTCAAAGCCAGACTGCAAAATGTCTAAGACTTAAAAGCAGCTTCAGCTGATGGGTAGTTGGTAGTGTGCCCAGGCAACCAGGAGGGCCGATGGCATCCTGGCCTGCAACAGGAACAGTATGGCCAGCAGGAACAGGGAGGTCATTCTGCACCTGTACACTGCACTGGTTAGGACACACCTCGAGTACTGTGTCCAGTTCCGGGCTCCTCAGTTTAGGAAGGATGTTGACTTGCTGGAACATGCCCAGAGAAGAGCAACGAAGTTGGTGAGGGGCTTGGAACACAACCCCTGTGAGGAGAGACTGAGGGAGCCAGGGTTGCTTAGCCTGGAGAGGAGACTCAGGGGTGACCTTATTGCTGTCTACAACTACCTTAAGGGGGGTTGTACACAGGCAGAGGTTGGTCTCTTCTCCCAGGCAACCAGTATCAGAACAAGAGGACACAGTCTCAGGATGCATCAGGGGAGGTTTAGGCTGGAGGTTAGGAGGAAGTTCTATACAGAGAGAGTGATTGCCCATTGAAATGGGCTGCCCGAGGAGGTGGTGGAGTCACCATCATTGGAGGTGTTCAGGAGGAGACTTGATAGGGTGCTTGGTGCCATGGTTTAGTTGATTAGGTGTTGCTGGATGATAGGTTGGACACGATGATCTTGGAGGTCTCTTCCAACCTGTTCTGTTCTGTTCTGTTCTGTTCTGTTCTGTTCTGTTCTGTTCTGTTCTATTCTATTCTATTCTATTCTAGTCTATTCTACTCTATTCTATTCTATTCTTTCTACAACTGTCCCTTTTAGACTTATCCCAGTCCAGTTAAGAGACAAGTGGGTTAATTAATGAGGTTAATTAATTGCCTTTTGCCTGAAAATTTTGCAACACAATGAGAAACCACTCAAATTAATTCAGAGCAGTAATGCAGTTTGCCATATTCTAAAACCTGGGAGTGATGAAATTGACAAGAAGGGCACCAGGGCAATTAAAAAGGAGTTCAAGGCCCTTGGACAATTGATTGATGGGGCAGGAGCTCCAGTGGTGTTCTGCTCCGTTCCCTCAGTGGCAGGGGTGTATACTGAGAGGAAGGGGAGAACCCATACCATCAACAATTGGCTAAGGGGAGGGTGCCAGCAGCAGAATTTTGGTTTCTTCAATCATGGGGCAACTTTTACTGCACCCAACCTGCTGGGTTCTAATGGGGTGCAGTTATCTAGAAAAGGTAAAGAGTCCTAGCACTAGAGTTGGCAAGGCTCATTAGGAGGGCTTTAAACTGGGTCCGAAGGGGATAGGCAGAGGAAAGAGTAGAGTACAAATTAGAGTCAATTGAGAAGTCAGGAGCCCAGCTGAAGTGCATGTGCACCAATGCACGCAGCAAGGGCAATAAGCAAGAGGAGCTGGAAGTCCTGATCCACCAGGGTGACTATGATATAGTCGCCATCTCAGAAACATGGTGGGATAATACACATGATTGGAGTGCTACACTGCGGGGTTACAGGCTCTTTAGGAGAGACAGGTGAGGGAGAAGAGGAGGAGGGGTGGTTCTGTATATTAGGGAGTCACTCTCTGACACAGAACTTGAGGTGGAAAATGAAGGGATTGAGAGCCTGTGGGTTAAAATCAGAGGACAGCCTAACAAATCTGACATCCTGGATGGAGTCTGTTACAGACTACCCAACCAGGATGAGGAGGCTGATGAATTATTCTATAAGCAACTGGAGGCTGTCTCAAGATCATCAGATCTTGTCCTTGTCAGTGACTTCAACCTGCCAGATATCTGCTGGGAAATTAATTCAGCAGAGAGCAGGCAGTCCAGAAGATTCCTGGAGCGAATGGAGGGCTGCTTCCTGATGCAGCTGTTAAGTGAGCCTACCAGAGGCCAGGCTCTGCTTGACCTGCTGTTCTCCAATAAAGAAGGGCTGATGGGAGACATGATGGTGGGAGGCTGTCTAGGGTGCAGTGACCACGAGATAGTGAAGTTTTCAATATGCAGGGAGATAGGGAGGAGCACCAACAGAACCTTCACCTTGGACTTCTGGAAGGCAAACTTCAGCCTGTTTAAGAAACTAATTTGTAAAATTCCCTGGGTAGCAGCCCTCAAGAACCGAGGGGGTCCAGGATGGTTGGACCTACTTCAAACAGGAGCTCTTGAAGGCACAGGAATTGGCAGTTCCCATGTGCTGAAAGATGAACCGGTGGGGAAGGCAACCGGCCTGGATGAGCAAGCAGGTCCTGGAGGATTTAAGGGGAAAAAAAGAGGCTGTATCACATTTGGAAGGAGGGGAAGGCTTCTTCAGGTATGTTCAAGGAAGTTGTTAGATTATGTAGGAATAAAATTAGAGAGGCAAAGGCCCAGCTGGAACTGAAGCTGGCCACTTCTGTCAAAGACAATGAAAAGTATTTTTACAAATATATTAACAGTAAAAAGAAGAGCAGGAAGAATCTGCACTCTTTATTGGACCTGGAGGGGAACACTGTGATTGAAGATGAGGAAAAGGCTGAGGTCCTGAACACCTTCTTTGCCTCAATTTTTAACAACAAGGCAGGAGTTCAGGATGAATGGCCTTCTGACCTGGGTGATGAGGTCAGGGAGCAGTGTAATACCCCGTTAATCCATGAGGAATTAGTTTGGGACCTGCTGAGCCACTTGGACACTCACAAGTCCATGGGACCGGAAGGGATCCATCCTAGGGTGCCGAGAGAGCTGGCAGATGAGCTGGCCAAGCCACTCTCCATCGTTTTTCAGCAGTCCTGGCTCACCGGTGAGGTCCCAGGTGACTGGAAGTTGGCCAGCGTGGGGCCCATCCACAAGAAGGGCCACTTGGACGAGACAGGGAATTATAGGCATGTCAGTCTGACCTCAGTGCCAGGGAAAATGATGGAGCAGATTATCCTGGCGGCAACAACTGGGCACTTGAAGGATGGCCAAGGACTCAGATCTAGCCAACATGGATTTAGGAAGGGTAGGTCCTGTTTCTCCAACCTGATCTCCTTCTATGATCAGGTAACCCACCTGGTGGATGTGGGGAGGCCTGTGGATGTGGTCTACCTAGACTTCAGCAAGGCCTTTGACACCGTCCCCCACAGTAAACTGCTGTCTAAGCTATCAGCTCATGGCTTGCACTGCAGTACTCTGTGCTGGGTTAGGAAGTGGCTGGAGCGCCGAGCCCAGAGAGTGGTGCTGAATAGTGACACATTCAGGAGGTTGCCAGTCACCAGTGGCATCCCCCAGGGATCAGTACTGGGCCCCATCCTCTTTAGCATCTTCATTATGGTCTGGATGAGGGGATTGTGTCAGTCTCTGATCAAATCAAGCTGGTACGTGAAGTCAAATATTTGGGTCATGTAATTTATAATGTGTGAGTTTGATAGACCTGCAAGTTTTGTGGTAGACTGACTTAGTAGCACAGCTATAATACAATGTGTAGTGTTATTTCCAGATAAATGACTCAGAATCACAAGATATTTCATACTTCTTGTCAGTCTATTGACACTTCAGAAATATTAAATTTTCTATGCTGTCTTCTGAAGAAGTCACATAGTTGTACCAATAACTTTTAACCTCACATTTATTCAATTACGTAAAAAATGCATACAGATTAATAGCTGTGAAAATCACAGTATCACAGTATCACTTAGGTTGGAAAGGACCTCGGGGATCATCAAGTCCAACCTATCAACACAGACCCCATGACTAGACCATGGCACCAAGTGCCACGTCCAATCTCCCCTTGAACGCCTCCAGGGTCGATGACTCAACCACCTCCCTGGGCAACCGGTTCCAATGCCGAATGACTCGCTTGGTGAACAACTTCCTCCTCACCTCGAGTCTGAACCTCCCCTGACGCAGCTTGAGACTGTGTCCCCTTGTTCTGGTGCTGGTTGCCTAGGAGAAGAGGCCAACCCCCTCCTGGCTACAACCACCTTTCAGGTAGTTGTAGAGGGCAATGAGGTCACCCCTGAGCCTCCTCTTCTCCAGGCTAAACAATCCCAGCTCCCTCAGCCTCTCCTCATAGGGCTTGTGTTCAAGGCCTGTACAGATATCTGTAAGGTAGATGAACTTATAAATCTGCTTCAATATTTTTTTTTTGTTTCATGAGAGGAAGAGTATGAATGTAAGAAATTCCTATTTTCTACAGGTCTAGCTAATTTTCTGACCTCATATGTATACATATATGTGTATAAAAATATGTGTGCACATCCTTACAAAGGAATTCTGCCACAGAACTTGAGGTAGAGGATGAAACGATTGAATGTCTCTGGGTTAAAATCAGAGGGAGGCCTAACAAAACTGGCATCCTGGTTGGAGTCTGTTACAGGCCTCCCAACCAGGATGAAGAGGTAGATGAAATATTCTACAAGCAGCTGGAGGTTGTCTCAAGATCACCAGCCCTTGTTCTTGTGGGTGACTTTAACTTGCCAGATATCTGCTGGGAACTTAGCACAGCAGAGAGGAGACAGTCCAGAAGGTTCCTAGATTGTATGGAAAACACCTTCTTGATTTAACTGTTGTGTGAGCCTACCAGGGGTGCGGCCCTGCTTGAGCTGTTGGTCCCAAATAGAGAAGGGCTGGTGGGAGATGTGATAGTAGTGGGCTGTCTAGGTGCAGTGATCATGAGATAGAGTTTTCAACATGCAGGGGAAAAAGGAGGCGCAATAACAAGACTCTTACCTTGGACTTCTGGAGGGCAGACTTTAGCTTATTTAAGCAACTAATTCGGAAAGTACCCTGGCTAGCAGGCCTTAAGAACAAAGGGGTCCAGGCTGATTGGACTTACTTCAAACAGGAATTCTTGAAGGCACAGGAACAGGCTGTCCCAATGTGCCAAAAGATAAGCCGACAGGGAAGGAGACCTGCCTGGATGGGCAAGCATATCTTTAAGGAATTAAAGGGGAGAAAAGAGGCTGTATCACCTTTCAAAAGGGGGGGAGGCAACTCAAGGTATGTTTAAGTATGTTGTTAGATCATGGAGGAGAAAAATTGGAGAGGCAAAAGCCCAGTTGGAATGTAAGCTGATCACCTCTGTGAAAGGCAACAAAAAGCAATTTTATAAATAGACTAGACTAGACTAGACTAGACTAGAATAGAATAGAATAGAATGGAACAGAACAGAACAGAATAGAACAGAACAGAACAGGTTGGAAGAGACCTCCAAGATCATCGTGTCCAACCTATCATCCAACACCACCTAATCAACTAAACCATGGCACCAAGCACCCTATCAAGTCTCCTCCTGAACACCTCCAATGATGGTGACTCCACCACCTCCTCAGGCAGCCCATTTCAATGGGCAATCACTCTCTCTGTGTAGAACTTCCTCCTAACCTCCAGCCTAAACCTCCCCTGATGCATCCTGAGACTGTGTCCTCTTGTTCTGATACTGGTTGCCTGGGAGAAGAGACCAACCTCTGCCTGTGTACAACCCCCCTTAAGGTAGTTGTAGACAGCAATAAGGTCACCCCTGAGTCTCCTCTCCAGGCTAAGCAACCCTGGCTCCCTCAGTCTCTCCTCACAGGGGTTGTGTTCCAAGCCCCTCACCAACTTCGTTGCTCTTCTCTGGACATATTTCAGCAAGTCAACATCCTTCCTAAACTGAGGAGCCCGGAACTGGACACAGTACTCGAGGTGTGGCCTAACCAGTGCAGTGTACAGGGGCAGAATGACCTCCTTGCTCCTGCTGGCCCCACTGTTCTTGATGCAGACCAGGATGCCATTGGCACTCCTGGCTGCCTGGGCACACTGCAGGCTCATGTTCAGACTACCATCGACCAGTACCCCCAGGTCCCTCTCTGCCTGGCCGCTCTCCAGCCACTCTGACCCCAGCCTGTAGCACTGCATGGGATTGCTGTGGCCAACATGCAGAACCCAGCACTTGGATGTGTTAAATCTCATGCCGCTGGATCCTGCCCATCTGTCCAGCCTGTTGAGGTCCCTCTGCAAAGCTTCTCTACCCTCCAGCAGATCAACTCCTGCCCCCAGCTTGGTGTTGTCCGCAAATTTACTGATGATGGAGTCAATGCCCTCATCCAGATCATCAATAAAGATGTTAAAGAGCATGGGGCCCAGCACTGATCCTTGGGGCACACTACTAGTGACTGGCCATCAGCTGGATGTGGCACCATTCACCAGAACTCTCTGGGCTGAGCCCTCCAGCCAGTTCCTAACCCATTGCAGTGTGCTCCCATCCAAGCCATGGGTTTATAGCTTGACCAGGAGTTTACTGTGGCGGACAGTGTCAAAGGCCTTGCTGAGGTCCAGGTAGACTACATCCACAGGCCTCCCCACATCCACCAGGCGGGTCACCTGATCATAGGAGGAGATCAGGTTGGTCAGGCAGGACCTGCCCTTCCTAAATCCATGCTGGCTGGGCCCGATCCCTTAGCCATCCTGTAAGTGCTCTGTGATTGCACTCAAGATGACCTGTTCCATCCTTTTCTCTGGCACTGAGGTCAGACTGACAGGCCTATAATTCCCTGCCTCGTCCAAGTGGCCCTTCTTGTGGATGGGCACCACGTTAGCCAGTTTCCAGTCTTCTGGGACCTCTCCAGTGAGCCAGAACTGCTGAAAAATGATGGAGAGTGGCTTGGCCATCTCATCTGCCAGCTCTCTCAGCACCCTAGGATGGATCCCATCTGGTCCCATGGACTTGTGGGGATCCAAGTGGCTGAGCAGATCTCTAACTACCTCCTCCTGGAACACAGGGAAACTATGCTGATCCCTGACTCCTTCTGCCAGCTCTGCAGGCCAGCTGTCTGGAAGATATTCTGTCCTGCTTGTAAAAATTGAGACAAAGAAGGTATTAAGTACCTCTGCCTTTTCCTTATCCTTTGTTACAACGTTCCCCTCCGTGTCCACCAAAGAGTGGATGTTGTTCTTGCCCTTCCTCTTGCTATTAATGTATTTATAGAAGGACTTTTTGCTGTCCTTCACAGCAGAGGCCAGTCTAAGCTCCAAATGTGCTTTTCCCTCCCTAATTTTCTTCCTACAAGACCTAGCAACTTCCTTAAACATTTCATCGGTTGCCTCACCTTTCTTCCAAAGGTGATACACCCTCTTTTTTTCCCTTAGTTCTTTTAGAAGTTCATTAACCATCCAGGCTGGCTGTCTACCCCGGTGGCTCATCTTCCAGCACAATATATTAATGCTGAAAAGAGGGGCAGGAACCTCCACTCCTTATTGGACCTGGAGAAGAATAATGTAACTAAAGATGAGGAACAGGCAGAGATATTAAAGATCTTCTTTGCCTATATTTTCAACAGTAAGACAGGAGGGCTTCAAGATAACTGGCCTCTTGAACTGGTAAATGGGGTCAGGGAGCAGTATAGTTCCTTTGAAATCCATGAGGAAGAAGTTAGGGACTTGCTGAGCCATTTCTATACTCACAAATCCATGGGACCAGATGGTATCCATCCTAGAGGTACTGAGAGAGCTGGCATAGAATAGAAGCCACTCTCCATCATTTACCACCAGTTCTGGATCACTGGAGAGGTCCCAGATGACTGGAAACTGGCCAATGGGATGCCCATCCACAAGGAGGGCTAGATGGATGAACCTGGAAACTATAGGCTTGTCAGCCTGATCTCAGTGCCAGGCAAGATTATGGAGCAGATCACCTTGGGGGTAATCACAGTGCACCTGCAGGATGGCCAAGGGATCAGGACCATCCAGCACAGTTTTAGGAAGGGCAGGTCCTGCTTGACCAGCCTGATGTCCTTCTATGATCTCCTTCTATGAACCACCAGGCCCACCTGGTGGACGTGGGGAAGGCTGTGGATGTGGTCTACCTGGACTTCAGCAAGGTCTTTGACACCGTCCCCCATAGCAAACTCCTGGCCAAGCTGGTAGCTTGTAGCTTGGACATGAGCACTCTGCGCTGGGTTAGGAAGTGGCTGGAGGGCCGTGCCTAGAGAGTGGTGGTGAGTGGTGCCACATCCAGCTGGCAGTCAGTCACTAGTGGTATCCCCAAGGGATCAGTGTTAGGCCCCATCCTATTAAATATCTTTATTGATGATCTGGACAAGGGGATTGAATCCACCATTGGTAAGATTGCAGATGACACCAAGTTGGAGGCAGAAAGTGATCTGTTGGAGGGTAGGAATGCTCCATAGAGGGACCTTGACAGGCTGGACAGATGAGTGTAGTCCAACATGATAGTATTTAACAAGTCCAAGTGATAGGTTCTGCACTTTGGCCACAACAATCCCATGCAGTGCTACAGGCTGGGGACGGAGTGGTTGTAAAACAGTCAGGCAGAAAGGGACCTGGGGGTACTGGTTGATAGTAGGCTGAACATGAACTACCGTTGTGCCCAGGTAGCTAAGAAGGCCAGTGGATTCTTGGCCTGCATCAGGAATAGTGTGGCCAGCAGAAGCAGGGGAGTTAGTCTGCCCCTGTACTCAGCACTGGTTAGGCCACTCCTTGAGTCCTGTGACCAGTTCTGGGCCCCTCAATTTAAGGAGGATATTGAGATACTTAAACGTATCCAGAGAAGGGCAACGAGGCTGGTGAGATGTCTTGAACACAAGCCCTATGAGGAGAGGTTGAGGGAGCTGGGTTGTTTAGTCTGCAGAAGAGGAGGGTCTGGGGAGACCTTATTGTTCTCTACCACTTCCTGGAAGGAAGGTTGTAGCCAGGTGGGGGTTGGTCTCTTCTCCCAGGCAACCAGCACCAGAACAAGAGGACACTCAAGCTGCACTAGGGGAAGTTTAGGCTCGAGGTGAGGAGAAAGTTCTTCACAGAAACAGGAATTGTCTATTGGAATGGGCCACCCAGGGAAATGGTGGAGTCCCTGTCCCTGAAGGTGTTCAAAAAAGGATTGGATGTGGCACTTGAAGCCATGGTTTATTGAGTCATGAGGTGTAAGGTATTAGAAACTAAGTTGGACTTGATGATCTCTGAGGTCTTTTCCAACCTGGTTGATTCTATGGCTTTATGTATTTTTAATGGCTTCCTAACCTGGGCTGTTGTTCTGGACTAATTTCCTTTGTGTCTCAGCACAATGGTTTCCTTCCCCCCAAAAAAGAAGAGAGTTTCAAGTTTTGAATCTATTTTTCCTAAATTCTGCCTAATCTCTGTGTTTTTAATCTAATGACCCTCAATATCTTCTGGAAGATGGGTACTACAATACCTAGCAATAGCACAGATTACAATATCCTTCCTTTATAAAAGGGCTCAAGATTTATTTTAGAGTTCAGGATATGGAAACTTAGAATTGAAAAGCCAGAGATATGGGATCTGCACAAAATCCACCCTTTTGTACCTTTTTGCTTATAAACAGTATGTTTATAGGGGATTACCTTCTCAAATGCCATACCTGTGAGACTGGTATTTGAAATTTCTTTTTTTCTATACTTTAGGAGCAGAGTGTCTAACTCATTTCCAACACAATGATGCAGCAGCAGTAGCAAAAGCTCTGTAAGTCTCATTGCAATGTTCATGTGAATTAACAGCCAGTGCAAGATTCCCAGTTAAAAGGTGAAAAAGAAGCCAGAAATTAAGGTGTTTTGTTGTTGTTTTTTGTGGTTGTTTCCTTGTTCCCCCCCACACACCCCCTTTCTTTCACTCATTCTGTATTTCAGACTCCTGGTCTGGAAGAATTTATGTTAATCACTGGGAGCCTTAAAGGAGTATAGGTCATTAGTTCTTGGTGTGCCTTGTCTGTTTGTTTAGTAGGTACCTTCAGCTATTTTAAAGATAGATTATTCTGGCATTTGAAAGTGAACCGTCCAAGGTCAGCTGTCCAGTTTAGGGCAAAGCTGGGAAGATACAGCCAGACCTTATACACTAAATTTATTTTCTGTTTTACTATTCATCCATTAATATAAAATATTAATTCTAATACATGCGGGGAATAAAATGCAGTATTACAAAGGGACCACTGAATCAATATCTTCCATATTTTTGAAGGCCTATACCACTCCTCACTCTAATAAGGGACATTCAGTGAGGCACTTGTCAGAGCACTTTGTTGTATCAGTTATGTGAGGAGAACTAAGAATATTAATATGAAAAGTTTGACATAATGTGAATTGATTTTTCTTCTTAGCATTTCAAGAGGAGCAAAGGTAAAAGGAGACCTCATAAAAGAAGTTTGACACAAAAATGGAGGACAAAAAATGTTACTACTTTGTTAAAATTGGAAGCATGGGAAAGGGACATGCCTGTATAATTCTGTGTATTACAATTGCCACTTTGCATTGTGGTTTTATGCTGTTGCAGTGCCCTCTGTCTTTTGGTGTCACTATATACACTTAAATATGCAATGACAAATGGGTTTTGTATATTCAGAATCAGGATAGCTTTAACTTGTATTTCTGTTCTTTGAGGCATACTCTTAACCAAATAAATCATTATTTGTGCTTCCTTCCAATAAACTTGGATATATTTAACATCTTCAAATACAAATGTGTGATTTATTTAAATATTTTTGCCATGAGTCTCTTACTTAACATCTGATATCATATTCTAATGATATCTAATATCATAGTCTAAATTATTCCATTTCAGCAATTGAGAGAAACTATACAGATTGAAAATTTCCATGATAATGCTAAATTGAAAACCACCAGGTACTTCATTAATGTAACTAACTGGCAAATGCAATAATGTTCAAAGCTGTTATTACATTAATTATCACTTAGTAAGTAATTCTCATATCATTAAATCCAGAGAGCTTTATGCTGTTCAGTATACTTTAGAGAAGTACCTAGCCCGTTGGCCAATATCATAAATAATATTTGGAATTGTGGTCGCAAACATCCCATCTACAAGAGCTTGGCAATATAATCATTGGAGGAACAGAGAGATAGGGTAGATAAACTATTTGAGGCAACAACTAATTTTCAGTGAAGACGACGGTCCTTGTGTTATATGTAGGAAAGAAAAGGTTAGAAAAGGCAGTGCTGAAAATACCTTAAAATGGCAACATTCTAAAAATACTTATGCATGCCGCTTTGCCATAAGCTGTGAGCTTTGAATTCTTCTTGAAAAAAAAAATAACAAAACATATGGTCCACTTTTGCTTGAGAAGACTTTGTTAGTGTGTTAAAAGGCTGTATGCTGTTTTGTGTAAGCCTTGAACACATATATACACAACAACATATAACATACAGGTGATATACAGATATATAGATAGACAGATAGATAGATGCGTACATATATCGTAGTACACTAATTATTATGCTGGTTTGGTTTGATTTGTTTTTAATGAGAATTAATTTCTTTTTCTTCCTACCCTTTTCACTCACCCATTTCATTGGTATTACAGCATCACCCAAGAGAGCTCTAAATGATGCATGGCTAGAACAAAGACAAGGGAATCTAGGGCACTGTGACATGATTAGACAGCCTTAGTTTCTGCTGTAGCATCTAACAATGCAGAATATTAAGCATTTACTCATCTACTTGTTATCAGAATTGCTTATCTTGTACTTTCTTTGGTAGTATCTCCTTTGGTGTTACTGTAGCACACCATTTCTTTTTAGCAGGAAAGAAACTCAGAAGAAATATGTCCCTCCTTAGATATTTTTTTACCCACAAAGAAATAAGATATGTACATTAAATACAAGGAAAAGAAAACCAAAGAACAACAGTGGAAAAAAATAGACACGCATATATATTACTATTACTTCTCATTCTCAATGATCTGGTTATATAGACTTTTTTGCAAGAGTTACAGACAGAGGAAAATAGCATAAAATTTAACATGTACCACATCTAAGCTCAAACCCCCACTTGAAGAATTTTCTTTATTTCCTGAGGCATCTATTTTTAGCACCATTCAAAAATGTTCATTGCGCAACATACCAAACAATAGGAAAACATCTCTCCAGCAATGTGGTTAATTAGTTTTCCCCATGTGTCTTAAAAAAAGTGAAATGACCAATAAAAGTTTGAAAACCACTCTTGCAAAGATTCAGAGTACCAAAATGCCTTGTGACAAGACACTTTCATTATTGTCCCAGAAGAATAAACAGCTAAATAAAGCTGTATTAGATCAGCTATGTGTCTGGCGGATCCCCACTAGGGTGACAGAGGAAGTGGCAGTGGTGATTTAGTATTTGGTTTTCTTCTTTGTGTGATAATAATGAGCAAATGGTAGCACACATTAAAGCAAGGTGCTGTGATGAGACAGCCAGTTTGTTATCTGGGAATAGTTAGTGGCTGGAATTTGTCTCCTACAAAGGAAGATCAGGAAAATTTTTTATCAAATATGAATGCTACGTGGAATAAAATTTGTCCGTGAGATTTCAACTAATCGCACATGATCTACTTGGATTCCTCTGTTGTTTCAGTCAAAAATTGTCACAGTTTTACCCTAAGTTCATATTTCACACAGCTGTGGATTCTCTCATCCCTGTCACATCTCATTCTAAAATCATCATGGTGCTGAAAGCAACAAGTGATCAATATATAAAGCTAGGCACAAGTTTGAGAAAGGCTTATTTTCTCAGCTCACAGTTTTGTGGGGAGTCTGGCATGCAGCACCACTCTTAGGCTGAGGCCCACTGACTTCAGTAGGCCTCCCCCTACAGGAAAGAGAATGCGTACCATGAACAGATAACACCCATCAAGATTCTTTAGTAACAAACGACATTCAAATCTCATCATATAGCTCAGTCTGGGAACGAAGTTTTTTTTCTTCCTTAGTGCTCTACAATACAATTATTAAATTGTGCCACAACATTAAAAGTTGTGCTACTGGAAAATGAACTTTTTCTTGGATGTACTTTAAGAATTCTCACCAGTTCCAACACCAAGTGTAATAATGGAGCCAAACAAACCAACACAACAAAAATGTTTTCCAGGTCTACCATAGGTTAGGGAAGTTAATTAAAGTCCTTTCATCCAAATTAAACCATCGGCTCAACTCCCAGGAAATAAAATTAAATCAATATAATCATTTAAGAAATTGACAATGCTTTTTCTGAATTCAGAATATTAGAGTACACAGACAGCATTTACTGATATATGTGGAAAGGTCATTAATATGACACATTTCCATTATCCCTACCAGAATTTTAATGTTTTCAAGCAGTATACAAGATCTTATTTCCCCTTTTCTATAAGAAAGATGTCATACCAAAAGATTAATGATGAGTAGTCTTTTTTTAGGTAGTGAAGATATATCAAAAATGATCTCCTGTATTCTCCTGTGTTCTTTCTGTTCAGTATTTCCAGAAAAAAATGTTGAACAAAGTTGCAGCAAACCGTCTTGTGTGTCTGTGCAGCATATGTATACTTGCAACTCAAGACATCAGTCCTGCTCACATGAGAAAAATACGTTTGACACACATCAAGTTAGAATGTGGATTCATTTTATTTGAAAAGAAAAACAAACCAAAGCAGCAACAGCAAAAAAAATCCTTTTAAGAAATAGTTGAAGTTTCACAAATGATTTATCAAGATCCTCTAATTTTCTGATTCTTTTCAAACAAGATGCTTTGGTATCTATAATCATACAAGATATATTGATTAGCTATCACTAAATAAAATCAAGATTGCACTGAAGAAATAATAATAATAATAATAATAATAATAATAATAATAATAATAATAATAATAATAATATAATTAAAAGGGGGGGGGGAAAGTTTGTTTACAGCAAAGCCTGCCATATGCTTTCTTTAACAAAACCACTTCAACTTCTCTTACTTTAGTTGAGCTACTCCTCTTTGCCCAGTTGCAATAATGTGTCAGCGACAGACAATGGAGTCAATATGGATGATCAATATGATCTAGTATTGTTCTAGTATTGTTCATTCATTAAGGGAACTTCTACAGCTTATATAGACTCGGAGAGCATCGTTGGCATAGCTTCAATGGTTCCCCATGAGTCACCACACATTGTACTATTATAGATTATTGGTCAGACTACTAATAACATGTGAGGTTGTTGATTCAGGTGTGAATCCTGTTATTCCCAGATAACTCTCTGTGTTTATAGCTTCCAGTGCCCTGCTTTAGTTACATGCTGCAGGCACAGCACTGTTTTGCTAAACTGCTAGCTACTTCTGTGCTTATGCTGAGCATGGCTTACCACCATGTCAGGCTCTAAGCCTATACTGCCAGATTACTCACACCACTTATTGCTACCATTGCCACAATAACGGACAAGCAGGAGTAACAAAAAAAAAAAAAACACCCACACACAAACCCAAAATCCTCCCTTCAAACTATTTGTGTATTTCTTATGGTATGTGCCAGTATACCACTTTAAAGTAAGGTGGGATACCCTTTGTTTTACCCTGCTATGAAAAGGATTTTCTAGTTTCACGAGCCCCTTTCCACTTCACTTTTCATGAATGGAATAAAAGCTTTCTTATTATAGTCAAACAAAATGCAGTTTGATGTATGTACTACATTTTCTTCTTTCAAATTATTTAAGCATGTGCATTCTGAGAAGGGAGTGTTGAAGCCCATTCTGAAAAGAAGTCCATGGTTAACCCTTTTGTCTCCTGTGTTGCTAAAAGGAAAGAGAAGGTACTTATAACTCAGACTAGGTGAACTGTCCGATAGCTACATTTAAATGGAGTGTCTTCAGAGCTGTTTATGAAACAGAGCTCAGGGCTACTGGCTTCCCTGAGTACCATGAAATAGAGGTACTTTATTTTACATAGTTCTATATTCCATAGAAAAATTCAGTGAGAGATAGCCTAGTGAACATATACAAAATCATTAATATATGTTAATATATCGAAACCAGAAAGTACCTTAGACATTTAATTTCCTGTCAGTAATACAGGATGAATTATAAACTGAATAAGGCCAGTCATCTTGCAGACCTTGTCAAGGTGCACTTGGCTCCTAACACAGTAACACTCTTGGTATTCATTAGTAGCTGAAGGAAACTTATTATTCAATCAACTGGAAAAAGCTTTTTGCCTGTCCAGCAAGAACAACAACAAGAAAGTTGATAAAAAAAAATCTGTCTCATCTTTTTGTCCTAGTAAGTTTCAGTTCCTGCACTACGCTGCATTGGCTCATTATCTGTTAACGTTCCACATAGATTGTATTCATGCTGATATTTACTGACCCGGCTTTTAATTGCCCTTCCCACATGCCATGTTTGTTTCATAAATAAAACTAATTTTATTGCATATTTTGGAATACCCATTTAACAGTGTAACTAGCTTTCATTTCCACATCAGTGTATTGTTACAAAATATTCACTCTAAAACCACCTGACTTCCTTAGACCATGCTCACTTCTATTTTTGACAAAGAAACTTAATTTTTTTTCCTTTATTCAGTTCCTTGTTGCATTTCATTGCACATAAATATATAACTGTATATTTTATTGTATTCTGTACATAAATATAAATATGTAATTATGCATTTCATATGTATGCTCACATATGTACACATATACTTTCCTGTGGATTCTCAGGCACTGACTGATTCAATGATAATGATTTTATACTTGTTCATCTAACTGAGGTGTGACTCACAAAAAAGAAGACAGAGAAATAAGCCACAAGGGTCTTTCATCAGAGATAAATATAGATAGTTATAAACTAAATTCACAAAACTCTTCCAAGCACCGAGGGCTGTTATTAGTAATTGAAGCACACAGAGCCACTAATTATGACCATATGGTTCTCTCTGCACCATGGCAGGCAAACTCTGAATTATAACAGTGTACAAAGTATAAGGGAGTCCAAGACAGCTGTAATGCAATGTTGTGAGACTGGTTTTAAGGCTCTGTTCTCTCATATGTATCTCACTGCTTTAGTTGCCCAGTAAAAAAGGAAAATCAGCACAAATTAGTCCATTCATTCCTGCTGACAGAACAGTATTGCCTTCTTGCTCAAAATGTATCTGTTCCCTTTGTAATTTTTCATTATATAACTTTGAAATGCCCTAGAATAGTTCTGTGCCTTGTGATGAAGTAATACAGTATTTTTAGCAATTTTGTTTTATAGATACTTGTAGTTGTATGTCCAAGACAACTAATGATCTTAGTAAGCCAGATTCCAAGACTGTTCTTCCCTCAGAATTGGCCCTAGACCAGACTTTAAGTAGCACTGCTACAAGAAGAAAGACTGTAATGACATTCTCTTCCTACATAGCTCTTCCCACAAGGATCAGGAAGAAAAAAAAAAAAAAAGGAAAAAAAAAAAAAAGATATCCTGTATTAGGCAAGATCCAGAGCATGAGCTCATTTTTGGCTTTTAATTTGATGACACACAACAACTTAGTGACTTATACTGGATTCATTCTTAGATTCTTCATTGACTTATATTGTGACCTTGATTAATTGATATCTTGGTATTCTTCATCGTGCTCACCTTCCATGGCAAAGTATTTTGAGAAGAAAACAAATACAAATTACTATTTACCTACATTCTACTTTGTCCATTTAGGCTGAAAATTCATTTGGAAAACATGTCTCATTCTGCATGTATCCACAATGCTCACTCAAACTGCAGTGCACCAAGACAGGACCCAGGTACCCACCATGCAGAATGGCACGTCCCACCCATTCACCTGAGCCAGCTTTCCTCTCCTGAGGGGCCAGCATGTCATGGACAGAGACTGCTGCAGCAGTAATGTTTTCACCAGAGGGAGGGAGGTGCTGGGTCATGTGGGCTCATTCCTGAATTATTCTTCAGTTAGGTCATGTGGCCAGGGATAGGGATGGTGGTAACTCACCGCAAAGTTGTCTTCAAAAGATCTGTGTCAACCCAGACTGAGGTTGAACTTAAGCAGGTAGTTGTCCAGGCAACTGGCTGCAGAAAGTGCTGCAGCCTGGCACCTGAAATGGAGGGCAAGGGAGATAACACCTGCATTAGGTGTGAGCAGCTTGATTTAGTGGCTGAACTGAAGGAAGAAGTTGCTAGACTTAGGACTGTAAGGGAATGTGAAAGGGAGTTGGATTTTTGAAACCAGGATCTGCAGGCTCCCCTACCAGAGGGAGTTGACCAAAGGTGCAGCAGGAAATGGATGCAGGTCCTTGTTAAGAGAGGCAAAGTAAAACCCTCACAACTCTCCTCACCTTCCAGGCTACCCTTGCAAAACAAGTATGGGGCACTGGAACTTGAGGGTGAGGCAAATGAGAAGACAGAAGACACACAATCTGAAGTGTTGCCTAAAGCAAAACAGCCTGTCCCCTGCATCAGGACTTGTTCCCTTAAAATAAAGAGAAGGGTAATTATTATTGGTGATTCCCTCCTGAGGGAGCTGGATCCTTCCCACAGGGAGGTCTGCTGTATTCCTGGGGCCTGGCTCAGAGACATTACCAGAAGGCTGCCTAGTCTGGTACAGTCCTCAGATTATTATCCCTTGATAGTTATGCAGGTAGGAAGCGATGAGGTTGAAACCAGAGGTCCAAAGGCAATCAAAAAAGCAATAGAAGAATTGAATAGACTAGACTAGACTAGACTAGACTAGACCAGACCAGGTTGGAACAGATCTTCAAGATCATCGCATCCTACCTATCAAACCACCCAACCCACCTAATCAACTAAACCATGGCACTCTCTCGGTTAAAATGGCAATCACTCTCTCTGTACAGAACTTCTTCCTAACATCCAACCTAAATCTCCCCTGGTGCAGCCTGAGACTGTGTCCTCTTGTTCTGGTGCAGGCTGCCTGGGAGAAGAGACCAACATCTGCCTGTCTACAACCTCCCTTCAGGTAGTTGTAGAAAGCAATAAGGTTACCCCTGAGTCTCCTCTTCTCCAGGCTGAGCAACCCCAGCTCCCTCAGCCTCTCCTCATACGGCTTGTGTTCCAAACTCCTCACCAACTTTGTTGCCACTCTCTGGCCATGTTCCAGCAAGTCAACATCCTTCCTAAACTGAGGGGCCCGGAACTGGACACAGGACTCGAGGTGTGGCCTAACCAGTGAAGCGTACGGGGGGGAATCACCTCCTTGCTCCTGCTGGCCACACTGTTCTTGATGCAGGCCAGAATGCCATTGGCACTCCTGGCTGTCTGGGCACACTGCAGGCTCATGTTCAGCCCACCATCGACCAGAACCCCCAGGTCCCTCTTTGCCTGGCCGTTCTCCAGCCACTCTGACCCCAGCCTGTAGCACTGCGTGGGGTTATTGTGGCCAATGTGCAGAACCTGGCACTTGGATGTGTTAAATCTCATGCTGCTGGATCTTGCCCATCTGTCCAGCCTGTTGAGGTCCCTCTGCAAAGCCTCTCTACCCTCCAGCAAATCAAATCCTGCCCCAAGCTTGGTGTTGTCCACAAATTTATTGATTATGGAGTCAATGCCCTCATCCAGATCATCAATAAAGATGTTAAAGAGCATGGGGCCCAGCACTGATCCTTGGGGCACACCACTAGTGACTGGCCACCACCTGAAGGTGGCACCATTCACCAGCACTCTCTGGGCTGAGCCCTCCAGCCAGTTCCTAACCCATTGCAGTGTGCTCCCGTCCAAACCATGGGCTGGCAGTTTGGCCAGGAGTTTGCTGTGGGGGATGGTGTCAAAGACCTTGCTGAGGTCCAGGTAGACTACATCCACAGGCCTCCCCACATCCACCAGGTGGGTTACCTGATCCTAGAAGGAGGTCAGGTTTCATAGTTTCATAGTTTCATAGTTTCATTCAGGGTTGGAAGGGACCACAGGGATCATCTAGTTCCAACCCCCCTGCCATGGGCAGGGACACCCCACACTAGATCAGGCTGGACAGAGCCTCATCCAGCCTGCTCTTAAACACCCCCAGGGACGGGGCCTCGACCACCTCCCTGGACAACCCATTCCAGGATTTCACCACTCTCATGGTGAAGAACCTCCTCCTCACATCTAGCCTGAATCTCCCCACCTCTAGCTTCATTCCATTCCCCCTAGTTCTATCACTACCTGACATCCTAAGAAGTCCTTCCCCAGCCTTCCTGTAGGCCCCCTTCAGATACTGGAAGGCCACAATGAGGTCACCTCGGAGCCTTCTCTTCTCCAGACTGAACAGCCCCAACTCCTTCAGTCTGTCCTCATAGGAGAGGTGCTCCAGCCCTCTGATCATCCTCGTGGCCCTTCTCTGGACATGTTCAAGCACCTCCAGATCCCTCTTGTAATAGGGGTTCCAGAACTGGACACAGTACTCCAGGTGGGATCTCACCAGGGCTGAGTAGAGGGGGAGGATCACCTCCCTTGACCTGCTAGCCACACTTCTCCTGATGCAGCCCAGGATCTGATTGGCTTTGCGGGCTGCAAGTGCACACTGAGAGCTCATGTTGAGCTTTTTGTCCACCAGCACCCAGAAGTCTCTCTCCTCAGGGCTACTTTCCAGCCAGTCACTGCCCAGCCTGGATTTGTGCCTGGGATTGCCTCGACCCAGAAGCAGGACCCTGCACTTGCTCTTCTTGAACTTCATGAGGTTGGCTTGTGCCCACCTCTCCAGCCTGTCAAGGTCCCTCTGGATGGCCTCCCTTCCCTCCAGCGTGTCTGCTGCACCACACAGCTTGGTCACAGGTTGGTCAGGCAGGACCTGCCCTTCCTAAATCCATGCTGGCTGGGCCTGATCCCTTAGCCATCCTGTAAGTGCTCTGTGATTGCACTCAAGATGACCTGTTCCATGATCTTGCCTGGCACTGAGGTCAGGCTGACAGGCCTATAATTCCCTGGTTCATTCAACCGGCCCTTCTTGTGGATGGGCACAACATTGGCCAGCTTCCAGTCTTCTGGGACCTCTCTAGTGAGCCAGGACTGATGAACAATGATGGAGAGTGGCTTGGCCAGCTCATCTGCCAGCTCTCTCAGCACCCTAGGATGGATCCCATCTGGTCCCATGGACTTGTGGGGATCCAAGTGGCTGAGGAGAGCTCCAACTACCTGCTCCTGGCACACAGGGAAACTATGCTGATCCCTGGCTCCTTCTGCCAGCTCTGCAAGCCAGCTGTCTGGAAGATATTCTGTCCTGCTAGTAAAAACTGAGGCAAAAAAGGTGTTAAGTACCTCTGTCTTTTCATCATCCTTTGTTACAACGTTCCCCTCCGTGTCCACCAAAGAGTGGATGTTGTTCTTGCCCTTTGTCTTGCTATTAATGTATTTATAGAAGGACTTTTTGCTGTCCTTCACAGCAGAGGCCAGTCTAAGCTCCAAATGTGCTTTTCCCTCCCTAATTATCTTCCTACAAGACCTAGCAACATCCTTAAACATTCTATGGGTTGTCTCCCCTTTCTTCCAAAGATGGTACACCCTCTTTTTTTCCCTTAGTTCTTTTAGAAGTTCATTAACCATCCAGGCTGGCCATCTGCCCCGGTGGCTCATCTTCCAGCACATTGGCACAGCCTGTTCCTGCACCTTCAAGAGTTCTTCCTTGAAGCAGTTCCAGCTCTCTTGGACCACTTTGTTTTTAAGAGCTGTTTCCCAAGGAACCCTCTAAGTTAGTGCCTTGAGTAACCTGAAGTCTGCCCTCCAGAAGTCCAGAGTGGAGGTCTTCCTGCTGCCCCTCTTAGCTTGACCGAATACTGAAAACTCAATTATCTCATGGTCACTGGCCCCTAAACACCCTCCGACCACTTCATCACCCACCAGCCCTTCTCTGTTGGTGAAGAGGAGGTCGAGCATAGTGTTAGCCCTGGTAGGCTCTAGCAGCACCTGGCATAAGAAGCTGTCCTCCATGCACTCTAAGAACCTCCTAGACTGTCTCCTCTCTGCTGTGTTGAGATCCCAGCAGATGTCAGGCAGGTTGAAGTCACCCATGAGAACAAGGTCAGGCGATCTTTTGACAGCCTGAAGCTGCCTATAGAATGCTTCATCAACATCTTCCTCCTGGTTAGGTGGTCTGTAACAGACTCCAACCAGAATGTCAGCACTGCTGGTCTTGCCTCTAATTCTTACCCACAAGCACTCAACCCGATCATCCCCGATCTCCATCTCAATGGCATCTAGTGCCTCCCTGATGTACAGGGCCACTCCTCCACCCCTTCTTCCCTGCCTATCTCTCCTGAAGAGCCTGTAGCCGTCAATTGCAATGTTCCAGTCATATGAGTTGTCCCACCATATCTCTGTGATGGCAACTACATCATAACTTTCCTGCTGCAACAAGGCTTCCAGCTCCTCTTGTTTGTTACCCATGCTTTGTGCATTAGTGTACATACACTTCAGCTGGGCTGCTGGTATCACTTCTGGCTCTAGCTTATCACCCCCAGACTCCTGCCTGAGGGGCCTAGTTTCAGCCCCTTTCCCCTTTGAAACTAGTTTAAAGCCCTGTCAATGAGACCTGTCAATTCCCTTCCCAGAATCTTTTTACCTTTGGGGGACAGGCCATTCTCATATACTGTGACCTTTCCCCTCCTCTGGGACAGATGTACTCCATCTGTTGCCAGCTGACCTGGTGCAGTAGAAAGTTTTTCAAGATCGAAAAGTCTAAATTTCTCTTGACTGCACCAGCCTCTAAGCCACTTGTTGTCTATAGCTGCTGACCTGCTCCTTATGGTGTTCCCTCCTGCAACTAAGGGTTTTGATGAAAAAATTATTTGTGCACCTGACCCCTCAACCAGGTCTCCCAGGGCCCTGAAGTCATTTATGATAGCCCTGGGAGTGCTGGTTGCAACATCATCATTCCCTAACTGCATAACTAGTAAAGGATTGTAGTCAGAGGGCTACACCTGGATAGGCAGCCTTCTGGTAACATCTCCAACTTGGGCTCCTGGCAGACAACAAAATTCCCTATAAGATGGGTATGTTACCATACTGGCAAGGTCACTAGTCTTTTAGGAGAAGAGACTTGGGAAAATTGCTGAAAATAGATGACTGTTAAGTCTAAAAAGCTAAATCTTTTAATTCTGCTTCTATTTTGCTTGTTTGTTTATTTGTGAGTTTGTGGGGGGTTTTGGTTTTGTTTTTTTTCTGTGGCTTTTCTTAACACTGTGGCAATTTTTTTCTGTTTGTTTGCTTGAGGTTATATTAATGGTGGTGGTTGTTTGGGTTTTAATATTATTACTTTTTTATTCACCTAGCATCCTCTGTCACTGGAAGTTATAATGTCTGTCACAAACAGTTTATTTAAGGGATAGAACGCAGAAAGCACACTTATGATGCAGATCATAGTGAGACATCTAGGGAAGGGTATGAATTAATGACAGATAAAGCTGTTTATAATCCCAGTATGGAAACAGCAAATTCCATGACTAATGTAAGCTTAGATTTTCTGGGCACAGGCAGAGTAACAACAAAGCCAGACTGTTGTTTGCAACTGTGACAGTTTTAGGCTGTGCTTTAAGGAAAAGGACAGCTACTGAACACTCTAGCTGAATGTTTTAGTGTAAAAAGGAAAACAAAGATTATTCTAAATTAATTTCATTGGTAGATTAATACGAATGTAACTTTAAAGAATTTTAGTTTCAGTCTCAGTCTGGATAGCTGTCTCTGTTCTTGGCTGGTGCCAGTGCTGACCTTGGACTAATGAGACAAGAAACTAACTTTTTTTCTTTCTCCCTTAACAACTGTTTTGAGCTAACAGAATTTCCCTTAATATCCAATTTTCTCTCTTTAATCCCTTTTTGGGAAAAAAAAGAGGAAGGGGGAAAAGGGGTATTGGGGGGAACCCTCCTCCATTGAGGTGGGAGTTTTCTGTGTTTCGTTCTTTCCTGTAGATTTTTGTATATACTGTAAATACTGTATATTGTCTATATATTAATTGCATTTCATTCTGCTTGTAAAAACACAACTCTTTTCCATTCTGCTTCTCTGACTGAGTTAGCTGTGGCTTATGTGTGTGGGGAGAATTGAACTTTTCACTACCACAGCAACCTAAAAAAATCCCCAAAAACCGCCACTACCAGCAATAAAAGAACACACACCAAAAAAACCCTGCTAAAACAAACAAACTTTAAAAAAGGAAAGCAACAACAAAAACCTCCAACCCATGTATGATGTTTAACCCACCCACATCAATCAAAAGCTCAGCTGAAGCCAGTTGGAGAAGCACATGAAGCTGTATTTCACAAGCAATAATGGAATGCAATGAAAATGTACAAAAAAATACAGTACTTACAATATTATGCAAGTATTTACAGAAAGCAAACAGCACAGAAATTCTCCTTGGAAGGATTTTCCTCTAATTAATTAGAAGAAAACAGAAAAAGAGATCAAGTTGCTCAGGACTCCATCATGTCTGACCTTGAATGTCCTCAGGGACTGAGACTCAACCACATCTCCAGGCAATATATACCAGTATTTCCCTACCCTCATTGTGAAGAACTTCTTCCTTATGATTGAAATAAATCTACCTGCTCCAGTTTAATGCAATTACCCTTCATCCTGTAGCTACAAGCCCTTCTGAAAAGTGCTTCCCCATGCTTCTGTCTAGATGGTCAAGGTCCCTCTGGAGAGCCCTTCTACCCTCTAACAGATCTACACCCGTTCCCAACTTGGTGTCATCCACAAATTGACTGATGATGGACTCAATCCCCTCATCCAGATCATCAATGAAGATATTAAAAAGGATGTGGCCCAGCACTTAACCATGTGGGACACCACTAGTGACTGGCTGCCAGCTGGATGTGGCACCATGCACCACCACGCTCTGGGCTTGGCCCTCCAGTGAGTTCTTAGCCCAGTGCAAAGTGCTGCTGTCCAAGCCACAGGCTGACAACTTGATCAGGATTTTGCTGTGGGGGATGTTATCAAAGGCCTTACTGAAGTTCAGGTAGACTACATCCACAGCCTTATCATAGTATCAGTCAGGGTTGGAAGGGACCACAAGGATTGTTTAGTTCCAACCCGGCTGCCATGGGCAGGGACACCCCACACTAGATCAGGCTGGACAGAGCCTCATCCAGCCTGCTCTTAAACACCCCCAGGGACGGGGCCTCGACCACCTCCCTGGACAACCCATTCAAGGGGTTCATGGTGAAGAACCTCCTCCTCACATCTAGCATGAATTTTCCCACCTCCAGCTTCAATCCATTACCCCTAGTCCTATCACTACCTGAGATCTTAAGAAGCCCCTCCTCAGCCTTCCTGTGGGCTCCCTTCAGATACTGGAAGGCCACAATGAGGTCACCTCGGAGCCTTCTCTTCTCCAGACTGAACAGCCCCAACTCCTTCAGTCTGTCCTCATAGGAGAGGTGCTCCAGCCCTCTGATCATCCTCGTGGCCCTTCTCTGGACATGTTTGAGCACCTCCAGATCCCTCTTGTAATAGGGGCTCCAGAACTGGACACAGTACTCCAGGTGGGATCTCACCAGGGCTGAGTAGAGGGGGAGGATCACCTCCCTCAACCTGCTAGCCACACTTCTCCTGATGCAGCCCAGGATCTGATTGGCTTTGCGGGCTGCAAGTACACATTGAGAGCTCATGTTGAGCTTTTTGTCCACCAGCACCCAGAAGTCTCTCTCCTCAGGGCTACTTTCCAGCCAGTCACTGCCCAGCCTGGATTTGTGCCTGGGATTGCCTTGACCCAGATGCACGACCCTGCACTTACTCTTATTGAGCTTCATGAGGTTGGCTTGCGCCCACCTCTGCAGCCTGTCAAGGTCCCTCTGTGTGGTGGGTGAAAGGGTAAGGCCGAGAAGCCTCTTCCCTTCCCCCTTGTAAGGTAAAAGGGAAAAAAAAATTGAAGGGAAAGGAAAAAAAACTCACCAGCCGAATTAGCAAAGCAGTGGAGCTATATTTACAAAGCAGTGTAGGATTTTGCAGGGGAATATTTACAAATTTACAATATCTACAATATATACAAAGATATACAGCAGTGTAACACAGAAATGAGAGTAGCCCCCCTCGGCCGAGGGGGATCCTCACCTCCACTCTCCCCTCTCTTCCCCCCTTTCCCCAGAATAGTTCGGAAAAGAGGGAGAAAGAAGAAAGAAAGAAGTTAAAAGCAGTTTGTGTTAATTGAAAGCAGTTACAGGCCTGGTTATCAGTTTTTCAAGGCCGGAGCCTTGGCAGAAAGCCCAGCACAGGGGAGCTGCTGCACCGAAGGAGATGCGGAAGCAAGAGTGACAGAGAAGTGCTGGGAATGCCCATTTCAGTCTCAGTTCAGATGGTGCTTCCTCCCACTTGACCAATGAAATTGTTTAGAATATTCCTTCCGTTTACCAACTTCCGTCCACCATATTCCCTTTCTTAAAGGGACACCGTCAACCGGCCACACTCTGGATGGCCTCCCTTCCCTCCAGCATGTCTGCTGCACCACACAGCTTGGTGTCATCAGCAAACTTGCTGAGGGGGCACTCAATGCCACTGTCCATGTCACCCACAAAGATGTTGAGCAAGACAGGTCCCAGGACTGATCCCTGAGGGACTCTGCTTGTCACTGGCCTTCACTGGGACATGGACCCATTGACAACCACTCTTTGTGTGCGGCCATCAAGCCAGTTCCTTATCCTCCTAGTGGTCCACCCATCAAACCCATGTGTCACCAGTTTGGAGACCAGGATGTGGTGTGGGACAGTGTCGAAGGCTTTGCTCAGGTCCAGGTAGATGACATCAGTTGCTCGCCCCTCATCTATTAATGTTGTCACCTGCTCATAGAAGGCCACCAGGTTGGTCAGGCAGGATTTGCCCTTGGCGAAGCCATGCTGACTGTTCCCAATCACCTCTTCACTATTCTTTTGAGCGAGTGGTGACTCCAGGAGGATCTACTCCATGATCTTTCTGGGCACAGAGGTGAGACTGACTGGCCTGTAGTTCCCTGGTTCCTCCTTCTTACCCTTTTTGAAGATGCGGGCAATGTTTCCCCTTTCAGAAAACTTGCTGAGGGTGCACTCAATGCCACTGTCCATGTCACCCACAAAGATGTTGAACAAGACTGGTCCTAGGACTGATCCCTGAAGGACTCCACTTTTCACTGACCTCCACTGGGACATGGAGCCATTGACAGCCACTCTTTGGGTGTGGCCATCAAGCCAGTACCTTATCCTTCTAGTGGTCCATCCATCAAACCCATGTGTCACCAGTTTCAAGACCAGGATGTGGTGCAGGACAGTGTTGAAGGCTTTGCTCAGGTCCAGGTAAATGACATCAGTTGCTCGCCCCTCATCTATTAATTTTGTCACCTGCTCATAGAAGGCCACCAGGTTGGTCAGGCAGGATTTGCCCTTGGCAAAGCCATGCTGACTGTTCCCAATCACCTCTTCACTATTCTTCTGAGTCAGCAGTGCCTCCAGCAGGATCTGCTTGATCATCTTCCCAGGCACAGAGGTGAGGCTGACTGGCCTGTAGTTCCCTGGTTCCTCCTTCTTACCCTTTTTAAAAATGGGAGTAATGTTTCCCCGTTTCCAGTCTGTGAGGACTTCCCCAGACTGCCATGACTTTTGGAATATAATAGAGAGGGGTTTAGCAACCTCATCTGCCAGTTCTCTCAGTGCTAGTGGGTGTATCCCGTTGGGTCTCATGGACTTGAGCACTTTCCCCACATCCAGCAGGTGTTGCAGATAGCCCCTGGCCAGGGCCAAACCACCACACCTTCAGATACTGAGTTGCCACTATAATGTCTTTCTGGTGTCTTCTCTTCTCCAGGCTGAACAACCTCAACTCTCCCACCTGTCTTCATAGAAGTGCAGCTCAGCATTTTTTGTAGCACTCTTCTGGACCCTCTCCAGCATGTCCATGTCCTTCCTTTGTCAAGGACTCCAGCGATAGACACAGTAATCCCAGTGAGGTCTCACCAGAGCAGAGTGGCAGAATCACTTCTCTCAATCTGCTGGCCACATTTCTTTTGATGCAGGCCACGATACAACTGGCCTTCTGGGCTGCAAGTGCACATTATTGGCTCATGTTCAGCTTTTTGTTCACCAAGTCATTTTATGCAGGGCTACTGCCTATCACAACATACCCCAGCTTGTACTGATAACAAGGATTGCCCCTACCCTGGTGCAGAAACTTGCACTTCACCTATTGAACTTCATGATGTTCTCCTGATCCCACTTCTCTAGCCGCTCTAGATTTATCTGGAGGACATTCCATCCCTCAGTTTTCTCAGCTGTACCATTTGCTGTACCAGCAAAATTTCTGAGAGTGCATTCAGTGTCACTCTCTGTACCATTGATAAAGATATTGAACCGCACTTGTCACAATACAGACCCCTGAGGGATACCACTTGTTACACATCTCCATCTATACATCAAGCCATTGATCACTACTCTTTGGATGTGATCATCAAACTAATTCCTTATCCATTGAGCAGTCCAACTATTAAATCTATCTCTCTCCAACTTAGAAAGATACTGTGAGGAATTTTGTGAAAGGATTTACAAAGTCCAGATCAATGATATCCATTGCTCTCCCCTTATCCACTGATGTAATCACACCATTGTTGAAAGACACTGTGTTGGTCAAGCAGGACTTGCCCTCAGCTGTGCTATCGATGAGCAATTCTGCCAGTTATCTCAGTACCCACAGGTGTATGCTATCCAGCCCCATAGACTTGTGTATATCTAATTGGTGCAGCTGGTCACTAACCATCACATCTTGGAGCTTGTGGGCTTCATTCTTCTCCCCATCCCTGTTTTTCAGAAATACATCTAGGGCAAGGAAAAGACAAACTGGATGAAGAGTGTGAAGAGATTTCTTTGACTTCAAGTAAAGTTTTTATCACCATTTTCAAAACATTTTGATTTGACCCTGCTCTACAGAATTTGGAAGAGAAATAAATTTTCTGAAGTGAGTGCTGAGAAACAGATTGGCACCAAGACATCCCCAGGTTTTGTTTTTTTATGTTCCTTTCTTTGTTTATTTGTTTTGATTGTGCTTTTTTTCCTAGATTTTTTTTTTAACATGTTGGAAACAAATAATTCTTAAAGCAGATAAATATCAGCACCTATGTCTCTTTTCTCTCTCTGACATAATTATCTGTCTTCCAGATGTACTACTAGTATTTTTAAGTATATTGAGTTTAACCCCTTTTATATTCATTGACTTCCTCCCTAGCCATGTGGGATATAATAACAGTAAAAAAAACCAAAAGGTGGAAATCTGAGCTGCCTTGTTAAGTCAGTGTTTCTAGAAGATTTCACTAGCAGATAGATTGAGTTTTTCAAATATTTAATAAAGCATTTCCCTCTTTTAATATTACTATGACATAATTACTGTATCGTTAACTACCACCACCATTTGCAATGAAAAGTAGGGAAGGATTTTTCCTTAATAATGTCTTTGAAATTCTTGATTTGGTTCTGCATAATCTGATTTTTATATGCAGTGCAAAAATTGTAGCCACTTCATCAATGACTTCTTATTTTTCTCTTAAAAATGCACTGGCACTATTAATTTCTGAATAGCAATAAACAAAAACTTATCCTTGAAAGTGATTAAAGCTTAGCTGTAAAATATGTACATGCATACATTAACTAAATACTGTTATTATAAATTCAAACACTGCTTCAAAAAGGAATGTTGAGATGGAACGGAGTATGCAACAATGGCAGAAACTGTGCAATACAGTAGTGTTCCTTAGAGATTTCATTAACATCAAATATACAAGGATATGACCTGTAGAGAGGAAAAAATCCTCTCAGTGACATTGAGACATAATTATAAGAATAAATTAATTCTCAATTAAGTTGGTGCAACTTTGCAGTCATGTAGGAAAAATGTCATGTAGTTTTTTGGACCTGTGTTTCACTAAAATAAATATATTACCCTAAGTATCCCTAATGACATTTATTCTTGCAAAATACAACCTTCAAGAGATGGGACTTGTAAAGCTTTGTGTACTTCTTGATTCCCACTTTGAACTGAATGATCTGAAGTGCAGTATTATCAATCTCAATAGTAACAGCAGAATTTGATTAAGAGTTATGATTTCCTTAATGAAAATATTTGTCATAAAAATCTATGAAATAACTTCTGAAATATTTCACATCTAGTATTTCAATTCTGAAACAAAACTTTTTAAGTTAATGTGTGAAAATTATATCCAATGAGATATGAAAATATTCTATTGTATTTAACACTGTCATGAGCAAACTGGAGTTGAAGGATTCATATTCTGGCAATAGTAAAAGCAGTGAAGCATACAAAAATTAAGATGCTTAAGAGTTTGAAGATAAAAAGTATACTAAAGGCATTTAAGGATAAATACTTCTTTTGAATCTCAATTGCAGTACTCTGCACAAACACAAATTGATCTAAGAGATCACAGCGGAAAAATGCAGGTTACTTCAAGAAAACATAAAGCTATAACAGCTTTTATCTGATAAAAGTGTCACAGAGAACCTGGTTTTTACAAGCCCTTGCATAAGTTGTGCTAGACTTACTATGCAAAATTAATAGTATTTAGCAAATTCTGGACTAAACAAAACTATCTGAACGCCAGACATATTTTGATGTTTGTTCCCATATATGGGCTTGGAATTTAAAATAAAGGAAAAACATATTACAAAAGTTGTGCTTCAATAAAAGTCAGTGTTCCAGAAGATAACTATTCATACAACAACATTCCAAGTTTTCTTTAATCTGCTTTCTAGTTTGCTTGATTAGACAACGTTGACATTGAAAATCAAGATGTCAGTTTCTGAACTGTCAAGCCTGTTTTTATTTTAAAAAAAGAAAATGCCCTGTGATAATGTTCACCAGGAGATTCTTTCGGTAATACATGTGTAAGAATTTAGAATGTAATGTAAAATAATAAAACCGACTAAATAATTATTACATTTTGATCTTCCGTTCCAATCTCACTGTTATAATTGGTTTCAAATAAAACTTTTTTTTTTTTTTAAAGAAGGAACTAGAAAAAATACTGTCTGAATTTGATAATGTCTCTCAAATTTCAGGTGACTGTACATAATTCAGAATCATTTGATGACTATTGTCATTTAAGCAGATATTCAGCAGGAATAAGTAGTTTTTAAATATATAAACTAATATCCAGAATCAAAAGAAACAGTCACTTTTAGAACAGATTGGGATAAATCATTTCAATAGGAAGACTTTAAAGCCAGCAATTACTTAAAAAAAAATTAACAACAACAAAACCAATGAAACAAAACAACCCAAACCAAAACAACTCACCAAAACTACAACAAAACAAATAACCAAATTCTATAAAAACACTGTTATCTGGTATCATCCATTCACATTCCTTCATGATGGAACACTAAAGTTACTGTGTATGCCTACCTTTCAGCTAAACTTCAAGATTTTGACAGTCTGATAGGCATAGAACTGGTTTGCAATATTTAAAATTGTGCATCCCTATATTCCTCCACAGTAGTCTGTGATTGTTTTTGTTCTTTTTAATCAGTAGGAATAAATTAATGAGCAAAACTTTCTTCAGTAACCTTTTGAAATTCTGGAATTACAGCATACCATGAATTCCTGAAAGTCTTTATCCACAGAAATGCTATCATAGCAGTTATTACAGTAAGGAGAAAAGATTCCTCAAAACCTCCTTGAATGGCTTTCTGTTACAATTTTGAGTTTTGCAAATTGAAGCTGCAACAACCTTGCCTCAGTCTTGCTTCAGGGTTTATCATCAAAAAGTCAGCAAAAGCTCCAAGACAAATATCCTTTCCATAGTAGACTTGATTTGTGTACCCACAAATCTCCCTGTTGTTGGAATACTGCATACATTTCTCAGGAAAAGACAGTAAAATTGCCCTGCGTGTTCCATCTGCAAATGGTGATCCATCTCACTAGCATGACAGCACAGTAATGTTCAGTCTGCACTCTAATGAGTCCCAGATCAATGGCTGTGACATCCCTGTTTCAATGTTGGTGGATCTGACCCTTGAAGTGCTGCTTATTTGCACTATGTTAAGTGATATCGTTGTCATAGAACCGGCAACAATCAATATTTCATTAGTAAAACCTTCAGCTTGTTTTGTCTGGTCAGGAAACTTAATGGTTTGTGTAGTGGAAAATATGTTTTTTAAAATTGTCTTTATGATTTAGTGCCTTGATTTTTTATCTACTCAGCATAACGTAACTATACCTTTAACTGCCCAGAATTGATGACTAATCTTCAAGAGTCTAAACCATTGCAAACTGTATATGTTATCAAGGAAAGCCACAGTCAGTTAAGGCATTTAATGCTGTAGGAATAAAGGAAACAGATATAAATGAAAAACAAACAAACAACAAAAAACCTGCAGGAAAATGTCAAGTAAACTAGCAACCATTTAAATGCATATCTCCATATCTATTGAAACATCAAGACATAAACACAAAGACGCAAATCTCAGTACGTTTTCACTCCTAACAGATACTGTTTCATTGCTTGTTTACTTTTTATTCACTGTAGGAGCTATATTTTTGTTGATCAGTTGATTATTTAGTTGGGTTTAATATTGGAATATTGAAGTCAGCAAAGCCCCAAGTACTGCTTTTGTTTTTTTCAATTTCCCTTTAAAATTTTTTATCTCTATTACTTTCTTCGGGAGTTCCACATTAAAAGCTTGTTATTTTTCATCAGTCAAATAATTACATAAAAAATAAAAAATTCTGACTTAAGATTCATAAACGTTTGAATATTGAACAAATAGTTACTCAAACATATAGCAATTCATTATTCTTTATATATGTGTCATAAAGTGAATCTAACCTTTTGTAGATTATAGAATAATTTCATTATCATGGAAAATGTTTGAACTAATTGATGCATATAATTTAAACATATTTTTTTACTGTCTAATGTGCTGCTGGAAATCAGTCATTGTGAGTATTAAATACATGTTCTGTGAGTTTAGAACTTTTTCATTCTTATTTAGAATTAACCATACAAGAACAAAGTAGCAAATTCCTGAAGTACAATATAGATTAAAAAATATTTTTGTGTGTCTGCAGGATTAATTTTAGGCAATAAGAATGAATTTACAACTATTTTTAAGGCACCACAAAAATGAATGTATGTCTGAAGTAAAAAAAAAAAAAATTAACAGAAGCTTTTCTGTTTGAGTACTTTCTGATTTTTGTAGTTCACTACTGACAGAAAATATCTACCCATCTTTAATCTGTTTCTGAGCATCTGCTGGGATGGAGATGTCACAGTCTTTGAGATAATAGCCTAAAATGGTATGCTTCCAATTCACCATTCACCTAAGCTATTAAAAGTTGAAATAAACAAACCCACCAAAACAAAACAAAAAAACCCTAAAAGTTATCACTCTTCCTCAATCACCAAATTAAAACCTAAGCAGGAAGATGAGAAGTGTTGCATCTTTTATCTAAATCAAAGATGTAGTTCTATATTTGTCAGCTCTTAGGGGTATTTGCAAATGTTTCTTAACCACAAAACAGAAGTGAAAATGGACTGTGAAGTCTGACTACTCTTAGGTTAACTATTCTGGCAAATATGAGGAACCCAAAACAACAGAAGATTGATTTTGCACTCCAGTAGCTGCATACACAAGGTGCAGGAATGAATGGAAAAATGGTCCTGTAGTAACAAATGCTATAATAATTGTTAAACAGAATACAAACAGTTATTCTATGGTGAGATGGAAATATACAATTGCACAAGAAACACTATGTTGAAAATACAGACAAAAAGGTAACGCAATCATTCTAAAATAATTGGTCTTAATGAAAAATGTAATAGACTGTTCTGTGAGAAATTAATAAGACATTGAAGTTCAGCATTTATTAGGCTTATCTGATACTTTGCAACTATTGAAAAGATAGGCCATGGAAAGATAAGTGAATTGGAAAAAAAAATGGTCTATGTCTAACAGTTCTGATTGTATCCTGTTGCAGTAAACAAGCTTATAATTAGACATCTCAAGGAAGATGCTTTAATAAAGACATCCACTCCCTGCATATGGGCTTTATGGAAGACAAGTCAGAATAGAGCATATTCTTTAGAAAGCGAGGAAATATTCAGCAAACAAAAAAAAAAAAGAAAAAAAAAGGAATATCACTTGAAGATATGTGGTAGGAAGTCTTCCTTCTCTAAATAATGAAAACTGTTTTCCTTACCATCCAGAAGTTGAATGAGATAGTGACTGAAGCAAAATAGATACATCTAACTCCTTATCTTGAAAGATCAACTATGATATCCAGTTACAAGATTTGCACATGCATCCCTGAGACTTTTCACATAGACCTTCAATGAAGAGAAACACTTAAATGTACGAAGCATACAAGTGAATTCATGAGGCATATATAAAGACATGTAATTAGACATGTCTTAATATCAAATTTCTAATATTATGGTATTCTGTCTCTCAACACCCTGTCCTTGACCATTATCACACCACAAACTGTCAAAGCTCTTTCTCCTCACTGCCTCTCTCTTCCTTCTAGTTCCCTGATGCTGTCAGCAGAGACTAGCTGTTGCCTGCATTGTTTGTATAGGATAGAAATGATTTTCTCAAATTGCGCTGTTGTTGGTAGAGACAAAGTGAAACAGGTTTGACATAGCCATGGCCTAATGGATATGCTTTAAATGCTCTGGTCTCTGCATGGCTAGTAAACAGCAAGATCCAGGAAGGCATGTGGGCTGCATGTGCCTACCAAAAGGTCATACTGTGGTCATGGCTGAAGAAAGAGTAAACATAACCATGAGACTCCCTCCACCCAACCTATTTCACAGTATCACAGTATAAATAAGGTTGAAAGAGACCTCGAGGATCATCAAGTCCAATCTGTCACCACACACCTCATGACTAGACCATGGCAGCAAGTGCCACGTCCAATCTCCTCTTGAAAGCCTCCAGGGATGGTGACTCCACCACATCCCTGGGCAGCCCATTCCAATGACAAACAACTCGCTCAGTGAAGAACTTTCTCTTCACCTCAAGTCTAAACCTCCCCTGGTGCAGCTTGAGACTGTGTCCCCTTGTTCGGGTGCTGGTTGCCTGGGAGAAGAGACCAACCCCTTCCTGGCTACAACCACCTTTCAGGTAGTTGTAGAGAGCAATGAGGTCACCCCTGAGCCTCCCCTGCTCCAGGCTAAACAATCCCAGCTCCCTCAGCCTCTTCTTATAGGGCTCGTGTTCAAGGCCTCTCACCAGCCTTGTTGCCCTTCTCTGGACACGTCCAAGTGTTTCAATGTCCTTCTTAAACTGAAGGGCCCAGAACTGGACACAGTACTCAAGGTGTGGCCTAACCAATGCAGAGTACAAGGGCACAATGACTTCCCTGCTCCTGCTGGCCATGATGTTCCTAATGCAGGCCAGGATGCCAGTGGCCTTCTTGTCCACCTAGGCACACTGCTGGATCATGTTCAGGCAGCTGTCAATCAGTACCCCTAGGTCCCTCTCTGTTTGGGAGCTCTCCAGCCACTCTGACCCCAGCCTGTAGCTCTGCATGGGATTGCCGTGGCCAAAGTGCAGCACCCGGCGCTTGGACTTGTTGAATGCCATTCCATTGGATTCTGCCCATCTGTCCAGTCAGTGGAGGTCCCTCTGCAGAGCCTTTCTACCCTCTAACTGACTAACATCTGCTTCTAACTTGGTGTCATCTGCAAACCTGCTGATGACTGACTCAACTCCCTCATCCAGATCATCAATGAAGATGTTAAAGAGGATGGGGCACAGTACTTATCCCTGGGGGACACCACTGGTGACTGGCCGCCAGCTGGATGTGGCACCATTCACCACCACTCTCTGGGCTCGGCGCTCCAGCCACTTCCTAACCCCGCACAGAGTGTTGTGGCCCAAGTCTCGAGCTGACAGCTTAGACAGCAGTTTGCTGTGGGGGACGGTGTGAAAGGCCTTGCTGAAGTCCAGGTAGACCACATCCACAGGCCTCCCCATGTCCACCAGATGGGTCACCTGATCATAGAAGGAGATCAGGTTGGAGAGGCAGGACCTGCCCTTCCTAAATTCATGTTGGCTGGACCTGAGCCCTTGGCCATCCTTCAGGTGCACAGTTATTGCTGCCAGGATAGTCTGCTCCATCACTTTCCCTGGCACTGAGGTCAGGCTGACATGCCTGCAGTTTCCAGCTTCCTCCATCCGACCCTTCTTGTGGGTGGGGACCACACTGGCCAATTTCCAGTCACCTGGGACCTCACCAGTGAGCCAGGACGGGAGGAAAGTTCAGGAACTTTCCAAGAGAAATAGTTAGCATGCTCAACAAACTCCACCCAAGAAAAGGTGGTTAGATTTGAAATCCTCAGACTGATCTGAAAATAAGTTTCCATAATAAGAAGAAATACATTTATCAGGGGGGATGTTTTTTTGGCTCGTTTACTTGTGTCTCCTCCATTTGCTTTTCCTGAATGACCCCCCATATTAGAATAAACTTTATTAGAATAAACCAAACCAGGTTGGAAGACACCTTCAAGATCGTCGTGTCCAACCCATCAACCAATGCAACCCACCCAAACAGCTAATCCATGGCACCAAGTACCCCATCAAGTCTCCTCCTGAACACCTTCAATGACGGCGACTCCATCACCTCCCCGGGCAGCCCATTCCATAGCGCAATCACTCTTTCTGTATAGAACTTCTTCCTAACATCCAACCTGAACCTCCCCTGGTGCAGCCTGAGACTGTGTCCTCTTGTTCGGGTACTGGGTGCCTGGGAGAAGAGACCATCATCCACCTGTAGTTGTAGAGAGTGATAAGGTCACCCCTGAGTCTCCTCTTCTCCAGGCTGAGCAACCCCAGCTCCCTCAGCCTCTCTTCATAGGGCTTGTGTTCCAAACCCCTCATCAACTTTGTTGCTCTTCTCTGGACTCGTTCCAGCAAGTCAACATCCTTCCTAAACTGAGGGGCCCAGAACTGGACACAGGACTCCAGGTGTGGCCTAACCAGTGCAGAATACAGGGGCAGAATGACCTCCCTGCTCCTGCTGGCCACCCTGTTCCTGATGCAGGCCAGGATGCCATTGGCCCCCTTGGCTGCCTGGGCACACTGTAGACTCATGTTCATCCTACCATCGACCAGTACCCCCAGGTCCCGCTCTGCCTGGCTGCTCTCCAGCCACTCTGACCCCAGCCTGTAGCACTGCATGGGGTTGTTGTGGCCAATGTGCAGAACCCGGCACTTGGATGTGTTAAATCTCATGCCATTGGATTCTGCCCATCTGTCCAGCCTGTTGAGGTCCCTCTGCAGAGCCTCTCTACCCTCCAGCAGATCAACTCTTGCCCCCAGCTTGGTGTCGTCAGCAAATTTACTGATGATGGACTCAATGCCCTCATCCAGATCATCAATAAAGATGTTAAAGAGCACAGGGCCCAGCACTGATCCTTGGGGCACACCACTAGTGACTGGTTTCCAGCTGGATGTGGCACCATTCACCAGCACTCTCTGGGCTCGGCCATCCAGCCAGTTCCTAACCCATCGCAGTGTGTTCCCGTCCAAGCCATGGGCTGACAGCTTGGCCAGCAGTTTGCTATGGGGGACGGTGTCAAAGGCCTTACTGAGGTCCAGGTAGACTCGATCCACAGGCCTCCCCACATCCACCAGGCGGGTCACCTGATCGTAGAAGGAGATCCTCTCAACCAGTTCTAGATGGACAAGAAGATTCACAAGAGGAGTTTGGCTTCATGGAGGGCTATGGTGTTGCTACTGGAGTTTTGTCCTGATCCAATAAAGAAATGGATATTATTTGCTGCATCTTAGCTACTATTTCTCTTTCAAATTAAAGAGTTAATGTGCAAGTTATTTTTTTTTTAAGATCATATTAATTTCTATTATTTGTTATTCATTATTATTTCCATTATTTATTTCTTATTTACCAGTCAAGTATTACAATATAATTTTCAAATTACATACATGGAACATAACTCAGATTGGAATTAAATAGCTATAATATGTTTAGGAACAGAAACATTGTTGGAAGTACCCTCAGTTTTAATATAAAAAAAAACCCAACCAAACAATTAGGCATTTTTTCTTTATAGCAATGAGCTCTGCTAATTGGAAGAATATCTTGTTCTACTTTTATTCCAGGATCATTCTGGCAAAGCTAATTCTTGACTGCTCAATGGAGTACTGTACTCAGACTTGTGATCTCAACTGTGTCATTGGTGGACATGTGAAGACTTACATAAGTCAGCCTTAAATGCAGAATGGAAGTATTGATGAAAATATATGAATAGCAAGCATCTGGGTACACTTAAAATTTTAAATTTTATTTCAGAAATACCTGGTCTCACATCATATCTTTCCTACCACAAATAATGACAAAATGCTTATTACTGTCAGGAGAAACTTTTAAGCTTACACTTAACTCTTAACAAAATAGTAGGTACTCTTTGCATTAAATGCATTTATGTCTCTTCAGAGTGCTTAGCTGTACATGAGTTCAATAAAACAACAGAAAAATGGTTGAAAATGTTTGTTGCATGCATAACTTCAACATAGAAGGAAGCATCTGGAAGTCGAAGTTTTGTCCGTTTTCATTATTGTGGTGGGTTAACGCCCATTCTGAAAACAAGGTGGAGGGCTTGCGAGTGCTTTGCCCTCCCCACAGGGCATTTTTCCCCCTGGGAAACTGAATCTATTCCACTCCCCACACCCTGCCCAGATAGGGTATAAAAGGGAGATAATTGGAGTCATTAGGGCTCCTTTTGGCTCCTGCCTCTCCTGGACAAAAGCTACTGCAGCTGCTTTCCTGCTCTCCTGCCACATGGTTGGGCCTGATCCTTCTCTGTGCTGCCTCTGTGACTCTTCAGAGAGAGATACTGGTTTTATATTCTTTTTTTTTTTTTCTTTCCCCCTCCTATTCATCCTTGTTCCTTGCCCATGTGAACCTTACCTGTTATCATAGTATCATAGTATCAGTGAGGGTTGGAAGGGACCACAAGGATCATCTAGTTCCAATGCCCCTGCCATGGGCAGGGACACACCCACACTAGATCAGGCTAGTCAGAGCCTCATCCAGCCTGGGCTTAAACACCTTCAGGGATGGGGCTTCAACCACCTCCCTGGACAACACATTCCAGGACTTCACCACTCTCATGGTGTAGAACCTCCTCCTCACATCTAGCATGAATCTCCCCACCTCTAGCTTCATTCCATTCCCCCTAGTCCTATCACTACCTGAGATCTTAAGAAGCCCCTCCCCAGCCTTCCTGTAGGCTCCCTTCAGATACTGGAAGGCCACAATTAGGTCACCTCGGAGCCTTCTCTTCTCCAGACTGAACAGCCCCAACTCCTTCAGTCTGTCCAGCACGTCCATATCCCTCTTATAATAGGGGCTCCAGAACTGGACACAGTACTGCAGGTGAGTAGAGGGGAAGAATCACCTCCCTTGACCTGTTGGCCACAATTCTCCTGATGCAGCGCAGGATCTGATTGGCTTTGCGGGCTGCAAATGGACATTGAGAGGTGACGCTGAGCTTCTTGTCCACCACCACGTCCAATTCTCTCTCCTCAGGGCTACTTTCCAACCAGTCACTGCCCAGCCTGTATATATGCCTGGCATTGCCTTGACCCAGATGCAGGACCCTACACTTGCTCTTCTTGAACCTCATGAGGTTGGCTTGCGCCCACCTCTCCAGCCTGTCAAGGCCCCTCTGGATGGCCTCCCTTCCCTCCAGTGTGTCTGCTGCACCACACAGCTTGGTGTCATCAGCAAACTTGTTGAGGGGGCACTCAATGCCACTGTCCATGTCACCCACAAAGATGTTGAACAAGACAGGTCCCAGGACTGATCCCTGAGGGACTCTACTTGTCACTGGCCTCCACTGGGACATGGACCCATTGACAGCCACTCTTTGGGTGCAGCCATCAAGCCAGTTCCTTATCCTTCTAGTGGTCCACCCATCAAACCCATGTGTCACCAGTTTGGAGACCAGGATGTGGTGTGGGACAGTGTCGAAGGCTTTGCTCAGGTCCAGGTAAATGACATCAGTTGCTCTCCCCTCATCTATTAATTTTGTCACCTGCTCATAGAAGGCCACCAGGTTGGTCAGGCAGGATTTGCCCTTGGCAAAGCCATGCTGACTGTTCCCAATCACCTCTTCACTATTCTTTTGAGCGAGTGGTGACTCCAGGAGGATCTACTCCATGATCTTTCTGGGCACAGAGGTGAGACTGACTGGCCTGTAGTTCCCTGGTTCCTCCTTCTTACCCTTTTTGAAGATGGGGATAATGTTTCCCCTTTTCCAGTCCGTGGGGACTTCCCCAGACTGCCATGACTTTTGAAATATAATAGAGAGGGGTTTAGCAACCTCCTCTGCCAGTTCTCTCAGTACCCGTGGGTGTATCCCATCGGGTCCCATGGACTTAAACACTTTCAGGTTCTTCAGGTGATCATGAACCTGATCTTCACTTACAGTGGGCAGTTCTTCCTGCCCGTCCCTGACATTGTCTTCCATAACATCAGGAGTGTGGCTAGAGGCCCTTGCAGTGAAGACTGAGGTAAAGAAGTTATTGAGTACCTCAGCCTTTTCCTCATCACTTGTGACCATGTCACCTGTTTCCCTTTCTGAGGGGGCCCACACCTTCCCTAGTCGTCTTCTTCCCATTAATATACCTGTAGAAGTTCTTAGTGTTCCCTTTAATCTCCCTGACTAGATTCAATTCAAACTCTGCTTTGGCTTTCCTAACCAGGACTCTTGCTGCTCAGGCAGCTTCCTTATATACCCCCTGTTCTACCTGTCCTTCTCTCCACTTTCTGTAAAGTTTCTTTTTAAGTAATAGTGTGTCCAGTAACTTCTTGCTCATCCAGGCAGGCCTCCTGGCATTCTTACCTGCTTTTCTCTTTGTTGGTATACAGAGCTCCTGGACACAGAGGAGGTGGTCCTTGAATACTTACCAGATGTCCTGGGTCCCTCTTCTCTCCAGGGCTTTGTCCCACAACACTTTGGTTAGCAGATCCCTGAAGCAATCAAAGTCTGCACACCTAAAGTCTAGGGTCATAAGCTTGGAATAATTCCTCCTGATTGCCCTCTGGATATTAAATTCAACTGCTTCATGGTCACTGCAGACAAGGCCTCACCTTGGTTACCAGCCCTTCCCTGTTGGTGAGAACAAGGTCCAGCATAGCACCTTTTCTTGTTGGTTCCTCTACCATTTGGAGGAGGAATTTGTCTTCTCTGCAGTCCAGGAACATCCTGGATTGCTGGTGTCTTGCTGTGCTTTCCCTCCAGCAGATGTCCAGGTGGTTGATATCACCCATGAGGACCAGGGCTTGTGACCTGGAAGCCACTTCTCTTTGCCTGTGGAGGGCCTCATCTGCTTGGTTCTGCTGGTCAGGTGGCCTGTAGGAGACCCCCACAGTAATATCTCCTTCCCTTGTCCTGCCTTTAATTTTAACCCATACACTCTCAACCAGCTCATCATCCTTCCCCAGGTGGAGCTCCACTAATTCCAGCTGGTTATTGACAGAGGGCAACACCTCCTCCTCTCCTTCCCTGCCTATCCTTCCTAAAGAGCCTATATCCATCTATCCCTACATTCCATTCATGGGAATCATTCCACCAAGTTTCAGTAATAGCCACTGTGTCATGGTATCCCAGTTATTGTGTTATATATATTGTTTAAAATAAACTCTTTACCTCTCTTCTTCCAAGCCTACTCCAAATTAGTGCTTGATGGATTTGTTCCTTCGCATTCCCTTTTTTTTTCCCCCTCTCTATTGGGAGGGAGGAGGGGGGAGTGGGGACCCCCATCTGAGCTCTTAACTCCCAGTTAAGGCTCAAGCCACTACATTTTTTGACGCCTCCAACGTGGGGCTTGGACATTAATATTGTATTTGGAAAGCAATACTTTTTCTGAAAGAAAGAGACTGGAAGTAGAGATGTCAGTTTTGAGGAATCTGATGGTCCAAGCCTTTGCATGGGTGTTTGGATGGATCTTTTTGGACCCATATCTACAAATTAATAACTTACCATGTAGTGTGGTTAAAGATAGAGATGGTGCTCAACTGGATAAAAATTTTACCAATGAAGTTGGCCATATATCTTTTGAATTCTTTGAATTTTACTGGCAGTGGCAACTTCTCTAACACAGGAAATTTTCCTGAAAGAAGCTATGAAACCAACCGTGTAGATAAAAATGTCTGTAATGAAAAATTGCTTTGCATTGCAATATGCTGCATATGCTTAAATATAATCATTATAGGGGCATTTGCTGTGACTATGTTGGATGGGGGAAGAAGGCACAAGGGTTTGCCCCCCTACCAGCAGTTCCACACTTAACCCCTCATGCTCCTGCCAATACAGTTTTTCTAGCACTGGTCACCACATCCAGGAAAAGAAAGCAAAAATCATCTCCTGGCTTAGATGATGAGAAAGGCACATCAACAGGGCCCAGCACTTCACAGAACCCAGCGGTGTATGAAGATGAGTCAGATCAGGAAATAACTGTTACATCCCTACCCAGAAAGGAACTAAGAGAAACTCCTCTGGATTATGCAAGGAAAGAGGGTGAGCCAATACTAAGCTGGGCCCTGAGATGCTGGAACGAGGGAGTGGACAGAGTGGACCTGGATAAGAGGGAGGTGAAGCTTTTATGCTCCCTGACTCATGATGCTGGTCTGGACAAAGTGTTAACCAAACTTGATGGAACACACACTCTCTGGGCCCAGATCCTCCATGCCATAAAGAACCAGTACCATTCAAGAGACAACTTGCCCTGAGCCCAAGTGAGATGGACAACTATGGAACAGGACATTCGGTATCTGAGGCAGATGGCCATGATGGAAATAATTTATGGGGATGGCCAGCTCCCTTTGGACCCAGATGAGGCGCCCATGAGACGGCCCTTCATAAAGAAACTCACCCAGGGTGCTCCTCAGAAATATGCTTACACATTGGGTAGGTTAATCCTGACTGGACAAGATGGAAGTCCTAAAACTGTCTGTGAGTTTGCCAATGATTTAAGGGAATATGAGGACAGTGTAAATCAGAAACCCCTGATCTCAGCCATAGAAACTATGGCTAAAGACATTGTCAAAGAGATCAAGACCTCCATGTCTGAACTGAAAAAGGGGAGCAATACCTCCTTTTCCCCTTCTCCCTCGGAATGGGTCCAGGTTTCTGCAATCAGGAACAGGCAACCTTCCCCTAGGAGATCACCCCAAGCCAAATGGAGGATGTCAAGGGGGTCTCTGTGGAGGTTCCTCTGTGACCATGGAGAGGACATGGACACCTGGCATCACCAACCCACCTCTGCCCTCTGGAACAGAGTGGGAACTGCAAGGTGGCCACAGCAGGGACAAATCATCCAGGAGAAGGGCTGCCCCAGTTTCCTGGAGTGGTCCCTCTTGCTCAAGAGAACCTTCCCCTAGTAGCACAGGACCTTGTGACAAGTGTGGGCATCACCACCAGCATTACAGGCGCCCTACCTCCAGCCAGGTGGAGGCTAGGGACAGCAGAGTGTACTGGGATATCTATTTGAAAAGGCCTGGCACTTCAGAAGCCCTGAAGTACCGAGCTCTGGGGGACACAGGGGCCCAATGCACCCTGATACCATTGAGGTACAAAGGGGTTGAGCCCGTAAGTGCAGCACCTGGGACTTGGACTTGTTGAATGCCATCCCATTGGACTCTGCTCATCTGTCCAGTTGGTCAAGGTCCCTCTGATGAGCCCTTCTACACTCTAACTGACTAACATCTGCTCCTAACTTGGTGTCGTCTGCAAATTTGCTGATGACTGACTCAATGCCCTCATCTAGATCATCAATAAAGATGTTAAAGAGCATGGGGCCCAGCACTGATCCTTGGGGCACACCACTACTGACTGGCCACCAGTTGGATGTGGCACCATTCACCACTACTCTCTGGGCTCAGCCCTCCAGCCAGTTCCTAACCCATTGCATTTTGGTCCTGTCCAAGCCATGGGCTGGCAGCTTGGCCAGCAGTTTGCTATGGGGGACAGTGTCAAAGGCCTTGCTGAGGTCCAGGTAGACTCGATCCACAGGCCTCCCCACATCCACCAGGTGGGTCACCTGATCATAGAAGGAGATCAGGTTGGTCAGGCAGGACCTGCCCGTTCTAAATCCAGGAACATGTCATTGAGTGCATTTACCACATTCTATACCATGCACGAGCTGTAGGGAAGGTCGAGTGCTACAATAGCTTGCTAAAGACCACCCTAAAAGCCATAGGGTTTGAACCTTAAGGAACTGGGAAAAACATCTAGCTCAATCTACTTGGTAAGTGAACAGCAGAGGATCTGTGAACTGAGCTGGTCCTGTCCACTCTGACCTTCTTCAAAGAGTAGAGGAAGATGGAGTTCCTGTGATTGCTGAGAAAAAACTTGCTCGGGAAGTCTCTGTGGGTTTTTCCTGCTGCTAGTGGGGGCAAACCAACCCAAGGGGTGGTCTCGGCTGAGGGGCCTGGTCACACGTAGTGGGTCATGTTAGAAACTGGGGACATTCAGTGTATCCCACAGCAGTATGTGACTCTGGCTGAGAGGGGATGAACTCAGAGGGAGCAACACACATCAATGTGTTATTGTCACTGTGTGAATAGTTATAAGTTGTTCTGAGTTTTTTCCCTCCTATCTTAATACCAGCCTAGTATCCAGGACACAACATACATGCCGCACACCAAGAGAGCTCCTGGGTCATCTCACCTGCATCTGTTCCTGCTTCCCTACAGCAACAGACTGTTCCTAACGTCTCTGCAGCAATGGAGTGTTCCTGATTTTTTTCTTTCCCTTTCAAAGACAGACTGATTCCTCATTCTTCTCCACATCCCTGCTCAGTTCAAGCACCGCCTACACTGACCATCAGCAGAGAGAGAGAGAGAGAGAGAGAGAGAGAGAGAGAGACTGCCCTGAGAGAAAGTGAGCTGGGATAACAAGGGAGTTGCATTGAGGATTTGAATACCACGTGTCAAGATTGGGTGAAGGAGCTGTGACAGGAGAGTGAAAATGGAACAGAGGGGTAGATTGTGGTGGGTTAACGCCCATTCTGAAAATAGGGTAGAAAGCTTGTGAGTGCTTTGCCCACCCTGCAGGGCATTTATCCCCCTGGAAAACTGAGTCTGTTCCACTCCCCTATCTGTGCCCAGCTAGTGTATAAAAAGGGAGGGCATTGGAGTCATTAGCTTGCCATTTTGGCTCCTGCCTCTCCTGGAAAAGAGCTACTGCAGCTGCTCTCCTGCCACGTGGTCAGGCCTGATCCTTCTCCCTGCTGCCTCCATACCTCTTCAGAGAGAGAGACTGATTTTACAGTCTTTTTTTTTTTCTTTCCCCCTCCCATCCATACTCGTTCCTTGCCCTTGTGAACCTTACCTGTTATTGTTATATTATATATTGTTTAAAGAAAACTCTTCACCTCTCTACTTCCAAGCTGACTCCAAATTATTGCTTGGTGCTCCTTCCCTTTCCTTTTTTTTTTTTTCCCCTCTCTGTTGGGAGGAAGGAGGGGGAAGTGTGGGAGATATTCTCAGCCTTGCCCTCCATCTGAGCTCTTAACTCCCAGTTAAGGCTCAAACCACTACAATTACAAATTTAGTTGACACTACACAGTAATGTTTCTTAAAGTCAAAAAGTGATTCAAGGGGCATGGCATCTCAGTAGAAGAGCCTTCTCTCACATCAGCTCAGCTAATTTTTCACTAGTCTATTCTCCAAAACAGATGCTCACTTCACAGACCAAAACTGAGACACTAATACTATGATTAGGGTTTTTGAATTATCTTGTAAAACAGCTTTTAGAGTGTAGGCAGATCAGTTCTCCATTTTTTAACAAGTCTATACTCTCTTTAGTATTTGGTTTGGAAGTAGGTGAAGTAATTTTTTTTTTTTAAAAAAAAATATGTATATAGCAATAACAGGGCAGGTTCACAGAGGTAAGGGATAAGGATAATATGGTAGGTTGAAATTTCCCCCCCAGTATTAACTTTGCCAGAACAGCTCAGTATGAAGCAAATGGAAGCTGTGTTTACAAGCAAAACTACACTCTGCAATGGCATGTAATTAATACGTACAAAATATATGGTTTTTACAATATTTTACAGATATTTACAATTTTCAAACAACAAAGAACTCCCCCAGTCAGAAATCAGGGAAGCCATTCTAGTGCCCCACCCCCCATGCCCCCTACTACATCCCCCATCCCAAAAGAGGAAAGAGCAGAGACAAAGGAGGAGTTAGATTTATCCAAAACAATTTCAGCCAAGGTCAGCCAGAAGAAAATTATTCTCTCCCGAGCAAAGCATCTGAAAAGAGAAAGAATTGTTTTGGTACAGTCAATCTTATAGCAGATATTTCTCCACTGAATTAGAATAATCTTTAAGTTTTGTTTTTATACCCAATAGTGATTTATTTATATTTTTTCTGCTCAAAATCTGTGCCTAAATTTTAAAGGCATAGCCTAAAACCACCACAGATAAATTGGAAAATATACAAACCCAAGACTGGATGGCCTTGTAATTCCCTGGATGCAGGTGGATTCAGTCCTTTAGAGAGGGTGGATGCAGCTTGGAGAAACCAGTTCTGACCACGTGGGCAGTGCAGGAAAGCAGCAGCAGCTGATCTTCTTTCAAGTAGTCGAGGCAAGAAAGAGTGAGATAGCAGCAAATGCCTCCCTTTTTATAGGCTTGCTGGACAGGAAGGGGGAATGGAATAGATCACCCTTGATCTGGGGGATCCTTCCTCCTGGGAGGGGGAAAAACCAAGTCTTTCTCTGCCCACCTGGATCAAGTTTTTTTTTGTCCTCCTGGGGGCTGGGTTCTTTCAGCACAAAGAGGGAGATTACACAACCCCCTTTAAGAACTTCTTGTGAAAAAATGTTTTCTTCTGGAGGAAGTGTATGTATTCATGTGAGACTGCACATCTCATAGCCTGTATCCTCATTTAAAATAATACATATCCTTCTTATTCAAGTATGGACCAAGTAAGTTTTGACATTCAAAACAAAGTTTTATTGTTCCAACAATTAATTATGTATTAATAGAAATGTTAATATTTTGGTACAAAGATGTCTTTCATGAGTTAGTCAGATTTGAGTGAAAAATATTAAAATGCTTCCAAAAACCAGGACAATTTAAAGAGAAAAAATCGTAACTCTAGAAAAATATAACAAATTTTCACTTTTGCAAACATTTAATTTTTCTAAACAGAGCTGGATTGATATAATCAGTCTTAATAACTTACATGCATCTTTTACTTGCCTTGAAAATGTAGACTTCTGTTCTTTGAAAGTTTTCAGTGTTCCAAAGAAGAAAGAAGATATTTTAAATATTTCAAATGTTGCATATAACCAGAAAATATTTCTTTATAGTTTGCCCTCATTTTTTTGATGGCTTCTATGTATTAGAAGGTTTTAATTATCTCTTTGACACCCAGCAAGTTCACACACTAGTGTCTCTATATAGCCTTCCTCAGAAGCTCTACAAAGGAGGAATGGTGGACATTAGTTCCACATACCACTGCAAAGCACCCTTACTAACTGCTCATTACAGGAATAAGTGACACTGCTGTACTGTGTAATGATGATTTACTATAACAAGATGGAAAGACACTGATGTCACTACTTTCTGCTTCATATAGTCCTTTAAAACAGAGGAATAAAGGCAAGAGTCCACTGTACTGTGTATGACACACTTTATCCTCTACAAGACTACTGTTTTTGTTTTCTCTTAAAGCTGCTCCATCATTTCTGATTCACAGAGAAACTAATGTCTCATGGTGTCTTCATTTAAAGAGCAGGCAAAAATAATTGAGTTCCCAAAGGAAGTAAAATAAAGACATTCTCAGTGAATTGGAAAAAAATACAGAAATTATATTAAAAATATATAGGAAGATATGGAATACATGAATCCTTAACACCTAATATTTATACAGGATACACGAAAATCCCCAACAACCTTCCCCCCCACCAGACTAAGTCACAAACCCTGTCGCTCCTTTTCTTCCCCCCATGCCTCCCATCCATTAGGCCTAAACAGGACAAGATTGTGCAGGAAAAGTTAGTCAGGCCTCTGAAGGCCATAAACAGGCCTGCTCCCCCATGTTACTGATAAGGTCTCCCTCCAGAGAGCCAAAAGGAGGAGAAAAGAAAGTGAATTGGTCTTGATGCTGGCTTATAAAGAGGTAGCAGAATTATGAGTTCGAATAAACTGTTTACACTCTTCTGGTGTATCCCTGGACCTTTCCGGTCCCTCTGGAGGACTCAACTCCATGTTTTTTTAAAGGCACCAGCCTCAAACCATGACACATAAGTGACACAATTACAGTCTCTATGTTCACAAAACAGTGCACCAAAAAGTCATGTGTCCAATTAAATTTTACTAAAGAGTCAAAGTCTTACTGTGAAGGTTACTATTTCATGTGTAGAACAGCCTATCAAAAAACTCTAAGAAACAATTGGAAAGAAAATTTATCCCTTGAAAAATATTTGAGGAGACTAAAGTGATCAGGAATCACTGTGATTGCTCAGGTATTCTACAGATTCTTCCAATTACTACTAAATATAAAGGGCATTAAAACATAGAGTTGGATATTTAATTCAAAAAAGCTCTTAAAGCCTGAGGCCATCTAGAGATTATTTTCACCTGGAATGCAAATTAGGCTCTATTAGTTCTACATATAGACAAGATTTTGTTAAATGCCTCAAACGTATGTTAATTTTCTTTTTCTCCTATTGAAATTAGCAGGAAATCCTTCATGAGTCAGACAGAGAGAAAGGAGTATATTTCCATAATAGTCTTCCAAATTTTTATAATGGTTTTCATTTCCTTACCTAGTTTAACTATGTTATTTTCATGAATTAACTAAAATCACTTTAGCTCCTTTAAAAAGCGGAAGTCATAAGAAGTGATGAACACCTTTCCACATTACATGAGAGAAAGAAACTTGCTTAAGTACTGAAAGGTGCTTATGTTTATAAAGAATTGATCTTCCATGACACTATCTCTCTGCACTTCTTATTCTGATGAGCATAGAATCATAGAATCACCATAAAGGCTGTGTGGTGGTTGTCGTGGATATGCCCTCAGAAATGCGCGGCAGATCCATCATTGAAATTATAAGTTTATTTATATATATACAAACTCTGTAACGGGGTATTTACAATCGCCCTTCACAGGTATCAATATTCGGTTAGTGGAACTATCTTTACAGAATGTTATGTATGGGCATTTAAACCAAAATGATTCACAGAACTTAGAATCTAAACTGAGTCAGAGAGTGGCGGGGGAGGGATTGGTCAGTGACCGGCAACCCTCCACCCGGAGCAATATAAATGCTATCCTAAACGGGGCTCTACAAAGAAGGGCTTGGCTTACTCAGACGCTGAGAAAGTCGTGGAGTCTTTCCTCAGTAATGTTTATAATCCAGACAATGTGGCATGGATGTGCCATAATAAGGAGGCGGGAAATGGCGCCGGCCGCGTGGCCGCACCGCGTGGCTCTGCTGTTCTCTCCCAAGATACAAAATTCCTCGCTTGGAGGGGGGCAGTGGCAGGTCAGCAACGCTGGTTCACATGGTCTACCAGGTTTTCTCCTACGATGGATCACGCAGCGGTTGATCCCACGGAGTGCTGTCCACGGCACCGCACACAGCTGGGTGACGGTGGCAAAAGGACCACGAGGCCTCCCAAAGCACTGGCTGGCACGCACGCACACACAGGCTCCAACACCGAGGTGGGGGGCTCATTTGCCAAACGACCCCTATTTACCATTTGCCCCACTGAATACTGGCCCAATAAGCATCTGTTGCCAACGCAAACATTAACCAATGAACTACCAGCTACCAAATATGGCCTGAGTATATGCTATACTCGGGGAAGCAAACATATAGCCTGCCTCCAGTACTGCAGGGGTGAGACCACGCCCAGGTAGGCTGTTTACCTGGACTCAGTGGCACCAGGATTCCCCCTGCTGCCTCCAGAAAGGAGGGGGGGACAAAGGAGGGTTAACACATACAGAAATATATCCTACCCAAATGTTTGGGGCACAATCCTGATCATAAGCATCCTTCACTACAGTGGTTTGAGCCTTAACTGGAGTTTAAGCAGATTTAGTCCTTTAGAGAGCATGGGAGCAGCTTGGAGAGGCCAGGCCTGACCACGTGGAAGAATCAGGAAAACTACTACAGCTGTTGTCCTCTCAAGCAGGCAAGGGAGGGGAAAGAGAGCAAATGGCAGCAGTATCCTCCTTTTTGTAGGCTTGCTGGACAGGAAGGGGGAGTGTAATATACCACCCTTTGACCTGGGAGACCCCTCCTCCTGGGAGGGGGAAACCAAGTCCCTCTCTGTTCACCTGGATCAGGTTTCTTTTATCCTCCTGTGGGGAGAGCAAGGCTCTCTCAGCCCTCCACCCAGAATGGGTGTAACCCAGCACAGGCTCTTACACAACCATGTAACCCAATTCCTGAGGTTTAAACACAATTTTAAGCTAAACTACACTGAAGCATCTATTTTACTTAGATTTGGTTTAGACATTTTTGAGATTCTTACTGTGCTCACACAAAAGGTCCCTGCTTCTAATTCCTATGTTAGTGAGACTCTCAAATATTTGGGTAGCAGAAAAAGTGAGCAAGACATAACCCACAAATTTGTCATCTGCCTACAATGAAGTGATGGTAACCAGCAGAAAGAACTCATGTATTTCAGGACCATGATAACACATTAATTTCTTTCAGTCACTAGTTCTAGTGACTTTTGTACTGTAGATTCTTCTTAATTCCATTTGCTGGAATGCTTACTTATTCTGCTTCTGAAAGTTACTAATAATTATAACTGTAAATACTTGCAGATAGGTAGGCTGGTCTTCTGACACCAGAAATGATCTACAACAATGGAAGATGTGATGGAGGCCTTTCTCTGCACATGCAAATCACCTGGGGAGGTGATAATTGCAAGAAATGAGGAATGCGATAAGATAAGATGAGATAAGATGAGATAAGATAAGATAAGATAAGATAAGATAAGATAAGATAAGATAAGATAAGATAAGATAAGATAAGATAAGATAAGATAAGATAAGATAAGATAAGATTTTTCATCTCTGCCTACCAAGACAGCAGCTGCCCAGGGGGATGTGGTAGAAAGATCCCCTGGAACATGCAACAAAGATAAGTACATCCTGGCCTGATAAGCCCAGGGACGTGTGGTGAACAGGGGGAGGCAAAGAGAAGCAGAGGTTGCTCTGGCACCAATCACTGAAAGCACACAGGAAGCACTCCTGGAAGTGACACCTGGAAGTCAGATATACATTATAATGTGACGAGGGTGTGGGCCAGGTGAAGCTGCGATAAATTAAGTGTATAAAAAGTCTTGAAATATGCCTGCTCAGGGAGAGAAAAACATCACTGAAGACACTACTCACTGGAGCCTGCTGTGAAGGAAAACATCACAGACCACACTACATGCTAGAACTCGCTAGGATTCACGGACCTCTCCCCTTCTTCAGCCAAGCTGAGAAGGACTTGTATCCAGGGATGTCTCCCCACCTCCTCCTGGCCAAAACCAGAAAAGCACCCAGAGGTAGTAATATGTCTCCTGCTCTCTCTCTCTTTCTCCATTTTCCAGCCCCTTCTCTCTCCCTTTTCTCCCTTTCTCTGTTTCATAAATTTATTATTTAATAAATATCCTTGCTTTGATATTTGGCCTCATTTGTGCCTTAATTTCACACTCTGGAATGTTTTTAAAGAATGACATCTCTTTACTAACTTCCAGACCAAGACAAGGTGAACACACATTTCTTCTACGTATTTCTGTTTTTAAATAGTCTCAGGCCACTTTATCAACGTATATACAGGATAAAAATGATGCAAAATTGCAGTAACAGTTGCTTTAAAGGTCTTACATGGGATCATTGTCACAACAGGGATCTCAGCACACACCTTGTATTTTAACTCAAGGTAGCTTACCACTTATGTGAGTAAATTAGTCATACCCTTTAAGCCTTTTTTTTAATGCCTGCTCCTTCTCCCTTCCCATTTTAATATATAAGTCTCTTTGTTTTTATCATTGCCTTCCCTTTGTTTCTATATCCTGTCTTCCATTACTCTTTTCCAGCATAAATGGACTAACACTAGAAAATTTCATATCCACACAAACGAATTGTTAGTATTGATCCTCATTGAAAAGTTCCTACATAATGCCACCTCAGTGACCACTGTATTCCCACAATAATAACCAGCTACATTTCCTGACGACAAATTTTTATACTTAGAGTCAGATAGAAGCTTTAAATGCAATACTTTACAGACTGTGATACTCTTCTGTGATACATGTATGGAACACCTATGTGCCTGAAAAACTTTCAGGTTATGTTCCAAGATCTGTAATCATAGAATCATAGAATTGTTAGGGTTGGAAGGGATGTCAAGGATCATCTAGTTTCAACCCTACTGCTATGGGCAGGGACACCACACACTGGATCAGGTTGCACAGAGCCACATCCAGCCTGGCCTTAAAAACCTCCAGGGATGGGGCTTCCACCACCACCCTGGGCAACCTGTTCCAGTGTCTCACTACTGTCATGGTGTAAAACTTCTTCCTCACATCCAATCTGAATCTACCCATTTCTAGTTTGGTTCCATTCCCCCTAGTCCTTTCACTACCTGACACCCTAAAATGTCCCTCACCAGCTTTCTTGTAGGCCCTTTTAAGATACTGGAAGGCCTCTGAGCCTTCTCTTCTCCAGACTGAATAGCCCCAACTCTTTCAGTCTGTCCTCATAGGAGAGGTACTCCAGCCCTCTGATTGTCCTTGTGGCCCTTCTCTGGACATGTTCCAGCACCTCCAGATCATTCCTGTAATAGGGGCTCCAGAATTGGACACAGTACTCCAGGTGGGGTCTCACTGGAGTGGGCTAGATGGAGAGAACTACCTCCCTTGACCTGATGGCTTTGTTTCTCTTGATGAAGCCCAGGATGTGATTTGCTTTCTGAGCTGCAAGTTCACACTGGTGGCTCATGTTGAGCTTCTCATCAACCAGCACCCCCAAGTCCTTTTCTTCAGGGCTGCTCTCAAGCCAGACACTGCCTGGCCTATATTGGTGCTTGGGATTGCCACAATCCAGATGCAGAACCTTGCATTTGGTCTTTCTGAACCTCATGAATTTGGCTTGGGCCCACCTCTCCAGCGTGTCAAGGTACCTCTGGATGGCATCCCTTCCCTCCAGTGTCTGCTGCACCACACAGCCTAGTGTTGTCAGCAAACTTGATGAGGGTGCATTCAATGCCACTGTCCATGTCACCAGCAAAGATGTTAACAAGATTCGTCCCAGTACTGATCCCTGAGGGACTGCCCTTGTCACTGGCTGTGAGAGACTAAATCTTGTCTCTCTTGATGTGACTCAACAAAGATAAAATCATCTTTGTTGCTTGCCCAGACAATAGATGATGTGTATTGGGCAGATGCCACTGGATAAAACTCTCTGGAATGTGCATAGACAAGATCATCTGTACCCATCAGCTACCCCAGACAAGGAGGATGGTGCAATGCATAAAGATTGCTCACCAGACTGCAGCTGTGCTGGAAAGAAATGGGCAGAGGCCACTGCTATTGATACTCTCTGGAAAATGCATATTCACCACATGCACATGGACACATACCTAAAAAAATGTATAAAAGATCTGACCTACTTCTGGCTAGGAAGAAGGAAAACAGCTGGGCAATTCTGCTCTGAAGAAAAACAAAGAAAATACCAGGAGAGGAAAGGACAGAGACATCACAATGTAGCCCGGAGGCAGCAGACCAGGAGGAACCCTTTCTCTGTGTCCTAAGTTCTGCCTACTGCAACTCAGGGAGCTGAAGAGGCTGCTCAGAGAAGGGTCGCAAGAATGGGAATCTTGCATGATACCACTACACCACTGGTGCGTTGGCCGGGAAAATGAAAATATAGCATAGCTGTAGTTTCTGCAGTATTTTTTTTAATATAAGCTTGGTCCCCAGTAGAGCGTTGCAGTTTGAGCTGGGTGCACCCTGCAATGTGTAGTTCCTGTGTCCAGAAGTTCAGCCCAGAGGGGTGGACACAGGAAATTATGTTGTATTTCCTAACACAATTCTTTGCACCACTATAAGATCCAGTGTGGAGTCTAGCACTTCCTCTTCTCTTCCTCCTCTGTCAGCCGGTAACTGGGGGAGATGCCTCCTGGCTTTGGGCCTGGCTAGGCCCAAGGCCACGGGGGGTATGGGCAGTCTCAGACCTGGCCAGCTGAGACTAGCCTAGCAGTGGAGGGGGAAGAAGGAGCCCTGAGGGTTTTGGGTGTACCCTCAGGTGGGCATGGGATCTCTCTGGGTCTGCTTTGGGATCTTTCTTTGTCACTGCGCTTCTGGTTTTTTGTAAATGTTCACTGCTTTCTATTTAAACTTTCCATCACTTTTGCAATCCGTTTGTCTGAGTGTTTATTGTTGCCAGTGGTGGGGAAGGGGGCTGCCTCAACCCAGCACACTCCCCTCCTTCAGTGGAGGACAGCACAGCCAACAAGGATGACATCTCCACACCCTTGGGAGCACCCTTCCTCCACAGACCCAAACTGTCTTCGGGGGTGACGGGTGTGGTAATATTTCTTTCCACTTCTCTCTCCCTCTTCTCCTTTTCTGTCTATTTTTCCCTCTCTCTCCCACCTTCTGTCCTGTTTACTTTATTCTGTTAATAAATAGCCTCTCTGTTGATATTTTGGCTTCGTTTGTGCCTCTAATTTCATAACATGGGAATATTCATAAGAACTGAGTCTCTTTCCCTCTCTGGACTGAGACACTTGGACATGCGCCCATTAACAGCCACTCTTTGGGTGCAGCTGTCAAGCCAGTTTTTTATCCATTTGAATGGTCCATCCATCAAACTCATACTTTACCCATTTGGAGATCAGGATGTGGTGTGCGACAATGCCAAAAGCTTTGCTCAGGTCCAGGATTTGCCCGTGGTGTAGCTGTGCTGATTGTACCCAATCACCTCTTTGTTATTCTTCTGCCTCAGCAGTGCCTCCAGGAGAATCTGCTCCATGATCTCATTGGGCACAGAGATGAGACTGACTGGTCTATAGTTCCCTGGGTCATTCCTCTTTCCCTTTTTGAAAATGCAAGTTATGTTTCTTCTGTCAGTGGGAACATCCCTGAACTGCCAGGACTTTTGGAATGTAATAGAGAGTAGTTTAGCAACCTCATCTGCCACTTCGCTCAGCATCTCTGGGTGTACCTCATCAGGTCCCATGGACTTGTACACTTTCAAGTTCTTCGGATAGTCATGAATCTGACCTTCACTCACAATGAGCAGTTTCTTCCTCCAGTCCCTGCCATTATCTTCCATTATTCTAGAAGTGCAGCTGGAGCCCTTGCCAGTGAAGGCTGAGGTAAAGTTATCATTGAGAACCTCAGCCTTCTCCATGTCATTTGTGGGTAGTTCACCTGTTTCCTTTCTGAGGGGGTCCGCACCTTCCCTAGTCTTCTTTTTACCATTAATATACCTATAGAAAAGTTTACTGTCCCCCTTTGTCTCCCTGGCTAGATTTAATTCTAACTGAGCTTTAGCTTTTCTAACCAGGTCTTTTGTTGTTTGGGCAATGTTACAATATAGAACTGCTACAGTCTGTATAAATTTTGTCAGTTACCGTAACCAGTCTTAACACGGCTCTTTTAATGGCCTGGAAATCTGAAGGCTTTCTTAGTAACCTTTCTAACATTCTTAACTCTAAAGGGATTATACCTGCTTTTCCATATAATATTGTGACAAAAAGACAATAGTGCTGAAATGTTATCCTCCTTATTACTGTAGCCCTAAGAGCAGCAAGTATGTTTGTTGGCAGTTACTAACACACATGAAGAATGGATACTGTTCATACTGTGTGAAAGACAAAATGGCCAGAATGAAAGGAAAGGAAAAAAACCACCAACCAACCAACAGAAAAAAAAAAAAAACCAAACCCAAACCACAAGAGAGAGACCAACAGTATAAAAATCACTTCCTCAGATATTCATTGAATCACATAATGGTAGGGGTTGGAAGGGACCTTCAGAGATTGAGTTCAACCTACCAAAGAAGGTTTGCCTAGGGCAGGCCACGCAGGAATGCATCCAGACAGGTTCTGAAAGTCTCCAGAGAAGGAGACTCCACAAATTCTCTGTACAGCCTGTTCCACTGCTCTGGCACCCTCATAATAAGGAAGTTTTTCTTCATGTTGAAGTGGAACTTCCGGTGTTCCTCATCCAATAACTGGACACCAGTCTGAGCCCTTCTTGACACCCATGCTTAAGGTATTTGTAAACCCTGATCCAATCACCTCTCAGCCTTCTCTTCTCTAGGCTAAACAGTGATAGATCTCTCAGCATTTACCCTCCCCTAAACATTCTTGTAGCCTTCTATTGGACTGTCTCCAGTAGTTCTCTGTCTCTGGAACTGGGTAGCCCAGAAGTGGACACAATACTCCAAATGAGGCCTCATGGGGCAGTGTAGAAGGGGGGGATAACCTCCCTCTACCCACTGACAATACCCTGATACACCCCAGAATACCATTGGTCTTCTTGGCCACAGGGGCTTATTGCTCATTCATGCCAACTTTCTGTTCACCAGGACTCCAAGGTCCTTCTCTATGCAGGTACCTTCCATCAGATCAGCCCCTAACCTGTACCGGTGCACAGGGTCATTCTTGTCCAGTTGTAGGAGTCTATGCTTAGCCTTGTGGAATTTTATTAAGTTCCTCTCCAGCCAACTCTTCAGTCTCTCCAGAATTTGCTGAATGACAGCACAGATTTCCAGTGTGTTAGCCAGTGCTCCCAGTTTTTTATCAACAGCAACCTTACTGAGCATGTACTCTGTCCCCTCATCCACGTTGCTGATGATGTTGAACAAGACTGGACCCAGTACTGACTCCTGGGGACCACCATTAGCTGCAAGCCTCCAGATGGATTTTACACTACTGATCACAAAACTCAGCTCTACTGTTTAGTCAGTTCTTGTTCCATCTCACAGTCCACTAATCTAACCTGTATTTAGGCTTACATATGAAGATATAACAGGAGAAGGTTTCAAAACCCATGTTGAAGTCCAGGTATGCAATATCCACTGTTCTTCATCTACTCAGCTAGTCACCCTATAATAGAAGTCTATCAGTTTAGTCACGGTCTTTCTCTTGGCAAATACATACCGAATACTCCTGATGGTTTCATTTTCTTCTATGTGCTTAAGAGATGACTTCCAGAATGAGCTGCTCCATCAGCTTTCCAGACATGGAGGTGAGGATGACTGGCCTGGATTCTCCTTCTTACCCTTTTTGAAGTGATTTTGTTTTTCCTGTTATCCTTGAGCACCTCTCCTGTTCTCTATGATCTTTCAAAAATGAATGAGTGTAACACAGCTACATCAGCCAACTTCCTCATCTGTCCTGGGTGCACCCCATCAGGGACCATGGATTTGTGGGTGTTTAGTTTACTCAAATGATCTCTAGCCCCATCCACACCAACCAAGGAAGAGTCTTTCATTCTCCAGGCTTTCTCTTTTACCTTCAGGGACTAGGATTCTGGGGTCATGTACTTAGCAAAAATGACTGAAGAAAAAAAGGCATTCAGTAACTGTGCTTTCTCAGTGGCCTCCATCACCAGGACACTCATCTCATTCAACAGCAGGCCCACTTTTTCCCTGGTCTTCCTTTTACCACTGACATATTTGAAAAAGCCTTTCTTCTTCTATTTCCTTTGCCAGATTTAACTCCCAGAGGGCCTTGGCCTTCCTTTTTTTCATTCCTATGTTCCCTGACAATATTTCTATAATCCTCCCAAGTGACCTGTCCATTTTTCCACATACTGTAAATTTAGTTCTTCCATATGAGTTTTTCCAGCAGATCCTTCCTCATCCATCCAGGTCTCCTGCCTCCTCTACTTGACTTTTTACTTGAAGGAGTGCATGATCTTTTACCTTGGAGGAAGTGATATTTGAATATTAACCATCTCTCTTGGGCTTCCCTACCTTCTAAAGTCCTAGATCATGGGATTCTTCTAAGTAGGTCTTTGAAGAGGACAACCTTAGTTCTGAATTCAAGGGTTGCAATTCTATTTATTGCCCTGCTTCTTCCTGGTATGATACTGAACTCAAACATCTCATGGTCACTACAGCCAAGGCTACCCCCAGTCTTCACCTCCCTGATAAGATCTACTTTGTTTTTTAATACAGAGTCCAGCAGCACACCTCTCCTTGTTGATTCCTTGACCACTTGCATCAGAAAATTACCATCAATGCACCACAGAAACCATCTGATCTGTGTGAACCTTGCTGGCATGTGGGTTCCAGATGCTTCACTATAATTAAGTAACGGAGTTAAGCTGAAGTAAAAAGACTTACACACTGCTGAGAGGTAGATAACTCAGAGAAGTGACAGCTTTCAATTAATTCACTTATGTGGTTTCTGTATAATGGTCTGGCTGCAGGAACAGTCCATTTATCTCTTACTTAATGAACAGATACTCTAAGATAAACTGAGCTGACTTAAATGGCTGAAAGTTGCATGATTGTCAAGAATATGAAACATCACAATAATCTTCACTCTCTTACCCAAAAAAGCTAGCTTAACTCCAGAACGACTTTATCTAATGCCAACAGTGATAAGTAAGTAACAAGATTTCATTATTGCAAATTCTGAGTTCTTTTCTGGTAGCTTATTCTGGTTCAAAGTACTGCAAGATAGTTATACATGCAGTATGAACTGGTGAACTTGCATATTGATCCCAGACCTACCATGCCATGAAGTGTCAGTAAGATTCATGGATACAAACTAGAAATAGCCAAGCCATTCAGAATACAGAATACAGAACTAACCTGGCTGGAAAAGACCTTCGAGATCACCAAGTCCAACCTATCACCCAATACCACCCAATCAACTAAACTATTCACTAAGTGCCACATCCAGTCTCTTCTTAAACACTTTCAGCGACAGTGACTCCACCACCTCCCTAGGCAGCCCATTTTAATGACCAATCACTATTTCTGTGAAGAATTTCCTCCTAACATCCAGCCTAAACCTCCCCTGGTGCAGCTTAAGACTCTGTCCTCTTGTTCTGGTGCTGGTTGCCTGGGAGAAGAGACCAACCCCCACCTGGCTACAACCTCCCTTCAGGTAGTTGTAGACAGCAATAAGGTCTCCCCTGAGGCTCCTTTTCTCCAAGCTAAGCACCCCCAGCTCCCTCACAACAGTTTCTTCAGTAGGTTAATTTCCTTCTCTCTCTTCAGTGAGACAGTGAGATATTTGTTGTTACCTTGTACATGCTTGCTGTATGAAAGTACCTTCTGACTATCTTCCTTTCGGATGCCCTTTCGGATGTGTAACTGTGGAGATAATAGCATATTTAATGAATTCCTGCCATAAATCATGTATGTTTGAATTTCATACTATAAGTGGCTGTATTTAAGGCCACAGAACGATAAACATTTCATGTTAAAATACACAAGTAAGCACTTTTAAAGCCACAGTCATCCAACCAGTTTGTCATGCCTGAATAGATAAATATTACCCTTAGAGACAGAATTTAATTGTAATACTTAATTATTGATGTACACTTTGTATAATGTATTCGTAATATTCCCTCTAAGCAAAGTTTATTATAAAATTTGCACAACTCCTTTCCCAGCCTGGAAATCAAAATTGATTAATTATAGATATTGTTAAGAAGTCTAGTTATCTAAATAACATCAGTTTTGGGGAATTCTGCTACTTGATAGGTCTTTCTGATTTTAATCAGAGAGAGTTAATATCTCTTTATTTTAAATTGATTGAAATTTTCTTTACTTCCAGCAAACAATTAAATTAAAAGAAAAAAAAATCTGAATGCACTTTTTATGCACCCACAAGAAACTTTCTGAGAGTTCTGTTGCCAACTCTGTTTAATTATCACTTGGCAATGGTAGATCCCAGCTGTAACATATCTGCACAACACATTGAAACATACAGAATATACAGGCCCTATATTATTTTGTTAGGCAAATGAATAAGACAATTTGCAAATGCTTAAAAAGGTAATTTTATAAGTAAAATTATCAAGAAGAGTAAATTGACTAACCCTGAGGGAGTTTTTTTAATTAGGAAAAAAACCCAACCAACCAAATCAAACCAATCAACCAACCAAAAAAATTAACTGAAACTAAGTACCATTAAAACTTGAAGCTGTAAAGGCTAGCTGCCATGGCAGCCCAATTGGTATTACAAGAAATCTTGTACCATTGCTGATTGTACTGTGTGTGTGACTTGCACAAAATGTGTATCATTCCTTGGCACTTTCAATCCACCATCTTTCACTAATGCCCCATGCAAAATTATTTGAAAATGGTTCTAAGGATTAGTGAAAAGACTTTTGGTCCCTTCATTAAATTCCTAGAGTTTACATTTTTTTGCAAAAGACTACCCAGCTTTTGCCAGCCTTAGGATTTAATCCACCTGATCTAAGTTCAGGTCCTCTACTTTGATGTATATTGTGTTGTTAGCAGAGAAGCAGGCTGGATACCTTAGAAAACTGTCTTAAGGAGTTCCCCAATGATGTGTATAGCATATAGCACTGTTGTTAAGGGGTTATTTATGGGCTTCTTGGTCAATAACTGAATTCAGACTCAGCATGCCAAATATAACCCTGCACCAGCTGGTTGAAAAGCTGTTACTCTCCCACTCAGGGAGAGGTCTGGGTAAAATATTCATGACTTGAGAAGAGGCTTTGGAAATTATCATTTTTATAAATTGAAAGAAAAATTAATACTACACTTAAAGAATAAGAGAAGCCCTGTAACTTTATGCTCTCCTTTTCTTCTCATATTAACTGAATTAAAATAGTCATTCTGTGGTTTATGCAAGTCATGTTACTTGTCTAGAAACAACTCATTTCTTTATTCTAATTTATGAAATAAACACCCATGTCAATTTCAATTATTTTTTTATCAGAGTAGATTTAGTTAGTATTAGGTATGGGTGAATATGGAAACATTCACTATATGAATCTTTAAAGATTTGTATAGTATTTAGGTCTACAGACACTTTGTCAGAAATATTTAATCTACTAGACTATGAATGACCTGAAGGATGAAAGAGTACATGTGTGTGCATGTTTGTGTTAACGTTTTGTTAACACAGCTGGGGTATAAAAGGGAAGGCACTGCTGCCCAGAGACAACACTGCTGCCCACTGCAGGCTTGAACCCATGACCTTGCTATTAAGAGTCTCATGTTCTACCAACTCAGCCATGTGGTCCCCTCCCCACGTGGTCTTCCCCCCACCATGTTGGACGCCATTATACCCTAGCTGGGCAGGGACAGGGGAGTGGAACAGACTCAGTTTCCCAGGGGGAAAATGCCCTGCAGGGAGGGCAAAGCACTCTCAAGCCCTACACTCTGGTTTCAGAATGGGCTTTAACCCATCGCAAACAAACAGCAACACATCAGCAAACATCAACTATTATTCCATGAAGAGGCAGTTCTCTTTGTGTTTGGTGTCAGATCCTACGATATGTTGTACATCTGACCAATGAAAATGTAAGGCTTCCATTCTCCCTTTTCCTGCTTGATATTTACAAGTGCATCTCATTATATGATTAGACCATAGGAAGTGAATGAAAGCTTTCATAGCGCATCTCTAGTATCACAAAGCTATGTTACATAGGAATTGTGGGGGGAGTAAAAAAAAAGGCAAAGCAGGACAATACATAATTACTTTAAATACCTTAAAAAGTGAGAAAGAACATGCAAAAATGTTGATGTGTTTGTTTTCCTCATATATACATACACATACATATGGATATATGTATATTTACATATATGAAAAAAAATAAAATAAAGGAAAATATGTCATTGAGCATGAAAAAAATTGGGACAAAATGGATTTGCTACTGAAAGATGCTGATTTTCCTTCTATGTCTTAAGTATATTTATCACTGGAAGTTGAAAAACATCCCCTCTGCTCTGTTTTGAAATCTATCAAATATATATTCACCAATTCAGCTCAGTAAAAAAAAAAAAAAAAAATTAAAAAATAAAAACTTTGAGAGGCCTAATTTTTATATAATTTCAGAATTTTTTCAACCCCAAAATGCAGACTGTTTTCTTCAACTGGATTTCAAAAATCAGTCATTCTGCTGTGTTTAGACATCATCAGAGATGCACATACAGTGATAATTCACAGATAATAAATGTTTTACTTCTACTCTATACGGCTCTAATTATTTAGCCAATTTGGAGTCTCTAGTATGAGATGTAAGATTCAATATTAATACGCCTTATTTCACTTAGCTGTGGTTAGTTATGTATTCCATTATGAATCTTGAAGCTAACTTCTTAGGCAAGTTTTAAAATCTAAAACTATGTAAGGCCCAATTTACTGAATATAGAGTACAAAACACTCTATGACAGAAATGATATCCTTATATAAGCAACTTCTTTAGGCTTGTACTTCAAGAAGAAAAGCAATACTGTGGTCCACCTCCTTTGCCACACATCCTAGTTAGGTCATCCTGTTGTATGACCTTGCATACAAATGTTGCACCCTTGCAACTCATCTTAAAAAATAAAATAATAACTAGCCTCCATGACTTATGTTATAAAAGAAAGAAGTTTTGCTGTGCCTGCAGCACATGCTGTAGTTGTGGTAGATTATGGCAAAGCTGTTTCTACACAGCTCGTGTTTCTCCCTCATTCAACCTGAACTCTTTTGCAGATGTTTTCTAACAATGTTCAGTTTAATAGAGACAATGTAGGTTAGATAGATGTATTTTTCACATCACATGTGTGTAGTGGCCTGATTTTTTTATTGAAATAAATACTCGTCCTGTAAATGAAGCTTTGTATGTGGCAGATCTGAGGAACAGTGCAGTAGCTTGTTTAGCTGGCATGGCTGTAACTGGGAAAGGATATATGCCAATAACCTTAGTTGTCTGAAGTTGAAATCTCAAGAAGCCAAAGTAGAGGAAAAGATGTAAGTTTCCAGATCACTATTATCACAATAAAATGCTGCTGCCAAAAGGAAACTTTAGTCTAAGTTGGAAATTATGGAAAATGGGTGGCAAAAAGAGAAGGAAGCAAAAAACCATCAACAAAAAATGAATTAACTCAGTAAACAGTGGCTGCAAGCTGTCTAACTACTGTGCAATGTTCTCAGAAAGGTGTTTACTCTGGTGTTTGCAGGTCTGAATTCCTCAGATGCTCTGCTGCATACATAATTAATGGTAGATGAAATCCCTACTATTTACATATTTCTCTACACTCTCAATAGATTTGTCCTTGTGATAAAAGTAGGGATACAACAAAGTACGAGCAATTAGCTGAAATTATAAGCGTAATAGGATTATTTGAAGAACCCTTAAGCATCAGACTCATCTGTCCAACAGATATGATTCTATGTGCCATTTGAGAACTGGTGTGATTGCAAAGGGCCATTAGCACCAATCTTGCTGCATCTATGTGATCTACACTATGGAAATGGAAACTTGAAAATGATTAACTGAATCTTGTGTTTGTTCCACTTAACACCAGCAGTGATACTACACCCTGTCAGGATAACATAGCATTGCCTCAGTAAGGCTTCAACTTTGGTGAAAAGAGTGGATATTATATTAATCCCTTCTTTGTACTCAACAGCAAGTGCAGTTTTGCTGCTTGTTTCAAAGGTAATAGAAGATTCTATCTGTGACCCTTTTAGTCAAATTCTACAAAGATGAAGTTATTTAGCCAAAACAAAGACTATAGTCTAAGAAACTAGGACTTCATCCATTAATGCAATTGTAGCAGATCTGTCAGTTAAAATACTTTAAGATCTCACAAGTGCTCAGTCCCTGCGGTTTGTGTCCCAATTGATGTAACAGGTATTTCTGTGAAACAACTGGCATCTGTATGTCACCCAAACCAAAATATACACAATAAATCATAGCCTTTAGAATAGCATTTGACTTTACTCATTTGAATTTGGAAGTGTTTCAAAATATTTTCAAGTGCTTAGTAATGTTCTCAAAACCAAACCGAAATGAAAGAAAAAAAAAAGATAAAAAAACACACAAAAAACAACAAAAAACCCCACAACCACCAAAAACCAAACAAACAAGAAAACCCACAACAAGAACAAGAAAACAACAATAAAAAACCCCTCAGGTTTCATCTTTCATGCACAAAATGTTCCATCTTGAAAAGCAGCCTTTGGATAAACAGTGAAGTACGTTAGTCTCCAGACAATGGCCATTGTTCTTAGGAGGTGATTTATTTGAAAACAAATTGCAAAAGAGTTGGAAGGAAATGGTTTTTGGATCATGGTGAAGACAGAAAAGAAATGCCCACCTAAAAATTTTTAGCAGGTGTTTATTTTAGCACGTTGGGTTGTTAAGTATTATGAATCCAGCTTCATCATCAAAATAAAGGGAAACAATCATTACTGAAATTTTATTTTATATTTTTTATTGCTTTCAGTAGGCTATGTAAAGGTGGCCATTTTGGGCAAAGAGACCATGAGATGGTGGGCTTTTCAGTTCTTACTGAAGTTAGGAGGGGAGTCAATAGAACTACATCCTTGACTTCTGGAGGGCAAACTTTGACTTCTTTAGGAGACTGGTTGATGACATCCCCTGGGAGGGAGTCCTTAAGGACAAAGGAGTCCAGGAAGGCTGGACATTCCTCATGAGGGAAATCTTCAAGGCATAGGAATGAGCTGTTCTTGTGCATTGGAAAACAAACTGATGGAGCAGAAGACCAGTCTGGCTAAGTAGACAGCTTTGGGTAGAACTCAGGAAGAGAATGAAAGTCTACTGGTTATTGAAGAAGGGGAAGATGACTCAGAAATTGTACAAGGCTCCTGCAAGGATATGTAGGGAAAAAATTAGAAAGGCCAGAGTTCAGCTGTGTGACTGGTTGATGTTGTCCCCTTAAGAAAGGGAATATGGTGGACGGAAGTTCGTAACCGGAAAGAATAATCTAAACTAATTTAATTGGAAGAGTGGAAGGAAGCACCTTCTGAACTGGGAGTGAACTGGGAGTGAACTGGGCACTCCGGCACTTCTATCTTCAGTCTTGCTTCTGCCTCTTCTTCAGGCAGCAGCTTTCTGTGCTGGGCTTTCTGCCAAGGCTTCGGCCTTGAAACTGATGAAGGCCTGTATTAACTCCCTTCCTATTAACACAAACTGCTTCTAACTTTTTTTTCCTCTTTCTCTCTCTTCTAACCTACTCTGGGGAAAGGGGGGGAGAGAGGGGAGAGAGGAGATGGGGAACCCCCTCTGCCGAGGGGGGTTACTCTCATTTCTGTGTTACTCTGTTGTATATCTTTGCATATATTGTAAATATTGTAAATTTGTATATATTCCCCTGCATACCCTACATTGCTTTGTAAATATAAAGCTCCACTGCTTTGCTAATTCAGCTTGTGAGGTTTTTTTTCCTTTCCCTTCAATTTTTTTTCTTTCCCCTTACTTTACAGGGGGGAGGGAAGAGGCTTCTTGGCCTTACCCTTCCACCCCACCACAAGCTGGAAGTCAATCTGTCCAGTGTCATTAAAGACAATAAAAAATTCTTCTATAAATACATTAACAGTAAAAGAAGAGCTGGGGAGAATGCCCACCTACTGCTGGATGTATATGGGAACCTGGTGACCAAAGACAAAGGAAAGACTGAGCTGCTGAATGGCTACTTTGTCTTAGTAGGTACAGGTGATCCCAGTTGTTTCTTGGGGCTTCAGCCTCTGGAACTGGAAGAAAGGGATGGGGAGCAGAAAGCACCCCCTGCAGTCCAAGAGCAAATGATCAACATATTGTGCCACTTAGATGTGCACAAGTCTATGGAACTGAATGGGATCTGTCCAATCATGCTTAAGGAGCAGGTAGATGTGCTCACCAAGCCATTCCACATCATCTGTCAGCAATCCCGGCTAACCAGGGAGGCCCCAGTCAACTGGAAACTAGCAAATGTGATGCCCATCTACAAAAAGGGATGAAAGGATGATCCAGAAAATTACAGGCATGTCAGTCTGAACTCAGTGTCAGGAAAGGTTATGGAGCAGGTCATCCTGAGTGCCATCACACAGCACATACAAGAGAAACAGGTGATCAGGCCCAGTTAGCATGGGTTTATGAAAGACATGACCTACTTAACCAATCTGACCTCCTACAATAAGGTGACCAGCCTAGTGCACAAGGGAAAGGCCATGGACATTGTCTACTTGGATTTTAATAAAGCCTTTGATAGTGTTTCCCACAGCATTCTCCTTCAGAAACTCATGGCACAAAGCTTCGGTAAGTACGTTTTACAATGGATAAAAAACTGACTGGATGGCTGGACTGAAGAGTGGTGGTGAATGGAGTTGAACCTGCCCAGTCACTAGTGGTGTCCCCCAGGGTTCAATACTGGGGCCTGTCCTCTTTAATATCTTTATTAATTATCTGGATGAAGGAATTGAGTGCACCCTCAATAAGTTTGCAGGTGACACCAAACTGGGTGGCTGTGTTGATCTGCTAGAAGGTAGGGAGGCTTTACAGAAGGACAGGTCAGACCAATGGGCCAAGACTAATTGCATGAGGTTCAACAAGGCCAAGCATCAGGTCCTGCACTTGGTTTACAACAATCTCATGGTAAACTACAGACTTGGGGATGTGTGGTTGGAAAGCTGCAGTTTGGAGAGATCTGGTGGTATTGGTTGATAGTTGACTGAATACAAGTCAGCACTATGCTCAGGTCCCCAAGAAAGCCAATGGCTTACATTTGAAACATTGTGGCTAGCAGGAACAAGGTGCGGAACATCTGCCAGTGCTGAGTATTGTGTTCAGTTCTGGGCCCCTTACTATAGGAAGGATATTGAGGTGCTGGAGCATCTCTAGAGAAGGGCACTGAGGCTCATGAGGGGCCTGGAGTACATGACCTGTGAGGAGTGTCTGAGGGAGCTGAGGTTTTTCCATCTGGAGAACAGCAGGCTGAGGGAAGACTTCATTGCTCTGTACAACTACCTGAAGGGATGTTGGAGTGAGGAGGGGGCCAGCTGCTTCTCCTTGATGACAAGCAGCAAGGCTAGAGGAAATGGTTACAACCTGCGATAGGGGAGGCTTAGGATGAATTTTAGGAAATACTTACTCACTGAAAAAGTTATCAAACATTGAAATGGTCTGCCCAGGGCAGTGATGAAGTCACTATCTCTCTAAGGGTGTTCAAGCATCCTGATTCTTAGGGCATACATCAGTGTTAACCCTTCAGTACTGGATTATGGGTTGGACTGGATGATCTTTGAGGCCTCCTTGAGCCAGACATATTCTGTGATTTGCTTTTGAGAAACTAAAATAAATAAATAGATAAATAATGATAATAAAATGTTATGAAAACAATAACTACAAATAATCAGAATATCAGAAACAAAGCTAGAGTTTGCAAAGGATAGAAGTCCTGTATGACTTCTCATGGGCCCGTATATGTGGAATAAACCAATCCAATGAATCACAGAGTCACAGAATCATCAAGGTTGGGAGAGACCTCAATGATCATCAAGTCCAACCTGTCACTACAGACCTCATGACTAAACCATGGCACCCAGTGCCACATCCAATGCCCTCTTGAGCACCTCCAGGGATGGTCACTCCACCACCTCCCTGGATAGCCCATTCCAATGCCTAACAACTCTCTCAGTGAAGAACTTACTCCTCAAAAAGTACTTTTTAAAATTAAAAGAGAAAAGCCTTATGAAGCTTCAAAATTTTGTGACAGCAAAATAATGAGTGCAATGACGATCTAAACCTCTTATATATATAAAGGTCAGGAGTACAGAAAAAGATATGCAAGTCAAGCATGAAGCAATGAGAAATAGTATGCTTTATTTCTATGAAAACAATAAACTCAAGAATAAACAAAATTAGCCAAGGAAATACAAAGGCATTTTTAGTACTGTTTTTTGAAGATTAGCAATTTTTCACAGGATGAACTTGCTGAAATATGAAAAAGTAACTTCTATAGTAAAATAGAAGGCCTCATTTAATGGAAAATTAATAGTGAGTGCTGTGGAAATACTATGGGTGCAAACTTCTAGAATAAGTCCTGAAAAATTCACAACTTCTACTAAAAATTTGAATGCTTCTAATCCACAGAGAAACCTAAGGTAAAGGAATAGGTCTGCTTTTATAACAATGACTATAATGGCTATAGCCTGCTAGGGAGGAATGAGATCCACCTGTCTAGAAGATGTAAGGGAATCTTGTACTAGGGAAAAAATAAATCAGGAGTGCAGCACAGATTGTACTCTGCCTGGCTAAGGAGCAGTACTGTGAAAAGGAACCTGGATGTTCTGGTGGACACCAGGCTCAATATGTGTGAACAGTGTGTTGCATCAGCAAATAAATGCAAAAGGATGCTGGATTGCATCAACAAGGGCATCACCAGAAAAGAAAAATAAATTATCCCACTCTACACAGTGCTTGTCAGGCCACACTTGGAATAATATATTCAGTTTTAGTACCTGCTGTACAAAAGAGATGTAAACAGTCTGGAGAGGGTTCAGTGAAGGCCTGTAAGGATAATCAAAAGACAGGGAAGCATATAACATGTTGAAAGGATGAAAGAATTTTTTTTTCAGCCTTGAGAAAAGAGGCTTAGGGGAGACCTTCTGACCATGTTCCAGTGTTTAAAGGAAGTCCACAAAGAAAGTAGAGAGTCCCATCATTCAAGGAGTCGTATGGAAAAAGTCAAGAGTAATGAATGCATTAGTCATGCAAACATTCTGATGGGCCACAAGAGAATTTTTTTTTACAATTACAACAATCAGCCATTGGAATAATCTGCCCAGGAAAGTGGTGGACTCCTTAACATTGGACATTTTAAAGATTCAGATGGACAGGGTTGTGAGCCATTTTACATAGATGATGCTTTAGCCAGGAAAAGGTGGTGCAAGATGAATCTTGGTCTCCCTTGCAACCTGCTGTTCTATTTCAAAGACACATTCATATTTATATTCTGAAAGTTTCTTCTGGTAAAGGAGTTTCCTTTGTAGAAATTTATTGTAATTTTCATATTAAAATATCACAGAATCACAGAATCAATCAGGTTGGAAAAGACCTCAGAGATCATCAGGTTCAACCTATTACCTAACACCTCAACTAAACCACGTCTTCAAGTGCCACATCCAATCCTTTTTTGAACACCTTCAGGACAGGGACTCCACCACCTCCCTGGGCAGCACATTCCAATGGCAAATCACTCTTTCTGTGAAGAACTCTCTCCTCACCTCCAGCCTAAACTTCCCCTGACACAGTTTGGAATGTATCCCCTTGTTTTGGTGCTGGTTGCCTGTGAGAAGAGACCAAGCCCCACTGTGAGAGACTAAAAGTTTGTCTCTCTTGGTGTGACTCAACAAAGATAAAATCACTTGCTGCTTGCCCAGATAATAGCTGATATGTGTTGGGCAGAGCCACTGGAATGACTCTTGGAAGGTGCAAAGATAACATTGTTCACTGGGCCACAGCTGGCCTGACAACAATGGACCTAGGCCACCTTCGGGAATATGCATGAGACAAGATAATCTCCACCCATCAAGTACCCTGGGAAGGGTGACACAATGGCCTGATGTGTAATGAGTGTGGGAGCTTGTCTGGATGGAGACAGAGACGGAGGAGGCGGACCCCCGCCATCCAAACAGACAGAAATACACAGAAAGATTTCCGGGGGAACGATACCTGGATTTTTACCTAAGGATGATTTCCTGGCTCCTGAATTCCTGAGGGAAAATACTTGGACACATATCTAAGGACTAAAAAACTGTATAAAAACTGGAGCCACTACTGGCTACTTAGAAGAAAAACACGGAAGAAAAATGTGGCGGACTGTGTCCCCCAGACTGGATGATTAAAAGGAGAAGAAAAGTGTAGGAGATGAAGTAAAACACAGGAGACAGACCATGTCGCTGAGAAGGAGAAGTCCGGGACAATGCTGATCTGGAGAAAAGAGCCCGTGGAGTCTGGAAGAAGCAGACTGAACCCTTTCCCTGTGTCCTAAGTTCTGCCTGCTGCAACTCACGGAGAAAAGAGGCTGCCCAGAGGACCACAGCTCTTCTCCAGCCAGAGCCTTAGCACCATTCCTGTACCAACCCAACATCTCCCGCAGCACCTTTCCTCCACAGACTCAAACTGTCTTGGCGGGGGGGTGAGGGGTGTGGTAATATAATTCCTTTCTTCTTCTCTCTCACTTCTCTCTCTCCCTATTTTCTCCCTCTCCCCTTCTTATGTCCACTTTATTTATGTAATAAATAGTCTAGCTGCTGATATTTTGGCCTCGTTTGTGCCTCTAATTTCACAACACGGGAATATTCATAAGAACTGTGTCTCTGGACCGAGACACCCACCTGACTACACCCTCCTTCCAGGAAGTGATGGAGAACAATAAGGTCTCCCTGGACCCTCCTCTTCTCCAGGCTAAACAACCCCTGCTCCCTCAGCCTCTCCTCATAGGGCTTGTGCTTCAGAAATCTCATAAGCCCCATCGCCCTTCAATGGACACGTTCAAGTATCTCAATGTCCTTCTTAAATTGAGGAGCCCAGAACTGGTCACAGTACTCAAGGTGTGGCCTAACCAATGATGAGTACAGGGGCAGAATTACTTCCCTGCTTCTGCTGGCCTGTGGTAGGTTGAGAGACAAATTCTCCCACCATGGGCAAAAGAAAAGACTCAGACAGATTGCAAAAATGGTGGAAAGTTTAAATGGAAAAACAATGAACGTTTTACAGAGAACCACAAACACCGTGACAAAAGAGAGATCCCAAAGCATACCCAAGAACATCCCATCCCCACCTGGGGGCGCACCCAAAACCCCAGGGCTCTTTCTCCCCACCCCCACCCCGGCCTTGGGCCTAGCCAGGCCCAAGAGAGGTGGCTCACCCCATTACCCAGGTGGCAGAGAGGTAAGAAAGAGGAATTAAGGATCCCCCACTGATATCTTATAGGGGAACAGGACATTATGGGATGAAATACCTGGCTTCCTGTGCCCACCCACTGGGCTGGACCCTTTTGGGACATGCCTGAACCACCACAAGGCCACATTATTCCTGATGCAGACAAGGACGCCATTTGCCTTCTTGGCCATGTGGGCACACTGCTGGCTCTTGTTCAGCCTACTGTCAACCAGTACCCCCAGGTCTCTTTCTGCCTGGCTGCTCTCCAGCCACTCTTTCCCCAGCCTGTAGCACTGCATGGGGCTGTTGTGGCCAAAGTGCAGAACCTGGCACTTGGACTTGTTGAACACCATCATATTTGACTCCACCCATCTGTCCAGAGCCCTCTGCAGAGCCCTCTTATCTTCTAACAGATCAACACCTGCACCCAACTTGGTGGCATTGGTGGACTCTGTCTCCTCATTCAGATCATCTATAAAGATATTAAACAGGACTGGGCCCAACACTGATCCTGGGGGGACACCATTAGTGACTGGCCTCAAATGGATGTGGCACTATTCACCACTGCTCTCTGGGCTCAGCCCTCTAGCCAGTTCCTAAGCCAGCACAGAGTGCACCTGTCTAAGCCACAGGTTGACAACTTGGCCAGGTGTTTGCTATGGGGGACAGTGTCAAAGGCCTTGCTGAAGTCCAGGTAGACTACATCCACAGCTTTCCTCACATTCACTGCCTTCCCCACATCCACCAGGTGGGTCACCTGTTCATAAAAGCCTTCCCAAATGTTATGTTGCAGTATAATTTTAACTGCAAAATCAAGGGTGATCTGCTGTGATGAGGGAGGACAGTCCCTCACCACTTTTCCCTTCTGTAGCAAATCAAGATGCCACTTGTAGTACTTATTGAGTATTATAAAAAGATGAAAAAACTCATGGCACATTGGAAGATTTGTACAAGTCAGCAGTAGATCCATTAACCAATCAAAAAGTCAAACATATGACATCAAAACATGGAGTTGATGCACCCACAAAGATAAATTGCAGAATACTGTGGTTGATGCCATAATAAAATTTGTTTCTTTAGATTTTCTTATGTCACAAGAAAGTTTGTAAATGTCCATGGCAGTTTGACCCTATCTAACAGACAGGTCACTATTTAGCAGCACTCACACTCCCCTATAGCTGGATGATGGAGAGAATCAGAAGTGCAAAAGGGAGAAAACTTGTGGGCCAAGATAAAGACAATTTAATAAGCAAAGGCAGTGGGGGAGGGGTAAATGTGTGAAGTATACGTCAAAGATAATGAGTCACTTCCTGCTAGATGACTGATGACCATCTGGTTGCTATGTGGATAGCTTGGACACCCCCCCTGCCAGTTATGCCAGTTTTACTTCTGAACACAGTACAATATAGTACAGAATACCTCTCTGGCAAATTCATGTTAGTTGTCCCAGCTATATTCACTTCAATCCTCCTGCTGTCCTGTATCTGACTTGGCCAGTGTACTTGCCAGGTAGATTATATGCACGGCCTTCCCCACATCCAGCAGGTGGGTCACCTGATCATAGAAGGAGATCAAGTTGGTCAGGCAGGACCTGCCCTTCCTAAATCCATGCTGGCTGGACCTGATCCCTTGGCCATCCTATAGGTGTGCTGTGATTGCCCCCAGGATGATCTGCTCCATAATCTTTCCTGGCACTGAGGCCAGGCTGACTGGCCTGTAGTTTCCAGATTCATCTATCTAGCTCTTCTTGTGGATGGGCATCACATTGGCCAGTTTCCAGTCATCTGGGACCTCTCCAGTGATCCAGGACTGGTGGCAAATGATGGAGAGTGGCTTCCATTCTATCTGCCAGCTCTCTCAGCACCCCAGGATGGATCCCATCCAGTCCCATGGATTTCTGAGTATCCAAGTGGCTCAGCAAGTCCCTGACTACTTTCTCATGGATTTCAGGGGAATGATACTGCTCTCTGACCCCATCTACCAGTTCAGAAGGCCAGTTATCCTGAAGCCCTCCTGCTTTACTGTTGAAAATGGAGGCAAAGAAGGTATTTAGAACCTCAGCCTTTTCCTCATCTTTAGTTACAATGGTCCCCTCTAGGTCCAATAAAGAGAGGAGGTTCTTCTTGCCCCTCTTTTTACCATTAATGTATTTATAAAAGTGCTTTTTATTGTCCTTTACAGAAGTTGCCAGCCTAAGTTCTATCTGGGCTTTTGCCACTCTAATTTTTCTCCTACATGATCTAAAAACATCCTTAAACATATCTGAACTTCCAGGCTCATGATACTTGGTTGCAACCAAAATTTTAATTTTTAGTCTGGCATGACAACAGCATGGTATTGAATATATGGTATCAGATTCATCTGAGTCCATGACAGTACCACAACTTTTCAAAATCATGGAGAGTGGCTTTGCAGCTGCATCAACCAACTGCTTCAGGACTCTGGGATGCATCTCATCAGGTGGCATAGATTTAGGTATATTCAGGTTCCTCAGGTGAATGACTCTAGAAGATGTTTAAGTTGCCATGAAATTACACCGATTCATTCCATAAACTGTTCCACACAGACATAAATTAAGAAGTGTCTTTGTGAATGTATTTAATGGTCTTTTTAGAAAATTGTTAATTATAGTCATGTGGAAAGAGTTGTTGTTAAAGCTCATAATTTATACTTCTGTTCTCTGAGACTTATTTCTGTCTTTGACTTATTTGTTGATTTTTTTAATTAGTTTTTCTACCTCCAAATTTATTCTTGCTTTGTGTCTGTCTTGTTACTCAAAATCATAGTCCTCTAAGTGCACTGTTGAACTCCTTATTGTAAGCACTCCTGTGGATTTCAAGACTATATTTAGGATAAACACTTTTGATTATAGATAATATTTCTGATTTCATAAAATCACAGAATCATAGAATCTTTAACATTAGAAAAGACTTTTAAGATCATAGAGTCCAACCATATCTCATTAAACTATATCCTGAAGCACCACATCTGCACACTTCTTGAACACCCCAAGGATGTCAACTACACCACCTTCCTGGTCAGTCTGTTGCAATCATTCACTACTGTTCTTATATAGATGTTTTATTCTTCTTGTGTACTGCTTCCATTTGTTGTTATATAGATGTTCAAATCACCTTGAGCAAAGCTTCCAGGACAAGATGTAAGCAGGCAAAGATGTTTATTACGTTATACAGCAAAGTTATATAGTCCATCAGAAGGCAGACATGTCACATCTTAATTGGCTGTTTTCTACTGGCATGTGCATAATTAAGGCGTACAATAGGTCAAAATAACAAAACAATATTTTAACACATCCAACCAAATTCTGACTAATTTCTCTCTTTCAGTTACAAGATGTCTACATTGTTTTCAGAGGCAAAGACAAAACGTAGCTTTCTCTAATTCGAGCAAAGGCAAATTTTCCCTATAGCCTTTCACAGTTATCCAATAGCAACCTCTTCCTACATCTCCCCCTTTCTGTTTTCCTAATAGAACCACACTTTTGATTAACCTTTCTAACATTCTTTGTATGCATAGAAGCAAGTAAGTTAAAACTAACTATATAGCAAAAGCAGAAGTTTTGTAATACAGGTTATCTAACAGAATGATGTAACCCATAAAAGGCATAATACTCAGAGCTGAGCTAATTAGAACATTCTAACAGAACTGGCATAATATATGGTTAAAGATAACAAAACTTCCAGCTCATTTCAGTAACAAGCTCACATTCCTTTCCACTTACCTTACAAGGTCATAACACAAACAAAATAGTTGCTTCTTTCAGACAGAAAGTTTCATCCTACAGCCCTGAACTTACTTCTTTGTTACTTGCCTGAGCTCTTAAAGGAGAACTTAGGTCTTACCAGTCCAAATTTTCACATTTCCCTTTTCTTATTAATAAAGAAGACCTGATAAGCCTGAATACATTTTACACAAGGATTAAGACACAAATATCTACAAATACAGTAAACCCAATCTTCAGCACTGTCTTTTACGATCTGCTTCAAAGGTATGTTGCATCTTTATTTTTCTAAGATGGTCAAAAATCATAGAATTGTTTAATGTCAGCGAGATTCTCCTTGATCTGTAAGGGTAGAGCTGGCCATGTTCTATCTCTACAGATAAAGACAGTACTTGCAGGTAAACAGCAAGTGTGAAAAGGCTTCTTTGCTGGGTCAGAGATGACATCTTGAATATTCATAGTTCTGCCCAATGTAAAATTGAACATAGCACAATAATCCATTTTTACTCATCCTAATAATACTGATTACTTGATGTTTTGTTTTTGCTAAGGAAAGGCACTGAGTCCTATTAATCCTATCTTTGGCCTGATGTTATTTCTTTTTCTTTCAAATTTTTCCTAACTAAAATCTCCAGAATTTTTATATCTTCCATAAACGTTGATAAATCACACATAAAACCACATATAAGAAGAAAATTTGGTAACATAACATTATTTAACAGAAGAGGGGGAAGGAGGGGTTATCTGGAAGGCTCAGCAAAGCTGCAGTAGCTGCAGAATGGGGGAAAAGGGGAGGAAGGGGGTAATGGGGAGGGTGGGGAGAACGCTACCAAATTCACAGCAGATGCCTTTCCAGGTAGCTTTCAGTAGAAATGCAGGATTCCTCGATGGGACAGAGGCTTCCATGGGAGGTGATAGCAGAGATTTTGACCTTAATTGTTGTTTCTGAGCTTCCTGCTGAGGCGCCTTTTGTTCTCTTTCTGTGGCTGTTTCTGAGACTCAAGATAGGTAGAGCAGGTCACTGCCTTCTCTACGCTCCACATGGCTTCCATGACAGTTATTTCCTCCTAAGTCATACTATTCACTTAAATTGTCCCTTCTGGATGTAATTAAAATACGTTGGAGAACTTTTAAAAGATGTGGTGTGGGGGTAGCGGGCTGCTGTTGCTGTTGGACAGATGCCAGTATCTGCAGCTCCAGGGGTGCAGGTGGGCTTAGTGGCCATGGTGTTGGAGGGGGAGGGGGAATGTGGATGTCAAAGAAGAGCTTTGTTCTGGTGAAGTGGCGTTGATTACAGCTGCAGCAGCTTTATGATGCCCTGCTAATTGGCCAAAGAAATCTCTAACTAGTCTCCCTGTTGTAAGGGAAGATGTAGCAATTTTGTCTCTTTTCAGTATTCCTAAGGTTGGAAGAGACCTCAAAGATCACCGAGTCCAACCTGTCACCACAGACCTCATGACTAGAGTAGAGAGGACACTACTGCCCACTGCAGGCTTGAACTCACGACCTTTCCCTTAAGGGTCTGATGCGCTACCAACTGAGTCACCTGAGGGGGTTTTTGTTGCTGCCATCTCTCCCCGCTCCAGTATCTTTTCATTGTACATTATCTTTTATTTCCAAGATATGAGTAACGACTCCCAGCATTAATTTAGCTTCTTTTATTATTTGATTACCCACTACGTGGTCGTCAAAAAGAGGCACCAACCCCAGATTCCCTGTACCCCCCTCAGATGGCTCAGTTGGTAGCGCATGAGACCCTTAATGGGAAGGCTGTGAGTTCAAGCCTGCAGTGGGTAGTAGTGTCGTCCCTACTCTAGTCATGAGGTCTGTGGTGACAGGTTGGACTTGATGATCTTTGAGGTCTCTTCCAACCTTAGGAATACTGAATACTGATTGCTCTGCTCTGTCCTGCAGAGTTCGGGCACCAATCCTTTATCTCTTGTACTTCCTGTGCTTTTTTTTTCTTCTTTATTCTTCTCTTCTTTCTTCTTCTTTGGCATCTCTTGTGCCTTTATCTCTGGTGTATCTCACCTTTATCTCCAGTGTATTTCATACCTTTATTTCTGGTGTATTTTACACCTTTATATCTTGCCTTTATCTCTGGCATATATCGTGCCTTTCATCTCTGGAGTATTTCATGCCCTTTTTAATGCAAATCAGAGAATGACACCAGCATAAAAGTCAATAGATTAATCACACAGAGACTAATCTAAAGGCTACTATTTGTGATGCTGATGAGCATGACCCTCTGTGCAGTCCTTGGAAGTGAAATTTCATGTTGGTGGTAGGAATGGGAGTTGTGATGAGTAGTTGCTCAAGGTGCATGTTTGGGAGTCATCATTTAGTGTTATATAGATGTTCAAATCACCTTCAGCAAAGCTTCCAGGACAAGATGCAAGTACGCGAAGATGTTTATTACATTATACAGCAAAGTAATATAGTCTATCAGAAGGCACATATGTCACATCTTAATTGGTTATTTTCTACTGGCATGCATGTAACTAAGGCATACAATAGGTCAAAATAACAGAACAATATTTTAACACATCCAACCAAATTCTGCCTAATTTCTCTTTTTCAGTTACAAGATGTTTACATTCTTTTCAGAGTCAAAGACAAAACATAGCTTTCTTTAATTCAGACAAAGACAGATCTTCCCTGTAGCCTTCCAAATTTATCTGATAACAACCTCTTCCTACACACTACTCTTTCAGCAATGACATTTTTCCTAATATTCAGTCTAAACCTTTCCTGGCACAATTTAAGCCAATTCCATCTCATCCTGTTGCTAGTCTGTTGGGAAAAGAGAACAACTCTGGCCTCATTACAACCTCCTTTCAGGTAGCTGTACAGAGCAATGCAATTTCTCCTCAGCCTTCTCTCCTTCAGACTAAACAACCCTAGTTTCCTCAGCTGCTCCTCTTATGACATGCCCTCCGAGTCCATTAGCAAATTGGTTGCTCGTCTCTGGACATGCTCCAGGACCTGGTTAAGTGTTGAGCTGAATTTGCTGATGATGCTGTGTCATGTCACATGCAAAATGGAAGTGCTGACTGGAGCAAAGTGTTATGGATCTTAAAGTTCAGATGGGAACATGAGCAGTTTCCTATTCCTGTTTCCAGGTTTGGGGTTGCTGGGCTCTTCTGCTGGGATAGCAGCAGGAGGGGTAGAGGTGAGGGGTTAGCTCACTAGTTTCTGCTGCTGCTTTCTTCATTTTGTTGCATACTTTATGCAAATAGGTTAAGGTAATTGTGCATTGTATTATCTAATTTTTCTCATTAAAGCTCTTTATCTCAATTCTTTATCTCATCCCAGAGTATTTTTTGTGTTATTTTTGTGTTGGAGCAAGAAAGACAATTAACCCATTACATTTTTGGCAGACCAGCTCAGCTGGAAGCAAATGGAAGGTATATTTACAAGCAAAACTATAATCAACACCAAAATGCAATGGATATGTGCAAAATATACAGTATTTACATTATTTATAGATATTTACAATTAACAAACAACACGAGAACCCCCCTGGTCAAAGACCAGTGAAGTTGTCCCTCTGCCCCCTCATTCCTGTCCAAAAGGGAGAAAAGAGCAGAGAGAAAGTAGTGGTTAGACTTCACCAAAACTATGCAGCCAAGGCCAAGCAGAAGCAGATTAGTCTCCCTTCAGAGCATGAAGCAAGCAGAGAAGAGATCAGAAGAGGAAAGATTGCTTTGGTACAGCCAATCTTATATCAGATATTTCTCCAAAGAAATTGTTTGGAATTATCTTTGGTTTTCCTTTTTACACCCAATAGTGATTTATTACAGTAATAAATTTTAAAGGCATAGACTAAAACTACCACATCTGCCTCAACTAAGACTGTTGATTTTGGCAGAAGACTAAAGGGTTGAGATAACTAGAAGCATGATAATGAGAAGCCTCGATAATCAAGACTTATGAAGAAAGTTGTGAGGTTTTGTTTGTTGAAGTTTTTTTTTTTTGTTTGTTTTTCGGTCTATGGTGTGTTCACAATGCACATATATTTGCTCTCTGTGGGCATCTGGGGCTGTTATGCTCGGGTCCTACATAGCCTGGAGAAGAGGAGGCTCAGGGGTGACCTCATTGCCCTCTACAACTACCTGAAAGGTGGTTGTAGCCGGGAAGGGGTTGGTCTCTTCTCCCAGGCAACCAGCACCAGAACAAGGGGACACAGTCTCAAGCTGTACCAGGGGAGGTTTAGATTCAAGGTGAGGAGAAAGTTCTTCTCCGAGTGAGTTGTTCGTCATTGGAATGGACTGCCCAGGGAGGTGGTGGAGTCATCATCCCTGGAGGCTTTCAAGAGGAGATTGGACGTGGCACTTGGTCTCATGGTCTAGTCATGAGGTCTTGATAGGTTGGACTCGATGATCCTCAAGGTCTCTTCCAACCTTAGTTATACTCTGATACTGTGATACTGTGATACTATCATTCCAGGGGAACGGCTTAGACCTGTGTTGTTGCTGTGGTGTTTACTGGTGATCCAGGTTGTTCTGGTGTCATCCAGAGTACTACAGGACTTTCCCAAGAATGTTACTAAGAGATCTGCCCTGATGCTGGGTATTTATGAGAGGCAATGTGTGTGGGAGTGTATGGGTAAATTGTTAGACCAGTGTTCACTTCTGGTGGTCTGGAATTTCACCCCTGAGCAAGTGCAAAATCCTGACATGCTGGTGAAATGTTTGGAAAAAGTCTGATGTGAGTCTGGAAGTGCCTGAGAGAAATTGCTGCTCTGTGTGTGTGCCTTTTGAGCCCTTCTCATCACTGTTCAGAGTATTCAGGACAAGGAAACCTCTTCACCACAGAGTCTGCCCCAAGTCTCTCTGGCAATCAAAACTTAAGGCAGTGCTCTGCCACTCCACCAATGAAATTAGTTTAGACCTGTCATTTGTTTATAAAACATTCTGTCACAGTGTCCCTCTGTTAAAGGCACAGCCTCAAATGGTCACAGATGTTATTAGGAAAAGTAGAGTGTGTTTTTGAACAGTGCACATTGTGTCTAATGAAGACCAATATCTATACAGAACTGAGCCAGTACATCACCAAACAAAATACAAAATGGGAAGGAGCTAGAAGATTATTTTATTGCATATCTTCTTCAACCTTCTATAAAGACCTTTAAATATGATGAAGGTAGTGCGGCAGCGTTCACCATCATGTCCCCGCCTAGACATGAGATTGTAGAAGAATGGGTAAAGGAAAAAGGCCTGCAGGACTGTCTGGCCTTCTGATAAGGATAAGGAATGCCTGCAGGACTGTCTGGTCCTCTGATAAGATAAGGAATGCCACAGAACACAATGGATTTAGCTGAATCATCAAGAAGTGTCGCAAGGGCACTGTAATCGTGTAATCGTGAGGGCGTTAACAAGTAGGGGACTTGAAACAGGAGACATCTGTTGGCCTGTCCGGCAGGAAAGCAGGATGTTAAAACCGCAAGAGGTGGGGTTGACATGTAATCTGTAACCAATAATATGTTGCCAAGTGGGCATAATTATAGTAAACTGTATATAAGATGTGTCTGATGCTCAATAATGTTGTATTCGATTGATCACATTGATCGTATAGCGGCCCCTTCTTGTAACAGTGGCGCCCGAACGAGGGACCCCACAGAGTGGGTCCTGAACCCAAAAAGGAGGGTTTTGCAAATCTCCGAAAGGAGTCACGGTGAAGAAGGAAGCCGTGCCATTCCGAAGAGGACTATCAGGGTTCGAGAGCGCGAAAAACAAGAAGTATTCCGGTCCAGGATAGCAGTACTGGTGCTGTGTTTACCGACCCACAGAGAGGCGGAGGAAGCAGCAGAGACCGAAGACACCGTAAGCCGATACTGCTCTGAGTCTGTGCGCACAGGTATTAACGCATAATAGATAGTAATGGATAGGCAGGCGGCATATGATTTATTTAAGTGCTTTTTAGAAAAGCGAGGATGTAAGTTGGATTTTAAAAGGGAGTTAGTACCCATGTTAGAATATGCAGAGGAGGAATTTCCTCCGTCACCTCACTCTTCTGAGTTGCCGAAGGGTGAAGAAGTTGTGGAGACAAAGGAAGTAAAAAGGGAAGAGGTTAATGATGATTTAGGACAAAGAAACAGAGATTATTGGAGAAGGGTTGCAGGGCATTTACACGAGGAGGGAGATGAAGAAGGAGAATGGTGTAAGTTAGGAGATAAGCTTTTTGACAAACTGTGGGACTGGGTTACCATCAAGCTGCAAAAGCCATGGCGAGAATGCATGAACTGTGTTAAAACCTATGAACTGGAACAGCAAATGGCTGCTGCAGCTAGAGCAACTTTGTCAGGACGAGATGCAGCGCCAGGTGTATCTGAGTTGCAGCTGAAAGATGTGTTTGAGAACTAACGACCGATCGACTGGGGCTGCCCCTGATACATCTTGCGGCGACCACACCGCGTTTACCAACCCCCACCACTGCCGTTTGCACACAGCGGGGAAAAAGCTGAAAAAAAGGCAGCTCAGTGTGTTCGACCCCTTTTATCAATACCTTCCTTTGACATCGCCAGCGACGGCTCGGATTCAGAAGACAACACCGGCAGTGAGGAATTCAAACAGCACCGACTTTGCTTTATGGCCTCTCTTAGAAAAAATGGAGCGCTTGGAGGCTCGCAATTACGGCGTTCTTATGACCGCATCCCTCCCGCGAGCCCTGCCGGTCCCCGTGGATACCGACGGCTCCGACCAAAGCGGTACCAGCTGACGCACCACCGACACCGACAGTACCGACAGTAGCAGGGGCCCAGCAGCGGCCACGACGGCAGCAGAGCAGCAGTTACGGCAGCAGCCCCCACCCCTTTTCACCGCAGCGGCTTCAGCTGCACTACTCTGCTCTGATTTAAAGCAACAGTACTCATTGTCATTTCTGATTGTAATGTCTTTCAGAGATTTGTTATTTAGAGTTTTGTTAAGTTTTTCTAATAAGCATAATGAATAAGTAAGCATTTGGTATTTACAGGTACTTGGTAATAGTAATTGCAGTAAGGTGTAAGTACTTTGTAATGAGTTTATATTGTATGATTTTCTTTTGGTTCAAACCTTTTTAATTGTGTGCCTATAGGCATTTAAAAGGAGCTCCATGTAATATAGTTAAGGAATGTATAAACAGGTTTTAATTTTGGAAAGTGTTTTTTAGCTAATGTAACAATTTTATTTCTTTTTAGACACTGATTTGATGGATTAATTTTAACATAGTTTTTTAAGGTTTTAAGGATTTTTGGTATTAGCATAAGTTAAGGGTTTGTTGTAGGTATATTATGGAATGAGATTTTTGGTCTTATTTTGTATTTGTAATAGCTTTGAAGGGTTATATATATATAATGGTACCAATAAGAGATTAGTATTACTAGGATGAGCAAAAATGCTATTGGGCAAAGCAATCAAGTTCTTTTGCTCTTGCTGTTTGCCTGCAAGTTTTCTGTCTGTGAAGCTAGAGCCTGGCCAGATCTACCGTTACAGATTAAAGAAATCTTGCTATTATTAAACAATTTATGATTTTTGACCATACTAGAGAAAATAAAAATGTAACATATCCCTAAAGTAGATTGTAAAACAGTGTTAAGGATTGCATTTATGTTTTAATCTTTGCAATGTGTTCAGGCATAATCAAGTATTTTTTGTTAATAAGAGAAGTGAAATGCAAAGATCAAAACTATTAAGATCTAAATTTCCTTTTTACAATGTCTGTTATCTTTGACCATGTATTATGTCAGCCCTGCGCATGCACCATAACCCTCTATGGTTCAACCATGATGCTGTGACGCATGTTGAAATCAAGGCCATAACTAGCAAAAGGGTTTATGTCCTATACGATTGTTTTAATTGTGTTGTATGAATCTGTTAGATCACTTAGTCTCAATGCATGAGCATGTTCAAGAACTGGAATAGAGAGTAACATATTTACAGATTGATAATAATGATTAGTTTAAAGAATTGTTTAACGCTTAGGGCTGTATATCATAATTGCTTAATGATTGTATGATTAGAGAAAATGTTTATATGGATTTAAATGTTAACTCATCAGTTTGTTGTAATTTTAAATAGTTATAGGAAAAGTCAAAATCAATTATAGCACAAAATACATTTTAATGTTAGGTTATAAAAACAAAAGAGGGGAATTCAGGTATTATGTTAAAAGAAAGAATATTTAAAACATATTATGTTCTCAAATTTTCATTTTAAATGTGATTTAACAAAATTTAGAGAGGATGTAAGAATTATGGAAGTTTTAGCTAGGAGAAATTTGAAATAAAAAGAAACAGCATTAGGGCAATGGTGAGCATCAATAGGACCTAGTACCTTTCCTTAGCAGAAACAAAACACCTTATGGGGGCCTTGAGTCAAGCTTTAAAGAAAACGGGGGAAAGGGGTCAGGAGAGTGTACAGACCCGAATATTGGAATGGGTCTTTCCATCCTTACAACCACAACATACCATTTTTTAAACAATTTTTTGCACTTGCTGATTTAATTAAGCTTTGCCGCTTATGGTTGTATCAGCTTACAGGTCTGCCTCCAGCAATAATATATCTCCCCATGCAGCAATTGTGGATTGGTATACCAAAATATAAGGAGTAATCAATTGTGGGTGCTCTGATGGTATTTACAGATGCAGGGAAGCGTTCCTGAAAAGCTGCAGTGACTTGGCAAGATAAGAGTATTAACCAGTGGAGACATCACAGTATCACAGTATCACAGTATCACTTAGGTTGGAAAGGACCTCGGGGATCATCGAATCCAACCTATCAACACAGATCCCATGCCTAGACCATGGCACCAAGTGCCACGTCCAATCTCCCCTTGAACGCCTCCAGGGTTGATGACTCAATCACCTCCCTGGGCAACCCGTTCCAATGACGAATGACTCGCTCGGTGAAGAACTTCTTCCTCACCTCGAGTCTGAACCTCCCCTGGCGCAGCTTGAGACTGTGTCCCCTCGATCTGGTGCTGGTTGCCTGGGAGAAGAGGCCAACCCCCTCCTGGCTACAACCACCCTTCAGTAGTTGTAGAGGGCAATGAGGTCACCCCTGAGCTTCCTCTTCTCCAGGCTAAACAATCCCAGCTCCCTCAGCCTCTCCTCACAGGGCTTGTGTTCAAGGCCTCTCACCAGCCTTGTTGCCCTTCTCTGGACACGCTCAAGTATTTCGATGTCCTTCTTAAACTGAGGGGCCCAGAACTGGACACAGTACTCAAGGTGCGGCCTAACCAAAGCAGAGTACAGGGGCACTATGACCTCCCTGCTCCTGCTGGCCACACTATTCCTAATGCAGGCCAGGATGCCATTGGCCCTCCTGGCCACCTGGGCACACTTCTGGCTCATATTCAGGTGGCTGTCAATCAGCACACCCAGGTCCCTCTCTGTTTGGGAGCTCTCCAGCCACTCCGACCCCAGCCTATAGCTCTGCATGGGATTGCCATAGCCAAAGTGCAGCACTCGGCACTTGGACTTCTTGAATGACATTCCATTGGACTCTGCCCATCTGTCCAGTCGGTCAAGGTCCCTCTGCAGAGCCTTTCTACCCTCTAACTGACTAACATCTGCCCCTAACTTTGTGTCATCTACAAACTTGCTGATGACTGACTCTACCCCTTCATCCAGATCATCAATGAATATGTTGAAGAGGACAGGGCCCAGCACTGATCCCTGGGGGACACCACTGGTGACTGGCCTCCAGCTGGATGTGGCACCGTTCACTACCACTCTCTGGGCCCGGCCCTCCAGCCAGTTCCTAACCCAGCACAGAGTGTAATGGTCCAATCCACGGGCTGACAGCTTAGTCAGCAGTTTGCTGTGGGGGACGGTGTCAAAGGCCTTGCTGAAGTCTAGGTAGACCACATCCACAGGCCTCCCCACATCCACCAGACGGGTCACCTGATCATAGAAAGAGATCAGGTTGGAGAGGCAGGATCTGCCCTTCCTGAATCCATGTTGGCTGGACCTGAGCCCTTGGCCATCCTTCAGGTGCGCAGTTATTGCCGCCAGGATAATCTGCTCCATCACTTTCCCTGGTACTGAGGTCAGGCTGACCGGTCTGTAGTTTCCAGGTTCCTCCATCCGACCCTTCTTGTGGATGGGGACCACGTTGGCCAGTTTCCAGTCATCTGGGACCTCACCTGTGAGCCAGGACTGGAGGAAAATGACATGTGATGTTAGAGACAGAACCACAGGACTCACTTCAAACTTTGGAATTGTTGGCAGTGTTGCGGGCCTTACAGCATTGGATGAGCCAACCTCTTAATATAGTGTCAGATTCCATGTATGTTACGGGGGTTGTACAATGGATAGAGGATGCCCTGATTAAAGATGTAACAAATAAGAGATTATATGAGTTGATGTTGAGGTTACAACAAGCTATAAGATGTAGGTCAGCATCATATTGTATTTTACATATTAGAAGTCGTAAGTTTGATGTTGGCCTGGGAGAAGGAAACGCTCAAGCAGATAAGTTGGTATCCTTATCTGTACCAGTCTCAGCCTCAGTAAAGTCCCGAGAAGCACATATGACCTTTCATCAAAATGCAAAAGGATTGGCCAAGGAAGTTGGTTTAGTTGGTTAGCGCCATTGGCCACAGAAGCATTGCACTTTTTGTTTATTGTTATTATTATTATTATAGCTGCACGAATAATATTTAGATGTGTAACGAAACAGTTTAATCATTTTACTGAATCTTTTGTAGTTATTAAAGAAAATGGGGGAATTGTAGAAGAATGCGCAAAAGAAAAAGGCCTGCAGGTCTGTCTGGCCTTCTGATAAGGATAAGGAATGCCTGCAGGACTGTCTGGTCCTCTGATAAGATAAGGAATGCCACAGAACACAATGGATTTAGCTGAATCATCAAGAAGTGTCGCAAGGGCACTGTAATCGCGTAATCATGAGGGTCGTAAACAAGTAGGGGACTTGAAACAGGAGACATCTGTTGGCCCATCCAGCAGGAAAGCAGGATGTTAAAACCGCAAGAGGTGGGGTTGACATGTAATCTGTAACCAATAATATGTTGCCAAGTGGGCATAATTATAGTAAACTGTATATAAGATGTGTCTGATGCTCAATAATGTTGTATTCGATTGATCACATTGATCATATAGCGGCCCCTTCTTGTAACATGAGATGACTAGTAATCAGAAACCAACTTCATAGTCAAAATTCAAATGTACTATGGCGTAAAAAGGTAAAATCTGCTCAAGAATCAGCACATAACCAGCCTTAACTGAAGTGCCAATCTCTGACTATCATATTTACCTGGTCCTACAAACTCTCTACAAAGAAAGGGAGTTTTTGGCTTACAGACATGAAAAGTAGTTTCTAACTAAAAATTCAAGTTGTATGTAATTTTGAAAAGTCTTATGCTAAAAAAAGCAGTGAGAAAATGGGCAAATAAGTAAACCAAAACCAGGTTGGAAGAGACCTTCAAGATCATCGCATCCAGCCCATCAACCAATCCAACCCACCTAAACAAGTAAACCATGGCACCAAGCAGCCCATTGAGTCTCCTCCTGAACACCTCCAATGATGGTGACTCCACCACCTCCTTGGACAGCCCATTCCATAGCGCAATCACTCTCTCTGTATAGAACTTCTTCCTAATATCCAACCTAAACTTCCCTGACGCAGCCTGAGACTGTGTCCTCTTGTTCTGATACTGGGTGGCTGGGAGAAGAGACCAAGATCTGCCTGTCTACAACCTCCCTTCAGGTAGCTGTAGAGAGCAATGAGGTCACCCCTGAGTCTCCTCCACTCCAGGCTAAGCAACCCCAGCTCCCTCAGTCCCTCCTCATAGGGCTTGTGTTCCAAACCCCTCACCAGCTTCGTTGCCCTTCTCTGGACTCATTGCAGCAAGTCAACATCCTTCCTAATCTGAGGGGCCCAGAACTGGACACAATACTCAAGGTGTGGCCTAACCAGTGCAGTGTACAGGGGGAGAATCACCTCTGTGCTCCTGCTGGCCATACTGTTCTTGATGCAGGCCAGGATGCCATTGGCTCTCTTGGCTGCCTAGGCACACTGCAGGCTCATGTTCAGCCTACCATAGACCAGTACCCCCAGGTCCCTCTCCACCTGGCTGCTCTCCAGCCACTCTGACCCTAGCCTGTAGCACTGCATGGGGTTGTTGTGACCAATGTGCAGATTCCGGCACTTGGATGTGTTAAATCTCATGCCATTGGATTCTGCCCATCTGTCCAGCCTGTCGAGGTCCCTCTGCAGAGTCTCTCTACCCTCCAGCAGATCAACTCCAGCCCCCAGCTTGATGTCATCAGCAAATTTACTGATGAGCGACTCAATGCCCTCATCCAGATCGTCAATAAAGATGTTTAAATAGCCTGGGGCCCAGCATTGATCCTTGGGGCACACCACTAGTGACTGGTCGCCAGCTGGATGTGGCACCATTCACTCTGGGCTCGGCCCTCCAGCCAGTTCCTAACCCAACGTAGTGTGCTACCATCCAAGCCATGGTCTGACAGATTGGCCAGAAGTTTGCTATGGGGGACGGTGTCAAAGGCCTTGCTGAGGTCCAGGTAGACTACATCCGCAGGCCTCCCCACATCCACCAGGGGGGTCACCTGATCATAGAAGGAGATCAGGCTAGTCAGGCAGGACTTGCCCTTCCTAAATCCATGCTGGCTGGGACTGAGCCCTTGGCCTTCATGTAAGTGCTGTCTGATTGCACTCAACATGACCTGTTCCATGATCTTGCCTGGCACTGAGGTCAGGCTGACAGGCCTATAATTCCCTGGCTCATCCAACAGGCCCTTCTTATGGATGGGCACCACGTTGGCCAGCTTCCAGTCTTCTGGGACCTCTGCAGTGAACCAGGACTGATGAAAAATGATGGAAAGTGGCTTGGCCAGCTCATCTGCCAGCTCCCTCAGTACCCCAGGATGGATCCCATCTGGTCCCATAGACTTGTGGAGATCCAAGCAGCTGAGGACAGCTCCAACTACCTGCTCATGGAACACAGGGAAACTGTGCAGCTCCCTGGCTCCTTCTGCCAGCTCTGCAGGCCAGCTGTCTGGAAGATGTTCTGTCCTGCCAGTAAAAATTGAGGCAAAGAAGGTGTTAAGTACCTCTGCCTTTTCCTCATGCTTTTATAGATCATTTCCCTCCATGTCCACCAAGGAGTGGAGGTTGTCCTTGTCCTTTCTCTTGCTATTAATGTATTTATAGAAGGACTTTTTGTTGTCCTTCACAGCAGAGGCCAGACTAAGCTCCAAATGTGCTTTTACCTCTCTAATTTTCTTCCTACATGATTTGGCAACATCCTTAAACCTTCCGTGGGTTGCCTCACCTTTCTTCCAAAGGTGATGCACCCTCTTTTTTTCCCTTAGTTCTATTAAAAATTCATTACCCATCCAGGCTGGCAGTCTGCCCCAGCGGCTCAGCTTCTGGCACATTGGCACAGCCTGTTCCTGCACCTTCAAGAGTTCTTCCTTGAAGCAGGTCCAGCTCTCCTGGACCCCTTTATTTTTAAGGGCTTTATCCCATGGAATCCTCTGAATTAGTTCCTTGAGTAACCTGAAGTCTGCTCTCCGGAAGTCCAGAGTGGAGGTTTTCCTGCTGCCCCTCTTAGCTTGACCAAAATCCGAAAATTCAATTATCTCATGGTTACTGGCCCCTAAACACCCTCCGACCACTACATCACCAACCAGCCCTTCCTTATTGGTGAAGACGAGGTCAAGCATAGCCTTACCCATGGTAGGCTTGTGCAGCACCTGGGATAAGAAGTTGTCCTCCATGCACTCTAAGAACCTCCTAGACTGTCTCCTCTCTGCTGTGTTGAGATCCCAGCAGATGTCAGGCAGGTTGAAGTCACCCATGAGAACAAGGTCAGGCGATCTTTTGACAGCCTGAAGCTGCCTATAAAATGCTTCATCAACATCTTCCTCCTGGTTGGGTGGTCTGTAACAGACTCCAACCAGGATGTCAGCCCTGCTGGTCTTGCCTCTAATTCTTACCCACAAGCACTCAACCCAATCGTCCCTAATCTTCATCTCAATGGCATCTAGTGCCTCCCTGATGTGCGGCGTCGCGTGGGAGCACAAGAGAATATGAGAGAATATGGGCTTCCTGCTGAACGGAACCCCCACAAGCCGTGGCTATGGCTTTTAAAATCTGCCGCCGATGACGCTGAGATCACGAGCCTCAGGCACATAAAAGGACGGTTCCTACAAGCCTTGCATCCTCACACTGCTTGCAGAAATCTCTGCGGTGCCTGTGGTTCCCATAGCCTGAGAAGTAGAGCAGCGGATGGCCACTGGAGGTTGTTGTGTAGCACAATGTAATATTGTGTAAACTAAATGTGTCATTTTGTGCGTAGGTCTGCATCAAAGTTGACGTTGCTTCTTCAATTATATCACAAATAATATCATGCTGATTTAACATGTGTCTTCTTACATGTAGATTTTGTTATCTCTTTACCTAAAAGGGTGACAGCCCAAACCACTATCTTTATCCCATTGTTCTGCAGATTTTTATTTTGTCCAAAACCAAGTTCTAAGGTACTTCCTGATATTCTGTGAAATTTATATCCTTCCCAGCCATTGCTCAGTAAGAATTAGTCACTAAAAAAAAAAACAAACAAAAACCTCCATATTATTTGTTATTCTTTTGTATGTTATATATTATTCTTTTTCTAAATTATTTCAGAATAAGACCTGTGACTAAAAGGTTATTGGTTACTTGTAACATTTATTTGTTGGTGATGGAGTTGCCTTTTTTGTTTATGCATTAGTTTCTTATTTATTTATAAAAAGAAATAAGTTTATCCCTGTGTCCTTATACTTTACAATTGTTTTGATAGCTTGGGATTCACATTGAAATGTATACAGTCTAAGAAGCCCCAAAATGTAGTGATAAATAGATTAAAATTATTCATGCTTTTCTGCTGCTACAGATTCCAAAATTATATGAAGCTCAGGATTTCTGTACATAAAAGTTTCCCCAGTGTGCAGACATTTTCTGCCAAATGTTGTTCCATACTTGTCATATACCTATCCTTACAAGAGACAAGCAAGACAGAGGCATTCCCTAAACCTATTCTGGAGTGTTGAATCCTCTGTAGTTTCAATTTAGCTCACATCATCTGTTGTCATATGGTAGGTATCTTGTTTCTGATGGGGGACATCGGGAATATGGTTGTGTTGGGAGAAAAAACAAATTAAACTCTGTGTCCTCACCTATTATCTTTGGGCAGATTTCAAGATTCAGAGAGTTTTTCTCAACTATGAGCACACCTAAGTACACGTGAGTATTTAACACCATGTGATCATGTTTATATACTGAGGCAGACAGGTCTATCAAGCTCTGAAAAAAGGGAATCATATAATGAAAAAAAAATGTTTTCTGCATAGATACACCTACCACATGAATAACATAATGGCACATTGTTTTTCTGGTTTGTTTTTCTTTTTCCTTCTTCTTTTTTTCTTTCTCCCTTGGCAGCTATTGCCCATAATGTGTGTTCTAGTTTCTTTCTTGCTAGTGCAAAATGCATTTTCCCCTCTTATAACAAAATAGAAAAATTAATTTCTTTTGCTTCAGATCTCCAGCAGCTCTTGATTATTTAACATTTAATCCATAATATTTATGAAAATAGATATATATAAATATAGATATATGAAATATATATGAAAATACTATATTTTCAATTACAATAGGAAAAAAGTCATCTATTTTCAATACTATTGACTGACAAATTTAAAACTACACCAGAGTTGCCTGGGATGAAATATCTGCAGTGGTTCAGGCCATTCAGGTTTATTCCATGAGAAAGTCAGCCACTCTGTGCGATGAATGATAATTCATTTTTTTTTCTTTTTCCTTCCACATGTGCAGCAGATTGTAATTTAGATAGAGCAAGATTCCTGTGTTGAAGGGGTACTTCTGCTCCAGGAGGTGAAGGTGTATCACAGCTGTGCTCCTTTGTCTTTTGTTTAAAGAACATGGTAGACAAGAATACACAATGGAGAAAAAAAACAAACAAACCAACCCTAACACATTTTCTCAGTTTACTGGTGTTAAGTTTGATAATGATCTCACATCACTGAAGCATGCTGTGCAGCTGTCTTGAGTGTTATCAGTGATAGGAAAACCAGGAATGTCAGTGAGAAATAATTTAACTGTAACATCAATATCTCTTTCCAGGACAGCTAGAAGAGCTCTTGGAAAGATTAATTCAGCTCTTCAGCTGTAAAACTTCTTCATTTGAACTGCTTCAGTTGCTACAGATGAAGGAAGGCAAGTTCAAGTTTGTTTGCATCTACCTCCACAGAAATGGTCTTAAAAATCTCTTTCAGGGAATAGCCAATTAAGAACATTTTATATATCTTCCAAAATTTTATTTGCTAAACACTGGTTCTCAGAGACTTATTCTTCATCAGGATTTTGGTATAGTATCATAATATCAGTCAGGGTTGGAAGGGACCACAAGGATTATCTAGTTCCAACCCCCTGCCATGGGCAAGGACACCCCACATTAGATCAGGCGGACCAGAGCCTCATCCAGCCTGGTCTTCAACACCTCCAGGGATGGCACCCCAACCACCTCCCTGGACAACCCATTCCAGGGCTTCACCATTCTCATGGTGAAGAACTTCCCCCTCATGTCCAGCCTGAATCTCCTGTTGTGGTCTATAAAAAGATATATTAATGTTCAATAAGTGGAAAAAAGAATTAAAAAATATTAATAATTTTATTAATCATAAAAATCCCACAAAAAGCCACTAATCAAAACGTATTTACAGATTTGAGGGGTTTGGTTGTGGAACAGATACCTCACCAGCAGGAACAAGTAACAATTTAAAAAATATGTACAAAAAATCTAGAAACAACAAACAGCACTTTAAACTGTAAAGAAAAGCAACCTCGGCAATGAAGCCGGCGATTGCCTACAATGGGGCAGGGGGGAACTCGAGAATTCCCTAAGGCAACAGACCTTCAATAGATGCTTATAACAATCAGATATTGTAATTACTCACTGATCCTGATACCTCGTGGTACACGTTAAGATCTAGACAAATCAAAATGACGCCGACCACGTGGAAGCTGCAGGAGCATGTGGTGAAGGCACATTATGCCCCAATACTGAATCTTGTCCCAGCATGTGGGCAAGTTCCCCCTCCCTCCAGGAGGAAGACAAAAGCCAAGGCATTAGCCAGGCTTGCACGCACCCAGCACATGCAGTGCTCGTGCTGACACCAACTATGGGCATAATTCTAGCTTCACGCTTTCTATAGGCTGAAGCCAGTTGCTTATGAGAGTGCCCATTGGTCAAGCCCAGCCTCGAGGAATCTATAAGTATTACCCCAGTTGGTGAACACGTTGCCCCCTCATTTACTTTGTCTCTGTCCTTGCTCGAGAGAGTAACTCTCGAGCTGCAGCCTTTGCCATTGAGCTTATTGTTATTAGCTTCTGTTATACATGCATGCATACTGGAAGCCTCTGCATCGTTAAGAAGCCCAGAGGGAGGACCTTCGCTGAGCCTGAGGAGCTCAGCATTGCTACAACCAGTCGTGCCGATCGGAAGAGCCCATCGTGCCACCGGAGGACTGGACCAACCCCCGTGGGTAAGATCTGCCCAGTTGCCGGGGAGAAGGGACTTGATTAATACCGAGTCCGTGTATGCCTAACCCCGCCGTGCGGGAGAGGAGCCGCCGAGTGCCGCTCTGAGGAGCCCTGTGAATTCCAGGGAAAACCAGAGCATTGTTCGTGCTTGTATTGCACCGGACCTGGGACCACTGCGAGAGTCCTGTTGCTCCTTTAAACTCATTAAAGAGAATCCGCCGCTTAACGCAGCCACATTCTCTCCCCGAGGCTGTTTGCATCAGCCCCGAGGAACGCCGTGGTTGGGCCGACCCCCGTAGCTTCGCCTGCTTCCGTCGTTCGAGCCCGCCTACCGGCCACCGTCGTCCCGCCCTGCCGTGCGAGCCGACTTTATAGGGCCGACCCCACGGACCGACCCTGTCCAGGACCGATCCCTGTTGCCTGAAGGGAACTGAATATCGTTCACGTGCTTTCCACCCACTAGCACTCAGTTCAAAGTATCCGCGTCCAGCAGAGTAAGCACTGACGCATAGACAGATTGTAATATTGCTGTGTATAGCCAGAAGCCGCCTGCATCCCGCCGAGTCTCCATCTAGTGGCCAAGCGGCGGAACTGCACCCTTCGTTATATAAATGCAGAAAGGGTTTATAGATAGTTCAATTACGTTATAATCATAACACTAAGCCAGTTGTGGAATGTATTTCACGAACGTGCACTAGAACATGTATATAAGTTGGTGATTCATTGGTTATTAATAGTTTGATAATTAATAAAAATTATATTTTCATAATTCATATTTCATATTCATAAATTTAATAACCTCTTCACCACAGAGCACCATTTCACTTTCTGTTGGTGTCTGCACATTATTACTGAAGCAGGACTGGTTCCCAAAGGATTTGTAGCTGAAAGCTTTGTAAAGAGGAGGTTTCTCGGCTGTAATCCTTTTGTAGCAGTGCTTGCTCATTTCTCCAGTCAAAGGAAACTGTCCTGGGGACTCAGCTCCTCTGGGGTTTTGCCTCTCAGCCCAGCAAGACACGTGTCTGTCCTCTGGGCTTTACAATGCTGAAAACAGTGAGGGGTCTCTGCTGTCTTGTCTGGGTAAACTGAAACACAGTTCAGCTTCCAACCGAAGCTTGTGGTTCCTGCTAGAGCATGGACAATTGCAAGACGACACTCTGGCTCTTTGGGCTGATACTTAGAGATTTCCCGAGGCAATAATGGCCAGTACCAACACAGATCTAGGGATAAAACCCTGGTATTGCAACCTACAGAAAGCCTTCTTTCCAAACATGGCCAAAAGCATGCCCACCTGACTCATTCTGGCTCTGAAACATTTACAGGCAAGCCTAAAGAACCAGATCTACTAACTTCTGCCTCATTCTCTGATTCAGAGTAATTTTGAAGCTTTTTTGTCCATTCAGGATATCTCCCCTCCTCCAGCTTCATTCCATTCCCCCTAGTCCTATCACTACCTGAGATCTTAAGAAGTCCCTCCCCAGCCTTCTTGTAGGCACCTTCAGATACTGGAAGGCCACAATAAGGTCACCTTGGACCCTTCTCTTTTGCAGACTGAACAGCCCCAACTCCTTGTCATAGGGTTGGAAGGGTAAGGCCAAAAAGCCTCCTCCCTCCCCCCTGTAAAGTAAAGGGAAGGAAAAATTGAAGGGAAAGGAAAAAAAAACCTCACAGCTGAATTAGCAAAGCAATGGGAGCTGTATATTTACAAAGCAATATAGGAATATGCAGGGAAATACATACAAATTTACAATATTTACAATATATACGAAGATATACAACAGAGTAGCACAGAAATGAGAGTTCCCCCCGCTCTGCTGAGGGGGTTCCCCACCTCCGCTCTCCCGTCTCTCCCCCTTCCCCAGAGCGGGTTAGAAAGAGAAAGAAAAGAGAGAGAAAGAGGAAAAAAAAGTTAGGAGCAGTTATTGTGTTAATTGGAAAGCAGTTAATACAGGCCTTTGCAGTTTATCAGTTTCAAGGCCAAAGCCTTGGCCGAAAGCCCAGAACAGAGAGCTGCTGCTCGGCAGAGGAGTGGAAGAAAGACTAAAGGTAAAAGTGCTGGAGTGCCCAGGATACCCTCCTGCACTCCCAGTTCAGAAGGTGCTTCCTCCCACTCTACCAATGAAATTAGTTTAGATGCTCCTTTTCATTTACCAACTTCCGTCCACCATATTCCCTTTCTTAAGGGGACAGTCTCAAACGGTCACACTCCTTCAGTCTGTCCTCATGGGAGAGGTGCTCCAGCCCTCTGATCATCCTCATGGCCCTTCTCTGGACACTTTCCAGCACATCCATATCCCTCTTGTAATAGCGGCTCCAGAACTGGATGCAGTACTCCAGGTGGGGTCTTACCAGAGCTGGGTAGAGAGGGAGAATCACCTCCCTTGCCTTGCTGGCCGCACTTCTCCTGATGCAGCGCAGGATCTGATTGGCTTTTGGGGCTGCAAATGGACATTGAGAGGTGACGTTGAGCTTCTTGTCCACCAGCACCCCCAAGTCTCTCTCCTCAGGGCTGCTTTCCAGACAGTCACTGCCCAGCCTGGATTTGTGCCTGGCATTGCCTTGACCCAGATGCAGGACTCTGCACTTGCTCTTGTTGAACCTCATAAGGTTAGCTTGTGCCCACCTCTCCAGCCTGTCAAGGTCCCTCTGGATGGCCTCCCTTCCCTCCAGTGTGTCTGCTGCACCACACAGCTTGGTGTCATCAGCAAACTTGCTGAGGGGGCACTCAATGCCACTGTCCATGTCACCCACAAAGATGTTGAACAAGACAGGTCCCAGGATTGATCCCTGAGGGACTCTGCTTGTCACTGGCCTCCACTGGGACATGGGCCCATTGACAGCCACTCTTTGGGTGCGGCCATCAAGCCAGTTCCTTATCCATCTAGTGGTCCACCCATCAAACCCATGTGTCACCAGTTTGGAGACCAGGATGTAGTGTGGGACAGTGTCAAAGGCTTTGCTGTGGTCCAGGTAAACGACATCAGTTGCTCTCCCCTCATCTATTAATTTTGTCACCTGCTCATAGAAGGCCACCACAGGATTTGCCCTTGGCGAAGCCATGCTGACTGTTCCCAATCACCTCTTCACTATTCTTCTGAGTCAGTAGTACCTCCAGCAGAATCTGCTCCATGATCTTTCCAGGCACAGAGGTGAGACTGACTGGCCTGTAGTTCCCTGGTTCCTCCTTCTTACCCTTTTTGAAAATGGGAGTAATGCTTCCCCTTTTCCAGTCAGTGGGGACTTCCCCAGACTGCCATGACTTTTGAAATATAATAGAGAGGGGTTTAGCAACCTCCTCTGCCAGTTCTCTCAGTACCCGTGGGTGTATCCCGTCTCTCTGGGAATCAAAACTTAAGACAGTACTCTGCCACTCCACCAATGAAATTAGTTTAGACCTGTCCATTGTTTATAAAACATTCAGCCATGGTGTCCCTTTCTTAAAGGCACAGTCTCAAACAGTCACACCTCTCTATGAAATGGGTCTGGTCTGCATATTGGGCCCTCTGCTCCCTTCAGTAGGGAGTCTCCTATAACAAGGACCCTACGAGGTTTCTTTTCTGGATTAGTTTTGATGGCTAGCCTGAGGCAATCTGTCATTGGTGCAGCTTCTGACCTTCTTGAGTCCTCATCCTTACTGATGACCTGTTCCTCCTGAAGACCCTCATACCTATTCTATAAGTGCACTGTAGGCAGCACGCTGCTCAAAGTAGCACACTTGCTCTGTTTGCATTTGTTCCGTCAGGCAGAGACCTGTTCCCATTGGCCCTGCTCATGCGGGTTACTACAGGGAGGCTGAGAGGCTTGCTGATGGGAGGGTATCAAACTCTCTGTTCCACAAAGAGTTACCCCCTGTTCTGATTTTGTAGAGGTTACATTATGGAAATAGCCAATTTTCCTTTCACTGTCTCTTATAGCTCTTAGCCTTTCCACCTCTTCTTTGAGTTTGGCCACCATGCTCATCAGATCCCTGATCTGATCACACCTAACACAGGAGTTGTTCCTTCCATCCTCCATATCAACTTCCAGGTTCCAGCACTCACTACAGCCACCTATCTGAACATCTGCATGCTTGTGTGTGGTCTCTGTTTGGGTGCCCACTGTTCTTCTAGTAGCCATTGTTCTAGTAGTAATCTTCTTTCAGTAACCCCTCTCCACCTGGCATGGTTGGTTTTTTTTTTTGTTCCCTGTCAGTGAGAAGGCTGAGCTGAGCTCCTCGCCACTGCCTCCTCTCTCCTCAGCCACACATTGGATTCTGTTTGGTTGGAGCGTGGTTTCCATGGTAACCCCTCCCCCTGCTACATAGCTGCTCTCTAGCACATAGGCAACCCGAGCCCACTCCCATATTGAACATATTCAATATATTAAGAATGGAAAACAAATGGGAAACTGTTTTAAATATGTATTTATATATATACATATGATATACACATGCAGAGTAATTGTTCTATTCACACACACACACAAAAGAGAATATATATTTATGATAATGTTAATATAACAATGGGTGCATAAATTAGATAATACTAAATTATAGTTAGTTTAACTGGAAATACTGTTATGTATTTCATGTCTTAAGTCAAAACAGAGGAAAGGATTGAAAAATCATAAGGAAAATTATGATCAGCACTTTCTTGAAAGACAAGATGGCACAAGTCATCTATGAGTGTGACCGTTTTAGGCTATACCTTTAAGAAAGGGACGGTTACTGGAACACTCTGGCTGAATGTTTTGGTGAAATAATGAAAACAAGATATTCCAAATGAATTTCGTTGATAGATTGGTAGAATGCAACTTTTAATTCAGTTTGAATCTCAGTTCAGTCTTCCTGTCTTTTTCAGCCTGTTTCTCTCTCTCTCTGAGCAACAGTTGTGCTGGACGGAGTTAACCTTGAACTAACAGATAAGAAACTAATTCTTGCATACACTTTGAGCTAACAGAATTTCCTCCTTAATAATTAATTTTTCTCTTTCTCTAACCCTTTTTGGGAAAAAAGGGAGGTAGGGCGAGGGGGGGGAGGGGGCACACCCTCCTGGCTGGAGGAGGGAGTTCTGTTCTGTATTATGTTCTTTGCTGTATATTTCTGTATATATTGTAAATACTGTATATTGTGTATATATCGTTATGCATTTCATCCTGCTTGTAAATATAGCTTATATTCATTTCTGCTTCTCCGACCAAGTTAGCCGTGGTTTCTTTGTGTGTGTGGGAGAACTGAACTTTCTCTCACCACCACAATGAGATATTGGTGACTGTAAAATTAATCCTATTAGAAAGTTTGTAAAATATGAAAACTTGATGCTCACGCAGTACTGGGGGCTGGCAGGAAGGTGGGTTTGGGGGGAGGTAAGGGGGTGAGAGGGATGCTTTTTTCCTGTCTATTTTTCCAAGAAGTATCACTTTGGCTTTGTTTACTTTTTACTTATAATAACTTTTTGGCAATTAGTTTTCTGTAGTATTCTTGGAAAAATATAAGTTTTAACAGATTGACAGTTCATTTATGACAATGGCATAACAAGAACAAATCATAGTATGTCACAGTACTTAAGTACAAGACATTGTCAGCCTAAGTACAAGACTTTGTGCTCTATGTAGTGCTATGGGTAGACAGGAGGCCACTTTAGACAGTCCTGACAATCATTCCTGGATTAGTATTTCACACATTTCTGAAATCTTTATCAAAGCTGCTAACATGGGTTTCATGTGGCATTTTCTGGCAGTGCTTCTGTGTCACATCCTGAGCGATTAAATCAACTGATAGTGTTCACAGAGGGATGGAGATTATTGTTATTATCCTGGTGGAGCTTCTAGTCTTCTGTCAATGATAAGGTATATTCTCTGTATCCTTGAGCCCTGACCAGAATTGCATTTGCTATATCTTAGTAACAGTTTCTTGGCAATGTTTCATGCTGAACTTTAGCATGGACCCGTAAGTGCAATGCTGGTATGACAGTTCTAGAATTCAGAAATCTATATCTTCTGTTGTAGTCAAGATTTAATCCAATTTTACTTCAATATTTTCCAACTAAATACCAAAAATTATCACTGTACTACTCAGTGGCCAGGTGATTTACAGTGTGAGTCCTCCTTACATTTTGCTCAGAATATAGTATCTTCTGAATTTTCCATCAGTGCTACACTATATAGAGATTCTCTGGCTGTGACTTGAAATTGTCCTTTCAGGGAAACAAACTCATCAGTTTTCATGCTAAACACATTTCATGCCATCTAGGATGGGTGAGAGTCATTTAATCTAGATGAACTTCTCCTTCTCTTCCCCTCTCCAAGAATATAACCCTACAATGAGTATTTAGAATAGCAATCTAAACCAACATTCTGCTGTCTTTACCAGCTCAGTAAGAAGATGCCCAAGCTAGCTAAGTACAACCAGACTGATTTTCTCTGGTGAAACCACTACCATGAGTGAAAAAACCAGCATGAGTATTTCCTTGAAAGATATTAGCTGGGTTTCCCTTACTCTCCACTTCCTATTCTGTATTGACTTATGATCACTATAGTGACCCACAGTGCAAATCTGGCTGCAGTTATATTGAAAGGCTGACATAATATTGCATGTTTTTACTGGTAGAGTTTGTTACAACTATTCTAGTAGATTTGATTTCTAGCAGACCTTAATAAATGCTAGGACCTTTGCTATACATTCACAACCATTCAGAAATTGTGTGTACCAGGAGGTAACTACATATTGTAATGAATAACTTTACAAAAGTTACAAGTCAGAATTTATTGTAGTGGCTAAAGTAAAATCTTGCTAGCGCAGTGCTGCAATATTGTAAGGTTAACTGCATTCTTGCCAACATAGAGCTAAAATTCGACCATTAGTTTTATATTGGGAGAGGAGCTGAGCAATCTATGGATAATTTCAAGGCATTTTCACAGTCTACAGTCTGCAGAACATACTGGAATTAGAGTTTATTTGAAAACTGGCATGTTGTTTTTCTGAAGCATTTTATTTCATGGGTGGCAGATCACATTGCAACACACCAGTTATGACACTTCACCATCTTGCATTGTGATATATCAGCATATGGTAGAAAGACGTATTTCATCACATGCATGGTTATAATATATCCTGAAACACAGCATGAAGGAAAACTTACTGGCAGATCACTTACACGTTAAGTGTTAGTATCTGATCTGTAATCAAACAGGAAGAGACAATACCATGGTTCATCAAGTAGCACAATTATTTCTGAGTTGCTAGGTACACCTTTGAAATCAATGAAGTATTTCCCTTTTCTTTCCTCGGCTTTCATTTATGACTATGTGTATCAAAAATGACAGCTGATGGCACAAATATTTATGTTTAGATTGTTACAATATTAGTATAAGTAGTAGTATCATTAAGAATAATCCGGCATAGCTAGCATGCAACAGTGACACTTCTACCATTAACCAACACTAATGCAAACCAAAAAACACTCTTCAAAGGTGGCTGAAAGTAGTCGCTTAAATCTATATATGTATGCCTGCACACTTCTATAACAGAATATATTACAGTCAAATACTCCAAACAACTGCACTGCTTCATAACTGATGTATTTCTTTACATGAATGTAATTTATATTTATTTATATATGTTCATATATGTATTGGAGAAGGTATATGATATATGTGTATATATATATGTATGTACATATATATATATAAAAATCAGATATACAACTGACTTGGCTTTTGGGAGTTTGCTTATGAAGGATTTGTAATTTCCAGTGCTAGCCAGAGATGAGATTTTTCTGTTTTCATGAGGCTGTTCAATAACTGTCCCCTAGGTGATAGAGTTTTAAGTCAATCGAATTGCTTGGGAGAAAAAGCAGCCACATAATCCCAGTAAGAATAAGGGTATCAACATAATGATTCACAAATGACTGTTTCTGGTCATTCTTAGTGGCTGGAATAGTGGTATGGATTCAATAGGGGGTTTGGTATGAAAACAATGGTGATGATAATACACTGAAGTTATTAGTTGTTGCTAAGAAATTTGGGAGTTTTCAGCTTTACATGTCTTGCTAGTGTACATGTGGGCCACAAGCTGGGAGGGAATGCGTCCAGAGCAACAGACATAAACTTATCAAAGTAATATTCCATGTTGTACAATACCATGTTCAGTATATAACTGAGGATTAGAGAGAAACCTGGTGCTATGTCTTTTGGGATTGCAAATTTAAATATTTTTTCTCTTGGATCACTCGGTGAGAATATGCTGAGCTTCACAGAGTAGATTGTGAGAAATTGTTTTGCATATTTCTTCTTTGTATACTCTATTTTTACAATTGTTACTATTATTATTATATTTATTATAATTTTAGTTTTATTTTATTAATTATTTTTTTACCGCAGCCTATGAGTCTTCTTACTTTTACTCTCCAATGCTCTCCCTCACTTCTGAGTACAGAGGAGAGAGAGTGAGTGGCTACATGGTGTTTGTCTGCTTGTTGGGTCTAAATGACAATGTGTCAAAGAGAGGAATTCACCTTAGGTCTTCTGAGTATTATTGATAAAATATACCCTTTCTTGTACTGAGATGTACTTTTTTTATGTAGCCATTTTACATCCAGTATACACTGGCACCAACAGAATGCTATTAAGAGTCTATATTGGGTTGTATTAAACAACTTGTTTGGTTGTTCTTTGTAAGAAAATTTCTACAAAATGAAATCATCATTATTAGCTAAATTTGCATCCTTCCCCCCACCTTTTTTTTTTTTTTTTCTTTTTTCCTTTGCTCTTGTCTGAAAAGTATTTAATAAGATACTGGAAGGAATGGTGATGGTCAGGTGGTGATTCTCATTGCTGCTGGCTGAGTGGTACCTCTTCTGATGCAACCCACCAGTGTTGAGCTGGTGCTTGTTGTCAGCTCTCAAAAACCTAGAAAGCAACTGTTTTCCAAATAATGTTCTGCTGACTACTGGCACTAAAAATTATGCTAAACCACACTCATGCATGGTGAAACTACAGAAGATCCATCATTTTTCAATAGATCCATCCTAGGGTGCTGAGAGAGCTGGCAGATGAGATGGCCAAGCCACTATCCCTCATTTTCCAGCAGTCCTGGCTCACTGAAGAGGTCCCAGATGACTGGAAGCTGGTCAACATGATGCCCATCCACAAGAAGGGCTGGAAGGAGGAACCAGGAAATTACAGACTGTCAGCCTGACCTCAGTGCCAGGCAAGATTATGGAACAGGTCATCTTGAGTGCAATCCCACAGCACTTAGATAATGGCCAAGGGATCAGGCCCAGACAGCGTGGATTTAGGAAGGGTAAGTCCTGTTTGACAAACCTGATCTCTTTCTATGATCAGGTGACCCACCTGGTGGATGCGGGGCAGGCTGTGGATGTAGTCTACCTGGAATTCAGCAAGGCCTTTGGCACTGCCCCCCACAGCAAACTCCTGGCCAAGCTGGCAGCCTGTGGCTTGGACAGGTGTACTCTGTGCTGGGTTAAGAACTGGCTGGAGGGCTGAGCCCAGACAGTGGTGGTGAAGGGTGCCACATCGAGCTGGTAGCCAGTCACTAGTGGTGTCCCCCAAGGATTAGTGCTGGGCCCCATCCTGTTCAATATCTTTATTGATGATTTGGATGAGGGCATGGAGTCCATCTTCGGTAAATTTACAGATGACATCAAGTTTGCAGCAGGAGTTAATCTGTTAGAGGGTTGAAGGGCTCTGCAGAGGGACCTTGACAGGCTGGACAGATAGGCAGAGTCCAACCACAGGAGATTTAACACATCTAACCACTGAGCTCTACACATAGGCCACAACAACCCCATGCAGTGCTACAGGTTGGGGTCAGAGTGGCTGGAGAGCAGCCAGGCAGAAAGGGACCTGGGGACACTCCTAGATAGTAGGCTGAACATGAACCAGTAGTGTGCCCAGGTGGCCAAGAAGGCCAATGGCATCCTGGCCTGTATCAGGAACAGTGTGGCCAGCAGGAGCAAAGAAGTCATTGTGCCCCTGTGCTCAACACTGGTTAGGCCACACCTTGAGTCCTATGTCTATTTCGGGGCCCCTCAATTTAGGAAAGATGTTGAATTGCTGGAATGTGTCCAGAGAAGGGCAACGAAGTTGGTAAGGGGTTTGGAACACAAGCCCTATGAGGAGAGGCTGAGGGAGCTGGGGTTGCATAGAGTGGAGGAGGCTCAGGGGTGACCTTCTTGCTCTCTACAACTGCCTGAAGGGAGGTTGTAGCCAGGTGGGGATTGGTCTCTTCTCCTAGGCAACCAACACCAGAACAAGAGGACAGAGTCTTGGGCTGTGCCAGGGGAAGTTTAGGCTTCATGTTAAGAAGAAATTCTTCACAGAAAGAGTGATTGGCCATTGGAATGGACTGCTCAGGGATGTGGAGGAGGCACCATCCCCGGAATTGTTTAAAAAGGGACTGGATAAGACACTTAATGCCATAGTTGAGTTGATTAAGTTGTCTTGGGTGATAGGTTGGACTTGATGGTCTTAAAGGTCTTTTCCAATTTGGTTAATTCTGTAATTCTGTGATTAACCTTCTGTTGTGGGTTGGAATTTCACAATTACATTAACGAGTCACGACCAGTTCAATTGGAAACAAATGGAAGCTGTATTCACAAAGCAAAACCTACACTCTACAATGGAATGCAATGAATATGTACAAAATGTACAGTATTTACAATATTATACAGGTATTTACAATCAGAAAAACAGCATGGAAACCACCCTGGTCAAAACAACCAGGGAAGCTGCTCCACTCCCCCTAAAACCATCTCCTTTCCCCATTCAATTAGAAGCAAAGAGAAGCCATTAGGATAAATGTTAGTTCAAAGAAGCAATATTAGCATCCTTACGTACAAGGTCAGAATCATTATCCTCCCCAGTAGAACAGCCAGACCAGAGAAGAAAAGAAGGAACAAAGTGGAGTGTGTAAGATTGTTAGGGTGCATCTTGCACATTCTGGACAAGGAAATTCATTGAGAATAACCTTTTGTTTTTCCTTTTTACACCCAATTGTTATTTGTTTATATTTTTCTACTTTTCTGCTCAAGATCTGCAGCTAACTTTTAAAGGCATAGCCTAAAACTGCCATACCTGCTTTATCAAAGCTTTGCAGGTCTGAGTTCTGCCACCTTCAAACATGAAGTGTGAGAATATGAGGCATGAAAAGCTTAGTTAGGAATGGATATTCTCAATGTATAAATAATTAACAGAATCCCATAGATTAATGACTGTTCATGAAACTGTTGTTTTTTGACAGCTATCAGCAAAATATTACAACAGTTTTAAAAGAAGGTCCACACTGAGTATTCTTTGGCAAAATGTTCTGAAGTATAAAGCAAGAAAATAGATCTAATTTATGAAAATCATTTGTATTTTTATTAAATTGCAGACTAAGGTGTTTGGATTTTACAAAGGTTTCAGAGAAAAAAACAAACAAACAAACAAACAAACAGATTATTTCCCCACAGTTCAATGATTTTTGTCTCTATAGACCTAGGACAGCCATCTACATGAAGTAAAAGATATAAGTGTGAATGGTAGAGCTTCAAAGAACTGTTGTCTATCATATGTGCCAGAAATTCACTAACAGTGAATGGAGCAGAAAGGGAAAATAGCAGATGGAGAATTGACTAAGAAAGAGATCTCTTTAATAAAATTTGTTATTTTTTGGGATCTCAAATTGCAGTCTCAACACCTTTCACATACACAGAGATGCTTAAGGCTGTTGCCATCTGTATTTTGCTACAGAATGCCCTTCTGAGAAAGGAATAAGATTCAAGGACTCAACTGCATCTGGGATCCTAAAAATTCTGGGGAAGATGAATCATTGCAGTCCTTGGATTACATTATTGGTAGGGAAGATGACTTTCAGTCACTTCTCTACTATTTCAAAGAGATGGCTCATACTTAACCATTTCACCATTCTAAAACTTTCTGCCAGGAAAACAAAAGCATCCCTATCGTGTCTACAAAAGGTGACCTTACTTCTGATGAAATTTTGTCATTTTTCCCAACATACATTCAAAGAGCCGAAAGAACAAATCCCTTTAACTGTAGATATGTTTTGGGTTGTATTCAAAAACAAAGACAACAACATAACAATTTTAGCCTAAACTCCTCATGCAACTTTACATTGAATGTTTTCTTCATTTCAAATTCTCTGCTTCTGTGAAGTGTGGTAAACACCTGCAACATTATTCACTTAAACTTAGCCATGAGTAATGACAATGAGAATCAGATTTAGTGATCCTAAGAAACAGCTGTGGAATATATGACATTATTATATTGTATGCAGAACATTTCCCCTTATTTCCATGTGAGGAAATTTGTATTTATGATTAGAAAGTACAGTGAGTTGAAAGCTGCAGAATAATATAAATATGGGGTTTGTTTCAGATTCCATTTACAAGACTAAAATATTTATAGGAAAATAAATTTAAAAATAAGTAATGACAAAAATCGAAACAGCAACAACAAAAATAAAACCACAACTCAGAATAGTTGGCTATAAACTCCTTTATTCTGTGGCAAAATTATTATTTTCTAAGTAAATTTTCACATGTTAAAGTAAGGCATGAATATATTTCAAAAAATGTGCCTTCCATCATGGGTGACCTCACTGCTCTCTACAACTACCTGAAAGATGGTTGCAGCCAGGAAGGGGTTGGTCTCTTCTCCCAGGCAACCACCACCAGAACAAGGGGACACAGTCTCAAGCTGCGCCAGGGGAAATTTAGGCTCGAGGTGAGGAGAAAGTTCTTCACTGAGAGAGTCATTCATCATTGGAATGGGCTGTTAAGGGAGGTGGTGGAGTCACCATCCCGGAGGTGTTCAGGAGGGGATTGGACGTGGCACTTGGTGCCACAGTCTAGTCATGAGGTCTGTGTTGATGGGTTGGACTCGATGATCTTTGAGGTCTGAAGGGTTAAATCTTGAGAGCTGAGCTCCAAGCACTGCTGGACTGATAAGAAGGAGACAGTGTTGGCCTTGATGGTTTGTGAACTATAGGAACTCAGTGCAGCAGTGCTGTTGGAGGAGGGCAGATATTTGATTACGAGTGGTTGTTATGACCTGAGACATACAGCAGATTGATGTAACGGAGTTGTGGAAGACGACAAGTTTGTCTCTCTTAATGTAAATCAACAAAGATAAAGTGAATCCTGTCTAGCAATCCTGGATGCAAATCAGCTTGTGATTGCATCGTGATAACACCGGACTACAACAATGGACCTAAGGACCCAGCCATCAGGCTTTCTGGGCAGGGTGGTTTCCACCCAAAAGACTTGAGCAACTACTGGTTTGTAGAGAGAAACAGAGAGAGAAACAGAGGAGAAAAATGGGGAGAAAAACGGAGATGACGGAAAACACAGGAGACGGGCCAGGCCGCTGAGAAGAGAAAGCCGGGACGATGCTGCTCCGGAGAAAAGAAGCTGCCCGGAGGACCACAGCTCCAGCCAAATCCTCAGCACCCCTTCTCTACAGACCCAGGCTGCCCAGAGGAGCCTCAGCACTGTTCCTGTATCAACCCAACATCTCCCCAGAGGACCACAGCTGTTCTCCAGCAAAAGCCTCACCAGCGTTTCTCTCTACAAACCCAACATCTGCAGCACCTTGCCTCCACAGACTTTAACTGTCTTGGGGGGGGGATGAGGGGTGTGGTAATATAATTCCTTTCCTCTTCTATCTCTCGTCTCTCTTTTCTCCCTCTCCCTTCTTATGTCCACTTTATTTATGTAATAAATAGTCTAGCTGTTGATACTTTGGCCTCGTTTGTGCCTTTAATTTCACAACACGGGAATATTTAAAAGAACTGTGTCTCCGGACCGAGACATCAAATGTCTCCGGACCGTGACAGGAGTCCCTGGTTCCTGTTGTAAACTGCTTCTGCGTTGTATTAGTTTTATAAGGAAGAATTCTGCATAATAAAGCGGACACCTAGCCTTCATCAGGCTGCGTCCTGTCTCTTAATCATGGCAAATGGTGACCGCCGATGTGATAGGGGCAATGAAATGCTAAGCTGCGTCCTGCCACGTATTCCCTCGGAACTTTGAATGATCTGCTGAACAGAAGCAGGAAAAGCCAGCCGGCCAGAGCAATCCCTCCCGCTGGACGAGAGGTGAGCCATGGGAAACATGGGGAACCAGGAGAGTTCCTCAGAAAGAGACGCTTATGAATTAATGCAAGAACTCTTTAAAAAGCATGGCAAGGTTATCTGTGGCCGTGATCTTAAGGAGATGCTGGAGTGGGTGCAGGAGAACACCCCAACAGTTACAATATCTAGTGTGTTTACGAGTGAAATCTGGGATCAAGCGAGGGTGAAGTTATGGGATGATGCTACTACAGGGAATGTTGAGGCGCAGGGTATGCTCCCATGGTGGCGGATTATATTTGAGATGCTTAAAGCACAAGAAGGGAACTCGGAACAGAGTATTGAGGAAGCTCAGACTCCTCCTCCATTACCCTCTAAGCTGCCACCAAAGCCGAAGCTGCGGACTGAGACTTTGGATACATATGCAGCAGAATACCCCTCCGCCCCCGAGGACGACCTCCTAGATCCAGGTCCTGTCTATCCTGAACGGGAACCAGACCTTTATCTCTGGGATCCTCACGATGTATGGGCTTCTATTAAGCACCAAGCTTTGCGGGATGGAGACGCTGAGGTTGCCACAAGAATCGTGGCTCCTGTACTGTATGCGGGAAGAGGGGGTAACCCTCAATGGGAGGCTTTGTCCTTCCCAGTGATTAAAGAATTCTGTCGTACTGACTCTGAGCATGGGCTTTCTTCTCCTTATTTTGCTAATCTTTCAACATCTATACTCGACAATCATGTAATGACACCATACAACTTAAAATCTCTAGCACAACTGTTGCTAACTCCATCTCTGTATACTTTATGGGAGTTCCAGTGGAGAAAAGGGCTCCAAGCGCTCTTACTTACATATGCGAGACATAACAATCAGCCTTTAGCGGCACTCATGTTGGATCACCTTATGGGCACAGGTCAACACACCAACCCAGCAGTGCAAGCCCACGACTGCCCACAGGAAGCCCTGGAAGCATCATGAGAGGAGGCATGAAAAGCTTTTCTTAAAGTCCTGGACTTCCAAAATCCACAAAAAGTTTTTATGAATATCGTTCAGGAACCATGGGAACCTTACATGCAATTCATAGATAGGCTTAAACTGGCCTTAGAACGCCAAATCAATAATGGGGAGGCAAGGAAAATATTACTGTTGAAATTAGCTGTGGAAAATACAAATGTGGATTGTAAGAAGCTGTTAAAATCTTCGCTTAATCAAAACCCCACCTTGCTAGAAATGATTGAGGCATGTAATAAGATAGGTACGATGGAACATAAGTATGAAGCTATGGCTGCAGCTTTTGCAGCTATGAATGGTCCAATGAATACAGGAGTTTGTTATGGCTGTGGGAAACTGGGTCATCTCAGAAAGAATGGTTTGGTAGCTAATACTGGAGCCAAACCTAAGGCACATGGGATTTACCCTAAGTGCCAGAAGGGGAGGCATTATGCTAACCAGTGTCGATCTAAGTATAATTCTGAAGGGCAGCCTGTACAGGGAAACTGAATGCAGAGCGCGGGACGGCGCTGCACGCAGACACAAATCATCCAGCTGTCACCGGCCAGCCATATGCCGGCAGCATGCACATCTCTGACCTCCACCCAAGTAACAGCAGGCAGCGCAGGACTGGACCTGGCAACATCCGACACAGTAATGCAACTTGATACCATGGTACATTTATTTCTAACTGGTGTGTCAGATCCTCTTTCAGTTAAAATTCAGGCATTAATAGTAGGTAGATCATCAACAACGATATCAGGACTTTTTGTGCTTCCTAGGGTTGTCAATTCTGACAGCACAGATAAAATTCAGATCATGGCATGAACTCTGTTTCCTCCCTGCACGGTATCAAAGGGAAGTAGTATTACACAGCTGTTATTGCTTCCTTTGAGATCAGAATGTCCCCTTTCAAAGGGACCTTTAAGAAATAAAGAAGAATTTGGGTCTACTGGGGATCCACAGATTCTGTGGGTACAGACTATCTCTCAAAAACGTCCTATTTGTCAATGTGTCCTGATGTATGGTCAGCAGAAAATAGTGCTTAGTGGTATTATTGATACTGAGGCAGATGTCATAGTGATTTCTAAAGCTAAATGGCCCCCCTGCTGGCTTGTAGCTAGTGTCTCTCAGGTGCTGGCAGGCATAGGGGGAGCAGGAGAAAGTCATCAGAGCCTGAATTTCAAACAGATTCAGGGACCAGAGGGACATACAACTTCTGTGAAACCTTTTGTTTTATCTGTGCCTATGGTGCTATGGGGTCATGATGTGCTTTCACAATGGGGGGTGACCATGAACACTCATTTTTGGAGGAGGCCATTGTGGTGCACAACACCCTCCAGTTAACATAGAAAACAAATTCCCCTGTCTGGGTGGATGAATGGCCCCTGCCATTGGAAAAGCTTTGCGAACTCCAAGAACTAGTCACAGAGTAACTGGGAAAAGGGCATATTGAACCCTCCACGAGTCCATGGAACTCTCCTATTTTTGTCATCAAAAACCAAACAGGCAAGTGGCACTTACTCCATGATCTCAGAAAGAATAATGACTTTATGGAAGATATGGGGAGCCTTCAACCAGGGCTACCCACAATGATACCACAATATTGGCATTTAGCTGTTATTGACATGAAAGGTTGCTTCTTTAGCATTCCTTTACATCCAAATGATACTCCTAAATTTGCAACAACCTTTGAACAGATATCATTGGGTTGTGCTTCCACAAGGAATGAAAAATAGTCCTACAATTTGGCTGTGGTCTGTAGCAAAAATTCTTAGTCCTGTTCAAGAGGCATTTCCTGATGTTCTGATATGTCATTACATGGATGACATTCTAGCGGCAGCACAAAGCCCCGAGCTTGTGGAGAAAGCTGTAGCACTTGCTGTATCTACTGTGACTAAAGTGGGTTTTTGTGTAGCATCTGAAAAAATTCAGAACGTACTACCTTGGAAATATTTAGGGTGGAGAATTCAGACCCAAACAATTGTTCCAGTCTTTACAAATCAATGTACATGTGAAAACGCTTCATGATGTTCAGAAATTGCTTGGAACCATAAATTGCCTTCATCTTTTAAATTTCTTGGTAATTGGGGACTTTCTCTCTGGATTTGTAGCTTTCTTAGAACAATTATATATGCTTTTACTGCTTTATTCTTTTTGCTACTTTTTTTACCTTGTTTACTGTAATGCTTATAGAGTTTGATTAATTGTTTTGTTAAGGGGATTCTTGTTATATAACAGAAGGGGGAAATGAAGAGTTAAATCATGGAGAGCTGAGCTCCAAGCACTGCTGGACTGACAAGAAGGAGACAGTGTTGGTCTTGATGGTTTGTGAACTATGGGAGCTCAGTGCAGCAGTGCTGTTGGAGGAGGGCAGATATTTGATTACAAGTGGTTGTTATGACCTGAAAGGGTCAGACTTCAGACATACAATAGATTGACGTAACGGAGTCCCTGGTTCCTGTTGTAAACTGCTTCTGTGTTGTATTAGTTTTATAAAGAAGAATTCTGCTTAATAAAGTGGACACCTGGCCTGAATCAGGCTGCGTCCTCTCTCTTAATCATGGTAGAGGTCTCTTCCAACCTTAGTGATACTGTGATACTGTGATACACTGCTGTGAAAACACATCTCAAATGTCTCTATTTATCAGTGTTAATACGGCACTGTGCTCTCATTACCAGGGATAAATTAACAGCATTTTCAGTGTTTTATTTCAGGTTGTATGGGCATGGGTTTGTCTCATTTTCAACAAGGTTTTAAGCCCATCATAGTCCAAAATTCTCTTGAACTTTCTAACTTTTTATTTATTATTTTTATTTAATATTGTCTGCAGTGCCTAAAATATGAGGTGGCTTGCACTTATGGTTCATAATAGGCAACTATCTAATTTATTGTGAGGAAAATATAGCTTAATAAAGAACAGTTAATATATCAATGTTTAGTGTTTTCACATTGCCATTACCAGTTAATCAGAATTACTTCCCTTTTGAAAGACTATTTAGAGGCAAAATATAACTAAAGTACCTGAAGTCAGCCATTGTGACAGTTCAGGAAGGTAGGTGAGAGCCAGATATAGAGATTTGACTTGATAGCATGAGCAATGGTAAATTGATCAGCAATCTGACTCAAATAACTCATTTTAGGAGTTAAGGTATCATATGTACAAGCAGCATTTTGGAAGTCTTGCTATTCTTTAAATGAAGATAGTTCTTAATTTAATGGATACTTTAATATGTGAAAAATATTTTTTCTAAAGATAGACCAGAAGAGAATGTCTTCATTTATGACATCTTACTGGCTTAGTATCTGAGTATTTAGATGAGTGTGTTTTGCTATCTGTGGTGTGTGCTTGCAGAGTAGAACAGTTCTCTGTCTCTGACATATAATTTCTTACCTTCTTTGACCATTTTAATTAAGATGTCAATACACTTTCCGATAGATTTAATACTTAGTGAAAATTGTGTGGAAAAATAAAAAAAAAAGAGTAAATAAATTCCAATGCATCAAATTTGTAACATGTGGAAAAATTAAAATAATTAGAAAAGACATCTTTACTGCCTAGCAAACCACAGTGGATTTTTTTTTTTTTGCATTGTTTTGGTTTTTTTCCTCCATGAAGGGAAAGATTGCAGTTTAGAAAAATATTTAAACTTTATCCCCCACATATTAAGCAGAATTAATGATCTATTTGCCTAGATGCCATATATTAGTTCCAGTTTATCCATCCACTGGGTAAATGATAGGCACTACTTGCTCATAATGATGGATTTGAATGTAGGCTGGGACATCAATCAGTGCTGGCAACTGATTAGTTGTTTGTGTCTTTGACAGGCTCTTCCATCTCACTGAATGAAAGCTTGCTGATTGCTCTCACTTCTCCCTCCCCACATTTATTGCTCTCCACTGCCACTATATGATATGGTTAATGCTGATGGTGAAAATCCTCCTTGACAGCTAACACTGAATTTCTCCCATTCCTGTATTACTACATACACACCATTCCATGTTCTGTTAGGAACTAGAATTTCTAAGTGAGGTCATCAAGCCATTAGGTATACAAAAGGCTGGGACCTGATGATGAGAAAGGTTTTTCGTATGAGGAAAATAAAAAGAAATGACATAATGGCATGATATGTGTCTGACTGCTCCCAAATTAAGACCTGGTTGATGAATAAGAACAGGTCATGAGTAAGAAGGGAAAAATCCTAATAATCATTCAGCTGGGCAGTTATGCAAAAGGGCAGCTGTACAAGAGAGAAAAGGTATAGTGGCAAATTCAAGTTTCTCTTGAAGCCAAAGACAAAATTCACAAACCTTTGCTAGGATTTTCAAAGCTGCCCAGGGGACTTAATTGATCCCTATCAACTAATAGTATTCAAGAAATCTCAATCATTGACAGTAATAGAACAGACTTAGAAAACAACATCAGCATCACCGTGATTATCTTTCTGTTCTGCAACAGATGGAGAGAATACGTTAGCTGAAGTATCTGAGGAAGTACAGAAAATATGAATATTGACTTCCTTGACATCCAACATTGTTTGGCATGTGTTCAACATGTGTGATTAACTATCAGGAGGACTAGATCAGTGATGCTTTAATTGGTTTTAAAGTGTATATTGAAGACAGTACAGCCACAACATGCTCTAAAGAGTCTTTTGCTGCTTATAATAAGAAGCACAATGTGTATATTTATACATATCTTTGATGGTGACAAATGTTTGGAGAAAGATTTGTGAGGAAATTTTGATATTTTTTAGGTTTGGTGAGGTTTTGTACTTTGTTTTGTTTTGTTGTTGTAGTATGGGTGTAGGTGTTCGATCACCCTAGAGCACAGCTTCCAGGCCAAGATATTAGCAGGTGAAGATGTTTATTATGCTACACAGCGAAGTTATACATAGTCTATCAGAAGGCAGATTTGTCCCATCTTAATTGGTTATTTTCTGCTGGTATGCGTGTAATTAAGACATACAATAGGTCAAAATAACAAAACAATATCCTAACACATCCAACCAAATTCTGCCACATTTCTCCCTTCAATTACAAGATGTTTACATTCCTTTCTAAGTCAGAGACCATACATAATCTTCTTTAATTTGAGCAAAGGCAAATTTTCCCCTACATTTCCCTCTTCCTTTCTTTCAGTTACTGATAAGGTGTGCTTTCCTAATTCAGGGGCAAAACATAGCTGTTCCAAAGCTATCCAAAAACAACATTTCTCCATTTTATTTTGTTGCTGTTTTGTTTTGGGGTTAGGGTGGGGTTTTTTTGTTGGTTTCTTTTTCTATTGTGGGTTGGTGTTTTGTTTTGTTTGTTTTGTTTTGTTTTGTTTTGTTTTGTTTTGTTTTGTTTTGTTTTGTTTTGTTTTGTTTTGTGGGGTATTGTTTGGTTGGTTTACTTTGGTTTGGTTTTCTTTTGGTTGGTTGATTGGTTTGTTTGTTTATTGTTCTTGTTTTATTCTAAGATAATTTTTCCAAGTTAGATTTGTGTACAGAAAACTGAATGCTCTTTTATATATGAAAAAGCAGATTATAATGATTGATATATTTCAGGAAATAAGCAGATGCTCTTGCAAAGTGTTGAGTACCTATGTAAAATCAAGGATAAAATAGAGAAACTTCACAGTATCTTTTGGTTGCAGGTGTCAGTTCTGTGGAAAAAGACAATGATGTTCCATTTATGAAAGGGAAAACTAAAGGGGAAAAAGGAGGGAAGAAAATCCTGAATGTGTAAAATCATGCAAATAAGCACATGAGTTCTCAAGATAAACAAGTAATAATTTGATAAAAGATCACTATGAGATCTACACTCCTCTTTGCATTGGGAAATAAATGCATAGAGAATAATATATCCATAATTAATGATCCTTCTCATTCCAGGCACATGTCTGCTTCTTACTACATCTCATGCTTTTACTTTCCTAGCTTACATGTTGTGTTTCCCTTTAGGTATGTTGAAAAGGGAGATCTCTGTGAAGGGAAAAATATTTGATGGTGATTTCTGATTTGCCATATTCCTTTTTAATATATAGGTTCATTGAAGGCTATGTAGCCCTTCAGAGTGGATTTTATAATTAGGTAATGGATTTATACAAATATTCAGTATGATGAGATGATTGGACAAAATCATGTGCTCTATTTCATGAAAGCTCTGACAGAGGGTCAGGAAAATTAAATATATGAATACAAAAGCAGTATGCCATCATTTACTGAAAGAAGAGTTTGTTCACTGTTTTTGCATTAATTAACAATTATCTAAGACACTGAATTCATGACATATATTAATTCCTGTACTTCACTTTCCTACACTACCTCTGTTTGACCAGAAGGAAAAGGCTCAGCACATGTTCCAGATAATCTGTATTTAAGTTACAGGGCAATCACAGTATTCTTCTTTATAAGTAATTGCTAATACAATGTGATTAACAAATAATTTATTTCTGAAAAAAAAGGAAACAATCATTTTCCTTGAAGATGTATTAATACGCGAGGAGTCTGGGTACATATATCTATTTAATGAAAATTCCTTAAAATGCCAAAGACACATTTATCTCTATCTGAAATGTATGCATGTCTATTTAATAAATCTTGTTCTTGTATGAAATATTAGTGTTATTTATTGACTAATGTTCGCAGATTAGCAATGACAGTGTTTTTACAGACATATCTGTGTAAGGGAGTTCTAAATCCTCTTTCTATCTGAAGTGCCAGGTTATGCACATTGGCCACAACAACCCCATGCAGAGCTACTGGCTGGGGTCAGAGTGGCTGGAGAGCAACCAGGTGGAGAGGGACCTGGGGGTACTGGTCTATGGTTGATGAACATGAGCCTGCAGTGTGCCTAGGCAGCCAAGAGGGCCAATGGCATCCTGGCCTGCATCAAGAACAGTGTGGCCAGCAGGAGCACAGAGGTGATTCTCCCCCTGTACACTGTGCTGGTTAGGCCGCACCTTGAGTCCTGTGTCCAGTTCTGGGCCCCTCAGTTTAGGAAGGATGTTGACTTGCTGGAATGTGTCCAGAGAAGGGCAACGAAGTTGGTGAGGGGTTTGGAACACAAGCCCTATGAAGAGAGGCTGAGGGAGCTGGGATTGCTTAGCCTGGAGAAGAGGAGACTCATGGGTGACCTTATCACTCTCTACAGCTACCTGAAGGGAGGTTGTAGACAGGTGGATGATGGTCTCTTCTCCCAGCCACCCAGTACCAGAACAAGAGGACACAGTCTCAGGCTGCAGCAGGGGAGGTTTAGACTAGATGTTAGGAAGAACTTCTATACAGAAAGAGTGATTGCGTTATGGAATGGGCTGTCCAAGGAGGTGGTGGAGTTGCCGTCATTGGAGGTTTTCAGGAGGAGATTTGATGGGGTGCTTGGTGCCATGTGTTAGTTGTTTAGGTGGGTTGGATTGGTTGATGGGTTGGACACGATGATCTTGAAGGTCTCTTCCAACCTGGTTTGGTTTATTCCAAATATTCTAAATAAATGATTTATTCTAAATTATTCTTCTCTATCTTATTTAAAGGAATATTTCTAACCTTAAATTTAAATTTTCTGTAGGTTTAAATTGAAATTATATTAACAATTTTTACTCTCTCTCTTAAAGCCTGGCTTACACTTAAAAAGTATTAGGACAAAGGACAGAAACCATGTCTTCCCTTTAACACCACTTCATGACCCACTATTTAATAACCTCTGCTTATAAACTTATTTTTATGGAGTGTTGAATGTTCTCATGTGATCAAGATGCTTTGTTTATAGGATCCCAAACAATCAAATTAGTGCTCAACCGTTGTTACAGAGAATTGCACAGGACCAGGAACTGCAAAGAAGTATTGTAAATGGAAATTTTTCAAGAAGTAATTGATCTGTTTGTTACTTTTGTACTTTGTGTGAAATTATCAGAAAAGCTCTTACTATAAGAAAAATGATGATGGAAATAATAAATAATAATAATAATAATAATAATAATAATAATAATAATAAATCTTAAAAAATAAATGCATACAAACTTTTATTGTGAGGGATCATTGTACCTTGTACCTTTGGAGAGCTACTGTAACTTTCACAAGCTATGTATCAAGACATTATTTTACTATAGACTTAGGATCTAGATGTAATTGTAAGAAAATATTTTCTATATCCTGTATGATACAATTGATTGAGAATTATGTTGTCTCTATGTCTACCTTTTTTTCCTAATTGCTCTCAACCACTACGAACAGAGAAAACTAAAACTAAATAAAAACATACCTTATATACTGTACAAAGAACATCACCCAAAGCTTAGTTCAAAAGATTCATGATGACAGATTTCAGTAAAAGGAGCAGTACAGGGATACTATGTAGTATTAATATTTGTCAAAGTAATGAACATTTTGCTCTCTCTGGGAAGACTGTCTGCAGATGCATGTTTGTTTTATACTGAATATTAAGGAAATGAAAATATGTTTCAATATTGTTATATCTCTTTCAGTTTATGCATTGGCTGAAACTATTCTTCAGTTACAGAGATCAAATGACTTTAGAAAATTATTATTGTATTATTGTAATACAATGAACTATATCTTATTCCTGGGAAGAATTACTAGGAATGTTGTCCCGGAGTTCACTGAAAATAATGCTAGTTTCTAAGAGCAGTCATATCATCCTGGTTTAGGGCAGTCTGCTCTCAAAAGTAATCCCCCTACACACAGACAGGAGGGAAAGTAACTCCAAACAACCCCTGATTTGAGATAGAGAGTGTCTAGTGAGATGATATGGGGTACAATTACCTTAGCCTATTTCTCAGAAAAGCACAGCAAAAGCAGCAACAGAAGCAAGAGACAAAACAATCCCACCCACTGGCCAAGCCTGCAGCCAGCCTAGTGGAAAAGATTGACACCTCAAAACTGGAAACTGGAAACAGCAACAGGAAACACAAAGACTCTCATCTCATGACAATCCAAACTACAAGCCCCATGATACATTGTTCCACCCAGTGCTTTAATTTTAAAGCTGACATGATGTCAGAATGATATTGCATTGTATATGATGACATATACAACTGTCTAAACCATACATAACAATGAAACCTGGAAACTTATTACATTATAAGTTATTAGTAATACTTTTTTAAACAGATGTGGTAGCTGAACATGCCTATATTCGAATTCACATCTGTAACAGGCATGTTAGTGGTGCGTGTCACAAAGTATCATGGACAGCAGTGCTGTTGCAAATTTTATACAGTAGACTTTAGCTACTGTTTTGTGTGAATGATAGATATTTTAAATGCTCCTCTATATGGAAGAAATATTTGCAATATGAAATTGCTTTCTAAAATCTAATCAGAATCACAGTGAGCCATAAAATAGGTGTGACCGTTTGAGGCTGTCCCTTTAAGAAAGGGGACATTGTGGCTGAATGTTTATAAACTAAACACAGATCTAAACTAATTTAATTGGTAGATTGGGAGAAAGCACCTTTGAACTGGGAGTACAGCAGAGACTCCTAGGCAGTATTGCACTTTTTCCTCCTGCATCTCACAGCTTCTGGGCTTTCAGCCAGACTGACCTTGAGCAAAGATAATGCCTCTACTAACACATATAACTGCTTCTAATTAACAAAATATTCCTTTTTCTCTCTTTCTAACCCTCTTTGGAGAAAAAAGGGGAGAGAAGGAGGTACAGAGGGAAACCCTCCCTCCATATAGGGGAAGGGAATCTCATTTCTGTGTCACTTTGTTGTATATTTCTGTATATATTGTAAATACTGTAAATTCTGTATATAAACCTGCATTTCCTAAACTGCTTTGTAAACATAGCACACAATCCCTTTGCTAATCCAGCTGCGTTTTTTTCCCTTTCAATTTTCTTCCTTTTACTTACGGGGGGGGGGGACGGGGAAGAAGGCTTGGTGGCCTTCGCCTTCAACCCTCAACATTTCTTTTTCTTGGCGCCCCACATTGGGCGTAAAATATAAAAATAAGGGGTTTTTTTTCAGATATTCTCATCAGAAATAATTTACAAAGATAGTATAATCTAAATTTGATGATTAAACACTTTAAAAAGTGAGATTATTGACAAGCAGAACATTGTGTGTATGTGTGTATGATTGGGATAAAATACATCTGCAAGGGTGGATACTAGTATTTTTTATCAGTTTTGTACAATCCGTGCTTTCATACCTTCTTCAATTAGACACAACAGATGGCAAGTGTCACTTATTGGAGGAATTCAAATATTGTAAGGGAGATGCTGTGTCTGATAGTTTTAGGAAAAGCATGCTAACTACCACACAGAAGAACAGAAAAATCAGGAAAAGGGTGAAAGGGTTGGTTTTAGATATGTTATAGAATGGCTCAGAGAAACTGAATCGAATCGAATTGAATCAAATTAACCAGGTTGGAGACCTCAGAGATCATCAAGTCCAACCCAACACCATCTAATCAACTAAACCATTCCACCAAGAACCCCATCCAGTCTCTTCCTAAACACCTCAAGGGATGGTGACTCCACAACCTCCCTGGGCAACACATTCCAATGGCCAGCCTCTCTTTCTGGGAAGAACTTTTTCCTACCATCCAGCCTAAACCTTCCCCGGCACAGTTGGAAGGGACACGGTGACTGAAGATGAGGAAAAGGCTGAGGTCCTGAACACCTTCTTTGCCTCAAATTTTAACAGCAAGGCAGGAGGTCAGGACGAGTGGCCTCCTGACCTGGGTGACAGGCTCGGGGAGCAGTGTAGTGCTCCAGAAATCTATGAGGAATTAGTTCGGGACCTGCTGAGTCACTTGGATGCTCACAAGTCCATGGGACCAGATGGGATCCATCCTAGGCTGCTGAGAGAGCTGGCAGATCAGCTGGTCAAGCCACTCTCCATCATTTTCCTCCCCTGCTGTCTTACCGGTGAGGTCCCAGGTGACTGGAAACTGGCCAGTGTGGTCCCCATCCACAAGAAGGGTCAGATGGAGGAACCTGGAAACTACAGGCCAGTCAGCCTGACCTCAGTGCCAGGAAAAATGATGGAGCAGATTATCCTGGCAGCAATAACTGCACACCTGAAATATGGCCAAGGGCTCAAGTCCAGCCAACATGGATTTAGGAAGGGCAGGTCCTACCTCTCCAACCTGACCTCCTTCTATGATCAGGTGACCCGTCTGGTGGACAGGGGGAGGCCTGTGGATGTGGTCTACCTGGACTTCAGCAAGGCCTTTGACACCGTCCCCCACAGCAAACTGGTGTCTAAGCTGTCAGCTCGTGGCTTGGACCACTACACTCTGTGCTGGGTTAGGAAGCGGCTGGAGGGCCGAGCCCAGAGAGTGGTGGTGAATGATGCCACATCCAGCTGGAGGCCAGTCACCAGTGGTGATCCCGCAGGGATCAGTGCTGGGCCCCATTCTCTTCAACATCTTCACTGATGATCTGGATGAAGGGGTCGAGTCAGTCATCAGCAAGTTTGCAGACGACACCAAGTTAGAAGAAGATGTTGCTCAGATAGAGGGTAGAAAGGCTCTGCAGAGGGACCTTGACCGACTGGACAGATGGTCAGAATCCAACAGGATGGCATTTAACAAGTCCAAGTGCCATGTGCTGCACTTTGGCTATGGCAATCCCATGCAGAGCTATAGGCTGGGGTTGGAGTGGCTGGAGAGTTCCCAAACAGAGAGGGACCTGGGTGTGCTGATTGACAGCTGCCTAAACATGAGCCAGCAGCGTTCCCAGGTGGCCAAGAGGGCCAATGGCATCCTGGTCTGCATTAGGAACAGTGTGGCCAGCACTGGGCCACTGTGTCCAGTTCTGGGCCCCTCAGTTTAAGAAGGACATCGAGACACTTGAACGTGTCCAGAGAAGGGCAACAAGGCTGGTGAGAGGCCTTGAGCACAAGCCCTGTGAGGAGAGGCTGAGGGAGCTGGGATTGTTTAGCCTGGAGAAGAGGAGGCTCAGGGGTGACCTCATTGCCCTCTACAACTACCTGAAAGGTGGTTGTAGCCAGGAAGTGGTTGGTCTCTTCTCCCAGGCAACCAGCACCAGAACAAGGGGACACAGTCTCAAGCTGCACCAGGGGAGGTTTAGACTCAAGGTGAGGAGAAAGTTCTTCACCAAGCGAGTCATTCGTCATTAGAATGGGCTGCCCGTGGAGGTGGTAGAGTCCCCATCCCTGGAGGTGTTCAAGAGGGGATTGGACGTGGCACTTGGTGCCATGGTCTAGTCATGGGGTCTGTGTTGATAGGTTGGACTTGATGATCCTCGAGGTCTCTTCCAACCTTAGTTATACTGTGATACTGTGACCTTAAAGACCTCCTACTTCCAACCCCACTGCCCTGGGCAACGACACCTATAAGTGACTGGAGATACCTTGGGGAGGCTCAGTTGAGCCCCTTGTGGTGGTCACCTGCTGGTGCGGCTTGCCTTAGAATCATAGAATCATAAAATTGTTAGGGTTCTGTGACCGTTTGAGGCTGTCCCCTTAAGAAAGGGAATATTGTGGTCGGATGTTTGTAAACGAAAGATGGATCTAAACTAATTTCATTGGTAGACTGGGGGGAAAGCACCTTTTGAACTGGGAGTGCAGCAGAGAATCCTGGGCATTCCTGTACTTTGCTTTCTCCTCTGCAGCTCACAGTTTTCTGGGCTTTTGGCCAGGCTTGATCTTGGAGCGGATAAGACACTGTCTAACATTCCAACACATAACCACTTTTAATTAATTTTCTCTTTTCTCTTTCTAACCCTCTCTGGGCAAAGGGGGAGAGAAGGGGGAGCAGAGGTGGGGAACCCCCTCAGCAGAGGGGGGGAACTCTCATTTCTGTGCTACTTTGTTGTATATTTCTGTATATATTGTAAATAGTGTAAATTCTGTATATATTTCCCTGCGTTCCCTAAACTGCTTTGTAAATATACAGCACCCACTCCTTTGCTAATCCAGCTGTGAGGTTTTCTTTTCCCTTTCAACTTTCTTTCCCCCAACCCTACGACAGGTTAGAATAGAATAGAATAGAATAGAATAGAATAGAATAGACAAGGTTGGAACAGCCCTTCAAGATCATTGTGTCCAACCAATCATCCAACACCACCTAATCAAGTAAACCATGGCACCAAGCACTCTATCAAGACTCCTCCTGAACACCTCCAATGATGGTGACTCCTCCACCTCCACGGGCAGCCTATTCCAATGGGCAATCACTGTCTCTGTATAGAACTTCTTCCTAACATATAGTCTAAACCTTCCCTGGTGCAGCCTCAGACTGTGCCCTCTTGTTCTGATACTGGCTGCCTGGGAGAAGAGACCAACATCCACCTGTCAACAGCTTCCCTTCAGATAGTTGTAGAGAGCAATAAGGTCACCCCTGAGTCTCCTCCTCTCCAGGCTAAGCAACCCCAGCTCCCTCAGCCTCTCCTCATAGGGCTTGTGTTCCAAACCCCACACCAACTTTGTTGCCCTTCTCTGGACACGTTCCAGCAAGTCAACATCCTTCCTAAACTGAGGGGCCCAGAACTGGACACAGGACTCAAGGTGTGGCCTAACGAGTGCAGAGTACAGGGGGAGAATCACCTCTGTGCTCCTGCTGGCCACACAGTTCCTGATGCAGGCCAGGATGCTATTGGTCCTCTTGGCTTCCTTAGCACACTGCAGGCTCATGTTCAGCCCACCATGAACCAATACCCCCAGGTCCCTCTCCACCTGGTTGCTCTCCAGCCACTCTGACCCCAGCCTGTAGCACTGCATGGGGGCAACAGAAAAGCAAACATGTTAGAGAAATCACAGTGACCTGCAAAATGCCTGGCCCAAATGAGAAAGCCACAAAAGGATGAGTACTTGCAATGAATAGTCCAAAAAGAAACATTGAAGGCACAAAGAAAAATTAAAAAAATATAAAAAATCAATGACCATTCATTGTTGAAATCTAATAAAATATCTGACTAATTTCATAGGACATTTTTCTTGATCCTGCTGATGGCAGTCATTGCTACTTGAACCATAACAGAGCTACGGCTGCCTCTTGTCATGGTTTAGGGCAGAGCTTGATGGTGCTTTTGCTCAAATGCAGATTTCTATGTAGGTTAGCCATACACAAATATTCTTATCACAAAGTGTGCATAGAACACACCCGGAATTTGTAGCAATTAATATTTGTGGTGGGTTGAAGGGCCGATCCTCTCAGCATGGGCAGAAAACTGAGACTCAGACAAATGGATTGCAAAAGTGGTGGAAAGTTTAAATGGAAAAGCAGTGAATATTTTTTTAGAGAACCACAAGCTCAGTGACAAAAGAGAGATCCCAAAGCTGCCCAAAAGCATCCCATCCCCATCTGATGGTACACCCAAAACTCCAGGGCTCTTTCTTCCTCCCCTCTTCCACTGTTAGGCTAATCTCAGATGTCCAGATCTGAGATTGCCCTTCCCCCTGGCCACAACATAGCTCCCCCCATTACCAGATAGTGGTGAGGGAAGAAAGAGGAAGTGCAGAAACCCTGCTAATGGTTTTATAGGGAGCGGGACATTATGAGATGAAATACGTAGCTTCCCGTGTCTACCCACTGGACTGGACTCTTGGGACACCGCAGTTGTTGCTTGTGTGGTTTCACCATGGGGGGCACTCAGTCTGAACCACCACAATGCTGCTTAAAAGAAAGCTACAAAATTTAGAGAAATTTGGAAAAAAGACATAAAATTAGCAGAGTGTAGAAATTCGTGACTTTTGCTTACTCAAAAGCTTTTGTGCAATCTTAAATGTCTCCCAACAAAAATGAAAAAGCAGGCTAGTTTAGTTCCTGGTAAAGCTGTTCTCCACATAATGCCATATTTTAGAACTGCTGTCTTGAAATTATTGTGCAATAGGTAAAACACAGAGAATTGATGGAAGAGTTTATGAAGTTCTTTGGGAACTTGAATTAGTAGTGAGTAATGTATTTTTAATTTACAGATGTGACAATTGGTTTTATTCTTTAAAAAAATGTCATTTTTGCTCCAGAGAGGTTGTCCCTAGTAAACATAAAAATACAGGCTGAACAGTCCCAGGTTCAGATGAATCCAATTTATCATACATTTTCTGTGTGAAAAATTAACTGAATTCCCTGCTAAATTTAGCGTTACATATGACCAGATATCTATGGATGTCTCTCCAAGTACAAATTCCGTTTCTAGTGTATATTTACAGTACGACATTTCTGAAATTGCTTTTGGTTTTGCATTGCTCCCAAGACAGATAATGCTGCTTCTAACCCTACATTTACAGAGTGACAGGATACAAGCAAATTCCAGTGTGATGAGTTGAAAGGGCAGATCCTTCCACCACGGGCAAAAAGTGAGACTCAGACAAATGGATTGTAAAAGTGGTGGAAAGTTTAAATGGAAAAGCAGTAAAAATTTTACAGAGAACCAAAGCACAATGACAAAAGAAAGATCCCAAAGAATATCTAAAAGCATCCCATCCCCACCTGAGGGTACAGCCAAAACCCCCAGGGCTCTTTCTTCCAGCCCCTGGCCTTGGGCCTGGCCAGGCCCAAGAGGCTGCGAGATGGCTCACCCCATTACCAGGTAGTGTTGAGGATGGAAAGAGAAAGTGCAGGACCCTCCCTGATGTCTTATAAGGGAGCAAGGCATTATGGGATGAAATATGTAGCTTCCTGTGTCCACCCATTAGGTGGATCCTTTGGGACACCGCAGGTATGGCTTGTTCAGTGGCATTGGGAGGGCACCCAGCCTGAACCACCACATCCAGAAATCATCTAATCCAAATCTTTCTTCAGAGGAGGTGTGTGACCGTTTGAGGCTGTGCCTTTAAGAAAAGAGACAGTGCTGGGACACTATGGCTGAATGTTTTGGAATGTTAACGAAAACAATCAGATATTCTAAACTAATTTCATTGGTGGATTGGTAAAAATGTGGTTTTAAGTTTAGGTGCAGCTGGGACTTCCTCAGTTCGCTCCTTTCCTTTCCCTTTCCAGCTTGTCTGCTTCTGGGCTCCCTGCCAGACTGACCTTGGACAGATAAGCAACTAAGGCCTACTAATATACTTTGCTTTAATTAATAACTGTTCTTTTTCTCTCTTTCTAACCCTCTTTGGGGAAAAAGGGGAGAGAAGGAGGTACAAGGGGGGGAACCCTCCTCCAGAGGAGGGAATTTCGTTCCTGTATTATTGTTTCTTTTTTTTACTTTGCTGTATATTTCTGTGTATATATTGTAAATACTGTAAATTGTGTATATATCCTGCATTCCCCAAAATTACTTGTAAATATAGCATTTTCCCTTTGCTCGTCTGGCTGCCTAGCTGTGGTTTCTTTCTTCCTCTTTGTGGGGGGGAGAGAGCTGAACCCTTCTCTCAAACCCACCACAAGGTGTAATTGCATGTGATTGCTTTAAGTCTTGTGCGTCAGAATCACAGAATTACATGAGCTGGGAGGGCTCTTGATAGATCATTTAGTCCAACCCCCCTGCCAGAGCAGGATCACCAACACAAGAGATTACATGGAAATGCATCTTGAATGTCTCCAGCAATATAGATCTCACAGTCACTCCGGATTCTGGTTCTCGTATTTGATTACTCTCAAAGTCTAAAAGTGCTGTCTTTGCATCTCACTTGAATTTCTCAGGATCAGATGCCTTTTTTTTTCCTATCACTGTGAAGTGGCAGCTGGAGTTTGGCTTCATCTTCTCTGAGTTCTCCAACCACATAGCTGTACACAACTGTAATGTCTCCCAGAAGTCATATTGTCTAAGGTGAACCAGCTAAGCTCCATCATATTTCATGTTTTTGCACTTTGAGAGTAATAGCAGAACTCACTGGCCCTGAACAACTTCATGAGGTGTCTCTGTTGCTTTTACCCACAGGTGCAGAACTTGCAGTTCTGCTGCGCTCAGGGCCATAAGTCACTGCCCCAGCTACATGTGTATGAGTGCAGGTCTCCAGCACAGCCTTTGGCATTATTCCCTCAGATCCTGACTAATGTACATGGAACATCTATTTACAAGGTTCAATTTTAGTTTTGCCTGGGGTTGTCAGTGGTTGCATGTTTTGCGTTTTTTCATTAGTTTCGTATGGGTTGGGTTTTGGTTTTGTTGTTTTGTTGTTGTTGTTCTTGTTTTAGTTTTAGTTTGATTGTTTGTTTACTTAGTTTCTTCAAAGTTCCAAGATTTTGGTCTACCAGTTTGTGGTGAAGGGTGCCTATGCCCAGAATTATGTCCCAAGTATTGCCAAAACTTGTCCCTACACGTTTTGCTCAAATCCCCCTTCCCCTTCCTTTCTGGAGTTGGTACTCAGCCAGAGCTGAGTAAACAAAGGGCCAGGTGTCAACAAGCCAGAATAAACAACCCAACCTGCTTTCTTTGGTGTAAACAATATCATGAAACCAAACTTGTGGGATGCCTGTGCTTCTTCCAAATATAGGCATAAGTCTAGCCATATGCTTTGCTATTGGCTAATGGTGTTTACCAAATTTGACTATTGGCTAAATCTAAGCCTTGAGTAAATTATAAATATTTCCCAAATTGTAAACAACTTACTCTTTTGCTCTTGCTCTTTTGCCTTTGTTCTAATGCTTTTGCTACTGCTCTCTTGCTCCATGCACATACTCTGCTCTCATGCACATGTTCTCCCTTTGTCTGTAGTCTGGAGAGAAGCCTGCTATGCAGGAAGTGCCATCATGCCTCAGTTCATCCAGAAGCCAGCAAAGAGTCCTTTGAATATGCTGCTACAACTACAGCCAGCTCTGAATCGTATCTACAGTCCTGCCAGTATGAAGAAGCTGCCATCACATTTTAAAGGGACAGAGACCCCTCTGGTATGTCTAGCCAGCCAGGAAAGAAGTTGTCCAAATCCTTTTGGCAGTTTTAAGTGTTTGCTGCAGTCACAAGGCAGCAGATCTATGAGCCAAAGCTTTCATGTGCCTGCTCACAAAGCAAGGACCACACCTAGCAGCCTCTATGCTGGCTGCTCAGCTGTGGGAGAGGGACCAGCCGCCTGCTGCTCCACAGCCCTGTGAGTTAAACTCCACCTGATTCAGAGCACCACCTATGCCTTGCCTGAGTGTCATAGATGCTTGCTCATTTCTGAGATAAGCCAGGGGAAAAGCCACACCCCACCACTCCATTCTGCCTCTCCTTCCTCCCCCACCCCCCCAACTCTCAAGCTGCTTCAGGACGGGGACTGCACCCCCACAGCTCCCTGTAGACTCCACGGAACTGCCAGCACTGGGGATCACCTGAGAGCCATTCTAGGTGAACCACCCTCCAGCACAACCCCACCGAAACATCTACACCTGGATGGTCACAATGGACATCAAGAACATGCATGTCATGGTCCAACTGAGAGAAGAGGACAAGGCCCAGTTTGCCTTCGTGTCAAAGGACACTCCAAGCAAGGCACCCTTGTTGTGAAGTGGAACCAGCAGGTGGATGACCTGGCACACATCCATGCGGTGAATAGTGAGGGGAAAGATTGGGAAAGGATAGCTGAGTGGCTTCATATCAAAAAGGGTCACTCAGGGAAGGCCAATCACCTGAACCTAGTTCTGGGCCCCTCAGTTTAAGAAGGACATTGAGACATTTGAATGTGTCCAGAGAAGGGCAACAAGGCTGGTGAGAGGCCTTGAGCACAAGCCCTATGAGGAGAGGCTGAGGGAGCTGGGATTGTTTAGCCTAGAGAAGAGGAGGCTCAGGGGAGACCTTATTGCTCTCTACAACTACCTGAAGGGTGGCTGTAGCCAGAAGGGAGTTGGTCTCTTCTCCCAGGCAACCAGCACCAGAACAGGAGGACTCAGTCTCAAGCTACACCAGGGGAAGTTTAGGCTCAAGGTGAGGAGAAAATTCTTCACTGAGAGAGTCGTTAGCCATTGGAATGTGCTGCCCAGGGAGGTGATGGAGTCACCATCCCTGGAGGTGTTCAAGAGGGGATTGGACATGGCACTTGGTGCCATGGTTTAGTCATGGGGTCTGTGGTGACAGGTTGGACTTGATGATCTTTGAGGTCTCTTCCAACCTTGGTGATTCTGTGATTCTGTGATTCTGTGATTCTGTGTCATATCAGGCAGGATAAACTTCTATGGATTGATTATACTGGTCCCCTCAAACCATCACATGGAAAGAAATAAATTCTGGTTGGTGTAGAAGTGGTATCTGGCTTAACAATATCCACAGCCACCAGCAGTGCTACAGGAGTCCACACCATCGAGGTTCTAAAACATTGGTTTAGCATTTTACCAATGCCTGCGTGCATACAAAGTGATAACAGGTCACATTTCACTGCAGCTGTTGTGCAAGACTGGACACAAGGTTAAGGGATTAAGTGGGTGTTCCATATCCCATACTACCTCCAGGCAAATGGCATAGCTGAAAGGACACAGTCTCAAGCTACGCCAGGGGAAGTTTAGGCTCAAGGTGAGGAGAAAGTTCTTCACCGAGAGACTCACTAGTCATTGGCATGGGCTGTCCGGGGAGGTGGTGAAGTCACCATCCCTTGAGGTGTTCAAGAGGAGATTGGACGTGGCACTTGGTGTCACGGTCTACTCAGAGGTCTGTGGTGACAGGTTGGACTCGATGATCCTCGAGGTCTCTTCCAACCGTGGCGATACTATGATACTCTGTGGCAATAGCCAGTTGGAATCAGTGGAGCTCCAACTGGGGAGGGATGATGAGCTAGTTGAGAGTGTATGGGTTAAAATTAAAGGCAGAACAGGGGAAGGAGATATTACTGTGGGGGTCTCCTAAAGGCTACCTGACCAGCAGATCCAAGCAGATGAGGCCCTTCACAGGCAAATAGAAGCGGCTTCCAGGTCACAAGCCCTGGTCCTCCCTGACATCTGTTGGAGGGACAACACAGCAAGGCACCAGCAATCCAGGATGTTCCTGGACTGCATAGAAGACAACTTCCTCCTCCAAATGGTAGAGGAACCAACAAGAAATGGTGCTATGCTGGACCTTATTCTCACCAACAGGGAAGGGCTGGTAAGCAATGTGAGGCTCAGAGACAGCCTTGGCTGCAGTGACCATGAAGCAGTTGAATGTAATCTCCTCAGGGCAATCAGGAGGAAGGATTCCAAGCTCACAACCCTAGACTTTAGGCGTGCAGATTTTGATCGCTTCAGGGATCTGCTAGCCAAAGTGCTGTGGGACAAAGCCCTGGAGGGAAGAGGGACCCAGGACAGCTGGTCAGTATTCAGGGACCACCTCCTCTGTGTCCAGGAGCTCTGTGTACCAACAAAGAGAAAAGCAGGTAAGAATGCCAGGAGGCCTGCCTGGATGGGCAAGGAGTTACTGGGCACACTATTACTTAAAAGGAAACTCTACAGGAAGTGGAGAGAAGGACAGCTAGAACAGGGGGAATATAAAGAAGCTGCCCGAGCAGCAAGAGTCCTGGTTAGGAAAGCCAGAGCAGAGCTCGAATTGAATCAAGCCAGGGAGATTAAAGGGAACACTAAGAACTTCTACAGGTATATTAATGGGAAGAGGAAGACTAGGGAAGGTGTGGGCCCCCTCAGAAAGGAAACTGGTGACATGGTCACAAGTGATGAGGAAAAGGCTGAGGTACTTAATAACTTCTTTACCTCAGTCTTCACTGCAAGGGCCTCTAGCCACACTCCTGATGTTATGGAAGTCAAAGCCAGGGACGGGGAGGAAGAACTGCCCATTACAAGTGCAGATCAGGTTCGTGATCACCTGAAGAACCTGAAAGTGTTTAAGTCCATGGGACCCGATGGGATACACCCACGGGTACTGAGAGAACTGGCAGAGGAGGTTGCTAAACCCCTCTCTATTATATTTCAAAAGTCATGGCAATCTGGGGAAGTCCCCACAGACTGGAAAAGGGGAAACATTGCCCCCATCTTCAAAAAGGGTAAGAAGGAGGAACCAGGGAACTACAGGCCAGTCAGTCTCACCTCTGTGCCCGGAAAGATCATGGAGCAGATCCTCCTGGAGGCACTACTGGCTCAGAAGAATAGTGAAGAGGTGATTGGGAACAGTCAGCATGGCTTTGCCAAGGGCAAATCCTGCCTGACCAACCTGGTGGCCTTCTATGAGCAGGTGACAACATTAATAGATGAGGGGCGAGCAACTGATGTCATTTACCTGGACCTGAGCAAAGACTTTGACACTGTCCCACACCACATCCTGGTCTCCAGGCTGGTGACACATGGGTTTGATGGGTGGACCACTAGATGGATAAGGAACTGGCTTGATGGCCGCACCCAAAGTGTAGCTGCCAATGGGTCCGTGTCCCAGTGGAGGCCAGTGACAAGCAGAGTCCCTCAGGGATCAATCCTGGGACCTGTCTTGTTCAACATCTTTGTGGGTGACATGGACAGTGGCATTGAGTGCCCCCTCAGCAAGTTTGCTGATGACACCAAGCTGTGTGGTGCAGCAGACATGCTGGAGGGAAGGGAGGCCATCCAGAGGGACCTTGACAGGCTGGAGAGGTGGGCGCAAGCCAACCTCATGAAGTTCAATAAGAGCAAGTGCAGGGTCCTGCACTTGGGTCAAGGCAATGCCAGGCACAAATCCAGGCTGGGCAGTGACTAGCTGGAAAGCAGCCCTGAAGAGAGAGACTAGGGGGTGCTGGTGGACAAAAAGCTCAACATGAGCTCTCAGTGTGCACTTGCAGCCCGCAAAGCCAATCAGATCCCGGGCTGCATCAGGAGAAGTGTGGCTAGCAGGTCGAGGGAGGTGATCCTCCCCCTCTACTCAGCCCTGGTGAGACCCCATCTGGAGTACTGTGTCCAGTTCTGGAGCCCCTATTACAAGAGGAATGTGAATGTGCTGGAACATGTCCAGAGAAGGGCCACAAGGATGATCAGAGGGCTGGAGCACCTCTCCTATGAGGACAGACTGAAGGAGTTGGGGCTGTTCAGTCTGCAGAAGAGAAGGCTCCGAGGTGACCTAATTGTGGCCTTCCAGTATCTGAAGGGGGCCTACAGGAAGGCTGGGGAAGGACTTCTCAGGATCTCAGGTAGTGATAGGACTAGGGGGAATGGAATGAAACTGGAGGTGGGGAGATTCAGGCTAGATGTGAGGAGGAGGTTCTTCACCATGAGAGTGATGAAACCCTGGAATGTGTTGTCCAGGGAGGTGGTCGAGGTCCCGTCCCTGGGGGTGTTTAAGAGCAGGCTTGATGAGGCTCTGTCCAGCCTGCTCTAGTGTGGGGTTTCCCTGCCCATGGCAGGGGGGTTGGAACTAGATGATCCTTGTGGTCCCTTCCAACCCTGACTGATACTATGATACTATGATACTGTGATACTGTGATGAATGTCCTCATTAAGAGACATGCCAACATCTCTAAAGGGAATTAGGACAAGCATTTAGCCCATGTGGTTTATGCTGTAAATAACAGAAGGTGAAGTTACAGTAGCCCCAAGGTCAAGGCATTCTGTCCAGCAGAACCAATGGTAGACATTATTTGCATGCTAGGTAGGCCTGAGTGCAAACCAAAGCACTCATTGCTACAGTTACAAGTGGGCCAACCTGTAATAGTGAAGCTGCCATCAACTAGTATAGTGCCCATGATATTGGCCAAACCCTGAGGGAAGATCCATTGCATCAGTATGCGATGGATTGCTCCTGAACATTAATTTAACCTGCCCGGTTGCTACGCACTGAGGCCAGTTTTGCCTCCGTACAGAATGGAGTCCAGTTCCAATCAACACTGGATACAGGGAGGCCAAGACTGGGAATGAGGAAGACCAGTCATCCAGGGACTAAAGACCATCACTGGGGTAGACAGCCTGAGAGGACACTTCTCCAGAGACTCACTGACGATGGACAACTGGAAGAGACAACTCCCCATTAGAGACTCATTCAGTGTTGGACAAAACCTGACTGGACTCTGAGTTACATTGCTCTAATTAAGACCCTTCTATAGACTTACTGGTTGTTGTATGGTTGCTGCCTGCTATAGGGGGCACACATAAAGGTAATTAAGTAATAATCATTCCCAGCTTATAAGAGATAGAACTGCCCAATGCCATTGGGGTGGAATGTCCTGGAAGAGGCATTAACAAGCCAACTAAACCTGTTTGAGCCGCTGCCCTCTCCCCTCCCTCTCTGTTGCATGGTCCAGATTGAGGTCAAGGAGACAATAGGCAGGCGCCGTTAAGGCTGCCTGGAGGGCGTAGAAGCTGGACCCCAAGCCTCATGTTTCAGAGAGGCAACTGCACGTGTCAGAGGCTATGATAGAAGGCGTGTGCAGTTTTGCTCACCAGAAAACATTTTGAACTGATTGGTGGGATTTGAATAGCTAATGTGCCAGTGGGCCATTCAGTTTTCAAAACCGGAATTTCTAGGGGAAGATTTTGAGAACCCACATGCTCACTGTTCGTTGCTCATTGTTTGTTGTTCTTTTACTCTCTCTTGTCTTCTCCCCCCCGCCCCCATTTGTTAATGGGATTCAAGGTGGCAACAAGAACTTATTTGCTCCTGTCATCAGGGCAATTAGCTTCTTTTGTTCCAGCAGCATAGTGCCTAGATCTTTATCACAGCAACATGCCTCCCTCCCTCTCACTTCCTCTAATTTTGGATACTACCTTTGGATTATTTCTGACCTTTGGGGCAACTATGGACTCATAACATCGCTTCATCCCACAAAGGTTTTGGTAGTTAACAGCTTGGCTGCTCATGAGTAACTTACACTAATTTACCTGGTTATTTCTAAGGTTTATAGTTAGTTTACCTCTTGGTTAGCTCCGTTGTGAACTTGAGGTGGTCCATCTCACCACCTGAGGCAGTATTGCTGTTTGTTTTGTGCCTATAAGACATTTCCAGTTTGTTCCTCTGTATTCCAAGTTCTGATTCTTCTGGACAACATTCTACTGTTTATTAGACTCCTATTGTGTGTAATTAACCTATCATTGACCAGTCAAATAAACCTGAATAAAATTGGCTCAAAAATGATCATTAATTAATCATATTAATATTTTATCATATTTCCAGCTTATCAATTTGATATAAAACTTAATCACACCAGTTTTGTCTTTGTTTAAAATCCCTGCACTTTAGCCAGCATGGTATGGTTATCAATGATTTGTAAGGAGCCCTCCCCTGGAATGCCTGAAGTTATAGTTTAGGCTCAAAAATTTACTTGAGTCTCTGAAAGGTTCCTTTTAAATTGTATGTGCCTGATACCTAGTCTCACTGCTGTACAAGCCACTAGGTGTCTTGTCAATTCACCACCTGCTGGACAAACAACAAAATTGCAACCTGGGTTCTTAATTGAATAACTGTTTTGTATTTTCCTAATTTGGTTCAAATATATATATATGTATTTATATTTTCACACATACATATTTTTCCATAATTGGTAAATTAATAACCACAACTATCACACAATTAGAAGATACCATCTCTTTGCTGTACCTGTGCAGAGCTTGACTTTTTCTCCCTAATATTTACTAATCTAATCTAATTTTGTAATAGTTTCAATGGCATCAGTCTATCCTTCTATTGCTTCTAATGAGATTTAGCTTTCTCTCAGCCAGTCAGTTTCCCTGCAAACCAATGTCAAAAATTACTTTTATGTTCTACTTTTATCTTATGCCTCCTGAAAATCCAGCCTATATGACAATGTAGTTTCATAGTTTCATAGTTTCATAGTTTCATAGTTTCATTCAGGGTTGGAAGGGACCACAAGGATCATCCAGCTCCAACCCCCCTGCCATGGGCAGGGAAACCCCACACTAGATCAGGCTGGACAGAGTCTCATCCAGCCTGCTCTTAAACACCCCCAGGGACGGGGCCTCGACCACCTCCCTGGACAACACATTCCAGGGTCTCACCACTCTCATGGTGAAGAACCTCCTCCTCACATCTAGCCTGAATCTCCCCACCTCCAGCTTCATTCCATTCCCCCTAGTCCTATCACTACCTGACATCCTGAGAAGTCCTTCCCCAGCCTTCCTGTAGGCCCCTTTCAGATACTGGAAGGCCACAATTAGGTCACCTCGGAGCCTTCTCTTCTGCAGACTGAACAGCCCCAACTCCTTCAGTCTGTCCTCATAGGAGAGGTGCTCCAGCCCTCTGATCATCCTCATGGCCCTTCTCTGGACACCTTCCAGCACCTCCACATCCCTCTTGTAATAGGGACTCCAGAACTGGACACAGTACTCCAGATGGGGTCTCACCAGGGCTGAGTAGAGGGGGAGGATCACCTCCCTCGACCTGCTAGCCACACTTCTCCTGATGCAGCCCAGGATCTGATTGGCCTTGCGGGCTGCAAGTGCACATTGAGAGCTCATGTTGAGCTTTTTGTCCACCAGTACCCCCAAGTCTCTCTCCTCAGGGCTACTTTCCAGCCAGTCACTGCCCAGCCTGGATTTGTGCCTGGGATTGCCTCGACCCAGATGCAGGACCCTGCACTTGCTCTTATTGAACTTCATGAGGTTGGCTTGCGCCCACCTCTCCAGCCTGTCAAGGTCCCTCTGGATGGCCTCCCTTCCCTCCAGCGTGTCTGCTGCACCACACAGCTTGGTGTCATCAGCAAACTTGCTGAGGGTGCACTCAATGCCACTGTCCATGTCACCCACAAAGATGTTGAACAAGACAGGTCCCAGGACTGATCCCTGAGGGACTCTGCTTGTCACTGGCCTCCACTGGGACATGGACCCATTGACAGCCACTCTTTGGGTGCGGCCATCAAGCCAGTTCCTTATCCATCTAGTGGTCCACCCATCAAACCCATGTGTCACCAGTTTGGAGACCAGGATGTGGTGCGGGACAGTGTCGAAGGCTTTGCTCAGGTCCAGGTAAATGACATCAGTTGCTCGCCCCTCATCTATTAATGTTGTCACCTGCTCATAGAAGGCCACCAGGTTGGTCAGGCAGGATCTGCCCTTGGCAAAGCCATGCTGACTGTTCCCAATCACCTCCTCACTATTCTTTTGAGCGAGTAGTGACTCCAGGAGGATCTGCTCCATGATCTTTCCGGGCACAGAGGTGAGACTGACTGGCCTGTAGTTCCCTGGCTCCTCCTTCTTACCCTTTTTGAAGATGGGGCAATGTTTCCCCTTTTCCAGTCCGTGGGGACTTCACCAGATTGCCATGACTTTTGAAATATAATAGAGAGGGGTTTAGCAACCTCATCTGCCAGTTCTCTCAGCACCCGTGGGTGTATCCCGTCGGGTCCCATGGACTTGAACACTTTCAGGTTCTTCAGATGATCACCAACCTGATCTGCACTTACAATGGGCAGTTCTTCCTCCCCGTCCCTGGCTTTGCCTTCCATAACATCAGGAGTGTGGCTAGAGGCCCTTGCAGTGAAGACTGAGGTAAAGAAGTTATTAAGTACCTCAGCCTTTTCCTCATCACTTGTGACCATGTCACCAGTTTCCTTTCTGAGGGGGCCCACACCTTCCCTAGTCTTCTTCTTCCCATTAATATACCTGTAGAAGTTCTTAGTGTTCCCTTTAATCTCCCTGGCTAGATTCAATTCAAACTCTGCTTTGGCTTTCCTAACCAGGACTCTTGCTGCTCGGGCAGCTTCCTTATATTCCCCCTGTTCTACCTGTCCTTCTCTCCCTGTAGAGTTTCCTTTTAAGTAATAGTGTGTCCAGTAGCTCCTTGCCCATCCAGGCAGGCCTCCTAGCATTCTTACCTGCTTTTCTCTTTGTTGGTACACAGAGCTCCTGGACACAGATGAGGTGGTCCTTGAATATTGACCAGCTGTCCTGGGTCCCTCTTCCCTCCAGGGCTTTGTCCCACGACACTTTGGCTAGCAGATCCCTGAAGCGATCAAAATCTGCACGCCTAAAGTCTAGGGTCGTGAGCTTGGAATCCTTCCTCCTGATTGCCCTGAGGATGTTAAATTCAACTGCTTCATGGTCACTGCAGCCAAGGCCGTCTCTGAGCCTCACATTGCTTACCAGCCCTTCCCTGTTGGTGAGAACAAGGTCCAGCATAGCTCATTTCTTGTTGGTTCCTCTACCATTTGGAGGAGGAAGTTGTCTTCTATGCAGTCCAGGAACATCCTGGATTGCTGGTGCCTTGCTGTGTTGTCCCTCCAGCAGATGTCAGGGTGGTTGAAATCACCCATGAGGACCAGGGTTTGTGACCTGGAAGCCGCTTCTATTTGCCTATGGAGGGCCTCATCTGCTTGGATCTGCTGGTCAGGTGGCCTGTAGGAGACCCCCACAGTAATATCTCCTTCCCCTGTCCTGCCTTTAATTTTAACCCATACGCTCTCAACTAGCTCATCATCCCTCCCCAGTTGGAGCTCCACTGATCCCAACTGGCTACTGACATAGAGGGCAACACCTCCTCCTCTCCTTCCCTGCCTATCCTTCCTAAAGAGTTTATATCCATCTATGCCTACATTCCAGTCATGGGATTCATCCCACCAAGTTTCAGTAACAGCCACTATGTTGTGGCATCCCAGCAGCACAGTGGCCCTTAACTCATCCTGTTTGTTGCCCAAGCTGCGTGCATTCGCATAGAAGCACTTCAGCTGGGCTGGCCCTGTCCTCCTCTTGTGCCAAATCCCCTCGGTTTCCACAGAATGTCCTGTTGGATCATTCGTGGCTTGCCTCAGGGCAGCAAGTTGAGAGCCCTTACCATCTCTCCTTCTCTCTACTGCTGGTGAGCTGCCCCTCTGTTTGTACATAGCCTGTTATCAATGCAGTCATCAAATATATTTAGAAAGAGAATGCTTGCAGGTACAAAACATAATTGATATATACTGGTGTCTATGAACTAATCAGATAGCTGCAGAGACCTTGGCCCTGGGTTTGGAAGGTTGCTGTGGCTTATTGTACTTCTATGGTACACAAGATAATAGCGTTTAATTTTCACCCTTGAGGTGCACAAATGTAGCTGTAACTTTCCTTTCTGTGTCTCAGATATTTCACATAATTTTGAGCACTAATTAGTAAATGTCAGGTAAAGAATAATAGGTAGATATATGAAATCATCCTATAATGTTTAAGTGACAAGGCACATTTATGATATTCAGCTGAAAATCAATAGATTCTTATTTAAGAACTTAATGTAAGTTAGTTATTTTAATTGATGTATAATACAAGCAATTTAGCCTAGAAAGCCTTTGACTGGATAATTGTGTTCAAAATTCAAACAGTAAAAAAGAAAGGACTGTAGGCTATATGGTGAGTGTACAAAGATGATTCTTTTGCCTTTGCTACCTTTCAAAAATGCATTCATCTTAGTTTTGTAGTTTCCCCAAAACTGCTGATAGAGCCTCTAAGATCCATAAATAGGAGAGGTGAAAATTGGTATAGTAGTGAGAAGAACAATTTCTTACCACTTTTACCTTTGCTGAGAAAACTTACAGAGAGAACTGCTTGGGGACAAAATAATATGTTTCTACTAAGAACTCACTATTGTTTTCACAGTATCACTATCACAGTATCACAGTATAACTAAGGTTGTAAATGACCTTGAGGATCATTCTCTTGGCCTTTGATGTATTTTTCTCCTTAGCTTCCACTTGACCTTTACTTAGATTCTGCAAACAGATGAATATATATTTTTATGAGGCAATGGGAAAGAGTAAAAGAGCTACGTGAAAACATCGCTTATCCAATCCTGCCACTAAAAGCAGCCGTTTTTATTCTACTGCTAGCTACCTGTGGTGAAGGCTGCCAGTGCCTAGAATTATACCCCAAATATTACCAAAACTCATCCCTACATGTTTTGTTCTACACCCCCACCCCCACCCCTCCTTTTCTGGAGTGGATATTCAGCCCAGAGCCAAGTAAACAAAGGGCCAGGCATCAACAAGCTGGGGTAAAAACCCCAACCTGCCTTTTTTGGCCTTATGGGATGCTTCTGCTTCTTCCATGTCTGGGCATGATTCTGACCACATGATTTGCTTTTGGTTAAAGGTGTTTACGAAATTTGACTATTGGCTAAATCCAAGTCTCGTGCATTTTATATCACCCAAATTGTAAACAATTTGCTCTTTTGTTCTTTTGTGCTGTTCTGCTTTATTGCTTTTGCTATTGCTCTCTGCCCACATGCTCATGTACTGCCTTTGTCTGGAGAGAAGCCTGCTACCTGGGAAGAGCTGTCATGCCTCAGTTTACCCGGACCAGTAAAGAGTCTTTTGCTTTGTTTCACTGCAGCTTAGATTCATACCCCAGTCCTGCTGGTAGGAAGAAGCTGTCACCATTCTCACAGGGACTGAGACCCTGCTGGTAAAACTACCCAGCTAGGAGAACTAGCCTGAATTTTTTAGCAGTTCTAACGGTGTTTGCCGTGAACACAAGCTGCAGACCTGCAAGCCAAAACCTTCATGAACCCACTTGAATAGCAAGTACTGTTCCTAGCAGCTTCTGCATTCTGGTTGCTTAGCTGCAGGAGAAGGAGCCTCTGCTGCATGTGATTCAGAGCACTGTTTTTGCCAGGACCACCTGTGAGTGCCCCAGACAACTTCACAAAGGACTGCCCCATAACCCTAGAAATGGGGAAGTAGTTGTCAAGAGGAATCAACAACACCTGTCATTTCTGAGCTGAGCCAGGGGAAAGATGCCATGCCCCCACACTCTCAGGCCACTCTGGGAGGGCAATTGCCTCCTACCCACAGCAACGTGCAGATTCCACAGGACTGCCAGTACCAGGAAGCACCCAAGGGCTGTTATCGGTGAACCAGCTTCCAGTGCACCCCTGTGGAGCCTCTACACCACACCTGCTGGAGACAGCTGTCCCCACTGTGTCTGGAAGGGACTGACCCCTGGAGGTCACCAGGTCCCCGTGAGCTCCTGAGCCTCAGCAACAACTAGCTATGTTCCTGATGGGTCCCTTTGAGCCACACCAACCAGCATAGCAGTAAGTTGGTAACCAGTTTAGCAGGTGAAATTCTCTTTCCAGTGTTCATGTGTTTAACACTAGTTTTTGTTCTGTTTAAAATCTCTGCCCTTTAGCCTTTGTGGTATTGTGATCTATGGTTTATAAGCAGCACCCTGGAATGCTAAAGCCATAATTTGTGAGCAAAATTTATTTAAGTTTCTTTAAAAGGTTCTTTAATTGTATGCCCTAGCACTGCATTTCTTCTAGCTGTTTAGCAGTTCTATAATTTTTAATTTTCTCTGGAAAAAATCCTTTTGGGTGTGTCAGTGCAAGATGGCTGAAAACTGCTTTCACAGTTACTGCTTACTTGCATCACACTAAGACAAGCTATGACAATTTGTGCTAGTCTGTCCCTTTATTTTTTCAGAGCATCAGAGTTAAAAGGATGAAATAATCATTTTAGCCTGCCCTCACACATATTTACTTAATTCTAAACTTACAAATCAGATTCAGGGGGCATAATATGATTTGGGAAAACTGAGATACATCTTTAGACTTTATTCCCTGTTAACGGGTGATGTAAGGAGAGTATCATAAGTTTGGGAACTCAACGAGTTTATCCATCAGTCTGTGATACTCTGTCTTTTAAAAAGAAGCCAGAAATGTAATAACCAGAAATAATTTTGTTATGCAACTAAATTCCTGTCCTTATGAAAATCTTCCTGGGAATTTTTTACAGGGCACTTGCACTAGAACAGAGTATATTTTCCTTTTTCTCCTTCCCACAGGAATATTTGTATAAAAATAGACAAAAATATTAGGATTTTGTAAAAGAATTTTTTTTCATTTGTTCTGGTATTTGTTATGTGCTCTGTTTAAAAAATACCTAGGTTTTGCAGTGAAAAATGCCTGTAAAATAAAAGAGATGTATTTTTTTTTTAATGTATATTAGTCTGCAGATTCACAGAGATAATAAAGGGTAGTCTGGCATGGATTCTAAATATACACCAGCTGGGTATTTTTCTGACTTTTTTGAGAGTCAGTAGAGAGCTTTGGTTGTACATTCATATTCTGTGGTTATTGACTACTTGTCACCTTTGTATGCCTAATTCTAAGGTATGTGTCAGCAGTCACAAGTTTACTGAACTCTTACTGATCTCTGGCCTACAGGAAGCAGAGTACACGTGGAATGTTTAACATAATTGCACTCACTTTAGTAGTTATAAAAAAAAAAAAGACAAAAGTTGGAGTCGCATGTGAAATGGTATGTATTTTAGGTGTCTACAATGTCAAAGGGGAAATAATTTGACAAATTAAATATAACTTTCTCTTACAAAAGAGGAAAGTGAACCAGAAGAATGTTTGCTTTGATCTCACTGGCTTTCTCCTCTTATTCTTTTGTATTGGGCTTCTTGAAAACTCTACTGTTTCATTCTTCTAGCTTGAAACACCTGTGTTTCATGAGCAATGCCTGTGGTGGGTTAAAATTCCCCCTAACACAAAATTGACAGACCAGCTCTGTTGAAAGCAAATGAAGCTATATTTACAAGCAAAACTACAATCTATAATAAGAAATGCAATTAATATTTACAAAATATACACTATTTAAATATATTTACAATTTACAAACAGCATAAGAACCCTCCAGGACAAAACCAGTGGGTTAGCAACAGCTTCCTCCTCTTCCCCCTCTTCCCCATCTTACCCAGGACAAGAGAAAGAAGGAGAAAAGCAGTGTAGGCTGTTTAGTACTTAGCCACAACAAAGAATGCAGTCTCAGAAAACTAGCAGAAGCACGAGTTAGTACTTGCTAGAGCAAAGGAGTTGAAAAATTAAGATCTTATTGTTATTTTCCTCTTTACATCCAATGGTAATTTATTTACATTCTACTACTTTCTGTCCAAGATCTGTGGGAAAATTTTCTAGGCATAGCCTAAAACTACCAGTTCTGGGCCCCTCAGTTTAAGAAGGACATTGAAACACTTGAACGTGTCCAGAGAAGGGCAACAAGGCTGGTGAGTGGCCTTGAACACAAGCCCTGTGAGGAGAGGCTGAGGGAGCTGGAATTGTTTAGCGTGGAGAAGAGGAGGCTCAGGGGTGACCTCATTGCCCTCTACAACTACCTGAGGGGTGGTTGTGGCCAGGAAGGGGTTGGTCTCTTCTCCCAGGCAACCAGCAGCAGAACAAGGGGACACAGTCTCAAGCTGCGCCAGGGGAAGTTTAGACTCGAGGTGAAGAAGAAGTTCTTCACCAAGCGAGTCATTCATCATTGGAACGGGTTGCCCAGGGAGGTGGTTGAGTCACCATCCCTGGAGGCGTTCAAGAGGAGATTGGACGTGGCACTTGGTGCCATGGTCTAGTCATGGGGTCTGTGTTGATAAGTTGTCTCGATGATCCTCGAGATCCTTTCCAACCTAAGTTATACTGTGATACTGTGATAACACAGTACCAAATGAAACTCTAAATTTATCCTCATTTCTCTCTGTCCTTATTATAACTAGTCTGTTACAATATTGTTAACATACAACAGTAGTCTCATATTCAGAATTCTTGCAGTTACAAATGTATATTATTCTTCTGTTTTAATAAATGCGAGTGGTTTAAGATTTTCTGTGATCTAGAAAATTATAGCATTATTGCTAAAAATCCTTATACTGTTGAAATGTTAGGTAGTGCTTAAGAGAACTTGCTATAGTACTCTGATTTATGCCAAAACTCAGTCCTTTTGTTCAGAGGTACTATTTAAATAGTTTTGACTTTGAGACCTAGTAGTTCTGTATTTGGTTTTAAGGGTAAATGATCCTCAATATTGACCAAACCTTTTCAGATAAATCAGAAAGGACTGTGGTATCATATATTAAAAGTTAAGCATCATATTTCAGACTAGCTTATAATGTAAAAATCTGTGGTCCTTATCCAAAAATGTAAGTTATTTTTTTACCACCAAGTGAAAATGGAAATCCAAATATAATTCCTAATGTATACAGTTAAACTGTGATTTTATTTTAGAATTTCTGTTCAGCTGACTGCTGAATGTGGCTGATTGTGATCTCTGTTTGAAACAGATCAATGATAATGTGCTTCAGCAATATGTTTCAAGGAAATATAGGACATAATGAATACATGTATTTCTTTAATGTTGTATAGTGAAATGACATAATGGAATATGATTGTGTGGTGGGTTGACCATAGCTAGATGCCAGATGCCCACCAAAACCATTCCTTCATTTCACCTCCTCAGCTGAGCAGGGGGAGAAAAATATGAGAAATGCTTCAATGAGCCAGTGCAAGGCCAGAGAGATCATTCAGCAGTGACAGTCATGAGAAAGCTGACTTGGAGAAATTAACTCCATTTACTGCCAGACAAAATCTGAGAAAGATATTGAGAAATAAATTAAAATTTTACCCCTTCTCTATCCTCCTCCCCTTCTTCCTAGGCTCAAGTTTCCTCCCAGTTTTCTAAGCAGCACAAGTGGATAGGGAATTGTGTTGGCAAGCAGTTCATTATGCAATGTGTCTGCCATTCCTTCCTCCTTTGTTCTTCTTCACACACTTTCCATGTTCCAGTGTGTGGTACCTCCCATAGAAGATAGTTCACCACAAAATTCTCCAACATGGATCTTCCCGGTAGGCTGCAGTTCTTCGTGAACTAGACAGCAAGGATAGTGAAGTTGATGAGGGGTCCTGAACACAAGTCCTGAAAGCAGCCTGGGGAAGAAGTTTGTCTGCTTGTTGTTTTTTACCTGCTGGATAAGATTATTAGACTTAAAATATACAGGGAATAATTATTAAATAGAAAGTGTATGTGAAATATGAATCACAGACCTATAGCCACCTCGAAAATGTATTGCTGTTGTGTAACAGGTTAATGCACAGTAAATGGGTTAACTGGCCTGTTTCCCACAAACACAGAAATGGGGAGAATAACACACATGTAGAAAATTCTGGGTTGAAATAAAGAGCTGAGATAAGAGTTTAATATAAATGAGATAACATAATGCACAATTACCTTGGCCTATTTGCTGAAATAGCACAACAGAAACCGGCAGCAAGAAGAAAGCGGCAAACTGAAAACCAGGGAGCTCTTCATGTTAGAATCTGAACTTCAAGCCCTGGGATACTTTACTCCAGCCAGGACTTTAATTTTGAAGCTTACATGACAGCAGTGTGGGATTGAATATCAGCACCAGATTCAACTTAACCCATGACATTCTCCACCCCTTATCCTATACTGTCTGTGTCATTCCCAGCAGTAATTAATGTAAAAAACTGTACATTATAAATAATTTGCTAATAATTCTCACTCTAAATGAGGTTGCTTTGCAGTACACAGGAGAATTCTCATAGCAAAAGCTCTGGAGCTCCACCCTGTTCTAGTATGGTACAGAACAGTCCATGACCAGTCCAAATGGTGGGGCTGTGTGTCCAGCTCTGGGGCTGTCAATTCCAGTGACTCCTCACACACCTCCAAGTGGAAACAAACTGTCTTGCTTTCCAATGCTCAGCTTCAAACTTATCCAGGTACAGAGATCTCCTTGTAACACCAGAAATACAGATGTGTTCCACTCCTCCAACTTGTCAAGCCACACATACTGTGCAGTCCAACAAGCCCAGTTGTCCATCTCCTCTGTCTGGTGGAGGTAGGGCCCCTCTAATTCTGACTGGAACCACTTGCAGCTTGTGATGATGATTTGGAAGTCCCTTCAGAAGGATCCAATGCAGTATCATCTCGTCTGCTCTTCTTAGGTGACTTTCCACTGGAAACTGGGGCAGTGTTCTTCAGGAAAGTATTTGCCTGTAATTCACCTACTCTTGCAGCCAGGACTGAAGTGTGCTTTCCATCCCACTTCTCATGTCACTCATGCAATGGTCACTCAAGTAAAACCACAGGGTATGCTGTGATGTGTACCTCCCACATTCTCTCCCTTGGACAGGGAAGTGCCTGCTCTTCATGGCTAACCACAGGACCATAGAGCTGAGGAGTGGATCATGTTCTTGGGTTGAGGAACCTTTTAGAAAAGTTCCTTCACAGATGAAACACAAAACTGGACAGAAAGAGAGATAGAAATGGCTTCCAGGTCACAAGCCCTGGTTCTCATGGGTGATTTCAACCACCCTGACATCTGCTGGAGGGACAACACAGCAAGGCACCAGCAATCCAGGATATTCCTGGACTGCATGGAAGACAACTTCCTCCTCCAAATGGTAGAGGAACCAACAAGAAATGGTGCTATGCTGGACCTTGTTCTCACCAACAAGGAAGGGCTGGTAAGAAATGTGAGGCTCAGACATGGCCTTGGCTGCAGTGACCACGAAGCAGTTGAATGTAATCTCCTCAGGGCAATCAGGAGGAAGGATTCCAAGCTCACAACCCTAGACTTTAGGCGTGCAGATTTTGATCGCTTCAGGGATCTGCTAGCCAAAGTGTCGTGGGACAAAGCCCTGGAGGGAAGAGGGACCCAGGACAGCTGGTCAGTATTCAGGGACCACCTCCTCTGTGTCCAGGAGCTCTGTATACCAACAAAGAGAAAAGCAGGTAAGAATGCTAGGAGGCCAGCCTGGATGAGCAAGGAGTTACTGGACACACTATTACTTAAAAGGAAACTCTACAGGAAGTGGAGAGAAGGACAGGTAGAACAGGGGGAATATAAGGAAGCTGCCTGAGCAGCAAGAGTCCTGGTTAGGAAAGCCAAAGCAGAGTTTGAATTGAATCTAGCCAGGGAGATTAAAGGGAACACTAAGAACTTCTACAGGTATATTAATGGGAAGAAGAAGACTAGGGAAGGTGTGGCCCCCTCAGAAAGGAAACAGGTGAAATGGTCACAAGCGATGAGGAAAAGGCTGAGGTATTCAATTACTTCTTTACCTCAGTCTTCATTACAAGGGCCTCTAGCAACGCTCATAATATTATGGAAGACAATGCCAGGGACGGGCAGGAAGAACTGCCCACTGCAAGTGAAGATCAGGTTTGTGATCATCTGAAGAACCTGAAAGTGTTCAAGTCCATGGGACCCGACGGGATACACCCACGGGTACTGAGAGAACTGGCAGAGGAGGTTGCTAAACCTCTCTCTATTATATTTCAAAAGTCATGGCAATCTGGGGAAGTCCCCACAGACTGGAAAAGGGGAAACATTGCCCCCATCTTCAAAAAGGGTAAGAAGGAGGAACCAGGGAACTACAGGCCAGTCAGTCTCACCTCTGTGCCTGGAAAGATCATGGAGCAGATCCTGCTGGAGGTACTACTGGCTCAAGAGAAAAGTGAAGAGGTGATTGGGAACAGTCAGCATGGCTTTGCCAAGGGCAAATCCTGCCTGACCAACCTGGTGGCCTTCTATGAGCAGGTGACAACATTAATAGATGAGGGGCGAGCAACTGATGTAATTTACCTGGACCTGAGCAAAGCCTTCGACACTGTCCCACACCACATCCTGGTCTCCAAACTGGTGACACATGGGTTTGATGGGTGGACCACTAGATGGATAAGGAACTGGCTTGATGGCCGCACCCAAAGAGTAGCTGTCAGTGGGCCCATGTCCCAGTGGAGGCCAGTGACAAGCAGAGTCCCTCAGGGATCAATCCTGGGACCTGTCTTGTTCAACATCTTTGTGGGTGACATGGACAGTGGCATTGAGTGCCCCCTCAGCAAGTTTGCTGATGACACCAAGCTGTGTGGTGCAGCAGACACACTGGAGGGAAGGGAGGCCATCCAGAGGGACCTTGACAGGCTGGAGAGGTGGGCACAAGACAACCTCATGAAGTTCAAGAAGAGCAAGTGCAGGGTCCTGCACTTGGGTCAAGGCAATGCCAGGCACAAATCCAGGCTGGGCAGTGACTGTCTGGAAAGCAGCCCTGAGGAAAGGGACTTGTGGGTTCTGGTGGACAAAAAGCTCAACATGAGCTCTCAATGTGCACTTGCAGCCCACAGAGACAATCAGATCCTGGGCTGCATCAGGAGAAGTGTGGCTAGCAGGTCAAGGGAGGTGATCCTCCCCCTCTACCCAGCTCTGGTAAGACCCCACCTGTAGTACTGCATCCAGTTCTGGAGCTGCTATTACAAGAGGAATCTGGAGGTGCTGGAATGTGTCCAGAGAAGGGCCATGAGGATGATCAGAGGGCTGGAGCACCTCTCCTATGAGGACAGACTGAAGGAGTTGGGGCTGTTCAGTCTGCAGAAGAGAAGGCTCCGAGGTGACCTAATTGTGACCTTCCAGGATCTGAAGGGGGCCTACAGGAAGGCTTGTGAGGGACTTCTCAGGATGTCAGGTAGTGATAGGACTAGGGGGAATGGAATGAATCTGGAGGTGGGGAGATTCAGGCTAGATGTGAGGATTAGGTTCTTCACCATGAGAGTGGTGAAACCCTGGAATGTGTTGTCCAGGGAGGTGGTTGAGGTCCCGTCCCTGGAGGTGTTTTAGACCAGGCTGGATGAGGCTCTGTCCAACCTGCTCTAGTGTGGGGTGTACCTGCCCATGGCAGGGGGATTGGAACTAGATAATCCTTGTGGTCCCTTCCAACTCTGATTGATACTATGGTGCTATGATATTTTCCTTACTTTGCTGAGGCCTTCTGATTGGTTCAAATACCGTTTGTCCTATGCCAGCTTCCAAAGCCAGAGCACACCTAACTCCTTCTCTTGCTCCCATGATGGCACTGGGTTTTCCTTATATTTTGCACCCTGACACAGACTGGTTCTCTGCTGAAGCTGCAATGCCTGCTTTTCTGTGTATAGGCCCAGAGACCTTCCCTTGCTCTTGAGTATTCTGATTAGAAGGGAATAGAGTAGAGTGGACTAGAGGAGAGGAGGAGAGGAGAGGAGAGGAGAGGAGAGGAGAGGGAGGAGGAGAGGGAGGAGGGAGAGGAGAGGAGGGAGGAGAGGAGAGGAGAGGAGAGGGAGAGGAGAGGAGAGGAGAGGGAGGAGGAGGAGAGGAGAGGAGAGGGAGGAGAGGAGAGGAGAGGGAGAGGAGAGGGAGAGGAGGAGAGGAGAGGAGAGGAGAGGAGAGGAGAGGGAGAGGAGAGGGAGAGGAGAGGGAGAGGAGAGGAGAGGAGAGGAGAGGGAGAGGGAGAGGGAGAGGGAGAGGAGAGGAGAGGAGAATAGACAAGGTTGGAACAGACCTTCAAGATCATCGTGTCCAATCTATCATCCAACAACATCTAATCAATTAAACCATGGCACCAAGCACCCCACCAAGACTCTTCCTGGACACCTCCAATGATGGTGACTCCACCACCTCCACAGGCAGCCCATTCCAAAGGGCAATCACTCTCTCTGTATAGAACTTCATCCTAACATCCAGCCTAAACCTCCCCTGGTGCAGACTGACACTGTGTCCTCTTGTTCTGGTGCTGGTTGCCTGGGAGAAGAGACCAACCTCTGCCTGTCTACAACCCCCCTTCAGGTAGTTGTAGAGAGCAATGAGGTCACCTCTGAGTCTCCTCTTCTGCAGGATAAGCAACCCCAGCTCCCTCAGCCTCTCCTCATAGGGCTTGTGTTCCAAACCCCTCACCAAGTTCGTTGCCCTTCTTTGGACATTCCAGCAAGTCAACATCCTTCCTAAACTGAGGGGCCCAGAACAGGACACAGGACTCAAGGTGTGGCCTAACCAGTGCAGTGTACAGGGGCAGAATCACCTTCCTGCTCCTGCTGGCCACACTGTTCCTGATGCAGGCCAGGATGCTATTGGCCCTCCTGGTTGCCTGGGCATACTGCAGGCTCATGTTCAGCCTACCATCAACCAATACCCCTGGGTCCCTCTCTGCCTGTCCGCTGTCCAGCCACTCTGACCCCAGCCTGTAGCATTGCATGGGGTTGCTGTGGCCAATGTGCAGAACCTGGCACTTGGATGTGTTAAATCTCATGACGTTGGATTCTGCCCATCTGTCTAGCCAGTTGAGGTCCCTTTGCAAAGCCTCTCTACCCTCCAACAGATCAACTCCTGCCCCCAGCTTGGTATCGTCAGCAAATTTACTGATGATGGACTCAATGCCCTCATCCAGATCATCAATAAAAATGTTAAAGAGTATGGGGCCCAGCACTGATCCTTGGGGCACACCAGTAGTGACTGGTTGCCAGCTGGATGTGGCACCATTCACCAGCACTCTCTGGGCTCGGCCCTCCAGCCAGTTCCTAGGCCAATACAGTGTACTCCTGTCCAAGCCATGGGCTGATTGCTTGGCCAGGAGTCTGCTGTGCGGGACAGTGTCAAAGGCCTTGCTCAGGTCCAGATAGACTACATCCACAGGCCTCCCCACATCCACCAGCAGATCACCTGATCATAGAAGGAGATCAGGTTGGTCAGGCAGGACAGGACCTGCCCTTCCTAAATCCATGCTGGCTGGGCCTGAGCCCTTGGCCATCCTGGAAGTGCTGTGTGATTGTACTCAAGATGTCCTGTTCCATAATCTTGCCTGGCACTGAGGTCAGACTGACAGGCCTATAATTCCCTGTCTCGTCCAACCAGCCCTTCTTGTGGATGCGCACCACGTTGGCCAGCTTCCAGTCTTCTGGGACCTCTCCAGTCAGCCAGGACTGCTGAAAAATGATGGAGGGCGGCCTGGCCAGGTCATCTGCCAGCTCTCTCAGCATCCTAAGATGGATCCCATCTGGTCCCATGGACTTGTGGGGATCCAAGCAGCTGAGGAAGCTAACTACCTCCTGTGAGAGTCTAATAAGTTTGTCTCTCTTGATGTGAGTCAACAAAGGTAAACTGATAGCAGAGCCACTGGAAAGATGGTGGAAAGAATCCTGTCTACCAATCCTGGATGCAAATCATCTTGTGATTGCATCGTGATAACATGGGACTACAACAATGGACCCAAGGACCCAGCCATCACGCCTTTAGGGCAGGATAATCTCCACCCATCAAGTACCCTGGGCAGGGTAACACAATGGTTTTTACCACCTGTTTCCTGCTGTGTAAGGAATGTGGGGGGCTTGTAGATGGGGGAGATGGAGATTCCCCCCCCTCCATCCAAAAATCTTGCCCAAACACACAGTGGAGAGAAGGACAGGTAGAACAGGGGGAATATAAGGAAGCTGCCCGAGCAGCAAGAGTCCTGGTTAGGAAAGCCAAAGCAGAGTTTGAATTGAATCTAGCCAGGGAGATTAAAGGGAACACTAAGAACTTCTACAGGTATATTAATGGGAAGAAGAAGACTAGGGAAGGTGTGGGCTCCCTCAGAAAGGAAACTGGTGACATGGTCACAAGTGATGAGGAAAAGGCTGAGGTACTTAATAACTTCTTTGCCTCAGTCTTCACTGCAAGGGCCTCTAGCCACGCTCATAATATTATGGAAGACAATGCCAGGGACGGGCAGGAAGAACTGCCCACTGCAAGTGAAGATCAGGTTTGTGATCATCTGAAGAACCTGAAAGTGTTCAAGTCCATGGGACCCGATGGGATACACCCACGGGTACTGAGAGAACTGGCAGAGGAGGTTGCTAAACCCCTCTCTATTATATTTCAAAAGTCATGGCAATCTGGGGAAGTCCCCACAGACTGGAAAAGGGGAAACATTGCCTCCATTTTCAAAAAGGGTAAGAAGGAGGAACCAGGGAACTACAGGCCAGTCAGTCTCACCTCTGTGCCTGGAAAGATCATGGAGCAGATCCTCCTGGAGGCACTACTTGCTCAAAAGAATAGTGAAGAGGTGATTGGGAACAGTCAGCATGGCTTTGCCAAGGGCAAATCCTGCCTGACCAACCTGGTGGCCTTCTATGAGCAGGTGACAACATTAATAGATGAGGGGCGAGCAACTGATGTAATTTACCTGGACCTGAGCAAAGCCTTTGACACTGTGCCGCACCACATCCTGGTCTCCAAACTGGTGACACATGGGTTTGATGGGTGGACCACTAGAAGGATAAGGAACTGGCTTGATGGCTGCACCCAAAGAGTAGCTGTCAATGGGCCCATGTCCCAGTGGAGGCCAGTGACAAGCAGAGTCCCTCAGGGATTAATCCTGGGACCTGTCTTGTTCAACATCTTTGTGGGTGACATGGACAGTGGCATTGAGTGCCCCCTCAGCAAGTTTGCTGATGACACCAAGCTGTGTGGTGCAGCAGACACACTGGAGGGAAGGGAGGCCATCCAGAGGGACCTTGACAGGCTGGAGAGGTGGGCACAAGCCAACCTCATGAAGTTCAAGAAGAGCAAGTGCAGGGTCCTGCATCTGGGTCGAGGCAATCCCAGGCACAAATCCAGGCTGGGCAGTGACTGTCTGGAAAGCAGCCCTGAGGAGAGAGACTAGGGGGTGCTGGTGGACAAAAAGCTCAACAGGAGCTCTCAGTGTGCACTTGCAGCCCGCAAGGCCAATCAGATCCTGGGCTGCATCAGGAGAAGTGTGGCTAGCAGGTTGAGGGAGCTGATCCTCCCCCTCTACTCAGCCCTGGTGAGACCCCATCTGGAGTACTATGTCGAGTTCTGGAGCCCCTATTACAAGAGGGATGTGGAGGTGCTGGAAGGTGTCCAGAGAAGGGCCACGAGGATGATCAGAGGGCTGGAGCACCTCTCCTATGAGGACAGACTGAAGGAGTTGGGGCTGTTCAGTCTGCAGAAGAGAAGGCTCTGAGGTGACCTAATTGTGGCCTTCCAGGATCTGAAGGGGGCCTACAGGAAGGCTTGTGAGGGACTTCTCAGGATCTCAGGTAGTGATAGGACTAGGGGGAATGGAATGAATCTGGAGGTGGGGAGATTCAGGCTAGATGTGAGGATTAGGTTCTTCACCATGAGAGTGGTGAAACCCTGGAATGTGTTGTCCAGGGAGGTGGTCGAGGCCCCGTCCCTGGGGGTGTTTAAGAGCAGGCTGGATGAGGCTCTGTCCAGCCTGCTCTAGTGTGGGGTGTCCCTGCCCATGGCAGGGGGGTTGGAACTAGATGATCCTTGTGGTCCCTTCCAACCCTGAATGAAACTATGAAACTATGAAACAATACACAGAAAGATTTCGGGGGAAACTATACCTGGATTATTTCCTGCCCCTGAAATTCCTGAGGGACAATATTTGAATACATACTTAAGGACTAAAAACTGTATAAAAGACTTGAGCAACTACTGGTTTGTAGAGAGAAACGGAAGAGAGAAACAGAGGAGAAAAATGGGGAGAAAAACGGAGATGAAGGAAAACACAGGAGGCGAACCATGCTGCTGAGAAGGGAAGCTGGGACAATGCTGCTCCGGAGAAAAGAAGCTGCCTAGAGGACCACAGCTCCAGCCAACGCCTCAGCACCCTTTCTCTACAGACCCAGGCTGCCCAGCAAAATCCTCAGCACCGTTTGTCTACAAACCCAACATCACCAGCAGCACCTTTCCTCCACAGACTTTAACTGTCTTGGGGGGTATGAGGGGTGTGGTAATATAATTCCTTTCCTCTTCTCTCTCTCTTCTCTCTCTCTCTCTCTTTTCTCCCTCTCCCTTTCTTATGTCCACTTTATTTATGTAATAAATAGTCTAGCTGTTGATACATTGGCCCCGTTTGCGCCTCTAATTTCACAACATGGGAATGTTTAAAAGAACTGTGTCTCCGGACCGAGACATTTAATGTCTCCGGACCTTGACACCTCCTCCTGGATCACAGGGGGATTTTACTGTTCCCTGGCTCCTTCTACCAGCTTTGGAGGCCAGCTGTCTGGAAGACATTCTGTCCTGCTATTAAAATTTCAGGAAAAGAAAGTGTTAAGTACCTCTCCCTTTTCCTCATCTTTTGTTAGAACACTCCCCTCCATGTCCACCAAGGAGTGGAGGTTTAGTATGGCTTTTGATGCTGTCTTCAAACAGCATCCTCCTTGAGAAGCTGGCTGTTCATGGTTTGGATTGGTTCATGCTTTGCTGGGTGAAAAACTGGCTGGATGGCCAGGTACAAAGAGTGGTTGTGAGGGTAATCAAATCCAGGTGGTGACCAGTCACTATTGGTGTTTCTCAAGGTGCACTTTTGGGGCCGGTTTTCTTTAACATCTTTATCAGTGGCCTGTATGACAGGATTGAGTGCACCCTCAGTATATTTGCAGATGACATTAAATTGAGTGGGAGTGTTGACGTGCTCACATGTACGAAGGCTCTGCAGAGGGTTCTGGACAGACTGGTTCAATGGGCCAAGGTAGTTTGTATGAGGTTTAACAAAGTCTAGTGTTGGGTCCTGCTCTTGGGTCACAACAACCTCTTGGGGCAAAGTGGCTGGACAGGTGACTGAAGTAAAGGACCTGGGTGTGCTGGGTGATAGCCATTTGAACATTACACATCAATGTGCTCAGGTGGCTAAGGCGGCCAACATCATTCTGGTCCATATTAGGAGTAGTGTGGACAGCAAGCATAGGAAAGTGATTGTGGCCCTGTACTCAGCACTGGTGAGGCCACACCAGTGCTGGAATATTGTGTTAAGTTTTGGGCCCCTCATTATAAGAATGATATTTGAGGATTTTAATGTTTCTTTTATTAACAGTAAGGCACTTCTGTCTTGGATATTGAATCAGAAAATTACTGTCTTCTGCAGCCTTTGGTGTTAACTCTAGATCCCAGAAATTTCATAGAATCATAGAATAGAATCATAGAATCAATAAAGTTGTAAAAGACCTCAAAGATCATCAAGTCCAACCTGTCACCCAAGACCTTATGACTACTAAACTATGGCAACAAGTGCCACATCCAGTCCCCTCTGTCATTAATAACATCTGGCTCTCTAAATCTCAGCTGAATTTCATTAACCTCTACGAGGCAAGAATCCAGCTTTCTCATATGAACTACATAAAATCCTAAAAATTCTGTTATAATTAAAATGATGTGACACTGATATTATAGGATATCATTACATATTAACTTAAACATGTCATTGTAGTGTCTATTGGAAACAAGTTTTTATAGTGCAATGTGGTGGGTTGAAATTACCCCCCAAAGTAAAATTGCCAGACTAGCTCAGTTGGAAAACAAATGAAGCTATATTTACAAGTAGACTAAAATGTAGAAATATGAAACGCAATTAATATGTACAAAACATACAATATTTACACATATTTCCAATTTATAATCAACACAAGAAACCCCCTGTAATGGGCTGGGGCAAACCTCCTCCCCACCACAGGGCAGAAACAACAACTCAGACAAAGGGATTGCAAAAGTGATGGAAAGTTTAAATAGAAAAACAATTTAAAAAACAAACAACAATGAAAGCTTTACAGAGAACCACAAGCACTGTGACAAAAGACAGAAAATCCCACAACATGCCCAAGAACATCCCATCCCCACCTGGGGGTACACCCAAACCCCCCCAGGGCTCTTTCCTCCCCCCCAACCCAGCCTTGGGCCTGGGCAGGCCCAAGGGAGGCGGCTCACGCCATTTTACCTAGGCTGCAGCTGGGGACGAAAGAGGAAGTGAAGACCCCGCATGGGCATTTTATAGGGGAGCAGGGCATTATGGGAAATGGAATACCTGCCTGTGACCACCCCCTGGGCTGGGCCCACCCGTAGGGACCTTCCAGGTATGTTCTGTGCAGTGGCATCCAGGCCAGTATCCAGCCTAAACCACCACATGCCACCCCTTATTCCATACCATAATCCCTGCACCCAAAACATATCATTAAATTAGAACTCTTCTGATGACATGTCTAGCAACAGTCCAGGTCTTCATCTGGGCATCCTTCCACACAGTCTCTCATTCAGGCTCAAGTACCAGTCTTCTTCCTCATATGATGGAACCTCCCAGCGACACAGAGTCATTCTCCTGCAGTGTGAATTCCTTGTGGACTCTTTGGGACATCCTGGTCACCTGGCAATACCTCACAACTTCTCAGCCGAGCCTTTGTTTGCTTTTACAGTTACTCAGCGGCTTTTTTTTCCACTCCTGGGGCAAGCCGGTCTGAGCAACGACCGCTTTTCTTCATCCCTCCAGAGAGCCTCAGCCGACCGCTTCCAGCTGCAGTCCGAAACTACACAAATGCACATCGCAGGCACATCGCCGGCACATCACAGGCACATCACCCCCCCCAGGGGGTTCACGTACCGAGGCATCACAGCATCCGATTCACAGCCTTCCCCCAGCAGAGGGGGCAGCTGCCGCACAACTCGCTGAGAAGAGAAGGGGTGGAGCCAGGTGCTTGGCGCCATTCTCGGAGCATGTCCGAAAACACCAGGGAAAGATTTACAGCTGCCGCCACCGCTTGAACACAGCCCGGCTCGGCGGTGCCGCCGCCGCTTGAACGCAGCTGGCCCGGCCCCCACCGTCTCTGTCACCATGATGCAGAGTCCAAGTCACCTCCACCCCCTCAGGTTTTGGAAGCTGTCGCTTGCCCTCTCGCCACAGGAGGCCGTCCCCCGCAGCAGCCATGGGCCGACCCCGCTCTGCTTGCCACTGCCCCTCTTCCACTCCGCTCCCTGCCACTCGTTGCTCCACAGGGAACGAGGAGGAGAAGGCAGGTCTCGCCTTCTTAGGCTAGTCGAGCATTCTTAAGCTGCCCTGGGTACAAAGTCACAGAAAGAGCCACGCCTCACTGTTCCCAAGCAACAGGAGGGACTTGTGTACTGTCAGCCACTGTGGCAATGCCAGTGACGAGCAGTGTGAGCAATCTGGCAGTGCAGGCCTAGAGCCTGACATGATGGTAGGCCATGCTCAGCATAAATGCAGAGCCAGCTAGCAGTGGAGCAAAACAGTGCTGTGCCTGCAGCATGTAACTAAAACAAGACACTGGTAGCTATAAACATGGACAGTTATCTTGGGACAGCAGGACACGCACCTGCATCAACAACCTCGTTGTGTCATTAGTAGTTGGACCAATAATCTGTAATAGTGCAATGCGTGGTCACTCATAGGGAACCAATGGAGCTATGCCAACAGGGCACTCCGAGTTTATATAAGTTGTAGCAGTTGCCTTGCTATGCACTTCTGCCCTTCCCGTCTCCTGTTTCTTCTACACTTTACTGTGCTATACTTGCACTACAGGCCTGCTCCATAGGCCTGCACCTCAGGCCTGCACCATCGGCCTGCAACACTGGAACAACAAAGGGACAATACTCAATCACATTGGTCAGTCGTATTGATTCCCATCTCTGTTGTCTACAACTGGCGCCCGAACAGGGACACTTGGTTCCTTTGTCAATACCATCCCTTACATACAGCATTCAATACTAATTCAGACCTGACTCACGATATGAAGGTAGAAATGCTGGATATTTTGGCATTTGACAATGCTAATGAAGAAACTAATCAGGTTCTCAGCATTTTATCAACAGGTGCCACTGCCTCATGACTGCAAGACCACAACGAATGAAGGCATCGACAAGCAGCAATGTATCTAGCCACGGGCATAGAAGCAGTCCTAAAATCATCGTGCCTCTGAGAAACCTAGGTAACCTTAAAGTGTCTGACTGTTGGACAGACTTGAAAGGGTCACAGATCTAATCATTTCACTCGAGATCGTCACAGAAGCTGCTCCTGCAGTGTAAATATACCCCGCAAGATGACACCAAACCAGGGTCCTTGGACCGCACCTCCCCCTTTCCCTCCCCCTCCCCCCCCCGCCCCCGGCAGTGCACAGCAGACCTGACAACAGCCGCATGTCATCTTTTGAATCCACAAAGCGTTGTCGAGTTTAATTGGCATGGTCCTTTGTGTCACAGACCCTGTGCTGTTAATTGGCAGACTGTCTATCTTTAGACAGGGCATTCTTATAATTCCTGGTTCAATACATTCTGATTATGACTGGACTATGAAAATTATGCTCTATGCCATTGCTTCTCCTGTTAGCGCTCTTGTTGGGACAGAAATTGCTCAGCTAATACCATCTGAGTACTGAGTGCCTAAAACTTCTAACAGGATCCAAGGACAAGAAGGCTCGGGTTCCACCGATATGCCTAATACCTTATTAGCCCCAGAAATCCATAAAGGAAAACTGGAACAGATTTTATCTGTCAAACACCCTTGTGGACAAATTATACAATTTTCAATTATTATGGATACTGGAGATGATGTCATCATTATACCTAGTCATAAATGGAATGGTCACTAGTCATTGCTCATTGCAAATGTTGAAGTCATGTGTTTAAAAGGTATCCAAACAACCTGGGTTAGCAAAGAGCCAGTGCAATTAGCTTTTAACTACGGCAAATCAATCACTGTAAGACCGTACATGTTAACCCTTCCAGTTGCTCTATTGGGCTGATATGCCTTAAGTCAACTAGGAGCAAAACCAGTTACTGTTCCTTCTTTGTAGTGGCTACTAGTCAGCAATCAACCCTCAAATTAAAATGGAAAACACATAATCCAGTATGGGTGGAACAATGGTCGTTCAGACACGATAGGCTGCAAGTCGTTAAGAACCTAATACAGAAACAATAGCAACTAGGTTACACCTTGCTAGCCACCCACCCCTACCCCCACCCCCAGAAAAGGGAGGATTTTCTAGTACTAATCTTGCCAGCCAAAGCTCTGCTCTGATTTAAAGTTACACTGATAATTTCTTAATTTCTGATTGCAGTGTCCTTAAGAGATTTGTTATTTAGAGTTTTGCTAAGTTTTCCTGGTAAACATAATGAATGGTAAGCATTTGGTATTTATAGATACTTAGTACATAGTAATTGTACTAAGGTGTAAGTAAATATCAATGAGTTCACATTGTAAGATTTTCTTTTAGTTCAAACCTTCTTAGTTGTGTGCCATGGCATTTCAAAGGAGCTCCATGTAATATAGTTAAGACTTGTAGTAAATAGGTATTCATTTTAAGATGTATTCCTTAGCTAAGGTAATGTCTTTATATTTCCTTCTTAGACATAGACTAGACAAAATACAAAAAATGCAAAAAAAAAAATGGTAAACAAAAAGGTGACATGTGCAAAGAAAAAATTTAAACATAGAAATACATAACAAAAGCACAAAAACTCTGGATACAAAACATAGTGTACTAAATAACAGAATAGTAATAAAAAAGAAGAGTAACAATAAAAACAAATATTAAAAACAAATATGACACATTGAAAAATCATAAAGGTTATTAACAAAAAACAGTTATTATCAGAAAAAACATATGAATTGTTAGCAAAAAATAAAAATAAGGATTATCAAGACTACTAGATTAAAACAAACAAAAAATTACACAAAGAAAAAGTTGAGAATATTAAAATGAAAAATTATAATAAAAAATAATTGATAGAAAAGGTTAAAAAATATAATACAAAAGCAAAAATCAAAATTAAAATAGAAAATAGATTAAATAAAACAAACATGCAAAATAAAAAAAATACAATAAAGAATATAAGATAAAAAATAAAATATTAAACACTAGGTAAAAAGAAAAAATAGAAATTACAAAAATAAAAGAAATTGAAAATAAAAAATTTATTAGAATGACAAATTAAAACACAGATTTAAAAATTACAATAACAAAATAAAAATGATAATAAAGAAGGTAAAAAATAAATAAATTAAAAATGACAAAAAGTAAGTTAAAAATAATAAGAAAAATTTAAAGAACAAAGAAAAATTACAATACAAAATGACAAAAAATCATTGAATAAAATATATATAAAAATTAGATTAAAATTAACAAAATAAAAAGTTAACAAAAAATAATTAAAAAGTGCAGATAAAAAATTATAATAAAATGTAATGAAGAAAAAACCACATTAAAACAGTATAAAAATAATTTTAAAAAACAAAAATTAAAATTAATTAAAGATTAAACAAAAGAACTAGATTAAAAGTAAAAATATTAAACATATCAAAATAATAAATTCACAATAGAAAATAATAAATAAAAATGAAGTAGAATAACAAAAAGAAACAAAAAATAAATAATAAAAGTTACATTCAAAATAAAATATGAAACAACTCAGAATTAAAAAGAAAAAACTATAAAAATAATTTACAAAATCAAAATTGAAATAAAAAAATAAAAAATTAAATAAAAACAATTGCAAACATGTAAAAATAATGAAAAAAAATACATATAATGAAATCAAACAAAAATGAAATAGATTTATTGAAAGTAGATTTCAAAATATTAAAGAAATGAAGCAAAAAATTAATCACAAATTTAAAAATAGCTCACATTAAAAACAAACAAAAAGCAGTCAAAACTAGTTACAAAAGATGTGGAATCATAGACTCGTGGAATGAGTCAAGGTTGGAAAGGACCACAAGGATCATTTAGTTCCAACCACTGCAATGGGCAGGGGCATCTCACACTGGATCAGGCAGGCTAGAGCCTCGTCCAGCCTGGTCTTAAACACCTCCAGGCATGGGGCCTTGGCCATCTCCTTGGGCAACCCATTCCAGGGCTTCACCACTTTCATGATGAAGAATTTCTTCTTCACATCCAGCCTGAATCTTCCCATCCCCAGCCTTGTTCCATTCTCCCTAGTCCTGTCATTTCCTGACATGCTAGGATGTCCCTCCCTAGCATTCTTGTAGGCTCTCTTCAGATACTGGATGGCCACAATCAGGTCACCTCGAGCCTTCTTTTCTGCTAACTGCAATCACCGCAACAAACAATGGCGGAAGAATCAAGACCACGAGGACACAGCATTTCCCATGCACTCGAACATCGATCACAACAACTGTTATGATAATCTGGGATCAAACAGCATCAATCAGAAGAATGTAGCACAGCATCATGTGAATTAGGACTGAATATTGTGGTTGCTTGATAACTTTGTATTCTCTCTTGTTAACTAAGTGTGCCTCTGAATGTAGACATCCTAGAGGATACAGTTTCATCTTTACATTTTGCTTAATAGAGATTATAAAAAAAAAAAAAAAAAAAGGGGGGAAAATAGAGAATACTCCATAGCAAAAAATTAGCTCATGGCAACCCTAGAAATGCTGTAACCCCAGAAATATCAACCCTAGAAAATGCTGTAACCCTAGAAACATCAACTTTACAATGTGCTGTAACCCTCTCACCACAAGACAGCACGAACACGGCACAACTGTCATGAAAATGACAATCAACAAACCTGCTTAGCACTGACCTCAACGACTGTCACGATAAACCAAGATGTCAACAGAAAGCATCTAACTTATAACTGAGTGTCGTGACTGCTTAACTGTTATGTGAACATTAAGAGATCAGAATTACTAGGATGAGCAAAAACACATTATTCTGTGTAATTTTATATTGGGCAAGCAATGAAGCTCTTTTTGCTCTTGCTGTTTGCCTGCAAGTTTTCTGTCTGTGAAGCTAGAGCCTGGCCAGATCTACCTTTACAGATTAAAGAAATCTTGCTACCATTAAACAATTCATGATTTTTGACCATCCTAGAGAAAATAAAGATGCAACATAATCCTAAAGCAGATTGCAAGAGACAGTGCTAAGGATTGCATTTGTGCCTCAATCTCTGTGTGCAATGCGTTCAGGCATAATCAAGTCTTCTCTGTCAATAAGAGGAGTGAAATGTAAAGATTGGAACTGTTAAGATCTAAGTTCTTCTTTACAATGTTTGTTACCTTTGACCATGTATTATGCCAGCAATGTAGAGCATTGTAACTAGTTCAACTTAAGCTTTGTGCCTTGTATGGGTTACACCAGTCTGCTAGACATGTTGCACTACAGAACTCTTGCTTTTGCTACACAGCTTAGCTTTACCTTGCTTGCTTCTGTGTTTGCAGTAGCATCTTGTATGGGATGAGAACAACTCCCATGACCAGATTGCTCACAAAAACAAAAAGGGGGATTTGTGGCAATGCCAGTGACGAGCAGTGTGAGCAATCTGGCAGTGCAGGCCTAGAGCCTGACATGATGGTAGGCCATGCTCAGCATAAATGCAGAGCCAGCTAGCAGTGGAGCAAAACAGTGCTGTGCCTGCAGCATGTAACTAAAACAAGACACTGGTAGCTATAAACATGGACAGTTATCTTGGGACAGCAGGACACGCACCTGCATCAACAACCTCGTTGTGTCATTAGTAGTTGGACCAATAATCTGTAATAGTGCAATGCGTGGTCACTCATAGGGAACCAATGGAGCTATGCCAACAGGGCACTCCGAGTTTATATAAGTTGTAGCAGTTGCCTTGCTATGCACTTCTGCCCTTCCCGTCTCCTGTTTCTTCTACACTTTACTGTGCTATACTTGCACTACAGGCCTGCTCCATAGGCCTGCACCTCAGGCCTGCACCATCGGCCTGCAACACTGGAACAACAAAGGGACAATACTCAATCACATTGGTCAGTCGTATTGATTCCCATCTCCGTCGTCTACAAGCCACGCACCAGGAATCATTCTGCAGTCCACAGGAGAGTTCACACATTTGCCCCGGCAACAAAACTTGAGCCCCCAACTTGCAAACCCAAACCGACGCCCAGAACTCAATTTAAACTCTCCATCCTTTGCAATCGATCTGCAGAGTGGTCACAACAGCCAGCCCCACGTTGGGCACCAAAATGTAATGGGTTGGGGCAAACCCCCTCCCCACCACAGGGCAGAAACAACAACTCAGACAAAGGGATTGCAAAAGTGATGGAAAGTTTAAATAGAAAAACAATTTGAAAAACAAACAACAATGAAAGCTTTACAGAGAACCACAAGCACTGTGACAAAAGACAGAAAATCTCACAACATGCCCAAGAACATCCCATCCCCACCTGGGGGTACACCCAACCTCCCCCCAGGGCTCTTTCCTCCCCCCCAACCCAGCCTTGGGCCTGGGTAGGCCCAAGGGAGGCGGCTCACGCCATTTTACCTAGGCTGCAGCTGGGGACGAAAGAGGAAGTGAAGACCCCGCATGGGCATTTTATAGGGGAGCAGAGCATTATGGGAAATGGAATACCTGCCTGTGACCACCCCCTGGGCTGGGCCCACCCATAGGGACCTTCCAGGTGTGTTCTGTGCAGTGGCATCCAGGCCAGCACCCAGCCTAAACCACCACACGAGATTGTGGGGAGGACCACGTGGCTCAGTTGGTAGGGCATGAGACTCTGAATGTTGAGATTGTGGGTTCAAGCCTGCAGTGGGCAGTCATGTCCTTCTTTTTATACTCTAGCTGGGCAGGGAGGGGGGAGAGGAACAGACTCAACTTTCCCAGGGGAGAAACGCCCTTCAGGGAGTGTAAAGTACCCACAAGCCCTCCACCCTGCTTTCTTCTTTTGTTTTCAGAAAAAGGCGTTAACCCACCACACCCCCCTGGACAAAACCAGGGGGTTACCAACAGCTACACCCTCTCTGCTCCCAGCTCTATACATGGGAAAAGAGAAAAAGAAGAGCAAACAGTTGCTTGTCAATACTTAGCCACAACAAGAATGCAGCCAAGGTCAGCCACAGCTAAGCAATAGCAACAGCTGAGTAAAAGCATCAACTAGTATCTGATGGAGCAAAAAGAGAGTTAATTTATACAATTAACTTTGTGTTAGTTATCAGAACAATGGGATTATTTAGACCTTATCACTATTTTCCTTTTCACATCCAATAGTAATTTATTTACATTCTACCGCTTTCCTACTCAGTCTGTGAAAATGTTACCTATGCACAGCCTAAAACTGCCACATGCAAATAAATCAAAGGTGAGATATTTTGTCTATATGTCAATTTGGTGAGATAAATTGAAGTTTTGCCCCAGAATTAACTTTGTCAGACCAACTCAATTAGAAGCAAATGAAGCTATATTTACATGCAAAATCTACACTCTATGTTGTAACACAATGAATATGTACAAAATATACAGTATTCACAATATTATACAGATATTTACAATTAGCAAACAGCACGAAAATTCCCTGGTCGGAGACCAGGCAAGCCATTCCACTACCCCCCCCTTACTCCACACCCCCTGACTCCCCCCTGCTCTGTCCCAAGAGAGAAAGGAGCGGAGAGAAAAGCAGTGGGTTAGACTTAGCCAAGGCAGAACAACAAGAAGATTATCTCTCTTGAGTGAAGCAAAACAGCCAAGATTAGAGAAGAAAAGAAGAGAGAGGATTGTTATGGTACAGCCCATCTTATTCTAGATATTTATCCAATTAATTTGTTTAGAACAATCTTTTGTTTCCATTTTCACACCCAGTAGTGATTTATTTATATTTTTCTACTTTTCTGCTCAAAATCTGTAACTACTTTTAAAGGCATAGCCTAAAACCACCACAACAGTCTTTTACAATCTTTGTTTACATACACCAAACATACTTCATAGTTAGAAATTGTATGAAGTTTTAATATAACATGTAGAATATAAGCTTTGCTTCCAAACAGGGTTTGAGAAAAGTGCACAGGAAAACTGTCCTGAAAATTGCTGTGGCAAAAGTATTATATTTGTAGATTCACTGGGGATGAAGTCTGTATTACAATAAAACACTATAGATTCCAAAAGGACTTAGGATTCACAGATACTGCTGGACTATTAATTCTCAATTAGATTTGATGTGACAGTCTTATAAAAAACCAGTATAATTTCACATGACAATTTGCTATGACTTTTACCTCCTCATCATTTTTTTCTTCACATCAAAGGCTTCACCAACTAATGTTTATTCTTTAGTAGTGGCCAGCATCTCAAGTATTGAAATTATCAGGTTTTTGTCCTTTGATTTTCCTTCCTAAATTATCTAAACCACGACTATAACAGCAATCCTTCTACCTCTTTTGTTCAGTCAAATGACCTCTAATTCAATCTTCTTGTATAAGTTTGTTGCATTAAAGTGTAAAGCAGTTTGGAAGAAAATGAACCCCCTTGCATTCCAGCTTGTCCTCAGATGCCGGAAGGGCTGTGGGCATCTATGCTTACATTCTGGGTGATACCAAACTCAGTGCTATGAGTCTAGTCACCTTCAATATATTGAACTATCACGATTAAGTATGCAATAATAGTGCACTGCAACTTCAGACAAGTCGTGTTTCATGAATTCTCACAGCTACACTTAAGGAGTAAGGTTGTGTTCAATGAGAAACTTTTTGGTTGCTTGTGACAAATACACTGTCTGTAAAGCATGTGCAAGTATCAAAAACATTAGTAACATAGCCTGGCTAATACACTAAGTCAGAAAACAACTCTATAAGAGATTTATAAGTTTCCCTTAGGAACCACTCAATATGTGTTCAAATCTTACTCAAAGGTGTCTCTACAAGGGCAAAAGAGACTCAATCTGCCAAGTGATCCCAGAAGTTACAGGTGGTCTGTGGTGTTGTGTTACCTGACGGTGCCTTCCCTCAAGCCTTCTTATATTATTTTTACCTTTGAGGTCTAGTGTGGGTGACCCTAGTCATGCATACCTCACATATCTCTATTATGATCTAGCCAGGGAGATCAAGAGGAACAGTAAAAATTTCTGCAGGCATATTAATGATAAAAAGAAGACTAGGGAAGGTGTGGGTCCCCTCAGAAAGGAAACAACTGAACTAGTGACAAGTGACATGGAGAAGCCTGAGGTTCTCAATGACTTCTTTACCTCAGTCTTCACTGGCAAGGGAATCCAGCCACACTTCCAGAATAATGGAAGATAATGGAAGGGACTGCCCGTTATGAGTGAAGATCAGGTTCATGGCCGTCTGAAGAACGTGAAAGCATTCAAGTCCATGGAACCTGATGGGATACACCCACAGGTGCTGAGGGAACTGGCAGATGAGATTGCTAAACTGCTCCTTATTATACTCAAAAAGTTCTGACAGTCCAGGGTGGTGCCCACTGACTGGAAAAGGGGAAACATAGCTCCTATTTTCAAAAGGGGAAAGAGGTATGACCCAGGGAACTACAGGCTAGTCAGTCTCACCTCTGTGCCCAGTAAGATCATGGAGCAAATCCTCCTGGAGGCACTGCTGAGGCAGAAGAATAACTGTAGTGGTTTGAGCCTTAACTGGGAGTTAAGAGCTCAGATGGGGACAAGGCTGAGAATCTCTCCCCTACTCTCCCCTCCTCCCTCCCAACAGAGAGGAAAAAGAAAAAGGGAAGGAGAAAATCCACCAAGCAATAATTTGGAGTCAGCTTGGAAGTAGAGGGGTAAAGAGTTTTCTTTAAACTATATATATATAGTGTATTTATGTATATATATATAAAAAACACAATAACAGGTAAGGTTCACAAGGGCAAGGAACAAGGATGGATGGGAGGGGGGAAAAAAAAAAAAAGGCATGTAGGCATCAGGGGGAAGGATCAGGCCCGACAATGTGGCAGAGAAGCAGGAAGGCAGCTGTAGCAGCTCTCATCCAGGAAAGGCAGGAGCCAAAAAGGAGCTAATGGCTGCTAATGGCTGCTTTTATACCCTAGCTGGGCAGGGAGGAGGGAGTGGAACAGACTCAGTTTCCCAGGGGAAAAACGTCCTGCAGGGAAGGCAAAGCACTTGCAAGCCCTCCACACCCTGTTTTCAGGATGGGCGTTAACCCACCACCCTAACGAAGAGGTGATTGGGTACAATCAGCACAGCTTCACCAAGGGCAAATCCTACCTGACAAAGCCGGTGGCCTTCTATGACAAGGTCATATTAACAGATGAAGGCCGAGCAACTGACATCATTTGCCTGGACCAGAGCAAAACCTTTGACAATGTCCTGCACTGCATCCTGGTCTCCAAGCTGCTGCAGTATGAGTTGATGGCTGAACTATTCGGTGAATAAAGAACTGGATTGATGGCCACACCCAAAGGGTGGCTGTCAGTGGGTCTGTGTCTAAGCAGAAGCCAGTGACAAGTGGAGTCCCTCAAGGGTCAATACTGGGACTAGTGTTGTTTAACATTTTTGTTGGCAACAGGGACAGTGGCATTGAGTGCACCCTCAGCAGGTTTGCTGATGACACCAAGACATGTGGTGCTGCAGACATGCTGGAAGGAGGGGATGTCATCCAGAAGGATCCTGACATGCTGGAGAGGTGTGCCCATGACAACCTCATGAGGTTCAACAAGACAAAATGAAAGGTTCTGCACTGGGTTGGGGCAATCCCAAGCACCAGTGTAGGCTGGACAGTGACTGGCTTGAGAGCAGCCCTGAAGAAAAGGACTTAGGGGTGCTGGTGGCTCAACAGGAGCCACCAGCGTGCACTTGCAGCCCAGAAAGACAATCACATCCTGGGCTGCATCAAGAGATGCATAACCATCAGGTTGACGGAAGTGATTCTCCCCCTCTAATCCACTCCGGTGAGACCCCACCTGGAGTGCTGTGTCCAGTTCTGGAGCCCCTCATACAGGAAGGATCTGGAGGTGCTGGAACATGTCCAGAGAAGGGCCACAAGGATGATGAGGATCATCTAGGGTCATCTAGGCATGTGAAGGATCATCTAGTTCCAACCCCTTTGTGATGGGCAGGGACACCTCACACTAGATCAGGTTACTCAGAGTCACATCCTGCCTGTCCTCAAAAACCTCCAGGGATGGGGCTTCTACCACCTCCCTGGGCAACCTGTACCAGTGTCTCACCACATTTATGGTGATGATTAGAGGGCTGAAGAACCTCTCCTATGAGGACAGACTGAAAGACTTGGGGCTATTCAGTCGGAAGAAGAGAAATCTCTGAGGAGACCTTATTGTGGCCTTCCAGTATCTTAAGGGTGGCCTTAAGCTGGTGAGGGACTTTTAAGGGTGTCAGGTAATGATAGGACTAGGGGGGAATGGAACAAAACAAGAAATGGGTATATCCAGATTGGATGTTAGGAAGAAGTTCTTCACCTTGAGGGTGGTGAGACACTGGAACAGGTTGCCCAAGGATGTGGTAGAAGCCTCATCCCTAGAGGTTTTTAAGGCCAGGCTGGATGTGGCTCTGTGTAACCTGATCTAGTGTGAGGTGTCCCTGCCCATGGCAGAGGGGTTGGAGCTAGATGATCCTTGACATCCCTTCCAACCCTAACAATTCTATGATTCTATGATTTTATGATTGTTGTACAATTATTTCACTTCACTTTTAAATTATGTATAGGAAAAATTCAGAGCACAAGTGGAGTAAGGGGTTGTCAGACCTTGGAGGCAGGTAACCTTTTGAATGGAGGTGATTTTAGTATTGTACTGAGTGTATAATGAGCAAAGTTCACACAATGAACAAAATTGTGTCAAAAAAATGACTTTTGTTGGGCAGAGTAGCAAATATACAGTTTATCACTTACAAATTAATATTAATTTCCCATTCATGCAGTCATCTCACAGAGCCTGGTTGCAGTGTTTTCACTCCACTCCACCCTCTGTGCTGTTTGCTGGCTCTGTTGCCCAAGCAACCATCATAGAATGGTTTCTTCACATATGAGTTGCCTTCTGCCCTGGTTCGTTTTCTTCAATATTATACTTCTAGGTGTGTGAACAGTGCCATAATTTAATACAAGTTTAATTTAAAAAAATCATCACCAGTCATTATTCCACTTTTTTTTTTTTTTTTTTTTTTTTTTGTGGCACTACATAGCTTTCTTTACAAATATGAATTCTTTCTTTTATTTCCTACTTTTCAACAATCTTTTCTTGCATGTTTGTTCTTATTTGAACCTACTTCTCTATCCACTATAATCTGACCACTTAACATTGCTTTTGCTGTTGTCGCATGCTGATGCAACAAAAGGAGCCACAAGGTTTGGAAAGAAGTCCTTATATCAATAAAAGATGAGAGGAGCCAGAAATGACCCTTGCAGTATAATGGCTCAGATTCACTCTCTCTACAGATATGCCTCAAAAAATCGTGTTGTTTAGACAGAAAGATAAACAAGGTGGTGGATTTTATGTTGGTTTTTCCATCAAACAATGGATTTGCATCTACAGAAAATGGTAAAAAAAGGCAAGGCAAGGCAAGAACTCAGACTGAACACTACACTGAAACAAATGTTAACTTCATTCTGATGTATTCAAAACCAATTAGAGTTTTCCTAAGATATATTATTAAAACTGTTTGAGATACACAAACAGTTCAAGGGAATTGTTGGTTCACATGAAACATTTATCTTACTAAAAGATATTGCAAAATACCTGTAGGGATTCATACATAAGTGATGTCCAGCACATACAAAATCTGTTACAAAGCAAAGCAAAGCAAAGCAAAGCAAAACAAAACAAAACAAAACAAAACAAAACAAAACCACAAGAACACTCATGTGCTCATTAGCTAAAAGTTTCATTTATTCAATAATCATATAAGCGATGTCATTTTCACACATTGTATAAGAATCCCTCACAAATGTTTATTATAAATTGTAGAATCCCACTAATCGCGGGGAAAAAAATAATTCAAATTATCTTTGTCATTATTTGTAAGACAATGCAGTGCAAATATAAAATAAACACATCATGCCATTGTATTAAACAAGGACCTAAATAATGAAATAACATGTTTTTAACAATATCAACACAATACTTACATAATTAAGTTTATTTCACTGATGTATCACAGTGATTTGATAGCTCATTAAACAGTGAACAAGATTGTTTGTTTGAAAATACTACTACTTTTGAAACTGAGGATTGAATTCTGCCTGGGATTGAGACCTCCCTTAGATACCTGCCTTTGCAAATCCTCATCTTACCAGAGAAGTTTTAGCTTAGAAGTTTGTTAATATTACAGGGAAGTGATATAATTTGTAGTTCTTGAGTAAACTGGTAGAAGATTACTAATGCAGTGAAGAAATAGAAATGAAAAAGTATTACACTTAAGTCCTCTGAACAATTAATGTTTGCAAAGCTGCAAGCTCATGGGAAGACACTAGCTGATGTACAACTACAGTGTAGCCCACACTAAGAACAAAGAGATGTTTAGGTGAATCTAGAAAACCAGGGAGACAGTTTTTAAAAAGTCAGCCTGAGGAATATACCTTTTTACAAACAAATAAAGCAACCTTTGACACTACAATGCTGGTTAAAGTGAATGGTGTTAATAATGCATAAAATATACATAAATTAGTGTCAGCATGAGGAACCAAAGGGGAACTGTTTGTGTCATAGAACGCACAAATTTGGCACAAACTGCTCCACTTCCCCCTCTAAAGCAAATACAGGTTGAATGACAAGTCCAATATCTTGAAGAATTAGGTCTCTCTAAAAATACTTCATAACTGGAAATTTCTTAGGAAGTTTTCTGCACTCCAGAATGTTTAGATCTCAACTATATAGTGCTATAGGAGCCTTCTGTTCCTACCACGTGACAGTCAGTATCTGATAATAGAGTGGAACTTCAAAGACCCCAGGAACATATGAAAGAATCCATGCTATTTTTGTTGATAAAACAAATTAGAAGGTTTTTTTTTTCCCTTCCTTTGGAAAGATTGAAAACTTTTTAAATATTAAATGAGGATTACTCCATAAGTATGATTAATAGTGAAAATATAATTAAATCAATGGTCATGAAAAATGATGTGGGTTTGTTGTGGTTTTTGTTGTGTGCTTTTGTTTTTGTTTGTTTGTTTTGTTTTATTTTGTTTTGTTTTTCTTTTCTACAGGTAGCACTACAATGTCCCCTTTTCCAGTAGCTTGGAATGGTGAATTTACATTTAAGTGGTTAGCTAGGAGAATCTTTTGTATTGTCACATTTGGAACTTCCATTTATGGATAAAATAAACCTAACTATAATTGTGTGTTTTGTACTTTTCCACACTGCAGGGTCAGAATATAGACCTTACAAATAGAATTTTAGATAAATGAGATATTTGCTTGGAAAGAAAGGCTCTTATATCACTTCATGTAGGCAAGCCTCTATGCAAAACCAGAGACAATGAAATATTTGTACTAAGCAGAATCGTGACATCCAGAAAAGCAGGGAATTACTTATTTCTCAATAGGGTGTAGCAAGGTATTTTTATTAACTTTCAAACTCCTTTGTCCTAATTTCCTTTGGTATCTTTACCAGTTTCTTTAGAAAAATTAGAACAATCTTTGCCCTTTATTGTAATGTACTCTGTGTCTCTAGTCTATGAACCAAGTTGCAATAGTTTGTATTTGTATTCATAAAAAGCTGATTTTATATTCTTTAGAACAGCTTTTCTTCTTATTTTAGTGTTATAAGAATGTAGACTAAGAAAATTAATATCAAGTAGTTAGGAATATATTGTCCATTAGTCATTACCAACTTTATTACATGAATGCTACTGCAGCTGCTATGTTTGTTCATCAGACAATGATTCTGAGAACATGTGTTATTTGAGGGCATTTTAATCAAAGGTAAATACAAAACTACTTAAAATAAATACCTTCAAAATCTCTATCTTTCAAATTGAATTACTGTATATATTCACTGAGTTTGAGCAGAGGCAATGCATTTCTTTTCTAAGGAACATAAAGTTATCGTGCACACTGCAGCAGATTTCCAAATATAGTTCTGTTGAAACCTCAGCAATCTATTATGGTATGAAACATTGGCTAATACAGAAAAGCAGAACCTTTCTCCTTTGAATACAGCTGTAATTCCATAGTATGATTCTTCTTCTTTTACAGCTCTCTCACATAACTATATTTAGAGAATAGAGTAGAATTAACCAGGTTGGAAAAGACCTTTGAGATTATCAAGTCCAACCTATCACCGAACACCATGTTTTCAACTAAACCATAGCACCAAGTGCCTTATCCAGTCTGCTCTTAAACACCTCCAGTGAGTGACTCCACCACCTCCTAAGGCAGCCCATTCCAATGGCCAATCACTGTTTCTGTGAAGAACTTCTTCCTAACATCCAGCCTAAACCTCCCCTGGTGCAACTTGAGACTGTAAACAAGCATGTTCAGAGATATCCAACTTCAGAAGAAATTTGTTCTATATTATTTTCACAGTTTTTCAAATTGAAAAGGCAACATTTAAAGGGTTGAACATCAAGTCATATGACTAAAAAAAAAAATCTTTAGAACAAGAAAGAATCTTGGTAGTTTAGAAGTGTGACTCACACTTTATAGTCACATGGTGCTTCTTCTTGTATTTTACACAACACTTCTATTAAAGAAAATAAAATAATGACTTTGTAAAATGATTGTCTTTATGAGGAAGAAGAAGAAGTCAGTTCCTTCCAGTGACACCATCTAGCTCTGTTCCTCTCTGTAGATTTTTTTTTTTTTTGATCTTTGAAACATAAAAGGCTGGGTAAGAAAATAGCTGCAACATTCTTTCTCAGCCTGGGTTCCTGAGAATACATAAATTACACGGACATGTGATCATGTCTCTTTCTAATTTGTGTTACTGTGCAAGGGCAGAAGTGTTCTTTTTGACTGGATCTTTAACTTTTGTCTGCATGATTCTATCAGCTACAGAATATTTGCAATTCGAAACTGGAGACTCCTACATACATATTTGTTCCATAGTGACTGTGAAGTAGACTAGCAAGCAAGCACTTCTATGTCATTGAGAAGACATTGTAAAAACAAACAGTATGGAAATATTACAGCAGAAACCCAAATGCTAAGAATTGTACAAATCAGTGTAGAGGAAATAAATACCTTTTAACAGATAAAGATAAGTAATTCCCTTAGACATTCAGGCTCTCACTCTTGAAAGATATTTAAGGTGGTTTACAATTTTTCTTAACTTTCTGTAATATTTTCAGTTGTGAAGGTAAATATATTTGCACAAGTAGAATTTTAGTCAAATAAAATTTAGAATCTAACATTAATATGTGCAACAGGTATTATATATTGGCATTCAAAACATCTCATTTCCCAAATATTTTTTAATACTTGCATTTTGAATCTAGTAATATTTCTTTAATAAAGAATTTCAGTGTCTTTTTATAAAAGGGATAGTTAAAAAGGACAGAAAGAGGCAAGACTGTTACCTACTGTAATTTACAGCATTGAGTGGTAATATCCACAACACTGCCTCTTTGGTTTGTTTCTGACTATTTCCTGTTCATTCACTGAAGAATTACAGTAATAGCCAAAACTATGATGATAGTGACTCATGAGGTTTGAATCAATCTCTCTTGACCTGGATCATGCTGTCCCACTCCTACCTAAATATTATCTCTGTTCTTTATTTAAAGAATGCTAACCAAGTATCCATTGTTCACTATTACTCTTCCAGACTGCTTAAAGTTTCTTTTATCAATATTTTAAAAGTAATATATCGCGTCAATCCTTTTCCACCTGATATGATAGAGTACCTTCAGATACTGAATAATTGCTTAGATTGAACTCTTGATGAATGCCTTGGGAGGCTGACTAAGTATTTGTATAATTTGTGAAATGTTACGCATAATTGCAATAAAACTAAAAGCATAGGAGGGGAAAAATTGTGGGTTTATTATAAAAAAAAAAAAAAAGAAAAGGTAAAATAGCAGGATAGATTCACAGAGCAAATATTCTGAGGTAAATTAATAGGTACACTCTTTTTGATGGCCTTTTGTTTTAAATGGATCAGTTAGAAGGATATCTGTACGATTCTTCATAATTGCCACCAGAGAACCCTAACAATCTGCAAAACTACCATTCTATGTTTGCGTATCAGCTTGCACATTTGTTAGAATAAGGGCACCCAAAGAAACACTACTGAATGGTAACAAACAGACTCTATTGAAGTACTTGAGTTTTTCCATTCTGCCTTAATGACACACACCTCCACAGCACTTCAGTATCACAAAACTTGGTTGAAGCTCATCAGCAGCTCTGAAGATCACCTAGTACCATTCTTGCTTGAAGCTGAGTTGCTCCTGGTCATCTTTAGACAGGTATAACATGTCTAAGGAATTATAGAAAGACTACAACTTTCTGAGGCAACCTGTGCAAACCTCTGACCACTGTTGCTATTAAAAAAAACAAACAACAAAACCAACAAAACAAACAACAAAACAAAGAGACAAAAAAAATTTTGTTTCATTAAAACAAGATTTTGTGCATCTCATTTGAAACCCATTGGCTTTTTCACTATCATTAGGCATCAAAAAGAAATGTCAGGTTCTGTCCACTTGCCCCTTGGCAGTTACCTGCACAAATGCAAAAAAGATCCACCCCTAGCCTTCTTTTCTTGAAGCTGAACAGTCCCAGCTCTCTCAGGCTCTTCATGTAAGGAATGCTTCAGTCCACAAATTGTACTGATCCTTCACTGAGCTCTCTCTGATATGTCCATGTATCTCCTGTACTGAAGAGTCAATATTGGATGCAGTACTCTAAAAATAACTTCACCCTTATTGAGTAGAATTTAAGAATCATTTCTTTGTACCTGGTGGTTCTGTTAAAAGCAGTTCAGGACAACAGACAAGGGCAAACTGCTGGCTCTTGTCCAACCTGGTGTTCACCAAGACTCACAGATTCTTTTCTACAGCTAGCTGACCCAAAGCCTGTTTTGGGGTGTACATGTGTGTGTGCTATTCTCCCTAGGTACACAGGGCTTTGCACTTCCTGTTGTTAAATTACTTGAAGTTCCAGTGAGTCCACCCATATGGTGCATAAACAACAGCTAATTTTTTTTTATAATTTGAAAAATTGCTGAGGTTACTCTGCCTTGTCATCCAAATTGTTAATGAAGACATTAGACACAATTTACCTGATCTCCTTCTATGATCAGGTGACCTGCCTGGTGGATGTGGGGAGGCCAGTGAATGTAGTCTACCTGGACCTCAGCAAGGTCTTTGACACTGTTCCCCACAGCAAACTCCTGGCCAAGCCATCAGCCCATGGCATGGATTGGAGCACACTGCATTGGGTTAGGAACTGGCTGGAGGGCCGAGCCCAGAGAGTGCTGGTGAATGGTGCCACATCCAGCTGGCAGCCAGTCACTAGTAGTGTGCCCCACGGATCAGTGCTGGGACCCATGCTCTTTAACATCTTTATTGATGATCTGGATGAGGGCATTGAGTCCATCATCAGTAAATTTGCAGATGACACCAAGTTAGGGGCAGGAGTTGATCTGCTGGAGAGTAGAGGGGCTTTGCAGAGGAACCTCGACAGGCTGGACAGATGGGCAGAATCCAACGGCATGAGATTTAACACATCCAAGTGCCGAGTTCTGCACATTGGCCACAGCAATCCCATGCAGTGCTACAGGCTGGGGTCAGAGTGGCTGGAGAGCAGCCAGGCAGAGAAGGACCCAGAGGTACTGGTCGATGGTAGTCTGAACATGAGCCTGCAGTGTGCCCAGGTAGCCAGGAGGGACAATGGCATCCTGGCCTGCACCAGGAACAGTGTGGCCCGCTGGAGCAGGAAGGTGATTCTGCCCCTGTACGCTGCACTGGTTAGGCCGCACCTCGAGTACTGTGTCCTGTTCTGGTCGCCTCAGTTTAGGAAGGATGTTGACTTGCTGGAGTGTGTCCAGAGAACAGAAAGTTGGTGAGGGGTTTGGAACACAAGCCCTATGAGGAGAGGCTAAGGGAGCTGGGGTTGCTTAGCCTGGAGAGGAGAAGAATCAGGGGTGGCCTTTTTGCTCTCTACAACTACCTGAAGGGGGGTTGTAGACAGGCAGAGGTTGGTCTCTTCTCCCAGGCAACCAGCACCAGAACAAGAGGACACAGTCTCAGTCTGCACCAGGGGAGGTTTAGGCTGGATGTTAGGATGAAGTTCTATACAGAGAGAGTGATTGCCCTTTGGAATGGGCTGCCCGGGGGGGAGGTGGAGTCACCATCATTGGAGGTGTCCAGGAAGAGTCTTGGTGGGGTGCTTGGTGCCATGGTTTAGTTGTTTAGGTGTGTTGGATTGGTTGATGGGTTGGACAGAATGATCTTGAAGGTCTCTTCCAACCTGGTTTATTCTATTCTATTCTATTCTGTTCTAACTAGTCCAAAGTAGAAACTAGCCTCCATCTAGAATGAACATAAATGCCACTGATGACAAAATTTTGAACCTGCCTCGTAGTTCAACTGATAGTTCACTTGACTGGCCTGTATTTCAATTTTCCTGTGAGGATACTATGGGTGTTGAAAGCCTTATTGAAATCAAACTAAGTAATATACATGGATCTCACTGCATCCATTATGCCAACCATGTCATCAAGGAATGTTGTCAAGCTGGTTAGGAATGATTTTACCTTTGCTGACCATCCCCAACCACCCTCTTCTTCGCAGTATTTTGGAAATTATTTCTAGGGTTACTTACTCCATGGTGTTCTCTCGCCTCAGTGGAAGACTAATGGGTTTATAGTCAGCCTAAGCCTTCTTCCTTGGCCTTTTTGGAGGCAGAGGTTGTGTTTGCTTTCTCCCAGTCATCAGGAACATTGCCTCATAACTGTGATATTCTAAAGACAACCAATAGTAGCTGTGCAATGATATCAGCCATCTCTCTCAGTGTTTGTGGGTGCATCAGAAATAGTGTGCCCAGCAGGAGCAGGAAAATCCTTCTACCCCTGTACTCAGCACTGGTTAGGCCCCACCTTGAGTACTTTGTCCAGTTCTGGGCTCCTCCATTTAAGAAGTATGTTGAGATACTTGAATGTGTCCAGAGAAGAGCAACAACATTAGTGAGAAGTCTGGAGCACAAGCCCCATGAGGAGAAGCTGAGGGAGCTAGGATGGTTTAGCCTGGAGAAGAGGAGGCTCAGGGGAGACCTTATTGCTCTCTACAACTACCCGAAAGGAGGTTGTAGGTAGGTGGGGGTTGGTCTCTTCTCCCATGTAACCAGCCCCAGAACAAGAGGACACAATCTCAAGCTGTATCAGGAGAATTTCAGGCTCGAGGTGAGGAGAAAGTTCTTCACAGAAAGAGAGATTGGCTATTGGAATGTCCTGTCCAGGGAAGTGGTGGAGTCACCATCCCCCTGGAGGTGTTCAAAAAAGGATGGGACGTGGCACTTGAAGCCATGGTTTAGTTAGTCATGAGGTGTTAGGTAATAAGTTGGACTTGATGATCTCTGAGGTCTTTTCCAACCTGCTTGATTCTATGATTCTATGGTTCTATACCACTTCCCAAGGACCCTTGTCTGCCCAGTTATGCAGATGTTGCCTAACCTGGTCTTCCTTCACTAAAGTAATTCTTCCTTACTCCAGGTTTTCCCATGAATCTCAAAGAGTCAGGGACCAGATCTGAAAGTAAGGCTTATTAATGCCTGTTCTATGCCTTTTGTCAACAGGGCCCTTGCCACAGGTGGCAGCAGACCCTTTTCCCCCTCATCTGCCATTTGTTCTATATTCCTCACTCAATTCAATCCTTTGTGACTTTTGGCTTAACCCACCTTTGCATGCTTGCACAAGTGCTTCTATACTTTCTCTGTAGATCTTCTCTCTGCTTCCATCATGCCAGAGCTTGAAGAAGGTAATCTCTGATTATTAACCAGCTGCCCTAGACACCTCCTTTCTTCAGAACTGTAACCTGTGGGATTCCTTCAAGAAGATCTCTGAAAAGTCCGAAGTTTTCTCTCCTGAAGACCAAGGCTGTGACCCTGCTTTTAGGTTTGTCCACTAGCACCCTAAAATCCAGTATTCCAGGGCCATTACAGACAAGGTTACCCCCAGTCTTTACATCCTCAACTGATTCATTGCTGTTTGTAAGTATCAGGTCCAGCAAAACACCTTCATTCATCTGTTTCAGGAAATTTTCATCAAAGTACAGTAGAAAACTTTTACATTTCTTATGTAATCTCCTGTATTGTTTCTCCAACAGTTATCAGGGCAGTATAATACTCCTCATGAAGATAGATGACTGTGAAAGTGAAGTTTTTTTCTAGCTCCTGGAGAACGTCTCATTTTCTTATTCTTCTTTATAAAGAGGAACTGTAGACCACACCCACCACAACTGATCATGTAATCAGATGACTCATTGTTTGTCCTCAAGAAGATAGCCATGCATCCCTGCCATTCTCTCACACCAAGGATAAATCTCCCTCCTCACCATTTGTACTCTTTCTAAAGAGCCTTGATCCATCCATTACAGCATCCAGTCATATCTCCATGATCTCAGTAAGACCCTAGGCCCAAAACTGCATAGTGATATCTAATTCCTCCTGTGTGCTCTCCATGCTGCATGAGTTGTCCTTGAGTATTTCAGGTAGACATGCATATTTTCTGATTTCTCAGAAGATGTATGACCTTAATTTATACTTCCATGCTGTCCACATTTCCTCATTGTATACACTGAGGTGACCTGACTTCAACCTCATTTTATTGGACTATGTCCAGAGAAGAGCATTGAAGTTGATGAAGGACTTTGTCTCAGTCCTTTTTGAACATTCCCATGTTATGAATTTAGAGGCATAAACAAGGCCAAAATATCAACAGTGAGGCTATTTATTAACAGAATAAAGTGGACAGAACAGAAGAAGGGAGAGAAAGAGGAGAAAAAATTGAGAGAGCGAGCAGGAAAGGCATTATATTACCACCCTTCCCCCCCCCCAGCCCCAAGATGATTTGGGTCTGTGGGAGGGTGCTGCTGCATCCTTGTTGGCTTGTGCTGCCCGCATGGAAGGAGAGGAGTGAGAGGTCCCAAAGTCCAAGTCCTTCTCTGAGCAGCCTCCAACATGTGATATCTTCAATGAAGATGTCTTTTCTCTCCTCCATCAGATACAGCAGGCAGAACTTAGGGCATAGAGAGAGCGTTCCTTCTGGTCTGCTGCCTCCAGGCTACATGGTGATGTCTTTTTCACTCTTTCACTCACTTTTTCACTCACTTTTTGCTAGCAGAGGTCCATTGGAGGTGGGGGGGCTCTGCCTCCTTTATTGCCTTTTACCTGCTCATATTCACAATACACTTCAGGGGCTTATTGTAGTAGTTTGATGGTTTAATCCACCCACCAATGCAAAGCACAGCTAAACTCACCCAGAGAAGTGAATGACAAGCTGTATTTTACAAACAATAATGAAATGCAATGAATATATACCAAATATACAGTATTTACAATGTCATACAATAATTTACAGGAAAGAACACAACACAGATCCTCCCAAGGAGGATTTCACCTGAGGGTCACCCCAATCTCTCTCCCTTCTCCCTTTCTGTCCAGTTAATTAGACAAAAAAGGAGAAAGAAAGAGAAAATAATATTAAGGGAAATTCATTAGCTCAAAGCAGTTGTTAAGAAAAGTTAGCTGCTTATCTTATCAGTTTCAGTCCAGGGTCAGCAGCATGCATTCTGGCCAAGAAATGAAGGACAGACTGACACAGAATGTAAAACTCAGAAAACTACTTCTCAGTCATCTACCAATGAAATTTGTTTAGAATTAATCTTTGTTTTGCTTTTTATACCCAAACATTCAGCTAGAGAATTCTGCAGCTATCCTGTTCTTAAAGGCACAGCCTAAACTGTCACACTTATCATGCCAGGTGGTGAACTCATTGTATCCTATTCAGCAGCCTCTCTTTCCAGGGTAGGTGATGATCTTGCTTATGAACATTCCAGATAGCAGGTACCAGTGTGTGGTGGTCTTAGGCTATGCCTTTAAAAAATTGTCACAGGTTTCAAGCAGAAAAGTAGAAAAACATAAATAAATCACTACTGGCTGTAAAAAGGAAAACTAAAGATAATTCTATACTATTTCATTGGAGAAATATCTGCTATAAGTTTGACTGTACCAAAACAATCTTTCTTCTTCTGGGGGCTTCACTTCTCTTTTCGCTTTGCTCAGGAGCAATTAATGTGATTTTGTTGACTTTGGCTGTATTATTTTGGTTAAGTATAACGGCTGTTTTCTCTCTCTGCTCCTTTCTCCCTTTTGGACAGGGAAAGGGTGAGCAGAGGAATGGCTTTCCTGGTCTTCTTGACCAGGGGGTTTTGTGCTGGTGTGAGAAATGAACTCACTGCTGAAAATTTATAACCAGTTTATTATAAAATAAAGGCAACACAGCGCTGGGCGCATAGTGAGTTTGCTAGAGGCACACCCTAACAACACGAGGCTAACTTAAATAGACAGCAAACATACATATTAATATATTAAAATATACATATTCATATATTCCCCAACACACTCCCACCCCTCTCCATCAAGACTGAGACAAAACCTGCACTTTTGACCTGGCCAGTCTTCAGACATGTTGGCACCTCACCTTTCTTCCCCAATACCCCACACAATAACCAACCAATCAGCCCAACGATCCAGCCCAACGATTGAGCCCCACAGTCCCCAGTAATTCCCCTTGTGAAAGCCAAATATCATAACCAGTTTATCACACTGGTTTGTTAATTGTAAATAACTAAAATATTGTAAATACTGTATATTTTGTATATGTTAATTACATTTTATTGTAGATTGTAGTTTTGCTTGTGAATACAGCTTTCATTTGCTTCCAACTAAGCTGGTCTGGCAATGATAATGGTGTGTGTGGGGAAATTTCAACCCACCACATTACAAAAAAATATTTGGCATCCAACACGGGACGATTGCTCAGATTAAGGAAGCAAAATGAAACTGTTTTGGGTTTTGTGGCATTTGTGTATTCTGCTCTGACTGTGATGTTGTACAAGTGGTGTGTCTCTGCAATGACTGATAAAATAGGTCAATATTTAGTATATAAGCTATTCCTTTGGTTTAAATACAAGGTAAAAATGCTGGGGGATTGCTGCCTAGGATTTATCAGCTTAAGGAAATATAATAATATAACTGTTACTGTTTCTGTTGATACTTACGAATTAGCATACCCATTACAGAGAGTTATCTAAGGAGTTGGGAGCCCCAAAATGATTTATATGCTGTACATGAATTTGCTATTGTTCATAGTAGTTGTATACTTGCTGATAGCTCTGTACCAAGAGAGGCATACAGCTAGTAAGTGTTCTATCTTTAGGCGCAGAAGGAGACGTATGTCGGGTTCTAATGCAGAAATTTCTAGTGATATGGAAGAAACAGAGACCAGACAAGCTGTAGCAACAGGCAGAAACAGGCAGGCAGAAGTTAATCGAAAAATTGCTCTGTGAAAGCGGCAGCGCTGGCTCTGAACCAAGGGGAGGGAGGCGGGGGGCAGCAGCTGCAGCCCACAGCATCAGCTTAGGCTGTACCAGCACCCAAAATGGTGGCCAATGCTTCACAGTTGTCAGCCATTAACCAGGCAAAGTCTTTTCCACCCTCAGCAGCTAGAACAGAAGTGAGTCCAGCAACGGCCGCAGGGTGCCAAAGACCACCCAATGACACCATTTCTGTGCAAACCCCTTCTACTTCTGCTGATCCTACCATGAATGTAAAGGCAGCTGTAGTGATGCAGGTTGCTGCTTTGAACAAAAGGAGCAGGCACAAGGCAGATGCTGAAGAAGGGCAAAATCCTTTTGCAGAGCAAGATCCTTCTGCTGATCAAGGACCTTGTGTTAAAAATGATCCTTTTGAAGACAGGGAGAAAGTCTGCCTTAGAGATATAGCTGAATTACTGAGTCCATCAGTGGATGGTGGAGATGTAGGACAGGATATGGGTCCTGATAAGTTAGGATCTAATACAGGTGCTTCTGAACTTTAAGAGGTCCTACAGAGGGTAGCAGCAGGATTATGGGGACAGCAGATCCAAGAAGATGAGGATGAGGTAGATGAAGATGACATACAGTTAGCTAATGTACCCAGATAGGAAAGTTGGCATTGTTCTGACCACATGGAGGTTATTAACATATAATAGGTACAACAATTAATAAAAACATTAACTTTATTAATTCAAAAATCCCTGAGAAAATATTAATAAAACCTATTTACTGGCTTGAAATATTTGGTTGTGGAACAGATACCTCACCAGCAGGAACATGTAACAATTTAAACAATATGAGCAAAAATCCAGAAACAGCAAACAATAATTTAAACTGTAAATAAAATTAAAAAAAAAAAAAAAAAGAAAAAGAAAAAGAGAGATAACATCAGCAATATGCCAGAGACTTACCACGAGGAGGGGGAATCTCTACAATTCTCTAGGGCAACAGGTCTTTAACAGGTGCTTATAAAAATCAGATTTTGTAGTTACTCACTGGTACTCACTGGTACCATGCAGCATGTGTGGGGATTTAAACAAAACCAAAAAGGCACTGGCTACACGAAAGCTGCAGAAACACAGTTTCACTTTCTCTTGGCTTCTGCAGCTTGTTGCTGAAGCACATACAGAGTTCATCTCTAATGGCTTATGTGATCGTTTTAGGCTACGCCTTTAAGAAGGACAGTTACTAAAACACTCTGACTGAATGCTTAGGTGTGAAAAGGAAAACAAAAGATAGTTCTAAATGAATTTCATTGATAGATCAGTGAGAATGCAACTTTAAATGTTAATTTTAGTTCAGTTTGTCTCAGTTGGTTAGACTGTTTCAGTCTGCCTGAGCAGCTGCTGTCTTTCTTCTGTGCTGGCTGGAGCTGACCTTGAACTAACGAGATAAGAAACTAATTCTTTTTTTTTTTCTTCGCTTAGCATACGCTTTGACTTAACAGAATTTCCTCCTTAATAATTATTTCTCTCTCTTTAACCATTTTTTGGGAAAAATGGAGGAAGGGAGAGAAGGGTTTTTTGGGGGGGAACCTCCTGGCTGGAGGAAGGCAGTTTTTCTGTGTTACGTTTTTTGCTGTGAATTTTTGTATATACAGTAAATACTGCATATTGTGTATATACACATGGGTGACGGGCTCAGAGAGCAGTGTAATGCCCCGGAAATCCATGAGGAACTAGTTCGGGACCTGCTGAACCGCTTGGACACTCACAAGTCCATGGAACCAGATAGAATCCATCCTAGGGTGCTGAGAGAGCTGGCAGATGAGCTGGCCAAGCTGCTCTCCACCATTTTCCTCCAGTCCTGGCTCACCGGTGAGGTCCCAGATGGCTGGAAACTGGCCAATGTGGTCCCCATCCACAAGAAGGGTCGGATGGAGGAAACCAGAAACTCCAGGCCAGTCAGCCTGACCTCAGTGCCAGGGAAAATTATGGAACAGATTATCCTGGCGGCAATAATTGCACACCTGAAGGATGGCCAAGGGCTCCGGTCCAGCCAACATGGATTTAGGAAGGGCAAGTCCTGCCTCTCCAACCTGATCTCCTTCTATGATCAGGTGACCCATCTAGTGGACATGGGGAGGCCTGTGGATGTGGTCTACTTGGACTTCAGCAAGGCCTTTGATACTATCCCCCACAGCAAAGTGCTGTGTAAGCTGTCAGCTCATGGCTTGGACCGCAACACTCTGTGCTGGGTTAGGAAGTGGCTGGAGGGCAGAGCCCAGAGAGTGATGGTGAATGGCGCCACATCCAGCTGGAGGCCAGTCACCAGTGGCATCCCCCAGGGATCAGTGCTGGGCCCCATGCTCTTTAACATCTTCATTGAATATCTGGATGAGGGGATTGAGTCAGTCATCAGCAAATTTGCAGATGACAGCAAGTTAGGGGCAGATGTTGGTCAGTTAGATGGTAGAAGGGCTCTGCAGAGGGACCTCGACCAACTGGACAGATGGGCAGAGTCCAATGGGATGTCATTCAACAAGTCCAAGTTCTGAGTGCTGCACTTTGGCTACGGCAACCCCATGCACAGTTACAGGCTGGCGACAGAGTGGCTGGAGAGCTCCCAAACAGAGAGGGACCTGGGGGTGCTGATTGACAGCTGCCTAAACATGAGCCAGTAGTATGCCCAGATGGCCAAGAGGGACAATGGCATCCTGGCCTGCATTAGGAATAGTGTCGCCAGCAGGAGCAAGGAAGTCATTGTGCCCCTGTACTCTGCATTGGTTAGGCCACACCTTGAGTACTGTGTCCAGTTCTGGGCCCCTCAGTTTAAGAAGGACATCGAGACACTTGAACGTGTCCAGAGAAGGGCAACAAGACTGGTGAGAGGCCTTGAGCACAAGCCCTATGAGGAGAGGCTGAGGGAGCTGGGATTGTTTAGCCTGGAGAAGAGGAGGCTCAGGGGAGACCTCATTGTCCTCTACAACTACCTGATAGGTGGTTGTAGCCAGGAAAGTGTTGGTCTCTCCTCCTAGGCAACCAGCACCAGAACAAGAGGACACAGTCTCAAGCTGCTCCAGGGGAAGTTTAGGCTCGAGGTGAGAAAAAAGTTCTTCACCGAGAGAGTCATTCGTCATTGGAATGGGCTGCCCGTGGAGGCGGTGGAGTCACCATCCCTGGAGGTGTTCAAGAGGAGATTGGACGTGGCACTTGGTACCATGGTCTAGTCATGAGGTCTGTGGTGATAGGTTGGACTTGAGGATCCTCAAAGTCTCTTCCAGCCTTGGCAATGTTGTGATACTGCTGTGCTGCTGCTGTGCTGGGATATATTCATTGCATTTCATCTTGCTTGTAAAAAATAGCTCTTTTCCATTTTTGATTATCTGACTGAGTTAGCCGTGGTTTCAGTGTGTGTGTGGGAACTGAACTTCTCTCACCACCACATAAATTAATTGGTGCCCAATGTGGGGCTTGGATAATTGCTTTCTAGAAACAGGGCAAAATTTGATTGATTTATTGTCAGTTCAGATTGAAAGAGAAACATGAATATGATATGGATTTTTAAACAATTACTCTTCTCAATTTGCAGCATCTTGATTTATAAGTATTTGCTATGATCTGTGATCATTCAGGCAGGTATTTAATGTACAAATTATATTTATGGTTTAAGTATAAGATTCAGCTTCTCTAAGACCAGTTTCTGGGATTCTTTTGACTTAATAGATATGGAAAGGTAACTGCTACAACTCTCCACCTCAAGATATAGGAGTTTAAGATTCCAGTAGGTGAAAGAGTAATTTTAAGTGATGGCTGGGATCCAAAGGTGATTTATTTGATGTGTGTGAATCTGTTGCTGATGATAGTGATTATGTACTTGTTATATGCACTGCACTGGGAGAATAAGTTTTCTAAAACTTGCTTCATTATTAATCATAAACCAAGGAGGAAAAGACATAGTTCTAACTTGATCCCAGAGATTTCTAGTGATGGGGAGAATGGGGAATCTGTATCAGTTAAGAATAAACCTAAATAGGCTATCGGAAAGGCTGCTTTGAACAGTGCTGTTGGTGATTCTGGCAATCAGCCAGCAGCAGCGGCAGCTGTTAACATGGCGGCTCCCATGTCCTCGGTGGCCATTAGAGGGGCAAAGCCATTTCCTTCTTCTTCAGCAGGACCGGAAGTTCCCTCCATGGCAGCTGTTCCGCCTCAAAACCTGTCAGCTTCTGTTAAGGCAGCTGTGAATTCAAACACAGCTGCAATCAAGCAAGTAGTGACTTTAGATAAGAGAGGTGGAAGGCGAAAGGCTGATGAGGAGCTGATGGGGGAGACCAGCAAGATAGTGCTGCTGAGGGAAATTCTGCTAAAAAAGAGCCTGCTGAGGAGGAAGAGAAGGTTTGTCTTAAAGATGTAGCTGAATTATTGAGGCCATCACAGGATGGAGATCCAGCAGGGTGTAATGGGTTGGGGCAAACCCCCTCCCCACCATAGGGCAGAAACAACAACTCAGACAAAGGGATTGCAAAAGTGATGGAATGTTTAAATAGGAAAATAATTTAAGAACAAACAACAATGAAAGCTTCACAGAGAACCACAAGCACCGTGACAAAGAGAGAAATCCCAGAACATACCCAAGAATATCTCATCCCCACCTGGGGGTACACCCAAACCCCCCCAGGGATCTTTCCTCCCCCTCAACCCAGCCTTGGGCCTGGGCAGGCCCAAGGAAGGCGGCTCACGCCATTTTACCTAGGCTGCAGCTGGGGATGAAAGAGGAAGTGAAGACCCCGCATGGGCATTTTATAGGGAAGCAGGGCATTATGGGAAATGGAATACCTGCCTGTGACCACCCCCTGGGCTGGGCCCACCCATAGGGACCTTCCAGGTGTGTTCTGTGCAGTGGCATCCAGGCCAGCACCCAGCCTAAACCACCACACAGGGCAAATTGCAGGTCCTGGTAGGACAGCAGCTAATGGTGGTGCTTCTGAGATAAAGAGATCTTCAGGAGACTGGCAGCAGGAGCATGGGGACAACTTCAGGAAGAAGAGACACATGAGAAGGAAGATGATATTCAGAACACCTCACCACCAGGGCAAGAATTGAGATATGTGCAGAAGGATTGCATCAGAGCAGAGAACAGCTTGGCTTGGTAGATGTTTCAATACAGGTGCACCAGCTCTAATAGTGGGACACAAGTGCTCTCAGATAGGCACTCTCTCAAAGGATAATGGAATAGATAGACATCTAGGCAGGTCCCTCGCTAAGGTTACTCTGTGGATACGCTTTTTATTGGCAGCTCTCGTGAGATACCCATCCTGAGATGATCTTCCATGGAATCCTAAACCCTGGACTCCCATGGATGAGGGAATTAAGTATTTGAGAGATTTGCTGTCAGAGAAGTACTCTACGGTAACCGTGAAACTCTGAATCCTGATGAAATTCCTATAGGAACTGTTCTTCCTAAAAAGCTCATCAAACTTGCTCCTCCTAATTATGCAATCATTCTGGCAAGCAGAACTGTGGCAAGAAATTATGGTGGAGTTCCTCCTACAGTCAGCCATTTCACTGATCAAATGAGACAATTGGAGGATAGTCTCACATGTGTTTCTCTGGCTTCATCCATTGAAACTCTGTCTAAAATAAACCTTTATTAGAATAAACCAAACCAGGTTGGAAGAGACCTTCAAGATCATCGTGTCCAACCCATCAACCAATCCAACCCACCAATCCAACCCATGGCACCAAGCACCCCATCAAATCTCCTCCTGAACTGCACGACAGAGATGAAAGATTCCATATCCCAATTGACACAAGGAAATAATTCCAATTCTTCCTCCAGATGGATACAAGTTTCATTTGTGAGGAATAGACGTCCTCCAAGAAGAACATTCCAAAACAAATCAAACCAAAACAGACCACCGAGGCAATTACATGGGAGTATCTGGAAAACTCTGCATGATCAGTTTGGTGAGAACATGAACAGATGGGATGGTCAGACAACTTCTAATCTTTTCAGGAGACTAAGGGAACTGCAAAGGGGCAGAACCTAAGGTAGCAATATCAAAAGGGTAGCTGTTGCTTCCAAAGTTTCCCAGAATAACTAAAATAGCTCCAACAGTGGCTCCAGTTCTAACACTGGACAGTGTGCTCACTGCACATGTGGGTCTATTCCCCATAACTAGGGGTGCCCTGCCTCCTGCCAGGGGGAGGAGAGGGATAGCAGAGATAACGGAATCTATTGGGATGTGTACATCCAGTGGCCTGGCACTTCACAATTTTGGAAGTATAGGGCCTTGGTTGACACAGGAGCTCAGTGCACCATAATGCATCAAATTATCAGGGACCAGAGCCTATAACTATTCTGGGAGGCACAGATGGTCTCAAGAGTTAACTAAAGTAGATGTTGATATAAGTGTAACTGGTAAACAGTGGAAGAAGCATAAAGCTGTGACCGGACCTGACACACCTTGTATTTTGGGAATTGATTTTCTGAGAGAAGGGCATTTCAAAGAACCTAAAGGTTACAAATGGGCTTTTGGAGTAGCATCTGTTGGAATTAATGGAGGAAAATTGAAGCTATTAGACTTGAGCTTTCTGATGAATGCACAGCTGTGGGACAACATGAGATAGAGGATATAAAGCTACCAGTTGCTTCTCAGACTGTGCATCACAGAAAATACAGAACCAACCGTGACTCTGTGTTGACCATTCAGAGCCAGAGTGAAAGCAGAATGGAGGCTGGCGTCTGACAGACAACTTCTGTGCCCTGAATGAAGTAACTCCACCTATGCGTGCAGCAGTACCAGACATGATGGAACTCCAGTATGAGCTGGAATCCAAAGAGGCCAAATGGTATGCTACCATAGTTGTTGCTAATTCCTTCTTCTCTATTCCGATAGCAGAGGAATGCAGGTCTCAGTTTGTTTTCACCTGAAGATGAATCCAGTACACTTTTAACAGACTGCCAATGGGCTGGATCCACAGCTCAAGCATCTGTCATGCAGTGATTGACAATGGTCTGGAGAAAGGTGGTGTTCCAGAACACATCCAGTTCATTGATGATGTCATCATCTGGGGTAAAACTGCTGAAGAAGTCTTTGAGAAAGGTAACAAAATAATTTACATTCTTCTAAAAGCAGGTTTTGCCATCAAGTGAGACAAGGTGAAAGGGCCTACCACAGAGATCCAGTTTCTGCGAGTGCGTTGGCAGGATGGATGCTAACACATTCCAGTGGATGTGGTAAATAGAGTCTCTACCATGGCAAATCCCACAAACAAGCAAGAAACTCTAAATTTCTTGGGGATAGTGGGATTTTGGAGACTGCACATTCCTGGATACAGTCAGATTGTGAAACTTCTGTATGATGTGACTCGAAAGAGAAACAGTTTCCACTGGGGACCTGAACAACAAGCAGCCTTTGACCAGATAAAGCAAGAGGTAGTTCAAACAGTGGGTCTGGGACCTATCCGAGATGGTCCAGATATTAAGAACATTTTGTACACGGCTGCAAGTGACAATGGTCCAACCTGGTGCTTGTGGCAAAGAGCTCCAGGTGAGACACGTGGATGACCTCTTAGTTTCTGAAGTCAAGGTTACAGAAGTTCAGAGGCTCCAACAGGGAAACAAATTCTAGCTGCCTACGAAGGAGTAAAAGCAGCTTCTGAAGTAATTGGAACTGAATCACAACTTATCTTAGCTCCCAGATTACCAGTTTTAAATTGGATATTCAAAGGCAAAGGCTCCAAACTACATCATTCCAGAGGCTCAACATGGTCTAAGTGGATGACTCTAATAACACAGAGAGCTCAAATGGAAAATCTTGAAAGACCTGGTCTAGTGGAGGTGATCTCAAGTTGGCCTGAAGGTACTAACTGTAATAAACCTCCAGAGGAGAGAGTAACTCGTGCTGAGGAAGCTCCTCCTTACAATGACCCTTCTGATGATGAAAAGAAGTATGTTTTGTTCACAGATGGTTCCTATTGTCGTGTTGGAAACAAGCAAAAGTTGCAGTCTCCAGTGAGGAGTCCAACACGCCGAGCTGCAGAGACAAAGGATGGAGAAGGAGAATCCAGTCAATTTGCAGAGGTAAAAGCTGTCCAGCTAGCTCTCGACGTAGCTGAACGTGAGAGATGGCCAAAGCTTTATCTCTACACCGACTCCTGGATGGTAGCCAATGCTCTATGGGGTTGGCTAAAGAACTGGAAGAAGAGTGGTTGGCAGAGGAAAGGAAAACCCATTTGGGCAGCTGACCTGTGGCAGGACATTGCTGATCGAATCGAGAGAATTCCAGTGAAGGTGAGACACATTGATGCTCACATTCCTAAGAGCAAAGCTACTGAGGAACAGAAACACAAACATCAGATGGATTTAGCTGCAGGAGTTTCTCAATTAAACACGGACTCCGAACTTGATCTCAACTGGAAACACCGAGGGGAGATATTCTTAGCTCAGTGGACTCATGATTTGTCAGGACATCAAGGCAGAGATGCAACATACCAATGGGCTCGTGACAGATCCATAGACATTTCCATGGATGCTATCACACAAGTCATCCGTGACTGTGACATTTGTGCTGCTAATAAGCAGGCAAAGCGAATTTAGCTCTTCTGGTATGGTGACAGATGGCCCAAGTACAAGTATGGTGAAACCTGGCAAACTGACTACATCACTCTACCACGTTCTCATTCTGGTAAGCAGTACGTGCTTACTATGGTAGAGGCAAACACTGGATGGTTGGAAACTTATCCAGTTCCACATGCAACTGCACGCAACACCATTCTTGGTTTGGAGAAACAAATCCTGTGGAGACACGGAACTCCCGAGAGGTTTGAGTCAGACAATGGAACTCATTTCAAAAACAATCTTGTGAAAAACTGGGCCAAAGAGCAGGGCATTGAGTGGATATTCCACATTCCCTACTATGCACCAGCCTCAGGGAAGATTGAACGCTACAATGGTTTGCTGAAGACCACTCTCAAAGCCATGGGGGGTGGATCTTTGAAAAACTGGGAAAAACATTTCACACAAGCAACCTGGCTGGTAAATAGTAGAGGTTTGATGAATCGAGTTGGACCTGCACATTCAGATCTGCTACAGAATGTAGAAGGTGATAGAGTTCCTGTTGTTAGGGAAAAGAATCTGTAAGGTAAAACTATTTGGGTATTTTCTCCCTCAGGATAGGCTAAACCTGTCCGAGGGGTGGTTTCAGCTGAAGGTCCTGGTCACACTTATTGGGTAATGCAAGAGAATGGTGGAATTGAGAGTATTCCCAAAAGAAATCTAACTTTAGCTGAGAGAGTTTAATTTCAGAGTATTGTACAGATATATCGTGCCCAAAGGAAGAATCCATGAAGAATCTATGGTGCATGAACCCCAAGAAGCCTGAGAGCCCTGAGTCAAATCAGAGTCCCTGATCCCTTTTCTTTGCTCCATCTGCCAAGAGACAAACTGTTTTCTGTTTTTCCTGCTTCCTGATTTTCTTGGACTTCTGAATCATCGACATCCAAGGCTAGCCGGAATGGACTATGAACTTTACTTACAAAGTGTAGATATTGTTTTAGATTGGATGGACAGTACAAACAGCCAATGAAATTGTTTAGAAGGGGTGGATTGTGACTGGTTTAGGCTACGCCTTTAAGAAGGGCAGTTACTGAAACTCTCTGGCTGAATATTTTGTCATGAAAATGAAAACAAAATTTAGTTCTAAACGAATTTCATTGGTAGATCAGTGAGAATTCAACTCTAAATGTTAGTTTTAGTTCAGTTTGTCTCAATCGGTCTGTCTGTTTCAGTTTGCCTGAACAGCTGCTGTCTTTCTTCTGTGCTGGCTGGACCTGACCTTGAGCTAATGAGATAAGAAACTAATTCTTTTTTTTTCTTCCCTTAGGATATGCTTTGAGCTAACAGAATTTCCTCCTTAATAATTACTTCTCTCTCTCTAACCCTTTTAGGCAAAAAAGGGAGGAAGGTGCAGAACGGAGTTTTACGGGGGACCCTCCTGGCTGGAGGAAGGCAGATTTTCTGTGTTACATTCTTTGTTGTGTATTTTTGTATATACTGTAAATACTGTATATTGTGTATATATTCATCACATTTCATCTTGCTTGTAAAATATATCTCTTTTTCATTTTTGCTTCTCAGACTGAGCTATCCGTTGTTTCTGTGTGTGTGAGGGAACTGAACTTCTCTCACCACCACAGCTTAGTAGCTGAAAGCTTTGTAGAAAAGAGGCTGCTGCTGATGCTTGCAGGCCTTGTTGGCTTTGTAGCTTTGCCTGTTTGGGAGAAGTTCTTCAGCAGCAATCTTCGCAGCAGTCCTTGTTGCTTCTTCCAATAAAACAAAATTATCCCAGGGACTCTCCACTCCTCCTCCTTTCTCCCTTTTGGACAGGGAGTTGGGTGGTAAGAGGAACAGCTTCCCTTGTCTTCTTGACCAGGGTGGGGTTTGTGTTGTTTATTAATTTCAAATATCTTGAACACATTGTTAATACTGTATATTTTCTACATATTCATTGCATTTTATTGTAGATTGTAGTTTTGCTTGTAAATACAGCTTTCATTTGTTTCCAACTTAGCTGGTCTGGCAAAGGTAATATTGGGGGGGATAATTTCAACTCACCACACAGTGGCATCCACCCATTACACATTTCTGTTGCCAGTGGGTCTTCTCACCATCCCTTCCCTAGGCAGCTGCAATTTGGTGTGGAGCAAAGGTGATTTTATCTTTGTTGATCCACATCAAGAGAGACAAGATTTAGTCTCTTACAGGCTTGGAGAACAAGTCTTAAAGGGAGTGGCTGAGAACTGTTCAGCTGGGAGAAGAGGAGGCTGAAGGGAGATTTTTGCTCTCTGTAACTACCTGAAAAGAAGTTGTCATGAGGTGGGGCTGAGTCTCTTTTCCCTCATATCAAGTAATAGAATCAGAGGAATGGCCTGGAATTGTGGCAGGGGAAGTTTAGACTGGATATTAGGAAAAAGTTTTTTGCTGAAAGAGTGAATAGTCATGGGAATAGTTAGCCCAGGGGTAGTGATATAGTAATATAGTCATTATTCTTGTAGGTGTTAAAAAGCATTTAGACGTGGCACTTTGGACATCATTCAATGACTATGGTAGTGCTAGGTCAACAGCTGGACTCAATTATCTTAGAGGTCTTTTCCAACTCAGAGTATGCTATGATTCTGATTCTATGACTGGTAACAAGGCCTTTCTTTTCATATAAGCCCACATCTTTTGTTGGCAAATGGTGATCACCTCACTTGATCATAAGTCATCCATTCCTTTCTGATTACTCAACTCTGATTACTCAGCTGACCAGCCTCTTGGCAAAGATGGTTTTGTCTCACATGGTTCTGTGGATCTTATTTATTGTCGTGTACTTGTGAGGGATTTAGACTACTTACAGTGGATTTAGCCTTCAACAGATGACAATAAAAGCATTAAAAATAGCTTATTTACAGACAAGAATAAAAATAATATCTTTACTTTTTTTCGTTGTTTGGTGTGGTGTATTCAATGTGTGAGCTGGGTGGAAGATCAGCATAGGGAGAAATAACTATATCTGTCTTTTGTTTTCCTTTAAAATAAGGATCAGTGTAAAGGAATAATAGTTTCCAGCTTTCAACAGAAATTGGCTGACTGGAATCACTTAAATTTATTTCCATTTCATATACCACAAATGCAAAAATGCACACAGAAGGTTAAAAAGTGAAGAGTATAACTAGGTAATAATAAAAATAACACAATCCTAGATATAGTTATCATCTCAAACTGCCTGAGAAGGGCTGTGCTTTATTGTTCATTATACGGTACAAGAATATAGAAAAGTGCAATTCATGTTGGGTCCTATACATGCCTTAGATGCACTGAGATTCACAAACTGGTTAGAAATGGGTTTATGCTGATATTGTGCTGTGAAGAAAGTAATCAGAATTACAATTTCTGGGTTTTAGGCAGCTGTGTCACCTACCAGATCAATAGCTGGATTCCATTGACTATCATGGTCTTGCTGTGGATCATACAAATAAACTACATTTTCACCACATATGAATACATCTGAGTGGATTTTGACATTTTGGGAGCATTGAAGCATTCAAACTCTTGAGGTTTGTTTGTTTGTTCATTAGTTATTCTCAGTCCAATCAGGAAAAACTGTCTCAATATAATTAAAAAAAAAAAAAAAAAAAAAGAGAATGCATGCAGAAGCCAAGAAAATTGTAATTAGTGTCATGATGTGAGGTATATTGAACTATATATGGTCTGGTGTTTCAACAATTTGAACTTTGCTTTGCTCTGAGGTTTTGGGTCACTCAAACTATACAGCTTAGTATCCACATTTCCACTAGATGAAAATTCAACATGTGAAACAAAGATCTGAATCAGCAGTGAGTGATGCTTGTGACAGCATTCACTACAAAAGGAAACAAAACCAAAACGACATAATGGAGTGTCTCAGTTTAGAAAGACCATTACAGCTGACTGCTTCACTCCTTATGTCAGCAAAACCTCTTGAAATAAAGCTGAAATAAGTGATAATTTGGCTTTCATTAGGATTCTGTGAGTGGTGATTATGTATATAATCGAGAGGTCTCTGAGTTTACTAGCTTCCCTTGTAAACATTTGCATTTTTTCCTTAATAAACTCTCAGTTATACTTCATTAATTGAGACATTCAAAAGGATTTCTTCTGAAAATATTGTTTATGAATCTATTTGTTGTCATAGAATTTAAAAATAATTTTCAGTAATCAAAATAGCAGTGTGAAAGTGGTTATCTGAATGGCTGTGCTTGTTTTAGGGTTTTCATGATTTTGTTGAGACTCTAAGAAAACCCCAAAATATCTGTGAACTCATTGGTTGTGTTTATTTTACTAATTACTGTATCATGTTGGGTGCAAAACTGTTGAGTAAACCACTAGCTGCTAAAAACATGGTATCTACCATCAGTTCTGAGTGGTTTTATCCAAAACTATGTCATGGACAAAGTTCCTCACAAACAGTTGTAGTTTACTGTGTATACACACTCCTGGAGTGCAGAATAGAATAGAATAGAATAGAATAGAATAGAATAGAATAGAATAGAATAGAATAGAATAGAATAGAATAGAATAGATGTGGTGAAGGCACATTATGCCCAGATATCAAATCTTGTCCCAGCATGTGGACAAGTTCCTCCTCCTTCAGGAGGAAGACAAAAGCCAAGGCATTAGCCAGGCCAGCACGCACCCAGCACATGCAGTGCTCGTGCAAATACCAAGTATGGGCATAATTCTAGCTGCACGCTTTCTATAGCCTGGAGCCAGTTGCTTATGAGAGTGCCCATTGGTCAAACCCAGCCTTGAGGAATCTATAAGTATCACCCCAGTTGGTAAACAAGTTGCCCCCTCTTTCACTTTGTCTCTTTGCTTGCTCGAGGGAACAACTCTCGAGCCATTGCCTCTGCCATTGAGCTCATTGTTGTTAGCTTATATCATACATACACGCATACTGAAAGCTTCTGCATTGTGAGAAGCAATTGTGAGGATCATCTCCAGAGGGAGGACCTTCACTGAGCCCAAGAAGCCCAGTGTCATCACAGCCAGTCGTACCAACCAGGAGAGTCCACCGTGCCACTGGAGGACTGGATCAACCCCCGAGGGTAAGATCTGCCCAGTTGCCAGGGAGAAAGGACTTGATCAAGACTGAGTCCACATATGCCTAGCCCCACCGCAGCGGGAAAGGAGCCGCCATGTGTGCTGCTCTGAGCCCTGTAAACCTCAGGGAAGACTGAAGTATTGTTTGTGACTATACTGCACCAAACCTGGGACCACTCTGAGCATCCCACTATTCCTTTAACACAGTAAATTAGAATCCACTGCTTAATGCAGCTGCATTCTCTCCCTGAGGCTATTTTCATCAGCCTTGAGAATTGCCGTACCTGGGCCAACACCATAGCTTTGGCTGCTGTCGTTGTCCAGCCTTTTAACCCACCTACCAGCAACCATCGCCCCACCCTGTTGTGCGAGCCAACTCCAAGGGCCAACCCCACGGGCTGGCCCAGACCAGGACTGATCCCTGTTGTCTGGAGTGAATTGACCGAGTACTGAAGGGAACCTGCTTCTGCGCTAAGCCCAGGTTCCATTATTCCCTCTCCACTGCTGCGGAGAGAGGAGACAGTAACCCAACGCCGCCGTCCAACTCGACTAGGAACCAGTCCAGCGACAACAGTCTGCCGGACCTCCACCTTGCTACAAACAATAGCTACAGAGTATCTTCCACGTGCTTTCCATCCACTAGCACTCAGTTCAAAGTATCCGTGTCTAGCAGAGTAATCACTGACACATGGAAATATTATAATATTTCTGTGCATAGCCAGAAGCCACCCGCGTCCCGCCGAGTCGCCATCTAGTGGCCAAGCGGCAGAACTGCGCCCTTCGTGACATAAATATAGAATTAGTATGTAGATAGTTCAATTAAGTTCTAATTATAACACTAAGCCACTTATGGAATGTATTTCAAGAACATGCACTAGAACATGTATGTAAGTTAGTGATTCCTCAGTTATTAATAATTTGGTAATTAATAAAAATAATATTTTCTTAATTAATATTTCATATTCATAAATTTAATAACCTCCTCACAAGAATAGAATAGAATAGAATAGAATAGAATAGAATAGAATAGAATAGAATAGAATAGAATAGAATAGAATAGAATAGAATAGAATAGAATGGAATGGAATGGAATGGAATAGAATAGAATAGAATAGAATAGAATAGAATAGAATAGAATAGACCAGGTTGGAAGAGACCTTCAAGGTCATCGTGTCCAACCTATCATCCAACACCACCTAATCAACTGAGCCATGGCACCAAGCACCCTATCAAGTCTCCTCCTGTGTTTGCATTGTCATCAAAAAGCATTTAATAGTGTGTTCCAAGACAACTGCGCAACATAAAACAAAGCACAGTATGTGGGACAAATTGGATAATGCATTTAAAAGGTAAAATCTTGCACTTCTATGTTGCTTTGCAAATTGGGGCCTAGATTGTCCTCATTTAGATTGTTGCAACTTAAACAACTATTCCTTAAGAACAGGGGCAAGAGTCTCAAGAGTCTAATAATCATTTGCATAGTAATGATACCAATAGCTTTCCAATTGTATCACTGAATTTACTTCATACTCTTGCTCTGGATGTGGATTTTTAATTTTTTTTTTTTTTTCCAGAAAGAAGATGGGGATGCAGAAGTAATTTTTTCTGTGTTTTTAGAAATGCAAGTTCTCAGTTAGTCTTGTGCAATTCTGATAGTGTGTCTTCATTCTCCTCTTCCCAGGATCACTTTTGTATGTTTGCCAATACAGTTTGCTTAGCAACTCTTTCTTCAGTTGTTCTCATTTGCACATCATGGCCAAATTTAATATATGCAATTTTACTTGTGAAGGAGACTTATTTTTTTTCTTTCCTCTATTTATTTTTTTTTGTACACAGATACAAAGCTTACTTTCCTTTAATAAAACAGTTATTAATTACATGTGACTCATGCTTACAGACCTGCTGTTTCTGCTTATGTTTCCAAGATCTTCTTGCAATTTTGAGGTTTCTGCTAATCACAGAACCATAGAATGGTTTAGGTTGGAAGGGGCCTTAAAGATCACCTAGTTCCAACCCCCATGTTATGGGCAGGAACACCTTCCACTAGACCAGGTTGCACAAGGTTCCATCCAATATGACCCAGAACACTTCAAAGGAGGAGGCATCCACAGCTTTTCTGGGCAATCTCACCACCATCTTCCCTCTGCATTTTATCATAAGACATCCTACCAAAGCAGATCCTTGAAGAGGACAAAGACTGTTCTTTCAGAGTCCAGAGTGGTGACCTTGCTTCTTTGATTCCCTAAGGATATTAAATTCTGGCATTTCACAGTCATTGCAGCCAATGCTGCCCTTGAATTTCATGTCATTCATCAACCCCTCCTTATTGTTAAGGGCAAAGTCCAACATAACACTTTTATCTCCAACACCTCTTAAGATGTGGGTCTTCAGTGAGCATAAAAAAGTTGATGACAATTTGTTTTATAAAATTACAGAGTGGTGGGATTTTAAAGGGATCTCTTACTTCAACCTCAATGTAAAAGCGAGTTTGCTTAGATCAGATTGTATTGGATTATGCAGAGGTGGGTTTGGGAAGTCACCAGAGAAGGAGACACCACAGCCTCCCTGGGAAACTTGATCTAGTATTCTGTTACCCTCAAAGGAAAGAAGTTTTTTGTTATATTTCAGTGGAATTTACTCTGTTTGGTTTTGTGCCCATTGGCCCTTATCCAATCACTGGCCACCATTGAAAAGAGTCCAGACCCATTCTTTTGACACCCATCCTTAAGTTACTGACAAATATTGATAAGATCCTCTCTCAGTTTCTCCCAGTCTAAACAGCCTTAGGTATCTCACCCACTACTCATAAGGAAGATACTCTAGTCCCTTAACCTCCTTTACAGCCCTTTACTTGAATTCTATTAGTTTCCTGTTTCTCTTGAAGTAGGGACCCAGAACTGGAAGCAATATTCTAGGTGAGACCACACCAGGGCAGAGTAGAGGGGGAGGAGAACCTCGATCTACCTGCTGGCAACACTCATCTTAGTGCATCCCAGAATACTATTGCCCTTTCTTGACCACAAGACACATTGCTGATCCATGGCGAATTGTTGTCCACCAGGACTCCCAGGACATTCTCTCACACAAAGAACAACTCCACCACCTTGACCTTCTGGTCTGTCTTTATTTGAATTTACACAGCCATCCACAACAAATCTGAGATCACATCCACATTTCTTGTTCTTCCTGTTTATTCCCCATGCTGCATAGATTGCTAGACAGGCATTCATAGGAGTAATGTAACAAAAGTTTCCCTGCAGGGGTGCAAGATGATCCATTGTAGTCATACACACCCTTGAGGCAACTGGCCTTCTGCATTAAATTTTGGAAAGCAAATAAGGAGCATTTATTGTTGCTTTGGCTGGCCTAGCTCATTTCTTAGTTGGACAACAATGCACAAACACTGCCATCTCTTTACTATAAATTCACAGTTCCTACATCTTGGATTTATTTAATACTTATATTTCAAATTAATTCTTAGTAATTACAGCTTAATGATGGAAAATAGATTTTGCCTTGAGATAAACTGGCATTATTTTGTTGACTTAAATTTAGTTTAGAATTTTACTATATGTTTGACAATTACTACCTGATAGATAAAGTGTTGGTGTCATCTAAGATTATTCAATTAACCTGAATATCTCAAAGAAAACACCAAAACTGAAAGACAAAATTAATTATTGGAAAAAAAACCAAAAAACAAACAAACCAACAACAACCAACCAACAAACAAAAAAACAATCCCATAAAACTCCCAAACTAATAACAGAAAAGCAGAAAATTAACACACTCTTTTTTTTTTTTTTTTTTTCCTTCAGTTGGTTGAGGTTTTTTGGTTTGGTGGTTTGGGCTTTGTGGTTTGTTTGTTTGTTTATGAGACTAGTTTCAACTACTGTCGAAAAGTTCTTACAGTCCAGAAATTTTACAATTCTTTCTCAGTACTGACATTCAGTAATTCTACCTCTTACCTAGAATAAAGATTATAATTGAATTCTTGGACTATTATCAGTTCAAGTACTTAAAGAACTGTTGTTCTTTGTGGATATCTTTTCATTGCAATTATCCTGTGCATAACTCCATGTGCAAACAGAATAAAATGTCTCAAAGCATGGGCTAAAAACACACACACACTACTAAAAGAATATTTTTACTTGAATAACTATTTAATTATTTGCAGTACATTCTCCTTAGCCTAGCAGATGGTGATGAGATTTCTTAGGTATCTCCCTTTTGTGTGTGTATAATTTTTTTCACTTTTTAACTTCCACCATGCTACTGTCTATTTACATTACATAATCATGAGTCTCTAAATTTTCCCTAGTCTACGTGTAATCTTGCCTAGAAAATAATTTCACATTAACTCATAGTAATGTATGCGTATGCATAACTTGAAGTTAGAGGGATTTGAAGTGTTATACTAATTATGTGAGACTAAGATATTAAATCATGAACTGTCCACATTCTCTACTTAGATTATTTGCATACCATGTCTATGTAAATGTTGTAGGTTTAAAGTGGTGCAGCAACAAGGGGACTCCTTTCATTAAACATTAAAAAAAATTTAATTCTTACTTAATAGTATGAAGTTATTCATGTAATTTAGTGTCAATACTATGGACTCAGTACATTTACATAATTTCTTTAGTCATAGCTGCTGCTCAACAAAGATAATTAAGATGGGTTTGTTTGTCATGCGCTTACATTGGTAAGATTCAACCTGGAATAGATTAGAAAAATCCTTTTTTAAATATGACTCTGCTCTCAGACACAAATTAAATTTAAACATCAATTTCCTCATGGTCTAGATCTTGTAATACTGTGCATCTAGTTTATTCTTTCATACATGGGGTGATTGATCATTAAGAAGGTCTATGAATCTTGGACATGAGTTTATAGTAAAAGTCAAATTCTAAAGCGAATGAGGACAGGACTTTTCAAGCTGCAGAGAAGATGGTTCTTTCATCTACTCTGTGAAGCTGCAAACATGAACTGCCATTAGCAACCACACCGTCAAAACTTTTTATGTCTGCTCAAGGCTCTCTTGCCCTTGTAGTGGGAACTGAAAACAAATACAAGTTGATAACATTGAAGTAATGGTGATTCAAAGGAAGATTTCCTAAAAATAAAAACTAACAAACAAACAAAACTTCAAAAGCCCCCACACAAACAAAGATCTATCAAAATGAAGAAGAAAAATCAGAATAAGCAAAAGAACTAAGAGAGGAAGTAGGAGAAAAAGAGCAAAAGAAACACTTGAGAGAAAAATAATCAACTTAAAATAATTTTGTGAAACAGTGCCTTTAATGACCTAAAAAGAGCCTCAGAAGGAGGTCAGGAGTGAAGGTGTCACCATAGGTAGTGTTCTAATTCTAAAAATTCTTTACACACATTCTTGACCTTATACTAATCTCATTAAAAGTTTGCCCAACCTTTGCCACAGACCTCAGGTGAACAACTCTCCAAAACAATCTTCCTAGTATTGAGTACTCCCAGCTTCCACTGACCTCATGCTTCATGGGTAACTGGACCAGAACACTGATTTTCATATGCAAAAAATAATAATATAAAATTATACACACAATTCAAATACTCCTTTTTAAAAAGTGATCCATAAATCCAAGAATTTCTATTTTTTCAAAAAATGGAAATCATCATCTGCTGTGTTGATTCATTAGAATGAGCTTCTCAACAAATTCACTGGTGCATGGTAATGATATTGGCGAGTCCACAGGTAAAATTCCCATGTACCTCAGAAGGACACAATTTTTTTTAAAAAGAATATGTAGACAGTCTTTCTCTGTTCCTCAAGTATAACATTCATGTTTCTGTGCTATGGGAAAGCGAAAATAAATGCAAGCCCCAAATGTGCTGATGATTATAAATGTATATGTTCATAACTTACTAAAAGTCAATATATGACATACCAGATCAATAGACCTAGATGATATTGTTTTAGTGTAATGATCGAAGGAAAAATAATTACTTCAAGATTTATCTGTATTTGAAATCTTCAGTATTTTGCTTGGTGTTCACAGAAACAAAGAGTCACAGAATCATAGAGTTGCCTAGACTGGAAAATACTTTTAAGATCATTGAGTACAATCATTAGCCTTACAATGACAAGCCATTTACTAAATCATATCCCATATAAGTGCAATGAAAAGTTATCCACAAAGAATTACATCTGTATAATACTTAAATGCCTCCAGGGATGGGAAGACCTCCACCTCCTTGGGCAAGTAGTTGAAATATCTGTAAACTCTTTCAGTGAAGAAATTCTTCTTTATATCCAAACTAAACTTCCCTTGGTGCATCATGAGACTGTATCCTCTTGTCCTATCACTTGCTACTTGGATGAACAGACCAATCCTCATATCTCTGCAACCTTCATACAGATCATTAATGAAGATGTTAAATAGTACTGGTCCCAGTACTGGGCCCTGGGAAACACCACTCCAAGTGGAATGAAGTCCACTCGGCACCATCCTTAGGGCCTGGCTATCCAGCCAGGTTTTTATCTAGTGAAAAGCAAACACATCCAAACCATGAGCAGGCGAAGAATGCTGTGGGGAGCGATGTTAAAAGCTTTACTAAAGTCCAGGCAAAGAAAATCACAGCCATTTAACAGGTAACAGAATCATTCAGGTTGGAAAAGACCCCTGAGATCCCAGAGGACTGGAAGCTGGCCCACATGATGACCACAAGAAAGGCCAGTTGGATGAGCCAGGGAATTCCAGGCCTGTCAGCCTGACCTCAGTGCCAGCCAAGCTTACGGAACAGGCCATCTTGAGTGCAATCACACAGCACTTACAGGATGGCCAAGGGTTCAGGCTCAGCCAGCATGGATTTAGGAAGCGCAGGTCCTGCCTGAACAACTTGATCTCATAGTTTCATAGTTTCATAGTTTCATTCAGGGTTGGAAGGGACCACAAGGATCATCTAGTTCCAACCCCCCTCCCATGGGCAGGGACACCCCACACTAGATCAGGCTGGACAGAGCCTCATCCAGCCTGCTCTTAAACACCCCCAGGGACGGGGCCTCGACCACCTCCCTGGACAACCCATTCCAGGGTCTCACCTCTCTCATGGTGAAGAACCTCCTCCTCACATCTAGCCTGAATCTCCCCACCTCCAGATTCATTCCATTCCCCCTAGTCCTATCACTACCTGAGATCCTGAGAAGTCCTTCCCCAGCCTTTCTGTAGGCCCCCTTCAGATACTGGAAGGCCACAATTAGGTCACCTCAGAGCCTTCTCTTCTGCAGACTGAACAGCCCCAACTCCTTCAGTCTGTCCTCATAGGAGAGGTGCTCCAGCCCTCTGATCATCGTTGTGGCCCTTCTCTGGACACCTTCCAGCACCTCCACATCCCTCTTGTAATAGGGGCTCCAGAACTGCACACAGTACTCCAGATGGGGTCTCACCAGGGCTGAGTAGAGGGGGAGGATCACCTCCCTTGACCTGCTAACGACACTTCTCCTGATGCAGCCCAGGATCTGATTGGCTTTGCGGGCTGCAAGTGCACATTGAGAGCTCCTGTTGAGCTTTTTGTCCACCAGCACCCCCAAGTCTCTCTCCTCAGGGCTACTTTCCAGCCAGTCATTGCCCAGCCTGTATTTGTGCCTGGGATTGCCTCGACCCAGATGCAGGACCCGGCATCTCCTTCTATGATCAGGTGACTCACCTAGTGGATGTGGGGAAGGCTGTGGATGTAGTATACCTGGACTTCAGCAAGACTTTTGACACCGACCCCACAACAAACTCCTGGCCAATATGGCAGCCCATGGCTTGGACAGGAGCACACTGTTCGATTGGGACCTGGCTTGAGGGCTGAGCCCAGAGAGCGATGGTGAATGGTGCCACATCTAGCTGGTGGTCAGTCACCAGTGGTGTCCCCTGTCGTGGATATGCCCTCAGAAATGCGCGGCAGATCCATCAACAAAAATATAAGTTTATTTATATATATACAAACTCTGTAACGGGGTATTTACAATCGCCCCTCACAGGTATCAATATTCGGTTAGTGGAACTATCTTTACAGAATGTTATGTATGGGCATTTAAACCAAAATGATTCACAGAACTTAGAATCTAAACTGAGTCAGAGAGTGGCGGGGGAGGAGTTGGTCAGTGACCGGCAACCCTCCACCTGGAGCAATAGAAATGCTAATCTAAACGGAGCTCTACAAAAAAGGGCTTGGCTTACTCAAGACGCTGAGGAAGTCGTGGAGTCTTTCTTCAATAATGTTTATAATCCAGACAACGTGGCACGGATGTGCCGTAATAAGGAGGCAGGAAATGGCGCTGGCCGCGTGGCCGCACCGCGTGGCTCTGCTGTTCTCTCCCAGGATACAAAATTCCTTGCTCGGAGGGGGGCAGTGGCAGGTCAGCAACGCTGGTTCACACGGTCTACCAGGTTTTCTCCTACGATGGATCACGCAGCGGTTGATCCCACGGAGTGCTGTCCACGGCATCGCACACAGCTGGGTAACAGTGGCAAAAGGACCACGAGGCCTCCCAGAGCACTGGCTGGCACGCACGCACACACAGGCTCCAACACCGAGGTGGGGGGGCTCATTTGCCAAACGACCCCTATTTACCATTTGCCCCAGTGAATACTGGCCCAATAAGCACCTGTTGCCAACCCAAACATTAACCAATGAACTACTAGCTACCAAATATGGCCCTGAGTATATGCTATACTTGGGGAAACAAACATATAGCCTGCCTCTAGTACTGCAGGGGTGAGACCACGCCCAGGTAGGCTGTTTACCTGGACTCAGTGGCGCCAGGATTCCCCCTGCTGCCTCCAGAAAGGGGGGGGGACAAAGGAGGGTTAACACATACAGAAATATATCCTACCCAAATGTTTGGGGCACAATCCTGATGATAAGCATCCTTCACTACATCCCCAAGGATCAGTGCTGGGCCCCATGCTCTTTAATATCTTTATTAATGATCTGGATGAGGGTATTGAGTCAATCATCAGTAAATTTGCAGATGACTCCAAGCTGGAGGCAGATGTTAGTCAGTTAGAGGGTAGAAAGGCTCTGCAGAGGGACCTCCACCGACTGGACAGATGGGCAGAATCCAATGGAATGGCATTCAACAAGTCCAAGTGCCGAGTGCTGCACTTTGGCTACGGCAATCCCATGAAGAGCTATAGGCTGGGGTCAGAGTGGCTGGAGAGCTCCCAAACAGAGAGGGACCTGGGAGTGCTGATTGACAGCCACCTGAATATGAGCCAGCAGTGTGCCCAGGTGGCCAGGAGGGCCAATGGCATCCTGGCCTGCATTAGGAATAGTGTGGCCAGCAGGAGCAGGGAGGTCATTGTGCCCCTGTACTCTGCACTGGTTAGGCCGCACTTTGAGTACTGTGTCCAGTTCTGGGCTCCTCAATTTAAGAAGGACATCGAAATACTTGAATGTGTCCAGAGAAGGGCAACAAGGCTGGTGAGAGGCCTTGAACACAAGCCCTATGAGGAGAGGCTGAGTGAGCTGGGATTGTTTAGCATGGAGAAGAGGAGGCTCAGGGGTGACCTCATTGTCCTCTACAACTACCTGAAAGGTGGTTGTAGCCAGGAAGGGGTTGGCCTCTTCTACCAGGCAACCAGCAGCAGAACAAGGCGACACAGTCTCAAGCTGCGCCAGGGGAGGTTTAGACTCGAGGTGAGGAGGAAATTCTTCACCAAGCGAGTCATTCGTCATTGGAACGGGTTGCCAGGGGAGGTGGTTGAGTCGTCGACCCTGGAGGCGTTCAAGGGGAGATTGGACGTGGCACTTGGTGCCATGGTCTAGTCATGGGGTCTGTGTTGATAGGTTGGACTCGATGATACAATAGAAAATAATAGAATAGAATAGAATAGAATAGAATAGAATAGAATAGAATAGAATAGAATAGAATAGAATAGACCAGGTTGGAAGAGACCTTCAAGATCATCGCGTCCAACCTATCACCCAATGTGCCCGGTTGACGCTGTCCCTTTAAGAAAGGGAATATGGTGGACGGAAGTTGGTAAACGGAAGGAAGAGTCTAAACTAATTTTCATTGGTCAAGTGGGAGGAAGCACTATCTGGCCTGAGAGTGAAGTGGGCATTCCCAGCACTTCTCTGTCACTCTTGCTTCCGCTTCTCCAGGGTGCAGCAACTCTTCTCTGTGCTGGGCTTTCTGCCAAGGCCTCGGCCTTGAGGATAAGATAACCAGGTCCATATTAACTGCTTCCAACTAACACAAACTGCTTTTAACTTCTTTCTTTCTCTTTCTCCTCTTTTCCGAACTATTCTGGGGAAAGGGGGAAGAGAGGGGAGAGAGAGAGGTGGGGAAACCCTCGGCCGAGGGGGTTACTCTCATTTCTGTGTTACTCTGTTGTATATCTTTGTATATATTGTAGATATTGTAAATTTGTAAATATTCCCCTGCAAAACCCTACACTGCTTTGTAAATATAGCTCCACTGCTTTGCTAATTCAGCTGGTGAGTTTTTTTTTCCTTTCCCTTCAATTTTTTTTTCCCTTTTACCTTACAAGGGGGAAGGGAAGAGGCTTCTCGGCCTTACCCTTTCACCCACCACACCCAACACCACCCGATCAACTAACCCATGTTACCAAGCACTCCATCAAGTCTCCTCCTGAATACCTCCAGTGACAGCGACTCCACCACCTCCCCGGGCAGTCCATTCCAATGGGCTATCACTCTCTCCGTGTAAAACTTCCTCCTGACCTCCAGCCTGAACTTCCCCTGCCGCAGCCTGAGACTGTGTCCTCTTGTTCTGGTGCTGGCTGCCTGGGAGAAGAGACCAACCTCTGCCTGTTTACAACCCCCCTTAAGGCAGCTGTAGAGAGTGATAAGGTCACCCCTGAGTCTCCTCCTCTCCAGGCTAAGCAGCCCCAGCTCCCTCAGTCTCTCCTCATAGGGCTTGTGTTCCAAGCCCCTCACTAACTTTGTTGCTCTTCTTTGGACTCGTTCCAGCAAGACAACATCCTTCCTAAACTGAGGGGCCCACAACTGGACACAGGACTCCAGGTGTGGCCTAACCAGTGCAGTGTACAGGGGCAGAATGACCTCCCTGCTCCTGCTGCCCACACTGTTCTTAATGCAGGCCAGGATGCCATTGGCCCTCCTGGCCACCTGGGCACACTGCAGGCTCATGTTCAGCCTACCATCAACCAGCACCCCCAGGTCCCTCTCTGCCTGGCTGCTCTCCAGCCACTCTGATCCCAGCCTGTAGCACTGCGTGGGGTTGTTGTGGCCAATGTGCAGAACCCGGCACTTGGATGCGTTAAAATTCATGCCGATGGACTCTGCCCATCTGTCCAGCCTGTCGAGGTCTCTCTGCAGAGCCTCTCCACCCTCTAGCAGATCAACATCTGCCCCCAGCTTGGTGTCCTCAGCAAATTTACTGATGATGGACGCAATGCCCTCATCCAGATCATCAATGAAGATGTTAAAGAGGATGGGGCCCAGCACTGATCCCTGGGGGACTCCACTAGTGACTGGCCGCCAGCTGGATGTGACACCGTTCACTACCACTTTCTGGGTTCGGCCCTCCAGCCAGTTCCTAACCCAGCTCAGAGTGCTGCTGTCCAAGCCATGGGCTGACAGCTTGGCCAGCAGTTTGCTATGGGGGACAGTGTCAAAGGCCTTGCTGAGGTCCAGGTAGACTACATCCACAGGCCTCCCCACATCCACCAGGTGGGTCACCTGCTCATAGAAGGAGATCAGGTTGGTCAGGCAGGACCTGCCCTTCCTAAATCCATGTTGGCTGAGCCTGATGCCCTGGCCATCCTGTAAGTGCTGTGTTCATGCACTCAGGATGACCTGTTCCATGATCTTGCCTGGCACTGAGGTCAGGCTGACAGGCCTATAATTCCCTGGCTCATCCAACCAGCCCTTCTTGTGGATGGCCACCACGTTGGCCAGCTTCCAGTCCTCTGGGACATCTCCAGTGAGCCAGGACTGCTGAAAAATGATGGAGAGTGGCTTGGCCAGCTCCTCTGAAAGCTCCCTCAGCACCCTAGGATGGATCCCGTCTGGTCCCATGGATTTGTGGGGATCCAGGCAGCTGAGCAGATCACCAACTACCCAATTTTGGAACTATGCTGTTCCCTGGCTCCTTCTGCCAGCTCTGGAGGCCAGCTGTCAGGAAGACATTCTGTCCTGCTAGTAAAAATTGAGGCAAAGAAGGTGTTAAGTATCTCTGCCTTTTCCTCATCCCTTATCACAACGTTCCCCTCCGTGTCCACCAAGGAGTGGAGGTTGTCTCTGCCTTTCCTCTTGCTATTAATGTATTTATAGAAGGACTTTTTGTTGTCCTTCACAGCAGAGGCCAGACTAAGCTTCAAGTGCGCTTTTGCCTCCCTAATTTTCTTCCTGCATGACCTAGCAACATCCTTAAATTTTTCAAGGTTTGCCTCCCCTCTCTTCCAAAGGTGATAAACCTTCTTTTTTTCCCTTAGTTCCATTAAAAGTTCTTTAACCATCCAGGCTGGCCGTCTGCCCCAGCAGCTCATCTTCCGGCACATTGGCACAGCCTGTCCCTGAGCCTTCAGCAGTTCTTCCTTGAAGTAGGACCAGCTCTCCAGCACCTCTTTGGTTTTAAGGTCTTTATCCCAATGAACCCTCTGAATTAGTTCCTTGAGTAGCCTGAAGTCCGTCCTCCGGAAATCCAGGGTGGAGGTCTTCTTGCTACCCCTCTTAGCTTGACCAAATAATGAGAATTCATTTATCTCATGGTCACTGGCCCCTAAGCACCCTCTGACTACCACATCACCCACCAGCCCTTCCCTATTGGTGAAGAGGAGGTCAAGCAAAGCCTTGCCTCTGGTAGGCTCTCGCAGCACCTGGGATAAGAAGCTGTCCTCCATGCATTCTAAGAACCTCCTAGATTGCCTCTTCTCTGCTAAGTTAAGATCCCAGCAGATATCAGGCAAGTTGAAGTCGCCCATGAGAACAAGATCAGACGATCTTGAGACAGCCTTAAGCTGCCTATAGAATGACTCATCAACATCCTCCTCCTGGTTGGGTGGTCTATAACAGACTCCAACCAGGATGTCAGCCCTGTTGGCCTTCCCTCTAATTCTTACCCACAAGCACTCAACCCGATCGTCCCTAATCTCCGTCTCAATGGCATCTAGTGCCTCCCTGATGTACAGGGCCACCCCTCCACCCCTTCTTCCTCGCCTGTCTCTCCTGAAGAGTCTGCAGCCATCAATTGCAGTGCTCCAGTCATGTGCGTCACCCCACCACGTCTCTGTGATGGCAATTACATCATAACTTTCCTGCTGCAGCAAGGCTTCCAGCTCCTCTTGTTTGTTGCCCATGCTTCGTGCATTAGTGTACATGCACTTCAGCTGGGCTGCTGGTTTCACCTCTGGCTCTGGCTTATCACCCCCAGACCCCAGCCTGGGGGGACTGGTTTCAATCCCTCGCTTTTTTTTCAAGCGAGGAAGTCCTGATGACGGGGGAAGGCTGTTTGAGCTTAGGCTGTTTCAACTTAGGTCGTTTCACCTTAGGCCATTTCACCTTAGGCTGTTTTGCCACAGAGAAAACCCCAGATGGTGTGTCCTTTGATATCAGAATCACCTCACCCTCAACCTCCAATGCCCCGTACTTGTTTTCCAAGGGCAGTGGGGGGGGTGAGGGGGGGGCAAGGAGGTTTAACCTTGCATCTTTTGATAGGAACCTGCATCCATTGCCCTCTTCTTTTTGGATAACTGACCTCTGCTGGGGGGGCCTGCAGAGCCTGGTAACTCAGGTTCGTCACCCTTCTGCAATTGCATACATCTCTAAATCTAGCAACCTTGTCCTTCAGTCCGGCCACCAGGCTAAGCAGACAGTCGATCTGCTCACACCTAAAGCAGGAGCCGTCCCCTCTACCCTGCATCTCAAGTGCCAGGCTCCAGCACTGTCTGCAGCTAGATGCCTGGACACCTACCTCTTGCTTATGACACCTACCTATCAGCTTATATTCCCCCTCAGTCTGAGTCGAGACTGACTTTTTAAAGGAGTTATTGCGGTGAGTTACCACCATGGCTAGCCCTGTCCACAGAACCTACTGGAGAAAGTTGTTGTTTTTTTTTTAAATTGTGGCAGCGCGTGCGTCCGAGCGAGAAGCCGGGCGGAAACGGAAGCTGCTGCGAGCTGCCGCGGGCTTTGAAACTGCAGCGGCACGCAGGGACCCGAACGATCCTCGAGGTCCTTTCCAACCTAAGTTATACTGTGATACTGTGATACTGTGAAGGGCTCCGCAGAGGGACCTTGACAGGCTGGACAGATGGGCAGAGTCTAACGTCATGAGATTTAACACATCCAAGTGCCGGGTTCTGCACATTGGCCACAACAACCCCATGCAGTGCTACAGGCTGGGGTCAGAGTGGCTAAAGAGCAGCCAGGCAGAAAGGGACCTGGGGACACTCGTTGATAGTAGGCTGAACATGAGCCAGTAGTGTGCCCAGGTGTCCAAGAAGTCCAATGTCATCCTGGCCTGTATCAGGAACAGGGTGGACAGCAGTAGCAGGGAAGTGATTCTCCTGCTGTACACTGCACTGGTTAGGCCACACCTTGAGTACTGTGTCCAGTTCTGAGCCCTCAGTTTTGGAAAGATACTGACTTGCTGGAATATGTCCAGAGAAGGACAACAAAGCTGGTGAGGGGTTTGCAGCATAAGCCCTATGAGGAGAGGCTGAGTGCGCTGGGATTGCCTAGCCTGGAGAAGAGGAGGCTCAGGAGAGACCTTATTGCTCTCTACAACTACCTGAAGGGAGGTTGTGGACAGGCAGGGGCTGGTCTGTTCTCCCAGGCAACCAGCACCAAAACAAGAGGACACAGCCTCAGGCTGCGCCAGGGGAGGTTTAAGCTGGATGTTATAAAGAAATTCTTCATAGAGAGAGTGATTGCCCATTGGAATAGGCTGCCTGGGGAGGTGGTGGAGTCACCATCACTGGAGGCGTTCAGGAGGAGACTTGGTGGGGTGCTTGGTTGCATGGTTTAGTTGATTAGGTGGTGTTGGATGATGGGTTGGATGTGGTGATCTTGAAGGTCTCTTTCAACCTGGTCTATTCTATTCTATTCTATTCTATTCTATTCTATTCTATTCTATTCTATTCTATTCTATTCTATTCTATTCTATTCTATTCTATTCTATTCTCAGTCCAACCATCAACCCTACTCTACAAAGTTCACTCCCAAAACCATATCCCCAAGCGCTGCATCTAAATGACCTTTGAGCACATCCAGGGATGGTGATTCAATCACCTCCCTGTGCAGTCTGTTCCCATGCCTGACCACTCTTTCTTAATGACCAGAAATGTTTTCCTCATCCATTAGGCAAGTGACTATGTTGTACGAGGAGATCAGGCTAGTCAAGCAGGACGTGCCTTTGATAACCCATGCTGACTGGTTCTGACCATCTGGTTGTCTTGTATGTGATGAATGACAATACTACTCAGGATGATCTGCTTCATCTGCTTCCATGGCATCAAAATTAAACTGACAGGCCTTTAGTTTCCTGGATCCTTTTTCTGGCCTTTCTGTTAGATGGGTATCATGCTGGCTAACTTCCAGGCTGCTGTGACCATTTTCTTGACACTTGGGCACACTGATAGCTCATGTTCAAATGGCTGTCAACCAGCACCCACAGGTCCTTTTCTATTTGGCAAATTTCCATCTGCTCTGCCACAAGTCTGTAGTGTTGCATGGAGTTATTGTGAACCAACTGGAGGATCCAGCACTTGGCCTTGTTAAATCTCATACAACTGCCCTTAGCCCATCAATCTAGCATGTCCAAGTCCCTCTGTAGAGATTTCTGATTTTCAACCATATCGACACTCCTTTTCAGGTAGCTTACTACAGGTACACTCAGTCCTGTGGTTCAGCTCATTGATAAAAATGTTGAAGAGAACTGGCTCCAATATTGACGCATGAAGTAAACTGCTTGGATTTAACTCCGCTCATCATCACTCTTTGTGCCTGGCCATCCAGACAGTATATCACTCAGCAAAACACCCACTCATACAAGTAATGAACAGCCAGTTTTTCCAGGAGGATGCTCTGGTAGATAAATGTCCTGGTAAACAAAATCCACAACCTTTCCTTCACCCACTAAGCTGGTCATCCTCTTGAACCCGTGCTGACTGGACCTAACCACCTCATTGTCCTGCATATGTTGCACAATGGCATTAAAAATTGACTGCTTTGTGACCTTCCCTGGCACCATAGTTGGATGTGTACTTGCCTGGATCCTCCTTATGGCCATTCTTGTAGATGGGCATCACATTTTCCAATCTCCAATCAGCTGGGACCTCCAATTAGCCTGGACTTCTGGTAAATGATGCAATATATTTTACTGTTGCAGAGCTTCAGCTTCAACGTCTGATGTCTTTAACTTATACTTTGTTTCCAGTTTTCAAATACCTACTTGTGCATTTGTCATTTATTCCATACATTTTACTTTGTGTATCTACATTGATATGACAAGTGTATGCATAAACTTCTTCCTGTTTCCTCCAAGACTATTTTTGTAAACTCTAACCTAGATTGATCAAGATGACCACATATTCTTCTTCTCAAATTTTGGATAACAAACTTAAGGACAAATAAAACTATCTACAATAGTCTTGAAAGGAATATTGCATATATATCATTACACACGTACGCATGAGTTGTGTGTTAATTCTTATTTTAAATTCTTTTGTTTTTCACATATTAGTGGGTTTTTTTTGCTCATTAATTTGTTTTTTACATAATAAAATAAATACTCATGTGTAAATGTTTAGCAGTTTGATTAATTACTATTCACTGTGCACATCTACATTCCAGTCCAGATTTAGGTTTAGGTCACACCCTCACAGTTCTTATTTAGTAGGAAATAAGGCATATCATCCTTTACATTCAGTTCTACTGACTGCACATCTATTTAATTAGCAAGTACCTACTGGTAAATGGGGCCTAAATTTGGGCCTGATAGAGACTCTTCTCTTCATGTAGAAGCCTCCAGAGTAATTTTTCCAAAGACTAAACAGTGTAAAATGTATTTTCCCAAGCACAGAGGAAGCTGCTATTCCTTCTGTGGCAGGAATAGGTAAACAAAGGCATTTTACCTTTGAGAAATGTCTCCTGTGAATACCTCCTGGCAGTGCTTTCAGTGTGCTATCCAAAAGTCAAGTATGGCCTTTTCATTGGTGATTATCTCTTTTGTGATTGGTTCATTGGTGATTAGCTCCAATATAGAAAAGAACACAAACACACACAAATTAAAAAAGGAAGTAAAAGTCATCAAGACATCTTCCCATATATTTGATATTTCTCAACTGTTAATTAAAATGCAGACTTTTTTGTGTGTGTGGATATTGATATTTTGTTGTATTCTTTATTATTGCAATTCACACTCCCTGTATTTTTTTTTTTTTAATCTCAATTTCTATAGGACCATTCTTCCTGATTCTGGAAAAGAAATTGCATTAGTCAGATACATTAATATCAATACATTTCCACAAGTCAGCTGCTGAGTCAGCAACACTTAATTTAGTGCCAGAAGACGTAATGATTATCTCTGTAAGCTTTAAGATCACTATTACAAAAATAAATTACCAATTAAATGATGCTAAACAAAACAGCAGGTTGTACATTGTCAGATGCTTTGTTAACTTAAGAGGGGTGTTAAGCTTGTGATAAACTCAAAAGAGAAACAGTAGAAAGTTACTCATTAATTCTCCATCAAGAACTCATACTTGAAAGACTACAAGGTAAATTTTCTCATGTCTATTAAGCTGCTTGAAGGGATCATTAAGAAAAGGATTTCTCCTAAAGAGAAGGATCAATTAGAGTTGGCCTGACATAAGGTTTAAACTCATTAGAGCAAAAATGCTTTCTTCCTTTGCAAGCACTTGCTGAGCCAATTAATCTCTGTATACTGCCCAATAGTGATTCCAGCAAATTTAGAAGATCTTAACACTGAAAATTACCTGAAGATATATCAAGAAGATCCTTTTCCTTTCTTGTTCTCAATGAGTCATGTATCATTTTATTCATAAATGGGCCACTGCACATAAAAATGATCTTTGTACATAAAAATGATCTTTGTACACTGCGGTGGGTTGAAAGGTTCACCACAGGCAAAAAAATGAGACTCAGACAAATTGATTGCAAAAGTGGTGGAAAGTTTAAATAGACAAGCAGTGAAAATTTTACAGGGAACCACAAGCACAGTGACAGAAGAGAGATCCCAAAGTATACCCAAAAGCATCCCATCCCCACCTGAAGGTACACCCAAAAACCCCCAGGGCTCTTTCTTCCCCCCTCCTCCTCCACTGTTAGGCTGATCTCAGCTGGCCAGATCTGAGATTGCCCTCCCTCTCCCTAGTCAGGCCCAAGAGGTAGCAAGATAGCTCCTCCCATTACCAGATAGCAGTGAGGGAAGAAAGAGGAAGTGCAGGACCCCTGCTGATGGTTTTATAAGGGAGCAGGGCATTATGGAATGAAATATGTAGCTTCCTGTGTCCACTCACTGGGCTGGACCCTCGGGACATTGCAGGTGTGGCTTGTGTGGTGCCATCGGGTGGGCACTCAGCCTGAACCACCACATATACTAACCTAACCAACAGATGAAATCAGAAGTTTCTAACTTTCAAAATAAGAATCAAGAAAAAATAACATAGAAATTTCTTCATAAATGTTTTCTGAACTAAAAATCTTTCTTTGACATTGTGGTGGGTTAACGTCTTTTTCTGAAAACAAAAAAACAAAGCAGGGTGGAGGGCTTGCAGGTACTTTACCTTCCCTGCAGGGCGTTTCCCCTGGGAAAGCTGAGTCTGTTCCACTCCCCCCTCCCTGCCCAGCTAGGGTATAAAAAGCGGGACATCATAGCTGTTGGATCTCCTTTTGGCTCCTGCCTCTGCTGGATGAGAGCTACCGCAGTTGCCCTCCTGCTCCTCAGCCACGTGGCCGGACCTGATCCTTTTCTCTGCTGCCTCTGTGCCTCCTCAGAGAAAGACTGGTTTTGTATTATTCTTTTCTGTCCCCCTCCCATCCATTCTTGTTCCTTGTCCTTGTGAACCTTTTTTCTCCTGTTATTGTCATATATATATTTTAAAGAAAAATTCTTCACCTCTCTACTTCCAAGCTGACTCCAGATTGTTGTTTAGTGGATTTGTTCCTTACCCTTTTTTTTTTTTCCCTCTCCCTGTTTGGAGGGAGGAGGGGTGAGTGGGGAAGAGATTCTCAGCCTCTTCCCCATTTGAGCTTTTAACTCCCAGTTAAGGGTCAAACCGCTACAACTTCTTTTGGTGGTGGCCAGCGATAGAACAAGGTGCAACAGGTACAAACTAGAACATGGGAGGTTTTGATTGAACTTAAGGAGAAATTTCTTTACTTGGAGAATGGTGGAGGACTGGCACATCCTGACCAAAGAGTTTGTGCAGTGTCCTTCTCTGGAGACTTTCAAAACACAGCTGGTCACATTCTTGTGCAACCCCATCTACCTGCTTTAGCATTGGGGGTTGGAGCAGATGATCTCCACAGGCCCTTTCCAACCCTTACCATATAATGATTCTATGATTTTCATGCTAAGTAAGCAGAAGCATGGCTCTCTTAAGAAGGTTATTTTAGGCTCTGGTCCCTGAGAAATTACAGCAGCATTGTAACTTAGGTGCAATGCTTTTAGGTGTGGTGAAAAAGCGCCAATGCTTCTTCCACACAGCTCAGATTATACCATCTTATATCACAGGCCCTTTTCAACCCCTCCTACTCTATGATTGTGTGACATTGTGGTACAGGGGAGAACAAAGTAGTCGTGAATGCTTATTTATTTAAGGACATTTAAAGGGTATTAAAAACTTGAAGATATCTATCACCAAGTCTCACATGGTAACAGCTGTTGTAGTGGTTTGGAGAGAAGGCCTAGCTTCCTCTCCCCCCACAAAGAGGAAGAAAAACTACAGCTAACTCAGCTGGAGAAGCTAAAGGAAAAGCTATATTTTACAAGCAATGTAGAAAATGCAAGATATGTACACAATGTACAGTATTTACAATATATACAGAAATATACAGCAAAGAAAAAGAAAACAAGAATACAGGAACAAAATTCCCTCCAGAGGAGGAGGGTTCCCCGCCTCTACCCCCTTCTCTCCCCCTACCTCCCTTTTTCCCAAAGAGGGTTAGAAAGAGAGAAAAGGTAATTATTAATAAAGCAGAATCTTAGTAGGCCTCATGCGAATTAGTTGCTTATCTGTTCATGGTCGCTCTGGCAGGGAGCCCAGAAGCGGGTAAGCTGGAAAGGAGAAGGAGAGGAGCGAACTGAGGAAAGTTCCAACTGAACTCAAAACTTAAAGTTGCATTCTACCAGTCTACCAATGAAATTTATTTAGAACATCGACATTTTCGCTATTATTCCAAAACATTCAGCCAGAGTGTCCCAGCACTGTCCCTTTCTTAAAGACACTGCCTCAAATGGTCACAGATGTTTACTGAAGGAATATTCTCTTGTGTATTACTCCACTCAATACTGTCTGTGAAGTTTGATTAAGATTTTTTGTGTTAATTGATTTCTCTTGAAGACAGAAATGAAAACAAAACTTAAACTGCTTGCATCACAGTAGTTTAATTTCCTTGGAAGACACATCTCAAATATAGAAAAAAATTTGCATCCCTTGATATTTTCTTACAGAAGCATACTCTGATATAGATAGCTCTTACTTTTTGCTTGTTTGTGGGTTCATTATTCATAGCAATTTACCTTTCAGAGTCAGATCTGCATAGCTGATATTAAAGTACAAACCTTGAGCAGTATTTCTGTGAGAGTCTAATAAGTTTGTCTCTCTCTATGTGAGTCAACAAAGATAAAGTGATAGCAGAGACACTGGAAAGAAGGTGGAAAGAATCCTGTCCACCAATCCTGGATGCAAATCAGCTTGTGATTGCATCGTGATAACATGGGACTACAACAATGGCTGCCCATCAAGTACCTTGGGCAGGGTGATACGATGGTTTCCACCACCTGTGTAAAGGAATGTGGGAGGACTTGTCTGAATGGAGGGGGGACGGAGGCCCCCCTCACCTCCATCCAAAAATCTTGCCCACATACACAGCAATACACAGAAAGATTTCTGGGGGAACAGGTACCTGGATTATTTCCTTGCCTCTGGAATACCTGACATACCAACACCTGCCTGAGGACTAAAAAACTGTGTAAAAGACTTGAGCAACTACTGGTTTGGAGAGAGAAACAGAGGAGAGAAACAGAGGAGAAAAACGGAGATGAAGGAAAACACAGGAGATGGGCCAGGCCGCTGAGAAGCCGGGACAATGCTGCTCCGGAGAAAAGAAGCTGCCCGGAGGACCACAGCTCCAGCCAAATCCTCAGCACCCTTTCTCTACAGACCCAGGCTGCCCAGAGGAGCCTCAGCACCGTTCCTGTATCAACCCAACATCTCCCCAGATGACCACAGCTGTTCTCCAGCGAAAGCCTCACCACGGTTTCTCTACAAACCCAACATCTCCTGCAGCACCTTTCCTCCACAGACTTTAACTGTCTTGGGGGGGATGAGGGGTGTGGTAATATAATTCTTTTCCTCTTCTCTCTCTCTCTCTCTCCCTCTTTATTTTCTCCCTCTCCCTTTCTTATCTCTCTCTCTCTCTCTCTCTCTTTTCTCCCTCTCCCTTCTTATGTCCACTTTATTTATCTAATAAATAGTCTAGCTGTTGATACTTTGGCCTCGTTTGTGCCTTTAATTTCACAACACGGGAATATTTAAAAGAACTGTGTCTCCGGACCGAGACAACTAATGTCTCCGGACCTTGACAATTTCACAGAATTAGAGAAGCTATCCTGCTTTTTTGATGTAAAATATGACATCAAACTTTTTCTATTTGTGTATTTATTTGAAATTTCTTTAAATTTCTTCATGTGAAAATTTCAATTTCTATAAAAAATTCTTATTCACTTAAAACAATATCCTCTTTAAAATAAGTATCCTTTGATGTGTGGGTGTTTTCCACAGGTCCCCTCCTGGTGCAGTTTTATGGAACCCAGCGTGTGGCTGAAGAGAGAGGAGGCAGCTTGAGGAGCGCAGCTCTGGGAGTTTGGCTTTTGGCTTTGATTCCCTTGCTTTTCAGGCGGTAAGGGGCTGGTGGCTTGGGACTTCCCGAAGAGAGGAGGAGGGGCAGGGGGCTCAGATTGCCTACCTGCCGGAGGGCAGTGACGTAGTTGGGGGAGGGGTTGCCGCGGAGACCGCACGCAAACCAAACAGAACCCAGCGCGTGGCTGAAGAGAGAGGAGGCAGCTTGAGGAGCGCAGCTCACCTTCTCACTGACAGGGGAAAAAAAAACAAAAAAAAACAACAAAAAAAAAACCCCACGGGTGGAGAGGGTGCTTACTGCAAGATGGTCACCACTAGAGCAAAGTCTAGCAGTGGGCACCCAAACAGAGACCACCCACAAGCATGTAGATGTTCAGGTAGGTGGCTGCAGTGAGTGCTGGAGCCTGGCACTCGATATGGAGGCTGGAGGGAGCAGCTCCTGTTTCAGGTGTGAGCAGGTCAGTGATCTGATGAGCATGGTGGTCAAACTAAAAGAAGAGGTGGAAAGGCTAAGAGCTAGAAGAGATGGCGAGCAGAAAATTGACAATTCCCATAATGTAATCTCTTCGAAACCAGAACAGGGGGTAACACTTAGGGGAACAGGGAGTTTGATACCTTCCCAGAAGCAAATTCTCAACCTCCCTGTAGTAAGCCACATGAGCAGGGCCAATGGGAACAAGTCTCTGCCCGACGGAAGAAGTGCAAACAAAGGAAGTCTGCTCCTGTGAGCAGCACGCTGCCTCCAGTGCAGTTACAAAACAGGTATGAGGCTCTGCAGGAGGAACAGGTCATTGGTGAGGCTGAGGACTCAAGAAAGTCAGAAGCTGCACCAATGACAGGTTGCCTCAGGCCAGCCATCAAAACTTACCCAGAAAAGAAACCTCGCAGGGTCATCGTCATAGGAGACTCCCTACTGAGGGGAACGGAGGGCCCAATATGCAGACCAGACCAATTTCATAGAGCGGTCAGCTGCCTCCCTGGTGCCCAAGTTAAAGACGTTGTAGACAGAATTCCCAACCTCGTGAGTCCTTCAGACTACTACCCACTGCTGGTCTTTCAGGTGGGCAGTGATGATGTAACAATGAGAGGCTCACAATCTATTAAAAAAGACTTCAGAACCTTAGGGCAAATGCTAAAGGGATCAGGGGCTCAAGTCGTGTTCTCAGCCATCCCTCTAATGTCAGCAATGGATGAGGACACACTGAGGAAGGGCCGACAGATCAATTCATGGCTCAGGGGCTGGTGCCATCGACAGGGCTTTGGGTTCCACAATCATGGATTGGTTTTCAAGGCACCAGAGCTGAAAACAACTTACGGGACACACTTGTCCCAGAGGGGGATAAGAATCCTGGGGCAGGAATTGGCAGGGCTCATTGATAGGCCTTTAAACTAGATTTGAAGGGGGAAGGGGTTAATAGTCTCCTGCTGGCTGGTGACAAACAGAGGGTCAGCTCACCAGCAGTAGAGAGAAGGAGAGATGGTAAGGGCTCTCAACTTGCTGCCCTGAGGCAAGCCACGAATGATCCACCAGGACATTCTGTGGCAACCGAGGGGAATTGGCACAAGAGGAGGACAGGGCCAGCCCAGCTGAAGTGCTTCTATGCAAATGCGCACAGCTTGGGCAACAAACAGGATGAGTTAAGAGCCACTGTGCTGCTGGGATGCCACAACATAGTGGCTATTACTGAAACTTGGTGGGATGAATCCCATGACTGGAATGTAGGCATAGATGGGTATAAACTCTTTAGGAAGGATAGGCAGGGAAGGAGAGGAGGAGGTGTTGCCCTCTATGTCAGTAGCCAGTTGGAATCAGTGGAGCTCCACCTGGGGAGGGATGATGAGCTAGTTGAGAGCGTATGGGTTAAAATTAAAGGCAGGACAGGGGAAGGAGATATTACTGTGGGGGTCTCCTACAGGCCACCTGACCAGCAGATCCAAGCAGATGAGGCCCTCCATAGGCAAATAGAAGCGGCTTCCAGGTCACAAACCCTGGTCCTCATGGGTGATTTCAACCACCCTGACATCTGCTGGAGGGACAACAGAGCAAGGCACCAGCAATCCAGGATGTTCCTGGACTGCATAGAAGACAACTTCCTCCTCCAAATGGTAGAGGAACCAACAAGAAATGGTGTTATGCTGGACCTTGTTATCACCAACAGGGAAGGGCTGGTAAGCAATGTGAGGCTCAGAGACGGCCTTGGCTGCAGTGACCACGAAGCAGTTGAATTTAATCTCCTCAGGGCAATCAGGAGGAAGGATTCCAAGCCCATGACCCTAGACTTTAGGTGTGCAGATTTTGTTCGCTTCAGGGATCTGCTAACCAAAGTGTTGTGGGACAAAGCCCTGGAGGGAAGAGGGACCCAGGACAGCTGGCCAGTATTCAAGGACCACCTCCTCTGTGCCCAGGAGCTCTGTGTACCAACAAAGAGAAAAGCAGGTAAGAATGCTAAGAGGCCTGCCTGGATGAGCAAGGAGCTACTGGACACACTATTACTTAAAAGGAAACTCTACAGGAAGTGGAGAGAAGGACAGGTAGAACAGGGGGAATATAAGGAAGCTGTCCAAGCAGCAAGAGTCCTGGTTAGGAAAGCCAAAGCAGAGTTTGAATTGAATCTAGCCAGGGAGATTAAAGGGAACACTAAGAACTTCTACAGGTATATTAATGGGAAGAAGAAGACTAGGGAAGGTGTGGGCTCCCTCAGAAAGGAAACTGGTGACATGGTCACAAGTGATGAGGAAAAGGCTGAGGTACTTAATAACTTCTTTACCTCAGTCTTCACTGCAAGGGCCTCTAGCCACACTCCTGATGTTATGGAAGTCAAAGCCAGGGACGGGGAGGAAGAACCGCCCATTGTAAGTGCAGATCAGGTTCGTGATCATCTGAAGAACCTGCAAGTGTTTAAGTCCATGGGACCCGATGAGATACACCCACGGGTACTGAGAGAACTGGCAGATGAGGTTGCTAAACCCCTCTCTATTGTATTTCAAAAGTCATGGCAATCTGATGAAGTCCCCACAGACTGGAAAAGGGGAAACATTGCCCCCATCTTCAAAAAGGGTAAGAAGGAGGAACCAGGGAACTACAGGCCTGTCAGTCTCACCTCTGTGCCTGGAAAGATCATGGAGCAGATCCTTCTGGAGTCACTACTCGCTCAAAAGAATAGTGAAGAGGTGATTGGGAACAGTCAGCATGGCTTTGCCAAGGGCAAATCCTGCCTGACCAACCTGGTGGCCTTCTATGAGCAGGTGACAAAATTAATAGATGAGGGGCGAGCAACTGATGTCATTTACCTGGACCACAGCAAAGCCTTCAACACTGTCCCACACCACATCCTGGTCTCCAAACTGGTGACACATGGGTTTGATGGGTGGACCACTAGATGGATAAGGAACTGGCTTGATGGCCGCACCCAAAGAGTGGTTGTCAATGGGTCCATGTCCCAGTGAAGGCCAGTGACAAGCAGAGTCCCTCAGGGATCAGTCCTGGGACCTGTCTTGTTCAACATCTTTGTGGGTGACATGGACAGTGGCATTGAGTGCCCCCTCAGCAAGTTTGCTGATGACACCAAGCTGTGTGGTGCAGCAGACACGCTGGAGGGAAGGGAGGCCATCCAGAGGGACCTTGACAGGCTGGAGAGGTGGGCACAAGCCAACCTCATGAAGTTCAATAAGAGCAAGTGCAGGGTCGTGCATCTGGGTCGAGGCAATCCCAGGCACAAATCCAGGCTGGGCAGGGACTGGCTGGCAAGCAGCCCTGAGGAGAGAGACTTGGGGGTGCTGGTGGACAAAAAGCTCAACATGAGCTCTCAATGTGCACTTGCAGCCCGCAAAGCCAATCAGATCCTGGGCTGCATCAGGAGAAGTGTGGCTAGCAGGTTGAGGGAGGTGATCCTCCCCCTCTACTCAGCCCTGGTGAGACCCCATCTGGAGTACTGTGTCCAGTTCTGGAGCCCCTATTACAAGAGGGATGTGGAGGTGCTGTTAGGTGTCCTGAGAAGGGCCACAAGGATGATCAGAGGGCTGGAGCACTTCTCCTATGAGGACAGACTGAAGGAGTTGGGGCTGTTCAGTCTGCAGAAGAGAAGGCTCCGAGGTGACCTAATTGTGGCCTTCCAGGATCTGAAGGGGGCCTACAGGAAGGCTGGGGAAGGACTTCTCAGGATCTCAGGTAGTGATAGGACTAGGGGGAATGGAATGAATCTGGAGGTGGGGAGATTCAGGCTGGATGTGAGGAGGAGGTTCTCCACCATGAGAGTGGTGAGACCCTGGAATGTGTTGTCTAGAGAGGTGGTCAAGGCCCCGTCCCTGGGGGTGTTTAAGACCAGGCTGGATGAGGCTCTGTCCAGCCTGATCTAGTGTGGGGTGTCCCTGCCCATGGCAGGGGGGTTGGAACTAGATGATCCTTATGGTCCCTTCCAACCCTGAATGAAACTATGAAACTATGAAACTATGAAAAGAAAGTGAGACAGATTCATTTTATAGCAACATATAATATTTTAAAATTTGTTGTCACACCAAATTTCTGAAGCTAATTATATTTCATTATTAATTTTGAAAGTATATTTTCCTGTTATGTTTTAGACTTCAGTGTTATCTTGTACAGTTTGCCTTCCAATGTCATCAAGATGGGATAGCAGTTTTCAAAGGAAATCTTTATTTCTAATAATAACTTTACTTTCTTCTCCTGAGACATGGAGGTTGTAATACACCTTTTTTATTTTCATATTCTTTTCTCACTAGTATGCAGAGCACTCATTTCTTAGAAAGGCTGTCCAACAGCCTGCAGGCTCTATCTGCTGTCTCTTAAGTTTTCTGCTTTGTCCTTCAGTTTGTTTTGGGTTTTTTCGAGCATATTTTCTCACAGATTTAAAATCTGTCCTTTTAAATTTCATCATATCTTTCTTATACCCTTGAGTATTCACCAAACATTGAGATTTTATATATTTTCAAAAGAAGACAGTTACATTGATGTAAGACAAGGGCATCCATTGAACATGGTTCCTGAACACATCCAAAGTATTTCTAGCTTATAATATTTGCACCATGCACAAGTCTCTATTCCCTCTCATCCATTTCTATTCATTTCTTGTACTGTTTCTCCACCGAAGCGCTATCAAATTTTTGTGGATTATTTGGCTAAAATGTTAGTTCTGCTTAAGCCATTACAATTCAGAGATTAAACACTTAAATGTTCTTGGATGAGCCAGTTCATTTAGTTTTGTGAGTGCTCCTTGTGCTGTTTCCATCAAAACTGGCTTCATTAGCAGAGATCTACTATTTCAAGTATGGGTTAAGCCAACTGGCTTTGACAAGTATGGGTTCATAAGTGATATATAAGCAATATAGACAGGTATATTGGAAGATATAACTTATGACAGTGACCAGGTCTTGAGGGAGATCTGGGGCAGTAATTGTTCCAAATGTGGATGTTTGTTTGTGGTCTCACATTAGAAAATAATGTCATTCAATGAAGAGAGAAATAACCTTTTATTTTCATTATTGTCATTCAACTATGACAGGTCCTGCTCTATCTTCCAAACATTTCCCACTGAAAAAATAATCAGAAGTTCTTCCTTCTAAGCAGGGTTTGTTTGTTGGTTTAGTTGTGTTTTTTTTGTGGGTTTGTTTTGTGTGTTTGTTTGGTTTGGTTTGATTTAGTTTGGTTTTCTGTTTTCTTCAGCTGAACTAAGGTTTTTCAGCAATAATGTCTTTTTTTAACATGGTGTTAGAAGTGGGAGCACCGTATCAGTTCACTTGCCTCAACATACATATGTCTGAGTACTGGCCTGCTGAGGCCTGTCTTACCACACAGTAAGCAGGTCCAGAACCATCCTGCAGCTACCAGGCAGGTCTGAGGTCTGGGCAGGGTTCTGGGTGCACATGGCTGGACTATGGCTTGCTGCTAGCTGCAGGACATCTTGGGCCAGGACACCAGACTAAAAACTGTGTCTGAGCCTAAAAGCAGCTCTCAAGAACCAGGTAAGTTTTCTTATACAGTTTTGACAGAATTCTTGCCCAAAATCAACCCAACTTTGCTGTGTCAGAACTGACCTTAAGTTAGGTAGTTACAGCCTCAGGGTGTGGAGGGCATTACAGGGCTGTTAGTGTAAACAATGCTTTGACATAAATTTCACATCATCCCTGTAGCCTTAGGAGTTGTCTGTTTTCTGGAGTCCTCACCTCTGCTCTCTCTGGAATATTTATATTAGCTATATTTATACACTATAACATGATAAAAATCTCTTTATTTTCCTATTTCATAGATGTATTTGAAGACTTAAAACATTAGTAAGAAATAAAAATGGAGAAAATATTACTTTGATATATGCAAACAGTAGGTTATTAGGGAAAGCTGCATTTCCAGACATTTTACGAAAATAAATAAAATATCTTCATGTTTTTGTTATTTTCCTGTTTTCCTAAAGGTCAGTAATTTTTTTCCAGAAGACTCTTTTCTCTTAGACAAACAAATATATTACTGTGGTCCCCATGTATTGTTCCTTAACAGTCATAATGGCATTTTCTACATCAAATACCAAAATAGTTAGATAATTTATAAGTTAGGGTCACTTTGGTAAGGAACTTAAATATATAAATTATGCACAAGTAATAACAAGATAGAGTGAACACCTACAATTCAATATAACTCTCTTTTCACAAGTGTCTAAGTGTCACACAGAGTATATTAAACAAATATAATAAGATGAAGCAGCTTAACTGAAGTTAAAATAAAAGAAGTTTTTGTGTGCACACACTCAGAGTATCAGCTGAAAATGTGTTACAAACAATCAATAGAATAAACCTTTATTAGAATAAACCAAACCAGGTTGGAAGAGACCTTCAAGATCATTGTGTCCAACCCATCAACCAATCCAACCCACCCAAACAGCTAACCCATGGCACCAAGCACCCTGTCAAGTCTCCTTCTGAACACCTTCAATGACGGCGACTCCACCACCTCCCCGGGCAACCCATTCCATAGCGCAATCACTCTTTCTGTATAGAACTTTTTCCTAACATCCAACCTGAACCTCCCCTGGTGCGACCTGAGACTGTGTCCTCTTGTTCTGGTACTGGGTGCCTGGGAGAAGAGACCATCATCCGCCTGTCTACAACCTCCCTTCAGGTAGTTGTATAGAGTGATAAGGTCACCCCTGAGTCTCCTCTTCTCCAGGCTGAGCAACCCCAGCTCCCTCAGCCTCTCCTCATAGGGCTTGTGTTCCAAACCCCTCACCAACTTCGTTGCTCTTCTCTGGACTCGTTCCAGCAAGTCAACATCCTTCCTAAATACAAACGAGAGGAGTCATATGTAAGACATAAATAAACTTCCCCTCATTAGCTGATTTCCACTGTCTCTACAACGTGGAACCAATGGATAATGTTGTGCATTTTTCTGAAGACATGAAAGCTTCACTAATACTGCAAAGAATTAATAGCTTTTGACCTTATTGGATAGTATATTATAACTACTTAATAAAAAAAAGTTATTAACACAGGTTTACAGGGTAAATTCTTAATTATACCTGAGTAGAATTCACAACATTTCTGGAAATTCACACAGCATTTTATACATCAGAATAGGTGTAAATATATTGTTGAGGGCTTTGGTACTATACTACAGCACATCTAAATATTTCTAACTCAGATATATTATTTTCTCAACAAGCCTTCTACACCAGCCACAGATGTAACTTCTGTGTTCATATGCATGTGTATATATATACATATATGAGTCGACATACCAACATTACACTGAATCACAGAATCACAGAATCATCAAGGTTGGAAGGTTGGAAGAGACTTCAAAGATCATCAAGTCCAACCTCTTACCACAGACCTCATGACTAAACCATGGCACCAAGTGCCATGTCCAATCCCCTATTGAATTACAAAGATCTTTCCTCAGAAATGAATGAATGTATTACTACTTAATAATAGCTTAATTAATAAGAATTAATAAAGTTTCTTTGCATACTATGCTGAGGAAAACACAAAATGGCTGGGCTGAAAGCCCAGTTAACATAAACAGCTAAAATGTCTGATTGCAAAACTGATGTTTGTGTATTAATCTCTAATTATTATTTTTTGCCCATTAAACTTAATGGGCTAAAGGAGAAACAGCTGAAAATGTAATAATGTGCTGGTTACTGCTGCCTTTAGCAAATCTGTCTTCTTGTCATGAAAAATGTTTTAGTTTCCGCCTAAACATAGCATACACCATAAACAACTTCTAAATTATTCTAGATGTAGATATTATGATACCTAGTATAATATATATTGTAATTATTGTCTATTTGATGCCTAGTTTAGTCCAGATTGATTGTTTAGAACAATTAACTTTAATATTATTTTTTGCAAATCTGTATTTTTCATCATGCAATTACAAAAGAAAAAAACATGCAATCCAGTAACTCTCTACTGTGAAGTATAATGACAGCGCCACAAGTAAACTGCTGAGAGATATTTCTGGAAGCAACTACCTTCCTCTAAATCTGCCTAGAGTGTACCAAAGCGAAGTAATAAGCTGATGTACTGAGAAATTCGCTCAGCAGGAGTCCTTTCTTGCAGCTAGTCCCTGTTTGGTTTAGGTAACTGTTAGCTATGCATACAAAGAATGCCTGCTGCTGTAGAATGTCTAAGTAGGCTATAACAATTGTATCTTAAAATACTGTAAGTATAAATCATGGTAAACTGTTGACTTTCTTGAGAGAAAAAAAAAATGTTTAAGTTCACAGAGTTTCATTCTGTTTACTTGGGTCACAGAAACACACCAACACATACTAGGCTAAAGGTTTCTCAACATCCAGATTTTGATGTTTCACTCAATTCTCCACAGCACTGCAAGGCTGTTCCTTCAAAGAAGTGTTGGAGGGAAATGAGAAAACTTTGGAGAATGTGCATGTACAAACAAAGTGTTGGGTGAAGGGGCAGCAACCATAACCTGTGCATTAAGATAAATAAGCTTAGGAGAAATTCATGACACTTTTCTTGCTCCTGCCAGCATGGGGCTACAGTCTGTCACTCAGGAGAGCCAGGAAGAGCCTTGAGCTGCTGACAGGGTGAAATAACTCACACCAAAAACTGAGGTCTGAATGTCTTTGAGAAGCTCTTGTGTGCTTCTGACTTTCAAAGGAGTCAGTAATGCTTAGTGACCCACCAAATATTTGGAAGTAAATCTCATTTGAACTAACCAAATTGCATTTTGGTGTAATTTTCTTCTGCTGCAGAAGAATGCTCCAGTAACAGAGAAACCTTAAAGAGCAGAAACTGAACTGAGCTGTGGCAATCTTAGATGAGGTCCTTTTATATGCTGATTTCAATGGACCTCAGATCGTAGCCTGCTTTCCAATATTATTTGGACACATCCTACTTGTAGTAGGTATTTTAAAGATGAGAAAAGTCAGAAGTCAGACCATTGCCATCTTAGACAGTGAAATTAATACTAAGCTTAATTTTGCTGCAGCATATGCATTCATAATTCCAGAATATCTTTACAGTACAGATGAGAAGCATATTCTGTAATTCCAGGTGAAGCCATATGCAATGGAGACTTATCGTAAAACTCCCAGTCCACTATTTTCAAATGTCATTTCAAGCTAGGAAGCACAAAGTGCGTCACATTTAAATTACAAATTATTGTACAGGGACATAACATATATTGCATATGTCTTGATTGTCATGGTAAAACTGTCAGATTATATGATAAAAATGTATTTCTATTACAAGAAAGGAGCAGAGAGGAAAAAAGAAAGGTGAAGGAACCTGACTAACATCACCACCCACATGAAGACCCCCAGAGGCACCACAGTTTATTGACACTCTTGCCAGATGCCCCAGCTGCTCCCTGATGCTGACTCCTCCCCAGAGTGTCCTGAGAAACCTCTGCCCCAGGGTCTGGGGGACCCCCAACATCATGATTCCATGAGAGGTCTCTGGGTCTTATCACAAACTGAGGGGTGTGAAGTACCACCCAAGTATGTGGTACACTTCTTGAGGTGCACAAGGTGGTGCATGGCTTATTACAAGATGTGTATGGTATGAAACAGAGGTAGGGTTTTTGGGGTGGTTTGAGGACATCTGCTGGAGGGACAACACAGCAAGGCACCAGCAATCCAGGATGTTCCTGGACTGCATAGAAGACAACTTCCTCCTCCAAATGGTAGAGGAACCAACAAGAAATGGTGTTATGCTGGACCTTGTTATCACCAACAGGGAAGGGCTGGTAAGCAATGTGAGGCTCAGAGACGGCCTTGGCTGCAGTGACCATGAAGCAGTTGAATTTAATCTCCTCAGGGCAATCAGGAGGAAGGATTCCAAGCTCACAGGCCTAGATTTTAGGCGTGCAGATTTTGATCGCTTCAGGGATCTGCTAGCCAAAGTGTTGTGGGACAGAGCCCTGGAGGGAAAAGGGGCCCAGGACAATTGGTCAGTATTCAAGGACCACCTCCTCTGTGCCCAGGAGCTCTGTGTACCAACAAAGAGAAAAGCAGGTAAGAATGCTAGGAGGCCTGCCTGGATGAGCAAGGAGCTACTGGACACACTATTACTTAAAAGGAAACTCTACAGGAAGTGGAGAGAAGGACAGGTAGAACAGGGGGAATATAAGGAAGCTGCCCGAGCAGCAAGAGTCCTGGTTAGGAAAGCCAAAGCAGAGTTTGAATTGAATCTAGCCAGGGAGATTAAAGGGAACACTAAGAACTTCTACAGGTATATTAATGGGAAGAAGAAGACTAGGGAAGGTGTGGGCCCCCTCAGAAAGGAAACTGGTGACATGGTCACAAGTGATGAGGAAAAGGCTGAGGTACTTAATAACTTCTTTACCTCAGTCTTCACTGCAAGGGCCTCTAGCCACACTCCTGATGTTATGGAAGTCAAAGCCAGGGACGGGGAGAAAGAACCGCCCATTGTAAGTGCAGATCAGGTTCGTGATCATCTGAAGAACCTGAAAGTGTTTAAGTCCATGGGACCCGACGAGATACACCCACGGGTACTGAGAGAACTGGCAGATGAGGTTGCTAAACCCCTCTCTATTATATTTCAAAAGTCATGGCAATCTGATGAAGTCCCCATGGACTGGAAAAGGGGAATCATTGCCCCCATTTTCAAAAAGGGTAAGAAGGAGGAACCAGGGAACTACAGGCCTGTCAGTCTCACCTCTGTGCCCGGAAAGATCATGGAGCACATCCTCCTGGAGTCACTACTCGCTCAAAAGAATAGTGAAGAGGTGATTGGGAACAGTCAGCATGGCTTTGCCAAGGGCAAATCCTGCCTGACCAACCTGGTGGCCTTCTATGAGCAGGTGACAACATTAATAGATGAGGGGTGAGCAACTGATGTCATTTACCTGGACCACAGCAAAGCCTTCAACACTGTCCCACACCACATCCTGGTCTCCAAACTGGTGACACATGGGTTTGATGGGTGGACCATTAGATGGATAAGGAACTGGCTTGATGGCCGCACCCAAGGAGTGGTTGTCAATGGGTCCATGTCCCAGTGGAGGCCAGTGACAAGCGGAGTCCCTCAGGAATCAGTCCTGGGACCTGTCTTGTTCAACATCTTTGTGGGTGACATGGACAGTGGCATTGAGTGCCCCCTCAGCAAGTTTGCTGATGACACCAAGCTGTGTGGTGCAGCAGACACGCTGGAGGGAAGGGAGGCCATCCAGAGGGACCTTGACAGGCTGGAGAGGTGGGTACAAGCCAACCTCATGAAGTTCAATAAGAGCAAGTGCAGGGTCGTGCATCTGGGTCGAGGCAATCCCAGGCACAAATCCAGGCTGGGCAGGGACTGGCTGGAAAGTAGCCCTGAGGAGAGAGACTTGAGGGTGCTGGTGGACAAAAAGCTCAACATGAGCTCTCAATGTACACTTGCAGCCCGCAAAGCCAATCAGATCCTGGGCTGCATCAGAAGTGTGGCTAGCAGGTCGAGGGAGGTGGTGATTCTCCCCCTCTACTCAGCCCTGGTGAGACCCCATCTGGAGTACTGTGTCCAGTTCTGGAGCCCCTATTACAAGAGGGATGTGGAGGTGCTGGAAGGTGTCCAGAGAAGGGCCACAACGATGATCAGAGGGCTGGAGCACCTCTCCTATGAGGACAGACTGAGGGAGTTGGGGCTGTTCAGTCTGGAGAAGAGAAGGCTCCGAGGTGACCTAATTGTGGCCTTCCAGGATCTGAAGGGGGCCTACAGGAAGGCTGGGGAGGGACTTCTCAGGATGTCAGGTAGTGATAGGACTAGGGGGAATGGAATGAAGCTGGAGGTGGGGAGATTCAGGCTAGATGTGAGGAGGAGGTTCTTCACCATGAGAGTGATGAAACCCTGGAATGGGTTGTCTAGAGAGGTGGTCGAGGCCCCGTCCCTGGGGGTGTTTAAGAGCAGGCTGGATGAGGCTCTGTCCAGCCTGATCTAGTGTGGGGTGTCCCTGCCCATGGCAGGGGGGTTGGAACTAGATGATCCTTGTGGTCCCTTCCAACCCTGAATGAAACTATGAAACTATGAAACTACGGAACACTGGAAAACAGAGCATAAAGGGTATACAAGAGACTGAAGGGTTGCAAGCAGGGGCTGGTCAGTATGTTCTTGGGGCCATGCCCTGTGCCTGATTGGCAAGGTTCATCCTGTCTTGTTTCTAATCTGTATTTCTGTTCTTTAGGTAGGGTGCTCTGTCCCATGTGTGGGCAGAGGGGTAGATGATGGCTGTGGAAGTGGACCGTGGGTCAGACTCTATGTGTTCATGGTGGCAGCTACTGGAGCTGGCATAGATGCATGTTCAAATCTGACCAGAAGAAGACTGGAGTGAATCGCATCAGCCCAGGCTGCGGATGCCTCTGAGGGTGTGGCATCTGGAGGTATTTGCTCCCAAAGGAACCAGGGACCAGGACTAATTCTGAAGGGACTGTAGGGTTCAAAGTTGCCTGGGGTGAAGGGGTTTGCATGTGTGTGCGTGTGCGTGCGCACAAGCACAAGAGAGAGATGAGGATCCAGAAGAAGTTAGAGTCTGTGTGTCTAAAGCTCAGATGCCAGGGGATTCACATTTATGTGTGTGTGTCTCTGTGCATCTGTGTGCGTGTCTGCTCAAGTGGCTCTGTACCAGTGGCAAAAGTGGATCTGTGTCCTCAGTGGTTGCATTTCAAGGAACCAGCAGATGCAGATACTGGGATCCAGTGGCAACTACACAGCAAACTGAGTGTCTGAAAACTGGATGGTTTCATCGCATACTTTGTATGTATACATATGTGTCACCCTGACCAGATTCAGCGGCACCGAGGATGAGGCTATAAGTGCTATTTGCATATAGATCCCTGCAATGCTATGGTTTCTGGCTGTGATGATCTTTCTAAGTGCACGTATGTTCATTGTATAGGTATGCTCCTGTTTACTGTATGTGCTTAGACTCACCTTCAGCCATCAGCTAGATTTGGCAACCCCTAATAAAAAACACAGGCTTGTAAAGTCTATTGGTGGAATGTTTTATATGGCATTTATGTTAAACAGATATGACTGACCAGTGTTTTGAATTTACATTTGTTTACATCAGATGAAGAATTTTCTCATAGATTTATTTTCAACAAGAGTACATCAAATCTCAGATTGTCAAACTCCTTGACTAGCACACCTCACAATGCCCTCAGTTCCACTAGTGCTATTGTAGTTGTATGCACACTAGAAATACAGTTGTACTTAGGAACTTCAGATATAAATGCTGTAAATGCAAATGAGATTGTCAAACCTTAATGTCATATTAGGGCAAAGTAAGGGTATGACACTGATCTGTGACTGTGATTTTCAGGGAAAGAGGTTTCAACTGTACATTAAATGCAGGTGGAAGGAATCTTGCACCCCAGACATTCAGAGATCCACATTCCAATGCAACACACACCTTCAACAGTTCTACACTGAAATTACAGCAGAGCTGTCTTCTAGGAGTTTCACAGACTGTTTGAATTTACAATTTAGGGGGCAAAACTCTTTTTTTCTCAAACAAAAACATCAATGAGGCCCAAATGATGAATAATAATAATAAAAAAAAAGAAAATAGAAAATGCCCTTTTTTGTGGAGAGCAAACAGAATTATAGAAAGAAATACAAGAACATTCACATTTCCTTTATGAAAGAATTTGCTAGAACAGCAATAGAGGATCATTTTTCTTGATCAGTCTTAATGTCTATGAAAGAAAAGGTGAAAGCAGATGCATAAAAAGTTGTCATATAGGTATTCAAACTGCCTATAGGGAACTGTATACATAGTACCAATAGGTACTGAGTCATTGCACCACCTAAATGATCCTTTAGATGGAAAATTAAGTGTCTGTCATATTAAAGGTAAGATCCCAATGTTTGTCTGTCTCAGACTGGGACTGTTGCTGGAACTCTGGCAAAACTACCATTAGAATAGAATAGAATAGAATAGAATAGAACAGAACAGAACAGAATAGAATAGAATAGAATAGAATAGAATAGAATAGAATAGAATAGAATAGAATAGAATAGAATAGAATTAACTAGGTTAGATGAGACATTTGAGATCATCGAGTCCAAGCTATCATCCAACACTATCTAATCAACTAAACTGCGGCACCAAGCACCCCATCAAGTCTCTTCCTAAACACCTCCAGCGGTGGTGACTCCACCACCACCCTGGGCAGCCCATTCCAATGGCCAATCAGTCTTTCCATGAAAAACTTCATCTTAACATCCAGCCAAAACCTCTCTGAGCGCAGCTTGAGACTGTGTCCTCTTGTTCTGGTGCTGGTTACCTGGGAAAAGAGACCAAACCCCACCAGGCTACAACATCTCTTCAGTTAGATTGCGACTTCTCTGCTATGTTAAGATCCCAGCAGATATCAACTTGCCTGATATCTGCTGGGATCTTAACATAGCAGAGAAGTGGCGATCTAGGAGGTTCTTAGAATGCATGGAGGACAGCTTCTTATCCCAGGTGCTGCGAGAGCCTACCAGGGGCAAGGCTGTGCTTGACCTCCTCTTCACCAACAGGGAAGGGTTGGTGGGTGATATGGTGGTCGGAGGGTGCTTAGGGGCCAGTGACCATGAGATAATTGAATTCTCATTATTTGGTCAAACTAAGAGGGGTAGCAAGAAGACCTTCACTCTGGATTTCTGGAGGGCGGACTTCAGGCTACTCAAGGAACTAATTCAGAGGGTTCCTTGGGATAAAGCCCGTAAAAACAAAGGGGTCCAGGAGAGCTGGTCCTACTTCAAGGAAGAACTGTTGAAGGCTCAGGGACAGGCTGTGCCAATGTGCCGGAAGATGAGCCGCCGGGGCAGACGGCCAGCCTGGATGGTTAAAGAGCTTTTAATGGAACTAAGGGAAAAAAAGAAGGTGTATCACCTTTGGAAGAGAGGGGAGGCAACCTGTGAAAAATTTAAGGATGTTGCTAGGTCATGCAGGAAGAAAATTAGGGAGGCAAAAGCGCATTTGGAGCTTAGTCTGGCCTCTTCTGTGAAGGACAACAAGAAGTCCTTCTATAAATACATTAATAGCAAGAGGAAGGGCAGAGACAACCTCCACTCCTTGGTGGACACGGAGGGGAACGTTGTGATAAGGGATGAGGAAAAGGCAGAGATACTTAACACCTTCTTTGCCTCAATTTTTACTAGCAGGACAGAATGTCTTCCAGACAGCTGGCCTCCAGAGCTGGCAGAAGGAGCCAGGGAGCAGCATAGTATTCCTCTGTTCCAAAATGGGGCAGTTGGTGATCTGCTCAGCCGCCTGGATCCCCACAAGTCCATGGGACCAGATGGGATTCATCCTAGGGTGCTTAGAGAGCTTTCAGAGGAGATGGCCAAGCCACTCTCCATCATTTTTCAGCAGTCCTGGCTCACTGGAGAGGTCCCAGAGGACTGGAAGCTGGCCAACGTGGTGGCCATCCACAAGAAGGGCTGGTTGGATGAGCCAGGGAATTCTAGGCCTGTCAGCCTGACCTCAGTGCCAGGCAAGATCATGGAACAGGTCATCCTGAGTGCATGAACACAGCACTTAGAGGATGACCAAGGGATCAGGCCCAGCCAACATGGATTTAGGAAGGGCAGGTCCTGCCTGACCAACCTGATCTCCTTCTATGAGCAGGTGACCCGCCTGGTGGGTGTGGGGAGGCCTGTGGATGTAGTTTACCTGGACCTCAGCAAGGCCTTTGACACCGTCCCCCATAGCAAACTGCTGGCCAAGCTGTCAGCCCATGGCTTGGACAGCAGCACTCTGAGCTGGGTTAGGAACTGGCTGGATGGCCAAACCCAGAGAGTGGTGGTGAATGGCGTCACATCCAGCTGGCAGCCAGTCACTAGTGGAGTCCCCCAGGGATCAGTGCTGGGCCCCATCCTCTTTAACATCTTTATTGATGATCTGGATGAGGGCATTGAGTCCATCATCAGTAAATTTGCTGAGAACACCAAGCTAGGGATAGGAGTTGATCTGCTAGAGGGTAGAGAGGCTTTGCAGAGAGACCTTGACAGGCTGGACAGATGGGCAGAGTCAAACGGCATGAGATTTAACGCATCCAAGTGCCGGGTTCTGCACATTGGCCACAACAACCCCATGTAGTGCTACAGGCTGGGGTCAGAGTGGCTGGAGAGCAGCCAGGCAGAGAGGGACCTGGGGGTGCTGGTTGATGGTAGGCTGAACATGAGCCTGCAGTGTGCCCAGGCAGCCAAGAGGGCCAATGGCATCCTGGCCTGCATTAAGAACAGTGTGGGCAGCAGGAGCAGGGAGGTCATTCTGCCCCTGTACACTGCACTGGTTAGGCCACACCTGGAGTCCTGTGTCCAGTTCTGGGCCCCTCAGTTTAGGAAGGATGTTGACTTGCTGGAACGAGTCCAGAGAAGGGCAACGAAGTTAGTGAGGGGCTTGGAACACAAGCCCTATGAGGAGAGACTGAGGGAGCTGGGGCTGCTTAGTCTGGAGAGAAGGAGACTTAGGGGTAACCTCATTACTCTCTACAGCTGCCTTAAGGGGGGTTGTAAACAGGCAGAGGTTGGTCTCTTCTCCCAGGCAGCCAGCACCAGAACAAGAGGACACAGTCTCAGGCTGCACCAGGGGAAGTTCAGGCTGGAGGTTAGGAGGAAGTTTTACACAGAGAGAGTGATAGCCCATTGGAATGGACTGCCCGGGGAGGTGGTGGAGTCGCTGTCACTGGAGGTATTCAGGAGGAGATTTGACAGGGTGCTTGGTTACATGGGTTAGTTGATTGGGTGGTGTTGGGTGATAGGTTGGACGCGATGATCTTGAAGGTCTCTTCCAACCTGATTTATTCTATGCTATTCTATTCTGTAGTTGTAGACAGCAATAAAGTCTGCCCTCAGCCTCCTCTTCTCCAGGATAAGCAACAATGGCTCCCTCAGCCTCTCCTCATAGGGGTTCTGCTACAAACACCTCACCAGATTTGTTACCCTTCTCTGGACATGTTCCCGTTCCAGCAAGTCAACATCTTTCCTAAACTGGGCCCAGAACTGGACACAGGACTCAAGGTGTAGCCTAACCAGTGCAGTGTACAGGGGCACAATGACCTCCCTCTTCCTGCTAGCCACACTGTTCCTGATACAGGTCAGGGCGCCATTTGCCTTCTTGGCTGCCTGGGCACACTTCTGGCTCATGTTCAGCCTACTATCAACCAGCACCCCCATGTCCCTCTCTGCCTGGCTGCTCTCCAGCCACTCTGACCCCAGCCTGTAGCACTGCATGGGGTTGTTGTGGCCAATGTGCAGAACTCGGCACTTGGATGTATTAAAGTTCTTCTGAGAGTGATCATACAGAATGTCATCCACCAGAAACACAAAGAGAGAAGTCTAGAAGAATTTTTCAGAATTTCCATTCTAAAGCTTATGTAACCCTCGTCTCTGACCACTGCACCTAAGACTGTTTGTCCCCCCGGTCCCTCTCTGCGTGACTGCTCTCCAGCCACTCTAACCCCATCCTGTATCACTGCATGGGGTTATTGTGGCCACTTTTCAGTGCCTGTGGTGGTTTGAATCTTAACTGGGGCCTAAAAGCTGAGATGGAGGTAAGACAGAGAATCCTTCCCCCGTTTCCCTCCTCCTCTTCCCCAGTAGAGAGGAGAAAAAAAAGGAGGGGAGCAAATCCACCAAGAAATAATTTGGGTTTGGCTTGGAAGTAGAGAGGCAAATAATTTTCCTTTAAACAGTATATATATATATTTATGTAACAATGACAGGCAGGGTTCACAAGGGTAAGGAACAAGGATGGATGGAAGAAGGAAAAGAAAAATAAGAATATGAGATATAGAACCAGTCCTTTGCAAAGTGTGGAAGCGGCAGGAAAGAGAGCAATGGCTGCAATCTCCTCCCTCTCATACCCCTGCTAAACAAGGAGGGGGGGGAAGTGGAACAAACCTAGTCAGTTTCCCAGGTGATGGGGTCAGGAAGCAGTGTAATGCCCCAGAAATCCATGAGGAATTAGTTTGGGACCTGCTGAGCGACTTGGATACTCTCAACTCCATGGGACCAGATGGGATCCATCCTAGGGTGCCGAGAGAGCTGGCAGATGAGCTGACCAAGCCGCTCTCCATCATTTTCCTCCAGTCCTGGCTCACCGGTGAGGTCTCAGGTGACTGGAAACTGACCAATGTGGTCCCCATCCACAAGAAGGGTGGGATAGAGAAACCTGGAAACTCCAGGCCAGTCAGCCTGACCTCAGTGCCAGGGAAAATGATGGAGCAGATTATCCTGGCGGCAATAACTGAGCACTTGAAGGATGGCCAAGGACTCAGGTCCAGCCAACATGGATTTAGGAAGGGCAGTTCCTGCCTCTCCAACCTGATCTCCTTCTATGATCAGGTGACCTGTCTGGTGGATGTGGGGAGACCTGTGGATGTGGTCTACCTGGACTTCAGCAAGGCCTTTGACACCATCCCCTACAGCAAACTGCTGTCTAATCTGTCAGCTCATGGCTTGGACCGCAACACTCTGTGCTGGGTTAGGAAGTGGCTGGAGGGCTGAGCCCAGAGAGTGGTGGTGAATGGTGCCACATCCAGCTGGCAGCCAGTCACCAGTGGTGTCCCCCAGGGATCAGTGGTGGGCCCCATCCTCTTTAATATCTTCATTGATGATCTGGATGAGGGGATTGAGTCAGTCATCAGCAAATTTGCAGGTGACACCAAGTTAGGGGCAGATGTTGGTCAGTTAGAAGGCAGAAGGGCTCTGCAGAGGCACCTTGACTGACTGGATAGATAGGCAGAGTCCAATGGGATGGCATTCATCAAATTAATAGGATTGGAATTTCTGGATTCATTTAACTTCTAGGTCTGAGCAGGACTTTTGATTTAGTAAATGATCTAATTTTTTTTTTCAGTAGTTTTCTTTCTCCCTTTCTGACTGAGGTAAATTGTGCTTTAAATTCCATGTTCTCCCAGTTTAACGTTTGGATTTCAGCAATATGGGTATCTATTCTAAGGTCCATTTTTTCCCAGCTGTCTCTTTCAGAAGTCAACACCATCTGTGACATTTCCTTGCTCTCTTTCTCAGAAGCCATCAACACCTCTAGCTTCATCCTTTTTTTTTTCTTTTTTTTTTTTTTTAAGCCAATGATGCTTTCAATTCTCTATTTTTGGATTTCAGGGTGGTCTGTTCTACACTTGTAATTCCCTCTGGGGGAAGTAACCATCCAATTTTTTTTCTGTGAACTTGATAAGTAAGCTCCCAACACAACAAAAGTTATTCTTTCACCCTTACCTCTTTTTATATATCACTCACTTCTAACAATATCAAATTATATAACAAGGAGAAAGACTAAGCCAAAAAGCAGCAAAATATTTTTGTGTATGCTAGGAAGCAAATGTAGTACCAGGGATCATATCAATGATGATATTCATAATTTATTGTGTAGAAAATATTTAGACTGAGTGGAAAGTTGTAATAACATGTGTGCATTTTTATCACATCATCCACTAATAAAATGTTGTTCTAGGCAATAAGAATGCAATCAGTAAATTAGCCTGTTTGTAGTTCAACCCAACTTGTAGTTAGGATTCACTTAAGTGTTGCAACTTCTATACATAATGCACAACATATGACTCAATTCTTATGTGAGAATAAAAAAAAAAAAAGTGTCTTTGTACATCCATTTTCAAAACCTAGCTGAATACACCAGCCCTGCAATTATAATCCAAGAAGCCATACAACATTGATTAAGGTAAATCATACAATGTTTGATTTCCATTGATTTACACTATGCTACAATTTATATTGAGTTGGAATAGAATAAATAGAATAGAATAAACCAGGTTGGAAGAGACCTTCAAGATCATCGTGTCCAACCTATCATCCAACACCACCTAATCAACTAACCCATGCAACCAAGCACCCTATCAAGTCTCCGCCTGAACACCTCTAGTGATGGTGACTCCACCACCTCCCCAGGCAGCCCATTCAAATGGGCAATTGCTCCCTCTATGTAAAACTTCCTCCTAACCTCCAGCATAAACCTCCCCTGGCACAGCCTGAGGCTGTGTCCTCTTGTTCTGGTACCGGTTGCCTGGGAGAAGAGACCAACCTCTGCCTGTCTACAACCCCCCTTAAGGTAGTTGCAGAGAGCAATAAGGTCACCCCTGAGTCTCCTCTTCTCCAGGATAAGCAACCCTAGCTCCCTCAGCCTCTCCTCATAGGGCTTGTGTTCCAAGCCCCTCACCAATTTCGTTGCCCTTCTCTGGACTCCTTCCAGCAAGTCAATGTCCTTCCTAAACTGAGGGGCCCAGAACTGGACACAGTACTCGAGGTGTGGCCTAACCAGTGCAGTGTACAGAGGCACAATGACCTCCCTCTTCCTGCTGGCCACACTGTTCCAGATGCAGGCCAGGATGCCATTGGCCCTCTTGACTGCCTGGGCACACTTCTGGCTCATGTTCAGCATACCATTGGCCAGAACCTCCATGTCCCTCTCTGCCTGGCCACTTTCCAGCCACTCTGACCCCAGTCTGTAGCACTGCATGGGGTTGTTGTAGCCAATGTGCATAACCTGGCACTTGGATGTGTTAAAGTTCTTCTGAGGGTGACCATACAGAATGTCACCCATCAGAAACACAAAGAGAGAAGTCTAGAAGAATTTTTCAGAATTTCCTCTGTAAAACTTATGTTACCTTCATCTCTGGCCACTGCACCTAAGACTGTTTGCCTCACTTGGAGATACAATCATTATTCCTCCACGCTTAGTTTGTGGATTCACCTTGTGTTGATAGCAGCAGTTTTCACAGTGGTTCCTTATAAAGACAGCTTTCAAATGTAAGCAGTTGAGAACTAAATTGCTAATTCAGTCTAAATCTGGACTATTTTCTTCCACAACTGTTCACATAGTTGGCATGATTACCTTTAAAAATCCAACTATCCCATCAACCTTTTTGTTGTAATGCCAGAAAATGCATATTACACCAAATAAATTTACAATGGTCTCTGTCCCAAGGAACTCTGATTCTGAAAGCATTAGGCTTGTCAGGAGGTACACATAAATCATTTCAGTACAGATTAAAACAATTTATCATGTGGCATAACATGCTTCCACATTCTGTAAATGGAAAAAGTATAACATTTCATAATAGAAATCCGTATTACATATCTGGGCCAGAAAAAAAACATCAGCTTCTTTCCTATCTTCTCTATTGGATACTACTACCATCTGCCTTGGACTCTGTCTTGATACAAGTATACGTAAGTATTCTGTCCTAACAGCTATCAAAAAAAATGAACAAATGATCAAACAAAAAGGTTCAACAGTCTCAGGCTGCGCCAGGGGAGGTTCAAACTGGAGGTCAGAAGGAGGTTTTACACAGGGAGAGTGATTGCCCATTTGAATGGACTGCCTGTGGAGGTGGTAGATTCACCATCACTGGAGGTGGTCAGGAGGAGACTTGATAGGGTGCTTGGTTGCATGGGTTAGTTGATTAGGTGGTGTTGGATGATAGGTTGGACACGATCTTGAAGGTCTCTTCCAACCTGGTCTATTCTATTCTATTCTATTCTATTCTATTCCATTCTATTCTATTCTATTCTATTCTATTCTATTCTATTCTATTCTATTCTATTCTATTCTATTCTATTCTATTTTCCTTTCCAAGTATCTTCCGTGTAACTGCACATAGTGAAGTTAACAAAATACCGTTGCATACAGTGTCTTCGTCTAGAGGTGATAATTTTTGGCATTTGTATATACTAAGAATCAGTACTCAGAGTGGCTCTCTCTTGTAGTTGTACCTATGGACACCAAGGCACTAATAAATCTTTTGTGCCGTAAGGGGGTACAATAAGTAAAAGGTTACACTTATGACAAGAAGCAAACAGGATAGGTGACTTTGAACTGACCTACAAGATATTCCATTCTACACATGTCCTATTTTATATACGGCTGAGAGATGGCAAGGGTTAAGCTCTTTTCTTCAATGACTGGCATCAGAGAAGTACTCTATCAATTCCTGTGTCTTCAATCACAATCTGTGAGTTCCTGAACGCAGAACGAAAATGCAGATCTTGAAGCTTGTTCCAGTCTGCCACTGAGTGCCTGTCTATAGCACCAGTGGTGATGGTAATAAAATATTGTCAGAGGGGTTGGGTTTAATAATGGGTTGACATATTGTATATATATAAATACATATATACAAATATATATATACTTATGCATATTTTAACGTATTTTATTTTATTGTTAATTTTTTCATTGAAGTTGTTTGAGTTTCTTTCCCAATCCCTAAACCTCATTTCCTTTCTTTTTCACTTTGGGAAGGGAAATTAATTACTAGAGAGTGTCTGCCAGTTATCTATTGTTTTGCCCAGCCCTAACCATTCACAGGAGCATCCTTTATTTTTTTTGTTTGTTTGGTTGTTTGTTTGGTTTGGCTTGTTAGCAAATACCGTTTTCCTATTAGATTCATCCTTAAAAAAGTTAAAATCCCTCATTCAGGAATTCAGCGACATAATCTGCTGGTCAGGAATTTACAAGCCAGATGAAGAAGTCATAACCACTTGATAACAAAGTGAACTCTATCCCTACCTTACTGTGTTGCCATCTTTGAATTTTTCACTTTTTCTGGACATTTTACATTTTCAGGTAGGTATTTTACTTTTTAATCTTGGACCTATTTCCTTTTTTTTCTGATGTTGCGTAGTCCTAACTTTGGACCTACCTAAATCTCACCAAACTTTTCTTAAAGTTATGCTGAACTAAGGTGCCAAGGATGTGATTTGAAAAAACTGATTTTTATGCCCTGGTTCTTGAACCCTGGAGTCATAGACTCTAAGGAAAATCAAATATGGAAAAGCAATAACACATATGCTTTGACTGCAGTCAACTAGACTTCCCAAGGATGTATTTACAGAGCAAAGGAATGCAGACATACCTGTAGATTTTCATGTCAACACCTAATAGTGCCCCTTTTGCTGTCATCTCTCAATAATTAGCCATCTAGGCCCCCAGCCTCCAAAAACCTCCTCCACCCTTAAGGTTTTTATAGTATTTCCAGATGATAACTGGTAAAGTTGTATCAATGATTATTGAATTATATCTGACAATACCTTGCCTCATATCTTTACACATACAAATAATAGCTTGTGTCCAGGAGAAGGATTGGGTAGTATGTCAACATTTCACTGCTGCATACACATTTCTCTTTTCTTTGTAATTCTCCACTTATGCCAAGATCTTTCGCTGTAAGGATATTTAAATATATGTTGAAGTTCATCTACTACTGACACACTTGGCCTTTATACTGCTCTGGGATTTGGTTCATGAACAGCAAAAAAGACAACTTCTAGCCTCTTTCCTGCTTTTAAAAAATTCACATACATACTCTTTTATCTTTAATTGAAATCACACACTAGCAATATGCCTAGTAGCTCTAAGGAGTATATATTTGGCTTTATTAAAATATTTTGGATCTTTCTGTGTTTATCACAGGACATCACCAAGAACAAGAAACAGAATGAATTGCATTTCATCTGCAATTGACTTCAGAAAAAAAGAAAATAGTCACAAGCATAATTTCCAAGCAGAAGCACACAGTGTTTTCTGCTGCTAATTTTGATGTTAACGCATCAGGGAGGCATAGAGTTCTTGTTTTAAAACCATAAACTATAAACTGAAAGTTTTCAGAGAATCCTATTTTACCAAAACCTTTTATTTGATTTAATCATGGCTTCATAGCAAATGCTCTAGAAAAAAATTAAGGAGCCTATTACCTCCCTTCTATTGATCCCCTTTCCCCTTCCCCTTTCTCCCTTCCCCATTCCCTATCTCCCAAAAAAAACAAACCAAACTAAACCAAAACACACAAAAAAACCCACAAAAAACCCCAAACAAAACCACAAGCAAACAAAAAATAAACTACAAACAAAACAAAGCATTCAAAAAACCCCAAACCACACTTAACAAACTAAAACTAAACCAAACTAAATCAAGCCAACCACTACCACAGAAAAAATGAAAAATTAAAGAAAAAATATCTGGGCTTAAAACAGTTTGTTCTTCTGAAAACAAATACACTGATCTGTTTTGTTCTTTTTAGCATCAGATATGTGGTGTGCTATATATATATAAATAGTACCATAAGACATGTTGCTCTACATCATGCACTGCAAGTGCTGCGGTACAAGTTTGCATAATGTGCCACCCGAAATTCAGCAAAGTGATTTTCTTTAAAAAGTCAGGTTGTGGAGCCTTAGCACACACTAAGTCATTGTGCCCCTGTACACTGCACTGGTTAGGCCACACCTTGAGTACTGTGTCCAGTTCTGGGCCCCTCAGTTTTAGAAAGATGTTGACTTGCTGGAGTGTGTCCAGGGAAGGGCAACAAAGTTGGTGAGGGGTTTGGAACACAAGCCCTATGAGGAGAGGCTGAGGGAGCTGGGGTTGCTTAGCCTGGAGAGGAGTAGACTCATGGGTGACCTTATTGCTCTCTACAACTACCTTAAGGTAGTAGACAGGCAGATATTGGTCTCTTCTCCCAGGCAACCGGTACCAGAACAAGAGGGCACAGTCTCAGGCTGCACCAGGGGAGGTTTAGGCTGGATATTAGGAACAAGTTCTACACAAAAAGAGTGTCCATTGGAATGGGCTGCTCGGGTGGGGGTTGGAGTCACCATCATTAGAGGTATTCAGGAGGAGACTTGATAGGATGCTTGGTTGCATGGTTTAGTTGATTAGGTGGATTGGATGATAGGTTTTACGTGAAGATCTTGAAGGTCTCTTCCAAGCTGGTCTGGTCTGGTCTGGTCTGGTCTGGTCTATTCTATTCTATTCTATTCTATTCTATTCTATTCTATTCTATTCTATTCTATTCTAATAAAGTACATAGTGGTGTAAGCAGTTTCATTAAAGTCCCCCCTTTCACAAAGCACCAATGTACGTGAGTAAGTTTATAGGCCACTTTTTAGCTTCCAGTGTATTTTGACATTAGCAATCACATAGTGACTCATACATTTTTATCTCCTCTGTACATACTGGGAGGTGGAGGCCTGATCCCTGGACACATTCAAGGTTAGGCTTGATGTGGCTCTGAGCAACTGTCCTGCAAGAGGCATTAACAAGCCAGTTAAACCTGTTTGAGCCACTGCCCTCTGTCCTCCCTCTCTGCTGCAGTGTCAGGATTGAAGTCAAGGAGCCAATAGGCAGGTGCCATTAAGGCTGCCTGGTGGGGGTGGAAACTGGACCCCAAGCCTCATGTTTCAGAGAGGCAACTGCACATGTCAGAGGCTATGAGAGAAGGCATGTGCAGTTTTGCCTGCCACACAACATTTTGAACTTATTGGAAGGATTTGAATAGCTAATGTACCATTGGGCCAGTTTTCAAAAGGGAATTTATAGGGAAAGATTTCAAGACCCGACACGTTCGTATGTTTGTTGTTCTTGTCTCTCTCTTATCTTCTCCCCCAGTTTGTTAATGGGATTCAAGGTGGTGACAAGCACCTTCTTGCTCCTGTTTTCAGGGCAATTATCTTCTTTTGTTCTAGCAGCATAGTGCCTATACCTTTGCCACAGCAGTGTGTCTCCCTGTCTCTCACTTCCTCTAATTTGGATACCACCTTTGGATTATTTCTGCCCTTTGGATTACAACTACGGACTCATAGCATCACTTCATCCCACAAACATTTTGGTAGTTAATAACTCAGCAGTTCGTGAGTAACTTACACTAATTTACCTATTTATTTCTAAGGTTTATAACTTGTTTACCTGTTGGTTAGCTCCGTTGTGAACTTGAGGTGGTCTGTCTCTCCATCCGAGGCAGTATTGCTGTTTGCTTTGCACCTATAAGATATTTCCAGTTTGTTCCTCTATATTGCAAGTTCTCATTTTTCTGGACTGTTATTCTACTGTTTATTAGCCTCCTATCATCAACCGGGCAAATGAACCTGAATCAAATTGGCTTGGAAAATTTAAAAAATATATTTAATAAATCATATTAATATTTTATCATATTTCTGTCTTATCATTTTGATATAAAACTGAATCAGCAATCTGATCTAAATGGGAATGTCCCTGCTTACTGAAGTGTGTTTAGACTACATGACATCTGGACATCTTTTCCAATCCAGTTTATTTTATGATTCTATGATTCTATTACATAAAAGTATCTTGAATATGGAGGGATTAGGGCTTCACTAGCCACTAGGTAAATGACAGACACCTTCTATTAAATCCTCTCCACTCCCAAAAGGGAACATAAAGGAAAAAAGGAAGAGAGGCTTACAGATAGGAAACGAAAGCTAAAACAGCTTTAATGAAATTGCTAACAGTAAAATTAAATGCATTCAAGTATATGTAAACCGAATATTGACTATACATATGTGGTGGGTTGGAAGGGGTAAGGCTAAGAAGCCTCTTCCCTCCCCCTTGTAAGGTAAAAGGGAAAGAAAAATTGAAGGGAAAGGAAAAAAAACTCACCAGCTGAATTAGCAAAGCAGTGGAGCTTATATTTACAAAGCAGTGTAGGATTTTGCAGGGGAATATTTACAAATTTACAATATCTACAATATATACAAAGATATACAACAGAGTAACACAGAAATGAGAGTAATCCCCCCTTGCCGAGGGGTTCCCCACCTCCGCTCCCCCTTTCTTTCCCCCCCCTTCCCCAGAGTAGTTCGGAAAAGAGGGAGAAAGAGAAAGAAAGAAGTTAAGAGCAGTTTTGTGTTAATTGGAAGGGAGTTAATACCGGACTCCTATCAAGTCTTCAAGGCCAAAGTCTTGGCAGAAAGCCCAGCACAGAAAAGAGTTGCTGCCCAAAGGAAAGGCGGAAGCAAGAGTGACCGAGAAGTTCCCGGAGTGCCCAGGATATCTCCCAGTTCAGAAGGTGCTTCCTCCCACTTTACCAATGAAATTAGTTTAGACTATTCCTTCCGTTTACCAACTTCCGTCCACCATATTCCCTTTCTTAAGGGGACACCATCAACCGGACACAGTCCACCCCTTCTAAACAATTTCATTGGCTGTTCATACTGTCCATCCAATCCAAAATGATATTTACAGTTCGTGAGTAAAGTTCATAGTCCATTCCGGCTATGCTCAGATGTAGGTGATTCAAAAGTCCAAGAAAATCAGAAAGTGAGAAAAATGGAAAACAGTTTATTTCTTCACCGATGAAGCGAAGAAAAAGGGAAACAGGGATTCTCAGGGTCTCTTAGTTGACTCAGGGATCTCAGGGATCTCAGGGTTCGGGCACCGTAAATTTCCTCGTTGATTCTTCTTTTGGGCGTGATGTAGCTGTACAGCAGTTCGAAGTTAACCTCTTTCAGCTAAAGTTAAATTTCTTTGTGGAATACACTGAATTTCACCATTCTCTTGCATTACCCAATAAGTGTGACCCGGACCTTCAGCTGAAACCACCCCTCGGACAGGTTTAGCCTCTCCTGAGGGTGAAAATACCCAAACAGTTTTACCTAACTGATTCTTTTCTCTAACAACAGGAACTCTATCACCTTCTACTTTCCGTAGCAAATCTGAATGTGCAGGTCCAGCTCGGTTCACTGAACCTCTACTATTTACCAACTAGGTTGCTTGTGCTAAATGTTTCTCCCAGTATTTCAAAGATCCAACCCCATGGCTTTAAGGGTGGTCTTCAACAAACCGTTGTAGCGTTCAATCTTCCCTGAAGCTGGTGCATAGTAGGGAATATGTGCTCTTTTGCCCAGTTCTTTACAAGGTTGTTCTTGAAATGAGTTCTGTTGTCTGACTCAATTCTCTCTGGAGTTCCATGTCTCCACAGGATCTGTCTCTCCAGACCGAGAATGGTGTTGTGTGCAGTTGCATGTGGAACTGGATAAGTTTCCAACCATCCAGTGTTTGCCTCTACCATAGTAAGCACGTATTGCTTACCAGAACGAGAACGTGGTAGAGTGATGCAGTCAATCTGCCAAGCTTCACCATACTTGTACTTGGACCATCGGTCACCATACCACAAGGGCTTAAGTCGTTTTGCCTGCTTAATAGCAGCACAAATGTCACAGTCATGGATGACTTGTGTGATAGCATCCATGGAAATGTCTATGGATCTGTCACGAGCCCATTGGTATGTTGCGTCTCTGCCTTGATGTCCTGATGAATCGTGAGCCCACCGAGCTAAGAATATCTCACCTCGGTGTTTCCAGTCGAGATCAAGATTAGAGTCCATGTCTACTTGAGAAACTCTTGCAGCTAGATCTGCCTGATGGTTGTGTTGCTGTTCCTCAGTAGCTTTGCTCTTAGGAATGTGAGCATCGATGTGTCTCACTTTCACTGGAATTCTCTCGATTCGATCAACAATGTCCTGCCATAGGTTGGCTGCCCAAATGGGTTTTCCTTTTCTCTGCCAACCACTCTTCTTCCAGTTCTTTAGCCAACCCCATAGAGCATTGGCTACCATCCATGAGTCGGTGTAGAGATAAAGCTTTGGCCATCTCTCACGTTCAGCTATGTCGAGAGCTAGCTGGACAGCTTTTACCTCTGTGAACTGACTGGATTCTCCTTCTCCATCTTTCGCCTCTGCAACTTAGCGTGTTGGACTCCACACTGAAAATTTCCACCTTCGCTTGTTTCCAACAAGACGACAGGAACCGTCTGTGAACAAAGCATATTTCTTTTCGTCATCAGAAAGGTCACTGTAAGGAGGAGCTTCCTCAGCACGAGTTACTTTCTCCTCTGGAGGTTTAGCACAGTTGATACCTTCAGGCCAACTTGAGATCACCTCCACTAGACCAGGTCTTTCAAGATTTCCCATTCGAGCTCTCTGTGTTATCAGAGCCATCCACTTAGACCAGGTTGAGTCTGTGGCATGATGTGGTGTGGAACCTTTGCCTTTGAACATCCAATTCAAAACTGGTAATCTGGGAGCTAGAAGAAGTTGTGATTCAGTTCCAATCACTTCAGGGGATGCTTTTACTCCTTCATAGGCAGCTAGAATTTCTTTCTCTGTTGGAGTATAATTAGCCTCTGAACCTCTGTAACCTCGACTCCAGAAACCAAGAGGTCGTCCACGTGTCTCACCTGGAGCTTTTTGCCACAAGCACCAGGTTGGACCATTGTCACTTGCAGCCGTGTACAAAATGTTCTTAATGTCTGGACCATCCCGGACAGGTCCCAGACCCATTGCTTGAATTACCTCTTGCTTTATCTGGTCAAACGCTGCTTGTTGTTCAGGTCCCCAGTGGAAATGGTTTCTCTTTCCAGTCACATCATACAGAGGTTTCACAATCTGACTGTATCCAGGAATGTGCAGTCTCCAAAATCCCACTATCCCCAAGAAACGTAGGGTCTCTTGCTTGTTTGTGGGATTTGCCATGGTAGAGACTCTATTTACCACATCCACTGGAATGTGTCGGCGTCCATCCTGCCATCACACTCCCAGAAACTGAATCTCTGTGGTAGGCCCTTTCACCTTGTCTCGCTTGATGGCAAAACCTGCATTCAGAAGAATGTCAATCATTTTGTTACCTTTCTCGAAGACTTCCTCAGCAGTTTTACCCCAGACGATGATATCATCGATGAACTGGATGTGTTCCTGAGTACCACCTTTCTCCAGAGCATCGTGGATCACTGCATGACAGATGCTTGAGCTGTGGATCCAGCCCATTGGCAGTCTGTTGAAGGTGTACTGGATTCCTCTCCAGGTGAAAGCAAACTGAGGCCTGCATTCCTCTGCTATGGGAATAGAGAAAAATGCATTAGCAATGTCTATGGTAGCATACCATTTGGCCTCTTTGGATTCCAGCTCATACTGTAGCTCCATCATGTCAGGTACTGCTGCACTCATAGGTGGTGTCACTTCATTCAGGGCTCGGTAGTCTACTGTCAGACGCCAGTCTCCATTCTGCTTCCGCACAGGCCACACTGGACTGTTGAAAGGTGAATGAGTTTTGCTGACGACTTTCTGACTCTCCAACTGACAAATCAGATTCTGAATGGGCAACAAAGAGTCACGGTTGGTTCTGTATTGTCTGTGATGCACAGTCTGAGAAGCAACCGGCAATTTAATGTCCTGTATCTTATGTTGTCCCACAACTGCAGATTCATCAGAAAGTTCAGGTCTAGCAGACAGCTTCAATTTTTGTCCATCAATTTCTATTGAAGCTACTCCAAAAGCCCATTTGTAACCTCTAGGGTCCTTGAAACGCCCTTCTCTCAGAAAATCAATTCCCAAAATACAAGGTGCATCAGGTCCGGTCACAACTGTATGCTTCCTCCATTGTTTACCAGTTAAACTTATATTAACCTCTACCTTACTTAACTCTTGAGATCCACCAGTGACTCCCAGAATAGTTATAGACTCTGATCCCTGATAATTTGATGGCATTATGGTGCACTGAGCTCCTGTGTCAACCAAGGTCCTGTACTTCCAAAATTGTGAAGTGCCAGGCCACTGGATGTACACATCCCAATAGATTCTGTTATCTCTGTTATCCCTCTCCTCCCCCTGGCGGGAGGCAGGGCACCCCTAGTTATGGGGAACATGCGCACATGTGCATTGCACATAGTTCGCAGGGTTATAACTTTGCATGTTATAACCGGAGCCACTGTTGGAGCTACTAGAGTTGTTTTGGGGAACTGTGGAAGTAACAGCTACCCTTCTGGTATTGCTACCTTGGGTTCTGCCACTTTGCAATTCCCTCAGTCTCCTGAAAAGATTAGAAGTTGGTTGGCCATCCCACTTGTTCATGTTCTCACCAAACTGATCACGCAGAGTTATCCAAATAGTTCTACGTGGTTGCCTTGGTGGTCTGTTTTGGAACGACCTGTTTTGGAATGACCTGTTTTGGAATGACCTCCTTGGAGGACGTGTATTCCTCACAGATGAAACTTGTACCCACCTGGAGGAAGAATTGAAATTATCCTTCTGTGCCAATTGGTATATGGAATCTTTCAGATCCTTCATGCAATTCTCAATTTTTCCAGACAGAGTTTCAATGGCTGAAACCAAAGAACCACGTGTTATGCTATCCTCCAGTTGTCTCATTTGATCACTGAATTGGCCAACTGTGGGAGAAGCTCCACCATAACTTCTTGACACAATTCTGCTTGCCAGAATGTTTGCATAATTAGAAGGAGCAAGTTTGATGATCTTTTTAGCAAGACCAATACCCACAGGAATATCATCAGGATTCAGAGTTTCATGTTCACCATAGAGTAGCTCTCTAACAGCAAATTCTCTCGAGCCCTTAATTCCCTCATCTATGGTAGTCCAGGGTTTAGGATTCCATGGAAGATCATCTGTGCCCGGTTGACACTGTCCCCTTAAGAAAGGGAATATGGTGGACGGAAGTTGGTAAACGGAAGGAATAGTCTAAACTAATTTTCATTGGTCAGGTGGGAGGAAGCACCTTCTGAACGGGAGTGGAAATGGGCATTCCCAGCACTTCTCTGTCACTCTTGCTTCCGCATCTGCTTTAGGCAGCAGCTCCCCTGTGCTGGGCTTTCTGCCAAGGCTCCGGCCTTGAAAAACTGATAAGGCCTGTATTAACTCCCTTCCAACTAACACAAACTGCTTCTAACATTTTTTTTTCTCTCTTTTCTTCCTCTTTCTATCCCATTCTGGGGAAAGGGGGGAAGAGAGGGGAGAGCGGAGGTGAGGATCCCCCTCGGCCGAGGGGGGTTACTCTCATTTCTGTGTTTCTCTGTTGTATATCTTTGTATATATTGTAGATATTGTAAATTTGTAAATATTCCCCTGCAAAATCCTACACTGCTTTGTAAATATAGCTCCACTGCTTTGCTAATTCGGCTGGTGAGTTTTTTTTTCTTTCCCTTCAATTTTTTATTCCCTTTTACCTTACAAGGGGGAAGGGAAGAGGCTTCTTGGCCTTACCCTTTCACCCACCACATCATCTCGGGAAGGGTATCTCAGGGCAACCGCCATTAAAAGGCGTATCCACAGATTAACCTTACCGAGAGCCCTGCCTAGATGTCTATCTATTCCATTATCCCTCGAGAGAGTTCCTAACTGAGCTGCTGACTTGTCTCCAACTGTTAGAGCTGGAGCGCCTGTATCATAACACCTACTAAGCCAAGCTAGAACTGGCTCCTTATCTGCCCTGGTGAAATCTTTACGGACATAACGCAATTCCTCCCGTGGAGAAGAACACTCCAAAATATCATCTTGCTCTTCGTCTCCCTGAATTATTTGCCCATATAATCCTGCTGTCATTCTCCTAAGGATCTCTTTAAGCTGAGAACCACCTTTGCCAGCTGCTTTCCTAGCTTCATCTGTATCCTGCTTTGATCTCACTAGGTTAGCTAGATCTTTAAAACAGACCTTCTCTTCCTCCTGAGCAGGATCTTTTAGAGTAGAGGGCCCCTCACCAGGATCAGTCTTCACCTCTTCTTCTCCATCTTTGGCCTTTCCACTTCTAGTCTTTAAAGTAGCCACCTTAACTGGAGCTGTGTTTGAATTTACAGCCATCTTAATGGAAGCTGACAGGTCCTGAGATAAATCAGCTGCTGGGGCAGTGACTTCCGGTCCCACCGAGGGATTAGGCGGAAGTGACGTTGCTCCGTTAATGGCCGATGGAGAAGAAGAAGAAGGAGAAGGAGTGGGAGAAGGAGTAGGCACCATGTTGATACCAGCTGACGCCTTTGGCAGCTTGCTGGAATCAGCAAAGTCATTTAGAGCTGCTTTACCAATTAACTTTTTAGCCTTCTTTTTGACTGACACAGGTTCTCCACAGTCCTCATCACTAGATGACTCTGGGACTGATCGAGAGCCACGACGTTTTCTTTTTGATCTAGTTTTAATAACAAAACAAGCTCTGGACACCTTTTTCTCCCGACGCCAGGAATATAGAGAATACACATTAGTTATCACCAGCAGCAGAATTATACACACCAAATAAATCACCTTTGGATCCCAGGCATCACTTAAAGTTACTCTCTCCTCAGGCGGAATCTTAAAACCCTTTATCTCAATTGGGAGAGTGGTGGAGGTAACATTCCTGTATCTCACTGGCCATAATAAATTAATACATTTTCCATACCATAATTTAACTCTATACATAACCCACATATAAATTGTCCGCACCAAATATTTGCCCAGGTAATCCAAGATCAAACCCAAACAATATCTGTAAACCAGAGCCCCAAAAATTGAAAAGAACAATCGCTCCACAAACCACAAGACCTTCTTGTTTGCTAATTCAGCTAGAAAACACTAATTCAATCAGGTAATAAATTAAACTAATTATCTGCCCCACGTTGGGCGCCAATAAAAAAAATGTGGTGGGTTGGAAGGGGTAAGGCTAAGAAGCCTCTTCCCTCCCCCCTGTAAGGTAAAAGGGAAAGAAAAATTGAAGGGAAAGGAAAAAAAAACTCACCAGCTGAATTAGCAAAGCAGTGGAGCTTATATTTACAAAGCAGTGTAGGATTTTGCAGGGGGATATTTACAAATTTACAATATCTACAATATATACAAAGATATACAACAGAGTAACACAGAAATGAGAGTAATCCCCCCTTGCCGAGGGGTTCCCCACCTCCGCTCCCCCCTTTCTTTCCCCCCCCTTCCCCAGAGTAGTTCAGAAAAGAGGGAGAAAGAGAAAGAAAGAAGTTAAGAGCAGTTTTGTGTTAATAGGAAGGGAGTTAATACCGGACTCCTATCAAGTCTTCAAGGCCAAAGTCTTGGCAGAAAGCCCAGCACAGAAAAGAGTTGCTGCCCAAAGGAAAGGCGGAAGCAAGAGTGACCGAGAAGTTCCCGGAGTGCCCAGGATATCTCCCAGTTCAGAAGGTGCTTCCTCCCACTCGTCTAATGAAATTAGTTTAGACTATTCCTTCCGTTTACCAACCACCATATTCCCTTTCTTAAGGGGGCAACGTCAACCGGCCACAATATATATTTATATATATATGATATATGTATGTATAAATATACACTTATATATATAAACCTATATAAACTGATAACTTGCATATGTATATATGTTCAAAATTATTATACATTTTTACTTTTTTCCCTACTTTATCTACATACTTCACAATTTTTGTGAATATTAGATACCAGAAATTTCAAATTCATTAATTTTTTGTCTTTTTGACAACTTTCAGAATTATATGCAATGCTATATTATGTGCTTGTCAGTTTCCTTTTGTTTGCTGCTATAATTTCAGCATCATCTTCACAAACATGCTATCAAAGGTGCATTATCTAGAGAAGTTGGTTGTTTCCTAACATATCAAGAAGAGAACAATTACTACTGGTGTTTGTAAATAATTCAAAGTACGTGTTAATAATGCCTAAGATCTAACGCAGCTTATGTTAAAATTTCATAATTTAAACACATAGACAGATACACATGCAACATGCTGTGGTAATACAGAGAAAAACATGCAAAGAATGTGTGATTTGAAAAAAAAAGGAGGAAATAAAAGGAAAAAATAGGTAAATTATACTAAAGATATTTCTCAAATGTGCAAAATAGTGCTTTAATTTATTTATTTGTACTCTTCAGACCTCTGAGTCTTCAGGTTTAAGAGAAATGTGTTTTCTGTTTGATCTTTTTCCCTACGTTCTTACTTATAAATTAAGATATTACCTAAGAACATGCCTATAAAATTGCATTTTCTAGCAAAATAATTTTTATATGTGTAAATAACAGCATCTAAGAGCCTGATCCACCACATTACAATCAGTTGACGAGCTGGTTTGGGTTTCTGATAGTCTTTATATAATTCTAACTAGTAGGCTTCCTCAATCAAAAGCATTGTAAATAAAATTTTCTTCCTAAATACATACTCCAGACTATAGTGATCAGTAATACGGTGTCCCAATACGGTATTCAGAAACTTTTTTCCTTCAGCTCACACAGAAACTATACCAAAGACAGAGGTGAGGAACTTCAAGTTACAGGAGGTCCTTTACCACTAATTAGTCCTGCCCACAGCTAAAATTGTGGAATACATTAACTAAGAATAATATCTTCTATTTCTATGTTTGTCATGATATTTAAACAATTTAAATGCCATATTAAAATTGGTTATATTTTAAATCTGGAATTTAGATGACCTAGAAAAAAAAAAAAAAAAAGATAAATTTGAATGTTTAAAGGATCAGAAGGTTTCTAGGATTACCAACTTATGTGAAATGTACTTATTTGCACTGAGACAGGTTCATAATGATTAGATATTTCATTATTAATATTGTATGAAATATAATATGAAAAAGCTAAAAGCTGTAATCTCATGCATATCTCTCTCTGATAGAGAGTATTTTTCTTCCTGTTTTATTTTACTACCAAAGGGAAAGATGAATACTAAGGGTTTAGAAACCAAATCAGATTTGGAGTTCAAGAACAAACCAGGGATAATGAAAATCTGACCCTGATCTTTTATGAGGTTTTACTTCTAAAGAAATGTATTTTTTTTTTTACCAAAACCCACTCTCATTGCATTTTAAGCAGTTTGAGAAACTTCTGAGGCATATATTGAAACTACAGGACTCACTATTTTTACTGTGTATGTCTTTTGGCCACCAAAGATGGGAGTTGATATCACTGCAGAAGATTTTTGATTTCTCTAAGTACTGTATCACTGCTTGGTTTTTTAGTTCTTGTGAACTGTATAAGCTAACAATTTAGAAGATCGGTGTGATGAATGGTGTTTTCCTATCACGTATTTAACTGGTTTTAATGAAAAAGAAATACAATCTTCATTTTTCATGTTCAGAACCTTCATGGATCTTGACAGCAATGGCCTAGCTGTTTGTTATCATTAATTTTATAGGGCTCTCTATGGCATCAACACTGAATTCAAATGTTTTCTGAATAGGGGAAAAAAAGTCATGACTATACATTGCATATCAGGAGAGATCATATTTTGACATATCATTGTCTATGTCTAAGTTCAGTAATGCCTAGTGATGTGGTCTATCTGGATATGTATCACCTATAAAACCATAGAGCTGTTGAGGCTACAAGAGACTGTTGAGATCAAGTCCATCCATTCACCTAGAGCACAACTACTGCTAAGCCACTGCTACTAAACCAAGTCCCTAAGCACGACATCTTTTAAATACTTCCATGGATGATGACTCTACCACTTCTCTGGGCAAGCCTGTCCCAATGTCTGATATCCCTTCTGTGGTGGGTTGGAAGGGGTAAAGCTAAGAAGCCTCTTCCCTCCCCCTGTAAGTAAAGGGAAAGAAAAATTGAAGGGAAAAGAAAAAAAAACTCACCAGCTGAATTAGCAAAGCAGTGGAGCTATATTTACAAAGCAGTGTAGGATTTTGCAGGGGAATATTTACAAATTTACAATATCTACAATATATACAAAGATATACAACAGAGTAGCACAGGGATGAGAGTAACCCCCCTTGGCGGAGGGGGTTCCCCACCTCCGCTCTCTCCTCTCTCCCCCCGTTTCCCCAGAGTAGGTCAGAAAAAGGGAGAAAGGAGAAAGAAAGAAGTTAAAAGCAGTTTGTGTTAATTGGAAGGGAGTTAATACCGGACTCCTATCAAGTCTCCAAGGCCGAAGTCTTGGCAGAAAGCCCAGCAGAGATAGTTGCTGCCCAGAGGAAAGGCGGAAGCAAGACTGACCGAGAAGTGCTGGAAATGCTCATTTCCACTCCCGTTCAGAAGGTGCTTCCTCCCACCTGACCAATGAAAATTAGTTTAGACTATTCCTTCTGTTTACCAACTTCCGTCCACCATATTCCCTTTCTTAAGGGGACACCGTCAACCGGCCACACCCTTCCCAAGAAGAAATTTTTCCTAATATCCCATGATACAGCTTGAGGCCTTTCCCTCCTGTTCTGTCACTTGTTACATGTAAGAAGAGACCCAAAACATGGAAATCAGATTATTTTTTTTTATTGTAGTGGACTCGAACACAGAGAGTGGGATTTGGTACCTCTTAGAACTGTAGCAGTTCAAATTAGCTAGAAACATATAATTTACAAGAAATGCCATCATGAAGATCTCAGATCTTCCAAATTCCAATCATGAATAAGGGGTTGGTTTGTGTTAGATTCCCAAAGACAGACTCCTAGGAAGTTAAAGTACCTTCCAGCACATAGTGTTGGTTGTGTAATGGTTTCCTTGGATTCAACCATTTTCTAACACTAGAGTTAATGTGCCTTTTGTGACAAAATTGACATCTTTATTAAGAGAAGCCAAAAATATTTTTCGATAATAAGACTGTATCTCTTCATTAGGTACATTAATTGCTAACACTTGACTAAACATGTAACACCTGTTACAGAGGGATCTGGACAAGCTGGATTGATGTGCTGAGGCCAACTGTATGAGGTTAAACAAGGGCACCCTGCACTTGGGATACAACAACCCCATGCACTGCTGCAGGCTTGGGGAAAGGTGCCCAGTGGAAAAGGACACAGAGATGTTGATTGACAACTATCTAAATATGAGTCAACAGTATGCTCAGGTGACCAAGAAGGCCAACAGAATCAAAAATAATATGGCCAGCAGGACTAGGGAAGGAATTGTCCTCTGTGTTCAGCACTAGTAAGGCCACATCAGGAGAGGGAAAGGGGTTAAACCCAGGCACACTAGAGATGAGCCAAAGGACAGCCTTCAGTCTGCTATTTCACTTGAAGTGGGAGATGATGATGATGATAATATTAAAATTGTCTATGATAAGTGGCAGAAAGGAATATGAGGAAGGATGGGGTGATAGTAAGGGCCTTCAACCTGTTGCCCTGAAGAATGCAGCTAAGGCAAGGCCTTACAGAGCTGAGCCAGGAGTCTCTGAGGTAACAGGAAACAGGAGGGTAACTCCCATTAAACACCTTGGGGGAACAATGGGGTGCCCCTCTAATAAGGTGACATGGCCATCAGCCCAGCTGAAGTGCCTCTACACCAATGGAAGCAACATGGGCAACAAACAGGAGGACATGGAAGCTACCTTGTTACAGAAGCTGCTTTACATCACTTTGCTTAATGTGTAAACAACCGTATTTGATATGTAAGCCACTATACTTGTATAAGCCAGGGTCCACAATGCACCCCTCATTAAAAGGGCATTTATGGCCCAAAATCAATTTTACATAGAATTACATAGAATAAACCAGGTTGGAGGAGACCTTCAGGATCATTGCGTCCAACCCATCAACCAATCCAACCCACCTAAACAACTAACCCATGGCACCAAGCACCCCGTCAAGTCTCCTCCTGAAAACCTCCAATGATGGCAACTCCACCACCTCCCCAGGCAGCCCATTCCAATGGGCAATCACTCTCTCTGTATAGAACTTCTTCCTAAATTTGCCCAGGATCAGGAGGTGGTATGATATGGCAGGACCAAATGAACTCCAGCACAAACCCAGACAGACCCTGATGTGTCTAGATATGGTCAGCCTCTCCCCCCTCCTTCCTACAGAAAGTCAGGGTAACATGGGAAAAGGAACAAAGGGGAAAGGACCATGAGTGTCTGGTAAACAACTTTGCTTCTGGGGTAAGAACATGTGTACTGGCCACTGCTCCTGCCTGATCAGGCCTATGTTTCTGCCTTTTATGGCCATAGCCTGGCCGAATCCTTTTTCATCGGGTAACTATGTGCTGGCTTCAGCGGTCCTATTGACCAATTGAAACTTGGGTAGAATGGAATGGAATGGAATGGAATGGAATGGAATGGAATGGAATGGAATGGAATGGAATGGAATGGAATGGAATATTGGGTTGAATGAAGCTGGAGTTAATTCTCCTCACAGCATCTTTCTAGTGTTGCAGTTTTTGCAGCAGTAGTTGATAACACAGCAGTGTTTTGGATACTGCTGCATCCAGTACCCAGGCTGTGTCCTTTCAACATTTCCCTGTTCCAGGAGTACATGGAGAGGTGGGCAAAATCTTGGGAGGGAACACAGCTGAGCCATCTGACTCAGGCTGGCCAAAGAGGTATCCCATGGATACCAGCATGGATTTAGGAAGGGCAGGTCCTGCCTGACCAGCCTAATCTCCTTCTATGATCAGGTGACCCACCTGGTGGATATGGGGAGGTCTGTGGATGTAATCTATCTGGACTTCAGCAAGGACTTTGACACCGTCCCCCACAGAAAACTCCTGGACAAGCTGCCAGACCATGGCTTGGACAGCAGCACTCTGAGCTGGGTTAGGAACTGGCTGGATGGCCGAGCCCAGAGAGTGCTGGTGAATGGTGCCACATCCAGCTGACAGCCAGTCACTAGTGGTGTGCCCCAAGGATCAGTGCTGGGCGCCATCCATTTAAACATCTTTATTGATGATCTGGATGAGGGCATTGAGTCCATCATCAGTAAATTTCCTGACGACACCAAGCTGGGGGCAGGAGTTGATCTGCTGGAGGCTAGAGGGGCTTTTCAGTGGGACCACAACAAGCTGGACAGATGGGCAGAATCCAATGGCATGAGATTTAACACATCCAAGTGCCAGGTTATGCACATCGGCCACAACAAACCCATGCAGAGCTACAGGCCGGGGTCAGAGTGGCTGGAGGGCGGCCAGGCAGAGAGGGACCTGGGGGTACTGGTCGATGGTAGGCTGAACATGAGCCTGCAGTGTGCCCGGTGGCCCAGAGGGCCAATGGCATCCTGGCCTGCATTAAGAACAGTGTGGGCAGCAGGAGCAGGGAGGTCATTCTGCCCCTGTACACTGCACTGGTTAGACCACATCTTGAGTCCTGTGTCCAGTTCTGGGCCCCTCAGTTTAGGAAGGATGTGACTTGCTGGAACGTGTCCAAAGAAGGGCAACAAAGTTGGTGAGGGGCTTGGAACACAAGCCCTATGAGGAAAGACTGAGGGAGCTAGGGTTGCTTATCCTGGAGAAGAGGAGACTCAGGAGTGACCTCATTGCTCTCTAAACTACCTGAAGGGGGGTTGTAGACAGGCAGAGGTTGGTCTCTTCTCCCAGGCAGCCAGCACCAGAACAAGAGGACACAGTCTCAGGCTGCACTAGGGGAGGTTTAGGTTGGATGTTAGGAGGAAGTTCTATACTGAGAGAGTGATTGTCCATTGGAATGGGCTGCCTGAGGAGGTGGTGGAGTCACAGGTGTTCAGGAGGAGACTTGATAGGGTGCTTGGTTGCATGGGTTAGTTGATTAGGTGGTGTTGGATGATAGGTTGGACATCTTGAAGGACTCTTCCAACCTATTCTATTCTATTCTATTCTATTCTATTCTATTCTATTCTATTCTATTCTATTCTATTCTATTGCCATGTTCAGCCTACTTTCAAACAGTAACCCCACGTCCCTTTTTGCCTGGCCACCCTCCAGCCACTCTGACCCCAGCCTGTAGCACTGCATGGGGTTGTTGTGGCCAATGCACAGAACCTGGCACTTGGATGTGTTCTCATGCCATTGGACTCTGCCCATCTGTCCAGCCTGGCAAGGGCCCTCTGTAGAGCTCTCCTACCTTCTAATAGTTCAACATCTGCCCCCTGCTTATTGTGACCTGCAAACTTACTGATGTTGGACTCAATGCCCTCATCCAGGTCATCAATAAAGATATTAAAGAGCATGGAGCTCAGCACTGATCCCTGGGGGACACAACTTGTGACTGGCTGCCAGCTGGATGTGGCACCACCACTCTCTGGGCATGGTTCTTGTGGTGGTGAGAGAAAGTTCAGTTCTCCCCCACACAGAAAGAATCCACGGCTAACTCAGTCAGAGAAGCCCAAATGAATAAGCTATATTTAAAAGCAGGATGAGATGCAGATGAATATATACACAATATACAGTATTTACAATATGTACAGAAATATACAGCAAGGAACGTAACACAGAAAATATTTCCCTTCTCCAAAGAGGAGGGTTTCCCCAATTATTCCCCCTTTCCTTCCCTTCCTCCTTTTTTTCCCAAAAAGGGTTAGAGAGAGAAAACGTAATTATTAATGAGGTAATTCTGTTACCTCAAAGCGTATGCAAGAATTAGTTTCTTATGTTGTTAGCTGAAAGGCCAGCACCACCAGCACAGGCAGAAGACAGCTGTTCAGAGGGACTGAAACAGGCAGACTGAACTGCCTGAGATTCAAACTGGACTAAAGCTAAAATTTAAAGTTGCATTGTATCAATCTACCAATGAAATTCATTTAGAATATCTTTGTTTTCATTATTACACCAAAACATTCTCCCAGAGTGTTTCAGTAATTGTCCCTTTCTCAAAGGCACAGCCTAAAACTGTCACAGCCCTCCAGCCACCTCCTGAGCCAGCAGAGTGCTCCTGTCCAATCCATGGGCTTATAGCTTGGTGTCCCAGTCTGGAGAGGGAAAGAGACTCAATCTTTTGAATATTCCCAGATGTTGTGAAGATGTTATTAAATGTATTAATATGAAATATGAATTATGAAAATAAACCTTTATTTAGAATAAACCTTTATTTAGAATAAACCAAACCAGGTTGGAAGAGACCTTCAAGATCATCACGTCCAACCCATCAACCAATCCAATCCACCCAAACAGCTAACCCATGGCACTAAGTACCCCGTCAAGTCTCCTCCTGAGGTCCCTCTGCAGAGACTCTCTACCCTCCAGCAGATCAACTCCTGCCCCCAGCTTGGTGTCCTCAGCAAATTTACAGATGATAGACTCAATGTCCTCATCCAGATCATCAATAAAGATGCTAAAGTGGATGGGGCCCAGCACTGATCCCTGGGGGACTCCACTACTGACTGGCCACCAGTTGGATGTGGCACCATTCACCACCACTCTCTGAGTTTGGCCATCCAGCCAATTCCTAACCCATCGCCGTGTGCTCCCATCCAAGCCATGGACTGACAGCTTGGCCAGCAGTTTGCTATGGGGGACGGTGTCAAAGGCCTTGCTGAGGTCCAGGTAGACTACATCCACAGGCCTCCCCACATCCACCAGGCAGGTCACCTGCTCATAGAAGGAGATCAGGTTGGTCAGGCAGGACCTGCCCTTCCTAAATCCGTGCTGGCTGGGCCTGATCCCTTGGCCATCCTCTAAGTGCTGTGTGATTGCACTCAACATGACCTGTTCCATAATCTTGCCTGGCACTGAGGTCAGGCTGACAGGCCTAGAATTCTCTGGCTCATCCAACCGGCCCTTCTTGTGGATGGCCACCACGTTGGCCAGCTTCCAGTCCTCTGGGACCTCTCCAGTGAGCCAGGACTACTAAAAAATGAGGGATAGTGGCTTGGCCATCTCCTCTGAAAGCTCTCTAAGCACCCTAGGATGAATCCCATCTGGTCTCATGGACTTGTGGGGATCCAAGCTGCTAAGGAGAGTTCCAACCACCTCCTCATGGAACATAGGGAAACTGTGCAGCTCCCTGGCTCCTTCTGCCAGCTCTGCAGGCCAGCTGTCTGGAAGACATTCTGTCCTGCTAGTAAAAATTGAGGCAAAGAAGGTGTTAAGTATCTCTGTCTTTTCCTCATCCCTTGGTACAACATTTCCCTCCATGTCAACCAAGGAGTAGAGGTTGTCCTTGCCCTTCCTGCACGGACCTATCCCAAGCCCAGTGCTGACCGCTTCCAGCCGCTGCCCGAGGCTCTACAGATGCATGTCACGGTACACCGCCTTCCTGCTAGGCGTTCGCGTACCAAAACGTGACGGCATCCAACAACTTTACCTCCCCTGGCGGAGGGAGGAGCTGCACCACAGCTCACTGAGAAGAAGGGAGGAGGAGCCAGGTGCTCGGCGCCATTTTCGGAACTCGTCCGAAAAAGTCGGGGAAGAGACTAGGGCCGGCCCCAGCCCGAGTGTACGGCCGGTCCCGCCGCCACTGCAGCTCAAGTGGACGGCTGGGGACTGCTGTCGCTGCTCCGAGCGCACAGCAGGGCTCCGCCCACCTCTGCCGCCGCGGCACAGAATCAAAATCACCTCCACCCCTCGGACACTCAAACGGCTTCTCCAGCTGGAGTCCCCCTCGGCCCCCCGCCGGGGCTTCGGGAGCTGGCTCGCCCGCTCGCAGCGGCTGGCCCTACCCCGCAGCGAGAACGGACCTGACTTTGACCTGCCCGCCGCTGCCTCTCCCCCACTTCACTCCCTGCCGCTTTACCACACACAGCTGGTACACAGCTGTGAACCAAGGTGGGTTTGCAGATGATATCACAATAAATTCTTACACACTAAAGAGATTACAGTTAACACAAAATACCAAGTCCTTATCCCAAAATTCAAACTCGAGTCTTACTAAATTGCGAGATTCTTGCAGACAACATAACAATGTTAGACAAAGTGTGACACAAATGTATCTTTTAAACAAAGCAACAACATTAAGATGAAAGAGAATCATACACCCGATTAACAAACACTCTTATTTTCCAGTTGGGGACTCGAACGCCCTTATACACCAGTTGGGGCTCGTCCCCCGAATTTCCAATGGGGCCTCGAACCCCTATTTGTGGGACTCTGCCAGGGCGTCCCCAGGCTTTCCTGTCAGGTGACCACGTCTGGTCCCTGTTTCCCAGTCAAAGCGCTTTATCCCAAAATCAATAAACAATTAAAAAAATACCTCTTGATTGGAGCAGGAGATGCAGGTAACCCTTCGTCCACCAACGAGCGCTGATCCGGGGGGGGTCTCTTCTGACAAAAAGTCGTCAGGGGCGCCCAGAGGGTCCCGACCCCGGACCCGGCTCGGGAGGACCCCTTAAGGCCTGGATCTACTGTCTGGCCCCATCTGGGGTTGCCAGAAAATGATGCTGAATTTTGCCCCAAAAGGCGAGAATAACTGCCTAAGAGACTCAGTTTAAGTCAGATAGACAGGAGGTATTTTATTGGGAACGCGTTGGAGAAATCACTAAATGGATTTCTGCCTTTCCCGTAACAAAAGCATGCCTTTTATACAGTTTTGGATGTAGTATTGCATCAGATCTTATAATCATATCTTTGCTTACATATTCATGTTGGTGTAGGCTGAGCGTGGGCGGGGGCATCTCTTTTGAGGATCTTCTTGGTGGTCATTCCGGTGGCCTTCATCATGGGCAGGGGTTTCCTGATGAGTCTTCCTCCTTAAACTTTTGAACTCCTTTCCAAATTTGGTCAATTCCCGGTGTGCCTGGCTTGGTTCTGAGTGTTAGTTTAGCCTTGTTGGCTCTGAATCATGCCTACCCTAACAGTTCTTGTCAGTCCTTATCTTCTTTTTCTGTCACAGTGACCCATGCCTCAGCCTATTTATTGCTTTATCTGGTTCATGCTTTCGAAGCTATCTGTTCTGGGGCTTCATTTGGGGGCTCGTCCGGGACTTTTTGTTGTCTTTCACAGTAGAGGCCAGTCTAAGCTCCAAGTGTGCTTTTGCCTCCCTAATTTTCTTCCTGCAAGACCTAACAACATCCTTAAACATTTCGTGGGTTGCCTCCCCTCTCTTCCAAAGGTGATACACCCTCTTTTTTTCCCTTAGTTCTATTAAAAGTTCATTAATCATCCAGGCTGGCCGTCTGCCCCGGCGGCTCATCTTCCGGCACATTGGCACAGCCTGTCCCTGAGCCTTCAACAATTCTTCCTTGAAGCAGGTCCAGCTCTCCTGGACACCTTTATTATTAAGGGCTTTATCCCAAGGAACCCTCTGAATTAATTCCTTGAGTAACCTGAAGTCTGCCCTCTGGAAGTCCAGAGTGGAGGTCTTCTTGCTACCCCTCTTAGCTTGACCAAATAATGAGAATTCAATTATCTCGTTCTCACTAGCCCCTAAGCACCCTCTGGCCACCACATCACCCACCAGCCCTTCCCTGTTGGTGAAGAGGAGGTCAAGCATAGTCTTGCCTCTGGTAGGCTCACGCAGTAACTGGGATAAGAAGCTGTCCTCCATGCATTCTAAGAACCTCCTAGACTGTCTCCCCTCTGCTGTGTTGAGATCCCAGCAGATGTCAGGCAGGTTGAAGTCGCCCATGAGAACAAGGTCCGGAGATCTCGAGATAGCCTTAAGCTGACTATAGAATGACTCATCAACATCTTCCTCGTGGTTGGGTGGTCTATAACGGACTCCAACCAGGATGTCAGCCCTGTTGGCCTTCCCTCTAATTCTTACCCACAAGCATTCAACTCAATCATTCCTAATCTCTGTCTCAATGGCATCTAGTGCCTTCCTGATGTACAGGGCCACCCCTCCACCCCTTCTTCCTTGCCTGTCTCTCCTGAAGAGCTTGTAGCTGTCAATTGCAGCGCTCCAGTCATGTGAGTCATCCCACTATGTCTCTGTGATGGCAACTACATCATAACTTTCCTGCTGCAGCAAGGCTTCCAGCTCCTCTTGTTTGTTACCCATGCTTCGTGCATTAGTGTACATGCACTGCTGCTGGGCTGCTGGTTTCACCTCTGACTCTAGCTTGTCGCCCCCAGACTCATGCCTGAGGAGACTAGTTTCAGCCCCTTCCTCCTTTGAAACTAGTTTAAAGCCCTGTCGATGAGACCTGCCAATTCCTTTCCCAGAATCTTTTTACCTTTGGGGGACAGGCCGTTCTCATATACTGTGACCTTTCCCCTTCTCTGGGACAGATGTACTCCATCTGTTGCCAGCTGACCTGGTGCAGTAGAAAGTTTCCCAATATCAACAAAACCAAAATTCTTTTCCCTGCACCAGCCTCTAAGCCACTTATTAACTAGAGCTGCTGACCTGTTCCTTCTGGTATTCCCTCCTGCAACTAAGGGTATTGATGAAAAAATTATTTGTGTACCTGACCCCTCAACCAGGTCTCCCAGGGCCCTGAAGTCATCTTTTATAGCCCTGGGAGTTCTGGTTGCAACATCATCATTCCCTAACTGCATAACTAGTAAAGGATAGTAGTCAGAGGGCTGCACCAGGCTAGGCAGCCTACTGGTAACATCATTAACTTGGGCTCCTGGCGGACAACAGAATTCCCTGTGAGATGGGTCAGGCCAACATATAGTGCCCTCCATTCCCCTCAGAAGGGAATCACCTATAACAATTACTCTCCTCTTTTTTTTTGAGGGAACAGGTCCTGATGCCAGGGGAAGGTTGTTTAACCTTAGGCTGCTTTGCCTCAGGGAGAACCCCAGATGGTGTGTCCTCCGGCATCAGGACCACCTCACCCTCGATCTCCAGTGCTCCATACCTGTTTTCCAAGAGCAGCAGGGAAGGTGAGGGGAGGCAAGGAGGTTTAACTTTGTGTCTTTTGAGAGGAACCTGTGTCCATTCCCCTCTGCTTTTTGAATAACCAGCCTCTGCTGGGGGAGCCTGCAGAGCATGCTTACTCTGATTCAACTCTTTCCTCCTCTGGTTCATGTCTTTCCTCCTTTGGTCCATCTCTTTCCTCCTTTGGTCCATCTCCTTCCTCCTCTGGTTCATCTCTTTCCTACATTCCCTTACATTTCTAAGGCTAGCAATCTTATCCTGCAGTCTGGCCACCATGTTAAGCAGATAGTCAACCTGCTCACACCTGATACAAGAATTGCCCCCACAACCCTGCTTCTCAAGCGCCAGGCTCCAGCATTCTCTACAGCCAGATACCTAGAGAGCTACCTGCTTCTGTTCGACCTCAGTCTGGGTCGACACTGATTTTTTTAGGGAGATTTTGCTGTGAGTTACAACCATGCCTGTCCCTGGCCACAGCACCTACTGCACAACAACAACAACAAAAAAACAAAACCCAACAACAACAACAAATTTAGAAAAAGTGGGGCGGCGCTTGAGAGTACAAGAGAATACGGACTGCCCAATGAAGAGAGCCCCCGTGAACCGCAGCTGACTCTTTTAAATTCAGCTGCTCCCGCCGCTGGGATCACGAGTCTGACCACGTAAAAGGATGGCTGCTCCTTCCTCGTGGCAAAACTCAGCAGCGATGGCAATTCCCGCAGCCCAAAAAGGAGAGCAGTGGCTGGTCCCCGGTGGTTGCTGGTCTTGGTGCTGTCCCAAGAGGGCTGTCTGATGAAGAGATTTTTATTAATTACCAAATTATTAATAACCAATGAATCATCAACTTATATACATGTTCTAGTGCACATTCGTGAAATGCATTCCATAAGTGGCTTAGTGTTATGATTAGAACTTAATTGAACTAGTTACAGACTATTTCTATATTTATATAACGAAGGGTGTAGTTCTGCCGACGGGACGCAGGTGGCTTCTGGCTATATACAGCAGTACTATAATCTTTCTATATGTCAGCAATGACTCTGCTAGACGTGGATACTTTGAACTGAGTGCTAGTGGATGGAAAGCAGTGGAAGATACTCTGTAGCTGTTGTTTGTAGCAAGGTGGAGGTCCAGCAGACTACTGTCGCTGGACTGGTTCCTAATCGAGTTGAATGGCGGCGTTGGGTTACTGTCTCCTCTCTCTGCAGCAGTGGAGAAGGAATGATGGAACCTGGGCTTAGCGCGGAAGCAGGTTCCATTCAGGACTCGGTCGATTCCCTCCAGACAACTTGGATCGGTCCTGGTCCAGGTCAGCCTGTGGGTCGGCCCTTGGAGTCAGCTCGTGCAACAGGGTGGGGCGATGGTTGCTGGTAGGTGGGCTCGGAGGACACGGCAGCAGGCAAAGTTACAGGGTCAGCCCAGCTATGGTGATTTTTGGGGCTGATGTAAACAGCCTCAGGGAGAGAATGCGACTGCGTTAAGCAGCGGCTTATCATTTACTAGATTTAAAGGAATAGTGGGACTCTCGGAGTGGTCCCGGGTTTGGTGCAGTATAGGCACGAACAATACTTCAGTCTTCCCTGAGGTTCACAGGGCTCAGAGCAGCACACTTGGCGGCACCTCTCCCACTACGGCGGGGCTAGGCATATGTGGACTCAGCCTCGATCAAGTCCTTTCTCCCTGGCAACTGGGCAGATCTTACCCTTGGGGGTTGGTCCAGTCCTCCAGTGGCACGGTGGGATCTCCTGGTCGGTACAACTGGCTGTGATGACACTGGGCTTCTTGGGCTCAGTGAAGGTCCTCTCTCTGGAGATGATCCTCGCAATTGCTTCTCACAATGCAGAAGCTTTCAGTATGCATGCATATATAATAGAAGCTAACAACAATAAGCTCAATGGCAGAGGCAATGGCTCGAGAGTTGTTCCCTCGAGCAAGCAAAGAGACAAAGTGAAAGAGGGGCCAATTTGTTTGCCAACTGGGGCGATACTTATAGATTCCTTGAGGCTGGATTTGACCAATGGGCACTCTCATAAAAAACTGGCTTCAGCCTATAGAAAGTGTGAAGCTAGAATTATGCTCATACTTGGTATTTGCATGAGCACTGCATGTACTTGGTGCGTGCTGGCCTGGCTAATGCCTTGGCTTTTGTCTTCCTCCTGAAGGAGGGGAAACTTGTTCCCATGCTGGGACAAGATTCAATATTTGGGCATAATGTGCCTTCACCACACCATGTTATGAAATTAGAGGCACAAACAAGGCCAAAATATCAACAGCTAGACCATTTATTACACAAATAAAGTAGATAGATCAGAAGGAGAGAGAGAGAGAGGATAGAGAGGTAGACAGAGAAGAGGGAGAGAGAACTGGAAAGGAATTGTATTACCACACCCCTCACCCCCCAAGACAGTTTGAGTCTGTGGAGGAAAGGTGCTGCAGTTTTGGATGTAGAGGAGATGTTGGGTCTGTAGAGTAGGGGTGCTGTAGCTTTGGCTGTAGAAGAGATGTTGTCCTCTGAGCAGCCTCTACAGCTCCATGAGTTGCAGCAGGCAGAGTTTTGGACACGAATAAAGGGTTCTTCCTGGTCCTGGTATTCTCTTGTTTTTTCCTTCTCAGTGGCATTGTCCTCCTGTGTTTTTCTTCATCTGTGTTTTCCTTCTACTGAGCCAGTAGTTGCTTAAGGCTTTTATACAGTTTTTTGGTCGATTTGCTTCTGTCAATTTCAAGGACAGCTGCAGTCCAGTGAGCAATCATGATCCTTTGTTGGGGCACATCTCAGGTCATGACACAATCACAAGGTGATTTGCATCCAGGAATGGGCCTGATGGGTGGAGATGATCTTGTATGCATATTACTGAAGGTATTGATGGCAGTGGCTTCGGTCCTTTGTTGTCAGGCCAGCTGTAGTCCAATGAGCAAACTTATATACCTGCACCTTTCGAGAATCTTTCCAGTGGCTCTGTCCAGTATACATCAGCTATTGTCTGGACAAGCAGCAAAGGTGATGTTGTCTTTGTTGAGTCATATCAGAAGAGACAAGATTTTAGTCTCTCACATTTGGTCAGGAGTTTGCAGTGGGGGATGGTGTCAAAGGCCTGGCTGAAGTCCAGGTACACCACATCCACAGGCCTTTCCCACATCCACTAGGTGGGTCACATTATCATAGGAGGAGATAAGGTTACTCAGGCAGGATCTGCCCTTCCTAAATCCGTGCTGGCTGGGCCTGATCCCTTGGCCATCCTGTAAGTGCTGTGTGATTGCACTCAGGATGATGTTTTCCATAATCTTGCCTGGCACTTAGGTCAGGCTGACAGGTTTGTAATTCTCTGGCTCATCCAACCAGCCCTTCTTGTGGATGGGCATCCAGTTGGCCAACTTTCTGTCATTTGGGACCTCTCCAGTGAGCCAGGACTGTTGAAAAACGATAGAGAGTGGCCTCGCCAGCTCATCTGCCAGCTCTCTCAGCACCCTAGAATGGATCCAATCTGGTCCCATGGACTTGTGGGGATCCAAGCAGCTGAGGAGATCTCTAATTACTTGCTTCTGGATCACAGGGGACCTATACTGCTCCCTGATTCCCTCTGACAGCTCAGGAGGCCAGTTCTCCAAAAGACAACCTATTCTGCTATTAAAATCTGAGACAAAGTGTTAAGTACCTCTGCCTTTTCCTCATCTTTTGTTACTATGTCCCCCTCTGTGTCCACCAAGGAGTGGAGGTTGACCTTGCTCCTCATCTTGTTATTAGTATATTTGTAGAAGAATTTTTCGTTGTCCTTCACAGCAGTGGCCAGTATCACAGTATCAAAGCATCACAGTATCACTGAGATTGGAAAAGACCTCAAAGATCATCGAGTCCAACCTGTCACCACAGACCTCATGACTAGACCATGGCATCAAGTGCCACGTCCAATCCCCTCTTGAGCACCTCCAGGGATGGTGACTCAACCACCTCCCTGGGCAGACCATTCCAATGACAAATGACTCTCTCAGTGAAGAACTTTCTCCTCACCTCAAGGCTAAACTTCCCCTGGCACAGCTTGAGACTGTGTCCCCTTGTTCTGGTGCTGGTTGCCTGGGAGAAGAGACCAACCCCTTCCTGGCTACAACCACCTTTCAGGTAGTTGTAGAGGGCAATAAGGTCACCCCTGAGCCTCCTCTTCTCCAAGCTAAACAATCCCAGCTCCCTCAGCCTCTCCTCATAGGGCTTGTGCTCAAGGCCTCTCACCAGCCTTGTTGCCCTTCTCTGGACACATTCAAGTGTCTCAATGTCCTTCCTAAACTGAGGGGCCCAGAGCTGGATGCAGTGCTCAAGGTGTGGCCTAACCAATGCAGAGTACAGGGGCACAATGACTTCCCTGCTCCTGCTGGCCACACTATTCCTAATGCAGGCCAGGAAGCCGTTGGCCTTCTTGGCCACCTGGGCACACTGCTGTCTCGTGTTTATGCAGCTGTCAATCAGCACCATCAGGTCCCTCTCTGTTTGGGAGTTCTCCAGCCACTCCAGCTCCAGCCTGTAGCTCTGCATGGGGTTGCCATGGCCAGAGTGCAGCACCCGGCGCTTGGACTTGTTAAATGCCATTCCATTGGACTCTGCCCATCTGTCCAGTCAGTCGAGGTTCCTCTGTAGAGCCCTTCTGCCCTCTAACTGACCAACATCTGCTCCTAGCTTGGTGTCATCTGCAAATTTGTTGATCACTGTCTCAATCCCCTCATCCAGATCATCAATGAAGATGAAGTCTAATCTCTAAATGGGCTTTTGCCTCTCTAATATTTTTCCACATGACCTAGCAACATCCTTAAACATTCCACGGGTTACCTCACCTTTCTTCCAAAGATGATACACCCTCTATTTTCCCCTTAATTCCTTTAGAAGTTCATTGCCCAACCAGGCTGGCTGGCTGTCCTGGTGGCTCACCTTCCCACACATTGGCACAGCTTGGTCCTGTGCCTTCAAGAACTCTTTCTTGAAGTAGGTCCAGCCCTCCTGGACCCCTTTGTTTTTAAGGGCTGTTTCCCAAGGTACCTTCTGAGACAGTTCCTTGAGTAACCTGAAGTCTGCCCTCCAGAAGTCCAGAGTGGAGGCTTTGTTGCTGCCCCTCTTTGCTTGATTGCATATTGAAAACTCAATTACTTCATGGTCACTGTACCCCAGACTGCCTCCAACCACCCCATCTCCCACCAGCCCATCTCTATTGGTAATAAGAAGGTGAAGCAAAGCCTTACCTCTGGTAGGCTCATGCAGCAACTGGGATAAGAAGCAGCCCTCCATACACTCTAAGAACCTTCTAGACTGCCTCTTCTCTGCTGTGTAAAGTTCCCAGCAGATATCAGGCAGGTTAAAATTGCCCATAAGAAGAAGGTCTGCTGATTTTGTGACAGCCTCTAGTTGCCTATAGAATAATTCATCAGCCTCTTCATCCTGGTTGGGTGGTCTATAACAGACTCCAACCAGGATGTATGACTTGTTGGTCTTTCCTCTAATCTTCACCAACAGGCACTCAATCTGATCATCCTTGATCCCTTGTTCCATGGCATCTAGTGCCTCCCTGATGTACAGGTCTGCCCCTCCACCCCTTCTTCCTTGCCTGTCTCTCCTGAAGAGCCTGTAGCCATCAATTACAGTGCTCCAGTCAAGTGAGTTGTCCCACCACGTCTCTGTGATGGCAACTACATCATAACTTTCCTGCTACAACACGGCTATCAGCTCATCTTTTTTGCTGTCCATACTTCATGCATTAGTGTACATGCAATTTAGCTGAGCTGTTGGTTTCACCCCTGACTCCAGCTTACCACCCTCAGACTCCTCTCTGGGGGGACTGGTTTCAACCCCTTCCCCCTTCAATCTAGTTTAAAACCCTGTCAATGTGAGCTGTCAACTCCCTTCCTAGAACCTTTTACCTTTGGGGGATAGGCCATTCTCATGTGCTAAGATCTTTCTCCTCCTCTGAGACAGTTGTACTCCATCTGTTGCTAGCTGACCTGGTGCCATAGGAAGTTTCCCAAGATCAAAACCCCCAAAATTTTTTTGGTAGCACCAGCCTGTGAGCCACTTGTTAACTACAGCTGCTGACCTGTTCCTTTCGGTATTCCTTCCTGGAGCTAAGGATATTGATGAAAAAATAATTTGTGTCCCTGACCCCTCAGCCATTTCACCCAGAGCCTTGAAATCCTTTTTAATTGCTTTGGGATCTCTGGTTGCAACATCGTCGTTCCCTAACTGCATAACTATTAAGGGATAGTAATCAGAGGGCTGCACCAGACTAGGCAGCCTTCTGGCAACATCCTTGACCTATTCTCCAGGGAGGCAGCAGACTTCCCTGTGGGAAGGATCTGGCAGACATATGGGCCCCTCTGTTCCACTCAGGAGGGAATCACCAATAGCAATAATCCTTCTCTTTTTTTAGAGGGAACAAGTCCTGATGCGGGGGTAAGGCGGTTTTGCCTTAGGCTGTTTTGCCTTAGGCAACACCTCAGATGTGTGTCTTCTGTCATCAGAATCACCTCACTCTCAACTTCCAGTGCCCCATATTTGTTTTGCAAGGTGTGACCTTTTTAGGCTGTGCCTTTAAGAAAGGAACAGTTGATGGAACACTATGGCTGAATATTTTGAAAACAAAGATAGGTCTAAACGGATTTCATTGGTAGATTGGTAGAATGCAACTTTAAGTTCTAGTTCAGTTTGAGTCTGTCTCTGTTCCAGTCTGTTCTGCCTTTCCAGCCTGTCTGCTTCTGAGCAACTAGCTGGAGATGACCTTGAGATAAGAAAACTAATCCCTGCATGTGCTTTTGAAGCCTAACGAAATTTCATCCTTGTTAATTACTTTTTCTCTCTCTCTAGCCCTTTTTGGGAAAAAAGGGAGGTAGGGGGAGAGAGAGCGGGGTGCAGGGGGGGAACCTTCCTCTGTCTGGAGGAGGGAGTTTTGTTCTGTGTTACTTTCTTTGCTGTGTATTTTTGTATATATTGTGAATACTGTATATATGGTGTGTATATAGATTTGCATTTCATCCTGCTTGTAAATATAGCATATCCTTTGCTCCACCAACTGAGCTAGCTGTGGTTTCTTTGTGGGGGAGGGGGAACGTTCTCTCACCACTACACAAGAGCAGAGGGCAAGGTAAGGGGAGGTGTGGCGGTTTTATTTTATGTCTCCTAAGAGAGAACTGTGTCCATTCTCTGCAGCTTTTTGAGTCACCTGTCCCTGCTAGGGGAGCCTGCAGAGCCTGGTTACTCAAGTTCAACTCTCTTTCACATTCCCTTACATTCCTATGTCTAGTAACTTCCTCCTTCAATTCAGCCACTAGGTTAAGCAGTTAGTTGATCTTCTCACACCTAATGCAGATGTTGTCTCCACTACCCTCCATTTCAAGTACCAGACTCCAGCACTCTGCAGCCAGTTGCCTGGACACCTACCTGCTTATGTTCAACTTCAGTCTGAGTTGACACTGATCTTTTGAAGACAGCTTTACTGCAATTTGCAACCGTCCCTATCCCTGGCCACATGACCTACTGGGAAAAAAAAAAATAAATAAAATAACTGCCACAGCGCACATGGCTGGCTGCAATTGAGTGAGAGGGCTGGCTTTCTAGCCAAATGTTAGACCGTGTCAGCCTTTGGTGCATTTTGAATTTCCCATTGCTGATGTAATGATCTTGAGCAGGCATGCAAGAAGATGGCTATGCCAGGGTTCACTCTCTGCTTGGAGACTGCCAGGGTCCTCCTGCTCCTGAAAGCCTGAAAAGGAAAGTAGAATGAAATGCCTTTCTTCTTGAGCTTCTTGGTCCTGAGTGCTGGTCCAGAGTCAGCTTTCTAGTGAAATGCTAGCCTGCACAAACCTCAGGCACCCTGGAAGATATATATACAGGCAGATTTCTAGTCACCTTTGTTTTGCCTGATTGAACCTGCTTGGACCTATCTTGTTTGAAGTTGCCTCGAGTTGTCTTTCCATGAGTTGCTTGGTCCAGAGCCTGGGATAAAACCACGAGCCTACTCACTGCAAGCTAGAGAAGCCATGAGTTTAGGAGCCAGATCCAATCCTTGCTTCCCCTTACAACTGGAATTTTGTTGTTCCTCAGTTTACCCAGGAAAGCCAAGTGCCCTTTGCAATATCATTGTTAAATAGCCCACCATCCTGCTGAAGTCAGACCAGCCCTGAGACTGTGTAGCCTCCTTGCCGGCAACTAGCTGTGTCAATGCTGCATGAGAGTTCTGCAAAAGCCTCAACAGCTAATACACAGCAGCAGCACTCCCCACTTGGATAGAATCAGCTGTGCGTAATTAATTTGTTGCCTCTTTGGCTTAACAGTTCTTATTGAATCTCCCCCTCATGTGGTTGAGTGCCATTTAACTCCTGGGGATTCTCTCTTTCCCTTTTATTTCCTCCCAGTTTCAATAAAATTACCTAAATACTATGCATTCCCATTGTGAATATATATGCTAACTGCACATTGAACCTATTTAATAAGTTTTGGCAATTTTTTTCATATGAATAAAAAGTTATTAACAGTTTTATTAATATCCATATTTAATATGGATATAAATATCCATATATATAACTATACATAATTAATAAATTAAATAAATTTCCATAACAGAGGTTCAGCAAGAGCAAGTGCAGGGTTCTGCAGCTGGGCTGGACAATCCTTATTATCAATACAGACTAGGAGATGAGGAGGTAGAAAGCCACCCTTTGGAAAAGGACTTGGAGGTGCTGATGGATGAGAAGATAGACATGAGCTGACAGTGTGACCTTGCAGCCCAGAAAGCAAATCTCATCCTGGGCTGCAGCAAAAGACATATTGCCAGCAGATCCAGAGAGGTGATTCTGCCACTTTATTCTGCTCTGGTGAGACCTCACCTGTAGTACTGTGTACAGGTCTGGAGCCCTTAGTATAGTATTCAGTATCACTAAGGTTGGAAGAGACCTCAAAGATCATCAAGTCCAACCTGTCACCTCATGACTAGAGTAGGGAGGACACTACTGCCCACTCCAGGCTTGAACTCACGACCTTCCCATTAAGGGTCATGTGTGCTACCAACTGAGCCACATCCTGACTCAAGGAGAAAGGAGACAGACCTGGTAGAGCGGATCCAGAGGAGGGCCATGAATATCAGGGAGCTGGAGTACCTCTAGTACACGGATAGGCTGAGGGAGATGGGGCTGTTCAGCTTGGAGAAGAGGAGTCTTTGGGGAGACCTAATAGCAGCCTCCCCCAGTAGCTGAAGGGGGCCTACAGAAAGAATGGAGAGAGACTGTTTACAAAGGCCTGTAGTGATAGGGTGAGGGGAAATGGCTTCAAACTAGAAAAGGTTCTTTACTATGAGGGTGGTGGAACACTTGAACAAATGCCCAGGGAAGCGTTTGGGGCCTCATCCCTGGAGATAATCAAAGTGAGGGTCAACAGGGCTCTGGACAGCCTGATCTAGTTGAGGATGTCCCTGCTTACCGTAGAGGGGGTTGGACTAGATGACCCTTGGAGGTCCCTTCAAACCTGGACCATTCTGTGATTCTACTTGCCAATGTAGCTTGGATATCTGAATACCTAATGATATCAAATCAAACAGTATTGAATAAGACAGCATATTAATTTCTGATAGTCTTGATATACTTTAATGTTTCTAGAGACCAGTAGGTGAGCAAATAAACTGGAATTATAAATATCAGTGAAGACATTGTAAGCCAAAAATATCTATAAAATCTTATACATTATCCTAAAATTAGGTTTGCTCTATTTCTTTCATTATCAGATGAATGCATTTTACCTACTACTATTAGGTGCAAAAAAGAGTTCAATTCTATCAAATAAGCACTTCTCACACTTCTTGACAGAAATATATATAAGTCAATGTACTGTGTACATTTGTAATGGTTCTTGAGTGTTTTACACTGAAGTATTCAAATTATAGTATTTGCATAATACAGGAAAATATTTTTCATTACGCTTGTACCTACTGAAGTGTTCCATGAATTTTCATTTCAGTATTTCCAAGTTGTTACTCATATTTCCTGTAGCTCTTCACAATTTATCAAACTTATCAAACATATTGTATGAATGTTCGTGGGGTTTTGGTTGCTTTTTTAATTTGCTTCTGCATACCATCACTTGCCATATGCTCCATAGGATTAAAAATTGCACTTTATGTGGAGAAGAATCTGCTCCATTGTTTTAGTTGTGCATTATAAGCATAATTCTTGTCTAAATGCAAAAAGTTTTCTAATTAGTGTGATTACTACACTAAGTTGGTACTAGAACTCTCTTCAGTCTCTCTAATTGGGAAAAGAGAATTCATTTGTGATGTGTTACCTGATTTGTTGCTTTTACTTTAGTGGGAATTAAAATAATACAAGATCTCCCAGAAGAACAGGCAGGGAAGATGACAAGGAGGTGTTGCCCTCTATATTAGTGACCAGCTAAAATGCATGAAACTCCACCTGGTGGGCAAGGAAGCGAAGTCCAAGTGCCTATGGATCAGGGTAAAATGAAGGGTAAGGGATAGTGGGGGTCTGCTACAGACCACCTAACCAGGAAGACCAAGTGAATGAAGCCCTTCATAGACAGATAGAAGTCACTCCTTATTCACAAGCCCTGGTAATCATGGGAAACTTTGATCACCCTGATATCACTTGGAGACAAAAACACTTGGAATTAATTAATAATAACTTCCTTATCCTAGCAATAGACGAACCAAAGAGGAGAGGTTCTATGCCCGACCTTCTCACCAAAATGAAGGGGTTGGTGGGGAATGTGAAGCTCATGGGCAGCCTTGATTGCAATGACCATGAGATGACAGAATTTGAGATCCTCAGGGCAGTGAAGAGGGTGCTCAGCAGGCTTGAAACTCTGGACATCAAACATAAGATCGGAGCCCACAAGAACAGATAACGTGGGACAAATACAAGAACATTGTTCTGGAAATTTATGCTGCGTTACACCCATCCTGGATGGGGGCTGAAAGAATCCAGCCTCCAGGTTGACAAAAGAAACTTGATTTAGGTGGGCAGAGACTTGTTTTTTTCCCCCTCCCAGAAGGAGGGGGTCCCCTGGGTCAAAGGTGGTCTATTCCACTCCCCCTTCCTGTCCATCAAACCTATATAAAGGGTGGACATATTTTACTTCCTCCCTTTTCTTGCCTTATCTGCTTGAGATTATCTGTTGCCGCTGCTTCCTGCACTGATATGTGGTTGAGGCCTATTTTCCAAGCTGCATCCACACTTTCTAAAGGACTGAATCCACTTATATCTAGGGAAATACAAGGCTACCCAGGATTGGTTTTGTATATATTCCTATTTATCCTTATCCCTTACGTTTGTGAACTCTCCCTGTTATTGATATATATATTGTTAAAAAAATGTACCGCTTCTACTTCCAAACTGATCCCAGACTATTTCTTTCATGAATTTACCTTCTATTTCCCCTACCTTTTTTTTTTTTTCCCCTCACTAGGGGAGAAATCTCAATCTGTTATCATTTGAGCTTTTAAACTCCAGTTAAAGCTCAAACCAGCACAGATTTTTTTTTGCGCTTCCAATGTAGGGTTCAAAAAATAATACTTTGTTTGAAAAAAATAATACCTTGGAAAGAAAGGATTGGAAGTAGAGATGCTGATTTTACAGACTCTAATAGTCCAAGTGTTTGGTGGGCTGTTGGCTAGATTTTTTGGACCTCTATTTATAAACTAATAATTTATCATGTGTTTTAGTTAAAGATAGATATGCTGCTCAACTGGGTAAAAACTTTACCAATGCAGTTTTACATGTATCTCTTGAACTCTCAACTGGGTAAAAACTTTACCAATGCAGTTTTACATGTATCTCTTGAACTCTCAACTGGGTAAAAACTTTACCAATGTAGTTTTACATGTATCTCTTGAACTCTCTCAACTTTACTGACAGTGGGAACTTCTCTGACATAAAGAATTTTTCTGAAGCATACTATGAAACTGTGTAGATAAAAATGTTTTTGAAGGAAAATGATGCTATATAACAATATGTTCAATAGGCTTAAATGTAATCTTTACAATTAGATCAGCTCTGGCCGCATGAGAAGGGGGAGGAGTTAACCTATTGAGAATTCTGTGCAGAGGGACAATGCACACACGGCATTCCTTTGTGGACTCAAATTGCCTAGGGATGAGATTGTGGTGGGGTTGGAAGGGTAAGGCCAAGAAGCCTCCTCCCTTCCCCCTTGTAAAGTAAAGGGAAAGAAAATTGAAGGGAAAGGAAAAAAAACCTCACAGCTGAATTAGCAAAGCAGTGAAGCTGTATATTTACAAAGCAATGTAGGATATGCAGGGGAATATATATACAAATCTACAGTATTTACAATATATACAAAGATATACAACAAAGTAGCACAGAGATGAGAGCTCCCCCCTCCGCTGATGGGGTTCCCCACCTCCGCTCTCCCACTCTCTCCCCCTCCTCCCCACAGCAGGTCAGAAAAGAGAGAGAAAGAGAAAAAAAAGTTAGAAGCAGTTTGTGTTAATTGGAAAGGAGTTAATACAGGCCTTATCAGGCTTGTCAGTTTGAAGGCCGAAGCCTTGGCAGAAAGCCCAGCACAGAGAGAGCTGCTGCACTGTGGAGGAGCGGAAGCAAGACTGAAGATAAAAGTGCCGGAGTGCCCAGGATACCTCCTGCACTCCAAGTTCAGAAGGTGCTTCCTCCCACTTCACCAATGAAATTAGTTTAGATTCTTCTTTCGTTTACCAACATCCATCCACCATATTCCCTTTCTTAAAGGCACAACCTCAAACGGTCACAGAGGTACTGTAAACACTGTAGGCACTGTGACAATGTTTATGAGAACAGGGACCCAGAGGTGGAGGGTCTGGCTGCAGTGACTGCTGCCTAGCCCCACAGGCAGTGGACTGCCCTCAGCCTCATCTCCTGACGGTTCACCCCCTCACTGTCATAGAATCATAGAACTGTCAGGGTTGAAAGTGAGCTCCAGAATCATCTATTTCCAACCTCCTTGTCATGGGCAGGGACACCTTGCACTAGATCACATTGCTCAGAACCCCATACAGCCTGGCCTTGAAAACTTCCAGGGATGGGGCTTCTACCACCTCACTGGGGAACCTGTTCCAGTGTCTCACCACCTTCATGCTGAAGAATAGCTTCTTAACATCCAACCTGAATCTGCCCACTTCTAATTTTGATCCATTCCCCTTAGTTCTATCACCACCTGACACCCTAAAAAGTCCCTCACCACCTTTCTTGTAGGCCCCCTTTAGATACTGGAAGGCCACAGTAAGGTCTCCTACATGATAACCTTGTTTCTAAGATGGAGAAACAGGTACCACCTGATGGATAAGGAAGTGTCAAAATGGGTGCACTAAAAGGATTGTGATCAATGGCTCAATGTCCAGGAGGAGACCAGCAACAAATGGAGTACCTCAAGGATCTGTACTGGGTCCATTGCTACTTGACATCTAGAAGATATTGGTTGGTGAGAAGCTCAATATGAGCCAGCAGTGTGCTCATGCATCTCAAAAGGCAAGTCGTATCTTAGTCTGCATCAAGAGGAGTGTACCCATTGGGTCAACAGATGATTCTTCCCCTTTGTTAATATTAAAGTCCTTGAATACTGTGTACAGTTCTGGTGTCCGCATCAAAAGAAGGACACAGAGCTGATGGAGTGAGTCCAGAGAAGGGCTAAAAAGATGATTCAAGGGGGGGAACACCTTTGCTATGAGGCTGTTCACCCTAGAGAAAACTCCCAGGGGACCCCATAGCTGCCTTCTGATACTTGAAGGGATCCTACAAGAAGGCTGGAGAGAGACTTTTCATAAGAGTGTCTAGCAATAGGGTTAGAGGGATGTGGATTCCTCTCCCCTGTGGGTGTTTGAGATCAGGTTATGCAAGGTCACAAGCAGCTGAGTCTAGTTGAGAGGTATCCCTGCCCACGGCAGGGAGGTTTTAGTAGATGACCCACCATGGATTTAGGAAGGGTAGGTCCTGCCTGACCAGCCTGATCTCCTTCTAGGATCAGGTGACCCACCTGGTGGATGCGGGGAAGGCTGTGGATGTAGTCTACCTGGACTTCAGCAAGGAATTTGACACCATCCCCCCATAGCAAACTCCTGACCAAGCTGGCAGACCATGGCTTGGACAGGTGCACTCTACAATGGGTCAGGAACTGGCTGGAAGGCTGAACCCAGAGAGTGGTGGTGAATGGTGCCACATCCAGCTGGTAGCCAGTCACTAGTGGTGTCCCCCAGGGATCAGTGTTGGGCCCCATGCTCTTCAATATCTTTATCAATGATCTGGTTGAGGGTATTGAGTAAATTTGCTGACGACACCAAGCTGGGGGCAGGTGCTGACCTGTTAGAGGGTAGGAGAGCTCTGCAGAGAGCTCTTGCCAGGCTGGACAGATGAGCAGAGTACAATGACATGAGATTTAACACATCTAAGTGCTGGGTTCTACACATTGGACACAACAACCCCATGCAGTGCTACAGGCTGGGGTCAGAGTGGTTGGAGAGTGGTCAGGCAGAAAGGGACCTGGGGATACTGGTTGATGGTAGGCTGAACATGAGCCTGCAGTGTGCCCAGGTGGCCAAGAAGTCCAATGGCATCCTGGCCTGTATCAGGAACAGTGTGGCCAGCAGGAGCAGGGAGGTGATTTTCCTCCTGTACACTGCACTGGTTAGGCCACACCTTGAGTCCTGCATCCAGTTCTGGATCCTTCAGTTTAGGAAAGATGTTGAGTTTCTGAAACGTGTCCAGAGAAGGGCAACAAAGCTGGTGAGGGGTTTGGAGCACAAGCGCTATGAGGAGAGGCTGAGAGAGATGGGGTTGCTTAGCCTGGAGAAGAGGAGGCTCATGGAGACCTTCTTCCTGTGTACAGCTACCTGAATGGTGGTTGTAGCCTGGTGGGGCTTGGTCTCTTCTCCCAGGCAACCAGCACCGGAACAAGAGGATACATTTTCAAGCTGTGCCAGGCAAGGTTTAGGCTGCATGTTAGGAAGAAGTTTTTCACAGGGAGTGATTTGCTATTGGAATGGGCTGCCCAGGGAGGCAGTGGAGTCACCATCACTGGAGGTATTTAGGAAGAGACTGGATGGGACACTTGGTGCCATGGTTTAGTTGATTAGAGAGTGTTGGATGACAGGTTGGACTCAATGATCTCAAAGGTCTTTTCCAACCTGTTTAATTCTATTCTATTCTACTCTATTCTATTCTATTCTATTCCATTCCATTCCATTCCATTCCATTCCATTCCATTCCATTCCATTCCATTCCATTCCATTCTTTTCTATCTCAAAGTTTGCTTCCAACTTAAACCATCCTATGATTCTCTGATTCCATTTTATGATCACAGTATGTAGTTCTGTGTTTCAATCCATACAATGGCTTTTAAAGAGTGTAAGTTATATTTATAATTAAAAATAAATAGGCAAGTTTTAAAGTACTTTTCACTGCATGTGTAGTTATTGTAATATATTGCAAGGATAACTTCAATTATTGCAGGAAGAGGAAAATAGTGTTACTTGTGAAAACTGAAATGAGTGGAAAAATCAGTGTGGAAAAGAAAAAAAATGAAAATCCTCGTGAAAAATATATCTGTGTTTTAATTTTAGAAATCCAGAAGATCATAATCAGCACAAATGCATGACTCAGAAAATTGAGGAGAAAATAGAACAAGAAAGGAATCAGCTACAGGGACCATTTAGTGTGAAAAGAGAAGAAGCCAACACAAAGATGTCTTAAGTACATTTAGCACAGCACAGAGCTCTGTGTGGGAGGCTTAGTGAAATGGCACAAAACTGATGTAGTAGATGAGGTCACAGATATTTTTTAAAATTTATTTCTTATCCTCCTTTTTGGCCAAACTCTGAAAAATTGTTTCAGGATGGAAACTGTATGTTATGGAAATGATGAAATAAATATATACTGAACAACAACCAGCAAGGACTCATACCTTGTATGATTAAATTAACAGATTTATTTTTTTGAATGACAATGGGGTACAAAGAGAGAAAAAGTTGTTCAAAATCAAGTACTGAACTTCCTTTCTGAGCCAATGGAAAGAAAGTAATAAACAAGGCAGAGTGAGTTTCACAGTCTTCATTGTCTAGCAAGCGTCTCTACCTGTCATGGAGCTGGGGAAATGGCAAGACAGAGATTTGTGAGGCTTCTGCCTGGAAGGTCTATGCAGTTCATATCAATTCCTACCCTGTAATAAAGTCACAGGTTTGGGGCCTAAGACTAGATCCCTACATTTCCATTGTGTCCAGTTTAGAGGTTTAGTCAATAGATTATAATGAAAGTCTATGTTAGTTTTCTGTCTCTTTACATACTCATGAGCCTGTCTATCAGATGAAGACTGATTAATCTTCATTAGCATGGAATGTTAATTGGAAAATAAAAACCCAACACACAATTGTGAATTCTTGTACAAGAAACAGTGCTGGGATTCAACAGACTTCATTTCAAATAATTTTTTTTCATGGCTGATAACTCTCCACAAATTAAATTTTTAATATTTGTTGAGGTCTCCACTCTGACTTACAGAGTCACTGATAGGCAAAATATGCTGAGCCTCTTAACAAATATTTAATTTCTTTCATCTAATGTTGTTCTTTAAAGTTCTCCTAGTAAACAAAAAAGTGTTTGATTAATATGAATAAAAGGTTTTGATGAGTGAATTTGAAAAGCTGGCTGAAAATAGGGCATAAATGAGCAGATTCATAAATGGGACCGCTCCACTTGAACCGTGAGCTTTCTGCTTGGCTTTTCACTTTCCTTTCAGGGTTTTGCGGGTCGGGAGGACTCCTGGTTGGCAGGGGGGTCCAGCAGGATTGTGCTCTTGCAAGCCTACTCAGGATCGGGACCATGACATCAGCCGCAGGAGGTTTAAATCCTGCCCGGGCTGTGCGCGTGACGTCATTTTGGTTTGAGAGCCTTTTGGCTGCTTGCATTAAGGGAAAAAAAAAAAAAAATTATTTTTTTTTTCAATCAAACATTGAACCATGGTAGTCACTGGGATGAAGGGTAGAAAAACAGCATCTACCCAGACAGAACTGCTGCATCAGCATGCTGGAGTCCAGGCTGCCAGCTGCAGAGAGTGCTTCAGCCTGGCACTTGGAATAGAGGGGGAAGGAAAGAACACCTGTGTCAGGTGTGACCAGGTGAACTTTCTCCTCAGTCTGGTGGCGGAGCTAAAGGATGAAGTGGTCGAGCTGAAAGAGGAGGTATCTAGGCTCAGGTCAACAAGGGAAAGCAAAAGGGAATTAGATATGTGGGAGAAGGCTCTGCAGATCTCCCCTGCTGAGGGAAGGGTCCCTGGAAACGGGGAGGGATGGATACAGGTCCCTGCCAGCCAGGGGTGGCAAGAGAAATCCATCCTGGCCCCCTCCTCCTCTTCCGCTGCCCTTGCATAATAAGTATGAGGCCCTGCAGGCCAAGGACCGTGGGGATGAGAGGGCCAAGGAGCTGCCATCCAGAGGGGAGCCTAAGGCCAAGCAGTCCCCACCAGCTATAACGACCAGCTCCATAAAGAAGAGAAGAAGGGTTATAGTTGTTGGGGACTCTCTCCTAAGGGGTACTGAGGGACCCATATGTCGTCCTGACCCACCTCACAGGGACGTCTGCTCCCTACCTGGGGCGCAGGTTAGGGACATCACAAGGAGACTCCCAAAGTTAATCCAGCCCTCTGACTATTACCCTCTGCTGGTAATACAAGCTGGGAGTGATGAAATTGACAAGAAGAGCACCAGGGCAATTAAGAAGGAGTTCAAGGCCCTTGGACAATTGATTGTTGCGGCAGGAGCTCAAGTGGTGTTCTGCTCAGTTCCCTCAGTGGCAGGGGTGTATACTGAGAGGAAGTGGAGAACCCATACCATCAACAATTGGCTAAGGGGATGGTGCTAGCAGCAGAATTTTGGTTTCTTTGATCATGGAGCAACTTTTACTGCAGCCAACCTGCTGGGTCCTGATGGGGTGCAATTACCTAGAAAGGGTAAGAGAGTCCTAGCACTAGAGTTGGCAGGGCTCATTAAGAGGGCTTTAAACTAGGTCTGAAGGGGGTGGGTGAGGAAATCAGTCCCTCTGCAGAGGAGAGAGTAGGGCACAAATTAGGGTCAATTGAGAATTCAGGAGCCCAGCTGCAGTGCATGTGCACCAATGCACGCATCCTGGGCAATAAGCAAGAGCAGCTGGAAGTCCTGGCCCACCAGGGTGATCATGATGTAGTCACCATCTCAGAAACATGGTGGGATAACATGCACGATTGGAGTGCTACACTGGGGAGTTACAGGCTCTTTAGGAGAGACAGGAGAGGAAGAAGAGGAGGGGTGGTTCTGTATATTAGGGACTCACTCTCTGCCACAGAACTTGAGGTGGATAAAGAAGGGATTGAGAGCCAGTGGGTTAAAATCAGAGGGCAGCCTAACAAATCTGACATCCTGGTTGGAGTCTGTTATAGACCACCCAACCAGGATGAGGAGGCTGATGAATTATTCTATAAGCAACTGGAGGCTGTCTCAAGATCATCAGATCTTGTCCTTGTGAGTGACTTCAACCTGCCAGATATCTGCTGGAAACTTAATTCAGCAGAAAGGAGGCAGTCCAGAAGATTCCTGGAGCACGTGGAAGACAGCTTCTTATCCCAGTTGCTGCATGAGCCTACCAGGGGTAATGCTTTGCTTGACCTCCTTTTTACAAATAGAGAAGGGCTGATGGGAGACATGGTGGTTGGAGGCTGCCTGGGTTCCAGTGACCACAAAATAATCAGTTTTCAATTTGCAGCCAGAGGGGCATCAACAAAATCTCCACTCTGGACTTCCAGAGGGTGGACTTCAGATTACTTAATGAGCTAACTCAGAATGTACCTTGCTGTGAGTGTTTGAGGCTGTGCCTTTAAGAAAGAGACAGTGCAGGGATGCTCTGGCTGAATGTTTTGGAATAATAACAAAAACAATCAGATATTCTAAACGAATTTTATTGGTACATTGGTAGAATGTAACTTTAAGTTTTGAGTTCAGTTGGAACTTTCCTCGGTTTGCTCCTTTCCTTCTCCCTTTCCAGCTCATCGGCTTCTGGGCTCCCTGTCAGAGTGACCCTGAACAGATAAGGCCTACTAATACTCTGCTTTATTAATCTCCTGCGTTTTTCTCTCTTTCTAAACCTCTTTGGGGAAAAAGGGGAGAGAAGGGGGTACAGGGGGGGAGCTCTTCTCTGGAGGAGGGAATTTCGTTCCTGTATTGTTGTTGGTTTTTTTTTTACTTTGCTGTATATTTCTGCATATATGTTGTAAATACTGTAAATTGTGTGCATATCCTGCATTCTCCAAATTGATTGTAAAATATATCATTATTCCTTGCTTCTCCAGTTGGGTTAGCTGTGGTTTTTCTTCCTCTTTGTGAGGGAGAGGAGGCTGGGCCTTCTCTCCAAACCACCACATTTCTTTTTGGCGCCCAATGTGGCGCAGATAATTAGCTTGATTTACTGCATGCTCCAGCCAGACTAGCAAACATGACGGTGTTTTGGATTTTGGAGCGTCTGTTCTTCTCAATTTTTGGGGTTCAGATCCACAGATATTGTTTGGGTTTGATTCTGGATTACCTAGGTAAATATTTGATGCAGAAAGTTTATTAGAATAAACTTTATTAGAATAAACCAAACCAGGATGGAAGAGACCTTCAAGATCATCGTGTCCAACCCATCAACCAATCCAACCCACCCAAACAGCTAACCCATGGTACCAAGCACCCTGTCAAGTCTCCTTCTGAACACCTTCAATGACGGTGACTCCACCACCTCCCCAGGCAACCCATTCCATAGCGCAATCACTCTTTCTGTATAGAACTTCTTCCTAACATCCAACTTGAACCTCCCCTGGCGCAGCCTGAGACTGTGTCCTCTTGTTCTGGTACTGGGTACCTGGGAGAAGAGACCATCATCCGCCTGTCTACAACCTCCCGTTTGTGGTTTGTGTACAAGACCCGGTTTTTATATGATCGGTCTAGGATTCTTTTGGCTTACCAGATACAGGAATGGGACCTCTAGCACTCTCCTGATTGAGATAAGGCAGTTTAGTATTCCAGTAAGTGAAAGGGTAATTTTAAGTGATGGCTGGGATCCAAAGCTGATTTATTTGATGCGTGTTATCCTGCTGCTAATCATAGTGATTGCATATTTGTTACTTTCCTTGTGCTGGGAGAAAAAGTTGTCTGGGGCATGATTCATTATTAAGCATGGATCAAAGAGGAGGCGTACCTCTGGGTCAGCCCCAGAGACGTCCAGTGATGAGGAGAATGGAGAATCTGTGTCAGTTAAAGATAAAGCTAAAAAGTCTATTGGATAGGCTGCTTTGAACGATTCTGTTGATGATTCTGGCAAGAAGCCAGAGGTGGCAGCAGCTCCCAACATGGCGGCTCCCTCGTCTTCTTTGGCAGCCACCATTAATGAGGCAAAGTAATTTCCTCCCACCTTCTCGGCAGGACCGGAAGCCACTTCCACAGCAGCTGATCTCTCTCAAAACCTGTCAGCTTCTGTTAAGGTGGTTGTAAATTCAAACACAGCTCCAATTAAGCAAGTAGCAGTTTTAAAGACTAGAAGTGGAAAGGCCAAAGCTGATCCAGGAGTTAATGGGGAAGAAGAGCGGGACACTGATCCTGGTGAGGGACCTTCTACTAGAAAAGATCCTGCTGAGGAATAAGGGAATGTTTGTTTCAAAGATCTAGCGGAATTAGTGAGATCAAAACAGGATAGAGATGCAGCTAGGACAGGAGCTAGCAGTGATGGTTCTCAGCTTAAAGAGATCCTTAGGAGAGTGACAGCAGCATTATTTGGAAAACAAGTTGAGGAAGAGGAGGCAAAGGAAGACGGAGGTGATATTTCCAAATATTCTTCACCTCGCGAAGAGCTTAGAAATGTCTGTAAAGATTACACCAGAGCAGATAAGGAGCCAGTTCTAGCTTGGCCCAGTAGATGTTATGATATGGGTGCTCCAGCTGTAATGGTTGGAGACAAGTAGGCAGCTCAGTTAGAAACTCTCTCGAGGGATAATGGAATTGATAGACATCTAGGCAAGATCCTCAGTAAGGTTAATCTGTGGATATGCCTTTTAACGGCAGTTTTCCTGAGATACCCTTCCTGAGATGATCTTCCATGGAATCCTAAACCCTGGACTACCATAGATGAGGGAATTAAGCACATGAAAGAATTTGCTGTCAGAGAGATACTCTATGGTGAACATGAAACTCTGAATCCTGATGACATTCCTGTAGGAACTGGTCTTGCTAAAAAACTCATCAAACTTGCTCCTTCTAATTATACAATCACTCTGGCAAGCAGGATTGTGGTAAGCAATTGTGGTGGAGCTCCTCCTACGGTTGGCCAATTCAGTGATCAAATGAGACAATTGGAGGATATCATGACACGTGTTTCCTTGGTTTCAGCCATTGAAACTCTGTCTGGAAAAATTGAGAATTGCATGAAAGAGCTGAAAGATTCCATATACCAATTGGCACGAAAAGGTAATTCCAATTCTTCCTCCAGGTGGATACAGGTTTCATCTGTGAGGAATACACGTCCTCCGAGGAGGTCATTCCAAAACAGATCAAATCAAAACAGACCACCAAGGCAGTCACGTAGGACCATTTGGATAACTCTGCATGATCAGTTTGGTGAGAACATGAGCAGGTGGGATGGCCAACCAACTTCTAATCTTTCCAGGAGACTGAGGGAACTGCAAAGTGGCAGAACCTGAGGTAGCAATACCAGAAGGGTAGCTGTTACTTCCACAGCTCTCCAGAACAACCATAATAGCTCCAACAGTGGCTCCAGTTACAACACTGCACACTGTGCTCAAAGCACATGTGCGCATGTTCTGCATAACTAGGGGTGCCCTGCCTCCCACCAGGGGGAGGAGAGGGATAACAGAGATAACAGAATCTATTGGGATGTGTACATCCAGAGGCCTGGCACTTCATAATTTTGGAAGTACAGGGCCTTGGTTGACACAGGAGCTCAGTGCACCATGATACCATCAAATTATGAGGGATCAGAGTGTATAACTATTCTGGGAATCACTGGTGGATCTCAACAGTTAAGTAAGGTGGAGGTTAATGTAAGTTTAACTGGTAAACGATGGAGGAAGCATGCAGTTGTGACCGGACCTGACACACCTTGTATTTTGGGAATTGTTTTTCTGAGAGAAGGGCATTTCAAAGACCCTAGAGGTTACAAATGGGTTTGTGGAGTAGCCTCTGTAGAAATTGATGGACAAAAACTGATGAATTTGCAGTTGTGGGACAACATAAGATACAGGACATTAAATTGCCGGTTGCTTCTCAGACTGTGCATCACAGACAATACAGAACCAACCGTGACTCTTTGTTGCCCATTCAGAATCTGATTCGTCAGTTGGAGAGACAGAAATTCATCAGCAAAACTCATTCACCTTTCAACAGTCCAGTGTGGCCTGTGCGGAAGCAGAATGGAGACAGGCGTCTGACAGTCAACTACCGAGCCCTGAATGAAGTAACTCCACCTATGAGTGCAGCAGTGCCAGACATGATGGAACTCCAGTATGAGCTGGAATCCAAAGAGGCCAAATGGTGTGCTACCATAGACATTGCTAATGCATTTTTCTCTATTCCCATAGCAGAGGAATGCAGGCCTCAGTTTGCTTTCACCTGGAGAGGAATCCAGTACACTTTCAACAGGCTGCCAATGGGCTGGATCCACAGCTCAAGCATCTGTCATGCAGTGATCCACGATGCTCTGGAGAAAGGTGGTGCTCCAGAACACATCCAGTTCATCGATGACATCATCGTCTGGGGTAAAACTGCTGAGGAAGTCTTCCAGAAAGGTAACAAAATCATTGACATTCTTCTGAGTGCAGGTTTTGCCATCAAGCAAGACAAGGTGAAAGGACCTACCACAGAGATTCAGTTTCTGGGAATGAGGTGGCAGGATGGACGCCGACACATTCCAGTGGCTGTGGTAAATAGAGTCTCCACCATGGCAAATCCCACAAACAAGCAAGAGACCCTACATTTCTTGGGGATAGTGGGATTTTGGAGACTGCACATTCCTGGATACAGTCAGATTGTGAAACCTCTGTATGATGTGACTCGAAAGAGAAACAGTTTCCGCTGGGGACCTGAACAACAAGCAGCCTTTGACCAGATAAAGCAAGAGGTAGTTCAAGCAATGGGTCTGGGACCTATCCGAGATGGTCCAGACATTAAGAACATTTTGTACACAGCTACAAGTGACAGTGGTCCAATCTGGTGCCTGTGGCAAAAAGCTCCAGGTGAGACACGAGGACGACTTCTTGGTTTCTGGAGTTGAGTTTACAGAGGTCCAGAAGCAAATTATACTGCAACAGAGAAAGAAATTCTAGCTGCCTATGAAGGAGTGAAAGCAGCTTCTAAGTAATTGGAACTGAATCGCAACTTCTTCTAGCTCCCAGATTACCAGTTTTGAATTGGATGTTCAAAGGCAAAGGCTCCACACCACATCACTTGTGAAACAGGAGGGCTGGACCTACTTCAAGAATGAAATCTTGAAGGTGCAGCAGGTGGGGTTGTCACCATCACGGGATGTGTTTAGGAAGGTACTGGATGAGGCACTTAGTGCCATAGTTTCTTTGATTAGATGATGTTGGGGGGTGGTGAATGGTGCCACATCCAGATGGCAGCCAGTCACTAGTGGTGTGCCCCGAGGATCAGTGCTGGGCCCTGTGCTCTTTAACATCTTTATTGATGGTCTGGATGAGGGCATTGAGTCCATCATCAGTAAATTTTTGGATGACACCAAGCTGGGGGCAGGTGTTGATCTGTTAGAGGGTGGAAGGGCTCTGAAGAGGGACCTCGACAGGCTGGGCAGATGGGCAGAGTCCAACGGCATGAGATTTAACACATCCAAGTGCCAGGTTCTGCACATTGGCCACAACAACCCCATGCAGTGCTACAGGCTGGGGTCAGAGTGGCTGGAGAGTGGCCAGGTAGAGAAGGACCTGGGGGTGCTGGTTGATGGTAGGCTGAACATGAGCCTGCAGTGTGCCCAGGCAGCCAAGAGGGCCAATGGCATCCTGGCCTGCATTAAGAACAGTGTGGTCAGCAGGAGCAGGGAGGTCATTCTGCCCCTGTACACTGCACTGGTTAGGCTGCACCTCAAGTCCTGTGTCGAGTTCTGGGCCGCTCAGTTTAGGAAGGATGTTGACTTGCTGGAACGAGTCCAGAGAAGGGCAACGAAGTTGGTGAGGGGTTTGGAACACAAGCCCTATGAGGAGAGACTGAGGAGAGACTGAAGGAGCTGGGGTTGCTTAACCTGGAGAGTAGGAGACTCAGGGTTGACCTTATTGCTCTCTACAACTACCTGAAGGGAGGTTGTAGGCAGGCGGATGTTGGTCTCTTCTCCCAGGCAACCAGCACCAAAACAAGAGGACACAGCCTCAGGCTGCGCCAGGGGAGGTTTAGGCTGGATGTTAGAAAGAAATTCTTCATAGAGTGAGTGATTGCCCATTGGAATGGGCTACCCGGAGAGGTGGTGGAGTCACCATCACTGAAGGTGTTCAGGAGGAGACTTGATGGGGTGCTTGGTGCCATGGTTTAATTGTTTAGGTGGGTTGGATTGGTTGATGGGTTGGATATGATGATCTTGAAGGTCTCTTCCAACCTGGTGTTTGTTGTTTCTTTGCTGTTCTTTTTGTACAAGTTGTTTTAAGGTTGCATTAATTCCCCAAATGGAGCATCATAAATATGTCTACCCTACCTCAATAAACCATAACCAAACAAATAAAGAAACAAAAAAAAGGACAAAAAGTCATTCTAAAGCTTCACAGGCTGTCACACAGTAGGGGCTAGAGAACAAAAGACCAAGAAATCAGTGGTATCAGTACTTCTGATATAGGTAAAGACTCAACCAGCCATCAGTAAAATAGGGAACCTCAGTTGAACTGATCTAGTTCGTGGCTAGTGCAAAATTCATATCTTATTGTCCTCTAATTATACCTTTAGAGACTATTCATGTTTGTCAAGTACATACACATGTGTGTGCATTTATATTTCATTCACTTTTAATTTTTTTAACATTGGTACCAGGGAGCACTTTTTTTTTATTTCCCATTTCTTTCTTTAAAGACAGATCCTCAGTTGTGCTCCAGGAAACTCAGGATTCTGACTTTCTTCTGAAGAGAAGAAATTATTCTGTGCCCCAGTAGTTTAGTACTAGTTAAATACAACTTTTTATTCTAGATTATAGTAAGAAAATGTATGGCTTTAGTACAGTTTTACAGCAGGAAAAGCAACTAATATATAGCTTCCAGAATCCAAGATTATAAATTAGATAATTTTTTTTTGTTGCAATCTGAGTTTCTTTCACTGACTTAAGTCATACAACCCTTCATACAAACTGTTGTATCTCACAAGTACAAAATAAGTTCCTTTTTTTTTAAAAACGCTTTGTGAAGTATGCACAATTCAGCCCAGAAAGGAAAGTCTGTAATGGTTAATGTAGCTTCAAAATAGCTGGGTTTGAACATAGTACACCACAAAGGTGAAATGGAGGAGAAAAACAATGAGCAGGAAATACGGTATGCTCTATAAAAGCATGCCTTCTCAGGTCACAGTATTTCTGATTCTGTATAGAAATATGCTTTTATTCTTTCCTTTCTTCTTATCCCTTTTTAGAGATGAAATCAGTTTGAGACACAGGGAAGCAAGAAAGTCAGAATTTTCTTTTTCCTTTTTTTTATTTTTTGTTAAATATGTATATATAATTGAACTATTTTGAGAATGACAGTATTGCAAAGAGAATGTGGGTGTGGGATCAAACAGGCCCTGTATAATTTTTAAATAGTAACTAGGGCAATGACATTACTTACACTCCCCCAGTCAAAAAGTCATCCTCTTTATCAGGACATGTCTTTTTAGTGAAACAGATGGTAAAAGCTGAGCTGTGTGGAAGAAGCATTGGCGCTTTTTCACCACACCTAAAAGCATTGCACCTAAGTTACAATGCTGCTGTAATTTCTCAGGGACCAGAGCCTAAAATAACCTTCTTAAGAGAGCCATGCTTCTGCTTACTTAGCATGAAAATCATAGAATCATTATATGGTAAGGGTTGGAAAGGGCCTGTGGAGATCATCTGCTCCAACCCCCAATGCTAAAGCAGGTAGATTGGGTTGCACAAGAATGTGACCAGCTGTGTTTTGAAAGTCTCCAGAGAAGGACACTGCACAAACTCTTTGGTCAGGATGTGCCAGTCCTCCACCATTCTCCAAGTAAAGAAATTTCTCCTTAAGTTCAATCAAAACCTCCCATGTTCTAGTTTGTACCTGTTGCACCTTGTTCTATCGCTGGCCACCACCAAAAGAAGTTGTAGCGGTTTGACCCTTAACTGGGAGTTAAAAGCTCAAATGGGGAAGAGGCTGAGAATCTCTTCCCCACTCACCCCTCCTCCCTCCAAACAGGGAGAGGGAAAAAAAAAAAAAGGGTAAGGAACAAATCCACTAAACAACAATCTGGAGTCAGCTTGGAAGTAGAGAGGTGAAGAATTTTTCTTTAAAATATATATATGACAATAACAGGAGAAAAAAGGTTCACAAGGACAAGGAACAAGAATGGATGGGAGGGGGACAGAAAAGAATAATACAAAACCAGTCTTTCTCTGAGGAGGCGCAGAGGCAGCAGGGAAAAGGATCAGGTCCAGCCACGTGGCTGAGGAGCAAGAGGGCAACTGCAGTAGCTCTCATCCAGCAGAGGCAGGAGCCAAAAGGAGATCCAACAGCTATGAGGTCCCGCTTTTTATACCCTAGCTGGGCAGGGAGGGGGGAGTGGAACAGACTCAGCTTTCCCAGGGGAAACGCCCTGCAGGGAAGGTAAAGTACCTGCAAGCCCTCCACCCTGCTTTGTTTTTTTGTTTTCAGAAAAAGACGTTAACCCACCACAGAAGTCCAACCCCACCCTCATGGCCTCCACCCTTTAGATAAGCATTGATAAGATTTGCTCCAAATCTTCTCTTTTCTGGGTTAAAGAGCCCCAGGCTTCTCAACTTATCCCCATAAGAGAGATGCTCCAGCCCCATAATCATCTTTGTGGCTCCCCATTGGCCTCTCTCCAGTAGTTCCCTGTCCTTCTTGTCTCAGTCCAGAGAGGGTAAGAGACTCAGTTCTTTTGAATATTCCTGTGTAATGAAATTAGAGGCACAAACGAGGCCAAAATATCAACAGCGAAGCTATTCATTAACAGCCCCTAACCTGTGTTGGTGCATGGGGTTAGTCCTCCTCAGCTACAGCACTCTGCACTTGACCTTGCTGAACTTCATGAGGTTCAGCTCTGCCCAACTCTCCAGGTTATCCAGGTCTCACTGAATTGCAGCACAGCCTCTGGTGTGTCAGACACTCCTCCCAGTGTTGTGTCATCAACAAACCTGCTGAGAGTACACTGCTCCTTCAGCCATGTTATTGATGAAGGTGTTGAACAAGAATGGACTATGGAGACTGAGGGGTGACCCTCTTACAGAGCCCTGGTCAGCAGCAGGTGGGAGGTGGCTGTGCTAAGGTTCAGATAATTCTATTGGAGTACATGAAGGTGAAATGACACCAAAAGGCTAGTGAAAAGGGTTTATTAGATTGAATCAGTGCAGTGGGAAAATGGGAGGGAAAAGCAGTGGGGAAAATATATATCAAAGAGAAGGGATATCACAGTTTCCTTGGTTGAAAATCATGGCATTGTCATAGTAGCAGTTCCAAGTTTCTTGGGGACAGTGTAGCAGAACCATCCCATGGACTCTTCTCTAGGCCACAGACAGCACGAAGCAGGGCCGTACCATGTGGATTTTCTCCGGGATGCAGGCAATGGTGAGAACTGAATGGTGTGGGGCTGATGGTGCAGGCTACCGACCATGGAACTCTCCAGGCATTCAGACAGTGGCAGGAAAGAAAGGCCATGCCATGTGGATGGCTGCAGTTTGCTGCTGCCACCTGGCAAGGTGCCGGGCTGAGCGGGGTGGCAGGGATGCAGGGCTGTGCCACATGGCTGCCTGCTGCATAGCCCTGTAGGCTCACAGGCAGTGGTGGGAATGGAGAGGCACAGGGGATGTGCAGGGTGGGCAGTGTGGAGTGGCAGTGGGGGGAGGGGGAGCAGAGTGGAGAGGAGCCAAGAAGGTTCTTATGGCCCCCTGCTCCCTCCTGTTTCCCTGGAAGCCCCCAGGGCTGTGCAGAGTGCCATATACTGGCTCATGGTCAACCTTCCATCCACTAGGACCCCCAGGACCTTTTCCCCTTCACTGCTCTCCAGCAGGTCGATCCCTAACCTATATCGATACATGGGGTTGTTCTTTCCCAGGTGCAAGACTCTACACTTGCCCTCATTGAATGTCATTAAATTTCTCCTTGCCCAACTCTTCAGCCTATGCCTTGCTGAATGGCAGCACAACCTTCTGGTGCGTCAGCCACTCCACCCAGTTTGGTGTCATCAGGAAACTTACTGACAATGCACTCCGTGCCCTCATCCAGGCTGTGTTGATGAATGTATTGAATAGTACTGGCCCTAGAACTGACCTCTGAGGGACTCCGCTAGTCACAGGCCTCCAACTAGACTCTGTCCCATTGACCACAACTCTCTGACTTCTTTCCTTCAACCAGTTCACGATCCACCTCACTACCCAATCATCCAGAACCACACTTCCTCAGTTTACCTGCAAGGATGCTGTGGAAGACAGTGCCAAATGCTTTACTGAAATCAAGAAAAAACACATCCACTGCTGTACCATCATCTATCCTGTCATCTATAAGAACAAGGGGCAACGGGAAGAAGCTGGAGCACAGGAGGTTCCACATAAACATAAGGAAAAGCTTTTTCATTGTGAGGGTGACAGAACACTGGAATGGGCTGCCCAGAGAGGCTGTGGAGTCTCCTCCTCTTCAGATATTCAAAACCTGCCTGGATGAGTTCCTGTGTAACCTACTCTAGGTGATCCTGCTCTGTCAGGGGCGTTGGCCTAAATGACCTTTCAAGGTCCCTTTCAACCCCTAACATTCTGTGATTCTGTGAATGACTCTTGGAGAGCACCACTAGCCACACGTAGTGGGAGATAGTGTCAAAAGCCTTGTTCAGGTAAAGGCAGACAACACCCACTGTTCTACCCTCATCTACCCATTTGACCACACCATCATAGAATTCTATCGGATTGGTCAAGTACGATTTCCCCTTTGTGAAACCATGATGACTTTCTGATAGTCTTCTTTTCCTTTATGTGCTTGGAGATTACCTCCAGAATAAGCTGTTCTATTACCTTCGCCTGGAAAGTGGTGAGGTTGCCTGCCCTTTTGAAGACTACAGTGACACTGACCTGCCTCTAATCCTTGGATACCTCCCCTCTGTCACAACCTGGTTATCCTGTACCTACCCTCCTCAGCCATGGTGGGGCCATTGCTAAGACTGAAGGTCTCTGATGATGTCAAAGCGGGCTGTTGTGAAGTCCATCATTACTGTCCTTTTTTACTACCCTGCTATTTCCTCAAATGATCCTGAACTCCATCATCTCGTGGTCACTGCAGCCAAGACCATCTCCAGCCTTCACATCCGTGACCACATCTTCCTTTTTCAGTAAAACAAATTCTGGCAGCACACCTAACTCTCCTCATAGGGTCCTCCACCACCTGTACCAAAAAGTTATTAGCAATGCGCTCTGTTGTCTTTCCAACAAATGTCAGAGTGGCTGATAGTCATGATAATCAGGGCATGTGGTCACAAAGCTACTTTAAGCTGTCTGTGGAAGGCCTCATCAATTTCTATTTCCTGATCAAGTGACCTGTGGTAAACATCCATGTGGTGGGTTGGAAGGGGTAAGGCTAAGGAGCCTCTTCCCTCCCCCCTGTAAGGTAAAAGGGAAAGGAAAATTGAAGGGAAAGGGAAAAAAAACTCACCAGCTGAATTAGCAAAGCAGTGGAGCTATATTTACAAAGCAGTGTAGGATTTTGCAGGGGAATATTTACAAATTTACAATATCTACAATATATACAAAGATATACAACAGAGTAACACAGAAATGAGAGTAACCCCCCTCGGCCGAGGGAGTTCCCCACCTCCGCTCTCCCCTCTCTTCCCCCCTTTCCCCAGAATAGTTCAGAAAAGAGGGAGAAAGAGAAAAGAAAGAAGTTAAAAGCAGTTTGTGTTAATTAGAAGCAGTTAATACAGACTTGGCTTTTCTTATCTTCAAGGCCGAAGTCTTGGCAGAAAGCCCAGCACAGAGATAGTTGCCCAAAGGAAAGGCGGAAGCAAGACTGACCGAGAAGTGCTGGAAATGCTCATTTCCACTCCCGTTCAGAAGGTGCTTCCTCTCACTCGCCCAATGAAATTGTTTAGACTATTCCTTCCATTTACCAACTTCCGTCCACCATATTCCCTTTCTTAAGGGGGCAACGTTAACCGGCCACAATCCACTACAATGCCTGTCCTTTAATTCTTCCCCACACTCTTTCTTCTTCTCTGCCTAGGCAGAGGTCAATAGATTCCAGTTGCTCTCTCTCATAAAGAGCAGCTTCCACCAGCTCGCCTTGCTGGTCTGTCTTTCTTAAACTTCATGCAGCCATGCACTGCAGTACTCCAGTCCAGAGAATCATCCCACCATGTTTCTGTGATGGCAACTAAGTCACATCTAGCCTGCTGCACAATGGCTTTCAGATCTTCCTGTTTGTGCCTGTGCATTAGTGTAGATGCATTTGGGCTGGGCTACCGATTTCATCCCTAACATTTGTATGCCATCCATAGTCTCATCTCTAGTGAAGTTCAAACCTAGTTTGAAGCCCTCTCAATGAGACCTGACAGCTCAGGGATGAGAATCCTTTTTTCCTCTTTGAGACAGCTGGATTCCATCTTTTGCCAGCAGACTTACCAGAAACATGTCAATATTCAACCAAAGTGGGAAATTCACAGGCCTTGTTGTACCTAATTAATTCTGCTAGTCTCAGTGGAAAGAGCACAAGGATAAAGACCACATACACAAAAATTTTCTTAATGTCTTTAAGTCTCTCCAGCAGTGCCTATATATATTCATCAAGTAGGGAAACAGGGCTCATTACTAGGTGACACCATTGGTGCCAGTGTTGATACTACGTGAATTCTTGCATCTTGTGTGATAAAAATTGCTCGTGACATTTATTTGATTTTTACTGTTTGCAAACTACATGTTGTGTTTGGAGAAAAATCTTTGTCCTACTGTTAACTGCTGCTCACTGAATTAGGGGGAAATATCTACCAGAAAGCAAAGACTCCATCTTTTTAGATTGATGAATGAGGCAGTCAGAAGGGAAGGAAAAGAAAGCAGGAAAGAGTTTCAGGCACAAAGATATTGAAACCCTCTATGTACCCAGGGTGACAGAAGAACAAACTTTTCCTGGGAACTTCAACCTATGAAGGTGCTAGAAGCTCTTGAACTGAAAAGAGTGACTAAAGGAAAAGATCAACCACAGGCAAAATTAGCCATGATAGATGATTATCCTCCTCTGTTTTTATTTTCACAGAATCACACAGAATCACAGGGGCAAATCCTAACTCTACAACACACTGCCCCATAGAAATGTGGTTTGAACTCCATTTCCAAGACTGATTATTTGTTACACAGTAAAACCTACTCTTCTGTGAAATAGTAGTTAATAAACAACTGTTATGTACTTCATAGAGACCAGTAAAATTAATCCTGTTTACGGACTTGTGTGGGTGCTTTCATGAGAAAACATATACCACAAATAATATGGTTAGCGTTTTTCTTCCTCGTGACAGTTACTGAGTATAGTTCCACATATTCTTGAGAACAAGAATTCCCTAAAACTGGAGGAATTTGGTTAACCTACTTTATTAGATCAAGAGCAGCTCAGACTTTGTTTTCACACACTTCTAACTCTTTCTCCTTCCCTGCCTAGGCAGAGGTCAATAGATTCCAGTTGCTCTCTTTCATAAAGAGCAACTTCCACCAGCTCACCTTGCTGGCCTGTCTTTCTTAAACTTCATGTAGTCATGCACTGCAGTACTCCAATCCAGAAAATCATCCCACCATGTTGATTTTCTGTTAAAAGGAGGAAGAATGAAGAGGTTCATACATTAACTTGGGACATTGGCTTATTTAAGCCAAACAAACATTCTGACCTTTAGCATCAGGATGCTGAAAGTTTTCTAAGCTTGACTAAGCAGTTCTGCCTGTTGTAATAGTACATAATTTGCATATTGAAATTATAGAGATGATTGTCCAGAATACTGTGTCTTTCCTTTTCTAAAATGACATTCTTAATAAGAAGTAAATTCAATTGTAAATATTTAAACATTTGTCTTTCTTCGTGTAAAATCAATGTTTTATCATAAACTAATTACTCTCAGTATAAAGTTACAAATTTACTTCTCTATTGTCCTGAAAACTAAATTAAACACAAGACAAAGCAGCTTTTCAGTAACACAAATTTTATGCCCCTGACCCCAGAGCTTAAAAAAAACAAACCAAACAATCTTTTCAAAAGGTATGTGTATTTAGACACTTTAAAGAAAGGAGTCAAGTGAAATATTTAACACAATAGTTGTTTAAACTTACATAAAACCTGTCATCTAATGAGTTAATACATATTCACTTCTCTTGAATGACTTTACAGATACATATCCATTTGTTATTGTTCAGGAATCACTACAGTATGTATAATTTCTATTGTTACAGCCAAGCTTCTTGGCTTATATCTGTGATGTATCCATATACCATTTTGAATGCTACTGGAATAAAAATGTATCTGCTAAAAAGTTACAACTTTGTCAGAGTAAATAAACTAAATTGCACACCATGCTAAATTTATATTTGAGTCACACTAGATTAATAACATTTTAAAGTTAGCTTTCAATATCCATTTTTTGCATAAAATTAGCATAGACTACCCTGCTAAAATTATAAAAGAAACTATGTGTAGACAATAAAAATTTAACCAAGATTTTCAACAAGTGGATGGTGAAAAAATATTTTTATTTTTAAATATCAAATGAAATATCTTAGAAATTAATACAAAAAGTATTTTGTCTAACTACTGCTATCTAAATTCATTTTGCTAAACATTAATAAGCTATCCTTTACCATTCATTGTTAGAAGAAATTGCAATGAGGAAGCTAAAGTATACTGTGAAATGAAAAATTTGTCATTTTTAGGTAACAAGACAGTATTGTATTTTTAATTCATGTTGCAGCACAGTTTGCAGTCTCCAACTAAGATGGAAACTGAAATGTGCTAGTAATGTACAAGCACAAAGAAGACACAGTCACCGCTCTAGAAAGCCTAGCAGCCTAGGCATAGAAGTTGGGCAAAGACAAAAATAGAAAATCTATGCAGTCAGGCACTTCTTCTTGCGCGTTCCTATTGTCTGCTTCCCACCTTACCTCTCACCCTCCTTCTTTTTTAAAGTAGAAACAAGATTGATGTTGATAGTATGCCTTTCAAATACAGCTGTGTGAAAAAACAGTGAACGATTCATAACAGTGTGAACTGAGATACAAGGTTGCCACTTACCATGGCAATAAACATGCGGTGTTACAGCTAAATATTTCTTGGCTTAAGTACAGCAGCTTTTTATTTGCTTATATGAAAATCAGGACACACATTTTCAAAGACTAAGAACACAAACTTCAGTTAGTGTAGAAGATGATCTTTTTCTCTTAAAGATTTTTTCCCACTTACAAATACAGTTTCACCCTGCATAACACTTTCCTCCCTCAAGTTCAAATCCAAGCACTCCTGAAAAGAGGCTGCTTTTTCCCCTAATTTTTTTCTTTTTATTTTTTTTTTTCTTTACCTTTTTTCCCTTTTTATTTTCTTTTGCTTTCTTTTTCTTTTTTTTTTTTAATTTTATTTTTATTATTTTTCTTTCTTTTTTTCTTTTTCTTTTTTTTTTTCTTTTTCTTTTTCTTTTTCTTTTTCTTTTTCTTTTTCTTTTTCTTTTTCTTTTTCTTTTTCTTTTTCTTTTTCTTTTTCTTTTTCTTTTTATTTTTATTTTTATTTTTCTCTATGTGTTATTTCAAACCTCTGAGACATCCAAAAAAAGCACCTAATTGGTAGCATCTACTTCATTACAGAAATTGTTTATGTCCTACTTACGTGTGTTTTGTGGAAAGACTGAGAACAGCAACTTCTGCAAATTCTGCTGTTAAATTGTTAATTACTGAAATACTCCTTGAATTTATGACTGCCTGCCTGCTGATGGGAATAAAGCATTCATTATCTGGGCCTGTAAAAGTAGTACTATTACAGATTACTAGGAGTATGTGGGAACAGGGTTGTTCATAAATCTTGTGTCAGTATTTTACAAAATATTTATATCTGAAGCAATTTTTAGTTAGCATATTTTGTGCGATGCCCTGGTCAGAATCTACTGAACTGGGTCAAATGCTTCTCTCTTACTGTGATATAAATCATGAGTAACTTACATTGAATTCTGAGAAAATTAACATGTATAAGAGCAAACAGAGACCACATTTTTACTAATGCACTCTATAAAATTATCATATTCAGTTCATATTCAGAATGTGTATTTGTTGTGAAACAAAGGCAGGGGGTGAGGTGTGTCCATTGTGGGTACTATTGCAGGACTGAGCATTGAGAATTATTTTGGTGACTTAAATCATGGTAAATACACTCTCAGAAATACCAACCTTAAATTATATAAGGTGCTTAGCTGGTCTGATGAAATGTGTTTATATTCCTACAAAAGCTGGGGAATTTAAATCAATCAGTAGGGAAAACAAATAGATTAAGTGAGTGCCTCCGCAATTTCTGCAATGCTTGACAGAAATAGGACAGCAGAGAACAATTTTTTTTCTTGGTGCATGTGGACTTCTGCTGATGTCATCTAAATTTTATTTTGCACTGTTTATACACTGTTGCCTGGAGGAGCCCTGCAGTCTTGAAGTAAATACAGTAACTTAAAGCTTTATCACTGAACATATTTCTGCCAGCCTATTATCAAAATAATGAGCTCTTTTACAGACAGTAAAATAAAACTCCATCCAGACACCACCACAAAATTTACAGAATAAATACAGAATAGGTAATGGAACTGTTGAGTCCACTCAATAAAAATCATAGACTATCTCAAGTTGTAAAGAACCCATAAAGGTTATCAAGTGCAATCCCTTGTTCCTAGTGGGACTACCTAAAACCAAACCACAAGACCAAGAGCATCACTGACACACTCCTTGAGATATTAACAGGCTTGATGTCACGACCACTTTCCTGGGGAGCTTGCTGCAGTGACTGACCACCCTCTCAGTAAAGAACATTTTCCTAATATCTAGTCTGCATTTCCACTGATACAGCGTCATTTTTTTATTTCCTTATCTCCTGTCACTAGTCACCAGAGAGAGGAGATCAGCACGTCTTCCTTTCTGGCACTTCACAGTGCAGAGTGGGACAAATCCTTCCATTTACCAGTCAATAATACTCTGTGTGATGCATCTCAGGACATAGTTGGCACTTTTGGCTGTCAGGGCTCACTATTGACTCAATACTCAATTTGCTATCAGCCCAAACCCCTAGATCTCTTTCAGTAGGGATGCATTCCAACCTCTTACCCTCCCCACTTTGTACAAGTAACCAGGATTACTGCATCCCAAGTGGAGAATCTGGCACTTGATGTTATTAAATTTCATACAATGAGTGATTGCCCACCACTCTAGCCTATCCAGCTCTCTCTCTCTGTAAGGCCTTCCTGCTCTCAAGGCAGTTCATAGCTCATCCTAGTTTAGTATAGATTTAAAAAATCATTAAAATTTCTTCACAATAAAATAGCATAAAATAATAAAAATATTTGTATAGTCTTTCTTTCTTAATATTAATTTTAATTTTTATGTCAAAAGATGACAATATCAGTGCAGCTTTTTCTCTGATTCTGTGTCATATTCAGCTGGCTTTTATCAAATAAAACCCTCCTCTTTGCAGAATTTGAAGTGTATATGGCTGAAATTACACAGTAAAGGAAGCGGTGCTTCAGTTTTGCTATATGTGACAGTCAGAAATAGTTTGATTTATCTTTTTGTGTGTGATGTCATTATGAAGAAGAAATATAAAGCCTTAATACCCTCAAGGGAACACTTGATGACTTCACTTCACAGTTTGTTCAGCATGGTAAAATTAAATTACTCAGTAGCCAAACGCATTTATAAAGAATTTTTCTAGGACAAAATGTCATGTAAATGTTTCCCTCTGCATTCATCAGCCTATACCTCAAAGTCGAGAATAAAGCAGTTCTTATTTTGAAACTTAGGAGCCAAAACTGTTGCTCACAATTCTAACCAAATAAATATTGCAGAAAGTAAGTGGAGGCTTTCTCACATGATTTATGTACTTCCTGAAGAGTAATTAGTGAAAAAAGAAGGTACAATATACAAAACTTCAATTGCTCAAATGTTGATGAGTCAAACAACAGATAAGTTCTCATCCCTAAAGCTCTGTACCATTTCAAAACCTTTCCAGAATGTTCCCTGGTTCATAACTTTCTTCAGAGTCATTCTCTGTGCTGTTTGCAAGGTGCTTCACTTTTTGTTTCTTCAATTTTTTCAGTGACATTTCTGTATTTTCTCTCTCTTATAATAGCTCTCTCCAGAAAAAAACAAACAAGTCCCCCCAAGATGTAAAACAAAACAAAATCACAAAAGCCTAGCAAAATTATATTATTCACTTATACCATGATTTTAGAAAGTGACATGTGCTTTTAGTGACACCTTTTTGTAAAGGAATTCCTAAGTAATTTGTTACAACTGTCTTCAAAAATGGGTTATTCTAACTTGCTGCAGTGACATTTTATTCAGATTGCAATTTTACATAGACCTAATTCTCGTTTCCAATATACAGTACCATGCCAGCAGGTACTTTCACAGAGAACATTAGAAGGGGGTTCTTGAATTGGCCCTTTTGTTTGGTTTTCATTGGCTTTTTTTTTTTTTCTTTTTTTTTTAATTTTTGTTAACATAGATAATCTTCTAAGGATTTTTAGTCAAGGCAACTATGAGCTACTTTTTGATTTATTACATTTATTCAAGAAACAGAAAGAACAGGTACAGCCTGTTCAACAAACAGCCTATGCACTTTTCAGACAGGGATAAATTGAAAAATTGGCATATAGGTTGCACTGGATAAATATTAATGACAGGCACACAGAGGTATGTGTGAAGCAAAATAAGTGCTGATAGAATAGAGACAAGGAAAACAAGGGACTTGAACAAAATAAAACTTTTCTCTCTGAGCATTTAAGAACAAAGTACAAAGATGACACAAATGTGTATACACAAAGTAAGTGGATAGTTAAGTAACTTATCTTCTTTCACAGATTTACTGAGAAAGTGAGGTAGGTTGAGGTTAACCCCAACTTAAAATTGCCAGATCAGCTCCATTGAAAGCAAATGAAGCTGTATTTACTAGCAAAAATGCAATCTAGATATATGAATGCAATTAATATTTACAAAATATACAATATTTACATATATACGCAATTTAAAAACAATACAAGAACTCCCCTGGACAAAACTAGGAGGCTACCAACAGTATACCTGTCCCTACTCCCTTGCCTCCCCCCTGTACACAAGACAAGAGAAAGAAGAGAAAGAGTTGCTGTTAGTACTTATCCGCAACAAAGACCACAGCCAAGGTCAGCAACAGCTAAGCAAAAGCCAGCTAGTATCCACCAGAGTGAAGGAACCTGAAAAGAGAAAAAGTTAGTGTACACAACTAGATTTATGTTGGTAATCAGACCAATGGGATTATTTAGAACTTATAACTATTTTCCTATTTATATTCAATGGTAATTTATTTACATTCTGTCATTTTCTGTTCAAGATCTGTGGAAAATTTTCCTAGGCACAGACTAAAACTGCCACAGTGACTTACATACTTGGATTGAAAATATAGCCCACCTTCTTTAAGGACTATTTTTCCCCCTGCATTACATGAGAATGCAATTAGGATAACTAAGATTCCCTCTGCCATAGGTACTAAACTTAGGTATAGATATTCCTGCTTTGATACATTTATAGCATTAAGGAAAGCATTCTTTATTCTGATGAGCGTAGGCTGTAAATGAACAAGGAACTCAAATAGAGACAACAGAAACGTTATCTACATTTTAGAGTCAGTAAACCAGAGCAGAAATATTTCATTACATTTGTCTACTCTACATTCATATGTAATATTCCTTTCACAACGATTCAGGGTGAAAAATCTTTTAATAAAGTAAGAAAAGTTGTTTCCCAATCTTCAGCCAGGACTTGAAACAGAGCATCCCTTCAGTTTACTAGGCTTCTATTGGATGGTGTTTGATAATGAGGATTTTGTTACACAGATTCCCTGTGAAACAGTACAGGAACAAAAACCACAGAATTTTCTTCATATACTCTTTTATCTGCCATCACAGAGTAGTGATTCAAATCCTGCCAGCCATGGCTGCTCTGCAACTAATACCTTAGAAGTGAAAACACTCTACAGTCCATCACTAATCTCCTGAGCCATCTAGGCTTTCAACCCTATTTTAAAGCTGTATTTATTTGGATCAGAACAGTTGCCAGTCTTAGAATAGATTTTATGCTTCAGTCCATAGTCCAGAGTTGAAGAGTATTCCATTTAGAAAATAATAATCTGTAGTGGCCCATACAGTGGCTTTCTGACAAAAGGCAAAAGGAACTAGTCTATCCTAATAATAGGATATAATTAGAAATTTTCATTCCCATGTTAGATACCTAACTACATGTCTTTACATGTAAAGGGAATTAAAAAAAAAAAAAAAAAGAAGAAAAAAAAGAAAAAGAAAAAGCTTAGTTTAGATAAATAAATGAATAAAAAACAAAAGCTAGTTTTACATTACCATGTTAACAGGAACAAGTGAAAAAGTGAGGGTTCTATGTTCATCAGTTAACACCATTTTAGAAAGTCAGTGACAATTAATTGTATAGGGCAAACAGAATATAATTTTACATTTTCTCTCTGCTGCAGTTCAGAACTACTATTCATTCTCCTGGTGTATTTGAAATAGAGAATAACTTGCATGCATATTTAAATGACCTTTCTTTCATTTATGGCCTTCATATCTGTTTTGAAAGTCATCTGGACCTTTTCAAGCGCATGGATTTGTGTTTCTCCAGTATACCTACACATAAATGATTATACACAAGCACATTTCTGAATTCTGATCCTGAAATTCAACACTGAACACTGAACACTGAACACAGGAATGGAACACAGGTGCAGGGGTCACTTATGTTCAGACAGCTTTTCAGTAGTGCAGAAGCAGTTCTTGATGCACTGTGCTTCAAACAGCATATGCCAGATCCATTTTATGATGCTAATACAGAAAGATTAAAGTATTCTAGACTAGTTGTAACAGAGAATGTATTGTCATACTGAAAAAGTTGCATAAATAGGAAAAAATAATATTGTTTATTCTCAGGGTGAGCAGTCCGCTTGGCAAAAACCTGTCCCTCTTTCCAAAAACTATCCAGTTTTTATTGCTCAAGTAGTAAGTTTTGTAGTCTCAGCTGAGGCAGCAGTAGTCTACTATCATGCCTACATTCTGCGTCCAAAAGGTAGTGGGAGGTGATTCTGCCCCTCTACTGGTGAGACCCCACCTGGGGTACTGCATCTACATCTGGTGTCCTCAGCAGAAGAAAGCCATGGACCTCTCAGAGCACTTCCAGAGCAGGCCACAAAAATGATCAGAAGGCTGAAACACCCCTCATATGGAGAAAGGCCAACCTGGAGAATAGAAGGCTCTGAGAAGAAACTATTGTAGCCTTTCAATACTTAAAAGGGGCCATAAGAAAAATGGAGACAATCTTTTTTTCAGGCTCTGTTGCAACAGGGCAAGAGGTATGATTTTAAACTAAAATAGAGTATATTTAGACCATATACAAGGAAGAATCTTTTACAATGAGAATGGGGAAATATTGGGAAAAAAATCCCAGACAGTGTAGATGCCCCATCCTGGAAACATTCAGTTGGGGCTCTGAGCAACCTAATCGAGTTAATGACACCCCTACTGTACTCAGGGAGGTTAGACTAGATGACCTTTAAAGGCCCCTTCAAACTGGAACTATTCCATGGTTTCATGATTCTATGTACTCATTTGATTTCTATAGTTGTTTCCGTGGTCATAACTGATATTTATCCTTACAGCACTTTGACAGACACATAAAAGAATGTTGCACAGTTGTTAAGTGGTATCACAGCAATTGCTCTTCTCTTCTAATAAGTACATTAACATATTGTGTAGGACATTGCTCCTTTCATGGTTTCAGGGAGTTAAAATTCAGAAAGCTCCAAGCACGACAGAGTAAAAAGTTTGCTTCTGTTTCCCAATGTTTCCAACCTTCACAGTATCACCACAATGGTAGTCACTCTATCTTAGATTGTCTCTCAAGTCTAAGTACTCACGCATCATAACCTCACTGCAAGTGTTTCTTGAGTGTATGTAAACTATTCTTTCCTTCTCCCTGGGGAGATACAGCAGGTATGTATCATTACTGGGAAGGTCATTCAATTTTCTGTGAGAGATTTTTTCTGCTGTTCACAGATAATAGTGAAAAAGGAACTGGAGCATATTCAGCAAGGAGGTTACTTCACTTATGTCCTTATGTCTTCTCCACGATGTACCATCCAGAGTCTTAACGAAGAACACGTTCCAGCCTAAGCCTTCATCATGGCAAGCCTAGTGAGATTGAAAGCCCTTTTAAATCAAGCTCAGAGCTGCTTATTTTTTCTTTTATTTTTCTTTTTTTTTTCTTCAAATGAAAATGGGTAATAGATAAATAAAAGCTACAATTAACTGTGCAGTAAAGATATATTCTTTCTAGGAAAATCTGCAGAAAGTGAGTTATTGTATTAGCTAAACCCCTAAACAGTTTTAAAAAAAATTGTATTCTATAAATATCTGTTAGTATAAACAAAGATTACTGTATATTTCTCCTGACTTATTTTCAGCCTCAGGATATTTCAGTCATTTATGATTCAGTTCAGAGCTCTAACTTTTATGCATGAATGCCTGTTCAACTGGAAAAATAATCTATTTGCAACTTCAATTCCTCCAAGAATCACAACACTAAGTTTTGTTCCATGAACTATGTCACATGAGTGCAGTGACACCCCAACAATTAGAATTTTCTTAGAGAACAACTCTTCCTGTGATGTTTCAAATTCCATTCAAAAAAAAGCTGGGGGAAGAAAAAGTAAATTATGGTACAGACTAGAATTTTGTAAATCTTCTTATAACAAAGTGATGACTTTTAATTTCTCTCAGGTCATTCCCTTAAGAACTTTTTATTTGCAGACTAATTGCTAGCTTCTGTTTTTTGAAAATGGGGTGTCATCAACAGAAGGACTAGCATGTTTTTAAAAATGTATACTTGAAAACTATTTAAAGACTAGAAATTGCCCAAAGGCTTTTAAAAGACGTAAAGCAGATCTAATATTCCATCCCACAATGTTGAGCTCTTCCTTAATCTCAAAATTCTGCCAAATTACAAGAACACAATACATTACATAAAATCATTCTGGACAAAAGTATTGAAAAAAATATTTATAGGAGCATTTAGAGTAGGTAGTCTACACATGCCCGATCAGAAAAAAGAACACGGAGACATAAAAGCATTCAGAGATACAATCTGTCAAGAGAAGGGAAATAAAGCTGGTGAAGGGTCTAGTGAACAAGGAATGGCTGAGGGAACTAGAATTGCTTAGTCCGGATAAGAAGAGGCTGAGGGGAGACCTCACTGTTCTCTACAGCTATCTGAAAGAGGGTTATAGTGAGATGGGGGTCAGTCTCTTGTCCCAAGTAACTGTCAATAGGGTTGGAAAAAATGGTCCCAAGTTGTGCCAGGGAAAGAAAGTACATGGGCTGGTACTGAGTCAGCTCTCAAGGTGTGTGTCAAATCAGAAGCCTTATACCGGTTAGCTTTTACACAGCCTCTCTTTTTTACCTGATTGCCCATTGGAATGGGCTGCCTGGGGTGGTGGTAGAGTCACTGTCATTGGAAGTTTTCAGGAGGAGACTTGATGGGGTGCTTGGTGCCATGGGTTAGTTGTTTAGGTGGGTTGGATTGGTTGATGGGTTGGACACGATGATCTTGAAGGTCTATTCCAACCTGGTTTATTCTATGTAATTCTATGTAATTCCTTTAGGTAGCTGATTTTAAGTTACTTTTGAAGGCTCACAGGGCATAAAATGTGAGTGGAACGTGTTACTGGTAACAGGGTAAAATTTGTGATACTGGATATATAAAAAGTATTCATACACACATTTTTCCTTAAATTGCACTAAGTTCCTTAACAGTCTGATTAGAAAAATAAAACATTAGTTAAAATATTCAAAATTATGTGCTTTATTTAAATACCCAGGTGTTCTTTTCTTCAGCAAACTTATGACTTCTATGTTGTATAACATTTCTGCTGCTTTTTCAGTAAATCAAAGCATATAAATCTTTACAGAGAATCAGGACAGGCCTACAGGTCTTAAAAAGATTGTAATAGTGAAAGCAATAGGGAATGAAAAAGAACAGAGAATGAAGACATATTATTCTGCCCCAAATACCCAAAGAGACTTTTTTTTGTTGTTGTTGCTGTTTTTCTTTTTTTGTTTGGATGCTTTTGTTTGAAAAGAAGTTAGTAAACTGTAGCTCTACAAGGCCAAATGACAGAACAAAGATCCAACTGTGCAGCTTTGTCAAATATTTCTGATAATTGACACAGTCCAAAGAAACACACACCAAAACCCAAACCAAAACCACCCCCCATTAGAAAATCCTATTAGGATAGATTAATTTCTGTCTTGATTTCTGTCAAAATTGGATTGGTGTTGAGAGACCAATTCTCCCACCACACGCAAAAGAAAGACTCAGCCAAAACGGATTGCAAAAAAAATGGGAGAAAGTTTAAATGGAAAATAAAAAAAGGACACAATGACACCCAACACCCACCCCCCCCACAAGGGTCTTTCTCCCCCCCAACCCAGCCTTGGGCCTGGGTAGGCCCAAGGGAGGCAGCTCACGCCATTTTACCTAGGCAGTGGTGAGGGAAGAAAGAAGAATTGAGGACCCCTCACTGATGTTTTATAGGAGAGCAGGGCATTATGGGATGAAATACCTGGCTTCCTGTGACCACCCACTGGGCTAGGCCCCCTTTGGGACATCCCAGGTGTGGCCTATGTGGTGGCATGAGGGGCCAGCACCCAGCCTAAACCACCACAATTGCCCTGTGCAAACCAGATGAGCTCCACTCTGCTAGCAGTTCTTTCTCACTGGGGGACTACTGCTCCATGCCCTCTCTGTCCCATCTGAGGGGAGGCAGAGGCTGAAGAGTGGACTATGCTTCTACCAGCAGCAGCCATCAGATTTATACCTTTTTCTTGGAAAAGGGTTGAAGCAGACCTGCCTGATTTGTGGACCTAAGACAGGAGGATGGATTTTCTTTTTTTGCTAATCGAAGTAGATTATGGGTGTCTGTGGTGCACGACAGTAAGAATGCAGCCTATGTTATGCTCATGTGATTAAGTGTTAATCCTGTCCTGGGTACAGTAGGAACAATTAATAATCCTTGTCTGACAAGACTGCGATTCATTGGCAGAAGTCACAGAGAAAAGCAGAAAACCATGTTGACTAGCAACTTATGAGGGGAAAAAACATCTGAAAGACACTCAACCCTGGAATGGGTTGTCCAGGGAGGTGGTCGAGGCCCCGTCCCTGGAGGTGTTTAAGAGCAGGCTGGATGAGGCTCTGGGCAGCCTGATCTAGTGTGGGGTGTCCCTGCCCATGGCACGGGGGTTGGAACTAGATGATCCTTGTGGTCCCTTCCAACCCTGAATGATACTATGATACTATGATACTATGATACTATTTTTAAGCATGTAATTCTTTATAAGTAATAGTCAGACTCTTAATAATACAAAATAGGAATCTGATCAGTATTTTTTCTTAAGAGTGTCATGGGTTGACTTCAATCTACTGCTGATATTCATATCAAGCTACACCATGACAGCTTCAAAATTAAAGTGCTGGCTGGAACAAATTATTACAGAGCTTTAAGTTCAGATTGCAAAATCAAAGGCTTCCTGCTCTGGTTGCTGCAGTTGGTTTTCAGGGCCTTGGGTGTTTTCTGCAGGACTGCCTGCAGGCTGTGGAGTAGGTTGTTGGCTTCTGGTGCTGCTTCTACATTTTGCAGCACTTTCCTGCAAGACAGGCTAAGGTAATTGTGCATTGTATTATCTCATTTATAGCAAACCTCTTTTTAGCTCAACTCTTTATTACAATCTGAAGGATTTTTGTGTTATTTTCCCCAACTTCTGCATTGGAGAGAGAGGGCCCTGTTAAGACAACACACAGAGTACATTTTCAAAGCTATCATTAAAACATTTCTGCTAATTCGTGAATACTGCATATTTTCAGCAGAAACCATGGGTATTATGGATGTGATATCCAGTAGAATGCTGTTTCATTCTGAGGTTAAGAGATCATTATGTTTCACCTTAATGTTTATCCATTTTTTTGAGATAAAAATTATACTCTGTCCAATTTTTCTAAATAATCTCAGGTGTACATTACTCATACTGAATTCAACATTCTGAATTCTCAAAACAATCGGTATCTCAGATAGTCCACCTGAAGCATGGGTTTTTTTTAATGTTATCTATAGTGCACAGGTAAAAAATCCCCTCACATATAGTGCCCAGATAAGCAGTGTATGATCAAGAGGAATGAAAGATTATTAATGTATCTCCAAATGTTATATGTAACATGACATATATACACCTGTATAAAATTAGCTTAAGTACTTCTTGGCAGATCATTTGCCTTTGATAATAATTATAAAATTATTAGTGATGACTTCTTTCAAATGAAGCAATATTTAATGTATTGAAAGTGTTTGCATATTTTTCTTAATATTGAAATTCATCCCCTAAATATATCCTTTATTGATTTGTGCTCTTGGTTATATCTATCATGATTTTGCTGTGTATCATGCTTAACAAGCAGTGTTGCCTTTCTTACTATAGCTTTCTAGGGTTGTAAGATGACCACTTGTAGTGGGTTAATAGAGAAGGCCTAGCTCTCCCTCCCCCACAAAGAGGAAAAAAAACACCCAAAACTGAAAAGAACAGACGCTCTTAAATCCAAAACACCTTCATGATTGCTATTCTGACTCAAGCAGGCAATAAATCAAGCTAATTCTATCACAGGCCCCACGTTGGGCACCAATTAAAAATGTAGTGGGTTAATAGAGAAGGCCTATCTCTCCCTCCCCCACAAAGAGTTAAAAAAAACACAGCTAACTCAGTTGGAAAAGCAAAAGGGATGCTATATTTACAAGCAATGTGAGACTGCTGGTTATTTATAGACAATACATATAATATTTACAATATGTATACAGAAATATAAAGCAAAGAAAAATACAGGAACAAAATTCCCTCCTCCGGACAGATGAGGGTTCCCCCCCTGTACCCTTCTCTCTCCCCTAACTCCCTTTTTTCCCAAAAAGGGCTAGAGAGAGAGAAAAGGTAATTAATAAGGATGAAATTTTGTTAGACCTCAAAAGTGCATGCAGGATTAGTGCTTATCTGGTACCCAAGGTCAAACTCAGGCTTCTCAGAAGCAGACAGGCTGGAAAAGCTGGACAGAGAGAAACAGAGAAAAATTCCAACTGCACTAAAACTTAAAGTTGCATTCTACCAATCTACCAGTGAAATTCGTTTAGAATATCTGATTGTTTTCGTTATTATTCCAAAACATGCAGTCAGAGTATTCCAGCACTGTCCCTTTCTTAAAGGCACAGCCTCAAACGGTCAAACCACTAATTCTGTTTTCTTGGTAATTGTAAAAGTAATTGAAGAATCCACATTCCTGAAGAGGAATTACAAAAATCTCATTTTAAAACTCAAATATGTAATAGAACAAATTCACAATAGAATAAACCAGGTTGGAAGACACCTTCAAGATCATTGCATCCAACCCATCAACCAATCCAACACCACCTAAACAACTAAACCATGACACCACCCCATCAAGTCTCCTGAACACCTCCCCAGGCAGTCCATTCCAATGGGCTATCACTCTCTGTGTATTGAAGTTCTTCCTAACATCCAGCCTAAACATCCCCTGGCGCAGCCTGAGACTGTGTCCTCTTGTTCTGGTGCTGGCTGCCTGGGAGAAGAGACCAACAACGAGCCTGTCTACAACCTCCCTTCAGGTAGTTGTAGAGAACAATAAGGTCACCCCTGAGTCTCCTACTCTCCAGGCTAAGCAACCCCAGCTCCCTCAGCTTCTCTTCATAGGGCTTGTGTTCCAAGCCCCTCACCAACTTTGTTGCCCTTCTCTGGACTCATTCCAGCAAGTCAACATCCTTCCTAAACTGAAGTGCCCAGAACTGGACACAGGACTTGAAGTGCGGCTTAACCAGTGCAGTGTACAGGGGCACAATGACCTCCCTTCTCCTCCTGCCCACACTGTTCTTGATCCAGGCCAGGATGCCATTGGCACTCCTGACTGCCTGGGCACACTGCAGGCTCATATTCAGCCTACCATCAACCAGCACCCCCAGGTCCCTCTCTGCCTGGCTGCTCTCCAGCCACTCTGACCCCAGCCTGTAGCTCTGCATGGGGTTGTTGTGGCCAATGTGCAGAACCCGGCATTTGGATGTGTTAAATCTCATGCTGTTGGACTCTGCCCATCTGTCCAGCCTGTCGAGGTCCCTCTGCAGAGCCTTTCTACCCTCCAGCAGATCAACTCCTGCCCCCAGCTTGGTGTCGTCAGGAAATTTACTGATAATCGACTCAACGCCCTCATCCAGATCATCAATAAAGATGTTAAAGAGCACAGGGCCCAGCACTGATCCTTGGGGTATACTAGTGACTGGCCACCAGCTGGAGGTGGCACAATTCACCACCACTCTCTGGGCTTGGACATCCAGCCAGTTCTTAACCCAACGTAGTGTGCTACCATCCAAGTCATGGGTTTATAGCTTGGCCAGGAGTTTGCTATGGGGGACGGTGTCAAAGGCCTTGCTGAGGTCCAGGTAGACTACATCCACAGGCCCCCCCACATCCACCAGGCGGGTCACCTGATCGTAGAAGGAGATCAGGTTGGTCAGGCAGGACCTGCCCTTCCTAAATCCATGCTGGCTGGGCCTGATCCCTTGGCCATCCTGGAAGTGCTCTGTGATTGCACTCAAGACCTGTTCCATAATCTTGCCTGGCACTGAGGTCAGGCTGACAGGCCTATAACTGCCTTGGTCATCCAGTCGGCCCTTTCTGTGGACTGGGACAACATTGGCCAGCTTCCAGTCTTCTGGGACCTCTCCAGTGAGCCAGGACTGCTGAAAAATGGTGGAGAGTGGCTTGACCAGCTCATCTGCCAGCTCTCTCAGCACCCTAGGATGGATCCCATCTGGTCCTATCGACTTGTGGGGATCCAAGCGGCTGAGGAGAGCTCCAACTACCTGCTTCTGGAACATAGGGAAACTATGCAGCTCCCAGGTTCCTTCTGCCAGCTCTGCAGGCCAGCTGTCTGGAAGACATTCTGTCCTGCTAGTAAAAATTGAGGCAAAGAAGGTGTTAAGTACCTCTGCCTTTTCCTCATCCCTTGGTACAACATTTCCCTCCATGTCCACCAAGGATTAGAGGTTGTCCTTTCCCTTCCTCTTGCTATTAATGTATTTATAGAAGGACATTTTGTTGTCCTTCACTATAGAGGCCAGTTTAAGCTCCAAATGTGCTTTTGCCTCCCTAATTTTCTTCTTACATGATTTGACAACACCCTTAAACATTCCGTGGGCTGCCTCACCTTTCTTCCAAAGATGATACACCCTCTTTTTTTCCCTTAGTTTTATTAGAAGTTCATTAATCATCCAGGCTGGTTGTCTGCCCCGGCGGCTCATCTTCCAGCACATTGGCACAGCCTGTTCCTGAGCCTTCAACAATTCTTCCTTGAAGCAGGTCTAGCTCTCCTGGACCCCTTTATTTTTAAGGACTTTATCCCAAGGAACCTTCTGAAATAGTTTCTTGAGTAACCTGAAGTCTGCCCTCTGGAAGTCCAGAGTAGAGATTTTTTTTGCTACCCCTCTTAGCTTGCCCGAATACTGAAAATTCAATTATCTCGTGGTCACTGGCCCCTACACACCCTCTGGCCACCACATCACCCACCAGCCCTTTCCTATTGGTGAGGTGGAGGTCAAGCATAGCCTTGTCCCTGGTAGGCACACACAGCACCTGTGATAAGAAGCTGTCCTCCATGCACTCTAAGATCCTCCTAGACTGCCTCTTCTCTGCTGTGTTGAGATCCCAGCAGATATTAGGCAGGTTGAAGTCGCCCATGAGAACAAGGTCAGGCGATCTTGAGACAACCTTAAGCTACCTATAGAATGCTTCATCAACATCTTCCTCCTGGTTGGGTGGTCTATAACAGGCTCCAACCAGTATGTCTGCCCTGCTGGTCTTCCCTCTAATTCTTACCCACAAGCACTCAACCCGATCATCCCCGATCTCCAGCTCCATAGCATCTAGTGCCTCCCTGATGTACGGGGCCACCCCTCCACCCCTTCTTCCTTGCCTGTCTCTCCTGAAGAGCCTGTAGCCGTCAATTGCAGCGTTCCAATCATGTGAGTCATCCCACCATGTCTCTGTGATGGCAACTACATCATAACTTTCCTGCTGCAACAAGGCTTTCAGCTCCTCTTGTTTGTTACCCATGCTTCATGCATTAGTGTGCATACACTTCAACCGGGCTGCTGGGTTCACCTCTGACTCTAGCTTATCACCCCCAGACTCCTTCCTGAGGGGACTAGTTTCAGCCCCTTCCACCTTCAAAACTAGTTTAAAGCCCTGTCATGAGACCTGCCAATTCCCTTCCCAGAATCTTTTTACCTTTGTGGGACAGGCCATTCTCGTATACTGTGACCTTGCCCTTGCTCTGGGACAGATGTACTCCATCTGTTGCCAGCTGACCTGGTGCAGTAGAAAGTTTTTCAAGATCGAAAAACCCAAAATTCTTTTGACTGCACCAGCCTCTAAGCTACTTGTTGACTATAGCTGCTGACCTGTTCCTTCTGGTATTCCCTCCTGCAACTAAAGGTATTGATTAAAAATTATTTGTGCCCCTGACCCCTCAACCAGATCTCCCAGGGCCCTGAAGTAATTTTTGATAGCCCTGGGAGTGCTGGTTGCAACATCATCATTCCCTAACTGCATAACTAGTAAGGGAAAGTAGTCAGAGGGCTGCACCAGGCTAGGTAGCCTTCTGGTAACATCTCTAACTTGGGCTCCTGGGAGACAACCAAGTTCCCTATGAGATGGGTCTGGCCGACATATGGGGCCCTCTGTTCCACTCAGGAGGGAATCACCAATAACAATTACTTTCCTCTTTTATTCGAAGGGGCAGGTTCTGATGCCAGGGGAAGGCTGTTTAACCTTAGGCTGCTTTGCCTTAGGCTGTTTAGTCTCACGTAAAATCCCAGATGGTGTGTCCTCTGGCATCAGGATCACCTCATCCTCGATCTCCAGTACTCCATACCTGTTTTCCAAGAGCAGCAGGGAAGGTGAGGGGAGGCAATAAGGTTTTACTTTGTGCCTTTTGAGAGGGACCTGCGTCCATTCCCCTCTGCTTTTTAGATAACCAGCCTCTGCTGGGGAAGCCTGCAAAGTCTGCTAACTCTGGTTCATCTCTTTCCTCCGCTGGTTCATCTCTTTCCTACATTCCCTTACATCTCTAAGACTAGCAACCTCGTCCTTCAGTCTGGCCACCAGGTTAAGCAGATAGTCAATCTGCCCACACCTTATGCAAGAGTTGCCCCCACTACCCTGCATCTCAAGAGTCAGGTTCCAGCACTCTCTACAGCCAGATGCCTGGACAGCTACGTGCTTGTGTTGTACCTCAGTTTGGGTCGACACTGATTTTTTTAAGGAGTTTTCGCTGTGAGTTACAACCATGCCTGTCCCTGGCCACAGCACCTACTGGACAAAAGAAATTAGAAAAAGTGCAGCAGTGCGTGAGAGCACGAGAGAATATGAGAGAAGACAGGAGAGCTTGCCTATGAATGGAACTCCCGTTGAGTCACGGCAATCCCTTTTAAAATTTACCGCCGCCGACACAGGGATCATGAGACTCATGCATGTGAAAGGACAGCTCCTCCAAGCCTCGCAGCGTGTGTAGGAATCTCCACAGTCCCGGCGTTTCCCTTAGCCCGAGAAGCAGAGCAGCGAATGGCCGCTGGAGGCTGCTGGTCCCGGTGCGGTTCCGAAAGGGCTTCATTTTTCTGTTTTTTTTTTAAATGAGAGCATGCAACTGAAAAACTCAACATGAGTGGAACTGTATCCTCTCAAGATATTTTCTCAGAAAAAAATGGATTTAAGTACTTTACTTGAACATTGTAGATGTAATCATTGATAATTTACAGTGTGTCAATAAAATTGCCAACATCAAGGTTCAGAAATATATTTAAGTGAATGACATCTATTTTATCTGAAGAGTCAGTATGACAAATCTGTATTCATGTAGAGCTGACATTCAGAGATTCATAAATTAGAATTTAACAGAACTTGGCTTATGTTGCACAAGTAAATTGTAAGAATTTTTTGGGGAAAATGATTTCTTACTGTAAAAGACTTTGTAACTCAGTACTTTATGAAGATGACTGACACCAAATAATTGCTTCTTTTCCTATTATAATAGATTTCATTTATTGGTGTTTTATGGAGACCTATTACAAAACTAGATTGGAGAATATTAAATTACATGACATCTTTGACTGAAATAGGACTTTCCTATAGGCATAACACAACAGTATGCTTGAACAAACACAGTTTGTCAATATTTAGAGCTTCCTGTTTTGGAATACAACTAATTAGGGTAATGACAGAAAAATATAGGTTACCTTTTTCATACATTGATGAGTCCTAAGAAGCTTATATACTCCATACTCTTCCCATAATCATTTGTTTCTCTGACTGTTTCACTAGTTTTCCTGATAACCAAAGTAAACCTGTGTCATTGCCTTTTAAGATCTTTACTTCCCCTTCTCCTTTCCCCAAGGATATGAAGAGTTTGTGCAATTATTTTATAAACTTGAATGTTTTTTTTTACTTGAAGACTTCTGTTCTCATTCTTGTACATTGTCTCTACTATTTTTGATTACTCTCTTGAAATATAGTGTCAGATCTGAAAAGTATTATTCCATTTAATGTCTTACTAAAACTCATTGTAATGGTGCTTTAAAAGCTGTTCTGGCTGGTTTTGTTTTGTTTTCTGGGAATAGAATAGAATAGAATAGAATAGAATAGAATAGAATAGAATAGAGTAGAATAGAATAGAATAGACCAGGTTGGAAGAGACCTTCAAGATCATTGTGTCCAACCCATCATCCAACACCACCTAATCAACTAAACCATGCAACCAAGCACCCTATCAAGTCTCTTCCTAAACATCCCCAATGATGAGAACTCCACAACCTCCTCATGCAGCCCATTCCAATGGGCAATCACTCTCTGTGTAGAATTTCTTCCTAACATCCAGTCTGAACCTCCCCTGGTGCAGCTTGAGACTGTGTCCTCTTGTTCTGGTGCTGGTTGCCTGGGAGAAGAGACCAACCCCCTGCCTGTCTACAACCTCCCTTCAGGTAGTTGTAGAAAGCAATAAGGTCACCCCTGAGTCTCCTCTTCTCCAGGCTAAGCAACCCAGCTCCCTCAGCCTCTCCTCATCTACTTTGTTGCCCTTCTCTGGACACGTTCCAGCAAGTCAACATCCTTCCTAAACTGAGGGGCCCAGAGCTAGACACAGTACTCAAGGTATGGCCTAACTAGTGCAGTGTACAAGGGCAGAATGACCTCCCTGCTCCTGCTGGCCACACTGTTCCTGGTACGGGCCAGGATGCCACTGGCCTTCTTGGCTGCCTGGGCATACTGCAGGCTCAAGTTAAGCCTACCATCAACCAGTAGCTTCAGGTCCCTCAAGAACTTCTGTTCACTGAAATCATTATTCTGTGACTTCTCTGGTAGTATACAGCATCATATCAACTTTGCAGCAAGTAAACTTTCCAATGTTTTATTTAGTTTCAATAAGGTCCAGACGTTTAGAGGGATAAAAAGGTCTATTGGAGATGTCATGTAAAACTGCCAAAAAATTTCAAGCCCAAGTGCTTAAACTGGCACAAGAACATTCATTGTGGGTCTGTTAATGCTGCTCCAAGATAAATACAAATAACATGTCAAGGCAGCATGCATTCAAATAAATCTAGAATACATGTACCAGAGAATGACAGAACAGTAAATTAAAAACATTTAAATGCTTTTCTTTTTCAGCTAATTATATTACAGTAAAAGAAAATCAACTCACATTCTCATTCTCATTCCTCATTTTTTTTAAGATAAGAAAAATATATGTATAGTATATTGTATCTAGCAATTATTTAATCTCTCTCTTATTTTTCTTTTTTTTTTTTTAATAAAATCATATATTTTCATCTCTGTGCCTGAGTTTCATTACAAAAAATACTATGCAAATGTTATTGGTCTTAAATAAATTCTGACATGTTCATAAAAGAAATTAAATTGTGTTGTATTAATGACTCCCAGCTGTGAAACAACCTATTGCCTCATCTGAAAAATGCAATTAGGCTTCATTGAATTAATTTACTTTACTCGCTTGTATGACAATACTGAGTGATTCCAGGCTGCTGAGTCATTCGTACAATATTCTGCTACTGACTGCATTCCTTGAGGGAAATTCAGCACCACAATAAAAAGAAGTCCATCTCTCTAGAAATGTTCATCGTGAACAATCTAATGTTTTGTTTTTTTTCTGTTTTCCAGAAGAGGCATAAACATGTGCATAAGCACTCTTCTATGGCATACACATTACTTCAGGACACTGAGTGTCTTTACATAATGGAGCAAGAAGTACATAATCCCTGACAAAGGGAAAATTAATTCCACGTAGTAATCAGTTTGAAACAATTTGGTTGAAGAGCAACAGAGGAAGAAGACAGGCAAATTGTATTGCTGTACAGGGCTGTGCTTGCTGCGCATAGCAATTTCAATCAGCAGTTTCATTTGAGAAAACAACCTTGACAACAGGTATATAGAAACATCATCACAGAATGGCTTTGATTGGACCGGACCCTGGCCATGGGCAGGGATGTCTCTCAACTAGACTCAGCTGCTCAAGGTGCCCTCAAACCTGTCCTTGAGCACCCCAAGGAAGGAGACATCCACAGACTCCCTGGGCAACCAATTCCAGTGTCTTACCATCCTCATACTGAAAGAAGTTCTTTCTAAGATCCAATCTAAACTTACTCTCCCTCAGTTTAAAACCATTCTGACCTCTCCTATTGCTGTACATCCTTATGAAAAGTCTCTCTCCGGCTTTTCTGTAGGATCTATTCAATTATGGGAAGACAGATGTAACATCCCCCTGGAATCTTCTCTAGTATGAACAATGCCAACTCCCTCAGGCTATAGTCATAGCAGAGGTGCTCCAGCCCATGCATCACTTTTGTGGCTCTTCTCCGGACTCACTCCAACAGCTCTGTGTCCTTATGATGGCAAAACCTGAACTGGACACAGTAGTTAAGGTGGGGGTCTCACAAGAGCAGAATAATGGGGAAGAATCACCTCTCTTGACCTGCTGGCCATGCTTCTCTTGATGCAGTATAGGGTACAATTTTCCTTCTGGGCTACATGAGCGTACTGCTGGCTCATGTTGAGCTTCTCATGAACCAGTGTACCCAAGTCTCTTTCTTCAGAGCTACTCTCCACCCACTTTGCACACAGCATGTACTTGTGCCTGAGTCTAGCTCAATCAGATACCTGACCTTGGACTATGACCTGTTGAACCTCTTGCAGTTGGCACTGGTCCACTTCTCATACCTGTTGAGATCCTTCTGTATGGCATCACTTCACGTTAGTCCACTGCACCACACAGCTTGGTGTTGTCAGCAAACTTACGGAAGGCGCACTCAAATGCTAGAGCCCATGTTGCTAACAAAGATATAAACAGCAATGGACCCATTATAGATTCCTGAGGTACTCCACTTGTTACTGATCTCCTGTACATTGAAACATTAATTGTAAACCTTTGAGTCCATCCATCTAGCCAGTCCTCTATTCATTGGGTCATGCACACATCAAGTCCATTTATCTCCATCTGAGAAACAAGGATGCAAACACTGCATGTCTTAACTAGGAAATAAGCAGATTTTACCATCCTTACTATAGCCCTGGTGGATGGTATTTGACCCACAGATTTTTTTCTTGTTTCAGTTTTTTTTCCTTGATTTTGTTGGTTGTTTTTTCCCTAATATAACATCTTGCTTGAACTCAGCTTCTATGATAGTGTTGATGAAAGTGAAATATATGTTGTTACTTTAATGAACATAGAGGGAATAAAGATAGTGAGAATGGTATTTTTGATTACTGCAGGAAAAATTACATTAGTGGAATGGTCCAGAAGTACATATGGTTATTCAATTAAAATCTAGTTATCATTTCTAAATATGATACCTATTTAGATGTGCAAACAGCCAGCCTTTGTTTCAGCATTTTCTGTTTTGGGAGACTTCCAACACAACTTCATTAGAAAGGAAAATGACATAAAAGAATTCATTTTAACATAGAAAACGGGTAAAAAGTGTGATGTTGCTTTTCTATGAGGCCGCTTTAAACTGAGGTAGTGTTAGATAGTCTTTTCATATGGAAATGTACTCATACACATAGCTTCAAGTGACGTGTTTAAATGGACCTGGAACCAATGTACTGTAGGATTTCAGTACATGAAATGATTCAATTTTATATGCCATAAAGAATGTGTTTGCAGTGTATGAAAACACTCCCACTACACACACACGTTTATAGGTCCAGATCTATTTATTTATTTAACTATGAGTGGACTTAAAGAAGACGGTAAATAATTCTTAGTTTATGCAATAGCCTGGATCCTCTTTCCCTTCCCTTCCCTTCCTTTCCCTTCCCTTCCCTTCCCTTCCCTTCCCTTCCCTTCCCTTCCCTTCCCTTCCCTTCCCAAACCTTCCCTTCCCAAACCTTCCCTTCCCAAACCTTCCCTTCCCAAACCTTCCCTTCCCTTCCCAAACCTTCCCTTCCCAAACCTTCCCTTCCCAAACCTTCCCAAACCTTGCCTTGCCTTGCCTTCCCTTCCCTTCCCTTCCCTTCCCTTCCCTTCCCTTCCCTTCCCTTCCCTTCCCTTCCCTTCCCTTCCCTTCCCTTCCCTTCCCTTCCCTTCCCTTCCCTTCCCTTCCCTTCCCTTCCCTTCCCTTCCTTCCCTGTGTTTTCTTTCAGTGATACCTGAAGAGATTTCCCCCTGTCTCGGTCCGGAGAGGGAAAGAGACTCAGTTCTTTTAGAATATTCCCGTGTTGTGAAATTAGAGGCACAAACAAGGCCAAAATATCAACAGCTAGGCTATTTATTACATAAACAAAGTGGAAATAAGAAGGGGAGAGGGAGAAAATAGAGAGGGAGAGATAGAGAGAAGAGGGAAGGAATTAGTGAGAGAGAGAGGGAATAGGGAGAAGAAGGAGAAAGTAGGAAAGGGATTATATTACCAACAGTCAGAGGTAGAGAGAGAGCTTCAGAGTCCAAGATCCATTGTGTTGCCCCATGATGTTTCCAGCGTGTGGTGCCATCTTCTTTCTTCTACTTTGACAGTGTCGCTCAGGTCTTTTTATACAGTTTTTTAGTCCTCAGGCAAGTGTCCAGGTGTTGGTCCCTGGGACATCATCCTGGGAAATCATCCTTAGGTAAGTACCCAGGTATTGTCCCCCATGAAATATTTCCAGGAAATCATAAGTATCCAGGTATCATTTCCCAGGAAGTTTTTGTGTAGTTTGGGCAGTGGTCTGGATGGAGGGGGGGGCTCCGCCTCCTACCACTCCATCTACGTGCCCACACCCTCATTACACATCAGGAAACAGGTGGTGAGTCTATTGTGTCACCATCCTCCCTTCCTGGGGGCTATCTGATAGCTGGAGATGACCTTGTCCTGAAGGTGCGATGGCTGGGTCTTTTACGCCATTGTGGTAGGCCAGCTGCAGTCTGGTTATCCTTTGTTGGGGCACATCTTGATTCATGATGTAATCACAAGGTGATTTGCATCCAGGATTGGTAGACAGGATTCCTACACCCCCCCCTTTTTGTTACAAATACTATGAAGATCTCTCATCTTTTAAATTTTACTATAAAATCAGCTTTACCCACTCTTCTTTCTGCGTACTATGTGCATGAAAAATTTGAAGCATCACTGATTCATAAAAGTTAAATGAGCAGGAAGGAAATAAGCATATTTTGATGATAAATATGATGGCTCAGATTATGATCATGGCACCCAATGAAACAGCTAGAAAGAGAAGTTTAGTACAAACTTTCACCCTGAATTTAGTTAAATGTGAGAACAAAGCTCTACACACGGAAATGGTGTTCTGTACTTGCAGCATAGAAATACAGAATGCTGTAAAATATTCTGAAATGTGGAGTCTCTGTTAGGGTATATTTAGGAAATGGAATAAAATACGCAGTTTATACAATCTGAATATAACTGAAAACAAAACCAAAAAGGAAAAAAACATAAAAGAAAGAGAGGCTTTGAGTCAAGTCACAATGCTGTTTGGTTTTGGTAAAATATTTTTTTACAAATATATATATATGTGCATATATAACTGTACATGAATGTATGCATATATATGTGTGCAGGTATACAGAAACACGTGTGTGTGTATGGTTCTGAATTTGCCTGCCAGCAAAAACCACCTGATTGCCCTGCTGAAAAAAACCTTCAGGACTGATAATAATTGTGTGTGATTGTGTGTGTTTTACATTTGCATCCATGGGGAAATACGATAGAACACATCAAAATTATATTGTAGATGATGAATCATACATATTGTCATCAGATTCATAATACAATATGATCTTTATTACCATTGTAAATATAATCAATACATACCAACTGCAAGTGACAGAAGGAGACAGCATTAGTATAATGAAACAAGTTTTAATCAGCACAGCTGCAGCAAGCCTCTTCCCATGCAGTGAAACTTCATTAAAGTATCCAAACAGAAACATAACAGACAGGAAGTGATTGACAGATTATTCATTCCAGGATAAGACTTTCTCTTTTCACAGATTCACAGATTGCACTGGACTGGTAGGAACCCTCAAAAGTCAGCTTGTCCAACCTCCCTGCAGTGAGTAAGGACACCTCCAACTATATTAGGCTGGCCAGGACCACATCAAGTCTGATCTTGAATGTCTCCAGTGTCAGGATGTGGGCATTCCTGGGTAACTTGTTCCAGCATTTTACCATTCCCATTGTAAAGAACTTCTTCCTTGCGTCTCCAACTTAACTCTACCCTGCTCCAGCTTAAAATCATTGCTGCTCATCCTACAGCCACAAGCTTTTCTAAGCAGTCCTTCCCCAGCACTCCTGAAGTTCCCATCAGATATTTAAATGTAGTTATACGGTCTCCCTAGAGTGTTCTCTTCCCCAGGCTGAACAGACCCAATTCTTTCAGCCTGTCTTATGGGAGAGGTGCTCCAGCCTTCTGGTCATATTTGTGGACCTCCTTTGGATCCCCTCCAGCAGTTTCATGTCTGTCTTGTGTTGGGAGCCCCCCACAGCTGGGCGTAGTACTCCAAGAGAGGTCTTACCAGAGCAGAGTGGTAGAATTGCCATGCTTTTTCAGATGGAGCTGAGGATGTAATTGGCCTTCTGGGATGCAAGTGCACATTGTTGGCTCATGTCCAGCTTCCCCCTCACCAGCACCCCCTAGTCCTTTTCTGCAGGGTTTCCCTCAATTTCATCATCCCCCAGCCCACAGTGATATTGAGGATTGCCTCAAAATGGGAGCATTTTCTACTTTGTCCATTTCCTCCTACACTTTATCACGCCCTTAAGAAATCAAGCATGTCATGCTGTGAGAACCCCATTTTTATTTTACAAAAGCACTTGTTGTAAGAAATATTTGATTTCTTGCAAGACAGAAGTATTTATATATTTTTATAGACATTAGTCCTCTGTTTCATGTGATGTTAACTTGTCCAGTAACAATGAACTTGCTGTAACAAATTCTCAGGATTAAAAACAAATTGATAACATCATTAAAAAAAAAAACCGCAAAACAACCAAAATTGCTTGAATAATAATAGTGACATTAGGAAAAGTCTTTCCAGGTGTGAGAGATTCTGCCAAATGACCCAGCAGCAGCAAAACAGGACATGTTCTGTGAAGATGGGTTAGTGACCCATTTCTGGCAAGTTTTCTGTGGCTGCAAATAAGTCTCATGGGGCATACCCAGACATCTTATGAGGTGACCAGGCACCCGCAATGCCTCCCTCCTCCCTGAAAAACTTCCAAGAAAACCCTACAAATCATGCATTATGAGAGACAGCTAAAATAGGCAGAACCAGCACCAGGGTGCGAGCCCAAATCTAGTAGAATCCAGACAACTCTTGTCAAGTCTTTTCATTGACTCCAAGGGTGATGATACTTCATATATTTTAATATCTGTGGCATGGAGTTAGAAAGAGTAAATTTCTAGCAATGGTTTTTACATTCCTGTATCCTTCAATAATGTTTTGAAGGAAAAGAGCTCTTAAAATAGCCCCTAAAGTCTGTACAATATATGTGGTGTCATCCACAAATGTTTCTTGTTTGATCAGTTGGAAAGACAGAACACTAATAACAGATCAAAGGTCTTTAAAATTCTCTGTCTTTTACAGTTTTCACTAAGTCAAGGGTGTCCCATCAGGATGCTAGGGTATCCTATGTGAATGCTGCTTAGAAGGAGGATCTTATGAATAACAAATTGTCAGCCAGACCGATAAGGCACTACTATCTTGTCTTAAAAACTTACTGAAGGTAAAAGCCATCAAGCTACTGAAAAATATCCCTCAGAATAAAGTATTAACTAAACTATACTCAGATCACTGCTTTAATGTTTTTAAATTCAGATATTAGATAGTGCTAAATATTAGGTTTACCTGATACTTAATTAGTTTGCTATGCAGCTCAATTGTCTGCATATGTCAATGATTTATCATGGGCTAGCCATAGTTTTTTTATATAGTGCCAACAAAACAAAATGGTTTACTTGATCTTTAATGCCTTATCAGTTTTTTCATTACCAGGAGCATCTCCCTTGACTGGAATTGAACTTATATATTAGTCAGCAGTAGGAATAATTTCCCAAGTTGCGATGGGAAGTTCACCTCTCTCTTTATAGCATATTATTTGAAATTCTTTTCCATAATTTTAATTTCAGTCATTTGTAGATAGATAATGCTCTTAGTTATAAAGTTTAATTTTAGGAACTACTGAATTGAACTCTGGTGATCTGCATAGTTCCCTTTCAAGTTCAGTATATTCTATGATTCTATACATATAGAATTCTATATATATAGGAGATATATATAGAATCATAGAATTCGATATATATAGAATCATAGAATCATAGAATTGTTAGGGTTGGAAGTGACCTCAAGGATCATATAGTTCCAATCCCCCTACCATGGACTGGAATGTCTCCCACTGGATCAGTTTGTTCAGAGCCACATCCAGCCTGGCCTTAAAAACTTCCAGGGATGGGGTTTCTACCACTTTCCTGGGCAACCTGTGCCAGTGTCTCACCACCCTCATGGGGAAGAACTTCTTCCTAACATCCAATCTGAATCTACCCATTTCTAGGTTTTTTTCTATTCCCCCTAGTCCTATCACTACCTGACACACTAAAAAGTCTCTCACCAGCTTTTTTGTAGGCTCCCTTCAGATACTGGAAGGCCACAATAAGGTCTCCTCTGACCCTTCTCTTCTCCAGACTGAATAGACACAACTCTTTTCAGTCTGTCCTCATAGGAGAGGTGCTCCAGCCCTCTAATCATCCTCATGGACCTTCTCTGGACACGTTCCAGCACATTCAAATCTTTTCTGTAATAGGGGCTCCAGAACTGGACACAGTACTCCAGGTGGGGTCTCACCAGAGTGGAGTGGAGAGGGAGAATTACCTCCTTTGACCTGCTGGCTATGTTTCTCTTGATGCAGCCCAGGATGTGATAAACTTTCTGGGCTCCAAGTGCACACTGGTGGCTCATGTTGAGTTTCTTATCCACCAGGACCCCCAAGCCCTTTTCTTCAGGGCTGCTCTCAAGCCATTTCCTGCCCAGCCTATATCCGTGCTTGGGATTGCCCTGACCCAGATGCAGGACTTTGGGATGGCATCCCTTCCTTCCAGTGTGCCTGCTGCACCACACAGCTTGGTGTCATCAGCAAACTTGCTGAGGGTGCACTCAATGCCACTGTTCATGTAATTGACGAAGATGTTAAACAAGACTGGTCCCCGTACTGAACCCTGAGGACTCGTCTTGTCACTGACCTCCATTTGGACATGGACCATTGACAGCCACTATCTGTGTGCTGCTGTCAAGCCAGTTGTTTATCCCTGGAATGGTCTGTCAATCAAACTCATACTGCACCAGTTTGGAGACCAGGATGTTGTTCAGGACAGTGTCAAAGGCTTTGATCAGGTCCAGGTAAATGATGTCAGTTGCTCAGCCTTTATCTATTACTGTTGTGACCTTGTCATAGAAAGCCACCAACTTTGTCAGGCAAGATTTGCCGTTGGTGAAGCTGTGCTGGTTGTACCCAACCACCTCTTAATTATTCTTCTGCCTCAGCAGTGCCTCCAGGAGGATCTGCTTCCTGATCTTACAAGGCACAGAGGTGAGACTGACTGGCCTATAGTTCCCTGGGTCATCCTTCTTTCCCTTTTTGAAAATGTGACTTTTGTTTCCTCTTTTCCAGTCAGTGGAGACTTCCCTGGACTGCCAGGACTTTTGGAATATAATAGCAGTTTAGCAATCTCATCTGCCAGTTCCCTCAGCACCTGTGGGTGTATCCCATCGGGTCCCATGTATTTGAATGCTTTCAGATTCTTCAGATTGTCATGAACCTGGTCTACACTCACAATGGGTAGTTCATTCTTCCAGTCCCTTCCATTATCTTCCATTATTCTGGATGTGCTGCTAAATCAGATACAGATAGAACATAGATTTACCTTTGCATCTTTTCTGCACATGCATATTTAATAAGAACCTCTAACTATAACATACGCCTTTCTCTATAGGGCTCTTGACTTCAGTTTCTAAGTCAGAGCGCTTATTATGCAGCAGTGTCTAAGGCAAAGTACTTATTATCCAGCAGGTATTAATATATTTACTCTGTTTTTATTGTCTAGCCCCATGCCTTGTCTATTGAACATTATTCAGACTATGTTCTAAAATGCAGAACTATTGATATGCTCTTTGTCTGTGCTATAAATTCAACACAATCAGTGATCAGATTTTCTTAAAGCATTCCTCTGAGAAACAGATCTGGCTGTAGCTATAAGCAGTCTGAAAGACTACTCAGGATGCTGAAGAATGTGACATATTTTTCCTAGCCTCATATTTCTCTGCTGTCCCCATTCCCAGTTTTGACATAACCATTTGTATGTAGGAATTCACTCTGTGGAATTTCTTACTCTACAACAATTGCAAGGTTATTACTTAATTGCCTTTCCTGTAGGAGTCAAAGAACCAGTGTTCTGTTCTTAGAATGTCAAAGTATAACAATGGGGTCTGGATATGCTCATGAAAATGAGAATAGTGAAGAGATTGAACTAGTTAAAGGTATTTGACAGTTCAATGTGAAATCTTTTAGAGTGAGCGAATAGACAGATATACTAATTTTAAGCATTGCATTTAGTTTTAAATTAGGAGTTTTCATTGTTCAATCTACCTATTCAAGTGAGAGTGTTATTAAATGCATAATACAGGAGACTAGAGGCACAGACAGCTTAAATTTAGCAATATTGCCAATTAAATCTCTTTTGCATAGCAAAGAAAGTTTTTCTTTGCTTTATCTTGGTGCTTTTTTTTAATTTGTTTTTGTTTGTTTGTTTGTTTTTAAATATCAGATTCCATTTATCTCCATTAATCACTCACAGAAAGAGTGATTGGCCATTGGAATGGGCTGTCCAGGGAGGTGGTCAAGTCACCATCACTGGACATATTTAGGAAGAGACTGGATGGAGCCCATAGTGCCACGGTTTAGTTGATTAGATGGTGTTGGGTGATAAGTTGGACTTGATCTCGAAGGTCTTTTCCAGCCTGGTTAATTCTATTCTATTCTATTCTATTCTACTCTATTCTATTCTATTCTATTCTAATTTAACATATTGGAAATGTAGAGTAAGAACTTGGGAAAATTACAGAAAGAAATAAAATTTAGCTCAATGAGAAACGACAAACATATTTGTAAGGAGGCCATTAACATAATTATGTCAGTATCATTACAGCATATAGTGAGTCGGTCATACTGTCTATCTCGATTATTCTTCATTAATAGACTAACTACAGGTCTTCGAATTTTTTGGTCACTTATCATAGGAATTATATGTTTCTGAAAATCTAAGCTAGACTCAAATAAGCTTTGATACTCCAGGAGAAACAAAATCTTAGATGTGAATATATGTGAGAGGTGATCTATTTTATGAGTGATTAAGGTATTTTTATGCACTTGTCACTGATAATCAACTATGCCAAATTAAAAAAAAAAAAAAAAAGAGCAAGCTAGTTATTGAGACACAAGCTTCAGAAAAGTAATGCCATATAGGTCTCATAGCTCAGTTTTATCACAGAGCAAGTTCTGTCACCTTATAATGTGATATAGATGATCTTTGATTGAGTAGAATCATGTAATTCAACTGGAGAGTTCTGCTGACACAAGAGTAATCTTCAGGTGATTTATGAATGGAAGCAGGGTATCTCACCTGAATTACAACCTTGATATTCAGCTTGGAATGGATTCACAGCATACATCATTACCTTTATTCTGGGGTGAAAGGAAGAGAGGAAGTTAGGGAATTGAAGAAAATAGAGGATGAAATCTGAGAATTGGAAACATATACAACAAAATAAGTGAGTTCAGTTTTTTTTTTTAACATTATTTATAATATTAATTTAGTTCTTTCTAGAATTTGGAAATCTGAAGTATTTAGGCATAATCATACATTTCTCCAAATCAAAACACTGTGGAACTTTTTTGCATGATTAACTGACAAATCTTTTCCATATAAAAAGTGATTTATCAAAGTTTTCTTTACCACGTCTATTTTAAGAACATATTGCAATGGTTTAGTGCAAGGGCTAACCTGCCTGTTCCCCTAACACAAAAGTGAAGAGTAAAAAACACAACTCTGGGATGAGATAACGAGATATGAGTTTAATGCAACATAAGATATAATAAGCTCAATGCATAATTGCCTTAGCCAGTAACCTAATAAATCTAATAATACAATATATGATTACCTTAGTTTAGCCTATTTCCAAAAGAAACACAGTGAAATACACAGGGAAATAAACCCAGCATAAAATAGAGAACCAAAACCAGTATCTACCTGACTCCCACTCTTTCTGTCACCATGCCTGCAGAAAAGACACTACACCCAAGAAGCCAGAATCGAGAAGCAGCAATCAGAAGAGGAAGCCTCCCATATTTCAATCTGAAATCAAGCCCTATAATACTTTGCTCCAGATAGCACTTTGAAGCTGGCATGACTGCAGCATAGTGTGAATAATAGCAGCATGTTCAAGTCAATCCATGAGACATATCCAATAAACTAATGTTTTCCTAAAGATTCAATGGCAGGAAAAAAAAAAAAGGCAACTCCCTATTGATGACTTTGGAGACTCCACGTGGGAAAAAAGAACAACCAATAGGAAAGCAAAATTTCCTTTGATATAAATTTGTTGTGGCATGTATATATTTATGCCACTGGTGCTCAGGAGCAGCTAAAGCCCCTGATGTGGTATCTCACTTCCTCTCTGTGTTTGCATTTATGCTCCATGTGCATGGTCAAGGTTTCTGAGTCAGTGAGATTCCATCTCAGCTCTGTGTGTGGCTTTCTCAGCAGATGAGGAGATCTGAAAAATGTTTGTGCAGATGGCCTTGCAGTATGAAACAGAACACAGCCAACACACTCATAAGAATCCAAGAAGTTAGTGTGGCTTTTGGGTCTAAAAATGCAATGTTAGTCTTAGAGAATTGATGTATTATGGACATCATGTAATTCTTTCAGGAACTTCCACAGAGCACAGCAAGTATTTACTTCTAAACTATTCAATCATACACAACTATCACTAAATATTTGACATATTCAATCATTCATCAAGCTCACTAAGTTATACTCAGGTATTATGAATACTGCATGAGATCACACACAAGTAGTAACACAGTCATTATGAATAGGCAAGAAACAATGAGCTGAACTAATAATGTTTCCTTTACAGGGAAGCAGTCAGATATATGCTCCTTGAAGGCATATTCTGTAAGAAAGCTCAAAGTTAAAAGAGAAATGCTAGGAGTGTTGCTACAAGCAGCTGCAGAACAACAAATTGCAGTAATTTCCTTTCTGAGACACAGTTCCTTCTCGTTTTCTTTTGGCATTAAGTCCATGGATTTTTTACTAGTTTATTTGATACCAAGTAATTACTTCTCCTTCCACAAAGGTTGTGAGCCAACCAATGAATGGTGATTTGTAAAGTCAATATTTAGCCTAATTATTACCTGTTCTCTGGCTACGTGTTCTAAAAAGAGCAAATGAATGACCTTCGCTTCCTATTTCATTTTATGAAAGTTCACATTTATATGGTGTTGGTTTTCATAATGAATTACTAAACACACAATTTTGAAAACTACTGTTGATTAATGTATACTGTATCACGAATATCATACCAACTTTCTACCTTATCTCCACATGAAATACAGCAGGTTTTATTAAATTACTGAGACATAATATATTGCACAGAAAGTTTCAAATTAGTGTGAAGCAAACTGTACCATGAGAGCAAGACAAAATCTGCAGTTACAAATTCAGGACTTACTGTCACTATTTGTGCAACAAATCACATTGGCTTCCTGAGGTGAACAGAGTGCAGCTGACATTGGAACAGTAATGAGAGAATCAGAAAACTGGAGTAACAGATATGAAAAAATACAGATCCCACAGGTAAACTAGTAGGCAAGAAAATATATTATTACACCCAAATGTTTAAAAATGTTTTTATTGAACACTATCAACAATAGACCAATAAGATCTGATCAACTGTACAAGCAAGTGGATTCTAAGTCACCAGCTTCATAGTGAATATGATGAGACGTGTGTAATTTTACCAGTACTGTCCACATTATTTAAAAATAATTAAAAAAAAAAAAAAAAATTGCTCTCCTTAAGGCCACAGATTGTGTTGGATTGGAACAGACCCTCAAAGGTGTGGTGAAAGTACCATATACCCAGAATTATGCACAAAATATTGAAACTCATCCCAGTATGTGTGGACACATCTCCGGGTTCCACCCTGCTTTCTTGAGGGAGTACTCAGCCTAGAGCTGAGGAGAACAAGGGCCAAGGCACCAGACAGATGGCACAAACAACCTCACCTACCTTCTAAGGGAGTCAGAAGAAGAGCCCAACGTGTCTTCAAGAAGACTTGATGCCCAAGGGAAAGACTGCCCAGTTGACAGGGAAAGGACTAGTCAAGTTTGGCCGTCCAAACGTCTGCTGTAGACACAAGCAGCAGATTGAAAAGCCAAAACCGTGTGTATCAGCTTGCATAAAGCCGGAACAGTGCCTGGCCTCATGCCTGTGTGATTTCGCTGTTGTGGGAGAGAAGAGAAGATGCCACTTCTGCCACTCCGTGCCCTGCAAACCTCAGGGAAATCTGAAGCACTGTCTGTGCCTGTGCTCCAAAGATGGGGCCACTCCGAAAGGGTCCCACCCGCTCCTTCGAGCCAAGCAAAGGGGAAACTGCCGCTCTGCGCAGCCACACCTCTTCCCCAGGGCCGTCCTCGCTGGCCCCGAAGCCCTTCTCTGAGGGCCGACCCTGAAAGACCACTCCCCGCCACTCCAAAGGGAGCCACCCGAGTCCTTCTAAGGGACCCTGCTGACTGGCCAGCCTATGCTTTGCCCTCTCCTCTCCGCAGTGGGAGGGAGAAGGTTGCCCCACCATCACTGTCCAGAGGGAGGCCCACCTGGAACGGACCTGCCTATGAGCCAGCTCTGAGATGACGGTAGCCTGCTGCAGCCTAGCAACTTGCTTCGCCACAAAGACACAGTGTATCTTTCACATGCTTGGCATTCACTAATACTCAGCTTAAAGCGCCCATGCCTAGCAGTGTACTATTTCTAGCTTAGGTGCCCGAATTGCCTCTGACACATTGTAATCCCTCTGTATATAGTTAAGCCGCCAGCATCCTGTCAGATGGCCACCTGGTAGACCAGCGGCAGAATTGCACCCTTTGTTCCTTTAAGTGAAATTCAGTAAATACTCTAATTGGGTTAAAATTGTAAATACTAAACCACTTAAGGGGTATATTTAACAATCATGCACTGGAATCTATATATAATATAGTGATTAATTACAGTGATTAACAACACAATGATAGTGATTAACAACAACCAAAAAAACAACAAACAAACAAACAAAAAAAACCACCCCCCACCCCAACCCACAAAAAACAACAAACCAACCAACCAACCAAAAAAAAAAAAAAGAGAATAAATCACACCACTTGGCTAACAGACACTACCTGCGACTGTCTGAGCTGTGTCAGATACAATCAAACCTTCTGGGAACCCTTCCCCTGAGGATCCACGTGCCTACTCTGAACCAGCCAGGCAAAGCCCCCTGCTGTGGTCAGGAAGGATATTCAAAATGAGGCTGTGGGGAGCTAATCTTTATTTAGTTTCTAATGCCTATGTATCTTGAATTCCTTTGTTTGCTTGGAGAACTCACTAATTAAGGTCACCACAAGTCAAACAGGGATTTACATGGGATACTGCTGTGGAGAAATGGGTACAGGTGTTTTTTATTCTAACTTCCCAAGTGGAAGTACCTGTAACAATTTGGAACTTCTCCCCATTAGCACGGAACCTAAAGGTTCCTCACCCTCCTCCTCTGTTCCTTAGTGAGTACATACTCCAGGTATCCATGGGATATTTTTCCTATTGTAAGTGATTTGTGGCAAGCTTTCAGTCCTATTTCCACACATTTAAATACTCCAATAACAGTTATGTAACAGAATTTTCTCAACCAACAATTGAATTTGTAATTTATTGTATTGGAAGGAAAGCAGATTTAATTTTAAATAAACCAGAGGTATGTTTTTTTCATAACTCTTCTGGTTGCTCTACCTCCTTTGTAACACCATGTAGTCAGGCCTGATATGTTCTCTGTCTCCTGGATAAATCTGTAATGCCCATATGGAAAAGCAGATGAGGAGAATAGTCTAAGGGCCAGCCTCAGTAACAGCCTATCCATGGTATCCAGGACCGATTTCCCTGGCAAGCAGCAAATCGTTCCAGCTGACAGGTTGGGCTGGCAGATGTTCCTCTGTTTCTGGAGCAGAAAGTTTCCTAACACTGTTTCTCTTCCCATCCTGCCCACACTACCACAGGATGCCGGCACAGCCAACTTGAAGGCTTTGCTGGATAGAGCTTCGTTTCTTTGCTTGTGGGTAGGGTTCAGAACCTGCTCTATAGGATCAGAGCTGCATCTATCTGCTTCTGCCAGGGCTCAGAAACTCCCATGTCCAGATTGACAAGCTAAGGCTCTGCCTGTGTCTCAGTGCAGGGGAGGTTTAGGTTTCTGTACTTGAAAGTTCAGGGCCTGACCTAGTCCATCCACTTTTCATCATTGCTGATGTTACACAGTCTGCACAACCACTCCCACAGTGACAGAGACACTTCACCCATGAACACCTCCTTCTAGAGCAAACACCACTGTCTCTTGCCCCACCAAGAAGTCTCAAACATTGCTGAAACTCCTTTCTGTAGAGGTAACTTCTCCTTCAAGAGCTTGGGTCTCCAATGTTACAGAGACAGGGACAGCATTTCCTTAGCCTAGTCCACCAGTGTGACTACGATATAGTTGGGATCTCAGAAACATGGTGGGATAACACGCATGATTGGAGTGCTACACTGCAGGGTAACAGGCTCTTTAGAAGACACAGGCGAGGGAGAAGATGAGGAGGGGTGGCTCTATATATTAGGGAATCACTCACTGACGCAGAACTTGAGGTGGAAAATGAAGGGATCGACAGCCTGTGGGTTAAAATCAGAGGGCAGCCTAACAAATCTGACATCCTGGTTGGAGTCTGTTATAGACCACCCAACCAGGATGAGGAGGCAGAAAAATTATTCTATAAGCAACTGGAGGCTGTCTCGAGATCATCAGATCTTGTCCTTGTTGGTGACTTTAATCTGCCAGATATCTGCTGGAAACTTAATTCAGCAGAGAGGAGGCAGTCCAGAAGATTCCTGGAGCACATGGAGGACTGCTTCCTGATGCAGCTGTTAAGAGAGCCTACCAGAGGCCAGGCTCTGCTTGACCTGCTGTTCTCCAATAGAGAAGGGCTGGTGGGAGATGTGATGGTGAGAGGCTGCCTAGGGTACAGTGACCATGAGATAGCGAAGTTTTCAATATACAGGGAGATAGGGAGGAGAGCAAACAGAACCTTCACCTTGGACTTCCAGAGGGCAAACTTCAGCCTGTTTAAGAAAGTTATTTGTAAAGTTCCCTCGGTATCAACCGCCATGAACCAAGGGGTCCAGGATGGTTGGACCTACTTCAAGCAGGAGCTCTTGAAGGCACAGGAACTGGCAGTTCCCAAGTGCCGAAAGATGAGCTGGAGAGGAAGGTGACCAGCCTGGATGAGCAAGCAGCTCCTGGAGGATTTAAGGGGAAAAAAGAGGCTGTATCACCTTTGGAAGGAGGGCAAGGCTTCTCAATGTATGTTTAAGGAAGTTGTTACACTATGTAGCAATAAAATTAGAGAGGCAAAGGCCCAATTGAAACTTAAGCTGGCCACCTCTGTGAAAGATAAGAAAAATCATTTCTACAAATATATTAACACTAAAAAGAAAGGCAAGAAGAACCTGCATTCCTTATTGGACCTGGATGGGAATACTGTGACTGAAGCTGAGGAAAAGACTGAGGTCCTGCACACCTTGCCTCAATTTTTAACAGCAAGGCAGGACGAGTGGCCTCCTGAGCTGGGCGATGGGGTCAGGGAGCAGTGTAATGCCCTGGAAATCCATGAGGAATTAGTTTGGGAACTCCTGAGTCACTTGGATACTCACAAGTCCATGGGACCAGATGGAATCCATCCTAGGGTGCTGAGAGAGCTGGCAGATGAGCTAGCTAAGCCACTCTCCCTTATTTTCCTCCAATCCTGGCTCACCAGTGAGGTCCCAGGTGACTGGAAACTGGCCAATGTGGTCCCCATGCACAAGAAGGGTCAGATGGAGGAACCCAGAAACTACAGACCAGTCAGCCTGACCTCAGTGCCAGGGAAAATGATGGAGCAGATTATCCTGGCGGCAATAACTGCACACCTAAAGGATGGCCAAGAGCTCCGGTCCAGTCAACATGGATGTAGGAAGGGCAGGTCCTGCCTCTCCATCCTGATCTTCTTCTATGATCAGGTGACCCATCTGGTGGACGTGGGGAGGCCTGTGGATGTGGTCTACCTGGACTTCAGCAAGGCCTTTGACACCGTTCCCCACATCAGACTGCTATCTAAGCTGTCAGCTCATGGCTTCGACTGCAACACTCTGTGCTGGGTTAGGAAGTGGCTGGAGGGCCGAGCCCAGCTAGTGGTGGTGAATGGTGCCACATCCAGCTGGCGGCCAGTCACCAGTGGCATCCCCCAGGGATCAGTAATGGGCCCGATCCTCTTTAACATCTTCATTGATGACCTGGATGAGGGGATTGAGTCAGTCATCAGCAAATTTGCAGATGACACCAAGTTGGGGACAGATGTTGGTTGGTTAGAGAGTGGAAGGGTTCTGCAGAGGGACCTTGACCAACTGGACAGATGGGCGGAGTCCAATGGAATGGCATTCAACAAGCCCAAGTGCCAGAGGCTGCACTTTGGCCACGGCAACCCCATGCAGAGCTACAGGCTGGGGTCAGAGTGGCTGCAGAGCTGCCAAACAGAGAGGGACCTGGGGGTGCTCATTGACAGCTGCATAAACATGAGCCAGCAGTGTGCCCAGGTGGCCAAGAAGGTCAATGGCATCCTGGCCTGCATTAGGAATAGTGTAACCAGCAGGAGCAAGGAAGTCATTGTGCCCCTGTACTCTGCATTTGTTAGGCCGCACCTTGAGTACTGTGTCCAGTTCTGGGCCCTTCAGTTTAGGAAGGACATCGAGACACTTGAACGTGTCCAGAGAAGGGCAACAAGGCTGGTGAGAGGCCTTGAACACAAGCCTGATGAGGAGTGGCTGAGGGAGCTGGGATTGTTTAGCCTGGAAAAGAAGAGGCTCAGGGAAGACCACATTGCTCTCTACAACTACCTGAAAGGTGGTTGTATCCAGGAAGGGGTCAGTCTCTTCTCTCTAGCAATCAGCATCAGAACAAGGGGACACAGTCTCAAGCTGCACCAGGGGAAGTTTAGCCTTGAGGTGAGGACAAAGTTGTTCACTGGGAGAGTCATTCGTCATTGGAATGAGCTGCCCAGGGAGGTGGTGGAGTCATCATCCCTGGAGGTGTTCAAGAGGGGATTGGACGTGGCACTTCATGCCATGCTCTAGTCATGAGGACTGTGGTGACAGGTTGGACTCGATGATCTTTGAGGTCTCTTCCAACCTTAGTGATACTGTGATGCTCTCATACTGTGAAGGAGACAGACAAGATAGGTGACTAGTAGCTACTGATTTATTACAATTAAATCTGTTCTCATTCCAACAATAAAATTACAGGTTTAGATGTCAGCTGGGATAATACTGTTCCACAATTTGTTTAACTATTAAACTATTTAGAGCATGTCACTATTTGGAGAGAGGTTCCGAGTTTCAAGGGCTGCATCTGTGGAGTAAGAGCAAGTGACTGGGGCAAGAGTGACTGTAGTCAGTTGCTTAATTAGTGGGATCTCAGGGCAAACAGAAGGACCTTGGACTCGGGGGCACCAAAGATATAAAGCTGATAGACTCCATATAAGCCTTGCCTCGAGGTCTGTCCTGCCTGGGGCTGGGTGGGAGGCTGACTGAAACTGCCACAGCCTGGTATAGCATTCTTCTTGCAGTAATACCCATGGCTGTAGATACACATGAGACATAACTTCAACCCAAGAATAAAGTTAGCAAGCAATTGTGATGAAACCAGAAATCAAAGCAATCATTTGATGAAAAAATGTTATTTGTGATAAGGCTACACTTTGAGACATGTTAATTTATATCGCACATAGGATTGTGTGTAATTGAAAATAAGAGGACAAAAGGAGTCTTTCTCCAGTAAAATCTATGTAGAATACTAATTCTAAATATTGTGATGCTTTTCTTGTAGAATTTTTCTGTTAAGTGCTTGGGAAAGTAGAGATGATAGAACTGCACAGATGTGAGAAATTGTAATATTTGGCTTTCACAAGGGGAATTGCTGGGGACCGTGGGGTTTGATCTTTGGGCTGATTTGTCGGTCACAGTTTGTGTTGTGTGGGGTTCTATCCTTGTTTATTGGGAGAGAAAGGTGAGGCACAAAGAAGTCTGAAGACTGGCCATGTCAAAAGTCCAAGTTTTGTCCCAGCCCTGATGGAAAGGGGTGGGAGCGTGCTGGGGAAATGTATGAATATGTCTATATAAGTTCAACTCATGTTGTTATGGTGTGCCTCTAGCAAACCTGCTATGCACCCAGAGCTGTTTTGCCTTTATTTTATAACAAACTGGTTCTATTTAAAATTCAGCAGTAAGCTCATTTCTTACACAGCAGCAGGGAATTTATTTTTCTTTTTTTAATCCCATATATGTACCTGCTCAGTGATATTGACCTGCAGAAAAGACCCTATAACTCTCGTAGAGTTATGAAGAGGTGTGTTTGTTGATGGCATGCATATCGGATGTGAGGTGAGATCACCTCTCACACGAAATTCACCTGCACAAGCCGGTTACAGAAGTATATATATTCAACAGGAGAGGTGTGACCATTTTAGGCTGTGCCTTTAAGAAAAGGACAGTTACCGGAGCACTCTGGCTGAATATTTTGGTATAAAAACTGTAAATAAAGATAAGTCTAAACTAATTTCATTGGTAGATTGGTAGAATGCAACTTTAAATTTTTAGCTTTACTTCAATTTGAGTCTCAGTTCAGTCTGCCTTTTTCAGTCTGTCTGTTTCAGTCTCTCTGACCAACAGCTGTGCTGGATGGAGCTGACCTTGAATTAACTGAGCTAACTAGATAAGAAACTAATTCTTGCATACGTTTTGAGCTAACCGAATTTCCTCCTTAATAATTACCTTTTCTCTCACTAACTCCCTTTTGGGAAAAAAAGGGAGGTAGGGAGAGAGGGGGTAAAGTTGGGGGGACCCTCCTGGCTGGAGGAGGGGAAGTTTTTTTTCCTATGTTACGTTCTTTGCTGTGTATTTCTGTATATATTGTAAATACTGTATATTGGGTGTATAATCATCTGCAATTCATCCTGCTTGTAAATATAGCTTATTCATTTGTGCTCTTCTGACTGAGTTAGCCATGGTTTCTTTGTGTGTGTGAGAGAACTGAACTTTCTCTCACCACCACATAATTTATTGGTGTCCAGCGTGGGGCTTTGTGGATAATTGCTGTCCAGAAGCAGGGCAAAATTTGTTTGATTTATTGTCTGCTCGAGTCAGAGTTCCAAGCATGAAAGTGTTTTGGGTTTTAGAGCGTCTAGTCTTTTCAATTTGTAGTGTCCTCATCTATAAGTATTTTCTAGGATTGATTTGTGATCGCTTAGGTAGACACTTAATGTATAATTATATTTATGGTTTAAGTATAAGATTCAGCTTCTCTATGCCTGGTGTCTGGGATTCTTTTGGCTTATGAGATATGGAAATGTAACGACAAGCACTCTTCCCATTGAGATAAGGGAGTTAAAGATTCCAGTAGGTGAAAGAGTCATTTTAAGTGATGGCTGGGATCCAAAGATGATTTATTTCATGTGTGTAATTGGGCTGCTGGTAGTGATTAATGTGTGCTTGTTAGTAGCTCTGATATGGGAGAAGAAGGCATCTAAGGCTTATTTTGTTATTAAGCATAGACTAAAGAGAGGGAAGCATAGGTCTAATTCAACCCCAGAGATTTCTAGTGATGAGGAGAATGGAGAATCTGTATCAGTTAAAGATAGAGCTAAAAGGCTATCAGAAAGGCTGCTTTGAATGGTGCTGTTGGTGATTCTGGCAATCAGCCAGGGGCAGGAGCAGCTCCTAACAAGGCAGCTCCCACGTCCTCGGTGGCCATTCGAGAGGCAAAGCCATTTCCATCTTCTTCGGCAGGACTGGAAGTGTCCTCCATGGCAGTTGATTAGTCTCAAAACCTGTCAGCTTCTGTTAAAGCAGCTGCAAATACAAAACCAGCTCCAATTAAGCAGTTAGCAGTGTTAAATATGAGAAGTGGAAAGAACAAAACTGATCCAGGAGCTGATGGGGGAGAACTGCAAGATACTGATGCTGATGAGGGAACTTCTGCTAAAAAAGAGCCTGCTGAGGAGGAAGAGAAGGTTTGTCTTAAAGATATAACTGAGTTATTGAGATCATCACTGGATGGAGATGCAGGGCAAATCGCAGGTCCCGGTAGGGCAGCAGCTAGTGGTGGTGCTTCTGAGCTTAAAGAGATTCTTAGGAAAGTGTCAGCAGGATTATGGGGACAACAAGTTCAGGAAGAGGAGGCAGAGGAGGAGGCAGATGATATTCAGCATTGTTCAGCCCCCCGCGAGGAGCTTAGACATGTGTGGAACTATTACATCAGAGCAGATAATGAGCCAATTCTAGCTTGGCTTGGTAGATGTTTCCATTCAGGTGCTCCAGCTCTTATGGTTGGAGACAAGTCAGAAGCTCAACTAGGAACTCAAAGGATAATGGAATAGATAGACATCTAGGCAGGTCTCTTGCTAAGGTTACACTGTGGATATGCCTTTTATTGGCAGCTTTCATGAGATACCCTTCCTGAGATGATCTTCCATGGAATCCCAAACCCTGGACTACCATAGATGAGGGAATTAAGCATCTGAGAGAATTTGCTGTCAGAGAGATACTCTATAGCGGCCATGAAACTCTTAATCCTGATGTAATTCCTATAGGTACTGGTCTTGCTAAAAAGATCATCAAACTTGCTCCTCCTAATCATGCAAACATTCTGACGAGCAGACTTGTGGCAAGAAATTATGGTGAAGCTCCTCCTACGGTTGGCCAATTCACTGATCAAATGAGACAACTGGAGGATAGCATGACACATGTTTCTTTGATTTCAGCCATTGAAACTCTGTCTTGAAAAATTGAAAATTGCATGAATAAACTGAAGGATGAATTTTAAAACACCATATCCCAACTGACACAAGTAAATAATTCCAATTCTTCCTCCAGATGGGTACAAGTTTCATCTGTGAGGAATAGACGTCCTCCAAGGAGAACATTCCAAAACAAATTGAACCAAAACAGACCACCAAGACAATCACGTGGGACTATTTGTATAACTCTGCATGATCAGTTTGGTGAGAACATGAACAGATGGGATGGCCAACCAACTTCTAATCTTTTCAGGAGACTGAGGGAACTGCAAAGTGGCAGAATCCAAGGTAGCAATACCAGAAGGGTAGCTGTTACTTCCACAGTTCCCCAGAACAACTCTAATAGCTCCAACAGTGGCTCCAGTTCTAACACTGCACACTGTGCTCATTGCACATGTGGGCATATTCCCCATAACTAGGGGTGCCCTGCCTCCCGCCAGGGGGAGGAAAGGGATAATAGAGATAACAGAATCTATTGGGATGTGTACATCCAGTGGCCTGGCACTTCACAATTTCAGCAGTACAGGGCCTTGGTTGACACAGGAGCTCAGTGCACCATAATGCCATCAAATTATCAGGGATCAGAGTCTATAACTATTCTGGGAGGTTGTGGTGAAGGCACATTATGCCCCAATACTGAATCTTGTCCCAGCATGTGGGCAAGTTCCCCCTCCCTCCAGGAGGAAGACAAAAGCCAAGGCATTAGCCAGGCTTGCACGCACCCAGCGCATGCAGCACTTGTGCTGACACCAAGTATGGGCATATTCTAGCTTCACGCTTTCTATAGGCTGAAGCCAGTTGCTTATGAGAGTGCCCATTGGTCAAGCCCAGCCTCGAGGAATCTATAAGTGTCACCCCAGTTGGTGAACACGTTGCCCCCTCATTTACTTTGTCTCTGTCCTTGCTCGAGAGAGTAAGTCTCGAGCTTCAGCCTTTGCCATTGAGCTTATTGTTAGCTTCTGTTATACATGCACGCATACTGGAAGCGTCTGCATCGTTAAGAAGCCCAGAGGGAGGACCTTCGCTGAGGCTGAGGAGCTCAGCATTGCTACAACCAGTCGTGCCGATCGGAAGAGCCCATCGTGCCGCCGGAGGACTGGACCAACCCCGCGGGTAAGATCTGCCCAGTTGCCGGGAGAAGGGACTTGATTAATACCGAGTCCGTGTATGCCTAACCCCGCCGTGCGAGAGGAGAACCGCCGAGTGCCGCTCTGAGCCCTGTGAATTCCAGGGAAAACCAGAGCATTGTTAATGTTTGTACTGCACCGAATCTGGGACCATTCTGAGAGTCCTGTTGCTCCTTTAACCTCATTAACGAGAGACGCCGCTTAACGCAGCCACATTCTCTCCCTGAGGCTGTTTGCATCAGCCCTGAGAAACGCCGTGGTTGGGCCGACCCCCATAGCTTCGCCTGCTTCCGTCGTTCAAGCCCGCCTATCGGCCACCGTCGCCCCGCCCGAGCTGTGCGAGCCGACTTTAGAGGGCCGACCCTACGGACCGACCCTGTCCAGGACCGATCCCTGTTGTCTGAAGGGAATTGAATATCGTCCACGTGCTTTCCACCCACTAGCACTCAGTTCAAAGTATCCGCGTCCAGCAGAGTAAGCGCTGACGCATAGAAAGATTGTAATATTGCTGTGTATAGCCAGAAGCCGCCCGCGTCCCGCCGAGTCTCCATCTAGTGGCCAAGCGGCGGAACTGCACCCTTCGTTCTATAAATACAGAAAGGGTTTATAGATAGTTTAATTACATTGTAATCATAACACTAAGCCAGTTGTGGAATGTATTTCACGAACGTGCATTAGAACATGTATATAAGTTGGTGATTCATCGGTTATTAATAGTTTGATAATTAATAAAATTATATTTTTCATAATTCATATTTCATATTCATAAATTTAATAACCTCTTCACCACAGAGGTACTGGTGGATCTCAAGAGTTAACTAAAGTAGAGGTTGATATAAGTGTATCTGGTAAACAGTGGAGGAAGCATACAGTTGTGACTGGACCTGATGCACCCTGTAATTTGGGAATTGATTTTCTGAGAGAAGGACGTTTCAAAGATCCTAAAGGTTACAAATAGGCTTTTGGAGTAGCATCTGTAGAAACTGATGGACGAAAATTGAAGCTGTCTGTTAGACCTGAGCTTTCTGATGAATCTGTAGTTGTGGGACAACACAAGATAAAAGACATTAAATTGCTGGTTACTTCTCAGACTGTGCATCACAGACAATACAGAACCAACCGTGACTCTTTGTTGCCCATTCAGAATATGATTCATCAGTTGGAGAGTCAGAAAGTCGTCAGCAAAACTCATTCACCTTTCAACAGGCCAGTGTGGCATGTGTTGAAGCAGAATGGAGACTGGTGTCTGACGGTTGACTTCTGAGCCCTGAATGAAGTAATTCCACCTATGAGTGCAGCAGTACCAGACATGCTGGAACTCCAGTATGAGCTGGAATCCAAAGAGGCCAAATGATATGCTACCACAGACATTTCTAATTCCTTCTTCTCTATTCCTATAGCAGAGGAATGCAGGCCTCAGTTTGTTTTCACCTGAAGAGGAATCACATGGGATGCTCGTGCTAATACCAAGGATGGGCATAATTCTATCTTCATGCTTTCTATAGGCTGAAGTCAGTTGTTTACAGGAACGCCCATTGGTCAAACCCAGCCTCAAGGAACCTATAAGTATTACCCCAGTTGGTAAACAGGTTGACCCCTCATTCACTTTGCTCTTTCTCCTTCCTCGGAGGACAAAGCTTGTTCCGTAGCCTCTGCCATTGAGCTCATCACTATTAAGTCTTCTCTCTCATATATGAAAGCAAACTATTAGCCTCTGCACAATGACAAGAAGCCTGCATCCAGGCAGGCCAATTGAGTCTTAGCCCTGAGAGTAGTTGCAGAGGAGGGAGCTTCGCTTCACCTGAGAAGCTCTAGCATCATACTGCCAGTCTCACCAACCGGAAAGCCCACTGTGTCTCCAGAGGTCTAGACCCCTGAAGGTAAGACCTGCCCAACTGTTGGGGAGAAGGACTTAGCCGAGTCTGGCAGCCTACACGTCTGTGTTAGGACTAAGCAACAGACTGATGAGCGTACACAACCCTGTGTGTGTCAGATCAGAAAGCAGGATCTCATGCTTGCATAATCCCCGCCATCGCAGGAGAGGAGTTGCTACTGTTGCTGCTCCATGCTGTGTAAACCTCAGGGGAACCTAGAGCAACATCTGTGCCTGTGCTCCTAAGCCAGGACCACTCTGAGAGTCCTGCCGCTCCTTTGAGCCAAGTAGAGGGGAAGCCGCCACTTCATGCAGCCGCGTTTCTTCCCTGGGGCCATCCACGTCAGCCCCAAAACCTGTTGCTGCGGGGCTGACCCCTCTGTGTCCAGCCCTGCCTATTACCGTGCCATATCAGAAACCTCTGAGCTGCCTATTGGGAACCATTGCTCCGCCCTACTATGTGGATCGAATCTGTGAGGGCCAACCCCATCCCAGGACCAGCTCTACTGGCCCTGCTGGGCTGACCCCACAGGACCACTCTCTATCATCTAGAGGGAACCTGCCGGAGTCCTGTGAAGGGAACCTGCTTACCAGCTACCCTAGGTTCCACCTCCTCCCTGCTGCCACGGAGAGAGGATTGCCACCCAGCATCACTGTCCAGACCAGCCCAGGAACCAGCCCAATGACAGTAGTCTGCTGGGACCTAATCTCACTACAGACAACAGACAGTGTATCTTCCACATGCTTTCTACCCACTAACATTCAGTTCAAAGCATCTGCATCTAGCAGAGTAACCTCTGACACATAGTAATATCTCTGTATATAGTTAGCAGCTGCCTGCATCCTGTTGAGTTGCTATCTGGTGGGCAAGTGGCAGAATTGCACCCTTTGTTATATAAACAGAAAGTGATTCTGTAAATATTCCAATTGAGTTCTAATTATAAATACTAAACCACTTATAGGATGTATTTTATGATCGTGCACTAGAACATGCATATAAAACAGTGATTCATCAGTTATTAATATTTTTTATAATTAATAAAAACAATATTTGCATAATTCATATTCCTAGATTAATAACCTCTTCATTACAGATGTTCCAAGGCCAGGGGGGATCCTTGTTTGCTTAACACACTTAATTTAATTTTCCCCCTAAAAACCATACATTTACTTTCTTCCTTCAAAACATACATTTATTTTCTCTTCATCATAATATACCAAGTCAATAGAGGAGTGAAACATGGTATCCTTTTGGACATATTAAGGTTCTGCCCATCAGAGCAGATTGTCCTGTATGAAAGCAGCTGAAGAGAAATATCTGGAGCTGAAGAAAAATAAATCATCAACAAAGAATACAAGCCCCCCCAAAAAAAAAAATATATATTGGGTTGGTTTCTTGAATCTTAGTATTATTATTTTTTGGTTTGGGGTTAATTCTTATGTGCATGCAGGGTGATAGAACCTGATTATAAGGAATTTTGAGATGCTGTTAAGGTTTTAAAGGGTTTGAATCAAACCAATTATTTTGGATACATACAATCAGAAGATTTGTTACATGGAATGGGTGAGAAGCAAAGAAGTCAGAAAAAATATATTTTAATTTGAGCCCAGTGGAATGTGCATTTCATCTTTTCCAAGTTATATATGACTAAATATATAATCCCATCTTCCTAGCCTTGTTGAACTCAATAATATCAAATAAACAGAAAACCCTGATAATTAATTATTTTATTTTCCTTTTTCTCAAATATACCTAGAAGCCACAGACTCATGTGGATTGCTTAATTTCTTATTCTTAGCAATAAAATGGGACATGGAGCTTTAAACCCCAGCTGGGCTGCTGCTATAGTTTATAGGAGGAAATGTATTCTGAGAACATTATGCTAATAAGATGCCACTTTACTGATTGTCTTTCCAATCTTCTTACAAGATGAGATATTCTCAGATGCTCTCTGAACAATAAGAAATGAATGATCTAAAGAACAAAGCCACAACAGCTAAACTTATGAAATAAATTAAGATGCTGTTCTCTTTCAGTATTTACCTGTGCCTTAATAGATATCCTTAGTGGTGCTCTAAGGGCATAATTTCAGTTGTCTGAGACATTTGTTTAAAAGCAAACAAAAACCCCAAAGAACCATCAACAAAAATAAACAAACAAAAAAACCCCATACCTCCTCACCCCCAAAGGTCACACACTGATGGTTCAGATGGTGATGATCTTTCTGGTAGATTCCTGAAGTAACTCAGTAGAGTCTGAGGAACATAATAGAAGATGTTGTTTTGCTTCTTTCTTTACTGAAGTCCGGTATTTTACACTTAGGATTAGTTTCCACACACACCTCCTCATCCCTGCCTGACATCAATTACTTAAAATGAACAGACACAGTTAATCTAAATCACAAAGGCTGGTCTGAGACTACCAGATTGTCTAAATGAGTCTGTAGCTTTCTAAACATTAGTGATGGTAAACAGAGAAAGCAGATTTGGATGAAGCAAAATAAGTTAAGCAGTAGTTTATAAAAAGAGTGCTATGTGATCACCTCTGCTACAGATGATTTTTCTGATTGTAATGGTCATATCAAGAAGATGAGATTTACAGGCTCCCTGAGTACAATGTTGGATGGAGCCCCTAAAACTCCCCCAATTATGGCTGCAATGAAAATAAAATACAGAGACTGGCATGAGATAGATGGTCCACTTGAGATCTAGTAGAGGATTATGTCCAAAGGATTATCCCTTCCCTATGAATTATTCTCGATTACTTTTCCCAGACATCACCGAAAAATAGTGTTTCCTCTGCCCATGCTGAGACGTGGTCCAAAATTAATCTTCAATGATTTAGGGCTTTAGTTTTGTTTCTGAGACAAACTATCATACCGTAGTGTTTCTCATTACTGTGCCCAGAAGTCACCTAGTGTGTAATGAAACTGCAGAACTGATGAATTGTTTACTGCACTAAAAACCATAACAGTATCTTATGTTATTCTACAAAACCTAAGGATTGGATAAATGAAAATGTTCATGTCATATTTTACTTTTTAATTTTTTACTAATTAGATTAATTTGTTAGAAAATGAAAGAAAGTGAACACAGATATGCCTTCTTGCAATATTTTTCTATTTCCTATTATTTTCTTCAATTTTAAGTAATATTTAGTAATTTTTCATGTTGTAAGTTAAACTGATTGCAACTTTGTATTATTGCTTACTGATTGTTTATTTCATTTAGCAGTTTTTGGGAAGACATTATGGACATTAGACTCAATGAAATCGAATTTTATTTTAAAACTATTTAAGTCATCATTAGTTGCTTTCCACCTTATGGAGTAGTGTTAGAAATTGTATGCATGCAAAACTGGCAATCTACAAATTACAAAGGAATACAAAAGAAATACACTTAGTGATTAACATGAGGAAAATAATACCCCAAAACTAACTAAATACATATATATATATAAGGGGAAAAAAAAAAAAAAAGAAAAAAATTAATTTTATAAATTAATAGGTATAAAATCAGTGTTAATTTAGCATTGGATACTGTCACAACAACTGGAGCATTTTTTCAACTCATCACTTCTTGTAGATAAAGTAAATTCTTCGTGAGCTTTCACAGAGACTAAAACATTACTTTGCAATAGTTTAAACTGCTTATGGTAATGTCACATCATAAAAATAGAGATGTATAACAGATGTATTCATGGCAGTAAGCTTGAAAGAAGCCCAAACCATGGCACAGTTCCTCAATGAATATTTTGTGTTTCTGCTTGGATCCAGCAGAGTAGCAGAGAACTGTTGAGAAGAACAACCTTTATCACTTTTGGAAGTCCTAGTCTCATGTGAGGTACTTCAGGAAACTATGCACTGTATATTTTGAACTCTATATTAATAAATAAAGCATGGGCAGCTACAAAGCTCTTAACAATTTTTTTACTTCCCCATATACTCCTCTTAATGACTGTAGCATGTTAGGTGTCCCAGCTTCATTTTCATAGATTCATAGGATTGTTTTGGTTGAAAAAGACCTTCAAGGTCATAGAGTCTAGCCATCAGCCTAATACCACCATGGCCATTAAACCATGTCCCATATTTTCCTTCCCATACTTTGTTGCCTTTCTCATAGGTATTAACTCATCATCATAACTTAATTTTAGTGTGAAACATTAGGAAACTCAAGTAAATAACTAAGACAGACAAAGACGGTATAGAAAAGAAGTTCAGTGGTACTGGAGTACTGTGTCGTGTTCTGCACTCCACAGTGCAAAAGAGCTATGGAGATACTGGAGAGGAAATAACAAAGGATCACTAAGATAACTAAGAGAATGGAGCATCTCATGTATGAGGAAAAGCTGGGATATTGGTTAGCCTGGAGAAGATATGGCTCAAGATGGAATCTCTTCAGTGTATAGAAATACATAAAGGAAGAGTGGAAGGAAGACAGAGCCAGGTCATTCTCGGTGTCCGAAGGCAAGACAAGATGCAATGACAACAGACTGAAACACAGAAAGGTCTATATGAATACAAAAAATACAATTTTTTGAAGTGAGTGTGACAGACCCCTTCACAAGTTTCAAAAGATGCTGTTGAATCTTGATCCTTGGAAGTATTTAAAGGCATCTGAACACAAACCCAGGCAAATGACTCTAGGTTTCATGATTCTATAGGAGGGTTGGACAAGATGTCATCCAGAGGTCCCATTCAACTTCAACCAATCTACGATTCTGTGACTAAAATGTTGATGGTCTTATTTCAAAGATAACATATCACTCATGTAGAATTTCTTACCCTTTCTATCATGCTTCAGTAGAGCATCATTATTAGCATTTCAGATTTTGTGATATTTTTCCACTATTTGCCACTAAACCTTTAACACTGAAACTGGTCTATCATTCACTGTCTTCATTTTCAATTTATTTTTTCAAGATAAATCAAACATACTCATGATAAAGTGAAAACAAGGGAAACTCTTGAAGACAGTTTGTCCAGCCTGGAGAAGAGGAGGCTTCAGGGAGACTGTCTCAGTCCGGAGAGGGAAAGAGACTCAGTTCTTTTAGAGTATTCCTGTGATATGGAATTAAAGGCACAAACGAGGTCAAAATATCAACAGCTAGACTATTTATTACATAAAAAAAGTGGACATAAGAAGGGGAGAGGGAGAAAATAGAGAGGGAGAGAGAGAAGAGAGAGAGAAGAGGAAAGGAATTATATTACCACACCCCTCACCCCCCCAAGACAGTTTAAGTCTGTGGAGGAAAGGTGCTGCAGGAGATGTTGGGTTGGTACGGGAACAGTGCTGAGTCTCTGGTTGGAGAAGAGCTGTGGTCCTCTGGGCAGCCTGGGTCTGTAGAGAAAGGGTGCTGAGGCTTTGGCTGGAGAAGAGATGTGGTCCTCTGGGAATCTCCACGGCCTCTTTTCTCCAGAGCAGCATTGTCCCAGGCTTTTCCTTCTCAGCATCATGGTCCATCTCCTGTGTTTTCCTTCATCTCCTGCACTTTTCTTCTTTTAATCATCCAGTCCAGGGGACACAGTCCCCCACATTTTTCTTCTCCAAACCAGTAGTTGCTCAAGTCTTTTATACAGGTTTTTAGTCCTTAGGTATGTATCCAAGTATTGTCCCTCAGGAATTCCAGGGCCAGGAAATCATCCTTAGGTAAATGTCCAGGTATCGTTCCCCCGGAAATCTTTCTGTGTATTTTTGTGTGTTTGGGCAGAGGTCAGAATGGGGGGGGTATGGCCCTCTGCCCTCTCAGTTTCCATCCAGACACGCCCCCACACTCATTACACATCAGGAAACAGGTGGTGAACCCATTGTCTACCCTTTCTAGGGTACTTGATGGTTGGAGATTATCTTGTCCTGAAGGCGTGATGGCTGGGTCCTTGGGTCCATTGTTTTAGGCCAGCTGCAGTCCGGTGTTATCATGATGCAATTGCAAGGTGATTTGCATCCAGGATTGGTAGACAGGATTCCTACATGATCTTTGCACCTTCCTTGCAGTGGCTCTGCCCAACACATATCAGCAATTGTCTAGACAAGCAGCAAGTGATTTTATCTCTGTTGAGTCACACCAGGAGAGCCAACGTTTAGTCTCTCACACCACCCCGTCAATCAAAGATAAAAGCAAGAAAGAAAGAAAAGAAAGGAAAGGAAAGAAGTTTTAAACAATTTTTACAATAGACATAAGTTTTGATTGGCTAATTGCACAAATCTGTTGTACACCATCAATAGACACAAACTGCATATTGGACACTACATGTTGAATCACTGTATACAACAGGGATTTACACAAGGTGAAAGATTAACAATACTAGCAAAATAGAAAACAGGTAATTACACAAGGTGAAAGCATCCTTGTCCTCTCTCACAGAGACCTAATAGTGGCCTTCCAGTACCTGAAGGGGGCCTACAAGAAGAATGGAGAGAGACTGTTTACAAAGGTCTGTGGTGATAGGACAAGGGGCAGTGGATTTAAGGAACAAGTTCTTTACTATGAGGGTGGTGGAACGGTGGAACAGGTTGCCCAGGGAGGTGGTTGGGACCCCACCCCTGGAGATATTCAAAGTGAGGCTCAAAAGGGTTCTGGGTAGCCTGATCTAGTTGAGGATGCCTCTGCTTGCTGCAGACAGGGTTGGACCAGATGGTCCCATCCAACCCAGACCATTCTATGATTCTATGAATTTGAGGATTCAAAGAGTGAATTCCACATTTAAATTAATTATATTTGAGGCTGGTAATATTTTATTCATTCTGGTTTCAAACTTTGACTTAAAGGGCTTTTTAGTCTTCTGTTACCATTGCACATACCTATTCTTGAAAATAAGTAACATTGTTTTAATCCTTCTATATAGCTTTCTAATTTCAGCCCTTTAGTATTTTATATTTTGATTGACAAACATTAAAATGTCACGATCTATCACCCAGATAGATTGTAAACAGAAAAGAGTACAGGGACCAAATATTCTCAGGCAGATTATCAATCTAAAGGTGATAATGAAAGAGCATTTGACTATTTTTGGCTTGAGTTATTCAAATTATGACATCTTAGTCTCACGTGAAACAGTATAAATAAAAAAGAAATGACAGGGTATTAATTCTTTCTTATGGTCTAGAGGGTGGTGATATGATGAACTGGAGCACAGTATAATATGAGGTTTCCTATTTTTCTATAGCTTCTGAGGATTTGTTTACAAGCAAGTTGAGCCTGATATCAAGCAATATCAATAGCTGTTCTTGTCACAATTGTCTTTGTTCCTACTTTCTAGTGGTTTTGTTTTTATTTTGGGTGAAACCATGTAATGGGTTGGGGAAGACCCCCTCCCCATCATGCGCAGAAATAACGACTCAAACAGATTGAAAAAGTGATGGAAAGTTTAAATAGAGAACAGTAAGTGCGTGTAGAAAGCTAGAAACACAGTGACAAGAAGAACCCCAAAACAGACCCACACAGATCCCTTCCCCATCTGAGGGTGCACCCAAAACCCCCAGGGCTCCACCTTCCCCCCCTCCACTACTAGGCACTAGGCTAGTCTTAGCTGGCCAGATCTGAGACTGCCCATCCCCCTGTGGCCTTGGACCTAGCCAGGCCCATGGCTTGGAGATCTCTCCCCCAGTTACCAGGTGTTGGAGAGGAAAGGAAAGAGGAAGTGCCAGATCCCGCCGTAAAATTTATAGTGGTGCAAGGGATTATGGTAGAAATACATAATTTCCTGTGTCCACCCACTGGGCTGGACTTCTGGACACAGGAAACACCCCCGTAGCAGAGGGCACCCAGCCCAAACTATGACAAACCATTTGTCATTGTCTTGTCTAAAATTACACTCAAATTCTTGGAGAAAGTACATGTTCTTTTGCTTTCAAAATTCATCACATTGTGGTGTCCTTATGCAGATTATGGCCTCTGGATATTGTCAGAGATAAAAAGCTACTAAAATTACAGTACAAAGGTATTTGTGACAGCTAGATGAGATCAGATGTGACCAACTTGCTTTCCTTTAGAGAAGGAAATATAATTAGAATAATGCAATAAATTTTCAAAGTTAAAGAAGACAAAATCCTAGAACAGGTGCTGATAGTAGAACTGGGCTCTGCTCTAGTGACTTAAAGGATATAGTGCCATGCTTCAGTCACAATATCATAGTATATTAGAAGTTTAGGAGACTTCCACAGATCATTGCATTTAACCTTCCTGCAAAATCACCTAGGGTAGTCTGCATAAGAGTACATAGGGATGTTTTTTGAATGCGTCCAGAGGAGACTCCACAACCACTCTGGGAAGCCTGTTCCACTGCTCTGTCACCCTCACTGTAAAGAAGTTTCTCCTCATGTCAAGGTGAAATCATCTATGTTCAAGCTTGTACCCATTGTTCTTTGTCTTATTACTGTTCATCACTGAAAAGAGATTGGCCCCCTCCCCTTGACACCCACCCCTCAGATATTCATAGACATTGATTGGATGTCTTCTCAGTCTTCTTTTCTCAAGACTAAACAGCCCCAGGTCTCTCAGACTCTCCTCAGAGGGGAGATCATTAAAATCCCCTAATCATCCTCATCGCTCTCCATTGGACTCTCTTCAGCAGGTTCCTGTCTCTCTTGACCTGGGGAGCGCAAAACTAGACACAGTATTCACAGAATCACAGAATAAATCACAGAATGTCAGGGGCTGGAAGGGACCTCAAGAAACCATCTACTCCAATATGTAGGAAGAGGTTGGTTTTAGATAACTTTGGAAGGCTATAGGGAAGATTTGCCTTTGTTTGAATTAGAGAAAGGACTCTGAAAAGAATGTAAACACCTTGTAACTGAAGGAGAGAAAGTAGGCAGAATTTGGTTGGGAGTCTTGAAATACTGTTTGGTTTTTTTTTTTTTTTTTCACTTCAACCTACTGTATGCCTTAATTACATACATGCCAGTAGAAAGCATCCAATTAAAATGTGACACATGTGCCTTCTGATAGACTATATAACTTTGCTGTATAACATAATAAACATCTTTGCCTGCTTACATCTTGTACTGGAAGCATTGTTCAAGGTGAATCTAACAACAATATAAAATCTGTATCATAACAAATGGTGATTCCTGACGTGCACCTTGAGCAACTATTCATTACAACTCCCACTTGCACCACCAATGATAAATTTTACCTCCAGGAACTGCAGAGATGTTCATGCTTGTCAGTGTCACAAATGGTAACCTTTAGATCAGTCTCTGTGAGATTAATCTATTGACTTTTACGTTCCCCCGATTTGCAAGAAGAAAAAAGAAAAAGAAAAAAATGTGAAGAAAAGAAGAAAAGAGAAAAATATATATAGTAGCACGAAAGGCACAAGTGAAGAAAAGAAGAGGCACGGACGTCTGGACATTAAACATAAAAATAAAAAATAATAAAATAATAAAAGAAGAAAGAAGGAAAAGGGTTGGTGCCCGAAGAACAAGAAGCACAGGAAACACAAGAGAAACTGTGCAGGGCAGAGGTGAGCAATCGCGGAAGCTGGGGGTTGGTGCCTCTTTTTGACGAGCACGTAAGGCAAAATCAAACAACAAAAGAAGAGAAATCAGTACTGGGGCTCATTACTCACGTCTTGAGAAGAAAGAGCAATAACGCGTATGATGAAAAGACATGGAAGCAGGGAGACATGGCATTATTCGGGGTGGCAACAGAAGTAAACAAAATTGCTACATCTCTACAACATGGAGACTAATTAACGATTCTTTAGATCAATTAGCAGAGCATCGAAAAGCCTCTACAGCAGTAATCAATGCCAGTTCACCAGAACAAATCTCTTTTCGACATAGGCACCCTCACCTCAGCCTCCCCCACCGTGGCCACTAAACCCACCTGCACCCCTGGAGCTGCAGACGCTGGCACCTGTCCAAGAACAGCAGCCCGCTATCCCACCACCGCTAACTCTTAAAAGTTCTCCAACATGTTTTGATTGTGTACAGAAGGGACATTCTCAGTTAAAAGATCAGAACTTGGGTTTGGGACTACGCTAAGAAGGAAAGTAAGATTGGAGTGCAGCAGTGAGAAGGCAGACTCTATCTATCTTGAGTCTCAGAAAAAGCCACAGAAAGAGAACAAAAGGTGCCTCAGCAGGAGGCTCAGAAACAACAATTAAGCTCAAAATCGCTGCTGTCACCTCCCACTGAAATTTCACTGCCTTCGAGGAAACCTACACTTTGGGTGGAAGCTGCCTGAAAAGGCAGCTGCTGTGAATTCGATGGCGTCCGTCCCCCATGCCCCTTTCCCCCCTCCTCTTTCCCCGTCCTTCCGTAGCTACAGCGACTTTGCTGAGCCTGTCAGATCCCCCAGCTCCGCTTTTCCTCCTTCTCTTTCTGATAAGACTCTAGTCTATGAAAGTTGTGTTCTGATTTAAAGTAACAGCGCTAATTTAATTATTTCTGATTTTGAAGTAATTTAGAGATTTATTATTTTGATGTTTGTGGTATTTAAGTTTTAACGGTAGAGCATAATGAGTTGCAAGTATTTAGTATTTCTAAATAATTAGTGTTTAGTGATTATAGTAAAGTATAATTATTTAGTAATGATAAGCATTTAGTAATTATAATAAGGTATATCAGATAATAAGTAATAACAGTATAAAAACATATGTTAATTATACTATTATAATTAGTAATTGATTATCATAGACATGCTAATTAATAATAATATGTAATTGATAATAATAATCGTACATAAGTTTAAGTAGAATAAGTTATTCTACGAGTTCAGATTTGATATTTTTCTTTCAGTTCTAACCTTCTTGGTTATGTTCTTTGTGAGTGTTACAGCATTTCAAAGGAGCTCCATGTAATATAGTTAACGGTTGTAGTAAATAGGTTTTCATTTTAAAACTATTCTTTAGTTAATGTAACATCTTTTTTGTTTCTTTTTATACATTGGTTTGATAATTTAATTTGAACATAGTTCTTTAAGTTTTTAGGGATTTTTTGTATTATTATAAGTTAAGAGTTTCATATATTATAGAATGATTTTTTTTCTGTTTTCTTTGAATTCATAATAGATTTGAAGATAACACGTTAAAAAAAAAAAAAAAGTGAGATGTATATTTTATAACTAAGGCTTTAATGATACCAGCAAGAAATAGCTAACCCATGTCAACATCTGGAAACACCAATTTTGCAACTAAGTACTGCAATCATCTCAACAAATAACAGCACAAGAATCAAAAGGATGGGACAAACAGCATTTGCCATGAAGCTGAAAAACAGCAGACCTACCTAACACCAATCACAATGGCTGTTATGATAATCTGAGATCAAAAGAATCAATCAGAAGAATGTATCAAAAATATCTGAATGAGGACTGAATATCATGATTGCTTAATTTTTGTGTGATTAGAGAATATGTTCACATGGATTTATATGGTAATTCACCAGTTTGTCGTAATTTTAAATATTTAAAGGGAAAGACAAAACATTTTCAGTTTAGGTTATTAAAAAAAAAAAAAAAGGGGAAAATCAGGTATTACCTCACAAAAAAAGAACAGTTAAAGAATGCTATGTTCACAAATTTTCATTTTATATACGGTTTTAAGTGTGATTTAACAAAATTTATGGAGGATATAAGAATTCTGGAAGTTTTACTTAGGAGAAATTAGAAAGAAGAGCAAAGAACAGTAGGGCAAAGTTAGGATTAATAGGACTCAGTGCCTTTCCTTAGCAAAAACAAAGCATCAAGTGATCAATATTACTAGGATGAGTAAAAATGCATTATTGTGTTATGTTCAATTTTATATTGGGCAGAACCATGAATATTCAGGATGTCATCTTTGACCCAGTGAAGGAGCCTTTCATTCTTGCTGTTTGCCTGCAAGTATTTTCTTTATCTGTGGAACTCTGAATCCTGATGACATTCCTGTGGGTATTGGTCTTGCTAAAAAGATCATCAAACTTGCTCCTTCTAATTATGCAAACATTCTGGCAAGCAGAATTTTGTCAAGAAATTATGGTGGAGCTTCTCCTACGGTTGGCCAATTCAGTGATCAAATGAGACAATTGGAGGATAGCATGACACGTGGTTCTTTGGTTTCAGCCATTGAAACTCTGTCTGGAAAAATTGAGAATTGCATGAGAGAGTTAAAAGATGAATTTAGAAATTCCATATCCCAATTGGCACAAAGGGATAATTTCAATTCTCCCTCCAGGTGGATACAAGTGTCATCTGTGAGGAATACACATCCTCCAAGGAGGTCATTCCAAAACAGGTCATTCCAAAACAGGTCGTTCCAAAACAGACCACCAAGGCAATCACGTAGAACTATTTGGATAACTCTGCGTGATCAGTTTGGTGAGAACATGAACAAGTGGGATGGCCAACCAACTTCTAATCTTTTCAGGAGACTGAGGGAATTGCAAAGTGGCAGAACCCAAGGTAGCAATACCAGAAAGGGTAGCTGTAACTTCCACAGTTCCCCAGAACAACCCTAGTAGCTCCAACAGTGGCTCCGGTTATAACATGCAAAGTTATAACCCTGCAAACTATGTGCAATGCACATGTGCGCATGTTCCCCATAACTAGGGGTGCCCTGCCTCCCACCAGGGGGAGGAGAGGGATAACAGAGATAATAGAATCTATTGGGATGTGTACATCCAGTGGCCTGACACTTCACAATTTCAGCAGTACAGGGCCTTGGTTGACACAGGAGCTCAGTGCACCATAATGCCATCAAATTATCAGGGATCAGAGTCTATAACTATTCTGGGAATCACTGGTGGATCTCAAGAGTTAAGTAAGGTAGAGGTTAATATAAGTTTAACTGGTAAACAATGGAGGAAGCATACAGTTGTGACCGGACCTGACGCACCTTGTATTTTGGGAATTGATTTTCTGAGAGAAGGGCGTTTCAAGGACCCTAGAGGTTACAAATGGGCTTTTGGAGTAGCTTCTATAGAAATTGATGGACAGAAATTGAAGCTGTCTGTTAGACCTGAGCTTTCTGATGAATCTGCAGTTGTGGGACAACATAAGATACAGGACATTAAATTGCCGGTTGCATCTCAGACTGTGCATCACAGACAATACAGAACCAACCGTGACTCTTTGTTGCCCATTCAGAATCTGATTTGTCAGTTTCATAGTTTCATAGTTTCATAGTTTCATTCAGGGTTGGAAGGGACCACAAGGATCATCTAGTTCCAACCCCCCTGCCATGGGCAGGGAAACCCCACACTAGATCAGGCTGGACAGAGCCTCATCCAGCCTGCTCTTAAACACCCCCAGGGACGGGGCCTCGACCACCTCCCTGGACAACCCATTCCAGGGTCTCACCACTCTCATGGTGAAGAACCTCCTCCTCACATCCAGCCTGAATCTCCCCACCTCCAGCTTCATTCCATTCCCCTAGTCCTATCACTACCTGACATCCTGAGAAGTCCTTCCCCAGCCTTCCTGTAGGCCCCCTTCAGATACTGGAAGGCCACAATTAGGTCACCTCGGAGCCTTCTCTTCTGCAGACTGAACAGCCCCAACTCCTTCAGTCTGCTCTCATAGGAGAGGTGCTCCAGCCCTCTGATCATCCTTGTGGCCCTTCTCTGGACACGTTCCAGCACCTCCACATCCCTCTTGTAATAGGGGCTCCAGAACTGGACACAGTACTCCAGGTGGGGTCTCACCAGGGCTGAGTAGAGGGGGAGGATCACCTCCCTCGACCTGCTAGCCACACTTCTCCTGATGCAGCCCAGGATCTGATTGGCCTTGCGGGCTGCAAGTGCACATTGGGAGCTCATGTTGAGCTTTTTGTCCACCAGCACCCCCAAGTCTCTCTCCTCAGGGCTACTTTCCAGCCAGTCACTGCCCAGCCTGTATTTGTGCCTGGGATTGCCTCGACCCAGATGCAGGACCCTGCACTTGCTCTTATTGAACTTCATGAGGTTGGCTTGTGCCCACCTCTCCAGCCTGTCAAGGTCCCTCTGGATGGCCTCCTTCCCTCCAGCGTGTCTGCTGCACCACATAGCTTGGTGTCATCAGCAAACTTGCTGAGGGTGCACTCAATGCCACTGTCCATGTCACCCACAAAGATGTTGAACAAGACAGGTCCCAGGACTGATCCCTGAGGGACTCCGCTTGTCACTGGCCTCCACTGGGACATGGACCCATTGACAGCCACTCTTTGGGTGCGGCCATCAAGCCAGTTCCTTATCCATCTAGTGGTCCACCCATCAAACCCATGTGTCACCAGTTTGGAGACCAGGATGTGGTGCGGGACAGTGTCAAAGGCTTTGCTCAGGTCCAGGTAAATAACATCAGTTGCTCGCCCCTCATCTATTAATGTTGTCACCTGCTCATAGAAGGCCACCAGGTTGGTCAGGCAGGATTTGCCCTTGGCAAAGCCATGCTGACTGTTCCCAATTACCTCTTCACTATTCTTTTGAGCAAGTAGTGACTCCAGGAGGATCTGCTCCATGATCTTTCCAGGCACAGAGGTGAGACTGACTGGCCTGTAGTTCCCTGGCTCCTCCTTCTTACCCTTTTTGAAGATGGGGCAATGTTTCCCCTTTTCCAGTCCGTGGGGACTTCACCAGATTGCCATGACTTTTGAAATATAACAGAGGGGTTTAGCAACCTCATCTGCCACTTCTCTTAGTACCCGTGGGTGTATCCCGTCGGGTCCCATGGACTTGAACACTTTCAGGTTCTTCAGATGATCACGAACCTGATCTGCACTTACAATGGGCAGTTCTTCCTCCCCATCCCTGGCTTTGACTTCCATAACATCAGGAGTGTGGCTAGAGGCCCTTGCAGTGAAGACTGAGGTAAAGAAGTTATTAAGTACCTCAGCCTTTTCCTCATCCCTTGTGACCATGTCACCATTTTCCTTTCTGAGGGGCCCACACCTTCCCTAGTCTTCTTCTTCCCATTAATATACCTGTAAAAGTTCTTAGTGTTCCCTCTAATCTCCCTGGCTAGATTCAATTCAAACTCTGCTTTGGCTTTCCTAACCAGGACTCTCGCTGCTCGGGCAGCTTCCTTATATTCCCCCTGTTCTACCTGTCCTTCCCTCCACTTCCTGTAGAGTTTCCTTTTAAGTAATAGTGTGTCCAATAGCTCCTTGCCCATCCAGGCAGGCCTCCTAGCATTCTTACCTGCTTTTCTCTTTGTTGGTACACAGAGCTCCTGGACACAGAGGAGGTGGTCCTTGAATATTGACCAGCTATCCTGGGTCCCTCTTCCCTCCAGGGCTTTGTCCCACGACACTTTGGCTAGCAGATCCCTGAAGCCATCAAAATCTGCACGCCTAAAGTCTAGGGTCGTGAGCTTGGAATACTTCCTCCTGATTGCCCTGAGGATGTTAAATTCAACTGCTTCATGGTCACTGCAGCCAAGGCCATCTCTGAGCCTCACATTGCTTACCAGCCCTTCCCTGTTGGTGAGAACAAGGTCCAGCATAGCACCATTTCTTGTTGGTTCCTCTACCATTTGGAGGAGGAAGTTGTCTTCTATGCAGTCCAGGAACATCCTGGATTGCTGGTGCCTTGCTGTGTTGTCCCTCCAGCAGATGTCCGGGTGGTTGAAATCACCCATGAGGACCAGGGCTTGTGACCTGGAAGCCGCTTCTATTTGCCTATGGAGGGCCTCATCTGCTTGGATCTGCTGGTCAGGTGGCCTGTAGGAGACCCCCACAGTAATATCTCCTTCCCTGTCCTGCCTTTAATTTTAACCCATACGCTCTCAACTAGCTCATCATCCCTCCCCAGTTGGAGCTCCACTGATTCCAACTGGCTACTGACATAGAGGGCAACACCTCCTCCTCTCCTTCCCTGCCTATCCTTCCTAAAGAGTTTATATCCATCTATGCCTACATTCCAGTCATGGGATTCATCCCACCAAGTTTCAGTAACTGCCACTATGTCGTGGCATCCCAGCAGCACAGTGGCCCTTAACTCATCCTGTTTGTTGCCCAAGCTGCGCGCATTCGCATAGAAGCACTTCAGCTGGGCTGGCCCTGTCCTCCTCTTGTGCCAATTCCCCTCGGTTTCCACAGAATGTCCTGGTGAATCATTCGTGGCTTGCCTCAGGGCAGCAAGTTGAGAGCCCTTACCATCTCTCCTTCTCTCTACTGCTGGTGAGCTGCCCTCTGTTTGTCACCAGCCAGCAGGAGACTATAAACCCCTTCCCCCTTCAAATCTAGTTTAAAGCCCTATCAATGAGCCCTGCCAATTCCTGCCCCAGGATTCTTATCCCCCTCTGGGACAAGTGTGTCCCATGAGTTGTTTTCAGCTCAGGTGCCTTGAAAACCAATCCATGATTGTGGAACCCAAAGCCCTGTCGATGGCACCAGCCCTTGAGCCATGAATTGATCTGTCGGCCCTTCCTCAGTGTGTCCTCATCCATTGCTGACGTTAGAGGGATGGCTGAGAACACGACTTGAGCCCCTGATCCCTTTAGCATTTGCCCTAAAGTTCTGAAGTCTTTTTTAATAGATTGTGAGCCTCTCATTGTTACATCATCACTGCCCACCTGAAAGACCAGCAGTGGGTAGTAGTCTGAAGGACTCACGAGGTTGGGAATTCTGTCTACAACGTCTTTTACTTGGGCACCAGGGAGGCAGCTGACCGCTCTATGAAATTGGTCTGGTCTGCATATTGGGCCCTCTGTTCCCCCTCAGTAGGGAGTCTCCTATGACGATGACCCTGCGAGGTTTCTTTTCTGGGTAAGTTTTGATGGCTGGCCTGAGGCAACCTGTCATTGGTACAGCTTCTGACCTTCTTGAGTCCTCAGCCTCACCAATGACCTGTTCCTCCTGCAGAGCCTCATACCTGTTCTGTAACTGCACTGGAGGCAGGGTGCTGCTCACAGGAGCAGACTTCCTTTGTTTGCACTTCTTCCGTCGGGCAGAGACCTGTTCCCATTGGCCCTGCTCATGTGGGTTACTACAGGGAGGTTGAGAATCTTGCTTCTGGGGAGGTATCAAACTCCCTGTTCCCTAAGTGTTACCCCTGTTCTGGTTTAGAAGAGATTACGTTATGGGAATCGTCAATTTTCTGCTCACCATCTCTTCTAGCTCTTAGCCTTTCCACCTCTTCTTTTAGTTTGACCACCATGCTCATCAGATCACTGACCTGCTCACACCTGAAACAGCTGCTCCCTCCAGCCTCCATATCGAGTGCCAGGCTCCAGCACTCACTGCAGCCACCTACCTGAACATCTGCATGCTTGTGTGTGGTCTCTGTTTGGGTGCCCGCTGTCCTTCTGCTAGCCTTTGCTCTAGTGGTGACCATCTTGCAGTAACCACCCTCTCCACACGGCTTTTTTTTTTTTTTTTTTTTTTTTTTCCTCCCTGTCAGTGAGAAGGTGAGCTGCGCTGCTCAAGCTCAAGCTGCCCCCTCTCTCCTCAGCCACGCGCTGGGTTCTGTTTGGTTTGCGCGCGGTCTCCGCGGCAACCCCTCCCCCAGCTGCGTCACTGCCCTCCGGCAAGTAGGCAGTCTGAGCCCCTGCCCCTCCTCCTCTCTTCGGGAAGCCTCAAGCCACCAGCCCCTTACCGCCTGAAAAGCAAGGGAATCAAAGCCAAAAGCCAAACTCCCAGAGCTGCGCTGCTCAAGCTCAAGCTGCCCCCTCTCTCCTCAGCCACGCGCTGGGTTCTGTTTGGTTTGCGCGCGGTCTCCGCGGCAACCCCTCCCCCAGCTGCGTCACTGCCCTCCGGCAAGTAGGCAGTCTGAGCCCCCTGCCCCTCCTCCTCTCTTCGGGAAGCCTCAAGCCACCAGCCCCTTACCGCCTGAAAAGCAAGGGAATCAAAGCCAAAAGCCAAACTCCCAGAGCTGCGCTGCTCAGCTGAGTTGGAGAGTCAGAAAGTCGTCAGCAAAACTCATTCACCTTTCAACAGTCCAGTGTGGCCTGTGCGGAAGCAGAATGGAGACTGGCGTCTGACAGTAGACTACCGAGCCCTGAATGAAGTGACACCACCTATGAGTGCAGCAGTACCAGACATGATGGAGCTACAGTATGAGCTGGAATCCAAAGAGGCCAAATGGTATGCTACCATAGACATTGCTAATGCATTTTTCTCTATTCCCATAGCAGAGGAATGCAGGCCTCAGTTTGCTTTCACCTGGAGAGGAATCCAGTACACTTTCAACAGACTGCCAATGGGCCGGATCCACAGCTCAAGCATCTGTCATGCAGTGATGCACGATGCTCTGGAGAAAGGCAGTGCTCCAGAACACATCCAATTCATCGATGATATAATCTGGGGTAAAACTGCTGAGGAAGTCTTCGAAAAAGGTAACAAAATCATTGACATTCTTCTAAAGGCAGGTTTTGCCATCAAGCGAGACAAGGTGAAAGGGCCTACCACAGAGATTCAGTATCTGGGAGTGCGGTGGCAGGATGGACGCCAACACATTCCAATGGATGTGGCAAACAGAGTCTCTACCATGGCAAATCCCACAAACAAGCAAGAAACCCTATGTTTCTTGGGGATAGTGGGATTTTAGAGACTGCACATTCCTGGATACAGTCAGATTGTGAAACCTCTGTATAATGTGACTATAAAGAGAAACCATTTCCACTGGGGACCTGAACAACAAGCAGCCTTTGACCAGATAAAGAAAGAGGTGATTCAAGCAATGGGTCTGGGACCTGTCTGAGATGGTCCAGACATTAAGAACATTTTGTACATGGCTGCAAGTGACAATGGTCCAACCTGGTGCTTGTGGCAAAAAGCTCCAGGTGAGACACGTGGACGACCTCTTGGTTTCTGGAGTCGAGGTTACAGAGGTTCAGAGGCTAATTATACTCCAACAGAGAAAGAAATTCTAGCTGCCTATGAAGGAGTAAAAGCATCCCCTGAAGTGATTGGAACTGAATCACAACTTCTTCTAGCTCCCAGATTACCAGTTTTGAATTGGATGTTCAAAGGCAAAGGCTCCACACCACATCATGCCACAGACTCAACATGGTCTAAGTGGATGGCTCTGATAACACAGAGAGCTCGAATGGGAAATCTTGAAAGACCTGGTCTAGTGGAGGAGATCTCAAGTTGGCCTGAAGGTACCAACTGTGCCAAACCTCCAGGGGAGAAAGTAACTTGTGCTGAGAAAGCTCCTCCTTACATTGACCTTTCTGATGATGAAAAGAAATATGCTTTGTTCACAGACGGTTCCTGTCGTCCTGTTGGAAACAAGCGAAGGTGGAAGTCTGCAGTGTGGAGTCCAACACGCCGAGTTGCAGAGGCGAAAGATGGAGAAGGAGAATCCAGTCAGTTCGCAGAGGTAAAAGCTGTCCAGCTAGCTCTCGACGTGGCTGAACGTGAGAGATGACCAAAGCTTTATCTCTACACCGACTCATGGATGGTAGCCAATGCTCTATGGGGTTGGCTAAAGAACTGGAAGAAGAATGGTTGGCAGAGAAAAGGAAAACCCCTTTGGGCAGCTGGCCTGTGGCAGGACATTGCTGATCGAATCGAGAGAATTCTAATATAAGGTGAGACACATCGATGCTCACATTCCTAAGAGCAAAGCTACTGAGGAACAGCAACACAACCATCAGGCAGATCTAGCTGCAAGAGTTTCTCAAGTAGACATGGACTCTAATCTTGATCTCAACTGGAAACACCGAGGTGAGATATTCTTAGCTCGGTGGGCTCATGATTTGTCAGGACATCAAGGCAGAGATGCAACATACCAATGGGCTCGTGACAGATCCATAGACATTTCCATGGATGCTATCACACAAGTCATCCATGACTGTGACATTTGTGCTGCTATTAAGCAGGCAAAACGACTTAAGCCCTTGTGGTATGGTGACCGATGGTCCAAGTACAAGTATGGTGAAGCTTGGCAGATTGACTACATCACTCTACCATGTTCTCGTTCTGGTAAGCAATACGTGCTTACTATGGTAGAGGCAAACACTGGATGGTTGGAAGCTTATCCAGTTCCACATGCAACTGCACGCAACACCATTCTTGGTCTGGAGAGACAGATCCTGTGGAGACACGGAACTCCAGAGAGTATTGAGTCAGACAATGGAACTCATTTCAAGAACAACCTTGTAAAGAACTGGGCAAAAGAGCACGGTATTGAGTGGATATTCCACATTCCCTACTATGCACCAGCTTCAGGGAAGATTGAATGCTACAACAGTTTGTTGAAGACCACTCTTAAAGCCATGGGGGGTGGATCTTTGAAAAACTGGGAAAAACATTTAGCACAAGCAACCTGGCTGGTAAATAGTAGAGGTTCAGTGAACCGAGCTGGACCTGCACATTCAGATTTGCTACGGAAAGTAGAAGGTGATAGAGTTCCTGTTGTTAGAGAAAAGAATCTGTTAGGTAAAACTGTTTGGGTATTTTCACCCTCAGGAGAGGCTAAACCTGTCCGAGGGGTGGTTTCAGCTGAAGGTCCGGGTCACACTTATTGGGTAATGCAAGAGAATGGTGAAATTCAGTGTATTCCACAAAGAAATTTAACTTTAGCTGAAAGAGGTTAATTTCAAACTGTTGTACAGCTACATCGCATCCAAAGGAAGAATCAACGAGGAATCTACGGTGCACGAACCCTGAGATCCCTGAGATCCCTGAGTCAACTAAGAGACCCTGAGAATCCCTGTTTCCCTTTTCTTTGCTTCATCGGCGAGGAAATGAACTGTTTTCCATTTTTCTCATTTTCTGATTTTCTTGGACTTTTGAATCACCTACATCTGAGCATAGCCGGAATGGACTATGAACTTTACTTACGAACTGTAAATGTCGTTTTGGATTGGATGGACAGTTTGAACGGCCAATGAAATTGTTTAGAAGGGGTGGACTGTGACCGTTTGAGGCTGTGCCTTTAAGAAAGGGAATATGGTGGACATATGTTGGTAAATTAAAAGAACGGATCTAAACTAATTTCATTGGTAAAGTGGGAGGAAGCACCTTCTGAACTGGGAGTGCAGGAAAGGTATCCTGGGCATTTCAGCACTTCCCTATCAGTCTTGCTTCCGCCTCCTCTTTGGGCAGCAGCTTTCTGTGCTGGGCTTTCTGCCAAGACTTTGGCCTTGAAACCGATAAGATGTAAGGCCTGTACTAACTGCTTTCCAATTAACACAAAACTGCTTTTAACTTCTTTCTTTCTCTTTCTCTCTCTTTTCTGACCTACTCTGGGGAAAGGGGGGGAGAGAGGGGAGAGTGGAGGTGGGGAACCCCCTCAGCAGAGGGGGGAACTCTCATTTCTGTATTACTTTATTGTATATCTTTGTATATATTGTAAATATTGTAAATTTGTATATATTCCCCTGCATATCCTACATTGCTTTGTAAATATACAGCTCCACTGCTTTGCTAATTCAGCTTGTGAGTTTTTTTTTCCTTTCCCTTCAATTTTTTTTTTTCCCTTTACCTTACAAGAGGGAAGGGAGGAGGCTTCTTGGCCTTACCCTTCCAACCCCACGACACCTTGTAACCGAAGGAGAGAAACTAGGCAGAATTTGACTGGATGTGTTAAAATATTGGGTTTTCACTTTAACCTGTTGTATGCCTTAATTACATGCATGCCAGTAGAAAATATCCAATTAAGATGTGACCCATGTGCCTTCTGATGGACTATATAACTTTGCTGTATAATGTAATAAATATCTTCACATGCTTACATCTTGTCCTGGAAGAATTGCTCAGGGTGAATCTACCATCTATATAACATCTATATTGTAACACCAACCCACCTGCCAAAGCAGGATCAGCTATACCAGGTCACAGAAGAACTCATTCAGGTAAGTCTTGAATATCCTCAGAGAGGGAGGGTCCACAACCACCCTGGGCAGCCTGTTCCAGTGTTCTGCCACCCTCACAGAGAAATAATTCTTCCTCCTGTTTCCATGGAACTTCCTACGCCTCAACTGCCACCCATTTCCCCTTGTCCTGTCATTGGACACCATTGAGAAGAGCCTGGCTCCATCTTCTTGGCACTCACCCTTTATGTATTTATAAACACGAATGAGATCACCCCTCAGGCTCCTCTTCTCTAAGCTGAAGAGCCCCAGCTCCCTCAGTCTCTCTTCATAAGGAAGATGTTCCACTCCCTTAATAATTTTTGTGGCTCTGTGCTGGATTCTTTCAAGCAGTTCCCTTCCTTCTTGAACTAAGGGGCCCAGAACTGGACAAAATATTCCAGATATTGCCTCACCATGGCAGAGTAGAGAGTGCGGAGAACTTCTCTTGACCTACTGACCACCCTCCTTCTAATACGACCCAGAATACCATTGGCCTTCTTGGCCACAAGAGCATATTGCTGGTTTATGGTCAACCTTCCATTCACTAGGACCCCCAGGTCCTTCTCCTATTTACTGCTCTCCAGCAGCTCAGTCCCCAACCTATGTTGTACATGGGGTTGTTCATTCCCAGGTACAGGACTCTACATTTGCCCTTGTTGAACTTCATTAAATTTCTCCCTGCCCAGATCTGCAGCCTGTCCAATCCCTGACAAATGGCAGCACAACCATCCAAAGTGTCAGCTACTCCACCCAGTTCAGTGTCATGGGCAACCTTTATGACAGTGCTTTCTGTTCCCTCATCCAGGTCACTGATGAATATATTGAATACCACTGGTCCCAGTACTGACCCCTGAGGGACTCCACTAGATACAGACCTCCAACTAGACTCTGTCCCATTGACCACAACTCTCTGACTTCTTTCTTTCAACCAGTTCTCAATCCACCTCACTACATGATTATCCAGACCACACTGCCTCAGCTTAGCTATAAGGAAACTGTGGGAGACAGTGCCAAATGCCTTACTGAAATCAAGAAAACCCCCATCCACTGCTCTACCATCATCTATCCACCTGGTTATGTACTCATAAAAGGCTATCAGGTTGGTCAAACATGACTTCTCCTTGGTAAAACCGTGTTAACTACTATTAATGACCCTTGTGTCCTTGATATTCCTAAGAACAGTGCTGAGGATAAGTTGCTCCATCACCTTTCCAGGGATGGAGGTGAGGTTGACCAGTCTATAGTTACCCAGGTCATCCTTTTACCCTTTTTGAAAACTGGAGTGATATTTGTCCTGCTCCAGTACCCAGGCACCTCTCCTGTCTGCAATGACTTACCAAAGATGATGGAGAGTGGTCTGGCAATGACCTCTGCCAGCTCCCTCAGCACCCATGGGTGCATTTGATCAGGACCCATGGATTTATGGACATACAGATGACTTAACAGCTCTCTAACTCAGTCCTCACTGACCAAGGAAAATCTGTCATATCTCCTGCATTTCTCTAGGGCCCCAGGCATCTGAAGACAACCTCCAGCAGTACAGACAAAGAAGGCATTTAGCACTGCCACCTTCTCTGTGTCCTCTTTTTTCATGGCTTGGATAGCAGCACTCTGTGCTGGGCTAGGAACTGGCTGAAGGGATGAGCCCAAACAGTGGTGGTGAATGGTGCTACATCCAGCTGGCAACCAGTCACTAGTGGTGCTCCCTAGGGATCAGTGCTGGGCCACATGCTGCTCAATGTCTTTAATGATGATCTCGATGAGGGGACTGAGTCCATCATCAGTAAATTTGCAGATGACAGGTGTTCATCTGTTAGAGGGTTGGAGAGCTCTGCAGAGGGACCTTGACAGGCTGGACAGATGGGCAGAGTCTAACAGATCTAAGTGTCGGGTTCTACACATTGGCCACAACAACCCTGTGCAGTGCTACAGGTTGGGGTCAGAGTGGCTGGGAGGTGGCCAGGCAGAAAGGGACCTGTAGATACTGGTTGATGGTAGGCTGAACATGAGCCAGCAGTGTGCACATGTGGCCAAAAATGTGAATGGCATCCTGGCCTGGATCAGGAACAGTGTGGCCAGCAGGAGCAGGGAGGTCATTCTGCCCCTGTACTCAACACTGGCTAGGCCACACCTTAAGTCCTGTGTCCAGTTCTGGGCCCATCAGTTTAGGAAAGATGTTGACATGCTGGAACATGTCCAGAGAAGGGGAACAAAGCTGGTGAGGGATTTGGGGCATTTGGAGAGACTGAGAGAGCTGGAGTTGCTTAGCCTGGAGAAAAGGAGGCTCAGGGGAGACCTTATTGCTGTCTACAACTAGCTGAAAGGAGGTTGTATCCACGTGGTTCTTGGTCTCTTCTCCCAGGCCACCAGCACTGGAACAAGAGGACACAGTCTCAAGCTGCACCAGAGGAGGTTTAGGCTGGATGGTAGGAAGAAATTCTTCATAGAAAGAGTGATTTGCCTTTGGAATGGGTTGCCTGGGGAGGTGGTGAAGTCACCGTAACTGGAGGTGTTTAAGAGGGCACTGGATGAGGCACTTGGTGCCGTGTTTTAGTTGATTACATGGTGTTCGGTGATAAGTTGGACTTGATGATCCTGAAGGTCTTTTCCAATCTGGTTAAACTCCTCTCCCTCTCCTCTCCTCTCTCCTCTCCCTCTCCTCTCTCCTCTCCTCTCCCTCTCCTCTCCTCTCTCTCCTCTCCTCTCCCTCTCCCTCTCCTCTCTCTCTCTCTCCTCTCCTCTCCTCTCCTCTCCTCCCCTCTCCTCCTCTCTCCTCTCCCTCTCCTCTCCTCTCTCCTCTCCTCTCCTCTCCTCTCCTCTCCTCTCCTCTCCCTCTCCTCTCCTCTCCTCTCCCTCTCTCCTCTCCTCTCCCTCTCCTCTCCCTCTCCTCTCCTCTCCTCTCCTCTCCCTCCTCCCTCTCCTCTCCTCTCCTCTCCTCTCCTCTCCTCTCCCTCCCTCCCTCCCCTCCCCTCCCTCCCTCCCTCCCCCTCCCTCCCCTCCCCCTCCTCCCTCTCCTCTCCCTCTCCTCTCCTCTCCTCTCCTCTCCCTCTCCCTCTCCTCCCTCTCCTCTCCTCTCCTCTCCCTCTCCTCTCCTCTCCTCTCCCCCCCCCTCCCCTCCCTCCTCCCTCTCCTCCTTGCCTCGCCTCTCCTCGCCCCTCCTCACCTCTCCTCTCCTCACCTCTTCTTTCCTTCCCCTCCCCTTCCCTCTCCCCCTCCCCTCCTCTCCTGTCCTCCCCTGCCATCCCCTCCCCTCCCCTCTCCTTCCCTCCCCTCTCCTCTCCTCACCTCTCCTTTCCTTCCCCTCCCCTTCCCTCTCCCCCTCCCCCCCCCTCCTCTCCTGTCCTCCCCTGCCATCCCCTCCCCTCCCCTCTCCTTCCCTCCCCTCTCCTCTCTGAACCTCTCCTCTCCTCTCCGAAGCTCTCCTCTCCAAACCTCTCTGAACCTCTCTGAACCTTTCCTCTCCAAAACAATCTCACCAAGGCACCCACCTCATTCAGCAGTGGGCCTACATTACCTCTAATCGTAGCATTTCTTGCAATATATTTGAAGAAGCACTTTCTGTTGTCATTGACCTGCCTTGCAAGGGTGAATTCCAATGAGGTCTTAGCCTTCCTAGTAGCTTCCCTACATCCTCTGACAACACATAGAAAGCAACACAACCACCTTGCTTCACTGATCTATCTTTCCCAAAAAAGGACATAGCTATCTGTGCTGCGTTACATCCATCCTGGGGGAGGGCTGAGGGAGCCCTGCTTCCCCAGAGGACAAAAGAAACCTGATCCAGGTGAACAGAGAGGGATTTGATTTCCCCCTCCCAGGAGGAGGGGTCTCCTGGTTCAAAGGTGGTCTATTCCACTCCCTCCTCCTGTCCAGCAAGCCTATAAAAAGGAAGACACTCCAGCCATTTTGCTCTTTTTGCTCCTGCCTCGCCTGTTTGAAAGGAACCACAGCCGCTGCTAGACTTCTGGTTGTGCCACTTGGTTGAGCCTGGCCTTTTCCCTGCTGCACCCATGCTTCCCTAAAAGACTGAAACCCACATATATTGGGAGAGACATAAGGCCATCCAAATTTGGTTTTGTATATTTTCCTATTCATCCTTATTCCTTACACTTGTAAACCCTTCCTGTTACTGATACATATATATAGAGAGAGAGTTAAAAAATTTACTTCTCCTACTTCCAAACTTACTCCAAGTTATTTTTTGGTAGATTTACTTCCTTCCCTTTCTTCCTACCTAATTTTTTCCCATTTCCTCTTTTCTTTCCCCTTTTTTCCTTATTGGAAAAAAAGGAAGAGAGAACAAGGAGGAAGTCTCTTTTTTTTTGCTATCTGAGCTCTTAAATTCCAGTTAAGGCTCAAACCACTACTGTATTTTGGTATATCCTGTATTTTAAAATGTAATCCTTATAGTAGCATCCACTCTGGCCAAGTGGGGACAGAGAGATACTAACTGTGACCGGTTGACGTTGCCCCCTTAAGAAAGGGAATATGGTGGATGGAAGTTGGTAAACGGAAAGAATAATCTAAACTAATTTCATTGGTGAAGTGGGAGGAAGCACCTTCTGAACTGGGAGTGAACTGGGAGTGAACTGTGCACTCCGGTACTTCTATCTTTAGTCTTGCTTCTGCCTCTTCTTCGTGCAGCAACTCTCTCTGTGCTGGGCTTTCTGCCAAGGCTTCGGCCTTGAAGACCTGATAAAGGCCAGTATTAACTCCCTTCCAATTAACACAAACTACTTCTAACATTTTTTTTTTTTTTCGCTCTTTTCTTTCTCTTTCTATCCCACTCTGGGGAAGGGGGGAAAGAGGGGAGAGCGGAGGTGGGAAACCCCCCTCAGCAGAGGGGGGGAACTCTCATTTCTGTGCTACTCTATTGTATATCTTTGTATATATTGTAAATATTGTAAATTTGTGTATATGCTCCTGCAAATCCTACATTGCTTTGTAAATATAAAGCTCCACTGCTTTGCTAATTCAGCTTGTGAGTTTTTTTTTCCTTTCCCTGCAATTTTTTTTTTCCCTTTACTTTACAGGGGGGAGGGAAGAGGCTTCTTGGCCTTACCCTTCCAACCCATCATACTAACACATTAGGAACTCTCTGCAGAGGAACAATGGGCACGACACAATCCTTTGTGAGCTCTGATGGTCAAGGGGTGGGCTGCTGTGAACACTGTAAGCACTGTGTAAACAGGGACACAAAGAGGGAGGGGTCATGTTGTAGTGAGTGCTGCCCAATGAAAAAGGCCGCTCACTCTCAGCCTCAGCCCCAGACATAAGGGTTTGCCTTACCACCAGCAGCTCCCCAATTAACCTTGATGATCCTGCCCATGCAGTTTCTCTAGCACCTGTCACCACATGCAGGAAAAAGATACAAAAATCATCTCCAAACATGGATGGTGAGGAAGGCACATCAGCAGGACCCAGCACTTTGCAGGACCAAGCACATCGCAGAACCCACCAGTGGATGAAGATGACTCAGATCAGAAGATGATAACTGTTACATCTCTGCCCAGACAGGAATTAAGGCAAACTCATCTGGATTATGCACAAAAAAGAAGGTGAGACAATACTAAGATGGGCCCTGAGATGTTGGGATGAAGGTGTGCAAACTGTGGACCTAGATAAGAGGGACACAAAGCTCTTAGTCCCCCTGTCTCGTGATGATGGTCTGGACAAAGAGTTAGCAAAGTTTGATGGAACACACATTCTCTGGGCCCAGATCCTCAATACCACAAAGAGCTGGTACTGCTCAAAAGGCAACCTGCCCTGGGCCCCAATTAGATGGGCAACTATGGAACATAGGGACATACTGTATCTGAGACAGATGGCTGTGCTGGAAATAATTTATGGAGACAGACAGCTTCCCTCAGATCCAGATGAGGTGACCATGAGATGGCCCTTCATAAAGACACTCAATCATGGTGCCCCTCAAAAACAGGCAAACACTCTAGGAGGGATGCTCCTGACTAGACGGGATGGAAGTCCTAAAACTGTGAGTTTGTCAGGGATTTGAGGGAATATGAGGACAGTGTAAATCAGAGACACATAATCTCTGCCATAGAAACTATGACTAAAGACATCATCAAACAGATTAAGACCTACATGTCTGAACTGAAAAAAAGGAATGATATCTCCTTTTCCCCTTCCCTTTCTCCTTCAGAATGGGTCCATGTTTCAGCAATCAGGAATAGGCATCCTCCTCCTAGGAGATCACCCCAAACTAACCAGGGGATGTTAAGGGTGTATTTATGAAGGATTCTCTGTGACCATAGAGAGAACACCCTTGAGGGTGAAGCGATCCTGATGCCGGAGGACACACCATCTCGGGTTTTCTGTGAAGCTAAACAGCCTAAGGCAAAACAGCCTAGGGTTAAACAACCTTCCCCTGGCATCAGGACCTGTTCCCTCAAAAAAAGGAGGAGGGTAATTGTTATAGATGATTCCCTTCTGAGGGGAATGGAGGGCCCTATATGTTGGCCTGATCCATCTCATAGGTAACTCTGTTGTCTGCCAGGGGCCCAAGTTAATGATGTTACCAGTAGGCTGTCTAGCCTGGTGCAGCCCTCTGACTACTATCCTTTACTTGTTATGCAATTAGGGAATGATGATGTTGCAACCAGAACTCCCAGGGCTATAAAAGATGACTTCAGGGCCCTGGGAGACCTGGTTGAGGGGTCAGGTGCACAAATAATTTTTTCATCAATACCCTTAGTTGCAGGAGGGAATACCAGAAGGAACAGGTCAGCAGCTATAGTTAACAAGTGGCTTAGAGGCTGGTGCAGTCAAAAGAATTTTGGGTTTTTTGATCTTGGAAAACTTTCTACTGCACCAGGTCAGCTGGCAACAGATAGAGTACATCTGTCCCAGAGAAGGGGAAAGGTCACAGTATATGAGAACGGCCTGTCCCCCAAAGGGAAAAAGATCCTGGGTAGGGAATTGGCAGGTCTCATTGACAGGGCTTTAAACTAGTTTTGAAGGTGGAAGGGGCTAAAACTAGTCCCCTCAGGCATGAGTCTGGGGGCGATAAGCTGGAGTCAGGGGTGAAACCAGCAGCCCAGCAGCAGTGCATGTACACTAATGCACAAAGAATGGGTAACAAACAAGAGGAGCTGAAAGCCTTGCTGCAGCAGGATAGTTATGATGTAGTTGCCATCACAGAGACATGGTGAGAAGACCCACATGACTGGAACACTGCAATTGACGGCTACAGGCTCTTCAGGAGAGACAGGCAAGGAAGAAGGGGTGTACATCAGGAAGGCACTAGATGTCATTGAGATGGAGATTAGGGATGATTGGGTTGCATGCTTGTGGGTAAGAATTAGAGGCAAGACTGGCAGGGCTGACATCCTGATTGGAGTCTGTTATAGATCACCCAACCACGAGGAAGATGTTGATGAAACATTCTATAGGTAGCTTAAGGCTGTCTCAAGATCGCCTGACCTTGTTCTCATGGGTGACTTCAACTTGCCTGACATCTGCTGGGATCTCAACACAGCAGAGAAGAGGCAGTGTAGGAGGATCTTAGAGTGCATGGAGGACAGCTTCTTATCCCAGGTGTTGTGTGAGCCTACCAGGGGCAAGGCTATGCTTGATCTCCTCTTCACCAAGAGGGAAGGGCTGGTGGGTGATGTGGTGGCCAGAGGGTGTGTAGGGGCCAGTGACCATGAGATAATTGAATTTTCAGTACTTAGGCAAGCTAAGAGGGGCAGCAAAAAAAATCTCTACTCTGGACTTCCAGAGGGCAGACTTCAGGTTACTCAAGGAACTAATTCAGAGGGTTCCTTGGGATAAAGCCATTAAAAACAAAGGGGTCCAGGAGAGCTGGACCTGCTTCAAGGAAGAATTGTTGAAGGCGCAGGGACAAGCTGTGCCAATGTGCCGGAAGAAGAACCGCCGGGGCAGACAGCCAGCCTGGATGGTTAATGAACTTCTAATAAAACTAAGGGAAAAAAAGAAGGTGTATCGTCTTTGGAAGAAAGATGAGGCAACCCACGGAATGTTTAAGGATGTTGCCAAATCTTGTAGGAAGAAAATTAGGGAGGCAAAAGCACATTTGGAGCTTAAACTGGCCTCTACTGTGAAGGACAACAAAAAGTCCTTCTATAAATATATTAATAGCAAGAGGAAGAGCAAGGACAACCTCCACTCCTTGGTTGACACAGAGAGAAATCTTGTATCAAAGGATGAGGAAAAGGTAGAGGTACTTAACACCTTCTTTACCTCAATTTTTACTAAAAGGGCAGAATGTCTTCCAGACAGCTAGCCTGCAGAGCTGGCAGAAGGAACTAGGGAGCTGCACAGTTTCCCTATGTTCCATGAGCAGATGGTTGGAACTCTCCTCGGCAGCTTGGATCCCCACAAGTCCATGGGACCAGATGGGATCCATCCTAGGCTGCTGAGGGAGCTGTCAGATGAGCTGGCCAAGCCACTATCCCTCATTTTCCAGCAGTCCTGGCTCACTGGCGAGGTCCCAGAGGACTGGAAACTGGCCAACGTGGTGCCCATCCACAAGAAGGGCCAGTAGGATGAGCCAGGGAATTCTAGGCCTGTCAGCCTGACCTCAGTGCCAAGATTAGGGAGCAGGTCATCTTGAGTGCAATCACAGAGCACTTCCAGGATGGCCAAGGGATCAGGCCTAGCCAGCATGGATTTAGGAAGGGCAGGTCCTGCCTGACCAACCTGATCTCCTTCTATGATCAGGTGACCTGCCTGGTGGATGTGGGGAGGCCTGTGGATGTGGTCTACCTGGACTTCAGCAAGGCCTTTGACACTGTTCCCCATAGCAAACTCCTGACCAAGCTGTCAGCCCATGGCTTGGACAGGAGCACTCTGAGTTGGGTTAGGAACTGGGTGGAGGGCCGAGCACAGAGAGTGGTGGTGAATGATGCCACATCCACCTGGTGCGCAGCCAGTACTGGAGTCCCCCAAGGATCAGTGCTGGGCCCTGTGCTCTTTAACATCTTTATTGATGATCTGGATGAGGGCATTGAGTCCATCATCAGTAAATTTGCTGATGACACCAAGCTGGGGGCAGGAGTTGATCTGCTGGAGGGTAGAAAGGCTCTGCAGAGGGACCTCGACAGGCTGGAAAGATGGGCAGAATCCAACAGCATGAGATTTAACACATCCAAGTGCCGGGTTCTGCACATTGGCCACAACAACCCCATGCAGAGCTACAGGCTGGGGTCAGAGTGGCTGGAGAGCAGCCAGGTGGTGAGGGACCTGGGGGTACTGGTTGATGGCAGGCTGAACATGAGCCTGCAGTGTGCCCAGGCAGCCAAGGGGGCCAATGGCATCCTGGCCTGCATCAAGAACAGTGTGGCCAGCAGGAGCAGGGAGGTCATTCTGCCCCTCTACTCAGCACTGGTTAGGTCGCACCTTGAGTCCTGTGTCCAGTTCTGGGCCCCTCAGTTTAGGAAGGATGTTGACTTGCTGGAGTCCAGAGAAGGGCAACAAAGTTGGTGAGGGGCTTGGAACACAAGCCCTATGAGGAGAGGCTGAGGGCACTGGGATTGCTTAGCCTGGAGAGGAGGAGACTCAGGGGTGACCTTATCACTCTCTACAACTACCTGAAAGGAGGTTGGAGACAGGCAGCCAATGCCAGAGCAACAGGACGCAGTCTCAGGCTGTGCCAGGGGATGTTTAGCTGGATGTTAGGAAGAAGTTCTATACAGAAAGAGTGATTGCCCATTGGAATGGGCTGCCTGAGGATGTGGTGGAGTCACCATCATTGGAGGTGTTCAGGAGGAGACTTGATGGGATGCTTGGTTGCATTGTTTAGTTGTTTAGGTGGGTTGGATTGGTTGATGGGTTGGACGCGATGATCTTGAAGGTCTCTTCCAACCTGGTTTATTCTAAATAAAACATGGATAGCTGGCATGGCCAACCCACCTCTGCCCTCTGGAACAGAGTGTGGGAACTGCAAGGAGGCCACAATGGAGATAACTCACCCAGGAGAAGGGCTGCCCCAGTTTCCTGAAGTGGTCTCTTTCGCTCAAGAGACCCTTCTCCTAGTAACACAGGACCGTGTGACAAGTGTGAGTATTGCCACCAGCATTTGAGGTGCCCTACCTCCAGCCAAGTGGAGGCTAGGGATAACGGAGTGTACTGGGATGTTTATGTGAAACGGTCTGGCACTTCAGAAGCCCTGAAGTATCAAGTTCTGGTGGACACAGAGACCCAATGCAGCCTCATATCATCGAGGAACAAAAGGACTGAGCCCTTAAACATTCAAGGAGTGTCTCGGTCCGGAGAGGGAAAGAGACTCAGTTCTTCTGAATATTCCCGTGATGTGAAATGAGAGGCACAAACAAGGCCAAAATATCAACAGCTAGACTATTTATTACATAAATAAAGTGGATGGCTCAGAAGGGGAGAGAGAGAAAACAGAGAGGGGGAGAGACAAGAGACAGAGAAGAGGAAAGGAATCATATTACCACACCCCTCACCCCTCCCCCCCACAAGACAGTTTGAAGCTATGGAGGAAAGGTGCTGCAGGAGATATTGGGTCTGTAGAGAAATGGTGCTGAGGCTTTGGCTGGAGAAGAGATGTGGTCCTCTGAGCAGCTTCTTCAGCTCCATGAGTTGCAGCAGACAGAACTTAGGACTTGGAGAGAGGGTTCAGTATGCTTCTTCCAGGCTCCATGGCCTCTTTTCTTGGGAGCAGCATTGTCCCAGGCTTTTTCCTCTCTCGTGCTTTTTTTCTCAGTGGCATTGTCCTTCTCCTGTGTTTTCCTTCATCTGTGTTTTTGGTTCTCTGTTTTTCTTCTCCTGAGCCAGTAGCTGCTCAAGTCTTTTATACAGCTTTTTAGTCCTTAGCCATGTGTCCAAGTATTGTCCCTCAGGAATTCAGGGACCAGGAAATCATCCTTAGGTAAGCATCCAGGCATTGTTCCCCAGGAAATCTTTCTGTGTATTCCTGTGTGTTTGGGCAGGGGTCTGGATGGATGGGGGGGGAAGAAGGGGAGGGGGGGGCCTCCGCCTCCTCCTTCTCCATCTACCTGCCCACACACTCATTACACACCAGGAAACAGGTGGTGAATCCATTGTCTCACTATCCTCCTCCTCCCTTTTCAGGGTACTTGATGGGTGGAGATTATCTTGTTTTATGAATATTCCCGAAGGTGGCCTCAGTCCATTGTTGTCAGGCCAGCTGTGGTCCAGTGAGCAATGTTATCTTTGCACTTTCCAAGTGTTGCTCCAGTGGCTCTGCCTAACACACATCAGCTATTGTCTGGGCAAGCAGTGAGTGATTTTATCTTTGTTGAGTCATACCAGGGGAGACAAGCTTTTACTCTCTCACAAGGAGTCACAGGGGGCTCATAAGATTTGACTGCACTGCAGGCTGACATAAGCCTGACTGGGAATTAATGGGGAAAAGACAACATAGTGACTGGTCCAGATGCACCTTGCATTCTTGGCATTGACTTTCTGCAGGAGGGATGCTTCAAGGACCCTGAGGGGTACAAATGGGCATTTTGAGGTAGCAGCTGTAGAGACTGCAGGCAAAGACCAGCTGTCTATCACACCCAAACTGTTGGATGACTCCTCCATGGTTGGGAGCCATAAGGTGCAGGATTTGAAGTTACCTATTGCCTCTTGTATAGTGCATCACAGGCAATACAGAACCAACAGAGACTCTCTGCACCCCATACACCAACTGATTTCATAGTTTCATAGTTTCATAGTTACATAGTTTCATTCAGGGTTGGAAGGGACCACAAGGATCATCTAGTTCCAATCCCCCTGCCATGGGCAGGGACACCCCACACTACATCAGGCTGGACAGAGCCTCATCCAGCCTGCTCTTAAACATCCCCAGGGACGGGGCCTCGACTTCCTCCCTGGACAACACATTCCAGGGTTTCACCATTCTCATGGTGAAGAACCTCCTCCTCACATCTAGCCTGAATCTCCCCACCTCCAGCTTCATTCCATTCCCCCTAGTCCTATCACTACCTGAGATCCTGAGAAGTCCTTCCCCAGTCTTCCTGTAGGCCCCCTTCAAATACTGGAAGGCCACAAGTAGGTCACCTTTGTTTGGGTTTGCTGTGTGGGAGGTAAGGCTTAGTGTGGTGGAGACACAGAGAGAAAGATCTAAGCTGCACAACATGGCCTTTGGGCTTGGTCTGGGTTGTGGGGGGGACAGCCCATATAAATATATACACTTCCACAATTAGGTCACCTCGGAGCCTTCTCTTCTGCAGACTGAACAGCCCCAACTCCTTCAGTCTGCCCTCATAGGAGAGGTGCTCCACCCCTCTGATCATCCTTGTGGCCCTTCTCTGGACACCTTCCAGCACCTCCACATCCCTCTTGCAATAGGGGCTCCAGAACTTGACACAGTACTGCAGGTGGGGTCTCACCAGGGCTGAGTAGAGGGGGAGGATCACCTCCCTTGACCTGCTAGCCACACTTCTCCTGATGCAGCCCAGGATCTGATTGGCCTTGCGGGCTGCAAGTGCACACTGAGAGCTCATATTGAGCTTTTTGTCCACCAGCACCCCCAAGTCTCTCTCCTCAGGGCTACTTTCCAGCCAGTCACTGCCCAGCCTGGATTTGTGCCTGGGATTGCCTCGACCCAGATGCAGGACCCTGCACTTGCTCTTCTTGAACTTCATGAGGTTGGCTTGTGCCCACCTCTCCAGCCTGTCAAGGTCCCTCTGGATGGCCTCCCTTCCCTCCAGCGTGTCTGCTGCACCACACAGCTTGGTGTCATCAGCAAACTTGCTCAGCACGCACTCAATGCCACTGTCCATGTCACCCACAAAGATGTTGAACAAGACAGGTCCCAGGACTGATCCCTGAGGGACTCCAGTTGTCACTGGCCTCCACTGGGACATGGAGCCATTGACAGCCACTCTTTGGGTGCAGCCATCAAGCCAGTTCCTTATCCATCTTGTGGTCCACCCATCAAACCCATGTGTCACCAGTTTGGAGACCAGGATGTGGTGTGGGACAGTGTTGAAGGCTTTGCTCAGGTCCAGGTAAATGACATCAGTTGCTCGCCCCTCATCTATTAATGTTGTCACCTGCTCATAGAAGGCCACCAGGTTGGTCAGGCAGGATTTGCCCTTGGCAAAGCCATGCTGACTGTTCCCAATCACCTCTTCACTATTCTTTTGAGCGAGTAGTGACTCCAGGAGGATGTGCTCCATGATCTTTCCAGGCACAGAGGTGAGACTGACTGGCCTGTAGTTCCCTGGTTCCTCCTTCTTACCCTTTTTGAAGATGGGGGCAATGTTTCCCCTTTTCCAGTCCATGGGGACTTCACCAGATTGCCATGACTTTTGAAATATAATAGAGAGGGGTTTAGCAACCTCCTCTGCCAGTTCTCTCAGTACCCGTGGGTGTATCCCAGCGGGTCCCATGGACTTGAACACTTTCAGGTTCTTCAGATGATCACGAACCTGATCTGCACTTACAATGGGCAGCTGTTCCTCCCCGTCCCTGGCTTTGCCTTCCATAACATCAGGAGTGTGGCTAGAGGCCCTTGCAGTGAAGACTGAGGTAAAGAAGTTATTAAGTACCTCAGCCTTTTCCTCATCACTTGTGACCCTGTCACCAGTTTCCTTTCTGAGGGGGCCCACACCTTCCCTAGTCTTCTTCTGCCCATTAATATACCTGTAAAAGTTCTTAGTGTTCCCTTTAATCTCCCTGGTTAGATTCAATTCAAACTCTGCTTTGGCTTTCCTAACCAGGACTCTTGCTGCTTGGACAGCTTCCTTATATTCCCCCTGTTCTACCTGTCCTTCTCTCCACTTCCTGTAGAGTTTCCTTTTAAGTAATAGTGTGTCCAGTAGCTCCTTGCTCATCCAGGCAGGCCTCCTAGCATTCTTACCTGCTTTTCTCTTTGTTGGTACACAGAGCTCCTGGGCACAGAGGAGGTGGTCCTTGAATACTGGCCAACTGTCCTGGGTCCCTCTTCCCTCCAGGGCTTTGTCCCATGACACTTTGGCTAGCAGATCCCTGAAACAATCAAAATCTGCACACCTAAAGTCTAGGGTCGTGAGCTTGGAATCCTTCCTCCTGATTGCCCTGAGGATATTAAATTCAACTGCTTCGTGGTCACTGCAGCCAAGGCTGTCTCTGAGCCTCACATTGCTTACCAGCCCTTCCCTGTTGGTGAGAACAAGGTCCAGCATAGCACCATTTCTTGTTGGTTCCTCTACCATTTGGAGGAGGAAGTTGTCTTCTATGCAGTCCAGGAACATCCTGGATTGCTGGTGCCTTGCTGTGTTGTCCCTCCAGCAGATGTCGGGGTGGTTGAAATCAGCCATGAGGACCAGGGCTTGTGACCTGGAAGCCGCTTCTATTTGCCTATGGCGGGCCTCATCTGCTTGGATCTGCTGGTCAGGTGGCCTGTAGGAGACCCCACAGTAATATCTCCTTCCCCTGTCCTGCCTTTAATTTTAACCCATACACTCTCAACTAGCTCATCATCCCTCCCCAGTTGGAGCTCCACTGATTCCAACTGCCTATTGACATAGAGGGCTGTGGTGGGTTGGAAGGGGTAAGGTCAAGAAGCCTCTTCCCTCCCCCCTGTAAGTAAAGGGAAAGAAAAATTGAAGGGAAAGGAAAAAAAAACTCACAAGCTGAATTAGCAAAGCAGTGGAGCTATATTTACAAAGCAGTGTAGGATTTGCAGGAGAATATTTACAAATTTACAATATCTACAATATATACAAAGATATACAATAAGGTAGCACAGGAATGAGAGTAACCTCCCTCGGCAGAGGGGGTTCCCCACCTCCGCTCTCCCCTCTCTCCCCCCCTTTCCCCAGAATAGGTTAGAAAGAGGGAGAAAGAAGAAAGAACAAAGTTAAAAGCAGTTTTGTGTTAATTGGAAAGGAGTCAATACAGGCCTTCTATCTTATCGGTTTCAAGGCCGAAGTCTTGGCAGAAAGCCCAGCAGAGAAAGAGCTGCTACCCAAAGAAGAGGCGGAAGCAAGACTGACCGAGAAGTTCCTGGAGTGCCCAGGATATCTCCCAGTTCAGAAGGTGCTTCCTCCCACTTCACCAATGAAATTAGTTTCGACTATTCTTTCCGTTTACCAACTTCCGTCCACCATATTCCCTTTCTTAAGGGGGCAACGTCAACCGGTCACAAGGGCAACACCTCCTCCTCTCCTTCCCTGCCTATCCTTCCTAAAGAGTTTATACCCATCTATCCCTACATTCCAGTCATGGGATTCATCCCACCAAGTTTCAGGAACAGCCACTATGTTGTGGCATCCCAGCAGCACAGTGGCTCTTAACTCATCCTGTTTGTTGCCCAAGCTGCGCACATTCGCATAGAAGCACTTCAGCTGGGCTGGCCCTGTCCTCCTCTTGTGCCAATTCCCTTCGGTTCCCACAGAATGTCCTGGTGGATCATTTATGGCTTGCCTCAGGGCAGCAAGTTGAGAGCCCTTACCATCTCTCCTTCTCTCTACTGCTGGTGAGCTGCCCCTCTGTTTGTCACCAGCCAGCAGGAGACTACTAACCCCTTCCCCCTTCAAATCTAGTTTAAAGCCCTATCAATGAGCCCCGCCAATTCCTGCCCCAGGATTCTTATCCCTCTCTGGGACAAGTGTGTCCCATAAGTTGTTTTCAGCTCTGGTGCCTTGAAAACCAATCCATGATTGTGGAACCCAAAGCCCTGTCGATGGCACCAGCCCCTGAGCCATGAATTGATCTGTCAGCCCTTCCTCAGTGTGTCTTCATCCATTGCTGACGTTAGAGGGATGGCTGAGAACACGACTTGAGCCCCTGAGCCCTTTAGCATTTGCCCTAAAGTTCTGAAGTCTTTTTTAATAGATTGTGAGCCTCTCATTGTCACATCATCACTGCCCACCTGAAAGACCAGAAGTGGGTAGTAGTCTGAAGGACTCACGAGGTTGGGAATTCTATCTACAACGTCTTTTACTTGGGCACCAGGGAGGCAGCTGACCGCTCTATGAAATTGGTCTGGTCTGCATATTTGGGCCCTCTGTTCCCCTCAGTAGGGAGTCTCCTATGACGATGACCCTGCGAGGTTTCTTTTCTGGGTAAGTTTTGACGGCTGGCCTGAGGCAACCTGTCATTGGTGCAGCTTCTGACCTTCTTGAGTCCTCGACCTTACCAATGACCTGTTCCTCCTGCAAAGCCTCATACCTGTTCTGTAACTGCACTGGAGGCAGCGTGCTGTTCACAGGAGCAGACTTCCTTTGTTTGCATTTCTTCCGTCGGGCAGAGACTTGTTCCCATTGGCCCTGCTCATGTGGGTTACTACAGGAAGGTTGAGAATTTGCTTCTGGGAAGGTATCAAACTCCCTGTTCCCCTAAGTGTTGCCCCCTGTTCTGGTTTAGAAGAGATTACATTATGGGAATTGTCAATTTTCTGCTCGCCATCTCTTCTAGCTCTTAGCCTTTCCACCTCTTCTTTTAGTTTGACCACCATGCTCATCAGATCACTGACCTGCTCACACCTGAAACAGGAGCTGCTCCCTCCAGCCTCCATATCGAGTGCCAGGCTCCAGCACTCACTGCAGCCACCTACCTGAACATCTGCATGCTTGTGTGTGGTCTCTGTTTGGGTGCCCACTGTCCTTCTGTTAGCCTTTGCTCTAGTAGTGACCATCTTGCAGTAACCACCCTCTCCACACGGCTTTTTCTTTTTTGTTTTTCCCCTGTCAGTGAGAAGGCTGAGCTGCGCTCCTCAAGCTGCCTCCTCTCTCTTCAGCCACGCGCTGGGTTCTGTTTGGTTGGCGCGCGGTCTCCGCGGCAACCCCTCCCCCAGCTACGTCACTGCCCTCCGGCAGGTAGGCAATCCGAGCCCCCTGCCCCTCCTCCTCTCTTCCTCTTTGGGAAGTCCCGAGCCACCAGCCCCTTGCCGCCTGAAAAGCAAGGGAATCAAACCCAAAAGCCAAACTCCCAGTGCTGCGCTCCTCAAGCTGCCTCCTCTCTCTTCAGCCACATGCTGGGGTTTGATGACCGGAGAGCCAGAAGGTGATCAGCAAGGCTCTCTCACCCTTCAACAGCCCAATATGGCAGGTGTGGAAGGCTAATTGGGAATGTGATTTGCTGTGGACTACCGTGGCCTGAATAAAGTGACTCCTCCAATCAATGCTGCTGTGCCAGACATGTTGGAGCTTCAGTACAAACTGGAATAAAAGGTGGCCAAGTGGTATGCCACAATTGACATAGCTAATGTTTTTTTCCCCATTCCCATTGCAGAAGAATGCAGGGCACAGTCTGCTTTCACCTGGAGAGGAGTTCAATACAACTGGAATAGGTTGCCCCAGCACAGCAGCACTATCTGCCATTAGGGGATCCAGATCACACTAGAGAAGGGTGAAGCTCCTGACCACCTGCAGTTCATCAATGACATCATTGTATGGGGTGAGACAGCAAAAGAGGTTTACCAGAAGGGTAGGAAGGTAATGGGTATCCTGTTGGAGGCTGACATTGCCATAAAGAGAAGCTAGGTAAAAGGGCCTGCTAGAGACATCCAGTTTCTGGGAGTTCAGTGACAAGATGGCTGTCACCACATCCCTCAGGAGGTGGTGAATAAGGTAGCCACTATGGTGCAACCCACTAGCAAGAAAGAGACAGATTCCTTTTGGGGGCTTGTGACCTTCTGGAAAATGCACATTCATGGGTCAGTCAATTTGTGAAACCTCTCTTCCATGTAATGTGGAAGAAAAATAATTTTGTGGGGGGACAGAAGCAGCAGGTAACATTCAAGCATATAAAACAAGACGTGGTCCATGCTATGGCTCTGGGACCTGTTTGAACTGGACCAGAGATTAAGAATACACTCTACATTGTGGCCGGTGAGAGTGGTCCTACATGGAGCTTGTGGCAGAAAGCTCCTGGTGAAACAAGGGGCAGGTGCCTAGGTTTCTGGAGTAAGCGGCATAAGGGCTCCGAGGCTAACTACACCACAACAGGAAAGGAACTCCTGGCTGCCTATGAGGTAGTCCAAACTGCTTCTGAGGTCATTGAGACTGAGTCACCACTCTTTTTAGCTCCAAATCTTCCAGTCCTGACTTGAATGTTTAAAGAGAGGGGATCAACCCCATACCATGCCACAGATGCCACCTGGAGTAAGCGGATGGCCCTGATAACTTAACAAGCTCAGATGGGGAGCTTCTAATGCCCTGGCATAGTGGAAGCGATCACCAACTGCCAGAGGGTGCTGACTTCAGAATGCTACCAGAGCAGACAGTGACCTGTGCTGAGGAGACTCCCTCATATAATGATCTCCCTGATAATGAATAGAACTATGCTTTATTCACAGGTGGATCTTGCCATCTTGTAGGAAGCAAGTGGAAACGGAAGGCAGCTGTCTGGAGCCCAACAAGGCATGTGGCAGAAGCAAGGGATGGAGAAGAAGAATCCAGTCAATACACAGAGGTTAAAAGCTGTCCAGCTGGCCTAGAATAGAATAGAATAGAATAGAATAGAATAGAATAGAATAGAATAGAATAGAATAGAATAGAATAGACCAAGCCAGGTTGGAAGAGACCCTCAAGATCATCGTGTCCAATCTATCATGCAACAGCACCTAATCAACTAAACCATGCAACCAAGCACCCTATCAAATCTCCTGAACGCCTCTAGCGATGGTGACTCCACCACCTCCTTGGGCAGCCTATTCCAATAAGCAATCATTCCCTCTGTGTAGAACTTCTTCCTAACATCCAGCCTAAACCTCCCCTGGCGCAGCCTGAGACTGTGACCTCTTTTTACTGTGTCCTCTTCTGACTGTGTCCTGTTTTGATAGCCCTGGGAGTTCTCGTTGCAACATCATCATTCCCTAACTGCATAACTATTAAGGGCTGCACCAGACTAGGCAGCCTTCTAGTAACATCTCTAGCATGAGCTCCTGAGAGGCAACAAACTTCCCTTTGAGAAGGGTCTGGCTGACATATGGGGCCTTCTGTTCCTCTCAGGAACGAATCACCAATAATAATTCCCCTCCTTTTTTTTTCAAGGGAGCAAGTGCCGGGGGGATGCCGGGGGAAGGCTGTTTAACCTTGGGCTGTTTAACCTTGTGCTGTTTTGCCTCAGGGAAAACCCCAGATGGTGTGTCCTCCGGCATCAGAATCACCTCACCCTCAACTTTCAGTCCTCCATACTTGTTATACAAGGACAGTGGGAAAGGTGAGGGGAAGCAACGAGGTTTAACCTTGCATCTTTTGAGAGGAACCTGCATCCATTCCTCTCTGCTTTTTGCATAACTAGCCTCTGCTGGGGGAGCCTGCAGAGCCTGGTTACTCAAGTTCGTCTCCCTTCTACAGTCCCTTACATCTCTAAGTCTAGCAAACTCGTCCTTCAGTCTGGCCACCAGGTTAAGCAGATAGTTGATCTGCTCATACCTAATGCAGGAGTTGTCCCAACCACCCTGCCTTTCAAGTGCCAGGCTCCAGTACTCTCTTCAGCCAGATGCCTGGATGCCAACCTCTTGCTTATGACATCTACCTACTTGCTTATATTCCCCCTCAGTCTGACTTAAGCATGATTTTTTGAAAGAGTTACTGCGACGAGTTACCATCATGCCTAACCCTGGCCATGTGACCTATTGGACAAAGATTTAGAAAAAGTGCGGTGGTGAATGCACCTGGCTGCAGCCAAGCAAGAAGCCACGGGCTGAAATGGCAGCTACCTCGAGCTGCCGCCGGCTTTTTAAAGTGCGCCATTGATGCAGCAAGCCCGACCTATCCTGAGCAGCAAGCACATGGAGAAACAGCAAGTGCCAATTCTAGCTGAGTGCCGAGAGACCGTGAAGGTCCTGCCATTCCTGTAGGTTGAAAAAGAGAGCAGTTAGTGCTCTCCGAGGCTTCTGAGAGAGCTTCCCACTGAAATGGAAGCAGAACAAGAGGATGTAGCAGAACAGGAGGACTGGCCAGTGCTTTCCCTCTATACTGACTCCTGGATGATGGCAAATGCCTTGTGGGGGTTGCTGAAGGAATGGAAGAAGAATGGATGGCAGAGAAAAGGGAAGCCTGTTTAGGCTGGTGACCTGTGGCAAGTCATGGCTGCCCACCTGGACAGACTGCTGTGATGAAGAAGTTATTAATATATTAATATGAAATATGAATTATATCAATATTAATGTTATTAATTATTAAAGTTGTTAATAACTGATGAATCACTATTTTATATACATGTTCTAGTGCATGATTGTGAAATACGTCCCATAAGTGGTTTAGTACTTATAATTTGGATTCAGTTGGAATATTTACAGAATAACCCTCTAATTATACAGCAAAGGGTACAGTTCCACTGCTTGCCCACTAGATGGCAACTCAACGGGTCGTTGGTGGCTGCTAACTATATACAGAGATATTACAATATGTATCAGAGGATTGGACTGGAAAGATCATGATGGTAGATGCGGGTGCTTTGAACTGAATGTTAGTGAGTGCAAAGCACATGGAAGATACACTGTGTCCTTTGTTTGTAGTGAGGTTAGGTCCCGGCAGACTACTGTCACCAGGCTAGTTCCTAGGCTGGTCCAAACAGTGATGCTGGGTGGCAATCCTCTCTCCATGGCAGCAGAGAGGAGATGGAACCTAGGATACCTAGTAGGCAGGTTCCTTCCAGACACCAGGGAGCAGTCCTGTGAGGTCAGCCTAGCAGGGCCAGTAGGGCTGGTCCTGGAATGGGGTCACCCTCAAAAATTGGCCTGCACAGCTGGGTAGGGCAACGGTTCCTGGTAGGCAGGCTTGGAGGTTTCCAATGTGGCGTGATGGCAGACAGGGTGGACACGATGGGGTCGGTATTGTGGCTACGGGCTTCAGGGCCAGTGTGAATGACCCTGGGGAAGAAGCACAGCTGAGCAGCGCAGCAGCTTCCCCTTTGCTTGGCTCAAAGGAGTGGCGGCACCTTCTCAGAGCAGTCCCGGCTTTGGAGCACAGGAACGGACAGTGCTCTAGATTTCCCTGAGGTTTACAGGGCATGGAGCAGCAGAAGTAGCGGCTCTTCTCCTGCAATGGCAGGGTTATGCTGCCATTTGATTAAGCAATAATCCTGCTTTCCGACTGACACACATGGTTGTGTCCACTCATCAGTCTGCCGCTTGAGATGTGTGGACGGCTGCACTTGGCTAAGTCCCTTCCCCTGGCAACTGGGCAGATCTTACTCTCAGGGGTCCAGTCCTCTTGAGACACGGTGGGTTCTTCCAACTGGTGAGACTGGCAGTGCAATGCTGAAGCTTCTCAAGCTCAGTGTGGTAGTGAGATACGTTCAATTTCTAGCCCCCCACAAACCACAGCTAACTCAGTCAGAGAAACAAAATGGAAAAGAGCTACATTTACAAGCAGAATGAAATGCAATGAATATATACACAATATACAGTATTTACAGTATATACAAGAATATAAAGGAAAGACCGTAACACAGAAAATTCCCCCTTGATAGAGGAGGATTCCCCCAAAACCCCTTTTCCCCCTTCCTCCTTTTTCACAAAAAGATTAGAGAGAAAAAGGATATTAAGGGAAATTTTGTTAGTTCAAAACCATTGTTAAGGGAAGAAAAGAATTAGTTTTTATCTCATTGGTCCCAGGTCAGAACTGCCAGGAACAGAAGAAAGACAGCAGCTGTCCAGACTGAAACTGAAACAGATAGAACTCAGAGTAAAACCTTAAAGTTACATTCCCACTGATCTACCAATGAAATTCATTTAGAATTATCTTTGTTTTCCTTTTACACCAAAACATTCAGCTGGAGCATTCAGTAGCTGTCTTTTTCCTTAAAGGCACAGCTTGAAACTGTCACACTCAGCGAAGGTCTCTCCTCTGGAGATACTCTCAGGGTTAAGGCTCAATGGGCCTGCCCAGATGCAGGCTTAACAGCAAGCCTATGGCACAAGCTTAAGCTCGAGCCAGGAGAGAAGACAAAGTGAGAGAGGGCAATATATTTACCAATTGGAGCAATACTTACATATTTCTCAAGGCTAGATTTGACCAATGGACACTCTTGTAAACAACTGGCTTCAGCCTATAGGAAGTGTGAAGCTAGAATTATGCCCATATTTGGTATTAGCACAAGCATCCCATGCGATGGGTCCATGCCACATGGCTAATGCCTTGGCCTTTGTTTCCCTCATGCAAGGAGGGGGAACTTGTGCACGTGCTAGGACAAGTTTCAATATCTGGGCATAATTCTGGGCATAATGTGCCTTCACCACAACTGCCAATAAAGGTACGACACATTGATGCACAAATCCCCAAGAGCAGAGCCACTGAGGAACACAAGCACAACCACTAAGCAGATATAGCTGCTAAAATCTCCCAAATAGACTTGGACTGGGAACACAAGGGTGAGCTATTTTTAGCTCGCTGGGCCCATGACACTTCTTGCCACCAAGAGAGAGATGCCACATACCGGTGGGCTTGGGACAGATCAGTGTACCTATCTATGGAGGCCATGTCACAGGTTATCTATGAGATAACATGACATCTGTGCTGCCATAAAGCAGGCTAAGCGCATGAAACCTCTGTGGTAAGTGGGGAGATGGTCAAAGTATATGTAAGGAGAGGTCTGGCAGATCAACTATATCATCCTTCCTTGATCTCACGGTGGAAAACAGCATGTACTGACCATGGTAGAGGCAAGTACAGGGTGGCTGGAAACCTACCCAGCACCTCATGTCACTGCCTGCAGCACCATCCTGGGCTTGGAGAGACATGTCCTGTGGAGACACGGTGCCCCAGAGAGGATTGAATCAGACAACGAAACCCATTTCAAGAACCATCTCATAAGGGACTGGGCAAAAGAGCATAGGATTGAGTGGATTTACCATAGCCCATACTATGCACCAGCTGCGGGAAGGTGGAATGCTATAATGGCTTGCTGAAGACCACCCTAAAAGCCATGGGGAATGGGACCTTTAAGAACTGGGAAAAACACCTAGCTCAAGTCACTGGGTTAGTGAATAGCAGAGGATCTGTAAACTGAGATAGTCCTGCACCATCCAACTTGCTGCAGTGGATGGAGATGGAGTTCCTGCAACTTGTGAGAAAAACCTGCTGGGGAAGTTGTAGGTTTCCCCTGCTGCCAGTGGGGGGCAAACCAACCCGAGGGGTGGTCTCTGCTGAGGGGCCTTGTCACACATATTGGGTCATGCTAGAAACTGGGGACATTCAATGTATCCCACAGCAAAACACAACTCTGGTCGAGAAGGGATAAACTCAGAGGAGTAACACAGACTAATGCAATATAGTCACTATATAACAGTTATAAGTTGTTCAGAGTTTTCTTCCCTCCTAGTTTAATACCAACCTAGCATCTTCTACAAATCCCTGCCCAGCACAAGAACTACCTGCATCAACCAGTACTGGAGAAAGAGAGATTGCTCTGAGAGAGAGATAGCTGGGATAAAGGACTTGCATCAAGAAACCTAATACCACATTACACAACTGGATAAAGGGACCGTGACAGGAAAGTGGAAGTGGAACAGAGGGGTGGACTGTGCTGGGTCACACCCATCCTGGGGGAGGGCTGCGGGAGCCCTGCTTCCTCAGGGGACAAAAGAAACCTGATCCAGGTGAACAGAGAGGTCCCTTGGGTCAAAGGTGGTCTATTCCACTCCCTCCTCCTGGCCAGCAAGCCTATAAGAAGTAGACACTGCAGCCATTTTGCTCCTTTTGCTCCTGCCTCGCCTGTCTGAAAGAACCCACAGCCACTGCTAGCCTCCTGGTTGTGCCACTCCGTTGGACCAGATCTTTTCCCTGCTGCATCCACGCTTCCCTAAAGGACTGAAACCCACATACATCGAGGGAGATATAAGGCCATCCAAATCCTACTCATCCTTATTCCTTATGCTTGTAAACCCTTCTTGCTACTGATATATATAGAGAGAGTTAAAATATTTACTTCTCTTACTTCCAAACTTACTCAAATTTATTTTTCAGTATATTTACCTCCTTCCCTTTCTTCCTACCTATTTTTTTTTTCTTTCCCCCTTTTCACAGTATCACAGTATCACAGTATGACCAAGGTTGGAAGAGACCTCAAAGATCATCGAGTCCAACCTGTCACCACAGACCTCATGACTAGACCATGGCACCAAGTGCCACGTCCAATCTCCTCTTGAACACTTCCAGGGATGGGGACTCCACCACCTCCCTGGGCAGCCCGTTCCAATGATGAATGACTCTCTCAGTGAAGAACTTTCTCCTCACCTCAAGCCTAAACTTCCCCTGGCACAGCTTGAGACTGTGTGCCCTTGTTCTGATGGTGGTTGCTAGAGAGAAGAGACTGACACCTTCTTGGCTACAACCACCTTTCAGGTAGTTGTAGAGAGCAATGTGGTCTCCCTGAGCCTCCTCTTCTCCAGGCTAAACAATCCCAGCTCCCTCAGCCTCTCTCCTCACAGGGCTTGTGCTCAAGGCCTCTCCCCAGCCTTGTTGCCCTTCTCTGGACACGTTCGTGTGTCTCGATGTCCTTCCTAAACTGAGGGGCCCAGAACTGGACACAGTACTCAAGGTGTGGCCTAATCAATGCAGAGTACAGGGCCACAATGACTTCCCTGCTTCTGCTGGCCACACTATACCTAATGCAGGCCAGGATGCCATTGGCCTTCTTGGTCACCGGGGTTCACTACTGGCTCATGTTTAGGCAGCTGTCAATCAGTACCCCCATTTCCCTCTCTGTTTGGCAGCTCTTTCTTTCCCCTTTTAATTTACTGGGGGAAAAGGAAGAGAGAGCAAGGAGGTATTATCATTTCTTTACCATCTGAGCTCTTAAATTCCAGTGAAGGCTCAAACCACTACACCATCCATGACCACAGTCCAGTCACGTGAGCTGTCCCACCATGTCTCTGTATCTGCCACCAGATCACAACCCCTTGACTGCACATGGATTTCTCACTCCTCCTGTTTATTCCCCATGCTGTGTGCAGCACAGGGAGCAAGCTGAGCACACTGATTCTACCCTGGGTGGGTGGGAGGCTGCCTGATCCACAATAATACCAGGACATCGCCCTACTGGTGTAAGCCCAGCAACAACCCCATTCCCCTTCAACTCTAGTTTGAAGCTCTGTGAATGAGCCCTGCCAGTTCTTACCCTGGAATCCTTTTCCCCCTGCAAGTTAAGCCTCTCCCACATACCAGCTACATCCTAGTGTCCTACAAAAAGTGCCGTTATCAAAAAACTCAAAGCCCTGTCATTAGTACCAATCTCAGGAGACAGGTATTTACAGACCGGATTCTTCTACTCCCTTCCATATCATGGCTGGCTACTGGTAGCAGAGAAGAGAAAATCACTTGACCCCCAGACTCTTTCCCTAAACATCCCAGGGCCTTGAATTCTGTCTTTGTTCACCTCAGACTGTGGGATAAAGCTTCCTCTCCACCTGCCTGGAAGACCAGGAATGGGTAATAGTCATGTGACTGGACCATGTTGCGGAGTTCTTTAGTGATATCCCTGATTTGGGCACCAGGGAGACTTCAGACTTCCCTATGTTGAGGGTCAAACCTGCATATCAGGCTCTCTCTTCCTGCCAGGAGTGAGTGTCCCACAACAAGCACTCTTCTCCAATTCCTTGGAGAAAAGGTTGCTGTGTGCACTCGTCCCCTGCCACAGCCGTGGACCCTCCACCCCTCACCCCCTCCATTTAAGCTACTGTCTTCCATGTGACCAGTGTAGGACACAGGGTCCCTCTGGATCTGGGCTCTCAACTTCCAGTGCTCCTAATCTGTTGTGTAGGGGTAACTGGGAAGGTGAGGGAGCCTGGGAAGGGCTTTGTCTACCTCCCCAAGCAGGGACCTGTATCCACTCCCTTCCTTTTCATAGGCCACTTCCTCCTGCCTACCTTCTTTCCTTCCTTCTTCAGCCTGATGTGTAGCATGGGGCTCCTCTGACTTCCAGGTGTGGTCTTACCAGGGCAGAGTAGATGGGGAGATCAATCTCCTAAATCTGCTGGGCACATTTTCTTGATCCACCCCAGGATAGAATTGGCTCTCTTGGCCACAAGTGCACACTGTTGTCCCATGGAATATTTGATATCCACCAGCACTCCAAGGTGTTTCTCAGTGGAGCTGCTTTCCAGCAGGGCAGCCCCTAACCTGTACTGGTGCCTGTTGTAGAAGTCCAAGTGCCGGGTGCTGCACTTTGGCCACAGCAACCCCATGCAGAGCTACACGCTGGGGTCAGAGTGGCTGCAGAGCTCCCAAACAGAGAGGGAAATGGGGGTGCTGATTGACAGCTGCATAAACATGGGCCAGCAGTGTGCCCAGGTGGACAAGAAGGCCAATGGCATCCTGGTCTGCATTAGGAATAGTGTGGCCAGCAGGAGCAGGGAAGTCATTGTGGCCCTGTACTCTGCATTGATTAGGCCACACCTTGAGTACTGTGTCCGGTTCTGGGCCCCTCAGTTTAGGAAGGACATCGAGACACACGAACGTGTCCAGAGAAGGGCAACAAGGCTGGGGAGAGGCCTTGAGCACAAGCCCTATGAGGAGAGGCTGAGGGAGCTGGGATTGTTTAGCCTGGAGAAGAGGAGGCTCAGGGGTGACCTCATTGCCCTCTACAACTACCTGAAAGGTGGTTGTAGCCAGGAAGGGTTTGGTCTCTTCTCTCTAGCAACCAGCACTAGAACAAGGGCACACAGTCTCAAGCTGTGCCAGGGGAAGTTTAGGCTTGAGGTGAGGAGAAAGTTCTTCACTGGGAGAGTCATTCATCATTGGAACGGGCTGCCCAGGGAGGTGGTGGAGTCCCCATCCCTGGAAGTGTTCAAGAGGAGATTGGACGTGGCACTTGGTGCCATGGTCTAGTCTTGAGGTCTGTGGTGACAGACTGGACTCGATGGTCTTTGAGGTCTCTTCCAACCTTAGTTATACTGTGATACTGTGATACTGTATGCGTAGCATGGGGTTCCTCTGAGTTCTGGTGACTGTGTCTCAGAGATAGAAGATTGTTACTCCATCAATATGTTTCACTTTCCTGAAAGCTTCTTTCTCTTTTACCTCTTCCTTAAGCTCTGCTTCCACAAGGAGCAGATCATTTACCTGCTCACACCTCATGCAGGTGTTTTTTACTATCCTCTGGTACTACCAGCAGGCTAAGACATTCCTTGAAATCAGTGGTCTAAACTGCTATGTTCGTCATCTTTGAGGGTTCTCTCCATGAAAAATCCCATAAAAACTTTTCACAGTGAGCCCCAGCCTGTATCTGAGAGCAGAACTTACGGTCTTGTCTGTTTATCAGCTGCTATAGTCACAGGGGTTGTAGTCGTTGTAGATAAGCAGGATCTTCTTGGGATAATGATGTGAAAACATCTTGCAAAGGCAAACAATGTTGAGACTCCTTATAACCAACTAAAGCAATGCAGTTTCAGGCTTGTAGCCTCTTTATGGGAACCCAAGGACATAACATGGGCTTCTGTGTGGCAGGGTGATTCCTTCAGCTTCCCCTGTGGCCAGAGAGTTAGACATCAACATTGATACAGTGAGTGGTATTTGTTGGTAAAGCTGACACTGTCTTCCTAGAGCAAAAAGGTGACAAAAACTTATTGTTGTCCTGGTAAAGTTGACTGGCAGTTCATTTCTTAACCTGTGATGACTCTCAGTGAAAAAGCCTGTGTAAATACAAGGCAGTGAAGACACTCAAAATCCAGAGTTCAGAGAGAATGGGCACTCTGTATTGTTTGCCAGTAAACTCTCTACATGCACTTGTGTGAGTGGGGAAAGAAAGAGAAGTATGCTATAAGATATCTTGATTTTTCCATTTCAGTTAGGCAGTATCAGATCCTTATAAGATTTTGAGTAATTTCCTGTTCTTTATGGTCATTATTTTTTTTTTAATGCCTTACACAGTTGAAGTACAATTACAGCTAAAAGTACAGAATACAGAATACAGAATACAGAATACAGAATTAACCAGGTTGGAAAAGACCTTTGAGATCATCAAGTCCAACCCATCACCCAACGCCATCTAATCAACTAAACCATGGCACCAAGTGCCTCACCCAATCTCTTTTTAAATGCTTCCACCACCTTCCTGGGCAATTTGTGATATTTTATCTCCTATATTCTATACCTCCCAAAATGGTATAACTGTGAAGAGAGCTGCTCTGACAGACAACCTTTTCATGAGTCTGTGCTTCAGCTGAGGTGGAAACCACACAATGGAGTCAAGGGGCATTCTCCTGAGAAAGCCCAGACAAGCAGAGCTGCTGGAGCAAATCTGCAGTGGCTTTGTCCAGTTGAAGTCCCAGGTAATGAACTCGGGTACCTGGAAAGGGAGCACTGACCATATGTGATGGTTTGAGCCTTAACTGGGACTTAAGAGCTCAGATGGGGGCAAGGCTGAGAATCCCTCCCCCTCTCCCCCCTCCTCTTTCCCAAGAGAGAGGAAAAGAAAGGGAAGGAGCAAATCTACCAAGAAATAATTTGGAGTCGGCTTGGAAGTAGAGAGGTAAAGAATTTTCTTTAAACAAATAGATATCACAGTATCACAGTATCACAGTATCACTTAGGTTGGAAAGGACCTCGGGGATCATCGAGTCCAACCTATCAACACAGACCCCATGCCTAGACCATGGCACCAAGTGCCACGTCCAATCTCCCCTCTCTCAAATACCAAGTTCTGATACAAGTGTAAATGAGTAGGAACACATTCTTCCTTCTGCCTTCCTTCCTTCCTTCTTCAGCCTGATATGTAGCATGGGGCTCCTCTGACTTCCAGGTGTGGTCTTATCAGAGCAGAGTAGATGAGGAGATCAACCTCCCTAGATCTGCTGGGCACATTTTTCTTGATCCACCCCAGGATAGAATTTGCTGTCTTGGCCACAAGTGCACACTGTTGTCCCATGGAGAATTTGATATCCACCAGCACTCCAAGGTGTTTCTCAGTGGAGCTGCTTTCCAGCAGGGCAGCCCCTAACCTCTACTGGTGCCTGTTGTTACTCCTCCTCTGCCCTTGTCCATATTCATAGAATCATAGAATCAATAATGTTGGAAAAGACTCAAAGATCATCCAGTCGATCCTGTCACCCAACACCTCATGACTAACTAAACCATGGTTTCAAATGCCATGTGCAATCCTCTTTTGAACACCTCCAGTGATGGTGACTCCACAACTTCCCTGGGCAGCCAATTCCAATGGCCAGTCACTCTTTCTGTGAAGAACTTTCTCCTCACCTTGAGCCTAAACTTCCCCTGGTTCAGCTCGAGACTGTGTCCTCTTGTTCTGGTGCTGGTTGCCTGGGAGAAGAGACCACCCCCCACCTGGCTACAACCTCCTTTCAGGAAGTTGTAGACAGCAGTAAGGTCTCCCTGAGCCTCCGCTTCTCCAGGCTAAGCAACCCCAGCTCCCTCAGCCCCTCCTCAGGGGCTTGCCCATCCAGTTCCTTGATAAAGTTATTGAATGAAACTGAGCCAAATACACATTCCTGGGGAACACCACTGACCACAGGCCTCCAATCTGACTCTGTGCCACTGATGACAACCCTGTGAACTCTGTTGTCAAGCTGTTTTTCAATCTGCCTCATGGACCAATAGTCTATGCCACATTTCTTGATCTTTTCATAATTTCATAATTTCATAGTTTCATTCAGGGTTGGAAGGGACCACAAGGATCATCTAGTTCCAAACCCCCTGCCATGGGCAGGGACACCCCACACTAGAGCAGGCTGGACAGAGCCTCATCCAGCCTGCTCTTAAACACCCCCAGGGACGGGGCCTTGACCTCCTCCCTGGACAACACATTCCAGGGTTTCACCACTCTCATGGTGAAGAACCTCCTCCTCACATCTAGCCTGAATCTCCCCACCTCCAGCTTCATTCCATTCCCCCTAGTCCTATCACTACCTGAGATCCTGAGAAGTCCTTCCCCGGCCTTCCTGTAGGCCTCCTTCAGATCCTGGAAGGCCACAATTAGGTCACCTCGGAGCCTTCTCTTCTGCAGACTGAACAGCCCCAACTCCTTCAGTCTGTACTCACAGGAGAGGTGCTCCAGCCCTCTGATCATCTTTGTGGCCCTTCTCTGAACACGTTCCAGCACCTCCACATCCCTCTTGTAATAGGGGCTCCAGAACTTGACACAGTACTGCAGGTGGGGTCTCACCAGGGCTGAGTAGAGGGGGAGGATCACCTCCCTTGACCTGCTAGCCACACTTCTCCTGATGCAGCCCAGGATCTGATTGGCTTTGCGGGCTGCAAGTGCACACTGAGAGCTCATGTTGAGCTTTTTGTCCACCAGCACCCCCAAGTCTCTCTCCTCAGGGCTACTTTCCAGCCAGTCACTGCCCAGCCTGGATTTGTGCCTGGGATTGCCTCCACCCAGATGCAGGACCCTGCACTTGCTCTTCTTGAACTTCATGAGGTTGGCTTGTGCCCACCTCTCCAGCCTGTCAAGGTCCCTCTGGATGGCCTCCCTTCCCTCCAGCGTGTCTGCTGCACCACACAGCTTGGTGTCATCAGCAAACTTGCTCAGCACGCACTCAATGCCACTGTCCATGTCACCCACAAAGATGTTGAACAAGACAGGTCCCAGGACTGATCCCTGAGGGACTCCGCTTGTCACTGGCCTCCACTGGGACATGGAGCCATTGACAGCCACTCTTTGGGTGCGGCCATCAAGCCAGTTCCTTATCCATCTAGTGGTCCATCCATCAAACCCATGTGTCACCAGTTTGGAGACCAGGATGTGGTGCGGGACAGTGTTGAAGGCTTTGCTCAGGTCCAGGTAAATGACATCAGTTGCTCGCCCCTCATCTATTAATGTTGTCACCTGCTCATAGAAGGCCACCAGGTTGGTCAGGCAGGATTTGCCCTTGGCAAAGCCATGCTGACTGTTCCCAATCACCTCTTCACTATTCTTTTGAGCGAGTAGTGACTCCAGGAGGATGTGCTCCATGATCTTTCCAGGCACAGAGGTGAGACTGACTGGCCTGTAGTTCCCTGGTTCCTCCTTCTTACCCTTTTTGAAGATGGGGGCAATGTTTCCCCTTTTCCAGTCCATGGGGACTTCACCAGATTGCCATGACTTTTGAAATATAATAGAGAGGGGTTTAGCAACCTCCTCTGCCAGTTCTCTCAGTACCCATGGGTGTATCCCATCAGGTCCCATGGGCTTGAACACTTTCAGGTTCTTCAGATGATCACGAACCTGATCTGCACTTACAATGGGCAGTTCTTCCTCCCCGTCCCTGGCTTTGCCTTCCATAACATCAGGAGTGTGGCTAGAGGCCCTTGCAGTGAAGACTGAGGTAAAGAAGTTATTGAGTACCTCAGCCTTTTCCTCATCACTTGTGACCCTGTCACCAGTTTCCTTTCTGAGGGGGCCCACACCTTCCCTAATCTTCTTCTGCCCATTAATATACCTGTAGAAGTTCTTAGTGTTCCCTTTAATCTCCCTGGTTAGATTCAATTCAAACTCTGCTTTGGCTTTCCTAACCAGGACTCTTGCTGCTCGGGCAGCTTCCTTATATTCCCCCTATTCTACCTGTCCTTCTCTCCACTTCCTGTAGAGTTTCCTTTTAAGTAATAGTGTGTCCAGTAGCTCCTTGCTCATCCAGGCAGGCCTCCTAGCATTCTTACCTGTTTTTCTCTTTGTTGGTATACAGAGCTCCTGGACACAGAGGAGGTGGTCCTTGAATACTGGCCAACTGTCCTGGGTCCCTCTTCCCTCCAGGGCTTTGTCCCACGACACTTTGGCTAGCAGATCCCTGAAACAATCAAAATCTGCACGCCTAAAGTCTAGGGTCATGGGCTTAGAATCCTTCCTCCTGATTGCCCTGAGGATATTAAATTCAACTGCTTCGTGGTCACTGCAGCCAAGGCCGTCTCTGAGCCTCACATTGCTTACCAGCCCTTCCCTGTTGGTGAGAACGAGGTCCAGCATAGCACCATTTCTTGTTGGTTCCTCTACCATTTGGAGGAGGAAGTTGTCTTCTATGCATTCCAGGAACATCCTGGATTGCTGGTGCCTTGCTGTGTTGTCCCTCCAGCAGATGTCGGGGTGGTTGAAATCAGCCATGAGGACCAGGGCTTGTGACCTGGAAGCCGCTTCTATTTGCCTATGGCGGGCCTCATCTGCTTGGATCTGCTGGTCAGGTGGCCTGTAGGAGACCCCCACAGTAATATCTCCTTCCCCTGTCCTGCCTTTAATTTTAACCCATACGCTCTCAACTAGCTCATCATCCCTCCCCAGTTGGAGCTCCACTGATTCCAACTGCCTATTGACATAGAGGGCAACACCTCCTCCTCTCCTTCCCTGCCTATCCTTCCTAAAGAGTTTATACCCATCTATCCCTACATTCCAGTCATGGGATTCATCCCACCAAGTTTCAGGAACAGCCACTATGTCGTGGCATCCCAGCAGCACAGTGGCTCTTAACTCATCCTGTTTGTTGCCCAAGCTGTGCGCATTCGCATAGAAGCACTTCAGCTGGGCTGGCCCTGTCCTCCTCTTGTGCCAATTCCCTTCGGTTTCCACAGAATGTCCTGGTGGATCATTCGTGGCTTGCCTCAGGGCAGCAAGTTGAGAGCCCTTACCAGCTCTCCCTCTCTCTACTGCTGGTGAGCTGCCCCTCTGTTTGTCGCCAGCCAGCAGGAGACTATTAACCCCTTCCCCCTTCAAATCTAGTTTAAAGCCCTATCAATGAGCCCTGCCAATTCCTGCCCCAGGATTCCTATCCCCCTCTGGGACAAGTGTGTCCCACTTGCATGAGGATGTTGTGGGAAACAGTATCAAAAACCTTGCTGAAGTCAAGATATATGACAGCCACTGCTATTCCCTCATCTACCCATCTGGTAATGGTTTCATAGAAGGCTATCAGGTTAGTCAGACAGGATGTCCTCTTGGTAAACCCATGCTGGATACTCCTGATAACCTTCTTGTCTTCCATGTACTTAGAGATGACCTCCTGGATGAGCTGCTCCATTATCTTTCCAGGGATGGAGGTGAGGCTGAATGGTCTATAGTTTCTTATGCCCTACTTCTTGCTGGTTTTGAATACTAGAGTGAAATTTGTTTTCTTCCAGTCATTAGGCACCTCTCCTGTTCTCCATGACTTTTCAAAAATTATGGAGAGAGGCTCAGTACCAGTATTTACCAGCTCTGCCAGCACTCGTCAATGCACCTAATTGGGTCCCAATGATTTTGTTCTTCAGTTGGTATAAGAGATCTCTAACCTGGTCCTGACCAGCGGAGTGTCCTCTTCCCTCCAGTTCTTCTCTCTTGCTTCCAGAGACTAAGGTTCCTGAGTGCTGGTCATAGAAGTAAAGACTAAGGGAAGAAAAGAGGGTGTATCGCCTTTGGAAAGGGGTGGAGGCAACTCAAGAGACATTTAGGGATGTTGTTAGAACATGTAGGAGAAAAATTAGAGAGACAAATGCCCAGTTAGAACTTAAGCCGGTCACTTCTGTGAAAGATAGTAAAAAGCATTTTCATAAATACATTAACCTAAAAAGAGAGGCAAGAAGAACCTCCACTCCTTATTTGACCTGGAGGGTAACATTGTAACTAAAGATGAGGAAAAGACTGAGATTCTAAATACCTTCTTTTCCTCCATCTTCAACAGTAAGGCAGGAGGACTCCAGGATAACTGGCCTCCTGAACTGGTTGATGGGGTCAGGAAGCAGTGTACTACCCCTGAAATCCACAAGGATTGCTGAGGCACTTGGTTATTCACAGGTCCATGAGACCAGAAGGGATCCATCCTAGGGTGCGGAGAAAGCTGGCAGATGAGCTGACCAAGCGACTCTCCACCATTTTCCTCCAGTCCTAGCTCACTGGAGAGGTCCCAGATGACTGGAAGCTGGCCTATTTGATGCCTGTCCACAAGAAGGGTTGGATGGACGAACCTGGAAACTACAGGCCAGTCAGCCTGTCAGTGCCAGGGAAAATTATGGAGCAGATCATCTTGGGGGCAACCACTGCACACCTGAAGGACAGTCAAGGGATCAGGTTCAGCCAACATGGATTTAGGAAGAGCAGAACCTGCCTGACCAACCTGATCTCCTTCTATGATCAGGTGACCCGTCTGGTGGATGTGGGGAAGGCTATTGTATGTAGTCTACCCGGACTTCAGCAAGGCCTTTGATACCATCCCCCACAGCAAACTGCTGACCAAGTTGTCAGCTAGTGGCTTGGACCACAACACTCTGTGCTGGGTTAGGAAGTGGCTGGAGGGCCGAGTCCAGAGAGTGGTGGTGAATGGTGCCACATCCAGCTGGCGGCCAGTCACTAGTCGTGTGCCCCAGGGATCAGTGTTGGGCCCCATGCTCTGTAACATCTTCATTGATGATCTGGATGAGGGGATTGAGTCAGTTGCCAGTAAATTTGCAGATGACACCAAGTTGGGAGCAGGTGTTTATCAGTTAGAGGACAGAAGGGCACTGCAGAAGGACCTTGAGCAACTAGACAGATGGGCGGAGTCCAACATGATGGCATTCAACAAGTCCAAGCTCTGGCTGCTGCACTTTGGCCACAGCAACCCCATGCAGCACTACAGGCTGGGGTCAGAGTGGCTGGAGAGCTCCCAAACAGAGAGGGACCTGGGGGTACTGATTGACAGCAGCCTAAACATGAGCCAGCAGTGTGCCCAGGTGGCCAAGAGGGTCAATGGCATCCCCACCTGCATCAGGAGTAGTGTGGCCAGCAGGAGCGGGGAAGTCATTGTTCCCCTGTACTCAGAACTGGTTAGGCCACACCTTGAGCACTGTGTCTAGTTCTGGGCCCCTCAGTTTAAGAAGGACATCAAGACACTTGAATGTGTCCAGAGAAGGGCAACAAGGCTGGTGAGAGGCCTCAAACAAAATTCCTATGAGGAGAGGCTGAGTGAGCTGGGATTGTTTAGCCTGGAGAAGGGGAGGTTCAGGGGAGACCTTATTGCTGTATACAACTACCTGAAGGGTGGTTGTAGCCAGGAGGGGTTTGGTCTCTTCTCCTCTCTAACAACCAGCACCAGAACAAAAGGATACAGTGTCAAGCTGCACCAGGGGAAGTTTAGACTAGAGGTGAAGAGAAAGTTCTTCACTGAGCAAGTTGTTAGCCATTGGAATGTGCTGCCCAGGGATGTGGTGGAGTTGCCATCCATGGAGGTGTTCAAGAGGGGATTGGATGTGGCATGGTGCCATGGTCTAGTAGGCATGAGGTCTTGGGTGACTTGTTGGACTTGATGATCTTTGAGGTCTTTTCCAACCTTGTCGATTTTATGATTCTGTGATTCTATGACTAAGGCAAAGAAGGCTTTCAGCAAGTCTGCCTTTTCTGCGTCAACAATTGCCATATCTCCCGTATAATTCAGTATTGGGGTTACCTTTTGCCTGCTCTTCCTTTTATCATTGATGCATTTGAAAAAACTCTCCCTGTTGTCTTTCACCCCTCTCTGTCATGACTCATTTTCAAGAGGGCTTTGGCCTTCCTTGTTGCATCTCTTTGTTCTCTGGTTATATTTCTACAATCCTCCCAATTGACCAGACCTTTTCTTCCACATATTGTAAACCTTCTTTTTCTTTTTGTGTTTTTCTAAGAGCTCCTTACTTATTTACGCAGCTCTTCTTCCTCCCTTACTTGATTTTTTTCAAGGGAATACACTTTTCTTGAGCTTGGTGGAGGTAATGTTTGAATATTAACCAACTCTATTTGGCTCCCCTTCTTTCTATAGTCCTTGTCCACTGGATATTTCTAAGTAGTCTTGAAGATGGCAAAGTTATCCCTCTCAAACTGCAGGGTTTAAATTTTACTTATCACCCTGTTTCTTTCTCTGTTGATATTAAACTCTGACATGTCACAGTTACTACAGCCAAGATTACTCCCAACATTATCATCTACAACCAGTCCTTCTTTGTTAATACCAGGTCCAGCACTGCACTCCTCCTTGGAGACTTGCTGTTCTCCAATAGGGAAGGGCTGGTGGGAGACGTGATCGTGGAAGGCTGCCTAGGGTGCAGTGACCGCAAGATAGTGAAGTTTTCAATATGCAGGGAGACAGGGAGGAGTACCAACAGAACCTTCACCTTGGCCTTCTGGAGGGCTAACTTCAGCCTATTTAAGAAACTAATTTGTAAAGTTCCCTCGGTATCAACCCTCATGAACCAAGGGGTTCAGGAGGGTTGGACCTACTTCAAACGGGAGCTCTTGAAGGCACAGGAACTGGCTGTTCCCACGTGATGAAAGGCAAGCCGGCGGGGAAGGCAACCGGCCTGGATGAGCAAGCAGCTCCTGGAGGATTTAAGGGGTAAGAAGAGGCTGTATCACCTTTGGGAGGAGGGGAAGGCTTCTCGAAGTATGTTCAAGGAAGCTGTTAGATTATGTAGGAATAAAATTAGGGAGGCAGAGGCCCAGCTGGAACTGAAGCTGGCCACCACAGTCAAAGATAATAAAAAGCAGTTTTATAAATATATTAACAATAAGAAGAAGGGCAAGAAGAACCTGCACTCCTTATTGGACCTGGAGGGGAACACGGTGACTGAAGACGAGGAAAAGACTGAGGTCCTGAACACCTTCTTTGCCTCAATTTTTAACAGCAAGGCAGGAGTTCAGGACGAGTGGCCTCCGGAGCTGGGCGATGGGGTCAGGGAGTAGTGTATTGCCCCGGAAATCCATGAGGAATTAGTTCGGGACCTGCTGAGCCACTTGGATATTCACAAGTCCATGGGACCAGATGGAATCCATCCTAGGGTGCTGAGAGAGCTGGCAGATGAGCTGGCCCAGCCGCTCTCCATCATTTTCCTCCAGTCCTGGCTCACCGGTGAGGTCCCAGATGACTGGAAACTGGCCAGTGTGGTCCCCATCCACAAGAAGGGTCGGATGGAGGAACCTGGAAACTACAGGCCAGTCGCCTGACCTCAGTACCAGGGAAAGTGATGGAGCAGATTATCCTGGCGGCAATAACTGTGCACCTGAGGGATGGCCAAGGGCTCAGGTCCAGCCAACATGGATGTAGGAAGGGCAGGTCCTGCCTCTCCAACCTGATCTCCTTCTATGATCAGGTGACCCGTCTGGTGGATGTGGGGAGGCCTGTGGTTGTGGTCTACCTGGACTTCAGCAAGGCCTTTGACACCATCCCCACAGCAAACTGCTGTCTGAGCTGTCAGCTCGTGGATTGGATCATTGCACTCTGTGCTGGGTTAGGAAGTGGCTGGAGGGCCGAGCCCAGAGAGTGGTAGTGAATGGTGCCACATCCAGCTGGTGGCCAGTCACCAGTGGTGTCCCCCAAGGATCAGTGCTGGGCCCCGTCCTCTTCAACATATTCATCGATGATCTGGATGAGGGGGTCGAGTCAGTCATCAGCAAGTTTGCAGATGACACCAAGTTAGGGGCAGATGTTAGTCAGCTAGAGGGTAGAAAGGCTCTGTAGAGGGACCTCGACCAACTGGACAGATGGGCAGAGTCCAATGGGATGCCATTCAGCAAATCCAAGTGTGGGGTGCTGCACTTTGGCCACAACAACCCCATGCAGAGCTACAGGCTGGGGTCAGAGTGGCTGGAGAGCTCCCAAACAGAGAGGGACCTGGGTGTGTTGATCGATAACCACCTGAATATGAGCCAACAGTGTGCCCAGGTGGCCAGGAGGGCCATTGGCATCCTGGCCTGCATTAGGAATAGTGTGGCCAGTAGGAGCAGGGAGGCCATTGTGCCCCTGTACTCTGCTTTGGTTAGGCCGCACCTTGAGTACTGTGTCCAGTTCTGGGCCCCTCAGTTTAAGAGGGACATTGAAACACTTGAACGTGTCCAGAGAAGGACAACAAGACTGGTGAGAGGCCTTGAACATAAGCCCTATGAGGAGAGGCTGAGGGAGCTGGGATTGTTTAGCCTGGAGAAGAGGAGGCTCAGGGGTGACCTCATTGCCCTCTACAACTACCTGAAAGGTAGTTGTAGCCAGAAGGAGTCCATCTCTCCTCTCTAGCAACCAGCACCAGAACAAGGGGACACAGTCTCAAGCTGTGCCAGGGGAGGTTTAGACTCAAGGTGAGGAGGAAGTTCTTCACCGAGCGAGTCATTTGTCATTTTAACGGGTTGCCCAAGGAGGTGGTTGAGTCATCGACCCTGGAGGTGTTCAAGAGGAGATTGGACATGGCACTTGGTGCCATGGTCTAGACATGCGGTCTGTGTTGATAGGTTGGACTCGATGATCCTCGAGGTCCTTTCCAACCTAAGTGATACTGTGAAATACTGTGAAATACTGTGAAACATAACAGAAGAAGACGTCACTATTGTAGGTGTCACATAATTCACTATTCCCGACAACCTCTGGCATAGCCGTGGAGCTGGTACCCCACCTCACAATTGTCCCAGTATTGTCTTCAGTGAGCCTAGTTTTTCCCACTTCCCCCTTTGAAATTAGTTTAAACACATGCCAATCGGCCCTGACAGTTGTTGTCCCAGGAGTCTTTTTCCTATTAGAAACAAGCATTTCCTATCCACAGTCAGCAGGCCTGGTCTCTTGTAGAGTAGCCTGTGATCAAAAACACAAAATCCCACCATTGTCACCAGTCCCACAGCCAGGCATTAATCTGTTGGATTTTTGTGTTTATTCCATTATCAGGCACAGCTAGTAGGGAGACAGAAGCAAATACTACTTGTGCTCCTGACTCCTTCACCATTTGTCCCAGTGTCCTGAATTTCTTCACTGGTCTCAGACTTGTTAAGATTTCATCATTGCTGACTTGGAAAACCATCAATGGGTAGTACTCAGGTGGGCGGACAATGGTAAGAAGTTTTCTTACTACATCCTTAACCCTGGCCCCAGGGAGGAAACAGACTTCCCCAGAGGGTGGATCAGGTCTGCATAATAAAGGACCCTCAACACCCTTCAGAAGGGAGTCCCCGATGACTTAACTGCAGATGCTTTGACAGCAGGTTGGATCACTCCTAGCCTCTCTGAACAATGTCAACTAGACAAGCTTTCATAACTGCTGTTAGTTGGTTTCACTTGCAGAACATTGTTTTTGGTGAAAACAGGTTCACTAAGGACAGCAAATCTGTTCTTCAGAGGTACCTGAGGTGGGTCAGGGGCTATGAGGGTGCCACACCTGGCATGCTTGGGAGGAATATGTATTCACTGATCTCCAGTTTCTGAGTCATCCTGTTTGGGTAGCTGGCAAGAGAGTAGGGAACCCTTAGTGTCCTGAGTACTGCATAGCTGAAGGGATTGTTTTAGGGACAGCAGAGTCTGATCCCAACAGGAGAGCTCTCCCTCACACGCCCTGATAGTCCACAGCCATTCAACATCCTTTTTCAGCTCAGCCATTAGAGTGAAAAGGTCACCCACTTGCTCACAAAGAGCACAGGAGTAGTCCCTGCAGTCTGCCACAAGAAGTGAGGCACTCTGACACTCCTTACAGCCAGGAACCTGGATACCTGCATGTCCTTTATCTGGGTTGACGCAGATCTTTTGGAAACAGTTTTAGGCCAAGTTGCGACCATTGCTGATCCTACCCATGTGACCTAACTGGAGAAGACTTCAGCAACAAACCCATGTGATTCAGCAGCTCCCTTTGCTGACTTTGTGGGGGTGCTGAAAACACCCACTGCAGCAGTGTCTCCACCCATGCCTCATCTGCCTCTCAAGAGAGAAGCTGATTCAGGGCAGGAGGCATGTGCCACTCTGCATGGTGTGCCCCTCCTACCTTGGTGACCAGATGTGAGAGACTAAAATCTTGTCTCTTCTGAAGTGACTCAAAAAAGATAAAATCACCTTTGCTGCTTGCCCAATCAATAGCTGATGTGTCACAGTATCACAATTTCTGCTGGGAACTTAATTCAGCAGGGAGGAGGCAGTCCAGAAGATTCCTGGAGCGAATGGAGGACTGCTTCCTGATGCAGCTGTTAAGCGAGCCTACCAGGGGACAGGCTCTGCTTGATCTGCTGTTCTCCAATAGGGAAGGGCTGGTGGGAGATGTGATCGTGGGAGGCTGCCTAGGGTGCAGTGACCGCGAGATAGTGAAGTTTTCAATATGCAGGGAGATAGGGAGGAGCACCAACAGAACCTTCACCTTGGACTTCCGAAGGGCGAACTTCAGCCTATTTAAGAAACTTGTTTGTAAAGTCCCCTGGGAACCAAGGGGTTCAGGAGGGTTGGACCTACTTCAAACGGGAGCTCTTGAAGGCACAGGAATTGGCGGTTCCCATGTGCCGGAAGGCAAGCCGGCGGGGAAGGCAACCGGCCTGGATGAGCAAGCAGCTCCTGGAGGATTTAAGGGGTAAGAAGAGGCTGTATCACCTTTGGGAGGAGGGGAAGGCTTCTCGAAGTATGTTCAAGGAAGCTGTTAGATTATGTAGGAATAAAATTAGGGAGGCAGAGGCCCAGCTGGAACTGAAGCTGGCCACCTCTGTCAAAGACAATAAAAAACATTTTTATAAATATATTAACAATAAGAAGAGGGGCAGGAAGAACCTGCACTCCCTAGTGGACCTGGAGGGGAACACAGTGACTGAGGATGAGGAGAAAGCTGAGGTCCTGAACACCTTCTTTGACTCAATTTTTAACAGCAAGACAGGAATTCAGGACGAGTGGCCTCCGGAGCTGGGCGATGGGGTCGGCAAGCAGTGTAATGCCCCGGAAATCCATGAGGAGTTAGTTCAGAACCTGCTGAGCCACTTGGATATTCAAAAGTCCATGGGACAGGATGGGATCTATCCTAGGGTGCTGAGAGAGCTGGCAGATGTGCTAGCTAGGCCACTCTCCATCATTTTCCTCCAGTCCTGGCTCACAGGTGAGGTCCCAGATGACTGGAAACTGGCCAACGTGGTCCCCATCCACAAGAAGGGTCGGATGGAGGAACCTGGAAACTACAGACCGATCAGCCTGACCTCAGTACCAGGGAAAGTGATGGAGCAGATTATCCTGGTGGCAATAACTGTGCACCTGAAGGATGGCCAAGGGCTCAGGTCCAGCCAACATGGATTCAGGAAGGGCAGATCCTGCCTCTCCAACCTGATCTCTTTCTATGATCAGGTGACCCGTCTGGTGGATGTGGGGAGGCCTGTGGATGTGGTCTACCTGGACTTCAGCAAGGCCTTTGACACCGTCCCCCACAGCAAACTGCTGACTAAGCTGTCAGCCCGTGGATTGGACCATTACGCTCTGTGCTGGGTTAGGAAGTGGCTGGAGGGCCGAGCCCAGAGAGTGGTAGTGAATGATGCCACATCCAGCTGGTGGCCAGTCACCAGTGGTGTCCCCCAGGGATCAGTGCTGGGTCCTGTCCTCTTCAACATATTCATTGATGATCTGGATGAAGGGGTAGAGTCAGTCATCAGCAAGTTTGCAGATGACACAAAGTTAGGGGCAGATGTGAGTCAGTTAGAGGGTAGAAAGGCTCTGTAGAGGGACCTCGACCAACTGGACAGATGGGCAGAGTCCAATGGGATGTCATTCAACAAGTCCAAGTGCCGAGTGCTGCACTTTGGCTACGTCAATCCCATGCAGAACTATAGGCTGGGATCGGAGTGGCTGGAGAGCTCCCAAACAGAGAGGGACCTGGGTGTGCTGATTGATAGCCACCTGAATATGAGCCAGCAGTGTGCCCAGGTGGCCAGGAGGGCCAATGGCATCCTGGCCTGCATTAGGAATAGTGTGGCCAGCAGGAGCAGGGAGGTCATAGTGCCCCTGTACTCTGCTTTGGTTAGGCCGCACCTTGAGTACTGTGTCCAGTTCTGGGCCCCTCAGTTTAAGAAGGACATCGAGACACTTGAGCGTGTCCAGAGAAGGCAACAAGGCTGGTGAGAGGCCTTGAACACAAGCCCTATGAGGAGAGGCTGAGGGAGCTGGGATTGTTTAGCCTGGAGAAGAGGAGGCTCAGGAGTGACCTCATTGCCCTCTACAACTACCTGAAAGGTGGTTGTAGCCAGGAGGGGGTTGGCCTCTTCTCCCAGGCAACCAGCACCAGAATGAGGGGACACAGTCTCAAGCTGCACCAGGGGAGGTTCAGACTCGAGGTGAGGAGGAAGTTCTTCACCGAGCGAGTAATTCGGCATTGGAACCGGTTGCCCAGGGAGGTGGTTGAGTCATCAACCCTGGAGGCGTTCAAGGGGAGATTGGACGTGGCACTTGGTGCCATGGTCTACGCATGGGATCTGTGTTGATAGGTTGGACTCGATGATCCCCGAGGTCCTTTCCAACCTAAGTGATACTGTGATACTGTGGTAATATGACCAAGGTTGGAAGAGACCGCAAGGATCATCGAGTCCAACCTGTCACCACAGACCTCATGACTAGACCATGGCACCAAGTTCCACGTCCAATCTCCCCTTGAACACTTCTAGGGATGGTGACTCCACCACCTCCCTGGGCAGTCCATTCCAAAGACAAATGACTCTCTCAGTGAACAACTTTCTCCTCACCTCATGCCTAAACTTCCCCTGGTGCAGCTTGAGACTGTGTGCCCTTGTTCTGGTGCTGGTTGATAGAGAGGAAAGATGGACTCCTTCTGGCTACAACCACCTTTCAGGTAGTTGTAGGGAGCCTCCCCTTCTCCAGGCTAAACAATGGCAGCTCCCTCAGCCTCTCCTCATAGGGCTTGTGCTCAAGGCTTCTCACCAGCCTTGTTGCCCTTCTCTGGACACGTTCAAGTGTCTCGATGTCCTTCCTAAACTGAGGGGCCCAGAACTGGACACAGGACTCAAGGTGTGGCCTAACCAATGCAGAGTACAGGGGCACAATGACTTCCCTGCTCCTGCTGGCCACACTATACCTAATGTAGGCCAGGATGCCATTGGCTTTCTTGTCCACCTGGGCACACTGCTGGCCCATGTTTATGCAGCTGTCAATCAGCACCCCCAGGTCCCTCTCTGTTTGGGAGCTCTGCAGCCACTCTGACCCCAGCCTGTAGCTCTGCATGGGGTTGCTGTGGTCAAAGTGCAGCACCCGGCACTTGGACTTGTTGAATAGAATAGAATAGAATAGAATAGAATAGAATAGAATAGAATAGAATAGAATAGAATAGACCAGGTTGGAAGAGACCTTCAAGATCATCACGTCCAACCTATCACCCAACACCACCCAATCAACTAACCCATGTAACCAAGCACCCTGTCAAGTCTCCTCCTGAACACCTCCAGTGACGGCGACTCCACTACCTCCCCAGGCAGCCCATTCCAATGGGCAATCACTCTCTCTGTGTAAAACTTCCTCCTGACCTCCAGCCTGAACTTCCCCTGGTGCAGCCTGAGACTGTGTCCTCTTGTTCTGGTGCTGGCTGCCTGGGAGAAGAGACCAACCTCTGCCTGTTTACAACCCCACTTCAGGTAGTTGTAGAGAGCAATAAGGTCACCCCTGAGTCTCCTCCTCTCCAGGCTAAGCAGCCCCAGTTCCCTCAGTCTCTCCTCATAGGGCTTGTGTTCCAAGCCCCTCACTAACTTCGTTGCCCTTCTCTGGACTCGTTCCAGCAAGTCAACATCCTTCCTAAACTGAGGGGCCCAGAACTGGACACAGTACTCGAGGTGTGGCCTAACCAGTGCAGTGTACAGGGGCAGAATGACCTCCCTGCTCCTGCTGGCCACACTGTTCTTAATGCAGGCCAGGATGCCATTGGCCCTCTTGGCTGCCTGGGCACACTGCAGGCTCATGTTCATCCTACCATCAACCAGCACCCCCAGGTCCCTCTCTGCCTGGCTGCTCTCCAGCCACTCTGACCCCAGCCTGTAGCACTGCCTGGGGTTGTTGTGGCCAATGTGCAGAACCCGGCACTTGGATGTGTTAAATTTCATGCCGTTTGACTCTGCCCATCTGTCCAGCCTGTTGAGGTCTCTCTGCAAAGCCTCTCTACCCGTTGGACTCCACCCATCCGTCTAGCTGGTCTAGGTCCCTCTGCAGAGCCCTTCTGTCCTCTAACTGAGGACACCTGCTCCCAACTTGGTGTCATCTGCAAATTTGCTGATGGCTGACTCAATCCCCTCATCCAGATCATCAATAAGGATATTAAAGAGGATGGGGCCCAGCACTGATCCCTGGGGAATGCCACTGGTGACTGGCCTCCAGCTGGATGTGGCACCATTCACCATCACTCTCTGGGCTCGGCCCTCCAGCCACTTCCTAACCCAGCTTAGAGTGTTGCGGTCCAAGCCATGAGCTGACAGCTTAGCCAGCATTTTGCTGTGGGGGACGGTATCAAACATCCACAGGCCTCCCCACGTCCACCAGATGGGTCACCTGATGATAAAAGGAGATCAAGTTGGAGAAGCAGGACCTGCCCTTCCTACATCCATGTTGGCTGGACCGGAGCCATTGGTCGTCATTCAGGTGCGCAGTTATTGCCACCAAGATAATCTGCTCCATAATTTTCCCTGGCACTGAGGTCAGGCTGACTGGCCTGTAGTTTCCAGGTTCCTTCATCTGACCCTTCTTGCGGATGGGGACCACACTGGCCAGTTTCCAGTCATCTGGGACCTCACTGGTGAGCCAGGATTGGAGGAAAATAATGGAGATCGGCTTGACCAGCTCATCTGCCAGCTCTCAGCAGCCTAGGATGGATCCCACCCGGTCCTATGGACTTGTGAGTGTCCAAGTGGCTCAGCTGGTCCCGAACTAATTCCTCATGGATTTCCGGGGCATTAACACTGCTTCCTCACCCCATCACCCCACTCAGGAGCCACTTGTCCTAAACTCCTCCTGCCTTGCTGTTAAAAATTGAGGCAAAGAAGGTGTTCAGGACCTCAGTCTTTTCCTCATCTTTAGTCACAGTGCTCCCCACCAGGTCCAATAAGGAGTGCAGGTTCTTCTTGTCCTTCTTTTTAGTGTTAATATATTTGTAAAAATGATTTTTCTTATCTTTCACAGAGGTGGCCAGCTTAAGATCCAGCTGGGCCTTTGCCTCTCTTAATTTTTTTCCTACATAGTCTAACAACTTCCTTAAACATACCTCAAGAACCCTTTCCCTCCTTCCAAAGGTGATACATCCTCTTTTTCCCCCTTAAATCCTCCAGGAGCTGCTTGCTTATCCAGGCTGGTCGCCTTCCCCACCAGCTCATCTTTCAGCACATGGGAACTACCAGTTCCTGTGCCTTCAAGAGCTCCTGCTTGAAGTAGGCCTAACCATCCTGGACCCCTCTGTTCTTGAGGGTTGATACCGAGGGAACTTTACAAATAAATATCTTAAATAGGCTGAAGTTAGCCCTCCAGAAGGCCAAGGTGAAGATTCTGTTGGTAGTCCTCCCTATCTCCCTGCATAATGAAAACTTCACTGTCTTGTGGTCATGGCACTCTAGGCAGCCTCCCATGATCACGTCTCCCACTTGCCCTTCCCTATTGGAGAACAGCAAGTCAAGCAGAGCCTCCACACCTGGTACGCTCACTTAACAGCTGCATCAGGAATCAGTCCTCCATTCACTCCTGGAATCTTCTGGACTGCCTCCTCTCTGCTGAATTAAGTTTCCAGCAGATATCTGGCAGGTTAAAGTCACTCACAAGTACAAGATCTGATGATCTTGAGACAGCCTCCAGTTGCTTATAGAATAATTCATCAGCCTCCTCATCCTGGTTGGGTGGTCTATAACAGACTCTAACCAGGATGTCAGATTTGCTAGGCTGCCCTCTGATTTTAACCCACGGGCTGTCAATCTCTTCATTTTCCACCTCAAGTTCTGTGCCAGGGAGTGACTTCCTAATATACAGAGCCACCCCTCCTCATCTTCTCCCTCGCCTGTCTCTCTTAAAGAGCCTGTAACCCCCCGGTGTAGCACTCCAATCGTGCGTGTTGTCCCACCATGTTTCTGAGATGGCGACTATATCATAGTCACCCTGGTGGACCAGGATTTCCAGCTCCTCTTGCTTATTGCCCAGGATGCGTGCATTGGTGTACATGCACTGCAGCTGGGCTCCTGAATTCTCAATTGACCCTACCTTTTGCCCTACTCTTTCCTCTGCAGAGGGACCGATATCCTCACCCACCCCCTTCAGACCTAGCTTAAAGCCCTCCTAATGAGCCCTGCTAACTCTAGTGCTAGGACTCTCTTACCCTTTCTAGGTAATTGTACCCCATCAGGACCCAGTAGTTTGGGCGCAGTAAAAGTTGCCCCATGATTGATGAAACCAAAATTCTGCTGCTAGCACCATCCCCTTAGGCAATTGTTGATGGTATGGGTTCTCCCATTCCTCTCAGTGTACTCCCCTGCCATTGAGGGAACTGAGCAGAAAACCACTTGAGCTCCTGCCCCATCAATCAATTGTCCAAGGGCCTTGAACTCCTTTTTAATTGCCCTGGTGCCCTTCTTGTCAATTTCATCACTCCAAACTTGTATTACCAGCAGAGGGTAATAGTCAGAGGGCTGGATTAACTTTGGGAGTCTCCTTTTGATGTCCCTATGTGATGCTTCAGGCTAGGTGCTGGCCTGGATGCCACTGCACAGACCAAGCCTGGAAGGTCCCAAGGGGTGGGCACAGCCCAGGTGGTGGTTACAGGAAACCAGGTATTCCATTTCCTACAAGGCCCTGCTCCCCTATAATAGATCAGTGCAGGGTCTTCAATTCCTCGGTCGTCCCCTGCTGCTGCCTAGGTAAAATGGCTTGAGCTGCCTCCCTTGGGCCTGCCCAGGCCCAAGGCTGGGTTGGGGGTTGGGAACAAAGAGCCCTGGGTGGGGTGTTGAGTGTACCCCCAGGTGGTGATGGGACATTCTTGGCTATGTTCTGGGATATCTCTCTCTTTTGTCACTGTGCTTGTGGTTCTCTGTAAAACTTTCATTGTTGTTTTTGTTTTCTCATTTAAACTTGCCACCATTTTTTGCAATTCTTTTCTCTGAGTTGTTATTTCTGCCCGTGGTGGGGAGGGGGTTTGTCCCAACCCATTACACCCTAACCCGCGCTCAGGGTAGGGAGCAGACTTCCTGTGGGATGAGTCGGGATGACATATGGGTCCCTCAGTACCCTCCAGGAGAGAGTCCCCAACAACTATAACCCTTCTCCTTTTCTTTGTGGAGCTGGTCGTTATAGTTGGTGGGGACCACTTGGCCTTAGGCTCCTCTCTGGATGGCTGCTCCTCAGCCCTCTCATCCTCACTGCCCTCAGCCTGCAGGGGATCATACTTATTGTGCAAGGGCAGCGGAAGAGGAGGAGAGTGCCGGGATGGATTTCCCTTGCCACCCCTGGCAGGGACCTGTATCCATCCCTCTCAGTTTCCAGGGACCCTTCCCTCATCAGGGGAGATCTGCAGAGCCTTCTCCCACATATCTAACTCCCTTTCGCTTTCCCTTATTGACCTCAGCCTGGAACTGGACATAGCCACCGGACCGACTCTTGGGAAGGCGCAAAGATAACATTGCTCACTGGACCACAGCTGTCCTGACAACAATGATCTGAGGCCACTGTTATCGGTACCATTGGGAATATGCATAAAACAAGATCATCTCCACCCATGAGGTACCCTGGAAAGGGAGGATGGTGAGACAATGGATTTCACCATCTGGTCCCTGATTTCCTGGGGGACAATACTTGGACACATACCTAAGGACTAAAAACTGTATAAAAGATTTAAGCAATTACTGGCTAAGGAGAAGGAAAACACAGGTGATGAGAAACACAGGAGAAGGACAATGCTGCTGAGAAGGAAAACATGAGAGGAGCAAAAGCCGAGAGCAACGCTGCTCTGAAGAAAAATGGAGAGAATACCAGGACAGGAAAAATGACAGAGACATCACCATAGAGCCTGGAAGAAGCAGAACCCTCCCTCTGTGTCCTAAGATCCACCTACTGCAACTCATGAAGCTGAAGAGGCTGCCCAGAGGACAACATCTCTTCTACAGCCAAAGCATCAGCACCCTTTCTCTACAGACCCAATATCTCCTGCAGCACCTTTCCTCCACAGTCTCAAACTGGCTTGGGGAGTGAGGGGTGTGGTGATATAATTCCTTTCCTCTTCTCTCTCTCACTCACTCTATTTTTCCTCTCTCTCCTTCTGATCCATCCACTTTCTTTATGTAATAAATAGTCTAGCTGATGATATTTTGGCCTCATTTGTGCCTCTAAATTCACAACATGGGAATATTCAAAAGAACTCAGTCTCTTTGCCTCTCTGGTCCGAGACCCAGAGCAAAGCCAAAGGTGAGATTGCAGATGGAGACGCAGTACTGAGAAGTCTACTCTGGAAAAGCTGAATCAGTCAAACAAAAAATGCTGCAACATTAAATACATGTTTATATATAAAGATGACAGAAATACAAATCTTTCTTTTTCAATCAATTCAACTACATGTTCTTTTACACTTCTAGTTGATTATGTGTTTTCATAAAAATAATTAGTGCATGATGTCCTCCTTCTTGGTAGAATAGAATAGAATAGAATAGAATAGAATAGAATAGAATAGAATAGAATAGAATAGAATTAACCAGCTTGGAAGAGAACTTTGAGATCATCGCATCTAACCCATCATCTAACACCATCTAATCAACTAAACCATGGCACCAAGAACCTCATCACGTCCCCTCCTATATACCTCCAGTGATAGCGACTCCACCACCTCCCTGGGTAGCATGTTCCAATGTGCAATCATTATCTCTATGAAGAATTTCTTCCTAAAATCCAGCCTAAACCTCCCCTGCTGCTGCTTGAGACTGTGTCGTCTTGTTCTGGTGTTGGTTGCCTAGGACACCAGCACTGCCCTGTATACAAGCTCACTCCAGGTAGTTGTAGAGAGCAATACAGTCTCTCCTGAGCCTCCTCTTCTCCAGGCTAAGAAACCTCAGCATCTCCTCATAGGGCTTTGTGGTAGGTTGAGAAACCAATTCTCCCACCACGGGCAAAAGAAAGACTCAGACAAACGGATTGCAAAAATGGTGGAAAGTTTAAATGGAAAAACAATGAAAGTTTTATAGAAAACCACAAGCACCTTGAGAAAAGAGGGAGATATCCCAAAACATACCAAAGAACATCCCACTCTCACCTGGAGGTACACCCAAAATGCCCCCAGGGGTCTTTCTTCCCCCCAACCCAGACTTGGACCTTGCCAGGCCCAAGGGAGGAAGCTCACACCATTATCTAGGCAGTGGTGAGGGAAGAAAGAGGAAGTGAGGACCCCCTGCTGATGTTTTATAGGGGACCAGGGCATTATGGGATGAAATACCTGGCTTCCTGTGACCACCCACCGGGCTGGACCCCTTTGGGACATCCTAGGTGTGGCTTGTGCGGTGGCATGAGGGACCGGCACCCAGCCTGAACCACCACCTGCCATCCCTTATTTCATACCATAATTTCTGCATCCAAAATATGTTGTCAAATTAGAACTCTTCTGATGACATGTATAGCAAAAGTCCATGTCTTCATCTGGGCCTCCTTCCACACAGACTCTCATTCAGGCTCAAGTATTAGACTATTCTAGTTCTTCTTCCTCATGTGATGGAACCTCCCAGCAACACACTCTTCTGCAGTATGAATTCTTTGTGAACCCGTTGGACATCCTGGTCACCTGGAAGAACCTCACAACTTCTCAGCCAAGCCTGCATTTGCATCTACATTCACTCAGTGGCTTTTTCCACCCCTGGGGCAAGCCAGTCGGAGCAATCAGGCTCCATGACCGTCTTTTTCCATCCCTCCAGGAAGCCACACATTGACCCTTCCATAAACCTGCACAGGTCTATCCCAAGCCCATTGCCAATGGCTTCCAGCCACGGTCCGAGGCTATACAAATGCACATCGCAGGTAGATCACCCTGCCATTGGGCGTTCGCTGGTATATAACTCATTCCAGTTGCTTTCTCTCTAGACATAAATATTATCTGAACTTTCCCTAATCTGTCTCATCCTTTTTAATTTAGATGATCACTTGATGATCCATTTTTACCTCTTCATGAAGTGATAATTCTTTTCTGCTGGTTTGGTTCCTCTGTCTTTGGAAGCAGAGAATAACAAGTGTTTGGTTATAAACAGATTTTCATCTTGGAGCCTGAAGGAAGTATGCCTATTCTCATTTGTTTTCTTCTTCTGTTCCTGATAATAGTATTTTCTATAAAAGCTGAAGATTTTAAGGTAAGAGAAATGTCTGTAAGAGAAGTATGTGATAGCTTCCATTGTGAAAATGGTATCTTTTGGCCAAAAGATGATGTTGCAGTGCACACTGAACCATGACAGCATCCAGTTACACAGCCCTCCCCTGGAAGAGGGAGTGGCTGCACCATAGCCCACTGAGAAGAGAGGAGGCAGAGCCAGGTGCTAGGCGCCATTTTCAGAACATATCCAAAAAACAGGGAAGTGATTTGCAGCTGCCGCCGCTGCCCAAATACAGTACAGCATGGGTGGTGCTGCCACCCCCACTCAAACGCAGCATGGCATGGGTCCCGCCATCTCTATCACCATGATGCAGAATCAAAGTCACCTCCACCCCTTTGGACACTCCAATGGCTTTTCCAGCCAAAACCATGAATACGTTCCCAGAGCCTTTGCGAATGGGTTTCCAGCTGAAGTCCACACTCACCTCCTCAGGTTTTGGGAGCCATCATTTGTTTGCTCACTATGCGTGGCACTGCCCCACAGCGACAATGGGCCTGACTCCGGTCTGTTTGACACTGCCCCTCTTCCACTTCACTCCCTGCCACTTGCCGCTCCACAGAGAACAAGGAGGAAAAAGGCAGGTCTCGCATTCTCAAGCTACCCCAAGCAGAAAGCCACAGAAGGAACCACCCTTTGCTGCTTTCAAGCAACAGGAGGGACTTTCATGCCATTTGCCATACACCAGGTGTCCTCCTGCAGTCCATAGAGGCTCACACAGTCTCCCTGGCAAGAAAACTTCAGCCCCAACTTTCAAACCAGCAACGCCCCAGATCTGATTTTAAACTTTCCATCATTTGCAATATGTTCTGCAGTTTCACAGCAGCCAACTTCTGGTCTGGCTACGCCATTAATGTGGTAGGTTAAGAAACCAATTCTCCCACCACGGGCAAAAGAAAGACTCAGACAAACGGATTGCAAAAATGGTGGAAAGTTTAAATGGAAAAACAATTAAAGTTTTATAGAAAACCACAAGCACCTTGAGAAAAGAGGGAGATATCCCAAAACATACCAAAGAATATCCCACCCCACCTGGAGGTACACCCAAAATGCCCCTAGGGGTCTTTCTCCCCCCCAGCCCAGCCTTGGGCCTGGCCAGGCCCAAGGGAGGAAGCTCACACCATTATGTAGGTAGCAGTGAGGGAAGAAAGAGGAAGTGAGGACCCCCTGCTGATGTTTTATAGGGGACCAGGGCATAACTGGCATCCTGTGACCACTCACTGGGCTGGACACCTTTGTGACATCCTAGGTGTGGCTTGTGGGGTGGCATGAGGGACCGGCACCCAGCCTGAATCACCACAGGCTTGTGCTCCAAATCCCTCACCAACTTTGTTGCCCTTCCCTGGACATGTTCTAGCAAGTCAACATCTTTCCTAAACTGAGAGGCCCAGAACTGGACACAGGACTCAAGATGTGGCCTAACCAGTGCTGAGTACAGGGGAACAATGACCTCCCTGCTTCTGCTGGACATGCTATTCCTGATCCAGGCCAGGATGCCATTGGCCTTCTTGGCCACCTGGGCACACTGCTGGTTCATGTTCAGCCTACTATCAACCAGTACCCCCAGGTCCCTCTCTGCCTGGCCACCCTCCAGCCACTCTGACCCCATCCTGTAGCACTGCATGGGTTTTTTGTGGCCAGTGTGCAGAACCCAGCACTTAGATGTGTTGAATCTCATGCCATTGGACTCTGCCCATCTGTTCAGACCGTCAAGACCCATCTGCACAGCCCTTCTACCCTCCAACAGATCAACACCTGCCCCCAGCTTGATGTCATTCACAACTGTACTGAGGATGGACTCAATGCCCTCATCCGGGTCACCAATAAAGATAATAAAAAGCATGGGGCCCAGCACTGATCCTTGGGGGACATCACTAATGACTGGCTGCCAGCTGGATGTGGCACCATTCACCACTACTCTCTGTGCTTGGCCCTCCAGCCATTTCCTGACCCAACGCAGAGTGTAGCTGTCCAAGCCACAGGCTGACAGCTTGGCCAGGAGTTTGCTGTGGGGGATGGTGTCAAAGGTCTTGCTGAGGTCCAGGTAGACTACATCCACAGCCTCCTCAAATCTACCTGGTGGGTCACCTGATCACATAAGGAGATCAGGTTGGTCAGGCAGGACCTGTCCTTCCTAAATCCATGCATGCTGGGCCTGATCCCTTGGCCATCTTGTAAGTACTGTGTGATTGCACTCAAGATGTATAATCTTGCCTGGAACTGAGGTCAGGCTGACAGACCTGGAATTCCCTGGTTCCTCCTTCCAGCCCTTCCTGTGGATGGGCATCACCTTGGCCAACTTCCTGTCATCTGGGACCTCTCCTGTGAGCCAGGACTGTTGAAAATGATGGAGAGTGGCTTGGCCAGCTCATCTGCCGGCTCTCGCAGCACCCTAGGATGGATCCCATCCGGTCCCATGGATTTGTGGGGATCCAAGCGGCTAAGGAGATCTCTAACTACTTCCTCCTGGATCCCAGTGGAACTATACTGCTCCCTGCCTCCATCTGCCAGCTCAGGAACCAGTTGTCTAGAAGACAATCTAGCCTGCTATTAAAAATTGAGATAAAGAAGGTGTTAAGTGCCTCTGCCTTTCCCTCATCTTTTGTTACCATGTTTCCTTTTGTGTCCACCAAGGAGTAGAGGTTGTCCTTGCCCCTTCTCTTGCTATTAATATATTTGTAGAAGATTTTTTGTTGTCCTTTACAGTAGTGGCCAGTCTAAACTCTAAATGGACTTTTGCCTCTCTAATTTTTTTCCTACATGACCTAGCAACATCCTTCAACATTCTATGGGATACTTCACTTTTCTTCCAAGGATGATGCACCCTCTTATTTTCCCTTAATTCACTCAGAAATTCATTGCCCATCCAGGCTGGCCATCTGCCCGAGTGGCTCATCTTCTGGCACATTGGCACAGCCTGTTCCTGCGCCTTCAAGAATTCTTTCTTGAAGTAGATCCAGCCCTCCAGGACCCCTTTGTTATTAAGAGCTGTTGCCCAAGGAACCTCCTGAGTTAGTTCCTTGAGGAACCCGAAGTCCACTTTCTGGAATTCCAGAGTGGCAGTTTTGTTGCTGCCCCTCTTAGCTTGACTGCGTATTGGAAATTCAATTGTTTTGTGGTTGCTGGACCCCAGTCAGCCTCCAACCACCACATCTCCCACCAGCCTTTCTGTATTTGTGAAAAGGAGGTCAAGCAGTGACTTAGCCCTGGTAGGCTCACACAGCACCTGCTCCTCTCTGTTGTGTTGAGTTCCCAGCAGATATCAGGCAGGTTAAAATCACCCATAAGAACAAGGTCTGGTGATCTTGAGACAGCCTGTAGCTGCCTATAGAGTGATACATCAACTGCATCCTGGTTGGGTGGTCTATATCAGACTGCAACCAGGATGTCTGCCCAGTTGGTCTTCCCTCTAATTTTCACCCACAAGCATGCAACCTGATCATACCTGATCATACCTGATCTCTAGTTCTACGGCATCTAGTGCCTCCCTGATGTACAGGGGCACCCCTCCACCCCTTCTCCCTCCCCTGTCTCTCCTGAAGAGCCTGTAGACATCAATTACCATGCTCCAGTCATGTGAGTCATCCCACCATGTCTCTATGATGGCAACTACATAATTACTTTCCTGCTACAACAAGGCTACCAGCTCATCTTGTTTGTTGCCCATACTTCATGCATTAGTGTACAGGCACCTCAGCTAGGCTGCTGATTTCACCCCTGACTCCAGCTTACCACCCCCAGACTCATGTCTGGAGGGACTGGTTTCAACACCTTCCCCCTTCAAATCTAGTTTAAAGCCCTGTCAATGAGACCTGCCAACTCCCTTCCTAGAATCCTTTTCCCTTTTGGGGGATAGGCCATTCTTATATGCTATGATCTTTCCCCTCCTCTGGGACAGATGTACTCCAACTGTTGCTAGATCACCTGGTTCCAGAGAACGTTCCCCAAGATCAAAAATCCCAAAGTTCTTTTGGTAGCACCCGCCTCTAAGCCACTTGTTAATTACAGCTGCTGACTTCTTCCTTTTGGTTCCTTTTCCTCCTGCAACTAAGGGTATTGATGAAAAAAATTATTTGTGTCCCTGACCCCTCAACCGGTTCTTCCAGGGCATTGAAGTAATTTTTGATAGCCCTGGGAATTCTGGTTGCAACATCATCATTCCCTAACTGCATAACTATTAAGGGATAGTAATCAGAGGGCTGCACCAGACTAGGCAGCCTTCTGGCAACATCCCTGACCTGGGCTCTAGAGAGGCAGCAAACTTCCCTGTGGGAAGGATCTGGCCAACATATGGGGCCCTCTGTTCCCCTCAGGAGGAAATTACCAACAACAATTACCCTCTTCTCTTTTTTTGTAGGAACAAGTCCTGATGCTGGAGGAAGGTTGTTTTGCCTTAGGCTGTTTTGCCTTAGGCTGTTTTGCCTTAGGCTGTTTTGTCTTAGGCAACACCTCAGATGGTGTGTCCTCTGCCATCACCTCACCCTCAACTTCCAGTGCCCCATACTTCTTTTCCAAAGGCAACGGGGAAGGTGAGGGGAGGCAAGGAGGTGTTACTTTGCATCTCTTAAGAGTGACCTGCATCCATTCCCTGCTGTTTTTTGGGTAACCAGCCTCTTCTAGGGGAGCCTGTAGAGCCTGGTTACTCAAGTTCAACTACCCTTTACATTCCTTTACAGTTCTAAGTCTAGCAACCTCGTCCTTCAGTTCAGCCACTAGGTTAAACAGATTTTGTTTTGTTTTGTTTCCATTGCCCTCCATTTCAAGTGTCAGACTCCAGCACTCTTTGCAGCCAGATACCTGGACACCTACCTGCTTATGTTTGACCATTCTGGTTCGATAGTCGATCAGGACCGCTGCTTCGGGACCACTCCTCTTGGATTGTGAGCTTTCTGCTCGGCTTTTCGCCTTGCTTTCAGGGTTTTGCGAGTCGGGAGGACTTCTGGTAGGCAGGGGCTCTGGCAGGATGGTGCTCTCACGAGCATGTATGGGAAGTTTTCAATATGCAGGGAGATAGGGAGGACCACCAACAGAACCTTCACCTTGGACTTCCAGAGGGAAAACTTCAGCCTGTTTAAGAAAGTTATTTGTAAAGTTCCCTAGGTACCAATCCTCATGAACCAATGGGTCCAGGAGGGTTGGACCTACTTCAAACAGGAGCTCTTGAAGTCACAGGAACTGGCAGTTCCCCGTGTGTTGAAAGATGAGCCGGCGGGAAAGGTGACCATCCGGGATGAGCAAGCAGCTCCTGGAAGATATAAGGGGGAAAAAGAGATTGTATCATCTTTGGAAGGAGGGGAAGGCTTCTAGAGGTATGTTTAAGGAAGTTGTTAGATTATGTAGGAATAAAATTAGAGAGGCAAAGGCCCAGTTGGAACTGATGCTAGACACCTCTGTCAAAGATAATAAAAAACATTTTTACAAATATATTAACACTAAAAGGAAGGATAAGAAGAACCTGCACACCTTATTGGACCTGGAGGGGAACATGGCGACTGAAGATGAGGAAAAGGCTGAGGTCCTGAACACCTTCTTTGACTCAATTTTTAACAGTAAGGCAGGAGTTCAGGAGGAGTGGACTCCTGAAGTAGGCGATGGGGTCAGGGAGCAGTGTAATGCCCCGGAAATCCATGAGGAATTAGTTCGGGACCTGCTGAACCACTTGGATATTCACAAGTCCATGGGACCAGATGGAATCCATCCTAGGGTGCTGAGAGAGCTGGCAGATGAGCTGGCCCAGCCACTCTCCATCATTTTCCTCCAGTCCTGGCTCACCGGTGAGGTCCCAGATGAATGGAAACTGGCCAATGTGGTCCCCATCCATAAGAAGGGTCGGATGGAGGAACCTGGAAAATACAGGCCAGTCAGCCTGACCTCAGTGCCAGGGAAAATGATGGAGCAGATTATCCTGGCAGCAATAACTGTGCACCTGAGGGATGGCCAAGGGCTCAGGTCCAGCCAACATGAATTTAGGAAGGGCAGGTCCTAGCTCTCCAACCTGATCTCCTTCTATGATCAGGTGACCCATCTGGTGGATGTGGGGAGGCCTGTGGATGTGGTCTACCTGGACTTCAGCAAGGCCTTTGACACCATCCCCCACAGCAAACTGCTGTCTGAGCTGTCAGCTCGTGGATTGGATCATTGCACTCTGTGCTGGGTTAGGAAGTGGCTGGAGGGCTGAGCCCAGAGAGTGGTAGTGAATGATGCCACATCCAGCTGGTGGCCAGTCACTAGTGGTGTCCCCCAAGGATCAGTGTTGGGCCCCATGCTCTGTAACATCTTCATTGATGATCTGGATGAGGGGATTGAGTCAGTCATCAGCAAGTTTGCAGATGACACCAAGTTAGGGGCAGATGTTAGTCAGCTAGAGGGTAGAAAGGCTCTGTAGAGGGACCTCGACTGACTGGACAGATGGGCAGAATCCAGTGGAATGGCATTCAACAAGTCCAAGTTCCGGGTGCTGCACTTTGGCCACAGCAACCCCATGCAGAGCTACACGCTGGGGTCAGAGTGGCTGCAGAGCTCCCAAACAGAGAGGGACCTGGGGGTGCTGATTGACAGCTGCATAAACATGGGCCAGTAGTGTGCCCAGGTGGACAAGAAAGCCAATGGCATCCTGGCCTGCATTAGGTATAATGTGGTCAGCAGGAGCAGGGAAGTCATTGTTCCCCTCTACTCTGCATTGGTTAGGCCACACCTTGAGTCCTGTGTCCAGTTCTGGACCCCTCAGTTTAAGAAGGACATCGAGACATTTGAACGTGTCCAGAGAAGAGCAACAAGGCTGGTGAGAGGCCTTGAGCACAAGCCCTATGAGGAGAGGCTGAGGGAGCTGGGATTGTTTAACCTGGAGAAGGGGAGGCTCAGGGGTGACCTCATTGCTCCCTACAACTACCTGAAAGGTGGTTGTAGCCAGGAGTCTGTCTCTCCTGTCTAACAACCAGCACCAGAACAAGGGCACACAGTCTCAAGCTGCACCAGGGGAGGTTTAGGCTCGAGGTGAGGAGAAAGTTCTTCACTGAGCGAGTTGTTCGTCACTGGAATGTGCTGTCCAGGGAGGTGGTGGAGTCCCCATCCCTGGAAGTGTTCAAGAGCAATTGGACGTGGCACTTGGTGCCATGGTTTAATCATGAGGTCTGTGGTGACAGGTTGGACTCGATGATCCTCGAGGTCTCTTCCAACCTTAGTTATACTGTGATACTGTGATACTGTGATACTCTGATACCTCAGTCTGGGTCGACACTGATCTTTTGAGGGCAGCTTTGCTGCAAGTTGCAGCCATCCCTATCCCTGGTCATGTGACCTAGTGGGGAAAAAAAAAAAAGAAGTGGAGCGGTGCGTGCAGCTGGCTGCAGCCAAGTGAGAGCATGGGATTGCTACTCGAATGCAAGCCCATGCAATCCCTGGCTGCGTTTTAAATTTGCCGTGGCTGACATCAAGATCTCAGGTAGGCAGGCATGTGAGAAGGTGGCTGTGTTGGACCTCACTGTCTGCTTGAATATCACCAGGGTCCTGCCACTCCCATAGCCTGAAAAGGAAAGCAGAGTGAAGTGCCTTCCAAGGTTGTTGGTCCCAGTGCTGGACCCAAGTCAGCTTGCTAGCCGAATGCCAGATCTTCTTAGTCCTACAGTGACCTACACTCAGACCTTCTTAGTCCTCTGCCCTCAGAGGATGTTTTTTCTGGATACTTTTTCCTTGATCAATCTAGTATCTTATGCACAAAATGTCTAATGCTGTAGTCAGAGATTGCTCTTTAGATTTTAAAAGCTACAGTCCCTCCTACTCCTAAGTTTTGTTGGCTTGTAAGTGTATATTTTGCCTGTACTTTCCTTAAATATATGTCTAATTTAAAATGATGGGAGAGTACCAGCTGATTTTAAAAAAATAATTAACCCAAGTGACAAATTTTATGCTAATTTGTGTTGATATCACAAAGTCATTGTTCATTCTTCGTTTGGTTGTGTCTATGTCTTGTAAAAAGTAGAGTTCTTGTTGACTACACAATTTTTTTCTGCGGTAGTGCAGCTACCAACACCATTGTAAGATTAGCTAGCAAGGTAAATATAAGCCTGTGGTTCCACACCACATCATGCCAGAGGCTCAACATGGTCTAAGTGGATGGCTCTGATAACACAGAGAGCTCGAATGGGAAATCTTGAAAGACCTGGTCTAGTGGAGGTGATCTCAAGTTGGCCTGAAGGTATCAACTGTACCAAACCTCCAGAGGAGAAAGTAACTCGTGCTGAGGAAGCTCCTCCTTACATTGACCTTTCTGATGATGAAAAGAAATATGCTTTGTTCACAGACGGTTCCTGTCGTCTTGTTGGAAACAAGCGAAGGTGGAAGTCTGCAGTGTGGAGTCCAACACGCCGAGTTGCAGAGGCAAAAGATGGAGAAGGAGAATCCAGTCAGTTCGCAGAGGTAAAAGCTGTCCAGCTAGCTCTCGACGTAGCTGAACGTGAGAGATGGCCAAAGCTTTATCTCTACACCGACTCCTGGATGGTAGCCAATGCTCTATGGGGTTGGCTAAAGAACTGGAAGAAGAATGGTTGGCAGAGAAAAGGAAAACCCATTTGGGCAGCCAACCTGTGGCAGGACATTGCTGATCGAATCGAGAGAATTCCAGTGAAAGTGAGACACATCGATGCTCACATTCCTAAGAGCAAAGCTACTGAGGAACAGCAACACAACCATCAGGCAGATCTAGCTGCAAGAGTTTCTCGAGTAGACATGGACTCTAATCTTGATCTCAACTGGAAACACCGAGGTGAGATATTCTTAGCTCGGTGGGCTCACGATTCGTCAGGACATGAAGGCAGAGATGCAACATACCAATGGGCTCGTGACAGATCCATAGACATTTCCATGGATGCTATCACACAAGTCATCCATGACTGTGACATTTGTGCTGCTATTAAGCAGGCAAAATGACTTAAGCCCTTGTGGTATGGTGACCGATGGTCCAAGTACAAGTATGGTGAAGCTTGGCAGATTGACTACATCACTCTACCACGTTCTCGTTCTGGTAAGCAATACGTGCTTACTATGGTAGAGGCAAACACTGGATGGTTGGAAACTTATCCAGTTCCACATGCAACTGCACGCAACACCATTCTCGGTCTGGAGAGACAAATCCTGTGGAGACACGGAACTCCAGAGAGGATTGAGTCAGACAATGGAACTCATTTCAAGAACAACCTTGTAAAGAGCTGAGCAAAAGAGCACGGTATTGAGTGGATATTCCACATTCCCTACTATGCACCAGCTTCAGGGAAGATTGAACGCTACAACGGTTTGTTGAAGACCACCCTTAAAGCCATGGGGGGTGGATCCTTGAAAAACTGGGAAAAACATTTAGCACAAGCAACCTGGCTGGTAAATAGTAGAGGTTCAGTGAACCGAGCTGGACCTGCACATTCAGATTTGCTACGGAAAGTAGAAGGTGATAGAGTTCCTGTTGTTAGAGAAAAGAATCTGTTAGGTAAAACTGTTTGGGTATTTTCACCCTCAGGAGAGGCTAAACCTGTCCGAGGGGTGGTTTCAGCTGAAGGTCCGGGTCACACTTATTGGGTAATGCAAGAGAATGGTGAAATTCAGTGTATTCCACAAAGAAATTTAACTTTAGCTGAAAGAGGTTAACTTCGAACTGCTGTACAGCTACATCGCGCCCAAAAGAAGAATCAACGAGGAAATTTACGGTGCACGAACCCTGAGATCCCTGAGATCCCTGAGTCAACTAAGAGACCCTGAGAATCCCTGTTTCCCTTTTTCTTTGCTTTGTCGGTGAAGAAATAAACTGTTTTCCATTTTTCTCACTTACTGATTTTCTTGGACTTTTGAATCATCTACATCTGAGCATAGCCGGAATGGACTATGAACTTTGCTCACGAACTATGAATATCATTTTGGATTGAATGGACAGTATGAACAGCCAATGAAATTGTTTAGAAGGGGTGGACTGTGACCGGTTGATGGTGTCCCCTTAAGAAAGGGAATATGGTGGACGGAAGTTGGTAAATGGAAAGAACAGTCTAAACTAATTTCATTGGACGAGTGGGAGGAAGCACTTTCTGAACTGGGAGATATCCTGGGCACTCCGGGAACTTCTCGGTCACTCTTGCTTCCGCCTTTCCTTTGGGCAGCAACTCTTTTCTGTGCTGGGTTTTCTGCCAAGACTTCGGCCTTGAAGATAAGATAACCAGGCCTGTATTCACTGCTTCCAATTAACACAAACTGCTTTTAACTTCTTTCTTTCTCCTTTCTCCTCTTTCCGAACTACTCTGGGGAAAGGGGGAGAGAGGGGAGAGTGGAGGTGGGGAACCCCTCGGCCGAGGGGGGTTACTCTCATTTCTGTGTTACTCTGTTGTATATCTTTGTATATATTGTAGATATTGTAAATTTGTAAATATCCCCCTGCAAAATCCTACACTGCTTTGTAAATATAGCTCCACTGCTTTGCTAATTCAGCTGGTGAGTTTTTTTTCCTTTCCCTTCAATTTTTCTTTCCCTTTACTTGCAGGGGGGAGGGAAGAGGCTTCTTGGCCTTACCCCTTCCAACCCACCACACAGGCTCTAAAGCTTATACTGCCAGATTGCTCACACCGCTTATTGCTGCCATCGCCACAAGCATCAGCTAGGTGATCTGGGATTGTTTAACCTAGACAAGACGAGAATTCAAAAGGACCTTGTAGCTGCCTTCCACTACCTGAAGGGATTCAACAGGAAGGATAAAGAGGGACTTTCCATGAGGGTGTCTAGTGATAGGAGAGGGGAGAATGATGTTAAGGTGAAGGAGAGCAGGACTTCTTCCATATAAGAATGGTGAGACACTGGAATAGGTTGCCCAGGGAGTTTGAGGATGCCTACTCCCTTGGGGTGTTCAAGACCAGTTCTGACAAGGCAGCCAAGACTAGCTGAGAGGCTGCCCTATCTATGGTGGGAAGGTTTGCGTAGATAATCTCTGAGGTCCCTTTCAACCTAAGCCATTCTAAGATTCTATGAAATCTGTTACAGAAGTTAGTTGAACAAGTTACACTTTTTCATTACCAATTAAGCTGCAGATAAGCTATATGCTGGTTCTGGCAAAATTGGATTGGCAATTTAATTTCTAAAGTAAGATTTGCATGGGGTGGTTGTTTCTAATTTGTGTGGAGGGGTTCTTTTGATTGGTTGATTGACTTTCAGCACATATGACTGGTCACTGAAAAAAATCCCTTCTTATAGTTTCAGTTCACATAAATTCTTTATTATGCATGTTGAAAGTACAGATATATCTAATTACCATCACAGGATTAACCTCAAAACTGTTGGCCAATTGAAGGTTCCTAAATCATTGTTTATTAACATAAGAATCCTTGTATGTTAATATAATATTAACACTCTAAGGCTTACAATTTTTAGGGACTTTCTAGATCTACTGCACTGTGGTTTTCTCCAATGTCAACATTCAATATAGACTATTTCTCTGTCTTTTGTTCCTCAGAGTCTGATCTGGGGAACATCTGGATACAACTGATCTACTTCAATGCATAGTTGAGAAAGCCACAATGAACCCTTTAACTTTCAGGAAGACTTCTATTTGCAAGGCTATAAATCCCTCAGTTTTCCACCAGTATATTGTAATCGACATTTTTGCACCACTGTGGCACAAATATTCTTCAGTACTATTTAGTTAGAACTGTTATCGTTCTAGCGAACCATATATACACTGAATCAGCAAGACCAAGGATCTACCACTAAACAATCTGCAGGAAGAGTAGGGATAGAGACAAAAGGACCATTCCTTAATTGAATGAATCTTTATTTTGTATAGAAGTGTGATGTGATATGTGATTGTCCACATCTTTAATTCTAAATTCCTAGGGGTATTTTAAAGTCATTATGAGTATAATACACAGGAGGGACATATCTATTCAAGTATAAATGTCATAATTTTAAAAAACACTGATTTTTTTGTTAAACTTATCCTAAATAAAATGCATTTCTATTATATTAGTTCACAATAATTCTCTAGTACTAGAAGCAAAAGTAACAAAAGGAAGTACTAAAAAAAAAAATTAAAAGACACAGCAAAAGACCAAAGTCCTTCAGAGCTATAAGGTTAAGGCACATTGTCAAGGGTTGAAGGGGAAGGCCGCAAAGCCTTCTTCCCCCCGCCCCATAAATAAAGGGAAGAAAATTGAAAGGGAAAAAAAACGCACAGCCGGATTAGCAAAGGAATGTGCTATATTTACAAAGCAGTTTAGGGAACGCAGGGAAATCCAGCAGGATTACACACATAAGATAAATCACCTTTGGATCCCAGCCATCACTTAAAGTTACTCTCTCCTCTGCTGGAATCTTAAACCCTTTTATCTCAATCGGGAGAGTGCTAGAGGTGACATTCCTGTATCTTGCTGGCCACAAGAAATCCACGTATTTTCCATACCATAGTCTAACTCTATACATAAACCACAAATAAATTGTCTGTACCAAATATTTACCCAAGTAATCCAGAATTAAACCCAAACAATATCTGTAAACCAGAGCCCCAAAAATTGAAAAAAATAAACGCTCTAAAAACCACAGCACCTTCATGTTTGCTAATCCGGCTATAAAACACTAAAGCAATAAAGCAATAAATTAAGCTAATTATCTGCCCCACATTGGGCACCAAGGAAAAAAAATGTCAGGGGTTGAAGGGGAAGGCTGCAAAGCCTTCTTCCCCCCCTATAAGTAAAGGGAAGAAAATTGAAATGGAAAAAAACCACACAGCCAGATTAGCAAAGGAATGTGCTATATTTACAAAGCAGTTTAGGGAACGCAGGGAAATATATACAGAATTTACAGTATTTACAATATATACAGAAATATACAACAAAGTAATACAGAAATGAGATTCCCTCCTCTGCTGAGGAGGGTTCCCCACCCCTGTACCCCCCTTCTCTCCCCTTTTCCCCAGAGAGGGTTAGAAAGAGAGAAAAAGGAATGATTGTTAATTAAAAGCAGTTAGGCAGTTATGTGTTAGAAGAGACCTTATCTTTTTCCAAGGTCAGTCTGGCCGAAAGCCCAGAAGCTGTGACATGAGAACAGGAAGGGGGAGAAGTGCAAGACTGCCCAGGAGTCTCTGCTGTACTCCCAGTTCAAAGTTGCTTTCCACCAATCTACCAATGAAATTAGTTTAGATCTGTCTTTCATTTATAAACATTCAGCCACAATGTCCCCTTTCTTAAAGGGACAGCCTCAAACGGTCACAATACACAACATTCTGTAACCAACAAGGCTTCTTAACCCAAAAAGATATTGCTGGATAGATCAGTGAACAAGCTTGGGTTCAAGTGCTTTCATGGTCATAGAACCACAGTTTGAGATTATGTTATAACGCCAGCCACAGTGATTAGACCTTATGTACTGTACATTTCAAAACCTAATGGCTAAGGACAAGAATAGCTAATAGAAAAAGTGTCTCACAGTGCCTAACCCCTTTTGCCTTCTATCTGTAGTGTATAATCTGTACTGGAGTACAGCTGATTTTTGTATTCTCTGGTCCTCTGGAAGGAGGTATTAGGCCATCTTTCCATGGAAGGAAGATTTGCTTCTGCTAAAACCAATTGCAAGTTACTACAGCAGAGAGCATGTGGGAGAATTTTTCTACAGAAAAGTTTACCAGTTTACTTAGTTTAACGCTAAATTTTTCTCCTCACAAAAAACTTCAAAGTGGCTTTGGGCCTTTATAACCTCTCAGATGTCTTTGTCCTTCTTTGCAATCAAAAAAAGATTTTCTGAGGCCATTAGAAGCACTTCCAACATGGGCCTATTAGAAAGACATTTTGCCTCCTCCTTCTCTGTAGCATTCTATCCCTCAAATCTTCAAATCAGCCAAATTCAATTTTCTTTTCCAGTTTCTACACCATAGAGAGCCATAAAAAGCACTGTTGAAAATTCTTTATTTAACAACTATAACTACTACCCAAGCATCTTTAGCAGTGAACAAATATGAGCAACACACATTATCATAACATGTGCCATGAAAATAGCCTGGATCCTCATTTCAGGAACCCAGCGCGTGGCTGAAGAGACACGAGACAGCTTGAGGAGCGCAGCTCTGGGAGTTTGCTTTTGGCTTTGCTTCCCTTGCTTTTCAGGTGGTAAGGGGCTGGTGGCTTGGGACTTCCTGAAGAGGGGAGGAGGGGCAGCGGGCTCAGGTTGCCTACATGCCTGAGGGCAGTGACGTAGCTGGGGGAGGGGTTGCCGCGGAGACCGCGTGCCAACCAAACAGAACCCAGCGCATGACTGAAGACAGAGGAGGCAGCTTGAGGAGCACAACTCAGCTCAGCCTGCTCACTGACAGGGGAAAAAAAAAAAAAAAAAAATCCGGGTGGAGAGGGTGTTTAATGCAAGATGGTTACCACTAGAGCAAAGGTTAACAGAAGAACAGTGGGCACCCAAACAGAGACCACACACAAGCATGCAGATGTTCAGGTAGGTGGCTGCAGTGAGTGCTGGAACCTGGCACTCAATATGGATGATGGAGGGAGCAGCTCCTGTTTCAGGTGTGAGCAGGTCAGTGATCTGATGAGCATGGTGGTCAAACTAAAAGAAGAGGTGGAAAGGCTATAAGAGATGGCGAACGGAAAATTGACTATTCCCATAATCTAACCTCTTCAAAACCAGAACAGGGGGTAACTCTTAGTGGAACAGGGAGTTTGATACCTTCCCAGAAGCAAATTCTCAACCTTCCTGTAGTAACCCACATGAGCAGGGCCAATGGGAACAAGTCTCTGCCCGACGGAAGAAATGCAAACAAAGGAAGTCTGCTCCTGTGAACAGCACGCTGCCTCCAGTGCAGTTACAGAACAGGTATGCGGCTCTGCAGGAGGAACAGGTCATTGGTAAGGTCGAGGACTCAAGAAGGTCAGAAGCTGCACCAATGACAGGTTGCCTCAGGCCAGCCATCAAAACTTACCCAAGAGAAACCTTGTATGGTCATCGTTATAGGAGAATCCCTACTGAAGGGAACAGAGGGCCCAATATGCAGACCAGACCCATTTCATAGGGAGGTCAGCTGCCTCCCTGGTGCCCAAGTAAAAGACATTGTAGATAAAATTCCCAACCTCATGAGTCCTTCAGACTACTACCCACTTCTGGTCTTTCAGGTGGGCAGTGATGATGTGACAATGAGAGGCTCACAATCTATTAAAAAAGATTTCAGAACCTTAGAACAACTGCTAAAGGGATCAGGAGCTCAAGTTGTGTTCTCTGCTATCCCTCTAATGTCAGCAATGGATGAAGGAACACAGAGGAAGGGCTGACAGGTCAATTCATGGCTCAGGGGCTGGTGCCATCGACAGGGCTTTGGGTTCTGCAATCATGGATTGGTTTTCAAGGCACCAGAGCTGAAAACAACTTATGGGACACACTTGTCCCAGAGGGGGAAAAGAATCCTAGGGCAGGAATTGGCGGGGCTCATTGATAGGGCTTTAAACTAGATTTGAAGGGGGAAGGGGTTAAAAGTCTCCTGCTGGCTGGTGACAAACAGAGGGGCAGCTCACCAGCAGTAGAGAGAAGGAGAGATGGTAAGGGCTCTCAACTTGCTGCCCTGAGGCAAGCCACAAATGATCCAACAGGACATTCTGTGGAAACTGAGGGGAATTGGCACAAGAGGAGGACAGGGCCAGCCCAGCTGAAGTGCTTCTAAGCAAATGTGCGCAGCTTGGGCAAAAAACAGGATGAGTCAAGAGCCACTGTGCTGCTGGGATGCCACGACATAGTGGCTGTTCCTGAAACTTGGTGAGATGAATCCCATGACTGGAATGTAGGGATAGATGGGTATAAACTCTTTAGGAAGGATAGGCAGGGAAGGAGAGGAGGAGGTGCTGCCCTCTATGTGAATAGCCAGTTGGAATCAGTGGAGCTCCAGCTGGGGAGGGATGATGAGTTGGTTGAGAGTGTATGGGTTAAAATTAAAGGCAGGGCAATCCAGGATGTTCCTGGAATACACAGAAGACAACTTCCTCCTCCAAATGGTAGAGGAACCAACAAGAAAAGGTGCTATGCTAGACCTTGTTCTCACCAACAGGGAAGGGTTGGTAAGCAATGTGAGGCTCAGAGACGGCCTTGGCTGCAGTGACCATGAAGCAGTTGAATTTCATCTCCTCAGGGCAATCAGGAGGAAGGATTCCAAGCCCACGACCCCAGACTTTAGACATACAGACTTTGATCGCTTCAGGGACCTGCTAGCCAAAGTGTTGTGGGACAAAGCCCTGGAGGGAAGAGGGACCCAGGACAGCTGGTCAGTATTCAAGGACCACCTCCTCTGTGCCCAGGAGCTCTGTATACCAACAAAGAGAAAAACAGGTAAGAATGCCAGGAGGCCTGCCTGGATGAACAAGGAGCGACTGAACACACTATTACTTAAAAAGAAACTCTACAGACAGTGGAGGGAAGGACAGCTAGAATAGGGGGTATATAAGGAAGCTGCCCGAGCAGCAAGAGTCCTAGTTAGGAAAGCCAAAGCAGAGTTTGAATTGAATCTAGCCAGGGAGATTAAAGGGAACACTAAGAACTTCTACAGGTATATTAATGGGAAGAAGAAGACTAGGGAAGGTGTGGGCTCCCTCAGAAAGGAAACTGGTGACATGGTCACAAGTGATGAGGAAAAGGTTGAGGTACTCAATAAATTCTTTACCTCAGTCTTCACTACAAGGGCCTCCAACCACACTCCTGGAATCATGGAAGACAATGGCAGGGACGGGGAGGAACAACTGCCCATCGTAAGTGAAGATCAGGTTCGTGATCATCTGAAGAACCTGAAAGTGTTCAAGTCCATGGGACCCGCCGGGATACACCCACGGGTACTGAGAGAACTGGCAGAGGAGGTTGCTAAACCCCTCTCTATTATATTTCAAAAATCATGGCAGTCCGGGGAAGTCCCGACAGACTGGAAAAGGGGAAACATTGCCCCTATTTTCAAAGAGGGTAAGAAGGAGGAACCAGGGAACTACAGGCCAGTCAGTCTCACCTCTGTGCCCGGAAAGATCATGGAGCAGATCCTCCTGGAGTCACTACTCGCTCAAAAGAATACTGAAGAAGTGATTGGGAACAGTCAGCATGGCTTTGCCAAGGGCAAATCCTGCCTGACCAACCTGGTGGCCTTCTATGAGCAGGTGACAACATTAATTGATGAGGGGCGAGCAACTGATGTCATTTACCTGGACCTGAGCAAAGCCTTCAACACTGTCCCGCACCACATCCTGGTCTCCAAACTGGTGACACATGGGTTTGATGGGTGGACCACTAGATGGATAAGGAACTGGCTTGATGGCCACACCCAAAGAGTGGCTGTCAATGGCTCCATGTCCCAGTGGAGGCCAGTGACAAGTGGAGTCCCTCAGGGATCAGTCCTGGGACCTGTCTTGTTCAACATCTTTGTGGGTGACATGGACAATGGCATTGAGTGCGTGCTGAGCAAGTTTGCTGGTGACACCAAGCTGTGTGGTGCAGCAGACACGCTGGAGGGAAGGGAGGCCATCCAGAGGGACCTTGACAGGCTGGAGAGGTGGGCACAAGCCAGCCCCATGAGGTAGAACAAGAGCAAGTGCAGGGTCCTGCATCTGGGTCGAGGCACAAATCCAGGCTGGGCAGTGACTGGCTGGAAAGCAGCTCTGAGGAGAGAGACTTGGGGGTGCTGGTGGACAAAAAGCTCAACAGGAGCTCTCAATGTGCACTTGCAGCCCACAAAGCCAATCAGATCCCGGGCTGCATCAGGAGAAGTGTGGCTAGCAGGTCAAGGGAGGTGATCCTCCCCCTCTGCCCAGCTCTGATAAGACCCCACCTGGAGTGCTGCATCCATTTCTGGAGTCCCTATTACAAGAGGGATGTGAAGGTGCTGGAAGGTGTCCAGAGAAGGGCCGCGAGGATGATCAAAGGGCTGGAGCACCTGTCCTATGAGGACAGACTGAGGGAGTTGGTGCTGTTCAGTCTGCAGAAGAGAAGGCTCTGAGGTGACTTAATTGTGGCCTTCCAGTATCCGAAGAGAGCCTATAGGAAGGCTGGGGAGGGACTTCTCAGGATGTCAGGTAGTGATAGGACTAGGGGGAATGGAATGAAGCTGGAGGTGGGGAGATTCAGGCTAGATGTGAGGGGGAGATTCTTCACCATGAGAGTGGTGAAACCCTGGAATGGGTTGTCCAGGGAGGTGGTTGAGGCCCCGTCTCTGGATGTGTTTAAAACCAGGCTGGATGAGGCTCTGTCCAGCCTGATGTAGTGTGGGGTGTCCCTGCCCATGGCAGGGGCTTGGAACTAGATGATCCTTGTGGTCCCTTCCAACCCTGACTGATACTATGATACTATGATACTATGTGTTTGACAGCATCCTTTCCCTGTGATTTCAGTTTTCTCTTGAGAGCAAACTATTTGTTCTTCATTGTCTGAAACATGACATTTGATCTTTACATGCATGTCATGCATGAACCCTCACCAAACCACGCAATTGTTTAAGCTTTGATACTACCCAATACTAAATATTTCTGTGACTCTTTACTTCTGTAAAATAGAACTTGCTCGGGTAGTTTAATTCATATCTCTAGAAAGAGCCCTACAGGTAGAAATTTAAAATAGAAGAAGAAAGAAGACAAGGGGTATGTGTGGAGGTGTGTCGGGGAAGTTTTCCTCAATTAAGACATGCTCTAAATGGTATCATTACTGTGACTATTTTGCTTTTCGTGCCTAAACAGTTCACAAATCCCAAGTGAATTGAAACCTTGTAATTAAATGTATCTAGACTAGCCAAAGGCAAAATGAAAACAGAGAGTTAAACAGTCCTTTATAACTCAACTATTTTATAAGTATAAATGCTGGGTATTAACTGTGTATATACATGTTAGAAGCTATATGCTAAACTAATATTTAATCAGCCTAGGCATTAAATATTAAAATTGAATTTTATATCACATAATATACTCTAATAATTATTCTAAAAAGCACAATAGAGTGTATCTTTTCCAGTTGAAATAGGGTCCTCATTTAAAAAATATTTTGACACAGATATCTGAATAAATATAAACCTGTATGCTTTTTATTAGATACCATCAGAATATAAAGAATGCTGGAGTTCATGATTTTATAACCCAGATAAACCTATCATAATTTGCTGAGCCTCTGTAGTGGAAAAGGAAGACAATGATGATGATAACAGTGAAATGAATGGGAAATGAAGCTGAATGAGCTTGGTTAGAGTACTTATTACTGCCAGTTGAATGGTTAATGTAGTATTCAAGAGTATTCAAAGAGAATTGCAATATTCTTTTTTACTGGCGAATGAATTCCAAGATAAATGGCTAGTGAATCAAAAAATGCTCCAGTTTGTGGCTTGAGAGTTCATTTATCATGATCCATTTATCTGCTCATAATGTCCCATAAAAAGAAGCTTAATTAAATTTCACATAGGCTTCTTAGCTTGTGGTATTATGAGCATGTACTGACAAATCACAACACTGATGGAAAAGCCTATATGTAAGTGCACTCAAAGATGGTCAGAAAGGAGTAATTATTCTGTGACGTCTAACCTTCAGAAGTAAACAGAATAAATAATGCATTAATAGACTGCTGTACAAACAGCATGTATTGAGGAATTACATATGAAAATATTCATAACAACATTTAATCAGTAAATGTTGCCACAGTCGTATCAACATTTAGCAGTGTCTGTACTGCAATCAACTTAGTCTACACAGAAGACTTTATTTAGAAGATATTATTGTTCTTGTTCTTCAATAAAACATCACCAAATAAAGAAAAATATTATCTTAATCATCACAAAGAAAGTACTAACTGTGTCTTTTAAGACTGTTCAAAACTCAAAAGTAAAATTGATGGCAGTGCCTGTAGGAGAAAAACTTAGAAACTGGAAAAAAAGAAGGTACTGATTTTCAGATCTATCTACATAGTGTTAAGGAATTGAGATGAAGGATTTCTATATTAAACTTCTTGTGTTCAAACTAGTAACTATTAATGAGGTTGTCAACAGGTATGATTATCAAAATAATTTTAATTGTTAAAATGTGTGAGAGACTAAAAGTTTGTCTCTCTTGGTGTGACTCAACAAAGATAAAATCACTTGCTGTTTGCCCAGACAATATGTGTTGGACAGAGCCACTAGAAGGACTCTTGGAAGGTGCAAAGATAACATTGCTCACTGGGCCACAGCTGGCCTACAACAATGACCCAGCCATTCGCGCCTTCAGGACAAGACAATCTCCACCCATCAAGTACCCTGGAAAGGGTAGACAATGGGTTCACCACCTGTTTCCTGATGTGTAATGAGTGTGGGAGTTTGTCTGGAGGGAGACGGAGGAGGTGGAGGACCCCCCTCCACCCCCCATCCAGATCTCTTGCCCAAAACACACAGAAATGCTCAGAAAGATTTCTGGGGGGAACGATACCGGGACATTTACCTAAGGATGTTTTCCTGGCCCCTGGAATTCCTGAGGGACAATACTTAGATACATACCTCAGGACAAAAACTGTATAAAAGACTTAAGCAGCTACTGGCGTGTTAGGGAGAAGAAAAAGGGAGATGAAGGAAAACACAGGAGATGGACCATGCCGCTGAGAAAGGAAAGCCCGGCCCAATGCTGCTCCAGAGAAAAGAGGCTGCCCAGAGGACCACAGCCCTTCTCCAGCAAAAGCCTCAGCACCGTTCCCGTACCAAGCCAACATCTCCTACAGCACCTTTCCTCCATAGACTCAAACTGTCTTGGGGGGGTGAGGGGTGAGGTAATATAATTCCTTTCCTCTTCTTTCTCTCTTCTCTCTCTCCCTCACTGTTTTCTCCCTCTCCCCTTCTTATGTCCACTTTATTCATGTAATAAATAGTCTAGCTGTTGATATTTTGGTCTCCTTTGTGCCTCTAATTTCACAACATGGGAATAATTAAAAGAACTGTGTCTCCAGACTGAGACAAAATGAAATAATTTTCTGTCAATATATTCCAATGCAAAGGGAAAAAAAAAATGCATTTTCGATTGATGATGTGGTGAGATCAAAATAAAAAGGAGTAAAATGACCTAGAAAAGGTGTTTGTCCTTTCCTGCCTATTTATGCAATGATAAATATAATTAACAAGTATGGAAGATTCAATCCACCCCTCTTCCTAAAGAATGTTAGTGACAAGTCTTCATAGAAATGTGCTTTATATTGACAGACCACATGATGTTCTAGGAAGTGTGTTTTTTCTCTCTTCCAGTATGCTTCAAGATAATGCCTTATTATCACAGAATCACAGAATGTTAGAGGTTGCAAGGACCTCCAGAGATCACTGAGTCTAACTCCTGTGCAGGATCACCCAGGATAGTCTGCACAGGAATGCATTCAGGTGGGTTTTGAAAGTCTCCAGAGAAGACCCCACAACCTCTTTGGACAGCCTGTTCCAGTGCTGTCACCCCCACTGTAGAGAAGTTTCTTCCTATGTCGAAGTGAAACCTTCTCTGGTCAAGTTTGTATCCATTGTTCCTTGTCCTATTGCTGTGCACCACCAAAGTGAACTTGGCCTCCTCCACTTGACATCCACCCGTCAGATATTTATTCTATTTTTTTAATACATATGTTTTTTTCCTTTTAAAAAACACATAAATATTCACTTTGTCCAGTTTTCAAATAACCTAACTTTCTGTCACACCTTCAACAACAGAGTAGTTTTTCATCTGGAGTCAGAACAACTAACTGTTTTGTTCTTTTATGATTTTGAATTCATACACCTATGTATACCAGTCTGCACATTTTTGTGAGTTCCAATATTTAGTAACATTTTGGTAACATTGATAATCACTTCAAGTGTGACCGGTTGACGTTGCCCCCTTAAGAAAGGGAATATGGTGGACGGAAGTTGGTAAACGGAAAGAACAGTCTAAACTAATTTCATTGGACGAGTGGGAGGAAGCACTTTCTGAACTGGGAGATATCCTGGGCACTCCGGGAACTTCTCGGTCACTCTTGCTTCCGCCTTTCCTTTGGGCAGCAACTCTTCTCTGTGCTGGGCTTTCTGCCAAGACTTCGGCCTTGAAGATAAGAAAAACCAGGCCTGTATTAACTGCTTCCAATTAACACAAACTGCTTTTAACTTCTTTCTTTCTCTGCAAAGTGGCAGAACCCAAGGTAGCAATACCAGAAGGGTAGCTGTTACTTCCACAGTTCCCCAAAACAACTCTAGTAGCTCCAACAGTGGCTCCGGTTATAACATGCAAAGTTATAACCCTGCGAACTATGTGCAATGCACATGTGCGCATGTTCCCCATAACTAGGGGTGCCCTGCCTCCCGCCAGGGGGAGGAGAGGGATAACAGAGATAATAGAATCTATTGGGATGTGTACATCCAGTGGCCTGGCACTTCACAATTTTGGAAGTACAGGGCCTTGGTTGACACAGGAGCTCAGTGCACCATAATACCATCAAATTATCAGGGATCAGAGTCTATAACTATTCTGGGAGTCACTGGTGGATCTCAAGAGTTAAGTAAGGTAGAGGTTAATATAAGTTTAACTGGTAAACAATGGAGGAAGCATACAGTTGTGACCGGACCTGATGCACCTTGTATTTTGGGAATTGATTTTCTGAGAGAAGGGCGTTTCAAGGACCCTAGAGGTTACAAATGGGCTTTTGGAGTAGCTTCAATAGAAATTGATGGACAAAAATTGAAGCTGTCTGCTAGACCTGAGCTTTCTGATGAATCTGCAGTTGTGGGACAACATAAGATACAGGACATTAAATTGCCGGTTGCTTCTCAGACTGTGCATCACAGACAATACAGAACCAACCGTGACTCTTTGTTGCCCATTCAGAATCTGATTCGTCAGTTGGAGAGTCAGAAAGTCGTCAGCAAAACTCATTCCCTTTCAACAGTCCAGTGTGGCCTGTGCGGAAGTAGAATGGAGACTGGCATCTAACAGTAGACTACCGAGCCCTGAATGAAGTGACACCACCTATGAGTGCAGCAGTACCAGACATGATGGAGCTACAGTATGAGCTGGAATCCAAAGAGGCCAAATGGTATGCTACCATAGACATTGCTAATGCATTTTTCTCTATTCCCATAGCAGAGGAATGCAGGCCTCAGTTTGCTTTCACCTGGAGAGGAATCCAGTACGCTTTCAACAGGCTGCCAATGGGCTGGATCCACAGCTCAAGCATCTGTCATGCAGTGATGCACGATGCTCTGGAGAAAGGCGGTGCCCCAGAACACATCCAGTTCATCGATAATATCATCGTCTGGGGTAAAACTGCTGAGGAAGTCTTCGAGAAAGGTAACAAAATCATTGACATTCTTCTGAATGCAGGTTTTGCCATCAAACGAGACAAGGTGAAAGGACCTACCACAGAGATTCAGTGTCTGGGAGTGCGGTGGCAGGATGAACGCCGACACATTCCAGTGGATGTGGTAAACAGAGTCTCTACCATGGCAAGTCCCACCAACAAGCAAGAGACCCTACGTTTCTTGGGGATAGTGGGATTTTGGAGACTGCACATTCCTGGATACAGTCAGATTGTGAAACCTCTGTATGATGTGACTGGAAAGAGAAACCATTTCCACTGGGGACCTGAACAACAAGCAGCCTTTGACCAGATAAAGCAAGAGGTAATTCAAGCGATGGGTCTGGGACCTGTCTGAGATGGTCCAGATTAAGAACATTTTGTACACGGCTGCAAGTGACAATGGTCCAACCTGGTGCTTGTGGCAAAAAGCTCCAGGTGAGACACGTGGACGACCTCTTGGTTTCTGGAGTCGAGGTTACAGAGGTTCAGAGGCTAATTATACTCCAACAGAGAAAGAAATTCTAGCTGCCTATGAAGGAGTAAAAGCATCCTCTGAAGTGATTGGAACTGAATCACAACTTCTTCTAGCTCCCAGATTACCAGTTTTGAATTGGATGTTCAAAGGCAAAGGTTCCACACCACATCATGCCACAGACTCAACATGGTCCAAGTGGATGGCTCTGATAACACAGAGAGCTCGAATGGGAAATCTTGAAAGACCTGGTCTAGTGGAGGTGATCTCAAGTTGGCCTGAAGGTATCAACTGTGCCAAACCTCCAGAGGAGAAAGTAACTCGTGCTGAGGAAGCTCCTCCTTACAATGACCTGTCTGATGATGAAAAGAAATATGCTTTGTTCACAGACGGTTCATGTCATCTTCTCAGAAGCAAGCGAAGGTGGAAGTCTGCAGTGTGGAGTCCAACACGCCGAGTTGCAGAGGCGAAAGATGGAGAAGGAGAATCCAGTCAGTTCGCAGAGGTAAAAGCTGTCCAGCTAGCTCTCGACGTAGCTGAACGTGAGAGATGGCCAAAGCTTTATCTCTACACCGACTCCTGGATGGTAGCCAATGCTCTATGGGGTTGGCTAAAGAACTGGAAAAAGAGTGGTTGGCAGAGAGAAGGAAAACCCATTTGGGCAGCCAACCTGTGGCAGGACATTGCTGATCGAATCGAGAGAATTCCAGTGAAAGTGAGACACATCGATGCTCACATTCCTAAGAGCAAAGCTACTGAGGAACAGCAACACAACCATCAGGCAGATCTAGCTGCAAGAGTTTCTCAAGTAGACATGGACTCTAATCTTGATCTCGACTGGAAACACCGAGGTGAGATATTCTTAGCTCGGTGGGCTCACGGTTCACCAGGACATGAAGGCAGAGATGCAACATACCAGTGGGCTTGTGACAGATCCATAGACATTTCCATGGATGCTATCACACAAGTCATCCATGACTGTGACATTTGTGCTGCTGTTAAGCAGGCAAAGCGAATTAAGCCCTTGTGGTATGGTGACCGATGGTCCAAGTACAAGTATGGTGAAGCTTGGCAGATTGACTACATCACTCTACCACGTTCTCGTTCTGGTAAGCAATACGTGCTTACTATGGTAGAGGCAAACACTGGATGGTTGGAAACTTATCCAGTTCCACATGCAACTGCACGCAACACCATTCTTGGTCTGGAGAGACAAATCCTGTGGAGACACGGAACTCCAGAGAGTATTGAGTCAGACAATGGAACTCATTTCAAGAACAACCTTGTAAAGAACTGGGCAAAAGAACACGGTATTGAGTGGATATTCCACATTCCCTACTATGCACCAGCTTCAGGGAAGATTGAACGCTACAACGGTTTGTTGAAGACCACTCTTAAAGCCATGGGGGTGGATCTTTGAAAACTGGGAAAACATTTAGCACAAGCAACCTGGCTGGTAAATAGTAGAGGTTCAGTGAACCGAGCTGGACCTGCACATTCAGATTTGCTACGGAAAGTAGAAGGTGATAGAGTTCCTGTTGTTAGAGAAAAGAATCTGTTAGGTAAAACTGTTTGGGTATTTTCACCCTCCGGAGAGGCTAAACCTGTCCGAGGGGTGGTTTCAGCTGAAGGTCCGGGTCACACTTATTGGGTAATGCAAGAGAATGGTGAAATTCAGTGTATTCCACAAAGAAATTTAACTTTAGCTGAAAGAGGTTAATTACGAACTGCTGTACAGCTACATCGCGCCCAAAAGAAGAATCAACGAGGAAATTTACGGTGCATGAACCCTGAGATCCCTGAGATCCCTGAGTCAACTAAGAGACCCTGAGAATCCCTATTTCCCTTTTTCTTCGCTTCGTCGGAGAAGAAATGAACTGTTTTCCATTTTTCTCATTTTCTGATTTTCTTGGACTTTTGAATCACCTACATCTGAGCATAGCCGGAATCACAGTATCACAGTATCACAGTATCACTTAGGTTGGAAAGGACCTCGGGGATCATCGAGTCCAACCTATCAACACAGACCCCATGCGTAGACCATGGCACCAAGTGCCACGTCCAATCTCCCCTTGAACGCCTCCAGGGTCGATGACTCAACCACCTCCCCGGGCAACCCGTTCCAATGCCGAATGACTCGCTCGGTGAAGAACTTCCTCCTCACCTTGAGTCTGAACCTCCCCTGGCGCAGCCTGAGACTGTGTCCCCTCGTTCTGGTGCTGGCTGCCTGGGAGAAGAGGCCAACCCCCTCCTGGCTACAACCACCTTTCAGGTAGTTGTAGAGGGCAATGAGGTCACCCCTGAGCCTCCTCTTCTCCAGGCTAAACAATCCCAGCTCCCTCAGCCTCTCCTCATAGGGCTTGTGTTCAAGGCCTCTCACCAGCCTTGTTGCCCTTCTCTGGACACGCTCAAGTGTTTCGATGTCCTTCTTAAATTGAGGGGCCCAGAACTGGACACAGTACTCCAGGTGCGGCCTAACCAAAGCAGAGTACAGGGGCACTATGACCTCCCTGCTCCTGCTGGCCACACTATTCCTAATGCAGGCCAGGATGCCATTGGCCCTCCTGGCCACCTGGGCACACTGCTGGCTCATATTCAGGTGGCTGTCGATCAGCACACCCAGGTCCCTCTCTGTTTGGGAGCTCTCCAGCCACTCCGACCCCAGCCTATAGCTCTGCATGGGATTGCCATAGCCAAAGTGCAGCACTCGGCACTTGGACTTGTTGAATGACATCCCATTGGACTCTGCCCATCTGTCCAGTCGGTCGAGGTCCCTCTGCAGAGCCTTTCTACCCTCTAACTGACTCACATCTGCCCCTAACTTTGTGTCATCTGCAAACTTGCTGATGACTGACTCTACTCCTTCATCCAGATCATCAATGAATATGTTGAAGAGGATGGGGCCCAGCACTGATCCCTGGGGGACACCACTGGTGACTGGCCTCCAGCTGGATGTGGCACCGTTCACTACCACTCTCTGGGCCCGGCCCTCCAGCCAGTTCCTAACCCAGTACAAAGTGTAATGGTCCAATCCACGGGCTGACAGCTTAGTCAGCAGTTTGCTGTGGGGGACGGTGTCAAAGGCCTTGCTGAAGTCTAGGTAGACCACATCCACAGGCCTCCCCACATCCACCAGACGGGTCACCTGATCATAGAAAGAGATCAGGTTGGAGAGGCAGGATCTGCCTTTCCTGAATCCATGTTGGCTGGACCTGAGCCCTTGGCCATCCTTCAGGTGCGCAGTTATTGCCACCAGGATAATCTGCTCCATCACTTTCCCTGGCACTGAGGTCAGGCTGACCGGCCTGTAGTTTCCAGGTTCCTCCATCCGACCCTTCTTGTGGATGGGGACCACGTTGGCCAGTTTCCAGTCATCTGGGACCTCACCTGTGAGCCAGGACTGGAGGAAAATGATGGACTATGAACTTTGCTCACGAACTATGAATATCGTTTTGGATTGGATGGACAGTATGAACAGCCAATGAAATTGTTTAGAAGGGGTGGACTGTGACCGGTTGACGTTGCCCCCTTAAGAAAGGGAATATGGTGGATGGAAGTTGGTAAATGGAAAGAACAGTCTAAACTAATTTCATTGGACGAGTGGGAGGAAGCACTTTCTGAACTGGGAGATATCCTGGGCACTCCGGGAACTTCTCGGTCACTCTTGCTTCCGCCTTTCCTTTGGGCAGCAACTCTTTTCTGTGCTGGGTTTTCTGCCAAGACTTCGGCCTTGAAGATAAGATAACCAGGCCTGTATTCACTGCTTCCAATTAACACAAACTGCTTTTAACTTCTTTCTTTCTCCTTTCTCCCTCTTTTCCGAACTACTCTGGGGAAAGGGGGGAGAGAGGGGAGAGTGGAGGTGGGGAACCCCTCGGCCGAGGGGGGTTACTCTCATTTCTGTGTTACTCTGTTGTATATCTTTGTATATATTGTAGATATTGTAAATTTGTAAATATTCCCCTGCAAAATCCTACACTGCTTTGTAAATATAGCTCCACTGCTTTGCTAATTCAGCTGGTGAGTTTTTTTTTCCTTTCCCTTCAATTTTTCTTTCCCTTTTACCTTACAGGGGGGAGGGAAGAGGCTTCTTAGCCTTACCCCTTCCAACCCACCACATCAAGTTAATTGATTTTTACAGAAACTATACGAACAATGAGGTTTACAAAGTGATGATTTTAATATTTTAGTGGTCTTACTTTAAGTTCATTTGTATACTAGAAAAAATAAATGAGTTGGAAATGAGTTGCAATACGCAAAAGTATCCTAGTCCGAGATATTTTTGTTATGATAGCTCTTTTGCAAAAATGCTCAGTTCATTATTTCATGCCAAGAAGTAGGACAAAGTTTCCTAGGAAGAAACATTCTTTCCAAATAAATGTTATTTCCTTGGGGGGGGAGTAAGGAAATTACTAAGGAACCTCAGTGGATCCCATACGATTTACAGCCTCCTTAGAAACATGAAGAAAACATTCTTCACCGTGCTCAGGAGGTGGCTTGAAGGTTGAATGTGCAAGTTACATTGGTTAAATAAGTCCACATTATATTAATAAGGAAAACTTGGAGTCACATGGAATAAAAGAGGGGTTTCAACACAAACTCTTAGAGTGCTTGGTGATTTCAGTTGCTCTCATATGTGTTAAGAAGTAACTTCAACTTCCAAGTAATTTCACTGCTACCTTTGAACTACTGTGCAATGATGTCAAACATTGAATGGAAATAGTGTTACGTATTTCTTTTGGAGCAGGAGAAAAACAGTTCATACTGTTCATAGATATCATTCCTTATTGATCGGCTGAAAATTTAAATCAGTTCTTGAGATATAACCCTGATTAAGTTCCTTGAAATACATACTAAGATAGGGAAAAAATCCAAACAAACCAATCAACAAGTACTCACAGAGAGAGTGATTGCCCATTGGAATGGGCTGCCCGGGGAGGTGGTGGAATCGCCATCACTGGAGGTACCACAGTACCACAGTACCACAGTATCACTTAGGTTGGAAAGGACCTCGGGGATCATCGAGTCCAACCTATCAACACAGACCCCATGCCTAGACCATGGCACCAAGGGCACCAAGGTGTTCAGGAGGAGACTTGACAGGGTGCTTGGTTGCATGGGTTAGTTGATTAGGTGGTGTTGGATGATAGGTTGGACACGATGATCTTGAAGGTCTCTTCCAACCTGGTCTATTCTATTCTATTCTATTCTATTCTATTCTATTCTATTCTATCCTACTAATGTAGGATTTCAAGTCAAAGGGGAGTTTACCTCTAAAGATAATAAAAAGAAAAATTCCTTTTTCCAGTCAGATACATGTTTACATAGAATCTTACCCATTTTCACTGTCTTGTGGTAAAGTCCCAGTTAGAAAATTTGGTATCAATTCAATAAGTGTGGCTTTTTAATTTCAAATGTATTAAGGCAGCCACTTCAGCTGAGGCTTTCAGAGCACAGGATGCATATGCATAGTACAGAACCATGAAGTAGATTTTCTTAGCACAAAAGGAGTGACATAAGTAGTTATGTCACATTTGATGTCTGAGTTGTCACTGGACATCTCTGTGCAAATTCTGTTGTGGCACAGCATAGTTGATTAACCTCTTGATCAGTCATTTAACTAGAAAAATTTCACAGATTAACCAAAAAAAGTAGGTTGATTTTATTGTTTTTTCACAGGTATCTGCTACTTGTCACTATATACTACCCTGAAATATATCCAGTTTCAAAGTGGCAGTATGAAACACTAGATGCAGCAGGTATTTTTGAATAATAAATATTATATGTTTTACTTTATGGGTTTATGATTTCCTTTCATCCATTATAATTTCTGACAGTCACTAGTATAGAGTGATCTAGTATGAATGGTTCTTATTGAGCAAAGCTTTTGTCAACAGGTTTGAAAAAGATGACTGTTCTCTCTTTTGTTAAGCATGTTCTAGCTCTAACTTCCTTTACTTATGACTAGAATGCACCATAATTTACACTGACAGGCAGGATATTTCTATTCATTTAAATTTTTCAAATAAAGACAGTTTAAAAGAAGAATGCCAATTCTTGAAATACAGGAAGAAAGAAGAACATAATAAAAACTGAAAACATATGAAATAATAGAATCATAGAATTCTTAGGCTTGGAAGTGCCCTCATAGTTTCATAGTTTCATTCAGGGTTGGAAGGGACCACAAGGATCATCTAATTCCAACCCCCCTGCCATGGGCAGGGACACCCCACACTACATCAGGCTAGACAGAGCCTCATCCAGCCTGCTCTTAAATACCCCCAGGGACGGGGCCTCGACCACCTCCCTGGACAACACATTCCAGGATTTCACCATTCTCATGGTGAAGAACCTCCTCCTCACATCTAGCCTGAATCTCCCCACCTCCAGCTTCATTCCATTCCCCCTAGTCCTATCACTACCTGAGATCCTGAGAAGTCCTTCCCCAGCCTTCTTGTAGGCCCCTTTCAGATACTGGAAGACCACAATTAGGTCACCTCAGAGCCTTCTCTTCTGCAGACTGAACAGCCCCAACTCCCTCAGTCTGCCCTCATAAGAGAGGTGCTCCAGCCCTTTGATCATCTTTGTGGCCCTTCTCTGGACACCTTCCAGTACCTCCACATCCCTCTTGTAATAGAGGCTCCAGAACTGGACACAGTACTGCAGGTGGGGTCTCACCAGGGCTGAGTAGAGGGGGAGGATCACCTCCCTCGACCTGCTAGCCACACTTCTCCTGATGCAGCCCAGGATCTGATTGGCTTTGTGGGCTGCAAGTGTACATTGAGAGCTCATGTTGAGCTTTTTGTCCACCAGCACCCCCAAGTCTCTCTCCTCAGGGCTACTTTCCAGCCAGTCACTGCCCAGCCTGGATTTGTGCCTGGGATTGCCTCGACCCAGATGCAGGACCCTGCACTTGCTCTTCTTGAACTTCATGAGGCTGGCTTGTACCCACCTCTCCAGCCTGTCAAGGTCCCTCTGGATGGCCTCCCTTCCCTCCAGTGTGTCTGCTGCACCACACAGCTTGGTGTCATCAGCAAACTTGCTCAGCACGCACTCAATGCCACTGTCCATGTCACCCACAAAGATGTTGAACAAGACAGGTCCCAGGACTGATCCCTGAGGGACTCCGCTTGTCACTGGCCTCCACTGGGACATGGAGCCATTGACAGCCACTCTTTGGGTGCGGCCATCAAGCCAGTTCCTTATCCATCTTGTGGTCCACCCATCAAACCCATGTGTCACCAGTTTGGAGACCAGGATGTGGTGTGGGACAGTGTTGAAGGCTTTGCTCAGGTCCAGGTAAATGACATCAGACCTCAAAGATCATATAGTTCCAACCCTCCTACCATGGACTGGGACCCCTCCCACTGGATCAGTTTGCTCAGAGCCACATCCAGCCTGGCCTTAAAAACCTCCAGGGATGAGGCTTCTATCTCCTCCCTGGGCAACCTGTGCCAGTGTCTCACCACCCTCATGGGGAAGAACTTCTTCCTAACATCCAATCTGAATCTATGCATTTTTAGTTTTGTTCCATTCCCCCTAGTCCTATCATTACCTGGCACCCTAAAAAGTCCCTCCCCTTCTTTCTTGTAGGCCCTCTTCAGATTCTGTAAGGCTCCTCAGAGCCTTCTCTCCTCCAGACTCAACAACCCCAACTCTTTCAGTCTGTCCTATGATCATCCTTGTTGCCCTTCTCTGAACACACTTCAAAACGTCCATATCCTTCCTGTAGTAGAAACTCCAGAACTGGATGGAGTATTCCAGGTGGGGTCTCACCAGAATGGAGTAGAGTGGGAGAATTACCTCCCTTGACCTTCTGGCCACACTTCTCTTGATGCAGCCCAGCATGTGATTGACTTTCTTGACTGCAAGTACACACTGGTGGCTCGTGTTGAGCTTCTCATCCACCAGCACCCCAAAGGAATTTTCATCAGGGCTGCATACTGGTGCTTGAGATTGCCCCAACCCAGATGCAAGACCTTGCATTTGGTCCTCCTGAACCTCATGAGCTTGTCATGGGTCCACCTCTCCAGCATGTCAAGGTCCGCTGGATGGCATCCTTTACCTCCAGTGTGCCTACTGCACCACACAGCTTCGTGTCATCAGCAAACTTGCTGAGGGTGCACTGTCCATGTCACTGACAAAGATATTAAATAAGAATGGTCCCAGTGCTGATCCCCGAGGGACTCATCTTGTCACTGGCTTCTGTTTGGACATGGGCCCATTGATAGCCACACTTTGGATGTGGCCATCAAGCCATTTCTTTATCCACTGAATGGTCCCTCCATTAAACCCATAGTTCACCAGCTTGAAGACCAGGATGTTGTACAGGACAGTGTCAGAGGCTTTGCTCCAGTCCAGGTAAATGACATCAGTTGCTTGGTCTTTATCTATTAATGTTGTGACCTTGTCATTGAAGGCCACCAGGTTTGTCAGACAGGATCTGCAGCTGTGCTGATTGTATCCAATCACTTATTTGTTATTCTTCTGCCTCGGCAGTGCCTCTCCAATCTTACCAGGCACAGAGGTGAGACTGACTGGTCTATAGTTCCCTGGGTCATCCCTCTTTCCCTTCTTGAAAACTGGGGTTTTGTTTCCTCTTTTTCAGTCAGTGGGGACTTACTCAGATTGCTATGACTTTTGGAATATAATAGAGAGCGGTTTAGCAACCTCATCCGACATTTCCCTCAGCACCTGTGGGTGTATCTCATTAGGTCCCATGGACTTGAAAACTTCCAGGTTCTTCAGATGGTCTTGAACCTGAACTTCACTCACAACAGGCAGTTCCTTCTTCCAGACCTTGCCATTATCTTTCCATGATTCTGGGAGTGTGACTGGAGCCCTTCCCAATGAAGACTGAAGTAAAGAAGTCACTGAGGACCTTAGCCTTATCCATACCACTTGTCACCAGTTCACCTGTTTCCTTTCTGAGAAGGCCCAAAGCTTCCTTAGTCTTCCTTTTACCATTAATGTACCTATAGAAATTGTTACTGTTTACCTTGCTCTCCCTGGCTAGATTGAATTCTAACTGAGCTTTAGCTTTTCTAACCATGTCTCTTGCTGATCAGGCAGTTTCCTTATATGTCCCCCATTCCAGCTGTTCTTTCTTCTACTCCTTGTAGAATTTCTTTTTGTGTGACAGTGTGTCCAGGAGCTCCTTGCTCCTTCAGGCATGTCTCCTAGTACTCGTTCCTGCTTTCCTCTTTGTGGGTGTACATCTTCTCATGTAGTTGGGACTACATGTTTTCCTTGTTTTTCTCCCTTTATTTTAATGTCACTTTGACTTTGCTTAGTTGGTAGATATAGATCACACAGCTGGGAGATTTTAGTAAGAGACTGTGAATATCACCCTCAGGAGTCCATATCAAGTACATGAACAAAAAAGAGCCTGAGTAGCCTTTAATCTGGCAGACAAGAGCCTAACAACAAGTTGAACAAGTAGAAGCTTGAGCAATGCAAAGTAGAAAAATACAAATTTTAACAGTGAGAACAATTAGCTGTTACAATAGATGATCATGGAAGAGTAGGATCACCACTGCTTGAACCTTTTGAAAGAGTGTTTCTCTGAAGGAGGTCTTATTAAAAAATAAATAAATTATTGAATTCAGTGCATAGATCATTTGAGATTTTTGTGCAAGATACTAGTCTGAGTGAACACATCCTTCAGTCTTATTCATAATATGAAAAAAAGCAGTATTTTGATGCAGTACTGGAGTATGACAGAAGTGAAGTGAGTTAGAGATATCCTGTCAAAGCCTACATGCTTTGAGAGAAGGTAGAGTGATAAATGTAGTGTTTATCTGCTCCTGCACCTGAGAGATTATGGGGTTAACATACCAAATGGGAGTTCTATTCAATAGATCACAAGGGATTTCTATTCATTTAACAACCTATCAACATACTTTATTTATTTCACTGTGACATTAAAACAAACAACCTCCCTGCACCAAAAAATGCACACACCAAAAAAAAACCCAACCCAAACCCAAAGAACACACCCAACAAAAGCAGTTACTTTTGAAAATGCTGCTTTTAGTTCCATTTTGACTTTTCTTCTCTTTGGGCTTTGCTTTCAATCTGATAGAATGAATCTTACATTGATGATAGTGATTCACTCCCATTAATCCTTTCTGGGATTTTAATTTGTCGGTTCTTCAAAAACTCAACATTTCCTAGCCTCTGAAAAGTGATGTTCTGAAAACTAGTGAGTGTTACATATACAAAGGAGAAAAATAGAAAAAAAAAAATACCCACAGTGTTTCAGAAAACAACTCAGGACAAAATTAGTAGTCTGTATATACTGGCAATAGAAAAAAAAAGCAAAACAAAACAAACAAAAAAATGAGATAAACTTTAAACACATGAAATTCCAAAATCTTGAAGAATCAAAATCTACGACAAAAGTACTTTGCAAAGAATACAGTTACATCAATGGAGCTTCAACTGGGGAGGGATGATGAGCTGGTTGAAAGGGTATACGTTCACATCAAAGGCAAGACAGGGGAAGGAGATATTACTGTGGGGGTCTCCTACAGGCCACCTGACCAGCAGAACCAAATAGATGAGGCCCTCCACAGGCAAATAGAAGTGGCTTCCAGGTCACAAGCCCTGGTCCTCATGGCTGATTTCAACCACCCCGACATCTGCTGGAGGGACAACACAGCAAGGCACCAGCAATCCAGGATGTTCCTGGAATGCACAGAAGACAACTTCCTCCTCCAAATGGTAGAGGAACCAACAAGAAAAGGTGTTATGCTGGACCTCGTTCTCACCAACAGGGAAGGACTGGTAAGCAATGTGAGGCTCAGAGACAGCCTTGGCTGCAGTGACCACGAAGCAGTTGAATTTCATCTCCTCAGGGCAATCAGGAGGAAGGATTCCAAGCCCATGACCCTAGACTTTAGGCGTGCAGATTTTGATTGTTTCAGGGATCTGCTAGCCAAAGTGTCGTGGGACAAAGCCCTGGAGGGAAGAGGGACCCAGGACAGCTGGTCAGCATTCAAGGACCACCTCCTCTGTGTCCAGGAGCTCTGTATACCAACAAAGAGAAAAACAGGTAAGAATGCCAGGAGGCCTGCCTGGATGAGCAAGGAGTGACTGAACACGCTATTACTTAAAAAGAAACTCTACAGACAGTGGAGGGAAGGACAGCTAGAATAGGGGGTATATAAGGAAGCTGCCCGAGCAGCAAGAGTCCTAGTTAGGAAAGCCAAAGCAGAGTTTGAATTGAATCTAGTCAGGGAGATTAAAGGGAACACTAAGAACTTCTACAGGTATATTAATGGGAAGAAGAAGACTAGGGAAGGTGTGGGCCCCCTCAGAAAGGAATGGAATAAAGTAGAATAGAATGGAATAGAATGGAATGGAATGGAATGGAATGGAATGGAATGGAATGGAATAGAATAGAATAGAATAGAATAGAATAGAATAGAATAGAATAGAATAGAATAGAATAGAATAGGACCTTCAAGATCATCATGTCAAACCTATCATCCAACACCACCTAATCAACTAAACTGTGCAACCAAGCACCCTGTGAAGTCTCCCCTTGAACACCTCCAATGATGGCGACTTCACCACCTCCCCGGTCAGCCCATTCCAATGGGCAATCACTCTCTCTGTGTAAAACTTCCTCCTGACCTCCAGCCTGAACCTCCCCTGGTGCAGCCTGAGACTGTGTCCTCTTGTTCTGCTACTGGCTGCTGGGAGAAGAGACCAACCTCTGCCTGTCTACAACCTCCCTTCAGGTAGTTGTAGACAGCAAGAAGGTCACCCCTGAGTCTCCTCTTCTCCAGGCTAAGCAGCCCCAGCTCCCTCAGCCTCTCCTCATAGAGTTTGTGTTCCAAGACTCTCACCAACTTTGTTGCCCTTCTCTGGACACGTTCCAGCAAGTCAACATCCTTCCTAAACTGAGGGGCCCAGAACTGGACACAGTACTTGAGGTGTGTCCTAGCCAGTGCAGTGTCCTAACCAGTGCAGGAAACTGGTGAAATGGTCACAAGTGATGAGGAAAAGGCTGAGGTACTCAATAAATTCTTTACCTCAGTATTCACTGCAAGGGCCTCTAGCCACACTCCCAGAATCATGGAAGATAATGGCAGGGACGGGGAGGAAGAACTGCCCATCATAAGTGCAGATCAGGTTCGTGATCACCTGAAGAACCTGAAAGTGTTCAAGTCCATGGGACCCAATGGGATACACCCACGGGTACTGAGAGAACTGCCAGATGAGATTGCTAAACCCCTCTCCATTATATTTCAAAAGTCATGGCAATCTGGTGAAGTCCCCACAGACTGGAAAAGGGGAAATATTACCCCTATATTCAAAGAGGGTAAGAAGGAGGAACCAGGGAACTACAGGCCAGTCAGTCTCACCTCTGTGCCCGGAAAGATCATGGAGCAGATCCTCCTAGAGGCACTATTGACTCAGAAGAATAGTGAAGAGGTGATTGGGAACTGTCATCATGGCTTTGCCAAGGGCAAATCCTGCCTGACCAACCTGGTGGCCTTCTATGTAGGAAAAAAATTAGGGAGGAAAAAGCACATTTGGAGCTTAGACTGGCCTCTGCTGTCAAGGACAACAAAAAGTCCTTCTATAAATACATTAATAGCAAGAGGAAGGGAAAGGACAACCTCCACTTCTTGGTGGACATGGAGGGGAACGTTGTAACAAAGGATGAGGAAAAGGCAGAGATACTTAACACCTTCTTTGCCTCAATTTTTGCTAGCAGGACAGAATGTCTTCCAGACAGCTGGCCTGCAGAGCTAACAGAAGGAACCAGGGAGCAGTATAGTTTTCCTCTGTTCCAGAATGGGGCAGTTGGTGATCTGCTCAGCCACTTGGATCCCCACAAGTCCATGGGACCAGATGGGATCCATCCTAGGGTGCTGAGAGAGTGGTCAGATGAGCTGGCCAAGCCACTCTCCATCATTTTTCAGCAGTCCTGGCTCACTAGAAATGTCCCAGAGGACTGGAAGCTGGCCAATGTGGTGCCCATCCACAAGAAGGATATGGACGTGCTGGAAGGTGTCCAGAGAAGGGCCACAAGGATGATCAGAGGGCTGGAGCACCTCTCCTATGAGGACAGACTGAAGGAGTTGGGGCTGTTCAGTCTGCAGAAGAGAAGGCTCTGAGGTGACCTAATTGTGGCCTTCCAGTACCTGAAGGGGGCCTACAGGAAGGCTGGGGAGGGGCTTCTCAGGATCTCAGGTAGTGATAGGACTAGGGGGAATGGAATGAACCTGAAGGTGGGGAGATTCAGGCTGGATGTAGGAGGAGGTTCTTCACCATGAGAGTGGTGAAGCCCTGGAATGGGTTGTCCAGGGAGGTGGTTGAGGCCCCGTCCCTGGGGGTGTTTAAGAGCAGGCTGGATGAGACTCTAGGCAGCCTGCTCTAGTGTGGGATGACAGGGGGCTTGGAACTAGATGATCCTTGTGGTCCCTTCCAACCCTGACTGATACTATGATATTAAGTCAGCAAATAGTCTTGTAACATAGTATGATACATGTGTTATATCATATTAGTGTTTCCACTGTAATTACTTTTTTGACATTCTGATATCTGTAATGTTTTGTTGAACACAGTAGTGTACATAAACTTATACTTGGTGAATGCTGTGTTTTACTTGGATAATTTGGACTTCAGCAAGGACTGTGACGCCAGGAAACTGCTGGCAAAGCTGTCAACTCATGGCTTGGACAGCAGCACTCTGTGCTGGGTTAGGAACTGGCTGGAGGGCTGAGCCCAGAGAGTGGTGGTGAATGGTGCCACATCCAGCTGGTGGACAGTCACTAGTCGTGTGCCCCAGGGTTCAGTGCTGGACCCCATCCTCTTTAATATCTTCATTGATGATCTGGATGAGGGGATTGAGTCAGTCATCAGCAAATTTGCAGATGATACTAAGTTGGGAGCAGATGTTTATCAGTTAGAGAGTAGAAGGGCTCTGCAGAGGGACCTTGACTAACTGGGCAGATAGGCAGAGGATGACATTCTGCAAATCCAAGTGCCAGGTGCTGCACTTTGGCCACAGCAACCCCATGCAGAGCTACAGGCTGGGGTCAGAGAGTGGCTGGAGAACTACCAAACAGAGAGGGACTTGGGGGTGTTGATTGACAGCAGCCTTAACATGAGCCAACTGTGTGCCCAGGTGGCCAAGAAGGCCAATGGCATCCTGGCCTGTATCAAGAATAGTGTGGCCATGTGACCGGTTGATATTGTCCCCTTAAGAAAGGGAATATGGTGGACAGAAGTTGGTAAACGGAAAGAATAATCTAAACTAATTTCATTGGAAGAGTGGGAGGAAGCACCTTCTGAACTGGGAGTGAACTGGGAGTGAACTGGGCACTCCGGCACTTCTATCTTTAGTCTTGCTTCCACCTCTTCATTGGGCAGCAGCTTTCTGTGCTGGGCTTTCTGCCATGACTTCGGCCTTGAAACCAATAAGATAGAAGGCCTGTATTAACTGCTTCAAATTAACACAAAACTGCTTTTAACTTCTTTCTTTCTCTTTTTCTCTTTTTTCCGACCTACTCTGGGGAAGGGGGAGAGAGGGGAGAGCGGAGGTGGGGAACCCCTCGGCAAGGTGGGGTTACTCTCATTTCTGTGTTACTTTATTGTATATCTTTGTATATATTGTAAATATTGTAAATTTTGTAAATATTCCCCTGCATACCCTACATTGCTTTGTAAATATAAAGCTCCACTGTTTTGCTAATTCAGCTTGTGAGTTTTTTTTCCTTTCCCTTCAATTTTTTTTTCTTTCCCCTTACTTTACAGGGGGGAGGGAAGAGGCTTCTTGGCCTTACCCTTCCAACCCACCACAGGCCAGCAGGAACAGGGAGGTCATTGTGCCCCTGTCCTCTGCACTGTTTATTCCACACCTTGAGTACTGTGTCCAGTTCTGGGCCCCTCAGTTTAAGAAGGACATCGAGACTCTTGAACGTGTCCAGAGAAGGGCAATGAGGCTGGTGAGAGGCCTTGAGCACAAGCACTATGAGAAGAGGCTGAGGGATTGTTTAGCCTGGAGAAGAGGACCCTCAGGGGAGACCTCATTGCTGTCTATAACTACCTGAAGGGTGATTGTAGCCAGGACGGAGTTGGTTTCTTCTTTCAAGCAACCAGCACCAGAACAAGAGGACGCAGTGTCAGGTTGTGCCCGGGGAAGTTTAGGCTCGATGTGAGGACAAAGTTCTTCACTGAGAGAGTTGTTGCCATAGGAATGGGCTGCCCAGGGACGTGGTGGAGTCACCATCCCCGGAGGTGTTCAAGAGCGGATTGGACGTGGCACTTGGTGCCATGGTTTAGTCATGGGGTCTGTGGTGACAGGTTGGACTCGATCTCTGATGTCTCTACCAACCTTGGTGATTCTGTGATTCTCTGAACTCCATAATATCCTCAGTAGCAAAAAGTCTGACAGTTTGCTTGACTCAGGGGATTCAATCATAGCTTGTCCTTCAAAGAAAGAATCATCTCAGGAAGAAGCTGTGACATGGTGCATACCAGATAAGAAAGAAGATGTTTGTACTGTTGTTTTTATTGGCACAGCATCCCATTGTTTATTATAGATGTCTCATTTAACATTGTTTTCCTCAGACTGTGCTGAGTGAGACAAATTTTGCCTATGCACATGCAGCTTAGATTTAGCGGAGAGGTAATTAAAAAAGCACATCATCAATGCCTGTTTCAAAGAACATCATACTGGGAATTTAGGGTATGAACCTCAGCCTGTGAGTAAAGGTTTGCTCATTGTGTACACGCCTTCCCCTGACAATGTGGAAGAACACAACTGTCAAACTGGCTGCAGCTAAAGAACTAAACTGCTACGCCAAAGCACACTGAAATGACTTCTAGAGATCACAAAGAATGCCACATAGGACATAACCTCACATGTCAAATACTCGAGAGATAGATAAATGAAAATATTTGAAACTTAATGAAATATAGTGTATGTATTTATTACTAGACTTAAAGACAAAACATTTTTCAACCTGGTAGTCTAAGACAACATATGTATATTCACGTTGTGTACTGCCTTTTTCTAGGTATATTAGAACATGCTGGTTACTTCTTCCTGCATCTGTGAAGTGTTTCCTTGGTTATCCTGGCCTGCTTCAAGAATTTTATGTATGAATCATGAATTAAGCTTTTAGAAAGACATGGTGTTAGTATTAAACATGTGTCTTTACTTGAAGATATAGACAGGAGGAAATGAAAGAAAATTTAAAAGACTGACAATAAGGCCTTTAAAATTCTGGATGTAACATCATCTGAAGACCATGCAAGTTGTCTTAGAAAACCTCTAAAAAACATTGTACAGATTCAACAGGATGAAAAAAAGATAATCTGGAGTGATATGGAAAAAAAAACATTACACTGTATCTCTGTTGCCTGGCAAAAGTGAAGATTTCTTTTACATCTCATATACATACTTCAATCCTATTTGTAAGGGAAATGTTAAACATAGTCCTACAGTTATGAAAGAAACATCATCTGCGTTGCCTTTAAGGTCTACTGCAGTGTTCCCTCTGATACATAGTGCATGAATTTGTGTATTATAAGTAACTTCAAAAAAGTCTTATTTAATTTAGTAAATTATAATAAAAAGTATTTCCGCAGTACTACTGATTAACACAGATTATATAGAGGGGCAGGAGCAGTAATTTTGACCCCAAGAAGAAAACTTAGAATGAAAAACTAGCCTTGATTGACTGAATTAGGAAATGTCACTCTTTGTTTCTTTACTCTGTCATAGATTGATCATCACAGCACCTTTACTAATGGCAGATATATTATGCATTAAGAATTCTAGATTACAGATGAGAACTGTGTATCCATTCATATGTAGAGAATTAGGAAGGTGACTATAATGTAATACCTAGAGGAGAAAATTTTCTTTGGTAATAGATGGACATATACTTTCCCCCTGCAGCCACAATTATTTCAATTAGAAAAAAAAAAAAAAAAAAAGCTTATTAAAACTAATTACCATAATTTCTGTTAGTAAAAGGAGAAGAGATGGAACTGAGATAACAAGGAATTAAAGGACTATAATTTACAGTCTATTTGACTTTAAAGAAATTTAAAAAGAGCTTCTTCATGTTGATCCATACAGGACACTCCAGTTACTCCTGGTAAAACATGTCTGGCTTCTCTGGCTTTGGACCATAGAAAGATCAGACTTTCCACTTGCATTTTTTGACATTTCTAGATTTTGCTTTCTCTCATCTTTTGAAAAAAATAGGACCAGTACAATCTACTGATGGCTGTACAAGACCAAAGGAAATGGTATTCAGAGAACTAATACAGCAATTTTAACTTTTCTTCAGTATATGATAAAACGTAACACTGTAGTATATACTCTCCTTCTAAAATGTTTTTGGTGGTTTTTTTTTAAAATGAAATTAATCTTAAAGAAATCTTGGATTTCATCTTCTATGACTATATAACCAATTTAAAGTACCTAAGTGTTAGACGTCATAATCACAGAACATGGAGAGATTGTATACTTTTCCAGAAAGATTTCACCACACCAGCCATTGCTTTTTTGTCATAGTACCATTTCTTCATCCATTTGTACTATGACAAACCACACGAATGATTTGCAATGGGTATGCAATAAATGCCGTACAATTATTTGTACCCATTGCTATTTCACGTATATTGGCTCCAAAATGGACGCTATTCCAAGGAGAATAACTAAGTACTCTAGGCCAAAGGAGTCCTATAATTTTGTGTTCAGCATCTCATATCCTAGTCCTGAAGATTCCTACCTTGCTCTGCTGTGGTTTTCATCCAGAGAATTTATAACTCTCATTGTGTCATCTACCCGACCTTTTGTTTGCAATTTCTTCCTAGCTTTATGCTTAAACCTTTAGCTCTGTCTGGGTCTCTTGTTTTACAACCAGAGAACTATGGGCATAGATGAATAAACTATGCATACAAAGACTAGACTTTCCCAAATTAAGTTTCTTCCTGAGCCTCAAAGTTCCACACACCAGGCCACACAGTATCTGACCTTCCAAAGGTTAACTTAGGACCATTAGGCATATCGAGAATCATCTTCTGAAAATACTGTAATGAGGGATTGATTTGTATGTAACTGTCTGCTCTATAAGACTGTCAAAGCTGTGACATGCAAATCTACACTTTTTCACCTCTGCAAACACTTTGTAATTTTTCACAAACTTGATCTGCATTTTTGGTGATGTGACTATTGTAAGTGGAATTTTCTTTGCCAGTGTTTATTTTCAGAAAAAGAAACAGACAACAATTGCAAACCTAAATACAGAAGTCAAAGAAGAAAGCCGAGAAGACTCACGTACAAGAAGATCACTGAAAAAAATAGCAGTAGATAGTCTATCCTCCTAAAAATACTGTGGTTTCAGACATCTTAGCTAGAATACACCTGCTTAACTTTATGTCTTTTTGGTTTTTTCCCTGTTTCTGTTACTAGATCTTGGCAAAATTTATAATTGGGTTTGTAGGCTCTGCACAAATATTTTATTCAGTTATATCAATGTAGATTTGTACCCTCCTCCTCAATTCTTTTTCATGTGAAAACAAATTCAGACCTTCAAAACAAAATGGCTGAGTATCAGCTGTTTTAATGCTGAATCCTTGGCAATCTGCATATTTCTGTCATGCAAAATTATAACATGACACAATTTCCACTTTCAATAGAATTAATTAACTAAAAGGAAAATTTTCATTGGATGGTTCAGCTCCCTTTTACCTCTCGCCCAACCCCTGTTCCCCCTTTGCAAAATGGAGATTATTCCACACTTATAGTAATGACTTATTTTTTCTGTTTAATATTTGAGGTTACACTAGCTGAACAGTGGAAATGCTATGGTCCTTGTTATTTCTTTTGACAAGCCTCATTAACTTCAATGCTACATGACCACTAATTGCTAGAAATACCTCCTAGCCCACTTGTAATTGGTTAGCAACTAGAGCTATTTTTCTATTTGGTTTAAGAAACTACCCATCTAATCAGAATCTTGTGATACTATTAATTCTGCTCTGCTGCTCTGAAGGAAATTAATAATCAGTTTTCCTTCTGCTCTCTTTGATTTGTACTATAACAAGGACAAAACAATCTATTTGGAATGGCAAGGAAGTTGTGTAGTAAAACAGATGCCTAAACATTTGCTGGAATCTTCTCATTCACAGCACAGCTTAAAAAAGCCGAAAACCCAAGATATAAGGATCAGCATAGAATCAATTATGCAGAATATTGCAAGTGCATTCCTCATTCCCAGCACACCTTGATAACAATTGTATTGATCCTAGAGACATGTCTGTGAACAAAGTCTTTTGAAATAATTATGTTCACTTTTGACCTTTGGAGTATCAACACTAAAGATAAATCATCCCAGTTGCCCACAATGTCTAGTACAAAAACATATCTTTAGACCCAATGCCCTAATGATGGAAAGATCTTTAGCAGAACTGATTTAAGTGTGAGCATTTTTGGCTGGAAACTGTACAATATAAAGACTCTGGAATAGCTTTGCAAGCAGAGAATGATGCCCTTTTATCACTGTGTCAGACTCACAGTGCCAGCAATATGTCAAGGAAACTAGTAGGAATCTGATGTTTATTATCTGAAATGCTTATGCTTTAATGGATGAGGACTGATTAAAAAATGAGATGTTAGCCTACACTGCACAATGTAATTTTTGTGAATCATGATTTATATTTTTTCCCCTCTTTGATAGTACAATGATATCCTGTAACTATGCCAACTCCTGCTGATCACCTGTGGAACTTGCAATTCTGTGCCTGTTTTGATAGAACTGGAGTTTGCACAACAGTAAAAACAGCAAAGCTTGGTGCTAATTAGTAAATCACATTGTTAATATCTTTAGCATGGTTTCAGAGGGGATGACTACATGCCATGCTGCCCCCTGCTGTAGTATAAGAAGTTCACTGTCATTTGTGTGAGATGTTAAATGGAAGAATATAACAGAAAAAAGTGAAAAAACCAAACAGTGATATGTCTGAATCTGCACTTCTATTTTTTTTTTTCTGCCTTTGGCCTACGTATTCTTGTATTTTCTATTAATACACAGCTTGTAAATTGCAGGGTTAATCGATCACAAAGTATAGTCTGTTTTTTGTAGTTACAGACGTAAAGTGATGTAGGGTAATGTTGAATTCCAGATATTAACACTGAAATAATCTTATTTTCTTCAGTGAAGTAAAACAAAACATTCCTTTGGGAACAGCTTAGTTCTCACTGCAGGGGAAAAAAAAAAAAAAAAAAAGCATACTGTTTCCAATGTTACAGAAAATAAGGAACAGAATCATAGAATTGCAGAATCATAGAATAGTTTGTTTTGGAAGTGACGTCCCCTGCACTGAGCATGGACATCCTCCACTAGATCAGGTTGCTCAGAGCCTTGTGGATCCTGTCATTAACTATCTCCAGGGTTGAGGCCTTAATTACCTCACTGGGCAACCTGTTCCAGTGTTCCACTACTCTCAAGGTAAAGAAATTACTCCTAATATCCAGCCTAAATCTACTCTAATGTAAAACTATTACCCCTTGTCCTATCACTATAGATCTTTGTAAACAGTCCCTCTCCAGCCTTCTTAGAGATGCCTTTCAGATACTGGGATGCTTCTATTAGGTCTTCCTGGAACCTTCTCTTCTCCAAGCTGAACAACCCCACCTCCCTTAGCTGGGGAGACATGCTCCATCTCCATGATCCTTTCTGTGTCCCTCCTCTGGACCTACTCCAACGGATCTTAAGTCCTTTCTGTATTGAGGACTTCAGAGATGAACACAATACTCCAGGTTAATTCTTACCTGAGCAGAGCAAAGTGGCAGAAACACCTCTCTCGATCTTCTTACTGCAATTTTGTTGATGCAGTCTAAAATGTCATTGGACTTCTAAACAGTGGTCTCAAACTGTTGGCTCATGTCCAGAATACTTAGTATATGATTCAAGACATTACATACATGATAGTTATAGAGCTATTGATTTTCTGAAGGCATAAATGGTACCAGGTAGAGGAAATGATCTAAAATCAATTTGTGACTAAAAATTGACTTTTTTGCTCTCATATTGAGTACTCACAAATAGACTGTTCTTGGAAGAAAGAGGATATACTGTAAGAAAACACTAAGAGATTTAGGGTTAACTATTTTTAGTTTCTACAATTTATTCTTTAACTTTTTTTTTTTTTTTAAATAACATTCTGAGAAAACAAACAAACAAACAAAAATCACAAACAAAATACCTGCAACAACTTTGTAAACTTTCCCCTACCTCTCAGCAAAGGTGTTTTAAAATGTTTATTTTAAGGTTAGTGCAAATTTCTGCCATTCTAATTTGAAAGTAGACTTTATGTCCATTTCAAATAAAAAGAATGATAATGAAAATGGAATAACATAATTAAGTGGAACATGCTGTGGTTTATTTCAATTTGCAAGTGCAGTCAAAATCATCTTGAAAATGGCTAGAGTAAACAATGATGTAATATCTCTTGAGATGATGATGGAAGACAAATGAGCAGAGTCTACAAATTAGAATTTTTTTTTTTTAAATATGTTCTAATGTCAGGGGAGAGAAAGTGCCTCATAGCCTTTACCTGTTGTGCACAGTTTACCTGACTACTTACTGTCTCAGCATGCTCCCTGGCACATATACCCAGTGATGGTCTATGAAAATAGTCTCTAAGAACATACCGCAGTGCAGTAGCTACTAATTTTCATAAAGTTATCACTTTTTTGTTCAGAGCTAATGCATTTCAAAACCTGAGTTAGACCTTAAGAGACAGCACATTCATTCCAGCACTTTCCTAAAGACTCACTGCTTTAGCACATCCAAGTGTGTCTTAGCTGCCTTTGCCTTCTGGGGGGACCACACCAGACTTTTTTGCTTCACTTTAACTTGGGCCCATCTGCTTCCCTCCACTTTGTTTAGTGGAGGGGAACATATGTCCCTAGATCCCTAACTCTGACTTGTTGCCACACCTTCAATTACATTGCCATATGTTCTAGTATCATATTGTAATTGCTGATAGTTAGGGCTAGAGATACAAAAGGGGCATTTCACAAGCCAACAGTTTCACTTCGGCTATATAATAAAGTAGAAACAGCTGTCACTGTACCATCCCCAGGTAATCTGATTTGTTCTGCACAAAATGTTTTCATAATTTTATGAATTTAAAATTGTGCACTCACTCCTTGCTCATTATTTCTCTCTTCATCACTTTAAAACAGACAAAGAGAAAGCCTATATTCACACCATTCTGTTACTTCAGGCTATGTCTGCACCCAATTACTACCCACAGGAATCTCTTTGGGTTCCTGTTACCAGGGCGAATATACATCAGAGGCATCAGAGAACAATGCAACTATTTAATTTTATAAAGATTTTATATTCTAGGGAATATTTTGCTGATTTAACTGCATTACATTGCTATTTAACTGGGAAGAGCCAAAACCCACTGTTTTTGCTGTAACAAGTAGGACAGTACTCTCTGTGATATTTTTACATTGCAAGCATATGGTTGCAGTTTAGAAAATCTGCTGGATGAACATCTGTGTAGTGTGTAAGCACTCTGGATTTCTATTCTTCATAGTGACAGTAAAAAAGCTTCACCTCCTCTAACTCATATTTAGTGCTGTTTGGTTTTCCTTTTTTCTGTTTTCTGGGGGCTTTTTGTGGATATTTTTCTTTTTTTTTTTCATCATGATTATTTATTTAGCATGAGTTTTAATGCTTACAAGAATAACTTCATTAAACATGGAAAACACAAATTTTATAAAAATTAAAACTTTAACCATAAGGAAAACTCTGGGCAAGTTATGTTTAATACATTAATTATTGATTTGAATGAGGAGATTGAGGGCACCATCAGCAAGTTTTCAGGTGACACCAGATTGAACGGGAGTCTTGATCTGGTCGAGGGTAGGAAGGATCTGCAGAGAGATCTGTACAGGTTAAATCAATGAGTGAAGTCAACAGAATGAGGTTTAGCAAGACCAAGTGCTGGGCCATGCACTTTGGTCACAATAACCCAAATCAACTCTACAGACTTGAGGAAGAGTGGCTGGAAAGCAGCCCAATGGAAAAGGATCTGGGCATGCAAGTGGATAGCCAGTTGAACATGAGCCAGCAGTGTGCCCAGATGTCCAAGAACGGTAATGGCATCCTGGCCTGTATCAAGAATGGTATGTTTAGCAGGAGTAGGGAAGTGATTATGATTTTTCCCCTTCACTCAAACCTGATGAGGCCACAGATTGAATGCTGTGTTGAATTCTGGGCCCACAGTGTAAGAAAAACAGTGAGGTCCTGGAGTGTGTCCAGAGAACAACAAGGGTGGTGAGCAGTTTGCAGGGCATGTCATATAAGGAGAGACTGAGGAAACTGGGGTTGTTTAGTCTGGAGCACAGAAGGCTAAGGGGAGATGTTATTACTCTCTGCAATACTTGAAAGGGTGTTATAGTGAGGCTGGTGTTGGTCTCTTCTCCCAAGGATTTTAGTTATAGGATGAGAGGAAATGGGTTTAAATTATGCCAGGGGAGGTTCAGATTGGTCATTACATTACCGACAGAGTGGTGAGGTAGAACAAGCTTCCCAAGGAGGTGGTGAAGTTGCCATCCCTGGAGGTCTTCAAGAAGCATGTAGATAGGGCAATTCAGAACATAGTTTAGTGGTCATGATAGTTTGGATATGATTTAATTCAATGATCTTGAAGGTGTGTTCCAGCTTTAATGATTCTGTAATTCTAAGTATGAATACCAAGGCACAAGCTCAGCTTCTGGATTACAGTGCATCCACAAAACAGATGGCAATACAAAATGGAATCACTTGGGGCACAAGCTAAGCAACATGCAACCAGGCACACATTTGTTTATTTTAAAATTATGGCTTGCCCAAAGTGACATTTTCCAGAGGAATATACACACCTGTTACAGCAGTAATCTGTCTTACAACCAAAGTGGAAAGTAGTATAAAATGAAAGTGATGAGGAAACGGCTGAGGTACTTAATAACTTCTTTACCTCAGTCTTCATTACAAGGGCCTCTAGCCACACTCCTGATGTTATGGAAGTCAAAGCCAGGGACAGGGAGGAAGAACTGCCCATTGTAAGTGCAGATCAGGTTCGTGATCATCTGAAGAACCTGAAAGTGTTCAAGTCCATGGGACCCGCCGGGATACACCCACGGGTACTGAGAGAACTGGCAGAGGAGGTTGCTAAACCCCTCTCTATAATATTTCAAAAGTCATGGCAATCTGGTGAAGTCCCCACAGACTGGAAAAGAGGAAACATTACCCCCATTTTAAAAAGGGCAAGAATGAGGAGCCAGGGAACTACAGGCCTGTCAGTCTCACCTCTGTGCCCAGAAAGATCATGGAGCAGATCCTCCTGGAGTCACTACTCTCTCAAAAGAATAGTGAAGAGGTGATTGGGAACAGTCAGCATGGCTTTGCCAAGGGCAAATCCGGCCTGACCAATCTGGTGGCCTTCTATGAGCAGGTGAGGAAATTAATAGATGAGGGGCGAGCAACTGATGTCATTTACCTGGACCTGAGCAAAGCCTTTGACACTGTCCCACACCACATCCTGGTCTCCAAACTGGTGACACATGGGTTTGATGGGTGGACCACTAGATGTTTAAGGAACTGGCTTGATGGCCACACTCAAAGAGTGGCTGTCAATGGCTCCATGTCCCAGTGGAGGCCAGTGACAACTGGAGTCCCTCAGGGATCAGTCCTGGGACTTGTCTTATTCAACATCTTTGTGGGTGACATGGACAGTGGCATTGAGTGCGTGCTGAGCAAGTTTGCTGATGACACCAAGCTGTGTGGTGCAGCAGACACACTGGAGGGAAGGGAGGCCATCCAGAGGGACCTTGACAGGCTGGAGAGGTGGGTACAAGCCAGCCTCATGAAGTTCAAGAAGAGCAAGTGCAGGGTCCTGCATCTGGGTCGAGGCAATCCCAGGCACAAATCCAGGCTGGGCAGTGACTGGCTGGAAAGTAGCCCTGAGGAGAGAGACTTGGGGGTGCTGGTGGACAAAAAGCTCAACATGAGCTCTCAATGTACACTTGCAGCCCACAAAGCCAATCAGATCCTGGGCTGCATCAGGAGAAGTGTGGCTAGCAGGTCGAGGGAGGTGATCCTCCCCCTCTACTCAGCCCTGGTGAGACCCCACCTGCAGTACTGTGTCCAGTTCTGGAGTCCCTGTTACAAGAGGGATGTGGAGGTGCTGGAACATGTCCAGAGAAGGGCCACAAGGATGATCAAAGGGCTGGAGCACCTCTCCTGAGGACAGACTGAAGGAGTTGGGGCTGTTCAGTCTGCAGAAGAGAAGGCTCTGAGGTGACCTAATTGTGGCCTTCCAGTATCTGAAAGGGGCCTACAGGAAGGCTGGGGAAGGACTTCTTAGGATGTCAGGTAGTGATAGGACTAGGAGGAATGGAATGAAGCTGGAGGTGGGGAGATTCAGGCTAGATGTGAGGAGGAGGTTCTTCACCATGAGAGTGGTGAAACCCTGGATTGGGTTGTCCAGGGAGGTGGTCGAGGCCCTGTCCCTGGGGGTATTTAAGAGCAGGCTGGATGAGGCTCTGTCTAGCCTGATGTAGTGTGGGGTGTCCCTGCCCATGGCAGGGGGGTTGGAATTAGATGATCCTTGTGGTCCCTTCCAACCCTGAATGAAACTATGAAACTATGAAACTATGAAAGGATAATCTATTTTACAATAAACCTTGCTTTCTACAGTCTTTTTTGTTCCTACCTTTACACTTAAATTCTTCCTGGATGATATTGTCACGCTAACTGGAAGTCACTGATCTTTCCAAATGTTAATCTTACAATGAGATGTCCTTTTGTGTGTAATTCACAATTATTACAATTTTAGGTATTTTCTTTTGCCACTGTATTTGCTGACTTAGCATCATAGTATCATAGTATCAGTCAGGGTTGGAAGGGACCACAAGGATCATCTAGTTCCAACCCTCCTGCCATGGGCAGGGACACCCCACACTAGAGCAGGCTGGCCAGAGTCTCATCCAGCCTGGTCTTAAACATCTCCAGGGACAGGGCCTCAACCACCTCCCTGGACAACCCATTCCAGGGTTTCACCACTCTCATGGTGAAGAACCTCCTCCTCGCATCTAGCCTGAATCTCCCCACCTCCAGCTTCATTCCATTCCCCCTAGTCCTATCACTACCTGAGATCCTGAGAAGTCCTTCCCCAGCCTTCCTGTAGGCCCCCTTCAGATCCTGGAAGGCCACAATTAAGTCACCTCAGAGCCTTCTCTTCTGCAGACTGAACAGCCCCAACTCCTTCAGTCTGTCCTCATAGGAGAGGTGCTCCAGCCCTTTGATCATCCTTGTGGCCCTTCTCTGGACACCTTCCAGCACCTCCACATCCCTCTTGTAATAGAGGCTCCAGAACTGGACACAGTACTCCAGGTGAGGTCTCACCAGGGCTGAGTAGAGGGGGAGGATCACCTCCCTTGACCTGCTAGCCACACTTCTCCTGATGCAGCCCAGGATCTGATTGGCTTTGTGGGCTGCAAGTGCACATTGAGAGCTCCTGTTGAGCTTTTTGTCCACCAGCACCCCCAAGTCTCTCTCCTCTGTGCTGCTTTCCAGCCAGTCACTACCCAGTCTGCATTTGTGCCTGGGATTGCCTCAACCCAGATGCAGGACCCTGCACTTGCTCTTCTTGAACTTCATGAGGTTGGCTTGTGCCCTCCTCTCCAGCCTGTCAAGGTCCCTCTGGATGGCCTCCCTTCCCTCCAGTGTGTCTGCTGCACCACACAGCTTGGTGTCATCAGCAAACTTGCTCAGCACGCACTCAATGCCACTGTCCATGTCACCCACAAAGATGTTGAACAAGACAGGTCCCAGGACTGATCCCTGAGGGACTCCAGTTGTCACTGGCCTCCACTGGGACATGGAGCCATTGACAGCCACTCTTTGGGTGTGGCCATCAAGCCAGTTCCTTATCCATCTAGTGGTCCACCCATCAAACCCATGTGTCACCAGTTTGGAGACCAGGATGTGGTGTGGGACAGTGTCGAAGGCTTTGCTCAGGTCCAGGTAAACGACATCAGTTGCTCGCCTCTCATCTATTAATTTTGTCACCTGCTCATAGAAGGCCACCAGGTTGGTCAGGCAGGATTTGCCCTTGGCAAAGCCATGCTGACTGTTCCCAATCACCTCTTCACTATTCTTTTGAGAGAGTAGTGACTCCAGGAGGATCCGCTCCAAGATCTTTCCAGGCACAGAGGTGAGACTGACTGGCCTGTAGTTCTCTGGTTCCTCCTTCTTACCCTTTTTAAAATGGGGGTAATGTTTCCTCTTTTCCAATCTGTGGGGACTTCACCAGATTGCCATGACTTTTGAAATATAATAGAGAGGGGTTTAGTAACCTCCTCTGCCAGTTCTCTCAGTACCCGTGGTTGTATCCCGGCGGGTCCCATGGACTTGAACACTTTCAGGTTCTTCAGGTGATCATGAACCTGATCTGCACTTACAATGGGCAGCTGTTCCTCCCCGTCCCTGCCATTGTCTTCCATAACATTATGAGGGTGGCTAGAGGCCCTTGTAGTGAAGACTGAGGTAAAGAAGTTATTGAGTACCTCAGCCTTTTCATCATCTCTTGTGACCACGTCACCAGTTTCCTTTCTGAGGGAGCCCACACCTTCCCTAGTCTTCTTCTTCCCATTAATATACCTGTAGAAGTTCTTAGTGTTCCCTTTAACCTCTATGGCTAGATTCAATTTGAACTCTACTGTGGCTTTCCTAACTAGGACTCTTGCTGCTCGGGCAGCTTCCTTATATACCCCCTATTCTAGCTGTCCTTCCCTCCACTGTCTGTAGAGTTTCTTTTTAAGTAATAGCGTGTTCAGTCACTCCTTGCTCATCCAGGCAGGCCTCCTGGCATTCTTACCTGCTTTTCTCTTTGTTGGTATACAGAGCTCCTGGACACAGAGGAGGTGGTCCTTGAATACTGACCAGCTGTCCTGGGTCCCTCTTCCCTCCAGGGCTTTGTCCCATGACACTTTGGCTAGCAGGTCCCTGAAGCGATCAAAGTCTGTATGTCTAAAGTCTAGGGTCGTAAGCTTGGAATCCTTCCTCCTGATTGCCCTGAGGAGATGAAATTCAACTGCTTCGTGGTCACTGCAGCCAAGGCTGTCTCTGAGCCTCACATTGCTTACCAGTCCTTCCCTGTTGGTGAGAACGAGGTCCAGCATAACACCTTTTCTTGTTGGTTCCTCTACCATTTGGAGGAGGAAGTTGTCTTCTGTGCATTCCAGGAACATCCTGGATTGCTGGTGCCTTGCTGTGTTGTCCCTCCAGCAGATGTCGGGGTGGTTGAAATCAGCCATGAGGACCAGGGCTTGTGACCTGGAAGCCACTTCTATTTGCCTGTGGAGGGCCTCGTCTGCTTGGTTCTGCTATCTCTACTCTTTGATATATCATGTTATCTTCTAAATTCTTCTTACACATTTGACTGTCTGACTTGTTGCCCTCTGCTGCTCTTCCTACATAAGTTTAAGCAAATTTGCTGTTATTTTTAAAAGCTGAGGGCTATATCTTCAGTTCACCAACTCTGGCATTGGCCACAAGAATTGTATAATATCTGGGACAGAATACTATACTGGGCTGATGTGACAGCTAGGGATATCTTGTAGATTGTCTTCTCTACATGGCTGATTTCTTTAATGTTTCTTTTAATGGCTTTTTTAAATGATTTCTGGGTGTTTGAAGATGTTTTTGATTACAGTTCCCAAAGGAAGATGAATCACTGGGGTTTTGTAGAATATTATCTGAGTATACAAACCACTTGCAAGATGTCTCCATCCCATTTCTTGTGACTTCCAGATAACTCTCATTCACTGACACAACACTTCAATGTAAAGCAAAAAATATTTCCTGCCAGTGGAAATCAGCTGCAGGAGACTTCACTGCCCTTTTTTGGGTTTTATTACTTATATTCTTTCATACTTCAGTTGCTGTTCAAGAGCTTAATCTCTTCTCTTTTTCAAGAAGCATAGGTTCTTGATGTACTTTCCCATGACTCTTCTCCTGGGTTTGAAGCATTAATCACTGTTGAGATATTAACTCTCCACTCTGTCAGGATTATTGTTTGCTCTCCTGTAAACAAAACTCCATTTTGCTCACACAGCTCATTTCTCGGTAGGTAGTAAACTCTTGTGGCACACATATTTTGCAATCTGGCCACCCCTGGAGAGTGAAGTGGTTTATTGTCTACAACATGCTCCTGCTCAGTCATTTTCTGGATTGCCTGGCACCTTTTATTAGAGATGTGAAAATATCATAACATGTTGATAAAGCCTACTCCCAATACACACAGCCATCTGTGATATACTCTGGGAGGCTTGCCTCACTTGTAGTATCTTGCAGCATCATTGACATATCTGGGCAGTATCCACTCCTCAGAGCAGATCTCTAAACAGTCTGGTAGTGTGCATTATGGTGATTCATATTTATTTCTTCTTTAATGGTTTTTGAGGAGTCTGACCACCCCTGGATGTCACAGCAACTGATAAAACCCTTCACTTCTGAAGATCCTATCATGAGTTCTCTTCTCTTGACACAAACATAACAAAATTGTGTAGAAATCAGTGCTATTACTTTATGCACAGACTTTCATGAATATATTTTCATTTATATTTAGGTGAAGACAGAAGGGGAGGGAAGATTTTTATGACACATGAGAAATGGTATTCTTTGCAAGGATGGCTGTGTTTTTTCCAGTGGCTTAGGTAGTATCTATTTAATTGCATATTACCAGAGTAATTTCTTCTGTAATTGTGTAAGAGCAAGAGAAAACACAATTCAGTACAAGCAGGAAGAAAACATTAAAATAATTTAGATTCTTCTTCAAACATATACTTTACAAGCACTGTATATGTATGGTGTGCCCTGCAAACCCCCCTCCCCCCTCTTGTTGTTCTTCTCTGGACACACTCCAGGACACAATCACAGAATCACCAAGGTTGGAAGAGACCTCAAAGATCATCAAGTCCAACCCATCACCACAGACTGCATGACTAAATCATGGCGCCAAGAAGACCTCAATGTCTTTCTTATACTGTGGGCCCAGAATTGAACACAGTAGTCAACTGTGGCTTCATCAGGTACGAGTGCAGGGGAAAAATCATAATCACTTCCCTACTCCTCCTAAACATACCGTTCTTGATACAGGCCAGGATGCCATTACCCTTCTTGGGCACCTGGGTGCCCTTCTTGGACACCTGGGCACATGTTCAACTGGCTGTCCACCTGCATTCCCAGATCCTTTTCCACTGGGCTGTTTTCCAGCTCCTCTTCCTCAAGTCTGTAGAGTTGATTTGGGTTATCGTGACCAAAGTGCATGGCCCAGCACTTGGTCTTGCTAAACCTCATTCTGGAGTAAATGATCTTCTGACCACATTTGATTAAGCAATGAACCAATATGTAATATGTCTCCTCAAGTTATTATTTTTCTGGTGGTGTTTTTTTTTTCATTTTTTGTTTGGTTTTGGTTTGTTCATTTGTTTTTGCTTTTGTTATTGTTGTTGGTTAATTGTTTGGGGTTGGGCTTGGGTCTTTACTAAGAGTAAAGTGAAATAAATTAAAAATAACACTAAAATTCTTAGGTTAATTTATCTCAGAATGACATCCTTTGCTCTTTATTTCATTCTCAGAGAATAACCTTTTTTGTGGAATTGGATTTTCCTCTTCTTCTTCTGATTGCCTAATAAAAGAAGACACTGATCTTTGTTGCACACTCTGTACACCTGTGATGGATATGTTATGAAAATTATTTTGATTATTTATTATCATGTGGTGGTTTGGCTCTGGCCTGGAGGCCAGATACCCACCAAGCCACTCTATCACTCCCCCTCTTAAGTGAACAGGGGAAGAAGGGACAGAAAATATAACAGAACCAGGGGATAAGATAGGAGCAATTTAATAACACTAATAAGCAAACAGCAAATAGACCACTTGGAAGCAAAGAAAGCAGAGAGAGAGATGTTAGTCTCTACTTCCCATCAGCAGGACGGTGGTCGGTCTCGGGAAGCTGGGCTCTCTAAGCTTGGTGGTTCCTTGGGAGGATAAACGCCATGGACGAATCCCCCAAACTTCCTTCTTTCACGTCCTTCTTATACCTGAGCTGACGTCTTATGGTATGGAATACCTCCTTAGCTAGTCTGAGTCAGCTGGCTCAGCTGTGTCCCCTCCCAAGATCCTGCCCACCCCTCAATGTACTCCTGGGGCAGGGAAATGTTGAAAGGACACAGCTTGGATACCGGATTCGGTCATAGCTAAAACACTGCTGTGTTATCAACTACTACTGAAAAAAAAAAAAAAAAAACAAAAAAAAAAACCACAGCCCTAGAACGATGTTGTGAGGAGAATTAACTCCACCTCAGTTCAACCCAATACAATCAGTATACAATTAATCACTATTTCATATGCAGATTCTACTGCACGATTGTCCCCCTCAGCTCTGGGCTGAGTACCTGCTCTGGAAAGCAGGGTGGAAGGGGAAATGTGGCCAAAGATGTTGGGGCAAGTCTTATAGTATTTGGGGCATAATTCTGGGCATATGTTGCCTTCACCTCAACACCCTATGAATTTAGAGTGGATACAAGGCTATCACCTATCTACTACATCAGCTCCAAACAAAATGCAATGGTACATAATATAGTATCTAGTAAATGTATTGAGTATGAGACAAAAGATCATTCACTCCAACATTTAATAACATCTATGGCAAATATAGCATAACTATGAATGTCTGGGATGGTATCATTCTGGTTTAGGTGCTCCTTCAAAATAAGGTGCTGTTTACAAGGGTACCTAAGATAAAATTATGTCTCAACATATACATCATTAACAGTCATGACCCTCAAGTTAAATGGTATACAATAATTTATCATAACTTTCAGCAATTGCAGAGTCTTCAGCATTTATAAAAATTAATAATTAGCTACATTATTTAAACTATATATGTTTCATTATATGTGGATGATTTTTATGAATCGGATGATGAAACTTTTGTTTCACAAGATAATCTTACTGTAAACATTTAACTTAATTTGAAGTTTCTCTTGGGTAATCTGCATTCACCTTCTGTTTTCCACTGGGGGTTATGTGTGGAGTGTGAAGCTCATGCCACTTGCTTTATTTCATACACTCCAGTGCAAGTTTTGTGCAAATAAAATAAAAAGACCTGGGCCTCTGTGGAAGACGGCAAGTTTGTCTCTCTTAATGTAAATCAACAAAGATAAAGTGAATCCTGTCTAGCAATCCTGGATGCAAATCAGCTTGTGATTGCATCGTGATAACACCGGACTACAACAATGGACCTAAGGACCCAGACATCAGGCTTTCTGGGCAGGGTGGTTTCCGCCCAAAAGACTTGAGCAACTACTGTTTTGTAGAGAGAAACAGAAGAGAGAAACAGAGGAGAGAAACAGAGGAGAAAAATGGGGAGAAAAACGGAGATGAAGGAAAACACAGGAGACGGGCCAGGCCGCTGAGAAGAGAAAGCCAGGACGATGCTGCTCCGGAGAAAAGAAGCTGCCCGGAGGACCACAGCTCCAGCCAAATCCTCAGCACCCCTTCTCTACAGACCCAGGCTGCCCAGAGGAGCCTCAGCACTGTTCCTGTATCAACCCAACATCTCCCCAGAGGACCACAGCTATTCTCCAGCAAAAGCCTCACCAGCGTTTCTCTACAAACCCAACATCTCCTGCAGCACCTTGCCTCCACAGACTTTAACTGTCTTGGGGGGGATGAGGGGTGTGGTAATATAATTCCTTTCCTCTTCTCCCTCTCTCTATCTCTCGTCCCTCTCTCTCTCTCCCTCTTTATTTTCTCCCTTTCCACTTTAGTTATGTCCACTTTATTTCTCTTTTCTCCCTCTCCCCTTTCTCATGTCCACTTTAGTTATGTAATAAATAGTCTAGCTGTTGATACTTTGGCCTCGTTTGTGCCTTTAATTTCACAACACGGGAATATTTAAAAGAACTGTGTCTCCGGACCGAGACATCTAATGTCTCCGGACCGTGACAGCCTCCTAACCTTATGTAGTAAAATCAATGTTTCTTGGCAGAATGGCTTTCCTTTATGGATTCATAATATAGTGTCTTTTACAGCATAAAAAAATAGACTAAATCTTATTTAATTTGTTTCACATTTAATTAACTTCTTTCCTAAGCAGTTAGATTTAGTGGGGGGTTGTGGAAAACAATGCTGCTACTGAGTTCTGGACTGCCCGTACTAAAGAAATACTAAAAAAACACAAACCAAACCAAAACACCCCCTAAAAAGAACCAAAACCCATATTTATTTTCAATGTTTTGTATGATAAATTCTACAATTAGAAAACACTAGAAAAGAGAGAGGGAGAGGAAATGTGCTAAAGAACAGCAACAGAATCATGTTGAAAACAAAAATGCTGGAGACAGGCATATTCTCCACTATACAAAACTGTGCTTCAGACAAAAACACTTGCCTTATTTCCCCAAAGGAAAACAGCAATCTTGAAAGAATCAGCAAGACTGACAGCAAATCTGTAACTATTCTAGTCATTCTGTACAGGATGGAAAAATCTAGAAAGAAAAATAATAATTGCCAAAGAAAACAAACTCAGACCTTAGCACTTCTAAACTGGCAGTGCTGTTTACTTCTTGTGTTGTACTCAGTATGTCCCAGCTGTGTTTGTGTCATTCAACTGTCCAACTCTGTCTATTCAGATTTTTCTTGCTGAGGCACCCATCTAATCAGTTAGTGGAAGGACAATACTCCGTTTGTTCAATTTGCCTGTGTAGAGAAAGACATGACAGACATAACCTGGATGGTTAAAGAACTTTTAATGGAACTAAGGGAAAAAAAGAGGGTGTATCACCTTTGGAAGAGAGGGGAGGCAACCCGTGAAAAATTTAAGGATGTTGCTAGGTCTTGCAGGAAGAAAATTAGGGAGGCAAAAGCGCATTTGGAGCTTAGTCTGGCCTCTGCTGTCAAGGACAACAAAAAGTCCTTCTATAAATACATTAATAGCAAGAGGAAGGGCAGAGACAACCTCCACTCCTTGGTGGACACGGAGGGGAACGTTGTGATAAGGGATGAGGAAAAGGCAGAGATACTTAACACCTTCTTTGCCTCAATTTTTACTAGCAGGACAGAATGTCTTCCAGACAGCTGGCCTCCAGAGCTGGCAGAAGGAGCCAGGGAGCAGCATAGTTGTCCACTGTTCCAAAATGGGGCAGTTGGTGATCTGCTTAGCCGCCTGGATCCCCACAAGTCCATGGGACCAGATGGGATCCATCCTAGGGTTCTGAGGGAGCTGTCAGAGGAGCTGGCCAAGCCGCTCTCCATCATTTTTCAGCAGTCCTGGCTCACTGGCGAGGTCCCAGAGGACTGGAAGCTGGCCAACGTGGTGCCCATCCATAAGAAGGGCTGGTTGGATGAGCCAGGGAATTACAGGCCTGTCAGCCTGACCTCAGTGCCAGGCAAGATCATGGAACAGGTCATCCTGAGTGCATTAACACAGCACTTAGAGGATAGCCAAGGGATCAAGCTCAGCCAACATGGATTTAGGAAGGGCAGGTCCTGCCTGACCAACCTGATCTCCTTCTATGATCAGGTGACCCGCCTGGTGGATGTGGGGAGGCCTGTGGATGTAGTTTACCTGGACCTCAGCAAGGCCTTTGACACCGTCCCCCATAGCAAACTCCTGGTCAAGCTGTCAGCCCATGGCTTTGACAGCAGCACTCTGAGCTGGGTTAGGAACTGGCTGGAGGGCCGAACCCAGAGAGTGGTGGTGAATGGTGTCACATCCAGCTGGCAGCCAGTCAGTAGTGGAGTCCCCCAGGGATCAGTGCTGGGCCCCATCCTCTTTAACATCTTTGTTGATGATCTGGATGAGGGCATTGAGTCCATCATCAGTAAATTTGCAGACGACACCAAGCTGGGGACAGGAGTTGATCTGCTAGAGGGTAGAGAGGCTTTGCAGAGAGACCTCGACAGGCTGGACAGATGGGCAGAGTCCAACGGCATGAGATTTAATGCATCCAAGTGCCGGGTTCTGCACATTGGCCACAACAACCCCAGGCAGTGCTACAGGCTGGGGTCAGAGTGGCTGGAGAGCAGCCAGGCAGAGAGGGACCTGGGAGTGCTGGTTGATGGTAGGCTGAACATGAGCCTGCAGTGTGCCCAGGCAGCCAAGAGGGCCAATGGCATCCTGGCCTGCATTAAGAACAGTGTGGCCAGCAGGAGCAGGGAGGTCATTCTGCCCCTGTACACTGCACTGGTTAGGCCACACCTCGAGTACTGTGTCCAGTTCTGGGCCCCTCAGTTTAGGAAGGATGTTGACTTGCTGGAACGTGTCCAGAGAAGGGCAACGAAGTTAGTGAGGGGCTTGGAACACAAGCCCTATGAGGAGAGGCTGAGGGAGCTGGGGCTGCTTAGCCTGGAGAGGAGGAGACTCCGGGGTGACCTCATTACTCTCCACAACTACCTGAAGGGGGGTTGTAAACAGGCAGAGGTTGGTCTCTTCTCCCAGGCAACCAGCACCAGAACAAGAGGACACAGTCTCAGGCTGCGCCAGGGGAAGTTCAGGCTGGAGGTCAGGAGGAAGTTTTACACGGAGAGAGTGATTGCCCATTGGAATGGGCTGCCTGGGGAGGTGGTGGAGTCGCCGTCACTGGAGGTGTTCAGGAGGAGACTTGACAGGGTGTTTGGTTACATGGGTTAGTTGATTGGATGGTGTTGGGTGATAGGTTGGACGTGATGATCTTGAAGGTCTCTTCCAATCTGGTTTATTCTATTCTATTCTATTCTATTGGAAGTAATGCTAAATACTACAGTCAATGGGGAAGATTCTAATCTCATCTAACAAGAGAATATTGTGAGAAATTCTAATGCAGGAGCACATAATCATTCGCATTTATATCCTTCTGTTTAATGGTGACATATATCAAGGCTTCATCTACAAGAAACTCATACAGTCATTCAGAAGTTAGAAGATAAAAGACAATATGAGATAAGGAACAGAGCTCCAATAGCTGTTATAGTTTGTATGTGGTTTTTAAAAGATCCAGATTGCTTTCTGTGGCTTTCCTTTATTTTGATTATGTGTTACAGAGGAATGTAGAGTTCTATTTTATTTCCATTCATCATGACAACAGTAATAGCTCCATACATGTAAGTAGTGCAAAGGAAGTTTAACTAACAAAGTCTTCATGCCTCTCATCTCCTTTGTTTCTTATTCCTTTCATAGAATCCAAATTTATGTGACTTGTTTGTTATCTAGAGACTTCTTTTCAGAGAAAACTGTATTTTAAAAGGAATAGCTTGGTCATTTTTCAGGGATATATAGAAGATGTATGGAAAAATACAGTATTTCTTTTATACAATCCTGTCTAGAGAAAACAAAAACTACACCAGCAGTGGAGTATTCCCTGAATACTGTATTTGATGTGAATACATATGGGCATACATTAAGGGAAAACTTGCTATTGAGAGTAAAACAATCGTATACTTTGTATCAGCCAGTGTAGTGGGTTGAGAGAGAAGGCCTAGCTTTCCTTCCCCCACAAAAAGGAAATAAATACAGCTAACTCAGTCGGAGAAACGAAGGAATGTAATATTTCACAAGCAATGTGGAAAGGCAGGTTAGATATACACAATATATATAGTATTTACAATATGTGTACAGAAATATACAGCAAGAAAAAAAAAGAATACAGGAACAAAATTCCCTCCTCCAGACAAAGGAGGGTTTCCCCCCCTGTACCTCGCTCTTCCCCTTACCTCTCTTTTTTCCCAAAAAAGGGTTAGAGAGAGAGAAAAGCAGTTATTATGGGAGAAAAGTATTAGTAGGTCTCATGCAAATTAGTGCTCCTCTGTTATCCAAGGTCGCACTGGCTAGGTGCCCAGAAGCAGGCAAGCTGGAAGGGAGAGGGAAAGGAACAAACAGAAAAATTCCAGCTGCACTGAAACTTAAAGCTGCGTTCTACAAATCTACTAATCAAATTCATTTAGACCGGTCTTTGTTGACTAAATATTCAGCCAGAGTGTCCCAGCACTGTCCCTTTCTTAAAGGCACAGCCTCAAACGCTCACAGCCAGAAAGATATCAAAGCAATGTGTACCTACTCATTTACACTTGTATCAGAACTTGGTATTTGAAATATAAAACTTTTAGCTGTAATTGTACTTCAACAGTGTAAGGCATTAAAAAAAAATAATGACCATAAAGAACAGGAAATTACTCAAAATCTTATAAGGATCTGATACTGCCTAACTGAAATGGAAAAATCAAGATATCTTATAGCATACTTCTCTTTCTTTCCCCACTCACACAAGTGCATGTAAAGAGTTTACTGGCAAACAATACAGAGTGCCCATTCTCTCTGAACTCTGGATTTTGAGTGTTTTCACTGCCTTGTATTTATACAGGCTTTTTCACTGAGAGTCATCACAGGTTAAGAAATGAACTGCCAGTCAACTTTACCAGGACAGCAATAAGCTTTTGTCACCTTTTTGCTCTGAACTCTGGATTTTGAGTGTCTTCACTGCCTTGTATTTACACAGGCTTTTTCACTGAGAGTCATCACAGGTTAAGAAATGAACTGCCAGTCAACTTTACCAGGACAACAATAAGTTTTTGTCACCTTTTTGCTCTAGGAAGACAGTGTCAGCTTTACCAACAAATACCACTCACTGTATCAATGTTGATGTCTAACTCTCTGGCCACAGGGGAAGCTGAAGGAATCACCCTGCCACACAGAAGCCCATGTTATGTCCTTGGGTTCCCATAAAGAGGCTACAAGCCTGAAACTGCATTGCTTTAGTTGGTTATAAGGAGTCTCAACATTGTTTGCCTTTGCAAGATGTTTTCACATCATTATCCCAAGAAGATCCTGCTTATCTACAACGACTACAACCCCTGTGACTATAGCAGCTGATAAACAGACAAGACCGTAAGTTCTGCTCTCAGATACAGGCTGGGGCTCACTGTGAAAAGTTTTTATGGGATTTTTCATGGAGAGAACCCTCAAAGATGACGAACATAGCAGTTTAGACCACTGATTTCAAGGAATGTCTTAGCCTGCTGGTAGTACCAGAGGATAGTAAAAAAACACCTGCATGAGGTGTGAGCAGGTAAATGATCTGCTCCTTGTGGAAGCAGAGCTTAAGGAAGAGGTAAAAAGAGAAAGAAGCTTTCAGGAAAGTGAAACATATTGATGGAGTAACAATCTTCTATCTCTGAGACACAGTCACCAGAACTCAGAGGAACCCCATGCTACGCATACAGTATCACAGTATCACAGTATAACTAAGGTTGGAAGAGACCTCAAAGACCATCGAGTCCAGTCTGTCACCACAGACCTCAAGACTAGACCATGGCACCAAGTGCCACGTCCAATCTCCTCTTGAACACTTCCAGGGATGGGGACTCCACCACCTCCCTGGGCAGCCCGTTCCAATGATGAATGACTCTCCCAGTGAAGAACTTTCTCCTCACCTCAAGCCTAAACTTCCCCTGGCACAGCTTGAGACTGTGTGCCCTTGTTCTAGTGCTGGTTGCTAGAGAGAAGAGACCAAACCCTTCCTGGCTACAACCACCTTTCAGGTAGTTGTAGAGGGCAATGAGGTCACCCCTGAGCCTCCTCTTCTCCAGGCTAAACAATCCCAGCTCCCTCAGCCTCTCCTCATAGGGCTTGTGCTCAAGGCCTCTCCCCAGCCTTGTTGCCCTTCTCTGGACACGTTCGTGTGTCTCGATGTCCTTCCTAAACTGAGGGGCCCAGAACCGGACACAGTACTCAAGGTGTGGCCTAATCAATGCAGAGTACAGGGCCACAATGACTTCCCTGCTCCTGCTGGCCACACTATTCCTAATGCAGACCAGGATGCCATTGGCCTTCTTGTCCACCTGGGCACACTGCTGGCCCATGTTTATGCAGCTGTCAATCAGCACCCCCATTTCCCTCTCTGTTTGGGAGCTCTGCAGCCACTCTGACCCCAGCGTGTAGCTCTGCATGGGGTTGCTGTGGCCAAAGTGCAGCACCCGGCACTTGGACTTCTACAACAGGCACCAGTACAGGTTAGGGGCTGCCCTGCTGGAAAGCAGCTCCACTGAGAAACACCTTGGAGTGCTGGTGGATATCAAATATTCCATGGGACAACAGTGTGCACTTGTGGCCAAGAGAGCCAATTCTATCCTGGGGTGGATCAAGAAAAATGTGCCCAGCAGATTTAGGGAGATTGATCTCCCCATCTACTCTGCCCTGGTAAGACCACACCTGGAAGTCAGAGGAGCCCCATGCTACACATCAGGCTGAAGAAGGAAGGAAAGAAGGTAGGCAGGAGGAAGTGGCCTATGAAAAGGAAGGGAGTGGATACAGGTCCCTGCTTGGGGAGGTAGACAAAGCCCTTCCCAGGCTCCCTCACCTTCCCAGTTACCCCTACACAACAGATTAGGAGCACTGGAAGTTGAGAGCCCAGATCCAGAGGGACCCTGTGTCCTACACTGGTCACATGGAAGACAGTAGCTTAAATGGAGGGGGTGAGGGGTGGAGGGTCCACGGCTGTGGCAGGGGACGAGTGCACACAGCAACCTTTTCTCCAAGGAATTGGAGAAGAGTGCTTGTTGTGGGACACTCACTCCTGGCAGGAAGAGAGAGCCTGATATGCAGGTTTGACCCTCAACATAGGGAAGTCTGAAGTCTCCCTGGTGCCCAAATCAGGGATATCACTAAAGAACTCCGCAACATGGTCCAGTCACATGACTATTACCCATTCCTGGTCTTCCAGGCAGGTGGAGAGGAAGCTTTATCCCACAGTCTGAGGTGAACAAAGACAGAATTCAAGGCCCTGGGATGTTTAGGGAAAGAGTCTGGGGGTCAAGTGATTTTCTCTTCTCTGCTACCAGTAGCCAGCCATGATATGGAAGGGAGTAGAAGAATCCGGTCTGTAAATACCTGTCTCCGAGATTGGTACTAATGACAGGGCTTTGAGTTTTTTGATAACGGCACTTTTTGTAGGACACTAGGATGTAGCTGGTATGTGGGAGAGGCTTAACTTGCAGGGGGAAAAGGATTCCAGGGTAAGAACTGGCAGGGCTCATTCACAGAGCTTCAAACTAGAGTTGAAGGGGAATGGGGTTGTTGCTGGGCTTACACCAGTAGGGCGATGTCCTGGTATTATTGTGGATCAGGCAGCCTCCCACCCACCCAGGGTAGAATCAGTGTGCTCAGCTTGCTCCCTGTGCTGCACACAGCATGGGGAATAAACAGGAGGAGTGAGAAATCCATGTGCAGTCAAGGGGTTGTGATCTGGTGGCAGATACAGAGACATGGTGGGACAGCTCACGTGACTGGACTGTGGTCATGGATGGTGTAGTGGTTTGAGCCTTCACTGGAATTTAAGAGCTCAGATGGTAAAGAAATGATAATACCTCCTTGCTCTCTCTTCCTTTTCCCCCAGTAAATTAAAAAGGGGAAAGAAAGAGCTGCCAAACAGAGAGGGAAATGGGGGTACTGATTGACAGCTGCCTAAACATGAGCCAGTAGTGAACCCCGGTGACCAAGAAGGCCAATGGCATCCTGGCCTGCATTAGGTATAGTGTGGCCAGCAGAAGCAGGGAAGTCATTGTGGCCCTGTACTCTGCATTGATTAGGCCACACCTTGAGTACTGTGTCCAGTTCTGGGCCCCTCAGTTTAGGAAGGACATCGAGACACACGAACGTGTCCAGAGAAGGGCAACAAGGCTGGGGAGAGGCCTTGAGCACAAGCCCTGTGAGGAGAGGCTGAGGGAGCTGGGATTGTTTAGCCTGGAGAAGAGGAGGCTCAGGGGAGACCACATTGCTCTCTACAACTACCTGAAAGGTGGTTGTAGCCAAGAAGGTGTCAGTCTCTTCTCTCTAGCAACCACCATCAGAACAAGGGCACACAGTCTCAAGCTGTGCCAGGGGAAGTTTAGGCTTGAGGTGAGGAGAAAGTTCTTCACTGAGAGAGTCATTCATCATTGGAACGGGCTGCCCAGGGAGGTGGTGGAGTCCCCATCCCTGGAAGTGTTCAAGAGGAGATTGGACGTGGCACTTGGTGCCATGGTCTAGTCATGAGGTCTGTGGTGACAGGTTGGACTCGATGATCTTTGAGGTCTCTTCCAACCTTGGTCATACTGTGATACTGTGATACTGTGAAAAGGGGGAAAGAAAAAAAAAATAGGTAGGAAGAAAGGGAAGGAGGTAAATATACTGAAAAATAAATTTGAGTAAGTTTGGAAGTAAGAGAAGTAAATATTTTAACTCTCTCTATATATATCAGTAGCAAGAAGGGTTTACAAGCATAAGGAATAAGGATGAGTAGGATTTGGATGGCCTTATATCTCCTCGATGTATGTGGGTTTCAGTCCTTTAGGGAAGCGTGGATGCAGCAGGGAAAAGATCTGGTCCAACGGAGTGGCACAACCAGGAGGCTAGCAGTGGCTGTGGGTTCTTTCAGACAGGCGAGGCAGGAGCAAAAGGAGCAAAATGGCTGCAGTGTCTACTTCTTATAGGCTTGCTGGCCAGGAGGAGGGAGTGGAATAGACCACCTTTGACCCAAGGGACCTCTCTGTTCACCTGGATCAGGTTTCTTTTGTCCCCTGAGGAAGCAGGGCTCCCGCAGCCCTCCCCCAGGATGGGTGTGACCCAGCACAGTCCACCCCTCTGTTCCACTTCCACTTTCCTGTCACGGTCCCTTTATCCAGTTGTGTAATGTGGTATTAGGTTTCTTGATGCAAGTCCTTTATCCCAGCTATCTCTCTCTCAGAGCAATCTCTCTTTCTCCAGTACTGGTTGATGCAGGTAGTTCTTGTGCTGGGCAGGGATTTGTAGAAGATGCTAGGTTGGTATTAAACTAGGAGGGAAGAAAACTCTGAACAACTTATAACTGTTATATAGTGACTATATTGCATTAGTCTGTGTTACTCCTCTGAGTTTATCCCTTCTCGACCAGAGTTGTGTTTTGCTGTGGGATACATTGAATGTCCCCAGTTTCTAGCATGACCCAATATGTGTGACAAGGCCCCTCAGCAGAGACCACCCCTCGGGTTGGTTTGCCCCCCACTGGCAGCAGGGGAAACCTACAACTTCCCCAGCAGGTTTTTCTCACAAGTTGCAGGAACTCCATCTCCATCCACTGCAGCAAGTTGGATGGTGCAGGACTATCTCAGTTTACAGATCCTCTGCTATTCACTAACCCAGTGACTTGAGCTAGGTGTTTTTCCCAGTTCTTAAAGGTCCCATTCCCCATGGCTTTTAGGGTGGTCTTCAGCAAGCCATTATAGCATTCCACCTTCCCCGCAGCTGGTGCATAGTATGGGCTATGGTAAATCCACTCAATCCTATGCTCTTTTGCCCAGTCCCTTATGAGATGGTTCTTGAAATGGGTTTCGTTGTCTGATTCAATCCTCTCTGGGGCACCGTGTCTCCACAGGACATGTCTCTCCAAGCCCAGGATGGTGCTGCAGGCAGTGACATGAGGTGCTGGGTAGGTTTCCAGCCACCCTGTACTTGCCTCTACCATGGTCAGTACATGCTGTTTTCCACCGTGAGATCAAGGAAGGATGATATAGTTGATCTGCCAGACCTCTCCTTACATATACTTTGACCATCTCCCCACTTACCACAGAGGTTTCATGCGCTTAGCCTGCTTTATGGCAGCACAGATGTCATGTTATCTCATAGATAACCTGTGACATGGCCTCCATAGATAGGTACACTGATCTGTCCCAAGCCCACCGGTATGTGGCATCTCTCTCTTGGTGGCAAGAAGTGTCATGGGCCCAGCGAGCTAAAAATAGCTCACCCTTGTGTTCCCAGTCCAAGTCTATTTGGGAGATTTTAGCAGCTATATCTGCTTAGTGGTTGTGCTTGTGTTCCTCAGTGGCTCTGCTCTTGGGGATTTGTGCATCAATGTGTCGTACCTTTATTGGCAGTTGTGGTGAAGGCACATTATGCCCAGAATTATGCCCAGATATTGAAACTTGTCCTAGCACGTGCACAAGTTCCCCCTCCTTGCATGAGGGAAACAAAGGCCAAGGCATTAGCCATGTGGCATGGACCCATCGCATGGGATGCTTGTGCTAATACCAAATATGGGCATAATTCTAGCTTCACACTTCCTATAGGCTGAAGCCAGTTGTTTACAAGAGTGTCCATTGGTCAAATCTAGCCTTGAGAAATATGTAAGTATTGCTCCAATTGGTAAATATATTGCCCTCTCTCACTTTGTCTTCTCTCCTGGCTCGAGCTTAAGCTTGTGCCATAGGCTTGCTGTTAAGCCTGCATCTGGGCAGGCCCATTGAGCCTTAACCCTGAGAGTATCTCCAGAGGAGAGACCTTCGCTGAGTGTGACAGTTTCAAGCTGTGCCTTTAAGGAAAAAGACAGCTACTGAATGCTCCAGCTGAATGTTTTGGTGTAAAAAGGAAAACAAAGATAATTCTAAATGAATTTCATTGGTAGATCAGTGGGAATGTAACTTTAAGGTTTTACTCTGAGTTCTATCTGTTTCAGTTTCAGTCTGGACAGCTGCTGTCTTTCTTCTGTTCCTGGCAGTTCTGACCTGGGACCAATGAGATAAAAAACTAATTCTTTTCTTCCCTTAACAATGGTTTTGAACTAACAAAATTTCCCTTAATATCCTTTTTCTCTCTAATCTTTTTTGTGAAAAAGGAGGAAGGGGGAAAAGGGGTTTTGGGGGGAATCCTCCTCTATCAAGGGGGGGAATTTTCTGTGTTACGGTCTTTCCTTTATATTCTTGTATATACTGTAAATACTGTATATTGTGTATATATTCATTGCATTTCATTCTGCTTGTAAATGTAGCTCTTTTCCATTTTGTTTCTCTGACTGAGTTAGCTGTGGTTTGTGGGGGGGGGCTAGAAATTGAACGTATCTCACTACCACACTGAGCTTGAGAAGCTTCAGCATTGCACTGCCAGTCTCACCAGTTGGAAGAACCCACCGTGTCTCAAGAGGACTGGACCCCTGAGAGTAAGATCTGCCCAGTTGCCAGGGGAAGGGACTTAGCCAAGTGCAGCCGTCCACACATCTCAAGCGGCAGACTGATGAGTGGACACAACCATGTGTGTCAGTCGGAAAGCAGGATTATTGCTTAATCAAATGGCAGCATAACCCTGCCATTGCAGGAGAAGAGTCGCTACTTCTGCTGCTCCACGCCCTGTAAACCTCAGGGAAATCTAGAGCACTGTCCGTTCCTGTGCTCCAAAGCCGGGACTGCTCTGAGAAGGTGCCGCCACTCCTTTGAGCCAAGCAAAGGGGAAGCTGCTGCGCTGCTCAGCTGTGCTTCTTCCCCAGGGTCATTCACACTGGCCCTGAAGCCCGTAGCCACAATACCGACCCCATCGTGTCCACCCTGTCTGCCATCACGCCACATTGGAAACCTCCAAGCCTGCCTACCAGGAACCGTTGCCCTACCCAGCTGTGCAGGCCAATTTTTTGAGGGGTGACCCCATTCCAGGACCAGCCCTACTGGCCCTGCTAGGCTGACCTCACAGGACTGCTCCCTGGTGTCTGGAAGGAACCTGCCTACTAGGTATCCTAGGTTCCATCTCCTCTCTGCTGCCATGGAGAGAGGATTGCCACCCAGCATCACTGTTTGGACCAGCCTAGGAACTAGCCTGGTGACAGTAGTCTGCCGGGACCTAACCTCACTACAAACAAAGGACACAGTGTATCTTCCATGTGCTTTGCACTCACTAACATTCAGTTCAAAGCACCCGCATCTACCATCATGATCTTTCCAGTCCAATCCTCTGATACATATTGTAATATCTCTGTATATAGTTAGCAGCCACCAACGACCCGTTGAGTTGCCATCTAGTGGGCAAGCAGTGGAACTGTACCCTTTGCTGTATAATTAGAGGGTTATTCTGTAAATATTCCAACTGAATCCAAATTATAAGTACTAAACCACTTATGGGACGTATTTCACAATCATGCACTAGAACATGTATATAAAATAGTGATTCATCAGTTATTAACAACTTTAATAATTAATAACATTAATATTGATATAATTCATATTTCATATTAATATATTAATAACTTCTTCATCACAGCAGTCTGTCCAGGTGGGCAGCCATGTCTTGCCACAGGTCACCAGCCTAACAGGCTTCCCTTTTGTCTGCCATCCATTCTTCTTCCATTCCTTCAGCAACCCTCACAAGGCATTTGCCATCATCCAGGAGTCAGTATAGAGGGAAAGCACTGGCCAGTCCTCCTGTTCTGCTACATCCTCCTGTTCTGCTTCCATTTCAGTGGGAAGCTCTCTCTAGAACACACCGTGACCAGAAGCCTCGGAGAGCACTAACTGCTCTCCCCCAGGATGGGTGTAAGCCAGCACAGATGGCTGTGTCCTTTCTGGGAAAGATAGGTCAGCTATGTGAGGTGGTGGTGTTGCTCTCTATGTGAGAGAGCAACTAGAATGTTTTGAGTTCAGCTCAGGGCAGGATGAGGGGCAAGTTGAGTGTTTGTGGGTGCGTATTAAGGGGCAGGCTGGCATGGGTGACAGTGTTGTGAGTGTTTATTACAGACCATCTGATCAGTATGATGGAGTTGATGAGGCCTTCTATAGACAACTGACAGAAGCCTCACAATCACAGGCCCTGATTGTCATGGGGGACTTCAACTACTCATATATTTACTGGAAGGCCGACACACCCAGCCAGCCACAGTCCAGGAAGTTCTTCCAGTGCATTGGTGATAATTCCTTGATGCAAATGGTGAAGGAACCAACCAGGAGAGGAGCATTACTGGACCTGATACTCACCAGCAAGGAGGGACTGAGTGAAGCAGTGAAGGTTGAGGGCAGCCTTGGGTGAGTGACCACAAGATAGTGGAGTTCAGGATCTTGTGTGGTAGGTACAAAGTATCAAGCAGAATTACAACATTGGATTTCAGCAGGGCCAATTTCGGATGTTTCAGACAATTGTTACAGGACATCTCATGGGACAGGGTACAGGAAGGTAAAGGGACCCAAGACATTTGGTTAACATTCAAGGAGCTCTTCTTCCAAGCTCAAGATGAGAACATCCCAAACAGTAGGAAACTGAGAAAGGGAGCCAGGAGACCTACATGTTTAAGTAGAGAGTGGCTGAGCAAACTCAGTTGAAAGAAGAGAGTCCACAGATCATGGAAGGAGGGACAGGCCACTTGGGAGGAATATAAGACAGTTGTCAGAGGATTTAGGGAAGCTACTAGGAAGGCTCAGGCCTCATTGGAGTTCAGCCTTGCAAGGCAGGTCAATGACAACAGAAAGGGCTTCTTCAAATACATTGCAAGAAATGCTAAAGCCAGAGGCAATGTAGGCCCACTGCTGAATGAGATGGGTGCCTTGGTGAGAGAGGTTTGGAGAGGAGAGGTTTGGAGAGGAAAGGTTTGGAGAGGTTTGGATTGGTGAAGAGAGGTTTGGTGAAGAGAGGTTCAGAGAGAAGAGGTTCAGAGAGGAAAGGTTTGGAGATGTTCGGAGAGGAGAGGAGAGGAGAGGAGAGGAGAGGAGAGGAGAGGAGAGGAGAGGAGAGGAGAGGAGAGGAGAGGAGAGGAGAGGAGAGGAGAGGAATTTAACCAGATTGGAAAAGTCCTTCAAGATCATCAAGTCCATCCTATCACTGAACATCATGCAATCAACTAAACCATGGCACCAAGTGCCTCATCCAGTGCCCTCTTAAACACCTCCACTGATGGTGAATCCAATGGGTGGCAGTTGAGGCATAGAAGTTCTATGGAAACAGGAGAAAGAATTATTTCTATGTGAGCGTGACAGAACACTGGAACAGGCTGCCCAGGGTAGTTGTGGACCCTCCCTCTCTGGAGATATTCAAGACCCACCTGGATGAGTTCCGCTGTCACCTGGTATAGGTGATCCTGCTTTGGCAGTTGCATTGGACTAGATGATTTCTTGAGGTCCCTTCTAGCCCCTGACATTCTATGATTCTGTGGAAATAGCACATAATTTACCATGAGACTGGGACTGGCATATGTAACTAACTGTGGGATCACAGGATATCAGGGGTTGGAAAGGACCCAAAGAGTTCATTGAGTCCAACCCCCCTGCCTGAACAGGACCATAGAATTTAGCTCACGTCACAGAGGAATTAATCCAGATGGGCCTTGAAAGTCTTCACAGAAGACTCATCACCTCTCTGGGGAGCCTGTTCCAGTGGTCTGTGACCCTTATAGATTGTGTTGAGGTGGAACCACCTATCATAGTATCATAATATCAGTCAGGGTTGGAAGGGACCACAGGGATCACCTAGTTCCAACCCCCCTGCCATGGGCAGGGACATCCCACACTAGATCAGGCTGGCCAGAGCCTCATCCATCCTGGTCTTAAACACCCCCAGAGACGGGGCCTCAACCACCTCCCTGGACAACCCATTCCAGGGCTTCACTATAGACAACAGAGATTGGAGTCAATACAGCTGACCAATATGATGAAATACTGTTCCTTTATAGTTTCAGTATTGCAGGCCTATGGTGCAGGCCTATGGTACAGGCCTATGGTGAGAGTATAGCACAGTAAAGTAAAGCATTAAAGAAGAAGGGAAAGGAAAGGCAGAAGTGCGTAGCAAGGGAACTTCTACAACTTATATAAACTCGGAGTGCCTTGTTGGCATGGCTTCATTGGTTCTCTATGAGTGACCACACATCACACTATTATAGATTATTGGTCCAACTACTGACAACACGCGAGGTTGTTGATGCAGGTGCATGTCCTGTTGTCCCAAGATAACTCTCTGTGTTTATAGCTACCAGTGCCCTGTTTTAGTTACATGCTGCAGGCACAGCACTGTTTTGCTAAACTGCTAGTTGGCTCTGCACTTATGCTGAGCATGGCCTACCACCATGTCAGGCTCTAGGCCTGCACTGCCAGATTGCTCACACTGCTCATCACTGGCATTGCCACAAATCTCCCTTTTTGTTTTTGTGAGCAATCTCGTCATGGGAGTTGTTCTCATCCCATACAAGATACTACTTGCAAACACAGAAGCAAGCCAGGTAAAGCTAGGCTGTATAGCAGAAGCAAGAGTTCTGTAGCGCAGCATGTCTAACAGACTGGTGTAACCCATACAAGGCACAAAGCATAAGTTGAACTAGTTACAACGTTCTAACAGAGTTAGCATAGTACATGGTCAAAGATAACAAACATTGTAAAGAAGAACTTAGATCTTAACAGTTCCAATCTTTACATTTCACTCCTCTTATTGACAGAGAAGACTTGATTATACCTGAACACATTGCACACAGAGATTAACGCACAAATGCAATCTGCTTTAAGATTATGTTGGATCTTTATTTTCTCTAGGATGGTCAAAAATCATGAATTGTTTAATGGTAGCAATATTTCTTTAATCTGTAAAGGTAGATCTGGCCAGGCTCTAGCGTCACAGACAGAAAACTTGCAGGCAAACAGCAAGAGCAAAAGAGCTCCATGGCTTTGCCCAATATAAAATTACACATAATAATGTGTTTTTGCTCATCTTAGTAATTCTAATCTCTTAATGTTCACACAACGGTTAAGCAGTCACAACACTCAATTATAAGTTAGATGCTTTCTGTTGACATCTTGGATCGTGACAGTTGTTGAGGTCAGTGTTAAGCAGGTTTGCTGATTGTCATTTTCATGACAGTTGTGCCGTGTTCATGTGTCTTGTGGTGAGAGGGTTGCAGTACTTTGCAAAGTTGATGTTTCTAGAGTTACAGCATTTCTAGGGCTGCCAGTTTTTTTTTAGGGAGCTAATTTTTTTTTGCTATGGGGGTTTTGTCTCTTTTCCCCCTTTTTTTTTGTTTGTTAATAATCTCTACTAAGCAAAATGTAAAGATGAAACTTTATCATGTAGGATGTCTACATTCAGAGGCACATTTAGTTAACAAGAGAGAAGACAAAGTTATCAAACAACCATAATATTCAGTCTTAATTTGCATGGTGCTGTGGTACATTTTTCTGATTGATGCTTTTTGATCCCAGATTATCATAACAACTATTGTTATCAATGTTCAACTTCATGGGAAATGCCGTTTCCTCATGGTCTTGATTCTTCTGCCATTGTTTATTGCGATGGTTGCAGTTAGCAGAAAAGAAGGCTCGAGGTGACCTGATGATGGCCATCCAGTATCTGAAGAGAGCCTACAGGAATTCTGTGGAGGGACATCCTAGCATGTCAGAAAATGACAGGACTATGGAGAATGGAACAAGGCTGGGAACGGGAAGATTCAGGTTGGATGTGAGGAAGAAATTCTTCACTGTGAAAGTGGTGAAGCCCTGGAATGGGCTGTCCAGGGAGGTGGCCAAGGCCTCATGCCTGGAGAAATTTGAGACCAGGCTGGACGAGGCTCTAGCCTGCCTGATCCAGTGTGAGGTGTCCCTGCCCATGGCAGTGTTGTTGGAACTAAATGATCCTTGTGGTCCTTTCTAACCCTTACTCATTCCATGAGTCTATGATTCCACGTATTTTGTAACTAATTTTGACTCTTTTTTGTTATTTTTTAATGTGAGCTATTTTTAATTTTTCAATTAATTTTCTGTTTAATATTTTAATATTTTAAAATCTATTTTTAATAAATCTGTTTAATTTTTGTTTGATTTTATTATATTTTTTCTAAGTTTAATTTTAATATTTTTCACCATAATTTTTACGTTTTTAATTGTTTTTGTTTAATTTTTAATTTCTTTTAAATTTTTTATTTTTTGTAAATAAGTTTATATTTTTTTATTTTTAATTCTAGTTTGAGTTATTTCATTTTTTATTTTATTTTTAATGTATTTCTTTTATTATTTATTTTTGTTTTGTTATTGTATTTTTTTAATCTGTATTTTAATTTGTTGTTCTAATCAATTTTTATTTTTAATTTATTTTATTTTTTTATTTATCTAGTTTTTAATATTTTATTTGTTGATCTTATATTCTGTATTTTAATTAATTTTTATTTTTTGCATGTTTCTGTTATTTAATCTATTTTTTATTTTAATTTTAATTTTTGCTTTTTTACTTTTTAACCTTCTTTTCTATTAATTATTTTTATTATCATTTTTTATTTTAATTGTCTTGGTTTTTGTTTTTATAGGTTTCTTTCTGTTTGTTTTAATCTAGTCTTGATATTCCTTATTTTTATTTTTTGCTAACAATTGTTATGTTTTTGTTAATAGTTATTTTTGTTAGTAATCCTTATGATTTTTTAGTTTGTCATGTTTTGTTTTTAATATTTTGTTTTTATTGTTGCTCTTCTTTCTTATTATTATTCTGTTATTTAGTACTCTATTTTTTGTATCCAGAGTTTTTGTACTTTTTATTATATATTTCTATTATTAATTTTTTTCTTTTCACTTGTTACCTTTGTACTTTTTTTTTGTTTGTTTTCTAGTCTATGTCTAAGAAGGAAACATAAAGATGTTACATCAGCTAAATAATGCTTTTTAAAATGAATACCTATTTACTACAAACCTTAACTATATTACATGGAGCTTCTTTGAAATGCCTAGGCACACAACTAAGAAGGTTCGAACCAAAAGAAAATCTTACAATATGAACTAATTACTAAGTACTTACAGCTTACTACAATTTCTATGTACTAAGTACTTGTAAATAGCAAATGCTTACCATTCATTATGCTTACCAGGAAAACTTAGCAAAACTCTAAATAACAAATTTCTTATGGACATTGCAATCATAAATTAAGAGATTGGCACTATTGCTTTAAATCAGAGCAGAGCTTTTGGTAGACTAGAATCGTACCAGAAAATCCTCCCTTTTCTGGGGGTGGGGGTAGGGGTGGTTTGAGGGTGGCTAGCAAGGTGTGCCCTAGTTGCTATTTTTTCTGTATTAGGATCTTAACAACTTGCAGCCTATTGTGTCTGAGCGACCATTGTTCCACCCATACTGGATTATCTGTTTTCCACTTTAATTTGAGGGTTGGTTGCTGACTAGTAGCCGCTACAGAAAAGGAATAGGAAGGAGTTTTGCTCCTAGCTAACTAAGGCATCTCAGCCCAATAGAGCAACTGGAAGGGTTAACACATATGGTCCTACAGTGATTGATTTGCCGTCCTTAAAAGCTAATTGCACTGGCTCTTTGCTAACCCAGGTTGTTTGGGTACCTTTTAAACCCATGACTTCAACATTTGCCGTGAGCAACGGCTAGTGACCATTCCATTTATGATGAGGTATAATAATTGTCATCATCTCCAGTATCCACAATCATTGAAAATTGTATAGTTTGTCCACAAGGGTGTCTGACAGATACAATCTGTACCAGTTTTCCCTTTTGGATTTCTAGGGCTAATAAGATATTAGGCATATCGGTGGAACCCGAGCCTTCTTGCCCTTGAATCCTGTTAGAAGTTTTAGGCACTCGGGACTCAAATGGTATTAGCTGAGCAATTTCTGTCCCCACAAGAGTGCTAACAGGAGGGGCAATGGTATAGAGCATAGTTTTCATAGCCCAGTCATAATCAGAATCTATTGAACCAGGAATTATAAGGATGCCCTGTCTAGAGGTAGACAATCTACCAATTAACAGAGTGCAGGGTCTGTGACCCAAAGGACTGTGTCAATTGAACTCGACAACGCTTTGTGGATTCAAAAGTGATATGCGGCTGTTGTCAGGTCCACTATGTGCTGCCAGGGGGTGGCTGCGAGGGGGGAGTGGGTGGTACAAGCACCCTGGTTTGGTGTTGTCACGTGGGGTGTACTTGCACTGCAGCAACAGTTTCCCTCTCTATGACAATCTGGAGTAAAATGATTAGGTCTGTGACACTTTTGAGTCTGTCCAGCAGTCATGCAATTTGATTTAAGGTACCTAGGTTTCCAGAAGCAAGATGTTTTCCACCAAGGTTGTTTCCCTTGTGCGGTGGTTGTACTAGCGGTTTCAGGACTGCTTCTATGGCCTTGGCAAGATACATTGCTGCTTGTCAGTGCTTCATTTGTTGTTGCATCCAGCAGTCATGAGACAGTAGCACCTGCTGATAAAATGCTGTGAAACTGTTTAGTTTCTTCATTAGCAATGTCAAATGCCAGAGAATAGAATAGAATAGAATAGAATAGAATAGAATAGAATAGAATAGAATAGAATAGAATAGAATAGAATAGAATAGAATAGAATAGAATAGAATAGAATAGAATAGACCAGGTTGGAAGAGACCTTCAAGATCATTGTGTCCAACCTATCATCCAACACCACCCAACCAACTAACCCGTGGCACCAAGCACCCCACCAAGTCTCCTCCTGAAAACCTCCAATGACGGCGACTCCACCACCTCCCTGTGCTGGTTGCTTGGGAGAAGAGACCAACCTCTGCCTGTTTACAACCCCCCTTCAGGTAGTTGTAGAGGGCAATAAGGTCACCCCTGAGTCTCCTCCAGGCTAAGCAGCCCCAGTTCCCTCAGTCTCTCCTCATAGGGCTTGTGTTCCAAGCCCCTCACTAACTTCGTTACCCTTCTCTGGACACGCTCCAGCAAGTCAAAATCCTTCCTAAACTGAGGGGCCCAGAACTCAACACAGTACTCGAGGTGTGGCCTAGCCAGTGCAGTGTACAGGGGCAGAATGACCTCCCTGTTTCTCCTGGCCACACTGTTTGTGATGCAGGCCAGGATGCCATTGGCACTCCTGGTTGCCTGGGCACACTGCAGGCTCATGTTCAGCCTACCATCAACCAGCACCCCCAGGTCCCTCTCTGTCTGACTGCTCTCCAGCCACTCTGACCCTAGCCTGTAGCACTGCCTGGGGTTGTTGTGGCCAATGTGCAGAACTCGGCACATGGATGTGTTAAAACTCATGCCGTTGGATTCTGCCCATCTTTCCAGCCTGTTGAGGTCTCTCTGCAGAACCTCTCTACCCTCCAGCAGATCAACAACTGCCCCCAGCTTGGTGTCATCTGCAAATTTACTGATGATGGACTCAATACCCTAATCCAGATCATCAATAAAGATGTTAAAGAACATGGGGCCCAGCACTGATCCCTGGGGGACTCCACTATCACAGTATCACAGTATCACAGTATAACTAAGGTTGGAAAGGACCTCGAGGATCATCGAGTCCAACCTATCAACGCAGGCCCCATGACTAGACCATGGCACCAAGTGCCACGTCCAATCTCCTCTTGAATGCCTCCAGGGACGATGACTCAACCACCTCCCTGGACAACCCATTCCAATGACAAATGACTCGCTCGGTGAAGAATTTCCTCCTCTCCTCGAGTCTAAACCTCCCCTGGCGCAGCTTGAGGCTGTGTGCCCTTGTTCTGGTGCTGGTTGCTAGAGAGAAGAGACCAAACCCTTCCTGGCTACAGCCACCTTTCAGGTAGTTGTAGAGGGCAATGAGGTCACCCCTGAGCCTCCTCTTCTCCACGCTAAACAATCCCAGCTCCCTCAGCCTCTCCTCATAGGGCTTGTGTTCAAGGTCTCTCCCCAGCCTTGTTGCCCTTCTCTGGACACGTTCAAATGTCTCAATGTCCTTCTTAAACTGAAGGGCCCCAAACTGGACACAGTACTCAAGGTGCGGCCTAACCAATGCAGAGTACAGGGGCTTTACTGACTGGCCGCCAGCTGGATGTGGCACCTTTCACCACCACTCTCTGGGCTCGGCCATCCAGTCACTTCCTAACCCATCGCAGTGTGCTCCTGTCCAAGCCATGGGCTGACAGCTTTACTAGGAGTTTGCTGTGGTGGACAGTGTCAAAGGCCTTGCTGAAGTCCAGGTACACTACATCCACAGGCCTTCCCACATCCACCAGGTGGGTCACCTGCTCGTAGAAGGAGATTGGGTTGGTCAGGCAGGATCTACCCTTCCTAAATCCATGCTGGCTGAGCCTGCTCCCTTGGCCATCCTGGAAGTGCCATGTGACTGCACTCAGGATGACCTGTTCCATGATCTTGCCTGGCACTGAGGTCAGGCTGACAGGCCTATAATTCTCTGGCTCATGGGCACCACGTTGGCCAGCTTCCAGTCCTCTGGGACCTCTCCAGTGAGCCAGGACTGCTGAAAAATGATGGACAGCAGCCCAGCCAGCTCATCTGCCAGCTCTCACAGCACCCTAGGATGAATCCCATCTGTTCCCATGGACTTGTGGGGATCCAAGAGGCTGAGCAGATCACCAACTACCCCATTCTGGAACAGAGGAAAACTATGCTGCTTCCTGGTTCCTTCTGCCAGATCTGCAGGCCAGCTGTCTGGAAGACATTCTGTCCTGCTAGTAAAAATTGAGACAAAGAAAGTGTTAAGTATCTCTGCCTTTTCCGCATCCTTTGTTACAACGTTCCCCTTCGTGTCCACCAAGGAGTGGAGGTTGTTCTTACCCTTCCTCTTGCTATTAATGTATTTATAGAAGGACTTTTTGTTGTCCTTGACAGCAGAGGCCAGTCTAAGCTCCAAATGCGCTTTTGCCACCCTAATTTTCTTCTCACAAGTCCTAGCAACATCCTTAAATTTTTCATGGGTTGCTTCACCTTTCTTCCAAAGATGATACACCCTCTTTTTTTCCCTTTGTTCTATTAAAAGTTCATTAACCATCCAGGCTGGCCATCTGCCCTGGTGGCTCATCTTCTGGCACATTGACACAGCCTGTCCCTGCCCCTTCAACAATTCTTCCTTGAAGCAGGTTCAGCTCTCCTGGACTGCTTTGTTTTTAAGGGCTTTATCCCATGGAACCCTCTGAATTAGTTCCTTGAGTAGCCTGAAGTCCGCCCTCTGGAAGTCCAGAGTGGAGGTCTTCTTGCTACCCCTCTTAGATTGACCAAATACTGAAAATTCAATTATATCATGGTCACTGGCCCCTAAACACCCTTCAACCACCACATCGCCCACCAGCCGTTCCCTGTTGGTGAAGAGGAGATCAAGCATAGCCTTGCCCCTGGTAGGCTCTTGCAGCACCTGGGATAAGAAGCTGTCCTCCATGCATTCTAAGAACCTCCTAGATTGCCTCCTCTCTGCTATGTTAAAATCCCAGCAGATATCAGGCAAGTTGAAGTCACCCATGAGAACAAGGTCAGGCGATCTTGAGACAGCCCTAAACTGCCTATAGAATGACTCATCAACATCTTCCTCCTGGTTGGGTGATCTATAACAGACTCCAACCAGGATGTCAGCCCTGTTGGCCTTCCCTCTAATTCTCACCCACAGGCACTCAACCTGATGGTCCCTGATCTCCATCTCAATGGCATCTAGTGCCTTCCTGATGTAAAAGGCCACCCCTCCAACCCCTTCTTCCTTGCCTGTCTCTCCTGAAGAGCCTGTAGCCGTCAGTTGCAGCACTCCAGTCATGTGAGTCATCCTACCACGTCTCTGTGATGGCAACTACATCATAACTTTCCTGCTGCAACAAGTCCTTCAGCTCCTCTTGTTTGTTACCCATGCTTCGTGCATTAGTGTACATACACTTCAGCCGGGCTGCTGGTTTCACCTCTGGCTCTGACTTATCACTCCCAGACTCATGCCTGGTGGGACTGGTTTCAGCCCCTTCCCCCTTTGAAACTAGTTTAAAGCCCTATCTATGAGACCTGCTAATTCCCTTCCTAGAATCTTTTTACCTTTGGGGGACAAGCCATTCTCGTACACTCTGATCTTTCCCCTCCTCTGGGACAGATGTACTCCATCTGTTGCCAGCTGACTTGGTGCAGTAGAAAGTTTTTCAAAATCGAAAAACCCAAAATTCTTTTGACTGCACCAGCCTCTATGCCACTTGTTGACTGCAGCTGCTGACCTGTTCCTTATGGTATTCCCTCCTGCAACTAAGGGTATAGATGAAAATTATTTGTGCACCTGACCCCTCAACCAGGTCTCCTAGGGCCCTGAAGTAATTTTTCATAGCCCTGGGAGTCCTGGTTGCAACATCATCATTCCCTAACTGCATAACTATCAAGGGATAGTAGTCAGAGGGCTGCACCATACCAGGCAGCCTTCTGGTAACATCTCCAACCATGGTTCGTGGAAGGTAACAAACCTCCCTGGGATTAGTGTCTGGCTGACATATGGGGCCCTCTGTTCCCCTCAGGAGGGAATCGCCAATAACAATTGCCCTCCTCTTTTTTTTGAGGGAGCAAGTCCTGATGCTGGGGGAAGGATGTTTAACCTTAGGCTATTGTGACCGTTTGAGGCTGTGCCTTTAAGAAAGGGACAGCACTATGGCTGAATGTTTTGTAAACAAAGGACATGTCTAAACGGATTTCATTGGTGGATTGGTAGAGTGCAGTTTTAAGTTTGAATGCGACTGAAACTTTCCTCAGTTTCCATTCTGCCCTCCTCCCTTTCCAGCTGGTCTGCTCCTGGACTCTCTGCCAGTCTGACCTTGGACAGATAAGGCCTTTACTAACATATTCTGCTTTAATTAACAATTGCTCTTTTTCTCTCTTTCTAATCCTCTTTGGGGAAAAGGGGAGAAAAGCGGGGTACAGGGGTGGGAACCCTCCTCAGCAGAGGAGGGAATTTCGTTCCTGTATTATTTTGGCATATATATTTCTGTGTATATATTGTAAATATTTCAAAATGTGTGTGTATATATATATATATATATATCCTGCAGCCCCTAAAAACTGCTTGTAAATATAGCACATTCCTTTGCTTATCCTGCTGTGATTTTTCTTTCTTTTTTTCTTTTTTCTTCCCTTCACTTACAGGGGGGGAGAAGGTTGAGGCCTTCCCCTCAACCCTCGACAGCTATTTAACCTTAGGTTGTTTAACCTTAGGCTGTTTTGCCACAGAGAAAACCCCAAATGGTGTGTCCTCCGGCATCAGAATCACCTCACCCTCGACCTCCAATGCCCCGTACTTGTTTTCCAAGGGCATTGGGGAGGGTGAGGGGAGGCAAGGAGGTTTAACCTTGTGTCTTTTGAGAGGAACCTGCATCCATTCCCCTCTGCTTTTTGGATAACCAGCCTCTGCTGGGGGGGCCTGCAGTGCCTGGTTACTCAGGTTCATCACCCTTCTACAATTGCTTCCATCTCTAAGTCTAGAAACCTCGTCCTTCAGTCCGGCCACCAGGTTAAGCAGACAGTCAATCTGCTCACGTTATGCAGGAGTTGTCTCCACTACCCTGCCTCTCAAGTGCCAGGCTCCAGCACTGTCTGCAGCCAGATGCCTGGACACCTACCTCTTGCTTATGACACCTATCTACCTGCTTATATTCCCCCTCAGTCTGAGTTGAGACTGACTTTTTAAAGGAGTTATTGCGGCGAGTTACCACCATGGCTAGCCCTGCCCACAGGACCTACTGACATGGCCAACCCACCTCTGCCCTCTGGAACAGAGTGTGGGAACTGCAGGGTGGGCACTATGGGGATAAGTCATCCAGGAGAGGGGCTACCCAGTTTCCCAGAGTGGTCCTTCTCACTCAAGAGACCCTTCCCCTAGTAACACAGGATCGTGTGTCAAGTGTGGACATTGCCACCAGCTTTAGAGGTGCGCTACCTCCAGCCAGGTGGAGGCCAGGTGACGCACTGAATTTAGGGAGTAGAACCTCAAGCAATGCCCAGTTGATAGAAGGAAATGTTTTAGCTCTTGTAGGCCACAGACCTTGGGAAAAACTGCAACTGTGTAGAGAGAAAAAGCCTTTAGCTGATTACCAACGGCCATTGTGACTCAGGAAGCCACACAACTACCTGAGAGTAAGAGCTGGTAAACATTGCAAGAGAGTCTTTTGTCTTCTCTCTGAACTTAGATAAGAGATGCTTGATCGTTTGCCTTTTGTCTAACACCTGCCTGGGCCTTCCCCGGCGATATGTGTTCCCTCATATTTTCTCGGCAGCCAATCACAAATCTGTAACTGTTGGACAGACACATTTAATTACCAATCATGAGTTGCTTTTGATTATGTTATCCTATATAAAGAAAATACTTTGTACAATAAAGTAGACACTTTACTTGCATCAAGCTTTGTCTCCATCTCTCAATCGTGGTAGCCAGGGACAACAGAGTATACTGGGATGTGTATGTGAAATGGCCTGGCACTTCAGAAGCCCTGAAGTACCGAGCTCTGGTGGACACAGGGGCCCAATGCACCCTGATACCATCAAGGTACAAAGGGGCTGAGCCCATAACCATTCAAGGAGTCACAGGAGGCTCACAAGACTTGACTGTACTGCAGGATAAGCCTGACCAGGAATGAATGGGGAAAGCATGACATAGTGACTGGTCCAGATGCACCTTGCATTCTTGGCATTGACTTTCCATGGGAACGATGCTTCGAGGACCCTAGGGGGCACAAGTGGGCATTTGGGGTGGCAGCTGTGGAGACTGCAGGCAAAGAACAGCTGTCCACCATGCCTGAGCTGTCGGATGACCCCTCCATAGTGGGCAGCCATAAGGTGCAGGATTTGAAGTTACCTATTGCCTCTCGCATAGTACATCACAGACAATACAGGACCAACAGAGACTCTCTGTACCTCATACATCAACTGATTCGACGACTGGAGAGCCAGAAGGTGATCAGCAAGGCTCACTCCCCTTCAACAGCCCAATATGACCAGTGCAGAATGCAAATGGGGAATGGAGACTGACCGTGGGCTACCGTGGCCTGAATAAAGTGACTCTTCCAGTCAGAGCTGCCATACTGGACATGCTGAAGCTCCAGTATGAGCTGGAATTGAAGGTGGCCACAACTGACATTGCTAATGCCTTTTTCTCCATTCCCATTGCAGAAGAATGCAGGCCATAGTTTGCTTTCACCTGGAGGGGAGTACAGTATCAATGGAATAGGTTGCCTCAGGGCTGGGTCCATAGCTCAACCATCTACCATGAGGTGATCCAGACTGCCTTAGAGAAAGGTGGAGCCCCTGAGCATCTAAAGTTCATCAATTACATCATCGTATGGGGTGAGACAGCAGAGGAAGTTTACCAGAAGGGTGAGAGCATAATCGACATCCTGCTGGAGGATGGCTTTGCCATCAAGAGAAGTAAGGTAAAAGGGCCTGCCAGGGAGATCCAGTTCCTGGGTGTTCAATGGCAGGATGGCTGTCACCACATCCCTCAGGAGGTGGTGAACAGGGTAGCCACTATGGTGCAGCCCCCGAACAAGAAAGAGACACAGTCCTTTTTGGGGCTTGGGGGCTTCTGGAAAATGCACATTCCCGGGTACAGTCAAATTGTGAAGCCTCTCTTCCATGTAACAAGGAAGAAAAATGATTTTGTGTGGGGACCTGAGCAGCAGGTGGCGTTTGACCAGATCAAACAAGAGGTGGTCCATGCTCTGGCTCTGGGACCTGTTCGAACTGAGCCAGAGATCAAGAATGTGCTGTATACTGCGGCCGGTGAGAATGGTCCTACATGGAGCTTGTGGCAGAAGGCTCCTAGTGAAACCAGGAGCAGGCCTCTAGGTCTCTGGAGTAAGGGGTGCAAAGGCTCCAAGGCCAACTACACTGTGACAGAGAAGGAAATCCTAGCTGCCTATGAGGGCGTCCGGGCTTCCTCTGAGGTAATTGGGACTGAGTCACCTCTATTTCTAGCTCTGAGGCTTCCAGTGCTGACCTGGATGTTCAAAGGAAGAGGCTCAACCCCACATCATGCCACAGGTGCTACCTGGAGTAAGTGGATGGTCCTGATAATTCAGCGAGCTCGGATGGGGAGCTTCGAACGCCCTGATCACCAACTGGCCAGAGGTTGGTGACTTTGGAATGACACTGGAGCAGACAGTGACCCATGCTGAGGAGGCTTCCCATATAATGATCTCCCTGATAACAAGAAGGGCTATGCTTTACTTACAGATGGGTCCTGCCGGCTTGTAGGAAGCAAGCGGAGATGGAAGGCAGCTGTCTGGAGCCCAGCAAGGCAAGTGGTGGAAGCAAGGGATGGAGAAGGTGAATCCAGTCAGTACGCAGATGTAAAAGCTGCCCAGCTGGCCCTGGATATAGCAGAACAAGAGAACTGGCCAGTGCTGCACCTCTACACTGACTCCTGGATGGTAGCCAACACCTTGTGGGGGTGGCTGAAGGAATGGAGGAGGAATGGGTGGCAGAGAAAAGGGAAGCTTGTTTGGGCCGCTGACCTGTGGCAAGACATCGCTGCCCAGCTGTACAGGCTGCCAACCAAGGTACGGCACATTGATGCACACATCCCCGAGAGTAGAGCCACAGAGGAGCGCAAGCATAACCACCAAGCAGATCTGGCTGCTAAAATCTCCCAAATAGACTTGGACTGGGAACACAAGGGCGAGCTGTTCTTAGCTCGCTGGGCCCATGACACTTCTGGACACCAAGGGAGAGATGGCATGTACTGCTGGGCTCAGGACAGATCAGTGGACATCTCTATGGAGGCCATCTCACTGGTTATCTGTAACTGTGACATCTGTGCTGCCATCAAGCAGGCTAAGCGCATGAAGGCTTTGTGATATGGGGGGAGATGGTCGAAATATAAGTAAGGAGAGACCTGGCAGATCGACTACATCACCCTTCCTCGGTCTCACAGTGGCAAGCAGTACGTACTGACCATGGTGGAGGCAAATACAGGGTGGCTGGAGACCTACCCAGTACCTCATGCCACTGCTCGCAACACCATCCTGGGCCTAGAGAGACATATCCTGTGGAGACACGGCACCCCTGGGAGGATTGAATCAGACAATGGAACCCATTTCAAGAACCATCTCATAAGGGACTGGGCAAAAGAACATGGGATTGAGTGGATCTACCACATCCTATACCATACACCTGCTGCAGGGAGGGTCGAGCACTACAATGGCTTGCTAAAGACCACCCTAAAAGCCATCACCTTCAAGAACTGGGAAAAGCACCTAGCTCAAGCCACTTGGTTAGTGAACAGCAGAGGATCTGTGAACTGAGCTGGTCCTGCCCAGTCCGACCTGCTGCAAATAGTGGATGGAGATGGAGTTCCTGTGATTGCTGAGAACCACCTGCTGGGGAAGTCAGTGTTGGTTTTTCCTGCTGCTGGTGGGGCAAACCAACCCAAGGGGTGGTCTCGGCTGAGGGTCCTGGTCACATGTACTGGGTCTTGTTAGAAACTGGGGACATTCCGTGTATCCCACAGCAGAATGTGACTCTGGCTGAGAGGGTATGAACTCAGAGGAGGCAACACTCATCAATGTATTATAGTAATTGTGTGAATACTTATAAGTTGTTCTAAGCTTCTCCTTTCTAGCTTAACACAGCCTAGCATCCAGGACTCAATGTACCCACTGCACACCAACCCAGAGAGCTCCTGCATCATCTCACCTGCACCTGTTCCTGATGTCCTTACAGCAAAGGACTGTTCCTGATGTCCCTACAGCAACGGTCTGTTCCTGATTTTTTTTCTTTCCCTTTCAAAGACAGACTGATCCCTGATTCTTCTCCACATGCCTGCCCAGTTCAAGCACCACCTACATTGACCATGACCAGAGAGAGAGAAAGACTGCCCTGGGAGAGAGAGCAAGTTGGGATAACAAGGGACTTGCACAAAGATTCAAATACCACGTGTCAAGATTGCATGAAGGGGCTGTGGCAGGAGAGAGGAAGTGGAACAGAGTATAAAAAGCAGGACATCATAGCTGTTGGACCTCCTTTTGGCTCCTGCCTCTGCTGGATGAGCGCTACTGCAGCTGCCCTCCTGCTCCTCAGCCGCATGGCCAGACCTGATTGTTCTCCCTGCTGCCTTTGTGCCTCCTCAGAGAAAGACTGGTTTTGTATTATTCTTTTCTGTCCTCCTCCCATCCATCCTTGTTCCTTGCCCTTGTGAACCTTTCCTGTTATTGTTATATATATATAAAATATATATGCACATATGTATTTTATATACATATAATATATATGTATTGTTTAAAGAAAATTGTTCACCTCTCTACTTCCAAGCTGACTCCAGATTACTGTTTAGTGGATTTGCTCCTTACCCTTTTTGTTCCCTCTCTGTTTGGAGGGAGGAGGGGGGAGTGGGAGAGAGATTCTCAGCCTTTCCCCCATCTGGGCTCTTAACTCCTAGTTAAGGCTCAAACCACTACAAGCAGACACGGTGGAGGGAAGGGAGGCCATCCAGAGGGACCTTGACAGGCTGGAGAGGTGGGCACAAGCCAACCTCATGAGGTTCAAGAAGAGCAAGGGCAGGGTCCTGCATCTGGGTGGAGGCAATCCCAGGCACGAATCCAGGCTGGGCAGTGACTGGCTGGAAAGTAGCCCTGAGGAAAGAGACTTGGGAGTGCTGGTGGACGAGCTCAACAGGAGCTCTCTGTGACTCACTTGCAGCCCACAAAGCCAATCAGATCCTGGGCTGCATCAGGAGAAGCGTGGCCAGCAGGTCAAGGGAGGTGATCCTCCCCCTCTACTCAGCCCTGATGAGACCCCACCTGCTGTACTGCATCCAGTTCTGGAGCCCCTATTACAAGAGGGATATGGACGTGCTGGAAGATGTCCAGAGAAGGGCCACAAGGATGATCAGAGGGTTGGATCACCTCTCCTATGAGGACAGACTGAAGGAGTTGGGGCTGTTCAGTCTGCAGAAGAGAAGGCTCTGAGGTGACCTAATTGTGGCCTTCCAGTATCTGAAGCGGGCTTACAGGAAGGCTGGGGAGGGACTTCTCAGGATCTCAGGTAGTGATAGGACTAGGGGGAGTGGAATGAAGCTGGAGGTGGGGAGATTCAGGCTAGATGTGAGGAGGAGTTTCTTCACCATGAGAGCGGTAAAGCCCTGGAATGGGTTGTCCAGGGAGGTAGTTGAAGCCCCGTCCCTGGAAGTGTTTAAGACTAGGCTAGACAAGGCTCTGTCCAGCCTGCTCTAGTGTGGGGTGTCCCTGTGTGGAAGACGACAAGTTTGTCTCTCTTAATGTAAATCAACAAAGATAAAGTGAATCCTGTCTACCAATTCTGGATGCAAATCAGCTTGTGATTGCATCGTGATAACATGGGACTACAACAATGGACCCAAGGACCCAGCCATCACACCTTTAGGGCAAGATAATCTCCACCTGTTTCCTGAACCTTGTCTGGATGGAGATTTCCCCCCCCCCCCTCCAGCCAGGTTCTTGCCTAAACACACAGATTTCCTGCCACTGGAATACTAAAAACTGTATAAAAGACTTGAGCAACTACTGGTTTGTAGAGAGAAACAGAGAGAGAAACAGAGGAGAGAAACAGAGGAGAAAAATGGGGAGAAAAACGGAGATGAAGGAAAACACAGGAGATGGGCCAGGCCGCTGAGAAGAGAAAGCCGGGACGATGCTGCTCCGGAGAAAAGAAGCTGCCCGGAGGACCACAGCTCCAGCCAAATCCTCAGCACCCCTTCTCTACAGACCCAGGCTGCCCAGAGGAGCCTCAGCACTGTTCCTGTATCAACCCAACATCTCCCCAGAGGACCACAGCTGTTCTCCAGCAAAAGCCTCACCAGCGTTTAACTGTCTTGGGGGGGGGATGAGGGGTGTGGTAATATAATTCCTTTCCTCTTCTATCTCTCGTCTCTCTCTCTCTCCCTCTCTCTCTCTCTTTTCTCCCTCTCCCTTCTTATGTCCACTTTATTTATGTAATAAATAGTCTAGCTGTTGATACTTTGGCCTCGTTTGTGCCTTTAATTTCACAACATGGGAATATTTAAAAGAACTGTGTCTCCGGACCGAGACATCTAATGTCTCCGGACCGTGACACCCTGCCCATGGCAGGAGGGTTGGAACTAGATGATCCTTGTGGTCCCTTCCAACCCTGACTGATACTATACCACTATGAAATTATGGACAGTGGCAGAGTGATAACATTAGCCAGTTCTGTCAGAACTCTTGGGTGCATCTCATCAGGGCCCATGGACTTGTGAATATTCAGTTTTTGTAACTGATTCTTAACCCAGTCTTCATTGACCAGTGGGGAGCATTCCCTCCTCCAGACTTCCTCTCCTTCATCCAGGGTCTGGAGTACATAGGGGAGTTCAATCTTAGGCGTAAAGACTAAAGCAAAGTAGGCATTCAGCATCTTCTCTGCATCCTCAGTTATCAAGGCTGCCTCCTTGTGCAGCAGTGGCTCCACACCTTCACTCTTCTTTCTTTTCCTAATGATATATTTGGAGAAGTCTTCTTATTCTCTTTTACTTCCTTTGCCAGTTTCGATTCCAAGAGGGCTTTGGCCTTCCTTGTTATCTTCCTACATGCGCTGACAACTTCTCATTATTTCTCCCAAGTGACTAATCCCTTCTTCCATGAATTGTAAATTTCTTTCTTCCCTGAGATTTCCTTCAGGAGCTCCTTGTTGAGCCATGTGGAATTCCAGGGGTTTAATCCTACTTACTGCCCTGCTTCTACCATGCATAATACTAAACTCCACCATGTCATGATCACTGTCACCAAGGCTGTTGCCGTTGCCAACCTTAATGTCCTCAACCAGTCCTTCTTTATTAGTTAATACAAGGTCCAGCAATGTACCTCTCCTTGTTGGTTCCTCCACTACCTACATCAAGAAGTTACCATTAATACACTGCAAGAGACTGAAGTCACCCATGAGTATCAAGGAGTTTGCTCTAGAAGCTACCTCCAGTTGACTGTAGAAGGCCTCATCAACATGTTCCTCTTGTGTGGGGGGTTGAAGTTTCTGATCAGCATTAACTTAGCACAACTATGTCAGTTGGAAGCAAATGAAAGCTGTATTTACAAGCAAAAACTACAGTCTACAATGAAATACAATGAATATGTACAAAATATACAGTATTTACAATATTATACAGATATTTACAATTAGCAAATAATGCAGAAACCACCCTGGCCTCCCTCTGATTCCCCCAGAGACCAGGGAAGCTGCTCCACTGACCCCTGCCAAACGTCCTTCCCCTTTGCACCAAAGAGAAAAGAGAGGAGCTGAGAGGAAGGAATGTTAGTTCTTATCTTCAAGTCTAGCCAGAAGCATTATTATTTCCCAAGCAAAGCAGAACAGCCAAGCCAAAGGAAAAAAAAAAAAAAAAGGAAGAGGAATGGAAGTCAAATGTGAAAGATTGTTATGGTACAGCTTTCATATCCCAGACATTCTGTCCAATTAATTTGTGTAGAATAAACTTTTATTTTCCTTTTCATACCCAATAGTGACTTATTTATATTTTTCTGCTTTTCTGTTCAAAATATGCAGCTAAATTTTTAAGGCGTAGCCTAAAACTTAGCCTAAAACTACCACATTCTTTGTTTGGTGGTCTACTTGTTTACAGTACGCCTGGCTTTCTCCCTTCCCCCTTCCAACCTAATTTAAAGCACGATTAATGAGCCCAGCCAACCCCTGTATATAAACCTACTGCCACTTTGAGAGAGATACACCCTATCTGCTGCCAGCAGACCTGGCATCATGTGGGGTGACCTGTGGTCAAAAAAGCCAAAGTCCCTGCTGGAGGCAGCAGTCTTGAAACCAAGAGTTGATCAGGTGAGTCCTTCTCATTCTTTCTCTGTTAGTCACTTCAACAGGGAGGATAGAAGAGAACACTACCTGTGCTCCCACTCCCTTGGCCAGTTTTTCCAAGGCCCTGAAGTCTCTTCTGATAGCCTTCAATTTTCTTCTTTCAAGGTCATCATTACCTATGTGGAATGTTAATAATGGGTACTAATCTGTGGGCCGTGCCAGGGAGGGAAGCCTTCTTATCACATTCTTGACCTTGGCCCCCAGTAGATAGCAGACCTCCCTTTAAAGTGGGTCAGATCTGCATATTTGGCCTTCTGCTCCCTTCAGAAGGGAGTCTCCTATAATGATGACTCCTCTCTTTTCTTATTGATTGAAGATGTTTTTATGGTGGGCTTAGGCTTCCTCAATTTGGGGAATTGGTCCAAGCCAGATAATTCACCTTCCTCATTGGCCAGTTGCACCTGCAGGACATCAAACCTGTTCTGCAAGGTCACCTGTGGGGCTCCAGTAATAACTGAAGCAACACTCCCACCACAGTGTGTGGGAACCTGTTGCCACAGCCTCCTGTTGAGGGAGTGGAAGTGGGTGGGGGAGTGGGACAAGGCCGGAATTTGTTTACTGCCTTGACCATGGACTTGCCTCCACTCCCGCTTGTCCTTTAGGTTACTGGCCTCAATCTGGCAGGGGGAGGCTACAGGGTGTACTTGACTTTCAGTATCTTTTAATGGGTAGTCCTATTTCTTCATTGGGGCAGTCAGAGCCTGTCACCACCTGTCTATCTCATCTTCTGCTTCACTTATACTTCTAAGCCTGTGAATGTCATCTTTTAATCTTTCAGCCTCATCTGGCAGCTGTGCTGCTTGTTTGAGTATAAAAACTACCTGCTCACAGCATATATGACTCCCTGGTACCTCCCTGAGGCATTCTCTGCAGCCAGTGATTTGCATTATTGCCTTCTTCATTTCATCTTCTGTCTGTGTTTCCACATCCACCTTAACTGGCACCAGGAGCTTGCCCTTCTTCTGCTGGGTGGAGACCATTATACCTACCTCATATGGTGTTGAGGTTTGTAGGTTAGTTTGTTTGGGAGGGTTTTGGCTGGTTTGTTTATTTATATTTTTTTTTTGGGTGGGGTGGGGAGATTGGTTTGTTTGTTTGTTTGTTTTTTAACCCTCACATGCTACTAGCTGCATTCCAGTGAGAATGCTAGCTTTCCTGCAGCTGCTCTAACACCAGAATGGTGGTCTCACACTAACTGATGTTTAAATTTTACATAGTTGGCCAGCAAGACACCCCCCAGCCACATCACTTTCCCAAGCAGGCGTGCTGGAGGACAGCCCCCACTAGTCCTGCTTGCCCCTTGGAGTCCTTCTGCCCTCAGAAGGCCTCAGTGCCAACACCAGTGAAACATGATATAACCATGACAACTGAATGGGGAACTGCAACTATATATGGAATTGGAAAAGGTATAAAACATCAGAGGTAACAGGGAAAGTTTGAAACTTCCCTACCGATCAAGAGCTTCAGGATCAAAGGGATAGGACACCACCTGGATGTATGGTGATAACTATCTTTTCTTTAGTTACTCCTTATTTTTAACCTCCTTTTCTATACTTCTAACATTTCCTCCTGCATATGTAAGAAAAATAAGTTCAAATGTTTTTTCCCAAACTAACTACTCAGTTCGTTCTCCATTTCAGACAGGGGAACCATGAAAGGACCATCCCTTCCACAAAAGTGGATCAAGACATTGGTACAGCATTTTCCCATACCTATGTGATCCTTTCACACATATTCACAGTGTTGCAGGCATTAGAAGGCATTGTTATGGAGAAAAATACGTGCTTCTTGCACCTAAATTTTGACTGGTTTTCACACCAGTGGTACAACCAAAGGTTAATTCCAGCAATCTTGCTGATGTCTGGCAGGACAGACGCTAAGGCTTTTTTACTTATATATTATAAATTTATGAAGATTCTAAAATAGTTGTTGCCTTTAATGATCAGTCAGTCTGGGGAAGATCATGGAACAGATTATCCTGAGTGCCATAATGCAGCATGTGCAGGGCAATCAAGTGATCAAGACCAGTCAATACATAGTCATGAAGGGCAGGTCACAGGATCACAGGATGTTAGGGGTTGGAAGGGACCTCCAAAGATCATTGAATCCAAATTCCCTGCCAGCACAGGACCTTAGAATCTAATGCAGTTCACACATTAATGCATCCGGATGGATCTTGAAAGTCTCCAGGTAAGGAGACTCCACAACTTCTTTGGGCAGCCTGTTCCAATGCTCTGTGACCCTCACAGTAAGGAAGTTCTTCCTCTGGTTGAAGTGGAACCTCCTGTGCTGCAGTTTGTATCCATTGCCCCCTCTCCTATCACAGGGTCCAACTGAGAAGAGCCTGTCCCTTCCCACTTGACCCCCAGCCCTCAGATATTTATAAACATTTATTAAATCCCCTCTCAGTCTTCTCTTCTCCAGACTAAACAGCTCCAGGTCACTCAGCCTTTCCTCGGAGGGCATATGCTCCAGTCCCTTAATCATCCTTGTAGCCCTCTGTTAATAGCCTCTTGAATAGATCCCTGTCCTTGAACTGGGGAGTCCAAAACTGGATATAATATTCGTGGTGAGGTCTCACTATAGCAGAGTAGAGGGGGAGGAGAACGTCCCTCAATCTGCTGGACACACTCCTGCTAATGTACCCCAGGATCCCATTAGCCTTCTTGGCAACAAGGGCACATTGCTGACTCATAGTTTTAGGCTATGCCTTTAAATTTTTTTCACAGAACTTGAACAGAAAAGTGGTAAAATGTAAATAAATCGCTATTGGGTGTAAAAAGGAAAATAAATATAGTTCTAAACAATCCCATTGGAAAGATAATGGACTGAAGCTAGTAATATACACAATTTCTCTCTATTCTCACTTCCTCAGGCTGGGAGATACTAACTTGCTTCTGCTTGACCTTGGCTTCACTGCTTCTGTTGTGACTGGTATTAACTTCTCTGCTTCTGTCTCTTGTCCCTCTTGAACAGGGCGGTAAGGGAGAGGAAGGGAGGGAGAACTTAGTAGCTACCCCTGGTCCTTGTCCAGGGGGATTTTTGTGCTGTTTATTAATTGTAAATATTTGTAAATATTATAAATATTTACAATATATTTGTAAAAATATGAACAATATTTGTATGTAAATATAAAAATATTTACAGTATGTGTACAAATGTATTTGTGCATATCCATTACATTTCATTGTAGATTGTAGTTTTGTTCATAAATACAACTTTTATTTGCTTCCAGCTGAACTGGTCTGGCAAATTTAATGTTGGGGGTGGGGGGGAAGGGGGAAATTTTCAAACCACCACAGTCATGTATAACTTGCTATCCACTATGAGTCCCAGGTTCTTCTCCACAGGGCTGCTCTCTAGCAGATTACCTCCTAACCTGTACTGGTGCAGTTTATTCTTCCTTCCAAGGTACAGGAGTCTGGACTTTTACTTATTGGAACTTGTTAGGTTCGTCTTTACCCAACTCTCCAGTCTGTCCAAGTCTTGATTAATGGCTGCACAGCCTCCAGGTGTATCAGCCAAATGTCCCAGTTTGGAACTGTCAATAAACTTGCTGAGCAGACACTTTGTCACTCTGTCCCCTCATCAATGTCATTGATGAAGATGTTGAACAGGATCAGACCAAGCACTGAGCTCTGAGAGACTCCATTAATTACAGATCTGCGTCTGGATTTGGCACCATTGATCACCACTTGTTGCACTCTCTTTTTTAACTAGTTCCTAATCCATCTCATTGTCTGTTCTTCTACCCCACACCTCCAGAGCTTGCTTACAAGGATGTTATGGGAGACAGTGTCAAAAGCCTAACTAAGGTCAAGTTATGACATCATAGAAGGCTATCAGATTAGTCAAGCATGATTTCCCCTTGGTAAATCCATGATGACTACTCCTGATCGTCTCCTCTTTGGAGTGCCTAGAGATGACCTCCAGAATGAGCTGCTCCATCATCTTTCAGGGATGAAGGTGAGGCTTACTGGTCTGCAGTTTCCTGGAATCTCTTTCTTGCCCTTTTTGAAGACTGAAATGACATCCGCTTTCCTCCAGTCCTCAGGCACCTCTCCCATTTGCTACAACTTTGCAAAAATCATAGAGGGTGGTAGAGTGACATCAGCCAGCTCTCTCAACAGTCTTGGGTGCATCTCATCATGCCCCAAGGACTTGTTTGATGAACCTGACCTCCTTCTGTGACAAGGTGACCTGCCTAGCAGGTGAGGGAAAGGCTATGGATGTTGTTTACCTGGACTTTAGCAAAGCATTTGACACTATCTCCCAAGCATCTTCTTAGAAGAAATGTATGGATGCTTTGTTGCATGAAAAGCTGGGTGGAAGGCTAGGCCCCAGGAATGATGGTGAAGGAAGTATGGTCAGCAGGAGCAGGGAAAGGATCCAGCTCCTGTACTCACTTTTGATGAGGCTGCACCTCAAATACTGTGTTCAGATGTGGGGCCCTCATTTACAGAAAGAACATAGAGTTGCTGAATAAGAGCAGAAAAGGCAATGAAGCTGTTGAAGGATCCAGAGAACAAGTCTTATGAGAAGTGGCTGTGTTTAGTCTTCAGAAGAGGGTGCTGAAGGGAGATGTGACTGTTCTCTACAACTGTGTGGAAAGAGGTTGTAGTGAAGAGGGTGTTCAACTCTTCTCCTTACTATCAACAGATAAAATAAGAGGGAAGGTCCTCAGTTTGTGTTAGAGGAATTTTAGATTGGACAGTAGGAAAAAATTATTTACTGAAGGAGTTCCCAGGGAGGTAGAGGAGTCACCAGGTGTTCAAAAAATTTGTAGACATAACACTTTGAGACATGGTTTACTGGCCATGGTGGTAAGTCATTGGTTGACTTGATGAACTTAGCAATCTTATCCAAACAAAATTATTCTATGATTCTATGATGTTTTAAAACATTCTACTGGCCTATTGGTAGCTATGTACTAACTGTTGCTCTGTGGTAATGGTTGTAATAAGCAGTGTGAGCAATCTGGCAGTGTAGGCCTAGAGCCTGATGTGGTAGTAGGCTGTGCCCAGCCTAAGTGGGGAAGTGGCTAGCAGTATAGCAGAATAGTGCTGTGCCCACACCGTGTAACCAAAACAGGGCACTGGTAGCCATAAACACAGAGAGTTATCTTGGAATAACAGAACACACACATATATCAACAATCCCGTGTGTTAACCAATAATTCATAGTAGTACAGTGTGTGGTCACTCGTGAGTGACCAATGAAACCATGCCAGCAATGCCCCCCAAGTTTATATAAGTTGTAAAGTTTTTCTTAATATGCACTTCTTCTGCACACTTCTTACTAGCCTGTCAGCTCTACTGTCTGCTCTGTGCTATGCTTGCTTTATAACAGAACAACGCTGAAGCAGTAAAGGAACAATACTGGATCATATTGATCAGCTGTATTGATTCCCGTCTCCGTCGTCCCATAGTTGCTGTTGTGACTACAACATTTACTTTCTTTTATTAGACATGATGCAAATCATAAGACTGAAACAGAAACTTTTTAATACTGTAACCAAATACTATTGAAGTGGTATTTTTTTTTAAGGTATTTCTTTTCCATTTGAGCATCACACCATTGCTTCTACCTTTGTGAAGGCTCTGTGAGGAGAAGTGTATTCTCTGTTGGTTTATTCTGGTGTACTCTGGCACTGACTGCATTTGGCTCTTACAGTGCTTCTTAGGCTTCAATGCAGAGTCTTGAGTAACCTTGTATCTGTTTCCTTCTCTAGATGAAATTTTTAGCATGTTTGCATTTTGTTTCTGTATTTTTGCTTTATAGGAGAGGACTGGTTCACAAATTACTCCACTTCATATTCACATCCTTTAATAGGGACTAACTGAATAAAATCGAGATGAAACCAAAGAACAAATAATATAAAATAGAATAGAATAGAATAGAATAGAATAGAATAGAATAGAATAGAATAGAATAGAATAGACCAGGTTGGAAGAGACCTTCAAGATCATCGCGTCCAACCTATCATCCAACACCACCCAATCAACTAACCCATGTAACCAAGCACCCTGTCAAGTCTCCTCCTGAACACCTCCAGTGACGGCGACTCCACCACCTCCCCGGGCAGTTCATTCCAACGGGCAATCACTCTCTCTGTGTAAAACTTCCTCCTGACCTCCAGCCTGAACTTCCCCTGGCGCATTCTGAGACTGTGTCCTCTTGTTCTGGTGCTGGCTGCCTGGGAGAAGAGACCAACCTCTGCCTGTTTACAACCCCCCTTCAGGTAGTTGTAGAGGGCAATAAAGTCACCCCGGAGTCTCCTCCTCTCCAGGCTAAGCAGCCCCAGCTCCCTCAGCCTCTCCTCATAGGGCTTATGTTCCAAGCCCCTCACCAACTTCATTACCCTTCTCTGGACTCGTTCCAGCAAGTCAACGTCCTTCCTAAACTGAGGGGCCCAGAACTGGATACAGTACTCGAGGTATGACCTAACCAGTGCAGTGTACAGAGGCAGAATGACCTCCCTGCTCCTGCTGGCCACACTGTTCTTAATGCAGGCCAGGATGCCTTTGGCCCTCCTGGCCACCTGGGCACACTGTAGGCTCATGTTCATCCTACCATCAACCAGCACCCCCAAGAACAAACTAAGAACCTGCTTTCTGAAATGCAAGTTTATATGCTAGCAAGTCAGCTGCATGTGTAATCATAAATTGCAATGTTTTAATACAGGGGTTAACCTGCCTGTTCCCCCAACACAGAATAAGGGAAAAGTAACACACAAAAATGTGGGGTTGAGATAAAGAGATAAGAGCTTACTGAATAAATGAGGTAACATAAATGAGCATTTGCATTAACTGATAATCTAATTTGTCTAATTATACAATGTATGATTACCTTAGCTTAGTCAACTTTGCAGAAGCAGCATACCAAAACACAAGAAAAAGAGAAAACAAAGCCAGAAAAAAACAAAACAAAACAACCAACCAAACAACCACACAAACAAACAAAAAACCCCAGCATGTTACCCAACTCCCACTCACCTCTCTATCATCACTGCAGAAGAAATCTAACACTCAAAACCCCAGAACCAGCAACCAGAATAGGAAGCCTCCCATGTTACAACTTAAATTTCAAGCCCCATAATACGTTGCTTCAGCCAGTACTGTCATTTTTGAAGCTGACATGACTGCAGCATGGTATAAATAACAGCAGCAGTTTCAACTCAACCTATGACATAAATACAGTAAGCATTTTACAGCAGTAAATTGCAACTTACATTTGAAGAATAATTTTAAAAAATCTAAATGCAAGACCTTCCACAAAATACTTGTTATACGATGTTTTCAAGTGACTTCAGAAATTATTTTGCCTAGTTCTTGATGAGGGATTTAAGGTCAAAGCAATGATTTCCTCCTTCTCTTCATACTACAGGATTGGAATTACTTATTTGATTGGTCAGTATAAAAGGCACTAAAGAAAATTCATGGGTTAGTATAAGGCCTAAAGTTCAGACGGTTTTTTCCTTCTAATTTATCTTGTATGACCTTTTCCATAAATTATTGAAAAGGCATATTGATAACCAATAAAAATAATTAAAATATGAGGAGAATAAAAAGAAGATTAAAAGGTCACTGAAATTTAGCTGGTTATATTTTTCTGAATAGTATTTCTAAGCATCAACATTGTTCTAAAGAAGGTGGAACAAAAGGACAAAGATAAAAATCCCCATAGTGCTCTGAGTAGTGACTAAAAGAACCATAAAAAATATTTTTCTTAACAATGACAAAATAATCTTAGGAGAATTTATTATAAAATTTGAATCTCTTTTTGGACTACAACATTTATTAAAAAATTGTAAATACTAAGTCAGCAGTGAATAATCTGGTGGCGCTCCACTTATCAGTAAAAGATCAATAGAAGTCTAGTACACTGTCAGTTAGAAAATTAGCATCTAATAGACATATTGTGTCTTGTAGAAATCTTTAGGGTAATTCCTTACAGTGAAACTGGGACACAGAAAGAGAGCAATTGACTATTTTAGAATGAGGTAATGAGTCTGCAGCTTGCAAATCCTAGCATGGTGTCAAATTTTCCTATGTCAAAACATGCCATGACTTTTGAAATATAATAGAGAGGGGTTTAGCAACCTCCTCTGCCAGTTCTTTCAGTACCCGTGGGTGTGTATCCCGTCAGGTCCCATGGACTTGATAACTATCAGGTTCTTCAGGTGATCACGAACCTGATCTTCACTTACAATGGGCTGTTCTTCCTCCCCGTCCCTGGCATTCTCTTCCATGATTCTAGGAGTGTGGCTAGAGGCCCTTGCAGTGAAGACTGAGGTAAAGAAGTTATTAAGTACCTCAGCCTTTTCCTCATCACTTGTGACCATGTCTCCAGTTTCCTTTCTGAGGGGGCCCACACCTTCCCTAGTCTTCTTCTGCCCATTAATATACCTGTAGAAGTTCTTAGTGTTCCCTTTAACCTTCCTGGCTAGATTCAATTTGAACTCTGCTTTGGCTTTCCTAACTAGGACTCTTGCTGCTCGGGCAGCTTCCTTATATACTCCCTGTTCTAGCTGTCCTTCCCTCCACTTCCTGTAGAGTTTCTTTTTAAGTAATAGTGTGCCCAGTAACTCCTTGCTCATCCAGGCAGGTCTCCTGGCATTCTTACCTGCTTTTCTCTTTGTTGGTATACAGAGCTCCTGGACACAGAGGAGGTGTTCCTTGAATACTGACCAGCTGTCCTGGGTCCCTCTTCCCTCCAGGGCTTTGTCCCACGACACTTTGGCTAGCAGATCCCTGAAGCAATCAAAGATTGCACGTCTATAGTCTAGGGTCATAAGCTTGGAATACTTCCTCCTGATTGCCCTGAGGATGTTAAATTCAACTGCTTCATGGTCACTGCAGCCAAGGCCATCTCTGAGCCTCACATTGCCTACCAGCCCTTCCCTGTTGGTGAGAACAAGGTCCAGCATAACACCTTTTCTTGTTGGTTCCTCTACCATTTGGAGGAGGAAGTTGTCTTCTGTGCATTCCAGGAACATCCTGGATTGCTGGTGCCTTGCTGTGTTGTCCCTCCAGCAGATGTTGGGGTGGTTGAAATCACCCATGAGGACCAGGGCTTGTGACCTGGAAGCCGCTTCTATTTGCCTGTGGAAGGCCTCATCTGCTTGGTTCTGCTGGTCAGGTGGCCTGTAGGAGACCCCCACAGTAATATCTCCTTCCCCTGTTCTGCCTTTGATTTTAACCCATACATTCTCAACTAGCTCATCATCCCTCCCCAGTTGGAGCTCCACTGATTCCAACTGGCTATTGACATAGAGGGCAACACCTCCTCCTCTCCTTCCCTGCCTATCCTTCCTAAAGAGTTTATACCCATCTATCCCTACATTCCAGTCATGGGATTCATCCCACCAAGTTTCAGTGACAGCCACTATGTTGTGGCATCCCAGCAGCACAGGTGTCTGAAGGGCACCTGGAATTGAATAATTGCAAGCAGCACAGCCAGCAGCTCTTCTTCAGGATGAAAATATCCCTCTTTCTGGGCTAACATGATTAGTAATATAAATATAGGTTGCTGTCTTTCACCTGTGCTAGCCATTCTCCTGAGGCACTGTTGCAGCTTGAGCTGCTCCCAAGGTTGAGAGACTTTAGATATAGTGCTTTGCTTGTGATTTCTATCACTCTTTCAGATGTTTGATCTTAGATCTCTGACAGTTACAATGCCACAATAGCTCATAAAGACTGTTAGCTAGCCTATAAATCAGCTGCCTTCTTTCTCTTTCTTTGCTTTGACGTTTCTCAGGGTCCATCTGGAGCATGTGAAAAGTCAAAAGTTTCACTGGAAAATTCTTTCCAAATCTCTATTTAGGTCACTTTCTTTTTTTGTTCCTCCCCCTCCCCCCCCCTACCTGCTAATGTGTTTGTGTGTGTCTCTGTGTTTCTTTTTCTTCTCTTTGGAGTGAAGATAAATGTTTATCTGTAGTCTTATCTTAGCAATCGTGTACATCTTGTCTCATGTGCACTTTACATTTTTAAGGGGATTTCTTAATAATATAAGGATTATTTACTCATGCTGTCTAGCTAGTCTAACTATTTTTCTTCAGTGTAATCATTTAGAATTTTGTCCAGTTTCCACTATATAAAAAGAGGAAAGTTAAAATCTAGAAAATACAGCAATATTCTATGGCTATAAAGAGGAACTGTGGTCACACAAGAGTCAGTGGTTCATGTTAAGATCCTTAAAATGATAAAAGGCCACAGTATATATTCAAAAGATTGTTGAGCCTCTCAGCTAGCCATTCAGCTCACTTACTAATCACTCAAGTAGCATATGTGTAACTTCAAATCAACTACATATTCTAGTGCGTAGAAAAGGAGGTGGAAATTATATGAGTGCCAGGGGAAAGAAATAGTGAATGAGGGAAACTGAAGACAAAGTGAGAGTGGGTGTGGTAGTTTTAGGCTATGCCTTCACAATTTTTCACAGATCTTAAACAGAAAAGTTTTAAAATGTAAATAAGTCACTATTGGGTGTAAAAAGGAAAATAAAGATAATTCTAAGCAACCCCATTGGAGGGATAGGTACCTTAAGATTGGTTGTATAAAAACAATTTCTCTTCTCTTGTCACTTCTTCACTCTGGAGAGATACTAACTTACTTCTGCTTGACCTTGGCTGTGTTGGTTTGGTATTAACATTCCTTTGTTTCCTTTCTCCCTTCTTTTGTACAGGGGCTAGGCAGGGAGGGAGAAGCTGGTAGCTTCCCCTGTTTTTTTGATCAGGGGAGTTCTTGCTCTATTTATTAACTGTAAATATCTGTAAATATTGTAAATACTATATATTTTGTATATATTCATTGTGTTCCATTGTAGGTTGTACTTTTGACTTGTAAAGGCAGCTTTCATTTGCTTCCAGCTGGGCTGTTCTTTAAAACTTAATGTAGGGGGGGGGGAATTTCAACCCTCCAAAGTGGGGACAGGGCGGTATAACACAAAGAATTCTTAAAGTTGTAGAGTGTATATTAGACTGTTAGTGAAACAGTTGTAGAGTGCTTGGTTGCACGACATACATTTGTATTGGGGTCTAGAATAATTTATTTTTTTGTCTGTGGCACACTCTGATGAACATCTCCCATTCATTTCCAATTTGTTGAAAGTTTTCCCATGTTTTCTTCATGTGGAAATAGAGCTTGCCTTGCCTGAGATCCTATGTAAAGGAGGTTGGTCTAGATGACTTTTAAAGACCCCTTACAACCCAAACATTTCTATGATTCCAGATTCACAGATTGCATCTGATCTTGAAGGGACCCTCAAGGATCATTTTGTCCAGTCCCGTTGAAGTAAGCAGGGAACCTCCCACCAAATTAGGCTGTCCTGGGCCACATCAAGCCTGACCTTTAATATCTCTGTGGATGGGACCTCAAAAACATCACTGGACAGTTGTTAAGGAGTATTGTTTTAATTTATAAATTATATGGCAAATATTATTATAAATATTAATAATATTTATTAAGATTACCAAAACCTATTATTTTAACAATTTTATTCAAAAGGTTAGGAATATCAGAAAGAAAGAATCCCCAGGAGCAAAATGGCTCTTGACCACACAGGGGGAGACTTGACAAGAACCATTAAGCCAGAAAAGCAATGAATTAATTACTCACAGCTGGTTCCACCCACATGGGGAGTGCTGCTGCTGTGTATAGCTGTTGATGCTTTGGGGTGTCCTCCTGTGCCAGGCTCGGCAGGTTGCCGGCAGAAATACCACGTGGTCTCGAGGCTGGGCTGTCTTCAGCAGACAGTAGGCTGTTTACGACACTTCTTGCAATGGGTGCTTGCTTTGTCCAGGGGACACTGGGGCACAGCAAAATTCTGGTTGTAAGGGGAAGCAGGCTTTGCTCCAGCACCTAAGCTCATGGCTTCTCTCATAGCTTGCAGTGTATAGGGCTGTGGCTTTATCCCAGGCTCTGGTCTGGGCAACTCGAGATGGTACAACTTGAAGCAACCTCAAGCCAAACAGGACCAAGCAGGTTCAAGCATTGCAAGGCTTAAGCAAAGCAAGGTGACTCGAAATTGGCCTGTATGTATATCGTGCCTGAGATCCAATTGGGCCAATAGGGCAACTGAAGCCAGCACTTAGTTACCCAATTTACAGGGGTTCTTCCAGGCTGTAGCCATAAAAGGCAGAAATATAAACCTGGTCAGGTAGGAGCACATGCCCTTACCCCAGAAGGAGAGTTGTTTACCAGATACATTAGGTCCTGCCCCCTTCATTCCTTTTCCCGCTTCACCCTGACTTTCTGCAGGAAGGGTATGAGGGAGGAGGACCATGTCTAGACACATAAGGGTCTGTCTGGGTTTGTGCTAGGACTGTTTGGCCCTACCATGACAACAGCCCATTCAAGAGTTTTACCATTCTCATTGTAAAGAATTTCCTCCTTATGTCCAACTTAAACCTATCCTGCTCCACCTTAAAACCATTGTCACTCATCCTATCACTACAAGCCCTTCTAAACAGTTCTTCCCCAGACTTCCTACAGTTTCCCTTCAGATACTGAAATGTAGCTATAAGGTCTCTCCAAAACCTTTTCTTCTCCAGGCTGAACAGACTTAATTCTTTCAGCTTGTCTTCACAGAAGAGGTGCTCCAGCCTTCTGACCATCTTTGTGACGCTGCTCTGGACCCCCCTCTGTGTCTGTGTTAGTGATGGGAAAACTATCATTGATCCATAGATGTAACTGATGGACAGGGTTCTACTGTTTTGTAACTATCTTTTATGTGAATGCTGGCCAAGACTCTATTGTTGTGTAAGTATATGTGGTATAAGAACAGAAGGTTAAAGGAAAGGGAATAGAGGAAACAAGCAGTGAAACAGGTCTCCACCCACATTATGAAACTGGGCTGTGCGCCGCTGGATCTTGGAGGGTAGGAGGAAGGTCATTATGTAGGTGTAGTGGGTTGAGAGAGAAGGCCTAGCTCTCCCTCCCCCACAACGGAAAGAAACCACAGCTAGCTCAGTCAGAAAAGCAAAGGAATGCTATATTTACAAGCAATATATGGAATGCAGGTTGTATATACACAATATATACACTATTTACAATACATATATACAGAAATATACAGCAAAGAAAAATACAGGAACAAAATTCTCTCTTCCGGACAGAGGAGGGTTCCCCCCTTGTACCCCTCTCTCTCCCCCTACCTCCCTTTTTTCCCAAAGAGGGTTAGAGAGAGAAAAGGCAGTTATTAAGGGAAAGAGTTCTTATTAGGCCTCCAAGCGCATGCAGGATTAATGCTTATCTGTTATCCAAGGTCAGAGCTCCGGCTCGTTGCCCAGAAGCAGACAAGCTGGAAAGGGAGAACAGAGAGGAACTGAACAAGATTCCAACTGCACTCAAACTTAAAGCTGCATTCTACCAATCTGCCAATGAAATTCATTTAGACCTATCTTTGTTTACAAAATATTCAGCCAGAGTGTCCCAGCACTGTCCCTTTCTTAAAGGCACAGCCTCAAATGGTCACAGTAGGAGGAAAGGTGAAGTCACCCTCAAGTGTACCCTCAAGTGTACCCTTCTGTCACAGTGCAAGCGCAGTAGTGCTTTTAAATTACATAATCAAGGGGCATGTTTTGCCTGCCTCCTGGCACATACTGGCCGTACATGGAAGGATGCATCTCAGTATAAAACAGATATGGAACTATGATGTGGCATGGGCACCATTCAACCACTATTGTTGTCATGGAGATGACACTGCTGAGTCCTTTGTTGACTTGCCTTGCTGTCTTGGAGTCTGGATTATGCTCCACTGCATACCACCATATCTATTGGGGTGGGTGGTATGCATGTAAAGCATCTTTTGCCATGATAGATACTAAATTTCTTTTGTTGTTATAGTTAATAAAATTACTTTTAAAAGGGATAATAGTATATGATTTTCCCTTGCATCTCATCCTTGCGAACCATAACTGTAACACCCTCTAGCTGGTCTATGTCTCTTTTGTGTTGAGAGCCCCACAGCTGGACACAGTGCTCCAAGTGAGGTCAAATCAGAACATACCAGTTTGCTGATGACACCAAGCTGTGTGGTGCAGCAGACACGCTGGAGGGAAGGGAGGCCATCCAGAGGGACCTTGACAGGCTGGAGAGGTGGGCACAAGCCAACCTCATGAAGTTCAAGAAGAGCAAGTGCAGGGTCCTGCATCTGGGTCGAGGCAATCCCAGGCACAAATCCAGGCTGGGCAGTGACTGGCTGGAAAGTAGCCCTGAGGAGAGAGACTTGGGGGTGCTGGTGGACAAAAAGCTCAACAGGAGCTCTCAATGTGCACTTGCAGCCTGCAAGGCCAATCAGATCCTGGGCTGCATCAGGAGAAGTGTGGCTAGCAGGTCGAGGGAGGTGATCCTCCCCCTCTACTCAGCCCTGGTGAGACCCCACCTGCAGTACTGTGTCCAGTTCTGGAGTCCCTGTTACAAGAGGGATGTGGAGGTGCTGGAAGGTGTCTAGAGAAGGGCCACAAGGATGATCAGAGGGCTGGAGCACCTCTCCTATGAGGACAGACTGAAGGAGTTGGGGCTGTTCAGTCTGCAGAAGAGAAGGCTTCGAGGTGACCTAATTGTGGCCTTCCAGTACCTGAAGGGGGCCTACAGGAAGGCTGGGGAAGGACTTCACAGGATCTCAGGTAGTGATAGGACTAGGGGGAATGGAATGAATCTGGAGGTGGGGAGATTCAGGCTGGATGTGAGGAGGAGGTTCTTCATCATGAGAGTGGTGAGACCCTGGAATGGATTGTCCAGGGAGGTGGTCGAGGCCCCGTCCCTGGGGGTGCTTAAGAGCAGGCTGGATGAGGCTCTGTCCAGCCTGATGTAGTGTGGGGTGTCCCTGCCTATGTCAGGGGGGTTGGAACTAGATGATCCTTGTGGTCCCTTCCAACCCTGAATGAAACTATGAAACTATGAAACTATAATTACATCTCTTGACCTGGTGACTGCACTTCTTTTGATGTAGTTCAGGATGCGATTGGCCTTTTGGGCTGGAAGTGTATGTTGTTGGTGCATGTCCCACTTCTCATCCTCCAGTTCCCCCAAGTCCTTTTCTGTATGGCTATTCTCAATCTTATAATTCCCCAGCCTGTACTGATATCAAGGATTGCCCTGACATGGGTACAAGACCTTTCACTTTGCCTTACTGAACTTCATGAGATTGATCCCCTTCAGCCCATGAAAACAGTAATTCCAATTACTGCCTGCTTTTTTTCTAGGAGGCATCTTGTTTCCAAACCACCACAGATAGGTACCTTGTACTGATGGTTGTTTTCTTGTTTCATATTGTTCACTTGACAATACAAAAATTTTGATGTTCCTAATAGAACTGGCCAGCTTTGCAAGGACGTTTTAGGTAGCAGCAGGCAGGGAGTGGGGCTATAGGTGACTTCAGTGTGGTGCATGGCAGAGCAGGTAGGGCTCTTGATTTTACGTGTAGTCAACATCCTCCATAGTAGCCAGAGACGGTTAACAGTCCTCTTGTGAGTACAAGACAGTCAGAAGTCCAACTAAGAAGCTGTTTAAGCCAGACAAGGTCAGGGTCACCGTGGCTGGGCATGCCAATAGCATATCTCAAGCCATGCCTGAGCTCTGCAGCAGCTAGGAGCCAAGCTCCCAGAGTATCTGGATTCTCACATTCTGCACTGCTAGAGTGATGGTAGCTATGGTCTTGGACCTCACAGCTGGTAATGATGTTTAAATCAGCATCTAGTTGAGTTATTGATGTCTTTTCCTCATCTTGGTCTTGTAATAGTGATTTAAATTTCTGTAGAGGCTTAGGCCAATTGGTGAGAAGATAGTCACTGGGGCAGTGCCAAGGTGTAATAAATTAAATAGCTATTTCTGTATATACTAGCCTATGAAATGGCTAAGCAACTGTGCTTCAAATGAGAAGATTCCTCCTTCAATAGTAAGCACCCTGTGTACGGTACTGAATACCCTTTTGACTGGCTCCCCTGTCTGTCGTGGGTGTAGTCCCTTGCAAACTTTTGTGAAGAAATATAACTGCATCCTTGCCAAACCCAGGATTTCTATACTATCTTAATCATGCCTAACAGAGTTATTTAACATTTCACATCATATAATTTAATTCACTATATGTTCTCACTCAATATTTAATCACCTTCCAGTACACAGATTTCCTCATTCTCCTGTATGACCTACCACTTGCACCTAGGTCCTAGGGCAAAAACAATCCCATGAGTGGATTTGGCTTTTCCTGAAGCAGGACTAACTCAGGCTGTCTTCCCTACTGTGCTCTCCATGTGCATTATGGGAAGTCTATTCTTTTCTGCAGTATGTGAGAGTTTTGACTAGCAAGGATCAGAATGATCAGCAGTTCCTGTGGTGTTAACTAAAAAAGTGGCCGGTGCTATATGCTTATCCCAGTTTTGAAAGGTCCCATCTGACATTCTTTCAGTGTAGTTTTTAGCAGTCCATTGTAGCATTCAATTTTAAAGGAGTCTGACACAGGATAGGTGATGTGGTACACTCACTTAACATGATGTTTTTTGGCCAAGATATCTATGGGGCTATTTCAAAATTGAATCCTATTTTCTGACTCAGTTTTCTCAGAAGTATTGTGCTGCTATAAACCTTGCCCAGGAAGGTGTCCTGGGCAGTGGTATGGGGCAGGTTCCCAAACATCCAGTGGTTTCTGTCAACACCTATAAATATCTGAGGGATGGAGTGTCAAGATCACAGTATCAGAGTATAGCTGAGGTTGGAATAGACCTCGAGGATCATCGAGTCCAACCTATCAACACAGACCCCATGACTAGACCATGGCACCAAGTGCCACGTCTAATCTCGTCTTGAAGACCTCCAGGGACGGTGACTCAACCACCTCCCTGGGCAGACCATTCCGATGACAAACAACTAGCTTGGTGAAGAACTTTCTCCTCACCTCGAGCCTAAACCTCCCCTGGTGCAGCTTGAGACTGTGTGCCCCTGTTCTAGTGCTGGTTACCTGGGAGAAGAGACCAATCCCTTCCTGACTACAACCACCTTTCAGGTAGTTGTAGAGAGCAATGAGGTCACCCCTGAGCCTCCTCTTCTCCAGGCTAAACAATCCCAGCTCCCTCAGCCTCTCCTCATAGGGCTTGTGCTCAAGGCCTCTCCCCAGCCTTGTTGCCCTTCTCTGGACATGTTCAAGTGTCTCAATGTCCTTCTTAAACTGAGGGGCCCAGAACTGGACACAGTACTCAAGGTGCGGCCTAACCAATGCAGAGTACAGGGGCACAATGACTTCCCTGCTTCTGCTGGCCACACTATTCCTAATGCAGGCCAGGATGCCATTTGCCTTCTTCGTCTCTGGGGTTCACTGCTGGCTCATGTTTAGGCAGCTGTCGATCAGTACCCCCAGGGTCCCTCTCTGTTTGGCAGCTTTGCAGCCACTCTGACCCCAGCGTGTAGCTCTGCATGGGGTTGCTGTGGCCAAAGTGCAGCACCTGGCACTTGGACTTGTTAAATGCCATCCCACTGGATTCTGCCCATCTGTCCAGTCAGTCAAGGTCCCTCTGCAGAGCCTTTCCACCCTCTATCTGACTAACATCTGCTCCTAACTTGGTGTCATCTGCAAATTTGCTGATGACTGACTCAATCCCCTCATCCAGATCATCAATGAAGATGTTGAAGAGGATGGGGCCCAGTGCTGATCCCTGGGGGACACCACTAAAGATGAAGATGATAGTCCTTTTTCTGTGGTGCCCAGTGATAGGACAAGGAAAAATGGGTATCACTTCTTATTATCTGGAAGTTTGCTATGTGCACTGCCTCCTTACACATGTTACGTCCTCCCAGTTAGGCCAGCACTAGCAGTTGGGGTGCTTCCCCAAAGCTCTACATCTGTACCAACCACTTCCAAAGAAGGAATAGCGTGTCCAGCAAAAGCCTATTTAGAGTTTAGTCTGGCCTCTGCAGAGACAGACAACGAAAAAATCCTTCTATAAAGATATTAATAGCAAGAGGAGGGGCAAGGATATTCTCCACTCCTTGGTGGACATGGAGAGGAATGTTGTAATAAAAGATGAGGAAAAGGCAGAGGTACTTAACACCTTCATTGACTCAATTTTTAATGGCAGAACACAATGTCTTCCAGACAGCTGGCCTCCAGAGATGGCTGAAGGAACCAGGGAGCAGCATAGTTTTCCTCTGTTCCAGGAGGAGGTAGTTAGAGATCTTCTCGGCCGCTTGGATCCCCACAAGTCCATGGGATCAGATGGGATCCATCCTAGGGTGCTAAGAGAGCTGGCAGATGAGCTGGCCGGGCTGCTGTCCATCATTTTTCAGCAGTCCTGGTTCACTGGAGAGGTCCCAGAAGATTGGAAGCTGGCCAACATGGTGCCGATCCACAAGAAGGGCCTGTTGGATGAGCCAGGGAATTATAGGCCTGTCAGCCTGACCTCAGTGCCAGGCAAGATTATGGAACAGGTCATCTTGAGTGCAATCACACAGTACTTCCAGGATGGCCAAGGGATCAGACCCAGCCAGCATGGATTTAAAAAGGGCAGGTCCTGCCTCACCAACCTGATCTCTTTCTATGATCAGGTGACCTGCCTGGTGGATGAGGGGAAGGCTGTGGATGTAGTCTACTTGGACTTCAGGAAGTCCTTTGACACTGTACCCCACAGCAAACTCCTGGACAAGCTGTCAGCCCATGGCTTGGATGGGAGCATGCTGCATTGGGTTAGGAACTGGCTGGAGTGCCGAGCCCACAGGGTGGTGGTGAATGGTGCCACTTTCAGCTGGCGGCCAGTCAGTAGTGGTGTGCCCTAAGGGTCAGTGCTGGGCCCCATGCTCTTTAACATCTCTCTTGATGATCTGGATGAGGGCATTGAGTCCATCATCAGTAAATTTTCTGATAACACCAAGCTGGGGGCAGGAGTAGATCTGCTGGAGGGTAGAGGGGCTTTCCAGAGGGACCTCAACAGGCTGGACAGATGGGCAGAATCCAATGGTATGAGATTTAACACATCCAAGTGCCGGGTTCTGCACATTGGCCACAACAACCCCAGGCAGTGCTACAGGCTGGGGTCAGAGTGGATGGAGAGTGTCCAGGCAGAGAGGGACCTAGGGGTGCTGGTTGATGGTAGGCTGAACATGAGCCTGCAGTGTGCCCAGGCAGCCAAGAGGGCCAATGGCATCCTGGCCTGCATCAAGAACAGTGTGACCAGCAGGAGCAGGGAGGTCATTGTGCCCCTGTACACTGCACTAGCTAGTCCTCATCTCTATTACTGTGTTGAGTTCTGGGCCCCTCAGTTTAGGAAGGATGTTGACTTGCTGGAACGTGTCCAGAGAAGGGCAACAAAGTCAGTGAGGGGCTTGGAACACAAGCCCTATGAGGAGAGACTGAGGGAGCTGAGGCTGCTTAGCCTGAAGAGAAGGAGACTCAGGGGTGACCTTATTGCTGTCTACAACTACCTTAAGGGAGATTTTAGACAGGCGGATGATGGTCTCTTCTCCCAGGCAACCAGTACCAGAACAAGAGGACACAGTCTCAGGCTGCGTCAGGGGAAGTTTAGGCTGGAGGTTAGGAGGAAGTTCTACACAGAGAGAATGATTGCCCTTTGGAATGTGCTGCCCAGGGAAGTGGTGGAGTCACCATCACTGGAGGGGTTCAGGAGGAGATTTGATGGGGTGCTTGGTTGCATGGCTTAGTTGATTAGGTGGTGTTCGATGAGAGGTTGCACACGATAATCTTGAAGTTCTCTTCCAACCTGGTCTATTCTATTCTATTCTATTCTATTCTATTCTATTCTATTCTATTCTATTCTATTCTATTCTATTCTATTCTATTCTATTCTGTCCTATCCTATCCTATCCTATCCTATCCTATCCTATCCTATCCTATCCTATTCTATTCTATTCTATTCTATTCCATATATATATATAGTTCAAAGAAAACTCCTTACCTCTCTACTTCCAAGATGACTCCAAATTATTGCTTGGTGGATTTGCCCCTTTCCTTGTTTTTCTTCCCCCTCTGTTGGGAGGGAGGAGGGGGGATGCAGGGGGAGAGATTCTCAGCCTTTCCCACATCTGAGCTCTTAACTTCCAGTTAAGGCTTAAACCACCACAAGAATCAAAAGAAGTGGAAATAGTATATGTGAATGGACACCAGAAAGGAATGAAGCTAAGGGATATCACTTCGCTGACATGGAGGCTAAGGTAACAGCCTATAACCGTTATAGGCTGTGCCCTTGAGAAAGGGACAGTTGCTGGAACACTCTGGCTGAATGTTTTGATTAAGATAATGAAAACAAGATCTTCTAAACAAATTTAATTGGTAGATTGGTAGAATGCAATGTTTTAGTTCAGTTTGAGTCTCAGTCAGTTCAGTTCTGTCTGTCTTTTCTCCAGACTGTTTCTCTCTCTCTCTGTGCAACGGCTGCTGGATGGAGTTAACCTTGAACTAACACATAAAAATAGTTCTTGCATACGCTTTGAGCTAACAGAATTTCCTCCTTAATAATTACTTTTTCTCTCTCTCTAACCCTTTTTGGGAAAAAAGGGAGGTGGGGGGCATAGAGGGGGAACCCTCCTGGCTGGAGGAGTGAAGGCTTTGTTCTGTATTACGTTCTTTGCTGTATATTTCCATACATATTGTAAATACTGTATATTGTGTATATAATCATCTGCATTTCATCCTGCTTTTAAATATAGCTTATATTAATTAATTAATTAATTAATTAATATATTAATTAATATAGCTTATATTAATTTCTGCTTCTCTGACTGAGTTAGCCATGATTTCTTTGTGTGTGGGGGAGAACTGAGCTTACTCTCATGTGGTGGTTTAGGCTGGGTACTGGCCCAGATGCCACTGCACAGACCACACCTGGGAGGTCCAAAGGGGTGGGTCCAGCCCAGGGGGTGGTCACAGGAAACTAGGTATTCCATTTCCCATAATACCCAGTTCCCCTATAATAGATCAGCACAGGGTTTTCACTTCCTCTTTCCTTCCTCGCTGATGTCTAGGTAAAATGGTGTGATCTTCCTCCCTTGGGCCTGCCCAGGCCCAAGGCTGGACTGGGGAGAGGAGAAGGAGCCCTGTGGGGGTTTGGGTGTACCCCCCAGGTGGGGATGGGACGTTCTTGGGTATGTTCTGGGATCTCTCTGTCACGTTGCTTGTGGTTCTCTGTAAAACTTTCATTGTTTTTATTTTTCCTATTTAAACTTTCCATCACTTTTGCAATCAGTTTTGTCTGAGTCGTTATTTCTGCCTGTGGTGGGGAGGGGATCTGCCCCAACCCATTACATCTCGATACCACATAATTTATTGGTCGCCCAATGCACGGCTTGTGGATAATTGCTGTCCAGAAGCAGGGCAAAACTTGCTTGATTTATTGTCTGCTCGAGTCGGAATTGCAAACATGAAAGTGTTTTGGATTTTAGAGCGTCTAATCTTTTCAGCTTTTGGTGTCCTAATCTATAAGTATTTTCTAGGATTGATTTGTGATCTCTTAGGCAGATACTTAATGTATGATTTATGTTTATGATTTAAGTATAAGATTCAGCTTCTCTATGACTGGTGTCTGGGATTATTTTGGCTTAATCGATACAGAAATGTAATATCGACCACTCTTCCAATCAAGGTACAGGAGTTTAAGATTCCAGTAGGTGAATGAGTAATTTTAAGTGATGGCTGGGATCCAAAGGTGATTTATTTGATGTGTGTGAATCTGCTGCTGGTGATAATTAATGTGTACTTATTATATGCACTGTACTGGGAGAAGGAGAAGAAGGTATCTAAGGCCTGTTTTGTTATTAAGCATAGACCAAAGAGAAGGAAGCATAGCTCTAATTCGACCCCAGAGATTTCTAGTGATGAGGAGAATGGAGAATCTGTACCAGTTAAAGATAAAGCTAAAAAGGCTATCAGAAAGGCTGCTTTGAACAGTGCTGTTGGTGATTCTGGCAATCAGCCAGCACCAGCAGCAGTGGCAACTCCTAACATGGTGGCTCCCACGTCCTTGGCAGCCATTAGGGAGGCAAAGCCATTTTCTTCTTCTTCGGCAGGACCGGAAGTGTCCTCCACAGCAGTTGGTCCATCTCAAAACCTGTCAGCTTCTGTTAAAGCAGCTGCAAAGTCAAACACAGCTTCAATTAAGCAATTAGCAGTTTTAAATACAAGAAGTGGAAAACACAAAACTGGTCCAGGAGCTGATGGGGGAGAACAGCAAGATACTGCTGCTGATGAGTGAACTTCTGCTAGAAAAGAGCCTGCTGAGGTTTGTCTTAAAGATATAACTGAGTTATTGAGATCATCACTGGATGGAGATGCAGGGCAAAGTGCTGGTAGGACAGCAGCTAGTGGTGGTGCTTCTGAGCTTAAAGAGATCCTTAGGAGAGTGACAGTAGGATTATTCAGACAAGTTCAGGAAGAGGACGCAGAGGGAGAAGGCAGATGATATTCAGCACTGTTCAGCCCCCCACAAAGAACTTCAAAACATGCGGAAAGATTACATCAGAGTAGATAATGAGCCAGTTCTAGCTTGGCTTGGTAGATGTTATGATACAGGTGCTCCAGCTCTAATGGTTGGAGACAAGTCAGAAGCTCAACTAGGAACTCTTTCAAAGGATAATGGAATAGATTGACATCTAGGCAGGACTCTCAGTAAGGTTACTCTGTGGATGCGCCTTTTATTGGCAGCTCTCATGAGATACCCTTTCTGAGATGATCTTCCATGGAATCCTAAACCCTGGACTACCATAAATGAGGGAATTAAGTGTCTGAGAGAATTTGCTGTCAGAGAGGTACTCTGTAGTGGCCATGAAACTCAATCATGATGAAATTTCTGCAGGAACTGGTCTTGCTAAAAAGCTCATCAAACTTACTCCTTCTAATTATGCAAACATTCTGGCAAGCAGAATTGTGGCAAGAAATTATGGTGGAGCTCATCCTACAGCTGGCCAATGCACTGATCAAATGAGACAATTGGAGGATAGCATGACACGTGGTTCTTTGATTTCAGCCATTGAAACTCTGTCTGGAAAAATTGAAAATTGCATGAAAGAGCTGAAGGATGAATTTGAAAATACCATATCCCAATTGACACAGGAGGTAATTTCAATTCTTCCTCCAGATGGATACAAGTTTCATCTGTGAGGAATAGAGGTCCTCCAAGGAGGTCATTCCAAAACAGATCAAACTAAAACAGACCACCAAGGCAATCACGTGGGACTATCTGTATAACTCTGCGTGATCAGTTTGGTGAGAACATGAACAGGTGGGATAGTCAACGAACTTCTAATCTTTTCAGGAGACTGAGGGAACTTCAAAGTGGCAGAATCCGAGCTAGCAATATCAGAAGGGTAGCTGTTACTTCCACAGTTCCACAGAACAACTCTAATAGCTCCAACAGTGGCTCCAGTTCTAACACTGGACAGTGTGCTCATTGCACATGTGGGCATATTCCCCATAACTAGGGGTGCCCTGCCTACCACCAGGGGAGGAGATGGATAATAGAGATAACAGAATCTATTGGGATGTGTACATCCAGTGGCCTGGCACTTCACAATTTCAGCAGTACAGGGCCTTGGTTGACACAGGAGCTCAGTGCACCATAATGCCATCAAATTATCAGGGGTCAGAGCCTATAACTGTTCTGGGAGGTACTGGTGGATCTCAAGAGTTAGCTAAAGTAGAGGTTGGTACAAGTTTAACTGGTAAACAGTGGAGGAAGCATACAGTTGTGACCGGACCTGACACACCTTGTAATTTGGGAATTGATTATCTGAGAGAAGGGCGTTTGAAAGACCCTAGAGGTTACAAATGGGCTTTTGGAGTAGCATCTACAGAAGCTGATGGACAAAAACTGAAGCTATCTGTTAGACCTGAGCTTTCTGATGAATGTGCAGTTATGGGACAACACAAGAGGCAGGATATTAAATTGCCGGTTTCTTCTCAGACTGTGCATCACAGACAATACAAAACCAACTGAGACTCTTTGTTGCCCATTCAGAATCTGATTCATCAGTTGGAGAGTCAGCAAGTCGGCAGCAAAATTCATTCACCTTTCAACAGTCCAGTGTGGCCTGTACGAAAACAGAACAGAGACTGGCGTCTGACAGTCGACTTCTGAGCCCTGAATGAAGTAACTCCACCTATGAGTGCAGCAGTACTAGACATGATGGAACTCTAATATGAGCTGGAACCCAAAGAGGCCAAGTGGTATGCTACCATAGACATTGTTAATTCCTTCTTCTCTATTCCTATAGCAGAGGAATGTGGGCCTCAGTTTGCTTTCACCTGGAGAGGAATCCAGTACACTTTGAACAGATTGCTAATGGGCTGGATCCACAGCTCCAGCATCTATCATGCAGTGATCCACGATGCTCTGGTGCTCCAGAACACATCCAGTTCATCAATGATATAATCATCTGGGGTAAAACTGCTGAGGGAGTCTTCGAGAAATGGTAACAAAAGTGTTGCCATTCTTCTGAGCACAGGTTTTGCCATCAAGCAAGACAAGGTGAAAGGACCTACCACAGAGATTCAGTTTCTGGGAGTGCGGTGGGAGAATGGACACTGACACATTCCAGTGGGTGTGATAACTAGAGTCTCTACCATGGCAAATCCCATGAACAAGCAAGAAACTCTACATGTTTTGGGGATAGTGGGATTTTGGAGACTGTACATTCCTGGATACAGTCAGATTGTGAAACCTCTGTATGATGTGACTATAAAGAGAAACAGTTTCCACTGGGGACCTGAGCAACAAGCAGCCTTTGACCAGATAAAGCAAGAGGTAGTTCAAGCAATGGGTCTGGGACCTATCCGAGATGGTCCAGACATTAAGAACATTTTGTACACGGCTGCAAGTGACAATGGTCCAACCTGGTGCTTGTGGCAAAGAGCTCCAGGTGAGACACGTGGACGACCTCTTGGTTTCTGGAGTTGAGGTTACAGAAATTCAGAGACAAATTATACTCCAACAGAGAAAGAGATTCTAGATGCCTACGAAGGAGTGAAAGCATCTTCTGAAGTAATTGGAACTGAATCACAACTTCTCTTAGCTCCCAGATTACCAGTTTTGAATTGGATGTTCAAAGGCAAAGGTTCCACATCACATCATGCCACAGATTCCACCTGGTCTAAGTGGATGGCTCTAATAACACAAAGAGCTCGAATGGGAAATCTTGAAAGACCTGGTATGGTGGAGGTGATTTCAAGTTGGCCTGAAGGTGCCAACTGTGCTAAACCTCCAGAGGAGAGAGTAACGCGTGCTGAGAAAGGTCCTCCATACAATGACCTTTTTGATGATGAAAAGAAATATGCTTTGTTCACAGATGGTTCCTGTCGTCTTGTTGGAAACAAGCGAAGGTGGAAGGCTGCAGTGTGGAGTCCAACACGCCGAGTTGTGGAAGCAAAAGATGGAGAAGGAGAATCTGGTCAGTTTGCAGAGGTAAAAATTGTCCAGCTACTTCTCAACGTAGCTGAACGTGAGAAATGGCCAAAGCTTTATCTCTACACCAACTCATGGATGGTAGCCAATGCTCTATGGGGTTGGCTAAAGAACTGGAAGAAGAGTGGTTGGCAGAGAAAAGGAAAGCCTATTTGGGCAGCAGACGTGTGGCAGGACATTGCTGATCAAATCGAAAGAATACCAGTGAAGGTGAGACACATTGATGCTCACATTCCTAAGAGCAAAGCTACTGAGGAGCAGCGACACAACCATCAGGTAGATCTAGCTGCAAGAGTTTCTCAGGTAGACATGGACTCTGATCTGGATCTCGACTGGAAGCACTGAGGTGAGATATTCTTAGCTCGGTGGGCTCACAATTCACCAGGACATGAAGGCAGAGATGCAACATACCAGTGGGCTTGTGACAGATCCATAGACATTTCCATGGATGCTATCACACAAGTCATCCATGACTGTGACATTTGTGCTGCTGTTAAGCAGGCAAAGCGAATTAAGCCCTTGTGGTATGGTGACAGATGGGCCAAGTACAAGTATGGTGAAGCTTGGCAGATTGACTCTATCACTCTACCACGCTCTCGTTCTGGTAAGCAATATATGCTTACTATGGTAGAGGCAAACACTGGGTGGTTGGAAACTTACCCAGTTCCACATGCAACTGCGTGCAACACCATTCTTGGTCTGGAGAGACAAATCCTATGGAGACACGGAACTCCAGAGAGGATTGAGTCAGACAATGGAACTCATTTCAAAAACAATCTTGTGAAGAACTGGGCCAAGAAGCATGGCATTGAGTGGATATTCCACATTCCCTACTATGCACAAGCTGCAGGGAAGATTGAATGCTACAACAGTTTGCTGAAGACCACTCTTAAAGACATGGCGGGGTGGATCTTTGAAAAACTGGGAAAAACAGTATCACAGTATCACTAAGGTTGGAAGAGACCTCAAAGGTCATCACGTCCAACCTGTCACCACAGACTTCATGATTAGACCATGGCACCAAGTGCCACGTCCAATCCCTTCTTGAACACCTCCCAGGTCACTGACTCCACCACCTCCCTGGGCAGCCTGCACACCTGCAGAATGGACAAGGCTTCAGGCCTAGCCAACATGGATTTAGGAAGGGCAGATCCTGCCTGACCAACCTGATCTCCTTCTATGATCAGGTCACCTGCCTGGTGGATGTGGGGAAGGCTGTGGATGTAGCCTACCTGGACTTCAGCAAGGCCTCTGACACCATGCCAAGTGCATCCATGACACTCCTGGCCAAGCTGTCAGGCCATAGCTTGGACAGCAGCACTCTACCCTGGGTTAGGAACTGGCTGGAGGACCAAGCCCAGCGAGAGGTGATGAATGGTGCTACATCCAGATGGCAGCCAGTCACTAGTGGTTTCCCTTAGGGATCAGCGCTGGGCGACATCCTGTTCAGTATCTTTATTGATGATCTCAACGAGGGGATTGAGTCCATCTCCACTAAATTTGCAGATGATACCAAGCTGGGAGCAGGTGTTGATCTGTTAGAAGGTAGAAGGGCTCTGCAGAGGGACCTTGACAGGCTGGACAGATAGGCAGAGTCCAACGATATGAGATATAACACATCTAAGTGCTGGGTTCTACATACGGGCCACTACAACCCCATGGAGCTCTAGAGGCTAGGGATAGAGTGGCTGGAGAGCAGCCAGGCAGAGAGGGACCTGGGGGTACTAGTCAATAGTAGGCTGCACATGAGCCAGCAGGGTGTGCAGGTGGCCAAGAAGGCAAACGGCATCCCGACCTGTATCAGGAATAGCATGGCCAGCAGGAGCAGGGAAGTCATTGTGCCCCTGTGCTCAGCACTGCTTAGGCCACACCATCACTGGAAGTGTTTAAAATAATACTGGATAAGGCAATTGGTGCCGTGGTTTGCGTGATAGAATGGTGTTGGGTGATAGGTTGGACTTGATGATCTCGAAGTTCTTTTCCAGCCTGGTTAGTAATGCATGATTCTGTATAATCTTCTCAAGGAAGCCTTGTATGTTTGTGTTAACAGGTAGAGAAGATTACAGTATCACACTATAACTAAAGTTGGAAGAGACCTCGAGCATCATCAAGTCCAACCTGTCACCACAGACCTCATGACTAGACCATGGCACCAAGTGCCATGTCCAATCCCCTCTTCAACACCTCCAGGGATGGTGACTCCACCACCTCCCTGGGCTAACCATTCCAATGACAAATGACTCTCTCAGTGAAGAACTTTCTCCTCACCTCAAGCCTAAACTTCCCCTGGCACAGCTTGAGACTGTGTCCCCTTGTTCTGGTGCTGGTTGCCTGGGAGAAGAGACCAACCCCTTCCTGGCTACAACCACCTTTTAGGTAGTTGTAGAGGGCAATGTGGTCTCCCCTGAGCCTCCTCTTCTCCAGGCTAAACAATCCCAGCTCCTTCAGCCTCTCCTCATAGGGCTTGTGTTCCAAATCCCTCACCAACTTCATTGCCCTTCTCTGGACATGTTCCAGCAAGTCAACATCCTTCCTAAACTGATGGGCCCAGAACTGGACACAGTACTCAAGGTGCAGCCTAACCAATGCAGAGTGCAGGGGCACAATGACTTCCTTGCTCCTGCTGGCTACACTATTCCTAATGCAGGACAGGATGCCATTGACCTTCTTGGCCACCTGCGCTCACATTTAGGCAGCTGTTAATCAGCACCTCCATTTCCCTCTCCGTTTGGCAGCTCTGCAGCCACTCTGACCCCAGCCTGTAGCTCTGCATGGGGTTGCTGTGGCCAAAGTGCAGCACCCCACACTTGGATTTGCTGAATGGCATCCCATTGGGCACCGGCCATCTGTCCAGTTGGTCAAGGTCTCTCTGCAGAGCCCTTCTACCTTCTAATTGACTAACATCTGCTCCTAACTTGGTGTCATCTGCAAATTTGCTGATGACTGACTCAATCCCCTCATCCAGATCATCAATGAAGATATTAAAGAGGATGGGGCCCAACACTGATCCCTGGGGGACACCACTGGTGAATGGCCGCCAGCTGGATGTGGCACCATTCACCACCACTCTCTGGGCTTGGCCCTCCAGCTACTTCCTAACCCAGCATAGAGTGTTGCGGTCCAAACCATGAGCTGACAGCTTAGACAGCAGTTTACTGTGGGGGACAGTGTCAAAGGCCTTGCTGAAGTCCAGGTAGACCACATCCACAGGCCTCCCCACATCCACCAGACGGGTCACCTGATCATAGAAGGAGATCAAGTTGGAGAGGCAGGACCTGCCCCTCCTAAATCCATGTTGGCTGGACCCGAGCCTTTGGCCATCCTTCAGGTACACAGTTATTGCCACCAGGATAATCTGCTCCATCATTTTCCCTGGCACTGAGGTCAGGCTGACTAGCCTGTAGTTTTCAGCTTCCTCCATCCGACCCTTCTTGTGGATGGGGACCACATTGGCCAGTTTCCAGTCATCTGGGACCTCACTGGAGAGCCAAGACTGGAGGAAAATGATGGAGAGTGGCTTGGCCAGCTCATCTGCCAGCTCTCTCAGCACCCTAGGATAGATCCCATGCAGTCCCATGGACTTGTGAGTGTCCAAGTAGCTCAGAAGGTCCTGAACTTTCTGAACTAATTCCTCATGGATTTCCAGGGCATTACACTGCTCCCTGACTCCATCACCCAGCACAGGAGGCCACTCATGCTGAACTCCTGCCTTGCTGGTGAGAATTTAGGCAAAGAAGGTGTTCAGGACCTCAGCCTTTTCCTCGTCACATTGTTCCCCTCCAGGTCCAATAAGGAATGCAGGTTCTTCTTGCCCCTCTTTTTAGTGTTAATGTATTTGTAAAAATGCTTTTTCTTATCTTTCACAGAGGTGGCCAGCTTAAGTTCCAATTGGGCCTTTGCCTCTCTAATTTTTTTCCAACATAATCTAACAGCTTCTTTAAACATAACTCAAGAAGCCTTCCCCTCCTTCCAAAGATGATACAGCCTCTTTTTTCCCTTTAAATCTCCAGGAGCTGCTTGCTCATCCAGGCTGGTCACCTTCTTCACCAGCTCATCTTTTGGCACATGGGAACTGCCAGTTCCTGTGCCTTCAAGAGCTCCTGTTTGAAGTAGGTCCGACCCTCCTGGACCCTTCAGTTCTTGAGGGCTGCTACCCAGGGAATTTTACAAATAAGTTTGTTAAACAGGCTGTATTTTGCCCTCCAGAAGTCCAAGGTGAAGTTTCTGTTGGTGCTCCTCCCTATCTCCCTGCATATTGAAAACTTCACTATCTCATGGTCACTGCACCCTAGGCAACCTCCCACGATCACATCTCCCTCCAGCCCTGCTCTATTGGAGAACAGCAGGTCAAGGAGAGTCTGGCCTCTGGTAGGCTCACTTAACAGTTGCATCAGGAAACAGTCCTCCATTTGCTCCAGGAATCTTCTGGAGTGCCTCCTCTCTGCTGAATTAAGTTTCCAGCAGATATCTGGCAGGTTAAAGTCGCCCAGAAGGACAAGATCTGATGATCTTGAGACAGCCTCCAGTTGCTTATGGAGTAATTTGTCAGCCTCCTCATCCTGGTTGAGTGGTCTATAATAGACTCCAACCAGGATGTCAGAGTTTCAGAGGAGAAGGATCCAGATCAAAAAGATGTGTGGAAGTGCTCGTGGTACCCTGACAACAGCTGTGCACTTCAATTTGAAGTGAAAGGTTACAACCTCTAGGTAGCTGAACCCTTTTTCAGGGCACACCAATGGATATTTGAATGGAATGGTATTTGCTGTGGTCAATGTAAAGCGTGGTCTCCCTGGTGAGAGAGGAAGAGTAGGTGTCCCTGAACCAACTGTTGCTTGTGGAAGGAATGGCAACACTGGCCCAACCAGATCTGCTGGCCCCATTGGTGCTGCAGATGATAAAATGCGACTGCAGCTGGCTTTCAATTCCCTCTGTGAGTGTTGGTAGCCAGGAGTCATCTGCAGAAAGCCAGACAGCTATAGCTGCGAGGTCCTGATGCAAGCCAGGATGTCTTTGGCCCTCTTGGCCACCTGATCACACTGCTGGCTCACATTCAGCTGGCCTTCAATCAACATCCCCATGTTCTTTTTCCACCAAGCATCTGTCCAGCAGCTCATCCCCAAGACTGTAAAGTTGTGTAGGTCTTTTCAGGCACAAGTGCTGCACTTGACACTTGACCTTGTTGAACCTTATACTGTTATCTTCAGCCCACCTCTCCAGTCTGTCTAGATGTCTCTGCAAAGCCTCCATGACCCTCAGAGGGATCATAGCAGTAATAGGATCATAACAGCAGTAAATACAACATTAAAACACCATTCCATGTTCAGTGTGGTGCTGCAGTGGCACCAGATTCCACATGTCTGTGATCTTGCATCTGTATAAGTCATCGTAAATGACAACTTCCAAAACAAAGTGGCCAAGCAAAATAAATGTGGTGTTTTGATTTTTTTCATTAATAAATGTATTTTTCAAACTGTTTAATATTATGTAAGTTTTAAGCTGTTTACAATTATATGTGTAATTATTAAAAACATGGTACTTGCCCTCCATAGGGTAATAAAAAAGATAAATGTTGTTGTCATTTATTGCGTAAGTTAAGTACAATTCTTGACCTTTGTCCTGCTCATCTCAGTTCTGTGATAAAAAGCTACCAAACCTTTCAGGAGTTCACATTATCCCTGATGCTGAAGGGTGTAGAGGCTCAGTCTTACTTAACAACTTTAACAACTTTAGAATAGAATAGAATAGAATAGAATAGAATAGAATAGAATAGAATAGAATAGACCAGACCAGACCAGACCAGACCGGACCAGGTTGGAACAGACCTTTGAGATCATCAAGTCCAACCTATCATCCAACACCATCTAATCAACTAAACCATGGCACCAAGTGCCCCATCCAGTCTCTTCTTAAACAACTCCAGTGGTGGTGACTCCACCACCTCCCCAGGCAGCCCAATCCAATGGCCAATCACTCATTTTATGAAGAACTTCTTCCCACCATCCAGACCAAACCTCCCCTGGCACAGCTTGAGACTGTGTCCCCTTGTTCTGGCGCTGGTTGCCTGGGAGAAGAGACCAAACCCCACCTGGCTACAACCTCCCTTCAGGTAGATGTAGACAGCAAGAAGTCTTCCCTGAGCCTCCTCTTCTTCAGGCTAAGCAACCGCAGCTCCCTCAGCCTCTCCTCATAAAGCTCTTGTTCCAAACCCCTCACCAGCTTTTTTGCCCTTCTCTGGACATGTTCCAGCAAGTCAACATCTTTTCTAAACTGAGGGGCCCAGAAATGGACACAGGACTCAAGGTGTGGCCTAACCAGTGCTGAGTACACGGACACAATGACTTCCCTGTTCCTCCTGGCCACACTGTTCCTGATACAGACCAGGATGCCAACGGCCTTCTTGGCCACCTGGGCACACTGCTGGCTCATGTTCAGCCTACTATCAACCAGTACCCCCAGGTCCCTTTCTACCTGTCCACTCTCCAGCCATTCTCACCCCAGTCTAGGATGTGGGACCAGATGTTTACACATAGGAAGAACAAGCAATAATGAAGGTAAATTCTATTTTGCTGAAGAAAACAGTGATAATGTTAAACCACATTTTCACTAAACTAGAAAGTTTAGCTTAACCGTAAATGACTGGCAGTCAATCACTTTGTAGTATAAAAGCCCAGTCCCATCTTACAGAAGATAGGATCCTAACACGCTTCCTATGAAGTGAATTTGAGTATTACTCCCTTAAGTGGGGATACCCCCCAAGATTACACCTTGAGGCTGAATTATCATCAATATGGATCAGTAATATCAATGTTTATCAAGCAATTATCAAGTTAGCTTTGACAAATTGATAAATATTATTATTATTACTACTAATATTGTTATTATTACTGCTAATATTATTATTATTACTAATATTTACTATAGGACTTTTTTCTTTATCAATTAATATCATTTTAGTCTAATGTCACCCTTAATTGTTGCAATAAAAATTTACTTTGCATGTATTCAGATAGTTGGCTATTCTTTTAACTTGTAGGTAGGATCTTTTGCTTTGCTTTCCAGTATGTGCAAAGCCAGAAAAATTGCAATTATATTTTGCGTACAAAAAGCTGTAGAGAACATTACACAGGCAACTACTAGGAAGGGAGAAATTTTGCCTTAAGTTGTTGTGATAAATCTGTTAGAAGCAAAGTAATGGCTGTAGACTGGCACATGAGAAGCTTGCATTAAACATATGGACCCTTACCTGCCCGACAGGTTGCAGAAATGTTGGCAAACCTTACCAAGAGCTGTCTTCTGTTGTGTGCTCTTGTCGTATTTTGGCTCTATCCAGGTGTCCCCTAATCATCAGAATGAGGATGACATTGAGGACATGGGGCTCTCCAGAGCTTTGAGTGCTTCTTGATAGTGAATTTTCTGGCCAGAGATGAAGGCTCTGAAAGGATAGAGAGGAAATCAGAATGCTATGGTAGTAAATAGAAGAAAAGCTAATTCTGAGCTTGATATGAAAGATAAAGGTGTGTTTATTTTTAACTGTGTTTTACATAATGTTTTCACCTTCAAGTGCTTGAGTAGAGCTGCACTATTAGCTGCAATACAGATGTTTAGCAAAATATTTGGATGCTGTTCAGGCAGGCTACATGCATGGCTTCTGGTTTTGTTTTTTCTTTCCCCAACATTGTAATGAAGTCACTGAGAGCCTCAGTCTTCTCCATATCACTAGTCAGCAGTTCACCTGTTTCCTTTCGGGGGGGGGGGGCACACCTTCCCTAGTCTTCTTTTTACCATTAATATACCTACAGAAATTTTTGCCCTTGATCTTCTTTTTCTAACCAGGTCTCTCTGTCCTTTCTTCCACTGGTAGAGTTGCTTTTGTTTTGGTGTGGGTTTTTTGTTTGTGCTTCATTTGGTGTGGCTTTTTTTTTTTTTTTTTTTTTTTTTTTTCCCCATATCAGTGCATCCAGGATCTCCTTGCTCATCCAGGCAGGTCTAGCATTCTTGCCTGCCTTCCTTTTTGGTGATATACTTCGCTTCTGGACATGGCGAATGTGATCCTTGAATATTGACCAGCTTTCCAGGACCCCTCTTCCCTCTAGGGCATTGTTTCACAGTACTTTGGCCAGCAGATCCCTGAAGTAATCAAAGTCTGCATACCTAAAGCACAGGGTCATAAATTGGAATACATCTGCCAAGTTGTTCTGAGAATCTTAAATTCTATCACTTCATTGTCCTTTAAAGCAATCCAGATTTTAAATTAAACCACGTTTTAAAATAGTAAACATAAAAGTATTGTGAGTTGAATCCTGTCACATATTTGGATCACTTAGAATTTTTAACTTCATTATTTTGTTCATAGTGTATTTTCATTGCAGAAATTGACTGAGTATCATGCTTAGATTGAAAACCAAATATACTTACAATGATATCATAAACATTGCTGTTTACTGCACTGCACTTATGTCTTCTTTTAAATATAAGGGATAACAAAGCAAAATTCCTTTCTACAGAAACTTGGGAGTTGGCTGACAGCTAGCTTCATATTTTTATGACAAATATTTTAAAAAAGCATTTTATAGAGAGCAAAATAATTATGATTCTACCCAAAACCATAATAAAAAAAAAGAAGATAGTTTTTAAAATGCCTAAAACCAGATTGACACAAACGCATGTTTACCTGTGAGATCAGAGCAATTTGAAGCCTCTGTTGTAATCTAGTCTGTCTTATTGTCTATGGAACATTTTAATAAAACATGAAATGGCATTAGATAGAATCATCTCTCATAATAGTTTCCTATCATACTGTAACACATCTTCCTGTTTACTACTGACTAATCAGTAACTGAACCATGCACTTCACTTTTATGGTGCTTTCCTGCTGGGTCTATTGCCCACTTAGGGAGTGTAAAATCATGTTATGTTTTTTATTTCTTTTAGCTGTCTTAGCTCCCTTTTCTCTGGCAGACTGTTTTGTACAGTATCATAGCAACATCAGATTAAGCCTCTGTAGAGCAAACTCTTATTCTTCTTTCAGCATCACTTCATCACCTGATGAAAGATGCCTTGTACAAGTTCTTACTCCTCTTTATAATGTTTTTTCTATATACTGCACAAATCCTTTGACTACCCAAAAGTGTTTGAAAGAAGGCATTAAACTTGCCACAGAGTGAGGCAAATTCTGTACTTCAGGACTGTCTCTGTGGTACCAGTCTTTCTGAGCAAGTTCGAGGCCTGACCTTGCCTAAGACTTCTGGCTTCCTATCTTCATGAAAGAAATAAAACCCAAATTTCAACTAAATTATGAATGTTATAAACTACTTTAAGTTTCCAAAATAACAGACTTGATAATATTGTAATTAAAAAGTACATTTCTGCATTGATAAAAAAAGAACAATAACTTAATTTGCCTTCAGTGTTATGTGTGTACCATTCATATCTAACTTCATGATCCCATGATCCTGTGGATCATTTCCACAACTGTAAAATATTCCTTTCCATGATGATTAAAATTTCTTTGAGAACTAAACTATCCTACTAGACCTTCATAACTAAAATATGAAAAGAGAGTTTTGGCTCATAATGGCTGAAGCTTCAGCAAGGCTTTGAATCACTGTAGCTAAAGACTTTTTTGTTTGCTTTGGTTTTGTTTTCCCTCTGTAGTGGGTTGGAATTTCCCAATTACATTAACAAGGCATGACCAGCTCAGTTGGAAGCAAATGGAAGCTGTATTTACAAAGCAAAAACTACACTCTACAATAGAATGCAATGACTATGTACAAAATATACAGTATTTATAATATTGTACAGGGATTTACGATCAGAAAACAGCATGGAAAGGCTCCCAGTCAAAACAACCAAGGAAATCTGCCCCACTCCACCCCAGAATCCCCTTTTTTTCTTCCTTATATAATAGAAGAATGAAAATAAGCTGTTAGAAGGAATGTTAGTCTTATTTGCAAGGTCAGCTAGCAGTGATTAAATCCTCTCCAGCTGAGCAGAACAGCCAAGCAGCTAGAAAAGGAGGAATGAAGCTGAAAATAAAAATGTGTGAGACTGTTATGGTACATCTGCATCCATCCCACACTCTAGCCAATGAAATTAGTTTAGAATAATCTTTTGTTTTCCTTTTTACACTCAACTGTGAATTGTTTCTATTTCTCCACTTTTCTGCTCAAAATCTGCAGCTAACTTTAGAAGGCATAGCCTGAAACTGCCACACTCCCAGCATTAACTTTTAGCCAGACCAACTCAGGTAGAAACAAGTGAAGCTCTATTTACAAGGGAAAAACTACACTCTACAATGGAATGAAACTAATATGTACAAAATACACAGTATTTCCAATATTATACCAATATTTACAATTAGCAAACAACACTCCCCACCCCCCCATTCAAAAGACCTGGGAAGTCGTTCCACTGCCCGCTCCCTGTCCCAAGAGAGTGAGAGAAGAGAGAGAAAGCAGTGGGTTAGACTTATCCAAGGCCAGCCAGAAGGACATTACCTCTCCCCTGAGCAAAGCAAAACAGCCGAGGAGAGGAGAGGAGAGGAGAGGAGAGGAGAGGAGAGGAGAGGAGAGGGAGAGGGAGGAGAGGGAGAGGGAGAGGAGAGGAGAGGAGAGGAGAGGGAGGAGAGGAGAGGGAGAGGGAGAGGAGGGAGAGGGAGAGGAGAGGAGAGGAGAGGAGAGGGAGGGAGAGGGAGAGGAGAGGGAGGGAGGGAGAGGAGAGGGAGGGAGGGAGGGAGGGAGAGGAGGGGAGGAGAGGGAGAGGAGGGAGGGAGAGAGAGGGAGAGGAGAGGGAGAGGGAGAGGGAGAGGGAGGAGGGAGGGGAGAGGGGAGGGAGAGGGAGAGGGAGGGAGGGGGGGGGAGGAGGGGGGGGGGGGGGGAGGGGAGGAGGGGGGAGGGGAGGGGGAGGGAGGGGAAGGGAGGGAGGAGGGGGGAGGGAGGGAGGGGAGGGAGGGGAGGGAGGAATGGGAAAAAAGGAATGGGTAAAAAAGGAATGGGAAAAAAGGAATGGGAAAAAAAGGTATGGTACAGCTCCTCTTATCCCAGACGTGTATGCAATGAATTTGTTTAGAATAATATTGTGTTTTCCTTTTTATACCCAATAGTGGCAGAACAGCCAAGCAGCTAGACAAGAAGGAAAGGAATGAAGTGGAATGTGTAAGATTGCTAGGGTACATCTCATACATTCTGGCCAATGAAATTCATTTAGAACAATCCTTTGTTTTCTTTTTTTATACCCAGTTCTGAATTGTTTATATTTTTCTACTTTTCTCCTTGAAATCTGCAGCTAAATTTTAAAGGCATAGCCTAAAGCCACCACAAATACCTATGCAGTCTTGATATGATTATACACATTCCAGAGATCTTTGATTGCAGTGAAAAAATGGAAAAAGTTGTTTAATGAGGTATTTATCTAATTTGGAAAGTATATGAAGTCCAATAAACTTAGTGAAAGAATATACTGTAGAAACACAAATCGTCACAGAAAGGTTTGGATTGGAAGACCGCTATTCAGTCTCCCTGGAGTCTTCTATAAATTAGGTAACTGATAAAATTTTTCTTCATTAAGCATATCCTTCCCTTATAGGTACATAAATTGATACTATAGTGATAGCTCCTCACTTTTGATGGATCGTTTCTCTGTCCCAGTAAGGCAAAAAAACAACAGAACTTTTCGTTCTCCGAGAATGTTAATATATCACATTTAAGCAGGTCACAAGTAAACACAATGGGAGACATTTCACAGAAGCCCCAAATATCTGATCAGAATACCCCATCACCTCTTGTCAATTGCCTACATTTCTTGAGTTGCTGATGATAAATACCATCTACTCTCTGAGAACAGGGTAGTGTGATGTCCAGCTGTTATTTTGGTAGCCCTCTTAGAATCATAGAATTATCAGGGTTGGAAGGGACCTCAAGGATCATTACTTTCAACCCCCATGCCATTGCTAGGGTCATTTTCCACTGGATCAGGTTGCCCAGAGCCACATCCAGCCTGGCCTTAAAATCTTTGAGGGATAAGGCTTCCACCACCTCTTGGGCAACCTGTTTTAATGTCTCACCACTCTTATAGTGAAGAACTTCTTCCTAATGTCTTATCTGAATCTACTCTCCTCTAGCTTGGATCCATCCCCCCTAGTCATCTCACTGTCTGACACCCTCAGAAGTCCCCCACCAGCTTTCTTGTAGCCCCCTTTAGATATTGGAAGGCCACAATAAGGCCTCCTTGGAACTGTCTCTTCTCCAAACTGAACAACCCCAAGTCTCCCAGCTTGCCTTCATAGAAGAAGAGCTCCAGCCCTCTGATCATCCTTGTGGTCCTTCTCTGGACATGTTCCCATATGTCCATATCTTTCTTGTAATAGGGACTCAAGAACTGGACATAATACTCCAGGTGGGGTCTCACAAGAGTGCTGCAGAGGGGAAGAATCATCTCCCTCAACCTGCGGGCCATGCATTCCATGATAGAATAGAATAGAGTAGAGTAGAGTAGAGTAGAGTAGAGTAGAGTAGAATAGAATAGAATAGAATAGAATAGAATAGAATAGAATAGAATAGAATAGAATAGACCAGACCAGGTTGGAAGAGACCTTCAAGATCATCGCGTCCAACCTATCACCCAACACCACCTAATTAACTAACCCATGTAACCAAGTACCCTGTCAAGTCTCCTCCTGAACACCTCCAGTGATGGCCCAGGCTATGGTTGGATATCTGGGCTGTAAGTGTACACTGGTAAATTCTAGCACATTGAGGTCACTGCAGCCAAGGCTTTCTGTGAGCTTCATATTGGTCACCAGCCCTTCCCTGTTGGTAAGAACAAGGTCCAGTATAACAACTTTTTTTTTGTTAGTTCCTGTGGTGGGTTAACGCCACAGTTCCTCTATCATTTGGAACAGGAAGTTGTCATCTATGTATTCCAGGAACATCCTGGATAGCTGGTGTCTTGCTGTGTTGTTCTTCCAGCAGACATCAGGCTGACCAGGGCCTGTAAACACAAAGCCACTCCTCTTCTGTCTGCTTATGAGGGCCTCATCTGCTTAGTTTTGCTGGTCAGGTGGCCTGTAACAGATCCCTACTGTAATATCACCTTCCCCTGTCTTCCCTTTTATCTTCACCCACATGCTCTCAACCAGCTCATCATCCTTCCCCAGGTGGAGCTCCACTGATTCCAGCTGGTCACAGATGTAGAGAGCAACATCTCATCTCCTCTCCTCCTCCCCTTCCTGTCCCTCCTACAGAGCTTGTGCCTGTCTATTCCTGCATTCCAGTCATGGGAATCATCTCACCAAGTTTCAGTCATAGCTACTATGTCATAGCTTTCCAGCAGCACAGTGGCCCTTAATTCTTCCTGTTTATTTCCCAAGCTGGGTTTATTTGCATAGAGGTACTTTGGCTGGGCTGGCCACACCACCATCTGAAGCAAATCCCCCTGGATTCCCTTAGGGTTTCTCGGTGCATTGTCCCAGGCTTGCCTCTGGGCAACAAGGAGAGAGACTTTACTAATGCTCCTTCCCTCTGCCCCTGATGTGGTGCCCCATTGTGTATTACAGGCAAACATAAGGTTATTAGCCCCTTCAAATCTAGTTTAAACCCCTATCAATGACCCCTGCCAATTCCTGCCCTAGATTCCTTATCTTCTTACTACAGGAAGGCAGGGGGGCTTGCTGATGAGAGGATGTGGAATCCTCTGCTTCACTAAGAGTTACCTCACACTCCAGTTTTTGTAGAGATAAGTTTGTAGAAATAATTTCCCTCTCTCACTCTCTGACGTTTCTTAACCTACTTATTCTTCCCTGAGCTCCCACTGTTGCCAGTGAAAGGCTATGGCATTCCTCACAGGAGGCCACACTATCACTACTCACTCTGTGGGAAGTTCCCAGAGGCTTCTTACATCCTGATCAACAGTGGGTGGTGCTAACTCCACCCAGGATATCTCAGCAGCCCACCCACAAGCTGCTAGCCCACGGCATAGGGAAGCCTCTTTTCTCTGCTTGAAAAAAACCTCTAGAGACCTTTTTTAGTCAACCCTTTGGCTTCAGTTCTCTTCCTCAGTGCAGTCTTACCTGTCCTGAGGCTGGTCTCTGCAGCTGCTCATCCTCTTCTAGGAATATGTACTTATTTCCCATTGTAATTTAAAAATGAGGATATCTTGACTATAAGATTACTACCATGTTCATGAAACTTGTGCAAGGAATCCTGAGCTGATTCCATCTCCTGCTCACCATAGACTTTTGTATGTTCGTATGTTTTTATTTCTTTACATAAACACTTCAATGTTTTCCAATCTTAAAACCCCTCTTACACTAATAGTCAAAGTCAACAGCCTTAGTGACTTTGTGGTAAAACACTAGGAACTACTATAAAACCTTTCCTGGTACCAAGGTCAGGCTGAGAGGCCTGTAGTTTCCTGGATCATCCTTTAGAACTTTCTTGTAGATGGGCATCCCATTCACTAGCTTCCAGTTAGAATAGAATAGAAAGAATAGAATAGAATAGAATAGAATAGAATAGAATAGAATAGAATAGAATAGAATAGAATAGAATAGAATAGAATAGAATAGACCAGGTTGGAAGAGACCTTCGAGATCATCACGTCCAACCTATTATCCAACAGCACCTAATCAACTGAACCATGCAACCAAGCACCCCATCAAGTCTCCTCCTGAACACCTCCAATGATGGTGAAGCTACCACCTACCTGGGCAGCACATTCCTATGGGCAATCACTCTCTCTGTAGAGAACGTCTTCCTAACATCCAGCCTAAACCTCCCCTGGTGCAGCTTGAGACTGTGTCCTCTTGTTCTGGTGCTGGCTGCCTGGGAGAAGAGAGCAACATCTGCCTGTCTACAACCTCCCTTAAGGTAGTTGTAGAGAGCAATAAAGTCACCCCTGAGTCTCCTCCTCTCCAGGCTAAGCAACCCCAGCTCCCTCAGCCTCTCCTCGTAACACTTGTGTTCCAAACCCCTCACCAACTTTGTTGCCCTTCTCTGGTCTTGTTCCAACAAGTCAACATCCTTCCTAAACTCAGGGGCCCTGAACTGGCCACAGAACTCAAGGTGTGGCCTAACCAGTGCAGTGTACAGGAGCAGAATGACCTCCCTGCTCCTGCTGGCCGCACTGTTCCTGATACAGACAACAAGTGCATGCCTGATTAGGCAGGACAAATCATGGTGAGTGGCTTGGTGAGCACATCTACCAGTTCCTTAAGTATACTTGGGTGGATCCCATATGGTCCTATTGACTTGCACACATCTAAGTGGCACAATAAGTCATTGATCATTTTCTCCTGGATTGTGGGGGCTGCTTTCTGCTCCCCATCCATGTCTTCCAGTTCTGGGGACTGAACCCTCATGGAGCAGCTGGTATCACTGACAAGTACCAAGACAAAGTAGCCATTCACCAGCTCAACGTTTTCCTTGTCTTTGGTCACCAGGTTCCCTCCTTCATCCAGTAGTGGGTGCACATTCTCTTTAGTACTTTTACTGTTAACCTACTTATGAAGGCACTTTAATGACACTGGTGAGACTGAATTCTACTTGAACTTTGGCTTTTCTTTTAGCAGGCTCAACCAGAAGGCTGAAGGAGATATTCATACCATGACAGCCAAATTTTGACGGCTTAGTCTGGCAATTTTATTTTGGGGGGTAATTTCAACCCAGGACACAATCTCAAGCTGAGCCAGGGGAAGTTTAGGCTGAAGGTGAAATGAAAGTTCTTCACAGAAAGAGTAATTGGCCATTGGAATGTGCTGCCCAGTGAGGTGGTGGAGTCACCATCCCTGGACGTGTTCAAAAAAAGATTGGATGCAGCACTTGGAGCTATGGCTTAGTTGTCAGGTGGTATTAGGTATTAGGTAATAGGTAATAGGTAATAGGTTGGACTTATTGATCTCTGAGGTCTTTTCTAACCTGGTTGATTCCATGATTCTGTGGGTTTTGGGCCTTTTGTTTAGGCCATTCATTTCTGGTTAGGCTCACTTGATTTTTCAATACACCTAGCTGTTGGGATCCTCCTGTCATCCATAAAATATAGATGGATTCAAACCCTCTGTATCCTGATGGCATTAGGGTACACTGTGTGCCAGTATCTACTAGAGCCTTACACTCCTGGCATAGTATTCAGTATTCAGTATTCTAAAGGTTGGAAGAGATCTCAAAGATCATCGAGTCCAACCTGTCACCACAGACCACATGACTAGAGTAGGGAAGAAACTACTGCCCACTGCAGGTTTGAACTCACAACCTTCCCATTAAGGGTCTGATGCACTACCAACCTGAGCACATGCCAGGCAATGAGGAGAGGAGAGGGAATGAGGAGAGGAGGGAAGGGGAGGGGAGGGGAGGGGAGGGAGGGGAGGGAGGGGGAGGGAGGGGAGGGGAGGGAGGAGACCTTCAAGATCATTGCGTCCAACCCATCAACCAATCCAACCCACCTAAACTACTAACCCATGGCACCAAGCACCCCATCAAGTCTCCTCCTGAACACCTCCAATGATGGTGAAGCTACCACCTACCCAGGCAGCACATTCCAATGGGCAATCACTCTCTCTGTAGAGAACGTCTTCCTAACATCCAACCTAAACCTCCCCTGGTGCAGCTTGAGACTGTGTCCTCTTGTTCTGGTGCTGGCTGCCTGGGAGAAGAGAGCAACATCTGCCTGTCTACAACCTCCCTTAAGGTAGTTGTAGAGAGCAATAAAGTCACCCCTGAGTCTCCTCCTCTCCAGGCTAAGCAACCCCAGCTCCCTCAGACTCTCCTTGTAACACTTGTGTTCCAAATCCCTCACCAACTTTGTTGCCCTTCTCTGGACACACTCCAGCAAGTCAACATCCTTCCTAAACTGAGGGGCCCAGAACTCGACACAGGACTTGAGGTGTGGCCTAACCAGTGCAGTGTACAGGGATACAATGACCTCCCTGCTCCTGCTGGCCACACTGTTCCTGATGCAGGCCAGGATGCTATTGGCCCTCTTGGCTGCCTGGGCACACTGCAGGCTCGTGTTCAACCTACTATCGACCAGTACCCCTAGGTCCCTCTCTGCCTGGCTGCTCTCCATCCACTCTGACCCCAGCCTGTAGCACTGCATGGGGTTGCTGTGGTTAATGTGCAGAACCCGGCACTTGGATGTGTTAAGTCTCATGCTGTTGGATTCTGCCCATCTGTCCAGCCTGTTGAGGTCCCTCTGCAGAGCCTCCCAACCCTCCAGCAGATCAACTCCTGCCCCCAGCTTGGTGTCGTCAGCAAATTTACTGATGATGGACTCAATGCCCTCATCCAGATCACCAATAAAGATGTTAAAAAGCATGGAGCCCACAGCCCAATAAACATGACTGTCCCTTTCTGCCAGAATCACTTACTTCCTGTGAAAATTACATGAATGTTTCTTCAAGCGGATGAGAATAAGATCAGCCTTTCTAGCCTGTTTGAGAAATTTACTACTGGAAACTTCTGTGGTGTTCCTTCTGCAAGTATCCTCTTATGCCATTGCATTCTCCTGCATCTCATGCATATGGGCTGCTTGGACTGAATTGGGTTTTCTATTCCTCTTGCTCATGTGCATTCTGTGGTCACATATGTAAAACCACAGGGTGCACTGTGGCATGTACCTCCCAGATTCTCTCTCCTGCACAGTGGAGCACCTGTTCCAAAGAGCTGAGATATGGGAACATATAGATCACAGTATCACAGTTTCACCAAGGTTGGAAGAGACCTCAAAGATCATCAAGTCCAACAGACTCCAACCAGGATGTCAGATTTGTTAGGCTGCCCTCCGGTTTTAACCCACAGGCTCTCAATCCCTTCATCCTTCACCTCAAGTTCTGTGGCAGAGAGACTCCCTAATATACAGAGCCACCCCTCCTCCTCTTCTCCCTCACCTTTCTCTCCTAAAGAGCCTGTAACCCCCCAGTGTAGCAGTCCAATCGTGCAGATTATCCCACCATGTTTCTGAGATGGTGAATAGATCATAGTCACCCTGGTGGACCAGGACCTCCAGCTCATCTTGCTTATTGCCCATGCTGCGTGCATTGGTGTACATGCACTTCATCTGGGTTCTCGACTTCTCAATTGACCCTAATTTGTGTCCCACTCTCTCTTCCTTAGAGGGACTGATTTCCTTACCTACCCTCTTCAGACCTAGTTTAAAGCCCTCCTAATGAGCCCTGCCAACTCCAGTGCTAGGACTCTCTTACCCTTTCTAGATAACTGCACCCCATCAGGACCCAGCAGGTCAGGTGCAGTAGAAGTTGCCCCATGATCAAAGAAACCAAAATTCTGCTGCTGGCACCATCCCCTGAGCCAATTGTTGATGGTATGGGTTCTCCCATTCCTCTCAGTGTATACCCCTGCCACTGAGGGAACTGAGCAGAACATCACTTGATCTCTTGCCCCATCAATCAATTATCCAAGGGCCTTGAATTCTTTTTTAATCACCCTGGTGCCCTTCTTATTCATTTCATCACTCCCAGCTTGTATTACCAGCAAAGGGTAATAGTCAGAGGGCTGGATTAATTTAGGGAGTCTCCTTGCGATGTCCCTTACCCATGCCCCGGGTAGGGAGCAGACGTCCCTGTGGGATGGGTCAGGATGACATATGGGTCCCTCAGTCCCCCTCAGGAGAGAGTCCCCAACAACTATAACCCTTCTCCTTTTCTTTGTGGAGCTGGTCGTTACAGTTGGTGAGGACTGCTTGGCCTTAGGCACCTCCCCAGATGGCAGCTCCTCAGCCCTCTCATCCACACTGCCCTCGTCCTGCAGGGCCTCATACTTACTATGCAAGGGTAGGGGACGAGGAGGAGAAGGTCGGGATGGATTTCTCTTGTCACCCCTGGCAGGGACCTGTATCTATGCCTCTCCATTTCCAGGGACCCTTCCCTCATCAGGGGAGATCTGCAGAGCCTTCTCCCACAAATCTAATTCCCTTTCACTTTCCCTTATTGCCCTGAGCCTAGATACCTCCTCTTTCATCTCGGCCACTTCTTCCTTCAGTTCCACCACCAGATTGAGGAGAAAGTTCACCTGGTCACACCTGACGCAGGTGTTCTCTCCTTCCCCCTCTATTTCAAGTGGTAGGCTCAAGCACTCTCTGCAGCCAGTAGTCTGGACTCCTGTGTGCTCTTGCAACAACTCTGTCTGGATACATACTTTTTTTCCTAGCCTTTGTCCTAATGGCAACCATGGTTCAAGCATTTTATTGACAGTTTTTAAAAAAAAAAAAAAAAAAAAAAGAAATTGAGCAACAGGAAGGCTCTGCAGCCAAAATGGCATTGCGTGCACAGCCCAGGAGGGTTTTAAAACTCCTGCGGCTGACGTCACAATCCCAAGCAGGCTCGTGAGAGGACGATCCTGCCAGACCTCTCTGACAACCAGGGGTCCTCCCGACCTGCAAAGCACCAAAAAGAAAGCAGAAAGCAAGGCCAAAAGCTCTTGATTCAAGCAGAGCAGTCCCGGGTGCCAGTCCTGATTGGCTCCGCAGCCAAAATGTGTTCTCTTTGAACTGATGGAAATCCCAGAACACTTTCTCTGCAGCCAAACTGCATGACTGTAGCAAGGAAGACACTTTGCCATCTGTTACCAGATTTGTCCAGTCAATTTATCCATGATTTGTCCCTGGCCATCTTTCCAGGACACTGCTCCCAGTGAGTTTGCACATGATGGTGCTGTATTTGAAGGAACTTCCTCCACATAAGTAGTACATATTGGGCTTAATCTGGATCTGTAGATGACTGTTTGTCATTCATAGATTCATAGATTCATAGAACACCAGGTTGGAAGAAACCTCCAGGATCATCTAGCCCTATCTTTCAGGGTAATAATATAGTTTAAATGACATGGCCCAACACCCTGTGAAGCTGCACCTTGAAACTGTCTAATGTAGGTTAATGTTCTACATCCCTTGGAAGTTTATTCCAATGTGTAATATTTCAAATGGTGATTTTTTTTTTTTTTCTGACATCCAGTCAGAATCCCCCGAGCAGCAACTTTTACCTATTACCTGTTGTCTTTACCATATGACTCTCTGTAAAAACGGAGTTTGCCTCCTCATAATAGCCACCCCTTATGTACTTGTACATGGTTATGAGGTCTCCCCTAAACCTTCTCTTCTCAAGGCTGAACAAACCCAGTTCTCTTAGCTTTCCTTCATATGACAGGTCTTCCAGGTCTCTTTAAATAATTGTCTCTATCACAGCTAATTTCCTCAGGTGCTGGATACCATTCTCCATGGTGGTCCACTCACCTGAGTGACATGCAACACTCTCCTTCAAGGGATAACTTTCCTTCTCACCTGACAAAAGCTACATCCAGAGGTTAGAGGCCAGTATCTGTTTTCCAACTGTCATGATTATTAATATGTTTTATTAATTATTAAGAATAATGTTAATTATTTTTTATTAATAGAAAAATATTAATAACTTTTAAACTGTATGTATATGCAGTTTCTACTGTACACTTGTGGGTATAATCCCATAAACAGATACAGTTTAACAACTTTGAACCATATTAGAAAAATAATTATTTAGCAAGAACTAAGGTGCAATTGGCCATTTGTGCACTAGGAGTGACTCAGCAGGCACCTGGAGGCTGAATGCAGCAGCCAGGCATATAGTGACAGTGCATATACAACTAAAGGAAACTTTCAAAAGACTTAAGCCAATTTGTACTCATGCATTATAACACCAGGCCTTCCTATCATGCTGCTTAATAATCCACAGGTTACAATACCACACAGGCTAAAGTGTGGGGATTTTAAGCAGACCAAAACTGGTTTTAAACATGTGAACACTGAAAAGATACAGTTTCACTGGTGAAGGCTTGTTGCTAAGCTGGTTGCTAAGCTGTTGCTAAACTGGTTGCTGCTGAAGCTGGCTTCTGGAGGTAGTGCCTCCTGGGGTGAAGGCAGCTTTCTCCTGCAGCTGCAAGGTGTTCCATGGGCTCTGTGGGGGTGAGCTGGCGGCTGATTCGCCTGGAACTGGCTATCAGGTGATTCTTGATGTAGGCAGCACTATGGAGTATGCAGGACACTACGGCTGTCCAGGACATTCACAGGTCATCCCAACAGGGCACAGATGGTGCTCTGGACTGCCCTGCCTCTTGGCTTACGGGTGTGGAGTGACATGTGGCTTCTAGAAGAGCAGATAGAAAGCTGACTCAGGATTGGCATTCAGGACCAAAGAGTTCAAGAAAGGCACTTAATTCTACTTTCATTTTCAGACTTTTAGGAGTGGCAGGACCCCAGCAGTCTCCGAGGCAGTGGGCAGGGACAGCATAGATGTCTTCTTGCGTGCTTGCTCGACATCATGATGTCAGCCATAGGAAGTTCACAGTATCACAGTATCACAGTATACCTAAGGTTGGAAGAGACCTTGGGGATCATCGAGTCCAACCTGTCACCACAGACCTCATGACTAGACCATGGCACCAAGTGCCACGTCCAATCCCCTCTTGAACACCTCCAGGGATGGTGACTCCATGACCTCCCTGGGCAGCACATTCCAATGACGAACGACTCTCTCAGTGAAGAACTTTCTCCTCACCTACAGTCTAAACCTCCCCTGGTGCAGCTTGAGACTGTGTCCCTTGTGTCTTGGTCCGGAGAGGGAAAAAGACTCAAGTTCTTTTAGAACATTCCCATGATGTGAAATTAGAGGCACAAATGAGGCTGAAATATCAACAGCTAGACTATTTATTACATAAACAAAGTGGAAATAAGAAGAGGAGAGGGAGAAAATGGAGAGGCAGAGAGAGGGAGAAAAGGGAAGGAATTAGAGTGAGAGAGAGAGAGAGATAAAAGGAGAAAGTCAGAAAGAGATTATATTACCAATGGTCAGGGGTGGAGAGAGTCCAAGATGCGCTGTGTTGCCCCGTGATGTTCCAGCATGTGATGCCGTCTTCTCTCTTCTGCTTTGACAGTTTCACTCCGGTTTTTTTATACAGTTTTTTAGTCCTCAGGCAAATGTCCAGGTGTTGGTCCCCAGGACATCGTCCTGGGAAATCATTCTTAGGTAAGTACCCAGGACATAGTTCTGGGAAGTAAGTATCCAGCTATTGTCCCCCCATGAAATCTATCCAGGAAATCATAAGTAGCCAGGTATCGTTTCCCAGGAAGTTTTTTTGTGTGGTTTGGGCAGTAGGGGGTGGGGGGCCTCCACCTCCTCCCACCACATCTACCTGCCCACACCCTCAGGAAACAGGTGGTGAGTCATCCTCAGGGTACTTGATGGGTGGAGATTGTCTTGCCCTAAAGGTGTGATGGCTGGGTCTTTGGGTCCATTGTTGTAGTCCAGTGTTATTATGATGCAATCACAAGCTGATTTGCACCCAGGATTAGTAGACAGGATCCTTTGCACCTTCCTTCCAGTTGCTCTGTCTATTGTCTGTGCAAGAAGCAAGTGATTTTATCTTCTGTTGAGTCACACCAGGAGAACCAACTTTTAGTCTCTCACACCTTGTTCTAGTGCTGGTTGCCTGGGAGAAGAGAGAAATCCCTTCCTGGCTACAACCACCTTTCAGGTAGTTGTAGAGGGCAATGAGGTCACCCCTGAGCCTCCTCTTCTCCACGCTAAACAATGCCAGATCCCTCAGCCTCTCCTCATAGGGTGTGGCCGGTTGACATTGCCCCCTTAAGAAAGGGAGTATGGTGGACGGAAGTTGGTAAACGGAAGGCATACTCTAAACTAATTTTCATTGGTCAAGTGGGAGGAAGCACCATCTGAACTGAGACTGAAATGGGCATTTCCAGCACTTCTCGGTCACTCTTGCTTCCGCTTCTCCAGGGTGCAGCAACTCTTCTCTGTGCTGGGCTTTCTGCCAAGGCCTCGGCCTTGAGGATAAGATAACCAGGTCTATATTAACTGCTTTCAATTAACACAAACTGCTTTTAACTTCTTTTCTTTCTTCTTTCTCCCTCTTTTCCAAACTATTCTGGGGAAAGGGGGGGAAGAGAGGGGAGAGCGGAGGTGGGGAATCCCCTCTGCCGAGGGGGGTTACTCTCATTTCTGTGTTACTCTGTTGTATATCTTTGTATATATTGTAGATATTGTAAATTTATAAATATTCCCCTGCAAAATCCTGCACTGCTTTGTAAATATAGCTCCACTGCTTTGCTAATTCGGCTGGTGAGTTTTTTTTCCTTTCCCTTCAAACTTTTCTTTCCCTTTACTTACAGGGGGGGAGGGAAGAGGCTTCTTGGCCTTACCCCTTCCAACCCACCACATTTTTTTATTGGCGCCCAACGTGGGGCAGATAATTAGTTTAATTTATTACCTGATTGATTTAGTGTTTTCCAGCTGAATTAGCAAACATGAAGGTCTTGTGGTTTGTGGAGCGATTATTCTTTTCAATTTTTGGGGCTCTGGTTTACAGATATTGTTTGGGTTTGCTTTTGGATTACTTGGGTAAATATTTGGTGCGGACAATTTATATGTGGGTTATGTATAGAGTTAAATTATGGTATGGAAAATGTATTAATTTCCTATGGTCAGTGAGATACAGGAATGTTACCTCCACCACTCTCCCAATTGAGATAAAGGGTTTTAAGATTCCGCCTGAGGAGAGAGTAACTTTAGGTGATGCCTGGGATCCAAAAGTGATTTATGTGATGTGTATAATTCTGCTGCTGGTGATAACTAATGTGTTTTCTCTGTATTCCTTGTGGCGAGAGAAAAAGGTGTCCAGGGCGTGTTTTGTTATTAAAACTAGATCAAAAAGAAAACGCCGTAGCTCGAGATCAGTCCCAGAGTCATCTAGTGATGAGGACTGTGGAGAACCCGTGTCAATTAAAAAGAAGGCTAAAAAGTTAATTGGTAAAGCAGCTCTAAATGGCAAGCTGCCAAGGGCGTCAGCTGGTATCAACATGGCTCCTACTCCTTCTCCTTCTTCTTCTTCTCCGTCAGCCATTAACGGAGCAACGTCACTTCCGCCTACTCCCTCGGTGGGACCGGAAGTCACTGCCCCAGCAGCTGATTTATCTCAGGACCTGTCAGCTTCCGTTAAGGTGGCTGTAAATTCAAACACAGCTCCAGTTAAGGTGGCTCCTTTAAAGACTAGAGGTGCAAAGGCCAAAGATGGAGAAGAAGAGGAGCTGGAGACTGATCCTGGTGAGGGGCCCTCTACTCTAAGAGATCCTGCTCAGGAGGAAGAGGTGGTTTGTTTTAAAGATCTAGCTAACCTAGTGAGATCAAAGCAGGATACAGATGAAGCTAGGAAAGCAGCTGGCAAAGGTAGTTCTCAGCTTAAAGAGATCCTTAGGAGAATGACAGCAGGATTATATGGGCAAAAAATTCAGGGAGACGAGGCGGAAGATGATATTTTGGAGTGTTCTTCTCCACGGGAGGAATTGCGCAATGTCCATAAAGATTTCACCAGGGCAAATAAGGAACCAGTTCTAGCTTGGCTCAGTAGGTGTTATGATACAGGTGCTCCAGCTCTAACAGTTGGAGACAAGTCAGCAGCTCAGTTAGGAACTCTCTCAAGGGACAATGGAATAGATAGACATCTAGGCAGAGCTCTCGGTAAGGTTAGTCTGTGGATACGCCTTTTAATGGCGGTTGCCCTGAGATACCCTTCCCGAGATGATCTTCCATGGAATCCTAAACCCTGGACTACCATAGATGAGGGAATTAAGCGCTTGAGAGAATTTGCTGTTAGAGAGTTACTCTATGCTGAACATGAAACTCTGAATCCTGATGACATTCCTGTGGGTATTGGTCTTGCTAAAAAGATCATCAAACTTGCTCCTTCCAATTATGCAAACATTCTGGCAAGCAGAATTGTGTCAAGAAGTTATGGTGGAGCTTCTCCCACGGTTGGCCAATTCAGTGATCAAATGAGACAATTGGAGGATAGCATGACACGTGGTTCTTTGGTTTCGGCCATTAAAACAATGTCTGGTGATATTCAGAATTGCATAAGAGAGTTAAAAGATGAATTTAGAAATTCCATATCCCAATTGGCACAAAGGGATAATTTCAATTCTTCCTCCAGGTGGATACAAGTTTCATCTGTGCGGAATACACGTCCTCCAAGGAGGTCATTCCAAAACAAGTCATTCCAAAACAGGTCATTCCAAAACAGACCGCCAAGGCAATCACGTAGAACTATTTGGATAACTCTGCGTGATCAGTTTGGTGAGAACATGAACCGCTGGGATGGCCAATCAACTTCTAATCTTTTCAGGAGACTGAGGGAATTGCAAAGTGGCAGAACCCGAGGTAGCAATACCAGAAGGGTAGCTGTTACTTCCACAGTTCCCCAGAACGACTCTTATGGCTCCAACAGTGGCTCCAGTTATAACATGCAAAGTTATAACCCTGCAAACTATGTGCAATGCACATGTGCGCATGTTCCCCATAACTAGGGGTGCCCTGCCTCCCGCCAGGGGGAGGAGAGGGATTACAGAGATAATAGAATCTATTGGGATGTGTACATCCAGTGGCCTGGCACTTCACAATTTCGGAAGTACAGGGCCTTGGTTGACACAGGAGCTCAGTGCACCATAATACCATCAAATTATCAGGGATCAGAGTCTATAACTATTCTGGGAGTCACTGGTGGATCTCAAGAGTTAAGTAAGGTAGAGGTTAATATAAGTTTAACTGGTAAACAATGGAGGAAGCGTACAGTTGTGACCGGACCTGATGCACCTTGTATTTTGGGAATTGATTTTCTGAGAGAAGGGTGTTTCAAAGACCCTAGAGGTTACAAATGGGCTTTTGGAGTAGCTTCAATAGAAATTGATGGACAAAAATTGAAGCTATCTGCCAGACCTGAGCTCTCTGATGAATCTGCAGTTGTGGGACAACATAAGATACAGGACATTAAATTGCCGGTTGCTTCTCAGACTGTACATCACAGACAATACAGAACCAACCGTGACTCTTTGTTGCCCATTCAGAATCTGATTCGTCAGCTAGAGAGTCAGAAAGTCGTCAGCAAAACTCATTCACTTGTCAACAGTCCAGTGTGGCCTGTGCGGAAGCAGAATGGAGACTGGCGTCTGACGGTAGACTACCGAGCCCTAAATGAAGTGACACCACCTATGAGTGCAGCAGTACCAGACATGATGGAGCTACAGTATGAGCTGGAATCCAAAGAGGCCAAATGGTATGGTACCATAGACATTGCTCATGCATTTGTCTCTATTCCCATAGCAGAGGAATGCAGGCCTCAGTTTGCTTTCACCTGGAGAGGAATCCAGTACACTTTCAACAGGCTGCCAATGGGCTGGATCCACAGCTCAAGCATCTGTCATGCAGTAATCCACGATGCTCTGGAGAAAGGCGGTGCTCCAGAACACATCCAGTTCATCGATGATATCATCGTCTGGGGTAAAACTGCTGAGGAAGTCTTCGAGAAAGGTAACAAAATCATTGACATTCTTCTGAATGCAGGTTTTGCCATCAAACGAGACAAGGTGAAAGGACCTACCACAGAAATTCAGTTTCTGGGAGTGCGATGGCAGGATGGACGCAGACACATTCCAGTGGATGTGGTAAATAGAGTCTCTACCATGGCAAATCCCACAAACAAGCAAGAGACCCTACGTTTCTTGGGGATAGTGGGATTTTGGAGACTGCACATTCCTGGATACAGTCAGATTGTGAAACCTCTGTATGATGTGACTGGAAAGAGAAACCATTTCCACTGGGGACCTGAACAACAAGCAGCCTTTGACCAGATAAAGCAAGAGGTAATTCAAGCAATGGGTCTGGGACCTGTCCGAGATGGTCCAGACATTAAGAACATTTTGTATACGGCTGCAAGTGACAATGGTCCAACCTGGTGCTTGTGGCAAAAAGCTCCAGGTGAGACACGTGGACGACCTCTTGGTTTCTGGAGTCGAGGTTACAGAGGTTCAGAGGCTAATTATACTCCAACAGAGAAAGAAATTTCAGCTGCCTATGAAGGAGTAAAAGCATCTTCTGAAGTGATTGGAACTGAATCACAACTTCTCTTAGCTCCCAGATTACCAGTTTTGAATTGGATGTTCAAACCAAAGGTTCCACACCACATCATGCCACAGACTCAACATGGTCCAAGTGGATGGCTCTAATAACACAGAGAGCTCGAATGGGAAATCTTGAAAGACCTGGTCTAGTGGAGGTGATCTCAAGTTGGCCTGAAGGTATCAACTGTGCTAAACCTCCAGAGGAGAAAGTAACTCGTGCTGAGGAAGCTCCTCCTTACAATGACCTTTCTGATGATGAAAAGAAATATGCTTTGTTCACAGACGGTTCCTGTCGTCTTGTTGGAAACAAGCGAAGGTGGAAGTCTGCAGTGTGGAGTCCAACACGCCGAGTTGCAGAGGCAAAAGATGGAGAAGGAGAATCCAGTCAGTTCGCAGAGGTAAAAGCTGTCCAGCTAGCTCTCGACGTAGCTGAACGTGAGAGATGGCCAAAGCTTTATCTCTACACCAAATCATGGATGGTAGCCAATGCTCTATGGGGTTGGCTAAAGAACTGGAAGAAGAGTGGTTGGCAGAGGAAAGGAAAACCCATTTGGGCAGCCAGCCTGTGGCAGGACATTGCTGATCGAATCAGCAGAGTTCCAGTGAAAGTGAGACACATCGATGCTCACATTCCTAAGAGCAAAGCTACTGAGGAACAGCAACACAACCATCAGGCAGATCTAGCTGCAAGAGTTTCTCAAGTAGACATGGACTCTAATCTTGATCTCGACTGGAAACACCGAGGTGACATATTCTTAGCTCGGTGGGCTCACGATTCATCAGGACATCAAGGCAGAGATGCAACATACCAATGGGCTCGTGACAGATCCATAGACATTTCCATGGATGCTATCACACAAGTCATCCATGACTGTGACATTTGTGCTGCTATTAAGCAGGCAAAACGACTTAAGCCCTTGTGGTATGGTGACAGATGGTCCAAGTACAAGTATGGTGAAGCTTGGCAGATTGATTACATCACTCTACCACGTTCTCGTTCTGGTAAGCAATACGTGCTTACTATGGTAGAGGCAAACACTGGATGGTTGGAAACTTATCCAGTTCCACATGCAACTGCACGCAACACCATCCTCGGTCTGGAGAGACAGATACTGTGGAGACACGGAACTCCAGAGAGGATTGAGTCAGACAACGGAACTCATTTCAAGAACAACCTTGTAAAGAACTGGGCAAAAGAGCACGGTATTGAGTGGATATTCCACATTCCCTACTATGCACCAGCTTCGGGGAAGATTGAACGCTACAACGGTTTGTTGAAGACCACTCTTAAAGCCATGGGGGGTGGATCTTTGAAAAACTGGGAAAAGCATTTAGCACAAGCAACCTGGCTGGTAAATAGTAGAGGTTCAGTGAACCGAGCTGGACCTGCACATTCAGATTTGCTACGGAAAGTAGAAGGTGATAGAGTTCCTGTTGTTAGAGAAAAGAATCTGTTAGGTAAAACTGTTTGGGTATTTTCACCCTCAGGAGAGGCTAAACCTGTCCGAGGGGTGGTTTCAGCTGAAGGTCCGGGTCACGCTTATTGGGTAATGCAAGAGAATGGTGAAATTCAGTGTATTCCACAAAGAAATTTGACTTTAGCTGAAAGAGGTTAACTTCAAACTGTTGTACAGCTACATCGCTCCCAAAACAAGAATCAACGAGGAATCTACGGTGCACGAACCCTGAGAGCCCTGAGTCAACTAAGAGACCCTGAGATTTCCCTGTTTCCCTTTTCTTCGCTTCATCGGTGAAGAAATGAACTGTTTTCCATTTTTCTCACTTTCTGATTTTCTTGGACTTTTGAATCATCTACATCTGAGCATAGCCGGAATGGACTATGAACTTTACTCACGAACTGTAAATATCATTTTGGATTGGATAGACAGTGTGAACAGCCAATGAAATTGTTTAGAAGGGGTGGACTGTGGCCGGTTGACGTTGCCCCCTTAAGAAAGGGAGTATGGTGGACGGAAGTTGGTAAACGGAAGGCATACTCTAAACTAATTTTCATTGGTCAAGTGGGAGGAAGCACCATCTGAACTGAGACTGAAATGGGCATTTCCAGCACTTCTCGGTCACTCTTGCTTCCGCTTCTCCAGGGTGCAGCAACTCTTCTCTGTGCTGGGCTTTCTGCCAAGGCCTCGGCCTTGAGGATAAGATAACCAGGTCTATATTAACTGCTTTCAATTAACACAAACTGCTTTTAACTTCTTTTCTTTCTTCTTTCTCCCTCTTTTCCGAACTATTCTGGGGAAAGGGGGGGAAGAGAGGGGAGAGCGGAGGTGGGGAATCCCCTCTGCCGAGGGGGGTTACTCTCATTTCTGTGTTACTCTGTTGTATATCTTTGTATATATTGTAGATATTGTAAATTTATAAATATTCCCCTGCAAAATCCTACACTGCTTTGTAAATATAGCTCCACTGCTTTGCTAATTCGGCTGGTGAGTTTTTTTTCCTTTCCCTTCAAACTTTTCTTTCCCTTTACTTACAGGGGGGGAGGGAAGAGGCTTCTTGGCCTTACCCCTTCCAACCCACCACATAGGACTTGTGCTCAAGGCCTCTCACCAGCCTTGTTGCCCTTCTCTGGACACGTTCAAGTGTCTCAATGTCCTTCCTAAACTGATGGGCCCAGAACTGGACACAGTACTCAAGGTGCGGCCTAACCAATGCAGAGTACAGGGGCACAATGACTTCCTTGCTCCTGCTGGCCACACTATTCCTAATGCAGGCCAGGATGCCATTTGCCTTCTTGGCCACCTGGGCACACTGTTGGCTCATGTTTAGGTTGCTGTCAATCAGTACCCCCAGGTCCCTCTCTGTTTGGGAGCTCTGCAGCCACTCTGACCCCAGCGTGTAGCTCTGCATGGGGTTGCTGTGGCCAAAGTGCAGCACCTGGCACTTGGACTTGTTAAATTCTGCCCATCTGTCCAGTCAGTCAAGGTCCCTCTGCAGAGCCCTTCTACCTTCTAACTGACCGACATCTGCTCCTAACTTGGTGTCATCTGCAAACTTGCTGATGACTGACTAAATCCCCTCATCCTGATCATCACTGAAGATGTTAAAGAGGATGGGGCCCAGTATTGATCCCGGGGGAACGCCACTGGTGAATGGCCGCCAGCTGGATGTGGCACCATTCACCACCACTCTCTGGGCTCGGCCCTCCAACCACTTCCTAACCCAGCACAGAATGTTGCGGTCCAAGCCACGAGCTGACAGCTTAGACAGCAGTTTGCTGTGGGGGATGGTGTCAGAGGCCTTGCTGAAATCCAGGTAGACCACATCCACAGGCCTCCCCACATCCACCAGACGGGTCACCTGATCATAGAAGCAGATCAGGTTGGAGAGGTAGGACCTGCCCCTCCTAAATCCATGTTGGCTGGACCCGAGCCTTTGGCCATCCTTCAGGTGCACAGTTATTGCCACCAGGATAATCTGCTCCATCACTTTCCCTGGCACTGAGGTCAGGCTGACGAGCCTGTAGTTTCCAGGTTCCTCCATCCAACCCTTCTTGTGGATGGGGATCACACTGGCCAGTTTCCAGTCATCTGGGACCTCAATGGAGAGCCAGGACTGGAGGAAAATGATGGAGAGCAGCTGAGCCAGCTCATCTGCCAGCTCTCTCAGCACCCTAGGATGGATCCCATCCGGTCCCATGGAGTTGTGAGTGTCCAAAGTAGCTCAGGAGGTCCCGAACTAATTCCTCATGGATTACTGGGGCATCACACTGCTCCCCAACCCCATCGCCCAGAGCAGGAGGCCACTCGTCCTGAACTCCTGCCTTGCTGGTAAAAATTGAGGCAAAGAAGGTATTCAGCACCTCAGCCTTTTCCTCGTCTTCAGTCACCGTGTTACCTTCCATGTCCAATAAATAGTGGAGGTTCATCTTGCCCTTCTTTTTAGTGTTAATGTATTTGTAAAAATGCTTTTTATTGCCTTTGACAGACGTGGCCAGCTTCAGTTCCAACTGAGTATTTGCCTTTCTAATTTTATTCCTACATAATGTAACAGCTTCCTTAAACATACCTCGAGAAGCCTTCCCCTCCTTCCAAAGATCATACAACCTCTTTTTTTCCCTTAAATCCTCCAGGAGCTGCTTGCTCATCCAGGCCAGTCACCTTCCCCGCTGGCTCATCTTTTGGCACATGGGAACTGCCAGTTCCTGTGCCTTCAAGAGCTCCTGTTTGAAGTTGGAATTTTACAAATAAGTTTCTTAAACAGGCTGAAGTTTGCCCTGTGGAAGTCCAAGGTGAAGTTTCTGTTGGTGCTTCTTCCTATCTCCCTGCATATTGAAAACTTCACTATCTCATGGTCACTGCATGCTAGGCAGCCTCCCACGATCTCATCTCCCACCAGCCCTTCCCTATTGGAGAACAATAGGTCAAGCAGAGCCTGTCCCCTGGTGGTCTCATTTAACAGCTGCATCAGGAAACAGTCCTCCATTCGCTCCAGGAATCTTCTGGACTGCCTCCTCTCTTATGAAATAAGTTTCCAGCAGATATCTGGCAGGTTGAAGTCACTGACAAGGACAAGATCTGATGATCTTGAGACAGCCTCCAGTTGCTTATAGAATAACTCATCAGCCTCCTCATCCTGGTTGAGTGTTCTGTAACAGACTCCAACCAGCACGTCAGATTTGTTAGGCTGCCCTCTGATTTTAACCCACAGGCTCTCAATTCCTTCATCTTCCACCTCAAGTTCTGTGGCAGAAAGTGACTCCCTAATATACAGAGGCAACCCTCCACCTCTTCTCCTTCACCTGTCCCTCCTAAAGAGCCTGTTACCCTCCAATCTAACACTGCAATCGTGCATGTTGTCCCACCAAGTTTCTGAGATGGCGACTATATCATAGTCACCCTGGTGGACCAGGACCTCCAGCTCATCTTACTTATTCATAGTTTCATAGTTTCATTCAGGGTTGGAAGGGACCACAAGGATCATCTAGTTCCAACCCCCCTGCCATCGGCAGGGACACCCCACACTAGATCAGGCTGGACAGAGCCTTATCCAGCCTGCTCTTAAACATCCCCAGGGACGGGGCCTCGACCACCTCCCTGGACAACCCATTCCAGGGTCTCACCACTCTCATGGTGAAGAACCTCCTCCTCACATCTAGCCTGAATCTCCCCACCTCCAGCTTCATTCCATTCCCCCTAGTCCTATCACTACCTGAGATCCTGAGAAGTCCTTCCCCAGCCTTCCTGTAGGCCCCCTTCAGGTACTGGAAGGCCACAATTAGGTCACCTCGAAGCCTTCTCTTCTGCAGACTGAACAGCCCCAACTCCTTCAGTCTGCCCTCATAGGAGAGGTGCTCCAGCCCTCTGATCATCCTCGTGGCCCTTCTCTGGACACGTCCCAGCACCTCCACATCCCTCTTGTAATAGGGACTCCAGAACTGGACACAGTACTCCAGGTGGGGTCTCACCAGGGCTGAGTAGAGGGGGAGGATCACCTCCCTCGACCTGCTAGCCACACTTCTCCTGATGCAGCCCAGGATCTGATTGGCTTTGCGGGCTGCAAGTGCACATTGAGAGCTCCTGTTGAGCTTTTTGTCCACCAGCACCCCCAAGTCTCTCTCCTCAGGGCTACTTTCCAGCCAGTCACTGCCCAGCCTGGATTTGTGCCTGGGATTGCCTCGACCCAGATGCAGGACCCTGCACTTGCTCTTCTTGAACTTCATGAGGTTGGCTTGTGCCCACCTCTCCAGCCTGTCAAGGTCCCTCTGGATGGCCTCCCTTCCCTCCAGCGTGTCTGCTTGTGGTGGGTTGGAAGGGGTAAGGCTAAGAAGCCTCTTCCCTCCCCCCTGTAATTAAAGGGAAAGAAAAATTGAAGGAAAAGGAGAAAAAACTCACCAGCTGAATTAGCAAAGCAGTGGAGATATATTTACAAAGCAGTGTAGGATTTTGCAGGGGAATATTTACAAATTTACAATATCTACAATATTGTCGGAAGGGCCGACAGATCAATTCATGGCTCAGGGGCTGGTGCCATCGACAGGGCTTTGGGTTCCACAATCATGGATTGGTTTTCAAGGCACCTGAGCTGAAAACAACTCATGGGACACACTTGTCCCAGAGGGGGATAAGAATCCTGGGGCAGGAATTGGCAGGGCTCATTGATAGGGCTTTAAACTAGATTTGAAGGGGGAAGGGGTTTATAGTCTCCTGCTGGCTGGTGACAAACAGAGGGGCAGCTCACCAGCAGTAGAGAGAAGGAGAGATGGTAAGGGCTCTCAACTTGCTGCCCTGAGGCAAGCCACGAATGATCCACCAGGACATTCTCTGGAAACCGAGGGGAATTGGCACAAGAGGAGGACAGGGCCAGCCCAGCTGAAGTGCTTCTATGCGAATGCGCGCAGCTTGGGCAACAAACAGGATGAGTTAAGGGCCACTGTGCTGCTGTGATGCCACGACATAGTGGCTGTTACTGAAACTTGGTGGGATGAATCCCATGACTGGAATGTAGGCATAGATGGATATAAACTCTTTAGGAAGGATAGGCAGGGAAGGAGAGGAGGAGGTGTTGCGCTCTATGTCAGTAGCCAGTTGGAATCAGTGGAGCTCCAACTGGGGAGGGATGATGAGCTAGTTGAGAGCATATGGGTTAAAATTAAAGGCAGGACAGGGGAAGGAGATATCACTGTGGGGGTCTCCTACAGGCCACCTGACCAGCAGATCCAAGCAGATGAGGCCCTCCATAGGCAAATAGAAGCGGCTTCCAGGTCACAAGCCCTGGTCCTCATGGCTGATTTCAACCACCCCGACATCTGCTGGAGGGGCAACAGAGCAAGGCACCAGCAATCCAGGATGTTCCTGGAATGCATAGAAGACAACTTCCTCCTCCAAATGGTAGAGGAACCAACAAGAAATGGTGCTATGCTGGACCTTGTTCTCACCAACAGGGAAGGGCTGGTAAGCAATGTGAGGCTCAGAGACGGCCTTGGCTGCAGTGACCATGAAGCAGTTGAATTTAACATCCTCAGGGCAATCAGGAGGAAGGATTCCAAGCTCACGACCCTAGACTTTAGGCGTGCAGATTTTGATTGCTTCAGGGATCTGCTAGCCAAAGTGTCGTGGGACAAAGCCCTGGAGGGAAGAGGGACCCAGGACAGCTGGTCAGTATTCAAGGACCACCTCCTCTGTGTCCAGGAGCTCTGTATACCAACAAAGAGAAAAGCAGGTAAGAATGCTAGGAGGCCTGCCTGGATGGGCAAGGAGCTACTGGACACACTATTACTTAAAAGGAAACTCTACAGGAAGTGGAGGGAAGGACAGGTAGAACAGGGGGAATATAAGGAAGCTGCCCGAGCAGCGAGAGTCCTGGTTAGGAAAGCCAAAGCAGAGTTTGAATTGAATCTAGCCAGGGAGATTAGAGGGAACACTAAGAACTTCTACAGGTATATTAATGGGAAGAAGAAGACTAGGGAAGGTGTGGGCCCCTCAGAAAGGAAAATGGTGACATGGTCACAAGGGATGAGGAAAAGGCTGAGGTACTTAATAACTTCTTTACCTCAGTCTTCACTGCAAGGGCCTCTAGCCACACTCCTGATGTTATGGAAGGCAAAGCCAGGGATGGGGAGGAAGAACTGCCCATTGTAAGTGCAGATCAGGTTCGTGATCATCTGAAGAACCTGAAAGTGTTCAAGTCCATGGGACCCGACGGGATACACCCACGGGTACTGAGAGAAGTGGCAGACGAGGTTGCTAAACCCCTCTCTGTTATATTTCAAAAGTCATGGCAATCTGGTGAAGTCCCCACGGACTGGAAAAGGGGAAACATTGCCCCCATCTTCAAAAAGGGTAAGAAGGAGGAACCAGGGAACTACAGGCCAGTCAGTCTCACCTCTGTGCCTGGAAAGATCATGGAGCAGATCCTCCTGGAGTCACTACTTGCTCAAAAGAATAGTGAAGAGGTAATTGGGAACAGGCAGCATGGCTTTGCCAAGGGCAAATCCTGCCTGACCAACCTGGTGGCCTTCTATGAGCAGGTGACAACATTAATAGATGAGGGGCGAGCAACTGATGTCATTTACCTAGACCTGAGTAAAGCCTTCGACACTGTCCCGCACCACATCCTGGTCTCCAAACTGGTGACACATGGGTTTGATGGGTGGACCACTAGATGGATAAGGAACTGGCTTGATGGCCGCACCCAGAGAGTGGCTGTCCATGGCTCCATGTCCCAGTGGAGGCCAGTGACAAGCGGAGTCCCTCAGGGATCAGTCCTGGGACCTGTCTTGTTCAACATCTTTGTGGGTGCCATGGACAGTGGCATTGAGTGCACCCTCAGCAAGTTTGCTGATGACACCAAGCTGTGTGGTGCAGCAGACACGCTGGAGGGAAGGGAGGCCATCCAGAGGGACCTTGACAGGCTGGAGAGGTGGGCACAAGCCAACCTCATGAAGTTCAATAAGAGCAAGTGCAGGGTCCTGCATCTGGGTGGAGGCAGTCCCAGGCACAAATCCAGGCTGGGCAGTGACTGGCTGGAAAGTAGCCCTGAGGAGAGAGACTTGGGGGTGCTGGTGGACAAAAAGCTCAACAGGAGCTCTCAATGTGCACTTGCAGCCTGCAAGGCCAATCAGATCCTGGGCTGCATCAGGAGAAGTGTGGCTAGCAGGTCGAGGGAGGTGATCCTCCCCCTCTACTCAGCCCTGGTGAGACCCCACCTGCAGTACTGTGTCCAGTTCTGGAGCCCCTATTACAAGAGGGATGTGGAGGTGCTGGAGCGTGTCCAGAGAAGGGCCACAAGGATGATCAGAGGGCTGGAGCACCTCTCTTATGAGAACAGACTGAGGGAGTTGGGGCTGTTCAGTCTGCAGAAGAGAAGGCTCCGAGGTGACCTAATTGTGGCCTTCCAGTATCTGAAGGGGGCCTACAGGAAGGCTGGGGAGGGACTTCTTAGGATGTCAGGTAGTGATAGGACTAGGGGGAATGGAATGAAGCTGGAGGTGGGGAGATTCAGGCTAGATGTGAGGAGGAGGTTCTTCACCATGAGAGTGGTGAGACCCTGGAATGGGTTGTCCAGGGAGGTGGTCGAGGCCCCGTCCCTGGGGGTGTTTAAGAGCAGGCTGGATGAGGCTCTGTCCAGCCTGATCTAGTGTGGGGTTTCCCTGCCGATGGCAGGGGGGTTGGAACTAGATGATCCTTGTGGTCCCTTCCAACCCTGAATGAAACTATGAAACTATGAAACTATATACAAAGATATACAACAGAGTAACACAGAAATGAGAGTAACCCCCCTCGGCCGAGGGGTTCCCCACCTCCACTCTCCCCTCTCTCCCCCCCCTTTCCCCAGAGTAGTTCGGAAAAGAGGGAGAAAGAGAAAGAAAGAAGTTAAAAGCAGTTTGTGTTAATTGGAAGCAGTTAATACAGACCTGGCCTTTCTTATCTTCAAGGCCGAAGTTTTGGCAGAAAGCCCAGCACAGAAAAGAGTTGCTGCCCAAAGGAAAGGCGGAAGCAAGAGTGACCGAGAAGTTCCCGGAGTGCCCAGGATATCTCCCAGTTCAGAAGGTGCTTCCTCCCACTCGTCTAATGAAATTAGTTTAGACTATTCCTTCCGTTTACCAACTTCCGTCCACCATATTCCCTTTCTTAAGGGGGCAACGTCAACCGGCTATACTGCTGCACCACACAGCTTGGTGTCATCAGCAAACTTGCTGAGGGTGTACTCAATGCCACTGTCCATGGCACCCACAAAGATGTTGAATAAGACAGGTCCCAGGACTGATCCCTGAGGGACTCCACTTCTCACTGGCCTCCCCTGGGACATGGAGCCATGGACAGCCACTCTTTGGGTGCGGCCATCAAGCCAGTTCCTTATCCATCTAATGGTCCACCCATCAAACCCATGTGTCACCAGTTTGGAGACCAGGATGTGGTGTGGGACAGTGTCAAAGGCTTTGCTCAGGTCCAGGTAAATGACATCAGTTGCTCGCCTCTCATCTATTAATGTTGTCACCTGCTCATAGAAGGCCACCAGGTTGGTCAGGCAGGATTTGCCCTTGGCAAAGCCATGCTGCCTGTTCCCAATCACCTCTTCACTATTCTTTTGAGCAAGTAGTGACTCCAGGAGGATGTGCTCCATGATCTTTCCAGGTACAGAGGTGAGACTGACTGGCCTGTAGTTCCCTGGTTCCTCCTTCTTACCCTTTTTGAAGATGGGGGCAATGTTTCCCCTTTTCCAGTCCATGGGGACTTCACCAGATTGCCATGACTTTTGAAATATAATAGAGAGGGGTTTAGCAACCTCGTCTGGCAGTTCTCTCAGTACCCGTGGGTGTATCCCGTCGGGTCCCATGGACTTGAACACTTTCGGGTTCTTCAGATGATCACGAACCTGATCTGCACTTACAATGGGCAGTTTTTCCTCCCCGTCCCTGGCTTTGCCTTCCATAACATCAGGAGTGTGGCTAGAGGCCCTTGCAGTGAAGACTGAGGTAAAGAAGTTATTAAGTACCTCAGCCTTTTCCTCATCACTTGTGACCATGTCACCAGTTTCCTTTCTGAGGGGGCCCACACCTTCCCTAGTCTTCTTCTGCCCATTAATATACCTGTAGAAGTTCTTAGTGTTCCCTTTAATCTCCCTGGCTAGATTCAATTCAAACTCTGCTTTGGCTTTCCTAACTAGGACTCTTGCTGCTCGGGCAGCTTCCTTATATTCCCCCTGTCCTACCTGTCCTTCTCTCCACTTCCTGTAGAGTTTCCTTTTAAGTAATAGTGTGTCCAGTAGCTCCTTGCCCATCCAGGCAGGCCTCCTAGCATTCTTTCCTGCTTTTCTCTTTGTTGGTATACAGAGCTCCTGGACACAGAGGAGGTGGTCCTTGAATACTGACCAGCTGTCCTGGGTCCCTCTTCCCTCCAGGGCTTTGTCCCACAACACTTTGGCTAGCAGATCCCTGAAGCAACCAAAATCTGCACGCCGAAAGCCTAGGGTCGTGAGCTTGGAATCCTTCCTCCTGATTGCCCTGAGGATGTTAAATTCAACTGCTTCATGGTCACTGCAGCCAAGGCCATCTCTGAGCCTCACATTGCTTACCAGCCCTTCCCTGTTGGTGAGAACAAGGTCTAGCATAGCACCATTTCTTGTTGGTTCCTCTACCATTTGGAGGAGGAAGTTGTCTTCTGTGCATTCCAGGAACATCCTGGATTGCTGGTGCCTTGCTGTGTTGTCCCTCCAGCAGATGTCGGGGTGGTTGAAATCAGCCATGACGACCAGGGCTTGTGACCTGGAAGCCGCTTCTATTTGCCTATGGAGGGCCTCATCTGCTTGGATCTGCTGGTCAGGTGGCCTGTAGGAGACCCCCACAGTAATATCTCCTTCCCCTGTCCTGCCTTTAATTTTAACCCATACGCTCTCAACTAGCTCATCATCCCTCCCCAGTTGGAGCTCCACTGATTCCAACTGGCTATTGACATAGAGGGCAACACCTCCTCCTCTCCTTCCCTGCCTATCCTTCCTAAAGAGTTTATATCCATCTATCCCTACATCCCAGTCATGGGATTCATCCCACCAAGTTTCAGGAACAGCCACTATGTTGTGCATCCCAGCAGCACAGTGGCTCTTAACTCATCCTGTTTGTTGCCCAAGCTGCGCACATTCGCATAGAAGCACTTCAGCTGGGCTGGCCCTGTCCTCCTCTTGTGCCAAATCCCCTCGGTTTCCACAGAATGTCCTGGTGATCATTCGTGGCTTGCCTCAGGGCAGCAAGTTGAGAGCCCTTACCATCTCTCCTTCTCTCTACTGCTGGTGAGCTGCCCCTCTGTTTGTCACCAGCCAGCAGGAGACTATTAACCCCTTCCCCCTTCAAATCTAGTTTAAAGCCCTATCAATGAGCCCTGCCAATTCCTGCCCCAGGATTCCTATCCCCCTCTGGGACAAGTGTGTCCCATGAGTTGTTTTCAGCTCAGGTGCCTTGAAAACCAATCCATGATTGTGGAACCCAAAGCCCTGTCGATGGCACCAGCCCCTGAGCCATGAATTGATCTGTCGGCCCTTCCTCAGTGTGTCCTCATCCATTGCTGACGTTAGAGGGATGGCTGAGAACACAACTTGAGCCCCTGATCCCTTTAGCATTTGCCCTAAAGTTCTGAAGTCTTTTTTAATAGATTGTGAGCCTCTCATTGTTACATCATCACTGCCCACCTGAAAGACCAGCAGTGGTAGTAGTCTGAAGGACTACTATTGCCCAGGTTGTGTGCATTGGTGTACATGCACTGTAGCTGGGCTCCCAACTTCTCAATTGACCCCAATTTGTGCCCTACTCTTTCCTCTGCAGAGGGACCGATATCCTCACCGACCCCCTTCAGACCTAGTTTAAAGCCCTCCTAATGACCCCAGCCAACTCCAGTGCTAGAACTCTCTTACTCCTTCTGGATAACTGCACCCCGTCAGCACCCAGCAGGTTGGGTGCAGTAAAAGTTGCCCCATGATCAAAGAAACCAAAATTCCACTGCTGGCACCATCCCCTGAGCCAGTTGTTGATGGTGTGGGTTCTCCCATTCCATTCAGTATACACCCCTTCCGCTGAGGGAACTTAGCAGAACACCACTTGAGCTTCTGCCCCATCAATCAATTAATTTTCCAAGGGCCCTGAACTCCTTCTTAATCGCCCTAGTGCCCTTCTTGTCAATGTCATCACTCCCAGCTTGTATTGCCAGCAGAGGGTAATAGTCAGTGGGCTGGATTAATTTAGCGAGTCTTCTTGCAATGTCCCTAAGCCGTGCCCTGGGTAGGGAGCAGACCTCCCTGTGGGATGGTTTGGGACAACATATGGGTCCCTCAGTACCCCCCAGGAGAGAGTCCCCAACAACTATAACCCTTCTCCTTTTCTTTTGTGGAGCTGGTCATTATAGTTGTTGGGGACCGCTTGGCCTCTGGCTCCACTCTGGATGGCTACTCCTCAGCCCTCTCATCCCCACTGCCCTCGGCCTGCAGGGCCTCATACTTATTATTCAAGGGCAGAGGAGGAGGAGGAGAGGGTCGGGGTGGATTTCTCTTGCCACCCCTGGTGGGGACCTGTATCCATCCCTCTCCGTTTCCAGGGACCCTTCCCTCAGCAGGGGAGATCTGCAGAGCCTTCTCCCACAAATCTAACTCCCTTTCACTTTCCCTTCAGCCTGGCCACTTATTCCTTCAGCTCTGCCACCAGGCTGGGGAGAAAGTTCACCTGGTCACACCTGACACCGGTGTCCTCTCCCTCCCCCTCTATTCCAAGTGCCAGGCTGAAGCACTCTCTGCAGCTGACAGCCTGGACTCCAGCATGCTGGTGAAGCAACTCTGTCTGGTTAGATGCTGTTTTTCTACCCTTCATCCGAGTGACGACCATGGTGCAATGTTTGAGTGAAAACAAAACAAAACAAAACAAAATGGCCAATTCAAAACATGCCTGAGGCTCATGTGGTGGAGCATTTTGCTAGACAGCTGCTGGTTTCTCACTCAATTGCAGCCAGCCACATGCACCATGGCACTTACTTTATTTTTTTGTTTTTTTCCAGCAGGTCATGTGGCCAGGGATAGGGATAATTGAAACTTTCAGCAAAGATGCCTTCCAAAGATCAGTGTCTACACAGACTGAAGCTGAGCATAAGCAGGTAGGTGTCCAGGCAACTGGCTGCAGAGAGTGCTGGAGCCTGGCACTTGAAATGGAGGGTAGTGGAGACACCACCTGCATTAGGTGCAACCAGATCAACTATCTGCTTAACCTAGTGGCTGAATTGAAGGAGGAAGTTACTAGACTTAGGACTGTAAGGGAATGTAAAAGGGAGTAGAATTTGAGTAACCAGGTTCTGTAGGCTCCCCTAGCAGAGGTAAGTGACCCAAAAATCAGCAGGGAATAGATAGAGGTCCCTCTTAGAAGATGTAAAGCAAAACTCCCATGCCTCCCCTCACCTTTCCCACTGACTTTGCAAAACAAATACGAGGTCCTGGAAGTTGAGGATGAGGTGATTCTCATGGCAGAAGACATTAGGAAACAGGTAGTGAATCCATTGTCTCACCCTTTCCAGGGTACTTGATGGGTGGAGATTATCTTGTCCTGAAGGCATGGTGGCTGGGTCCTTGGTCCATTTTTGTAGGCCAGCTGCAGTCCAGTGTTATCATGATGCAATCGCAAGGTGATTTGCATCCAGGATTGGTGGACAGGATTCCTACATGATCTTTGAATCTTCCTTCCAGTGGCTCTGCCCAACACATACTGTCTGGGCAAGCAGCAAGTGATTTTATCTTTATTGAGTCACACCAAGAGAGAGAAACTTTTAGTCTCTCACAGTGGCAAGTAAACTGCACACGCCTTCACTCATGGCATCTGATATGTGCAGGTGCCTCTCTGAAATGTGAGGCTTAGAGTCCAGCTTCCACTCCCCTCCAGGCAGCCCTTAAGGGCACCTGCCTCCTAGGCTCCTCGACCTCAATCCGGACCCTGTAACAGAGAGGGAGGAGAAAGGAGCAGCGACTCAAAACAGATTTGACTGTTTTATTCCTGCTTCTTCCAGGACAGGGGTTTAGCAAAACATGCAGGGACATGTTTCGGCAATGTTTGGGGCATAATTCCGGGCCTAAAACACCCTTTACCACACCAATCACTTTGCCAACACCCCATTCAGAGACAGAGATCCCTGCTGCTTGGCTCTGTTAGCCTCCAATTCCAAATTATTTGCTCCATTTTCTCAGTATGGGAGCAGCCAGGTGATAATGGCACTTGGTGGCACTTGATGGCACTTGATGCCATGGTCTCGTCATGAGGTCTGTGGAGACAGGTTGGACTCGATGATCCTCAAGTTCTCTTCCAACCTTAGAGATACTGTGATACTGTGATAATGCGCTTGTTTTAATGGTGGCTAAAATCTATTTGCATTTCTCACATATCACTCAGGAATAAGGATTGGGTGATGATCTCTTCTTCCTTCTGTTCCTTTGACATTCTTCATTCAATGTCATTCCTCATGAGACAAAATAATTTTCTTGTGTGTTTCTTTTCCTATATAGATGGCAGTTGAGACCTGCAAAGGCTGGTTCTCTAGTGCAGCTTCAGGACTTGCTGCCAGATATTCAATAGCCATAGCACCTGCTGATCTGCATTTATGTGCAGAGAAATTCTATCTGAGGGCACTAAATAGCTTTGAAAAAACTCAGTAGTGCTGTGCAGAGCCCCAGGACATTGCAGTGATTTGTATTTGCTGGGAGTTACCATATTGACATCATAATTTTTCCAAATATTTTAGTGTTTTACTGGGATTCTGCACTTGTTCCAAGGTGAAATTCCAGAATATTGAAGTTTACCTTTTTCATAGACCTTTGCCAGTATTCTCTCACACCCTCTGCCAGTGAAATCTATCCATCCTCAGTGCAGTTTTGAAGGATCACTGAACCCTGAGGTTCTCTTAACACTGGGTAGCCATGTTGAGGAATATAGAATCAATACCCACTGGATTGTGTTCTTTTTTTAAGACTGGTCTGAAAAGCAAAAGAGATATCTTTCTTCCCTTTACAGAGAAAGGAGGACATCAGTCAAGACTGCAATCTTCGTTGAGAAAACACAACCTACATGATAGTTATACTTAGCTTTATCATTTGTTCAGCAAATAATTTTTTGTTTTGTTATTTACTATGTACAGTTATCTTTTGTTTGAAGGGCAGCTTGCCTTACGTTACACATAAATTTAAATAGTTAGTTATGCTACCAAACTGCATGAAGAATTTTGTTATTAGCATTACAAAATACCATTTGTGGAAAATAAAATAAATAAAATACTATGCCATCTGTAACAGGACTGCTTATCTTTATGAAGCATGTCAGAGGTAGTAATGCTAGACAACTGAAGACAGACTTCACACAAATGTTTCAGCATCAGAAAAAGATTTAAAAAGCAGATATTGTACATATGTAGACTAAATTAATTAAACACAATATTTTCTTGGAAAAATATACCCATTTCAGAATAACAAGATGACCTGAATCTTGAAGTGATGAAGTGATAAAGAGATTACACTAATACTAGGTGTAAAACACACTTGATTGTATAAACTGTCTTGCATTTACATGGGATTTAGTTTCCTTTTTATACAAAAAATATATGAACCAAATATTTCAATATTCATAAGCCAATATGTGTTTTCTGGTTTTGATTCAAGAAAACAGTATTTTATACTCCAGTCATTGCTGTGACTTGAGCAGATCATTTAATATAGAAAATTTGATTAAAGACAATTCAGTATAGATTTAGAGACAAGTAGACTCCTGTCTAAAATACACAAAACATGTAAAGTCTCAGGAAAAAAGCCTAAACAACCATAAAAAATGTATGAATTTTACCTGTAAAAATTAAATGGACAGCACAATTTCACATAATTTTTTTATCTGCTGGGGTTTTACAAGCATTTGATAATTTCTTATGCAAACTTGTCATGACAGGATCTTCAATTGACCAATATTTATTTTATCTGTTCTTCAAGGTCAGCACAATTAAGAGACATCATGATGATTTTGGTTCATGAGCCCTTTGGACCCGGTGCTTGGGACCACTAACCTTGAATTGTGAGTTTTCTGCTAGGCTTTTCCCCTTCCTTTTGGGGTTTTGTGGGTCAGGAGGACTCCATGTAGGGGGAGTCTGGCAAGATCGTTCTCTCATGAGCCTGCACGGGAACAGGAGCTTGATGTCAGCCACAGGAGGTTTAAATCCCACCCGGGCTGTGTGCGTGGAGCCATTTTGGTTTGGGAGCTAGCCTATCAGGTGGTTGCATGAAAAAAAAAACAAAACAAAACAAAAAAAAAAAAACCAACCAAACTTTGAACTATGGCAGTCACTTGGACAAAGGGTAGAAAAACAGCATCTAACCAGACAGAGTTGCTTCACCAGCATGCTGGAGTCCAGGCTGCCAGCTGCAGAGAGTGCTTCAGCCTGGCACTTGGAATAGAGGGGGAAGGAGAGAACACCTGTGTCAGGTGTGACCAGGTGAACTTTCTCCTCAGTCTGGTGGCAGAGCTGAAGGATGAAGTAGCTGACCTGAAAGAGGAGGTGTCTAGACTGAGGTCAATAAGGGAAAGAGAAAGGGAGTTAGATTTGTGGGAGAAGGCTCTGCAGATCTCCCCTGCTGAGGGAAGGGTCCCTGGAAACGGAGAGGGATGGATACAGGTCCCCACCAGGGGTGGCAAGAGAAATCCACCCCGACCCTCTCCTCCTCCTCCTCTGCCCTTGAATAATAAGTATGAGGCCCTGCAGGCCGAGGGCAGTGGGGATGAGAGGGCTGAGGAGTAGCCATCCAGAGTGGAGCCAGAGGCCAAGCGGTCCCCAACAACTATAATGACCAGCTCCACAAAAGAAAAGGAGAAGGGTTATAGTTGTTGGGGACTCTCTCCTGGGGGGTACTGAGGGACCCATATGTTGTCCCAAACCATCCCACAGGGAGGTCTGCTCCCTACCCGGGGCACGGGTTAGGGACATCACAAGGAAACTCCCTAAATTATTCCAGCCCACTGACTATTACCCTCTGCTGGTAATACAAGCTGGGAGTGATGACATTGACAAGAAGGGCACTAGGGCGATTAAGAAGGAGTTCAGGGCCCTTGGACAATTGATGATGGGGCAGGAGCTCAAGTGGTGTTCTGCTCAGTTCCCTCAGCGGAAGGGGTGTATACTGAATGGAATGGGAGAACCCATGTCATCAACAATTGGCTCAGGGGATGGTGCCAGCAGTGGAATTTTGGTTTCTTTGATCATGGGGCAACTTTTACTGCACCCAACCTGCTGGGTGCTGATGGGGTGCAGTTATCCAGAAGGAGTAAGAGAGTTCTAGCACTGGAGTTGGCAGGGCTCATTAGGAGGGCTTTAAACTAGGTCTGAAGGGGGTGGGTGAGGATATCGGTCCCTCTGCAGAGGAAAGAGTAGGGCACAAATTAGGGTTAGTTGAGAAGTTGGGAGCCCAGCTGAATTGCACGTACACCAATGCATGCAGCATGGGCAATAAGCAAGATGAGCTGGAGGTCCTGGTCCACCAGGGTGACTATGATGTAGTCACCATCTCAGAAACTTGGTGGGACAACACACACAATTGGAGTGCTGCACTGGGATGTTACAGGCTCTTTAGGAGGGACAGGTGAGGGAGAAGAGGAGGAGGGGTGGCTCTGTATATTAGGAAGTCACTCTCTGCCACAGAACTTGAGGCGGAGGATGAAGACATTGAGAGCCTGTGGGTTAAAATCAGAGGGTAGCCTCTGTTACAGACCACCCAACCAGGATGAGGAGGCTGATGAGTTATTCTACAAGCAATTGGAGGCTGTCTCAAGATCATCAGATCTTGTCCTTGTCGGTGACTTCAACCTGCCAGACCTTTGCTGGAAACTTAATTCAGCAGAGAGGAGGCAGTCCAGAAGACTCCTGGAGCAAATGGAGGACAGCTTCCTGATGCAGTTGTTAAGTGAGTGTGAGAAGCTAAAAGTTTGTATCTTCTGATGTGACTCAACAAAGATAAAATCACTTGCTGCTTGCCCAGACAATAGCTGATATGTGTTGGGCATTGCCACTGGAATGACTCTTGGAAGGTGCAAAGATAACATCCTGATAACTGGACTGAAACTGGCCTACAACAATGACCCAAGGACCCAACCATCAAGCCTTCAGGACAAGATTATTTTCCAAACATCAGCTACCCCAGGAAGGGAGGATGGTGACACAATGGATTCACCACCTGTTTCCTGATGTGTAAGGAGTGTGTGGGCAGGTAGATGGAGAAGGAAAAGGCAGAGACCCCCTCCACCCCCCATTCAGACCTCTGCCTAAACACACTGGTATGCACAGAAGATGTCCTGGGGAACGATACCTGGATACCTGGAATGATTTTCTAGGCCCCTGATTTCCTGAGGGACAATACTTGGACACATATCTAAGTACTAAAAACTTTATAAAAGACTGGAGCCACTACTGGCTTAGCAGAAGAAAAATGGAGAAGAAAAACGGAGATGAAGGAAAACATAGGAGAAGGACCATGCCACTGAGAAGGAAAAGCCTGGGACAATGCTGCTCCAGAGAAAAGAGGCCGTGGAGTCTGGAAGAAGCAGACTGAACCCTCTCTCCGTGTCCTAAGATCCACCTGCTGCAATTCATGGAGCTGAAGAGGCTGCCCAGAGGACCACATCTCTTCTCCAGCCAAAGCCTCAGCACCCTTACTCTACAGACCCAGGCTGCCCAGAGGACCACATCTCTTCTCCAGCCAAAAGCCTCAGCACTGTTTGTCTACAAGCCCGACATCTACTGCAGCACCTTTCCTCCACAGACTCAAACTGTCTTGGGGGAGTAAGGGGGGTAGTAACATAATTCCTTTCTTCTTCTCTCTCTCCCGCTCTCTTTTCTCTCTCTCCCCTTCTTATTTCCACTTTGTTTATGTAATAAATAGTCTAGCTGTTGCTATTTTAGCCTCGTTTGTGCCTCTAATTTCACAACATGGGAATATTCAAAAGAACTGAGTCTCTTTCCCTCTCTGGACCGAGACAGTGAGCCTACCAGAGGCCTGGGTCTGCTTGACCTGCTGTTCTCCAATAGAGAAGGGCTGGAGGGAGATGTGATCATGGGAGCTGCCTAGGGTAAAGTGACCAGGAGATAGTGAAGTTTTCAATATGCAGGAAGCTAGGGAGGACCACCAACAGAACCTTCACCTTGGACTTCCAGAGGGCTAACTTCAGCCTGTTTAACAAACTTATTTGTAAAATTCCCTGGGTAGCAGCCCTCAAGAACCTAGGGGTCCAGGATGGTTGGGCCTACTTCAAAGACGAGCTCTTGAAGGCAGAAGAACTGGCAGTTCAAATGTGTTGAAAGACGAGCTGGAGGGGAAGGTGACTGGCCTGGATAAGCAAGCAGCTCCTGAAGGATTTAAGGGGAAAAAGAGGCTGTATCATTTTTGGAAGGAGAGGAAGGCTTCTCGAGGTATGTTTAAGGAAGTTGTTAGATTACATAGGAAACAAATTAGAGAGGCAAAGGCCCAACTGGAACTTAAGCTGGCCACCTCTGTCAAAGATAAGAAAAAGCATTTGTACAAATACATTAACACTAAAAAGAAGGGCAAGAAGAACCTCCACTCCTTACTGGACCCGGAGGGGAACGCTGTGATTGAAGATGAAGAATAGGCTGAGGTCCTGAACACCTTCTTTGCCTAAATTTTCACCAGCAAGGAGGAGTTCAGGATGAGTGGCCTCCTGAGCTGGGTGATGGGGTGAGGGAGCAGTGTAATGCCCAGGAAATCCATGATGAATTAATTCTGGACCTTCTGAGCTACTTGGACACTCACAAGTCCATGGGACCAGATGGGATTCATCCTAGGGTGCTGAGAGAGCTGGCAGATGAGCTGGCTCAGCTGCTCTCCATCATTTTCCTCCAGTCCTGGCTCTCCAGTGAGGTCCCAGATGACTGCAAACTGGCCAATGTGGTCCCCATCCATAAGAAGGGTCGGATGGAGGAACCTGGAAACTACAGGCCAGTCAGCCTGACCTCAGTGCCAGGGAAAGTGATGGAGCAGATTATCTTGGTGGCAATAACTGTGCACCTGAAGGATGGCCAAAGGCTCAGGTCCAGCCAACATGGATTTAGGAAGGGCAGTTCCTGCCTGACCAACCTGATCTCCTTCTATGATCAGGTGACCTGTCTGGTGGACATGGGGAGGCCTGTGGATGTGGTCTACCTGGACTTCAGCAAGGCCTTTGAAGCTGTCCCCCACAGCAAACTGCTGTCTAAGCTGTCAGCTCGTGGCTTGGACCGCAACATTCTGTGCTGGGTTAGGAAGTGGTTGGAGGGCCGAGCCCAGAGAGTGGTGGTGAACGGTGCCACATCCATCTGGTGGCCATTCACCAGTGGTGTCCCCCAGCGATCAGTGTTGGGCCCCATCCTCTTTAACATCTTCATTGATGATCAGGATGAGGGGATTGAGTCAGTCATCAGCAAGTTTGCAGATGACAACAAGTTAGGAGCAGATGTTAGTCAGTTAGAGAATAGAAGGGCTCTGCAGAGGGACCTTGACCAACTGGACAGATGGGCGGTGTCCAATGGGATGGCATTCAACAAGTCCAAGTGCCGGGTGCTGCACTTTGGCCACAGCAACCCCATGCAGAGCTCCAGGCTGGGGTCAGAGTGGCTGGAGAGCTGCCAAACGGAGAGGGACGTGGGGGTACTGATAGACAGCCACCTAAACATGTGCCCAGGTGGCCAAGAAGGTCAATGGTATGCCGGCCTGCATTAGGAATAGTGTGGCCAGCAGGAGCAGGGAGCTCATTGTGCCCCTGTGTAGTGGTTTGAGCCTTAACTGAGAGTTAAAAGCTCAAATGGGGAAAAGGCTGAGAATCTCTTCCCCACTCCCCCCCACCTCCTCCCTCCAAACAGGGAGAGGAGAAAAAAAAAAAAGGGTAAGGAGCAAATCCACTAAGCAACAATCTGGAGTCAGCTTGGAAGTAGAGAGGCAAATATTTTTTTTTTTTTCTTCAAATTATATATATAACAATAACAGGGAAAAAAAAAGGTTCACAAGGGCAAGGAATAAGAATGGATGGGAGTGGGACAGAAAAGAATAATACAAAACCAGTCTTTCTCTGAGGAGATGCAGAGACAGCAGGGAAAAGGATCAGGTCCAGCCACGTGGCTGAGGAGCAGGAGGGCAGCTGCAGTAGCTCTCATCCAGCAGAGGCAGGAGCCAAAAAGGAGATCCAACAGCTATGTTGTCCTGTTTTTTATACCCTAGTTGGGCAGGGAGGGGGGAGTGGAACAGACTCAGCTTTCCCAGGGGGGAAACGCCCTTCAGGGAGTGTAAAGCAGGGTGCAAGCCCTCCACCCTGCTTTCTTCTTTTGTTTTCAGAAAAAGGCGTTAACCCACCACACCCTGTACTCTGCATTGGTTATGCCACACCTTGAGTACTGTGCCCAGTTCTGGGCCCCTCAGTTTAAGAAGGACATTGAAACACTTGAACGTGTCCAGAGAAGAGCAACAAGGCTGGTGAGAGGCCTTGAGCACAAGCCCTATGAGGAGAAGCTGAGGGAGCTGGGATTGTTTAGCCTGGAGTAGAGGAGGCTCAGGGGTGACCTCATTGCCCTCTACAGTTACTTGAAAGGTGGTTGTAGTCAGGAAGGGGTTGGTCTCTTCTCCCAGGCAACCAGCATCAGAACAAGGGCACACAGTCTCAAGCTGTGCCAGGGGAAGTTTAAGCTCTAGGTGAGGAGAAAGTTCTTCACTGAGAGAGTCGTTAGTCATTGGAATGGGCTCCTCAGAGAGGTGGTTGAGTCACTATCCCTGGAGGTGTTCAAGAGGAGATTGGACGTGGCACTTGGTGCCATGGTCTAGTCATGAGGTCTGTAGCAACAGGTTGGACTTGATGATGCTTGAGGTCTCTGCCAGAGACACCAGTGAAATAACATCTTTCTGTCAACAACTTACTTTCAATTATTTCTGCTACTGATTTAGGAAGCGACTAACTGCTACATCTACAGCTAAGACATGATATTTAAGAGCCAAACCCTATGAGTATGGTAATAAAGGGAAGTTTTACCATTCACTGAGGTAGAAGAGGCTACAATATTCAAGTTCATATGGAGAAATTTTATTGTTGCATAATTTAAAATTTATGCTTTTAGGCAGCCTCTTCTCATGTACACATGACTTTTCATATTCTTACATGCTGCTATCAATAGATGACAAAACTCTTCAGAATAAGCTTGCTAAAAAAGAAAAATGTATTTTAACTTGATTTCTTTGTTGAATTCCTGAAGGACATTTTTTTTTTTTCTCATAACATCGCTAGCTGTTGTTTGTTATTTTACTGATATTAAATGCATATATTTCATATTTGCAACAGTTGGACTCCAAAAATAATAGGCATTATTTATCAAAGAAATTATCAAAAAGTCCATTTTCACTTTTTATTTTTAGTTTTTCAATTACTTTGTCTATGCCAAAATTTTTCCTCTTTTAGGCTTATAGTCATAGACGGAAATATGAGTTAAACCTCAAGTTTAAGAACACCTTAAATTCAGCCCTCAAAGAAGTTTCAAGTTACAACGTTAGAGTGATAGGTTTCTTCACCTTTTATGGAGTGGAATACAACCAGTGTGTAGGATATCCTACAGTTTCTCTGAAAACAAGGAGGAATTACATTTGCATGTGTTATTCACTTATCCATCCTTTGAAACACAGAAGACAGTTGTGTAATGGTGAAAATATAAAAAAGTCGACTTAGGAGGGTGTGGCAGTTTTAGGCTATGCTTTTAAAAGTTAGCTGCAGATTTTGAGCAGAAAAGTAGAAAAATATAAACAATTCAGAATTGGGTGTAAAAAGGAAAACAAAATATTGTTCTAAATGGATTTCATTGGCCAAAATGTGTGAGATGTACTCTAGCAATCTTACATATTCCACTTCATTCCTTTCCTTCTTCTCTAGCTGCTTGGCTGTTCTACTTGACTGGGGAGGATTTAATCTCTGCTAGCTGACCTTGCAGATAAGAACTAACATTCCTCTTAATGGCTCTCTTCTTTTCTTCTAATTATAGGGGGAAAGGAGGTGCTTTTGGGGGGAGTAGGGCAGATTCCCTGGTAGTTTTGACCAGGGTGTGTGTGTCTTTGTGCTATTTTCTGATTGTAAATACCTGTATAATATTATAAATTCTGTATATTTTGTACATATTCATTGCATTCCATTGTAGAGCGTAGTTTTTTCTTTGTAAATACAGCTTCCATTTGCTTTCAATTGAGCTGGTTGTGCCTAGTCATTGTAATTGGGAAATACCAACCCACTACATTACACAAAATAATTGGCACCTATTCAACGTAAGGCAATTGCATGATTTATTCCTGCTCAGATTAAGGAAGTGAAATGAGGCTATTTTGGATTCTGTGGCATTTGATATATTCTACCCTGACCATGGTTGTTTACAAATGCATTATTGGTTTAATGTTTGATAAACTGGGAAGATATTTGATATATAAATTGCACCTTTGATTTAAGTACAAACTGCAGCTCTTGTACAATAGATGTTTAGGGTTTTTCTGGCTTAAGAGATATGGAAATGTCACTCAGACCACATCGCCCATAGAAATATTTGTGTTCAGTATTTCTGTGAGTGAAAGTATCATGTGCAGTAACAACTGGGATTCCAAAGTCATTTATCTGCTGTGTGTAATCCTGCTGTTGGTAATAATTAATGTGTTCTTTTTGACAGCTCTGTTTTGGGAAAGAAGGGCAGTGAAGACATGGTTCATTTTTATATGCAGTAGACATAGGTGGAGGAGAAGCAATTCTAACTTGAATCCAGAAATGAGGAGATAGAGGCAGCAGCTAGAAACAGGCAGGGAAAAGTTATTGGCAAGGCAGCTTTCAATGGGACCACCGGCAGTTCTGGCATTTAGCCAGCGGCAGCACCTAAAATGATGGCCACAGTTTCATTGGCAGACATTAGAAAGGCAAAATCATTTCCTCCTGCAGTAGCAGGACTGGAGGTGACCTCTGCAACAGCTGCTAGATCTCAAAACTTGTTTGCCGGCACTGCTTCCTTGCAAACTCCCACTGCTTCTGCTAAGTCTGCAGTAAATCCAAACATAACTCCAATTAAACAAATTGCAGCTTTAGACAGGAGAGGCAGGCACAAGGCCAATGCAGGAGCTGATGCAAGGGAGCAGCAAGATCCTTCTGCTGGTGAGGGACCTTCTGTTAAAAAAGATCCTTCTGAGAATGGAGAGAAGTGTTGTCTTAAAGACATAGCTGAATTATTGAGACCACCACTGGATAGTAGAGATGCAGGACAGGATACGGGATCTGGTAGCTCAGCAGGTAATGGAGGTGCTTCTGAACTCAGCGAAGTATTTAAGAGAGTGGCAGCAGGAGCATGAGGAGAGTCACTACAGGAAGATGAAACAGATGAGGAAGATCCAGATGATATCCAAACAGAGAACACAAGACAGAAAATTAGGTATGTGAGAAAGGATTCCATTAGAGGAGAGAATGAGCCAATTCTGACGTGGCTAGGATGATGTTACGATACTGGGGCACCTGCATTAGTCGTAGAGAACAAGCCAGTGTCTCAGCTTGAAACCTTCTGGCTATATTGGAATAGATAAGCATCTGGGTGGGTGGACAGGCCTTTTCCTGGCAGCTTTTATGAGGTACCCATCCAAAGATAAACTTCCATGGAATCCTAAAACTTGGAACACCATGGATGAGGGATCTCAGCGTTTGAGAGAATTTGCTGTGAGAAAGATGCTGTATGGAGTCCATGGTAATCTGAATCCTGATGAAATTCTGATGGGAATAGGTCTTGCCAAAAATAGTCATCAAACTGGCTCCACTTAATTATGCTACTATTCTGGCAAGCAGAATTGTAGTAAAAAAATATGGTAGAGCTCCTCCTATGGTTGGCCATTTCACTGACAAAATGAGACACTGGAGGATAGTCTCACACATGTTTCTTCAGCTTCAGCCATTGAAACTCTCTGGAAAATTTAAGAACTGCATGAAAGAGCTGAAGGAGGAATTAAAAAACTCCATATCCAAATTGGCACAAGTAGATAATTCCAATTCTTTTTCCTTCAGATAGATACAAATTTCAGTTGTCAGAAATAGACGTCCTCCAAGGATGTCATTCCAAAACAGTTCAAACCAAAAGAGACAATAAAGGCAATCACTCTGTGTGATCAGTTTGGTGAGAACATGAACAGATGGGATGATCAACCATCTACTGATCTTTTCAGGAGATTAAGGGAATTGCAGAATGGCAGAGCCCAAGGTAGCAATACCAGAAGGGTGGCTGTTACTTCCTCAGTTTCCCAGAACAACTCTAATAGCTCAAACAGTGATCCCACCTCTGACACCAGATGCTGTGCTAACTGCACATGTGGATGTATTCCCCATAATTAGTGGTGCCCTGTCTCCTGCCAGGGGGAGAAGAGGGATAATGGAGATAACAGAATCTATTGGGATGTGCACATCCAGTGGCCTGGCACTTCAAAATTTCAGAAGTTCAGGGCCTTGGTTTACACAGGAGCACAGTGCACCATAATATCATCAAATTATCAGGGATCAGAGCCTGGAACTATTCTGGGTGTCACTGGTGGGTCACAAGAGTTAACTAAGATGCAAGTTGACATAAGTTTAAATCGTAAACAATTGAAAAAGCATATTGTTGTGACAGGACCTGACGCATCTTGTATTTTGGGAATTGATTTTCTGAGAGAAGGGTGTTTCAAAGACCCTAAGGGTTACAGGTGGGCTTTTGGAGTAACATCTGTAGAAGCTTGTGGAGGAAAATTGAAGCTGTCTATTAGACCTGAGCTTTCTGATAAATGTGCAGTTGTGGGACAACATGAGATGACCAAGGGCTCAGGTCCAGCCAACATGGATTTAGGAGGGGCAGGTCCTTCTATGATCAGGTGACCCGTCTGGTGGATGTGGGGAGGCCTGTGGATGTGGTCTACCTGGATTTCAGCAAGGCCTTTGACACCGTCCCCCACAGCAAACTGCTGGCTAAATTGTCAGCCCGTGGATTGGACCACTACACTATGTGCTGGGTTAGGAAGTGGCTGGAGGGCCAGGCCCAGAGAGTGGTGGTGAACGGTGCCACATCCAGCTGGCGGCCATTCACCAGTGGTATCCCCCAGGGATCAGTGTTGGGCCCCATCCTCTTCAACATCTTCATCTATGATCTGGATGAGGGGGTCGAGCCAGTCATCAGCAAGTTTGCAGATGACACCAAGTTAGGAGCAGATGTTAGTCAGTTAGAGGGTAGAAAGGCTCTGCAGAGGGACCTCAACCAACTGCACAGTTGGGCAGAGTCCAATGGGATGTCATTCAACAAGCCCAAGTGCAGAGTGCTGCACATTGGCCACAACAACCCCATGCAGAGCTACACGCTGGGGTCAGAGTGGCTGGAGAGCTGCCAAACAGAGAGGGACCTGGGCGTGCTGATCGACAGCCACCTGAATATGAGCCAGCAGTGTGCCCAGGTGGCCAGGAGGGCCAATGGCATCCTGGCCTGCATTAGGAATAGTGTGGCCAGCAGGGGCAGGGAGGTCATTGTGCCCCTGTACTCTGCATTGGTTAGGCTGCACCTTGAGTACTGTGTCCAGTTCTGGGCTCCTCAGTTTAAGAAGGGCATTGAGACACTTGAATGTGTCCAGAGAAGGGCAACAAGGCTGGTGAGAGGCCTTGAACACAAGCCCTATGAGGAGAGGTTGAGGGAGCTGGGATTGTTTAGCCTGGAGAAGAGGAGGCTCAGGGGTGACCTCATTGCCCTCTACAACTACCTGAAAGGTGGTTGTAGTCAGGAAGGGGTTGGTCTCTTCTCCCAGGTAACCAGCACCAGAACAAAGGCACACAGTCTCAAGCTGCACCAGGGGAGGTTTAGACTCGAGGTGAGGAGGAAGTTCTTCACCGAGCGAGTCATTCGTCATTGGAACGGGTTGCCCAGGAGGTGGTTGAGTCATCGTCCCTGGAGGCGTGCAAGAGGAGATTGGACGTGGCACTTGGTGCCATGGTCTAGTCATGGGGTCTGTGTTGATAGGTTGGACTCGATGATGCTCGAGGTCCTTTCCAATCTTAGTTATACTGTGATACTGTGATACTGTGGAGTGCAGTGCCAGGATGGTTGCTGTCACATTCCAGTGGATGTGGTAAACATGGTCTCTACCATGGCAAATCCCATGAACAAGCAAGAAACTCTAAATTTCTTGGGGATAGTGGGATTTTGGAGACTGCACATTCCTGGATACAGTCTGAATATGAAATCTCTGTATGATGTGACTCAAAAGAGAAACAGTTTACAGTGGGTATCTGAACAACACATAGCCTTTGACCAGATAAAGTGAGAAGTAGTCCAAGAAATGGGTCTGCCCAAGCTGGTCCTGACATAATGAATATTTTCTACACAACTGCAAGTGACAATGGTCCAACCTGGTGCTAATGGCAAAGAGCTCCAGGTCAGGCACATGGATGTCCTCTTGGTATCTGGAGTCGAGGCTACAGATGTTCAGAGGCAAATTACACTCCAACATAGAAAGACATTCTAGCTGCTATTAAGCAGGCAAAGAGAATTAAGCCCCTGTGGTACGGTGATAGATGTTTCAAGTACAAGTATGGTTATGCCTGGCAGGTTGACTATCAGTCTACCTTGTTCTCAATCTGGTAAGCAATATGAGCTTACTATGGTAGAGGCAAACACCAGGTGGTTGGAAACTTATTTAGTTCCACATGCAACTGCACGCAACACCATTCTTGGTCTGGAGAGACAAATCCTGTGGAGACACGGAACTCCAGAGAGGATTGAGTCAGACAATGGAACTCATTTCAAAAACAATCTTGTGAAGAACTGGACCAAAGAGCATGGCATTGAGGGGATATTCCACATTCCCTACTATGAATCAGCTGCAGGGAAGATTGAGCATTACAATAGTTCTCTGATGACCACTCTCAAAGCCATGGGGTTAGGTAAGTCTCTGAAAAACTGGGAGAAGCACCTAGCACAAACACCCTGACTGGTAAATAGTAGAGGTTCAGTGAATCAAGCTAGACCTGCACACTCAGATTTGCTACAAAAGGTAGGAGGTGACAGAGTTCTGTTGTTAAAGAAAAGAACCTGCTAGTTAAAACTCTTTGGGTATTTTCTCCTGCAGAAAAGGCCAAACGTGTCCAAGGGGTGGTTTCTGCTGAAGATCCTGGTCAGACTTATTGTGTAATGCAAGAGAATGGTGAAATTCAGTGTATTCCACAAAGAAAGCTAACTTTAGCTGAGAGAGTTTAAATTCAGAGTGTTGTGCAGTGTAATGGGTTAGGGCAAACTCCCTCCCCACCACGGGCAGAAACAACGACTCAGACAAAAGGATTGCAAAAGTGATGAAAAGTTTAAATAGAAAAACAATTTAAAAACAAACAACAATGAAAGCTTTACAGAGAACCACAATCACAATGACAAAAGAGAGAAATCCCACAACATACCCATGAACGTCCCATCCCCACCTGGGGTACACCCAAACCCCCCCAGGGCTCTTTCCTCCCCCTCCAACCCAGCCTTGGGCCTGGGCAGGCCCAAGGGAGGCGGCTCACACCATTTTACCTAGGCAACAGCTGGGGGACGAAAGAGGAAGTGAAGACCCCACATGGACATTTTATAAGGGAGCAGGGCATTATGGGAATGGAATACCTGGTTTCCTGTGACCACCCCCTGGGCTGGGCCCACCCCTTGGGACCTCCCAGGTGTGGTCTGTGCAGTGGCATCCAGACCAGCACCCAGCCTAAACTACCACATGCCACCCCTTATTCCATATCATAATCCCTGCACCCAAAACATATCATCAAATTACAACTGTTCTGATGACATTTCTAACAACAGTCCAGGTGTTCATCTGGGCGTCCTTCCACACAGTCTCTTATTCAGGCTCAAGTATCAGTCCATTCCAGTTCTTCTCCCTCATATGATGGAACCTCCCAGCGACACATAGTCATTCTCCTGCTGTGTGAATTCCTCGTGGACTCATTGGGACACCTGGTCACCTGAAAATACCTCACAACTTCTCAGCCAAGCCTCTGTTTGCTTTTACATTTACTCAGTGGCTTTTTCCACCCCTGGGGCAAGCCGGTCAGAGCAATCAGGCTTCACGACCACTTTTTTCCATCCCCTCAGGGAGCCGCAGCCAACCGCTTCCAGCCGCAGTCCGAAGCTACACAAATGCGCATCGCAGGCACATCACAGGCATATCGCCCCCCCACTGGGGGTTCGTGTACCGAGGCATCACCGCATCCGGTTCACATCCCTCCCCCGGCAGAGGGGGCGGCTGCAACACAACTCGCTGAGAAGAGAGGAGGCGGAGCCAGGTGCTCGGTGCCATTCTCGGAGCATGTCCAAAAACACCAGGGAAAGATTTACAGCTGCCGCTGTGGCTTGAATGCAGCCCGGCCCCCACTGTCTCTGTTGCCGCGATGCAGAGTCCAAGTGTGGTGGGTGGAAGGGTAAAGCCAAGAAGCCTCCTCCCTTCCCTCTTGTAAGGTAAAAGGGAAAAGAAAAATTGAAGGGAAAGGAAAAAAAAACTCACCAGCTGAATTAGCAAAGCAGTGGAGCTATATTTACAAAGCAGTGTAGGATTTTGCAGGGGAATATTTACAAATTTACAATATCTACAATATATACAAAGATATACAACAGAGTAACACAGAAATGAGAGTAACTCCCCTCGGCAGAGGGGGTTCCCCACCTCCGCTCTCCCCTCTCTCCCCCCCCTTTCCCCAGAGTAGGTCAGAAAAAGGGAGAAAGAAGAAGGAAAGAAGTTAAAAGCAGTTTTGTGTTAATTGGAAGGGAGTTAATACCGGACTCCTATCAAGTCTCCAAGGCCGAAGTCTTGGCAGAAAGCCCAGCAGAGAATGAGTTGCTGCCCAAAGGAAAGGCGGAAGCAAGGCTGAAGATAAAGTTCCCAGAGTGCCCAGGATATTTTCTCCTGCACTCCCAGTTCAGAAGGTGCTTCCTCCCACTTCACCAATGAAAATTAGTTTAGACTCTTCCTTCCGTTTACCAACTTCCGTCCACCATATTCCCTTTCTTAAGGGGACACCATCAACCGGCCACACCAAGTCACCTCCACCCCTTCGGGCATCCAAACGGTTGCTTCAGCCAAAGCCACAAGCGTGTTCTCAGGGCCATTGAGAACAGCTTTCTAGCTGAAGTCCCCACTCACCCTCAGGTTTCGGAAGCCGTCACTTGCCAGCTTGCTGCGGGCGGCCGTCCTCCGCAGAGGCCGCGGGCCAACCCCTCTCTCCTTGCTGCTGCCCCCTCCTCTGTTCCACTACCTGCCGCTCGTCGCTCTGCAGAGAACAAGGAGGAGAAGGCAGGTCACACCTTCTTAGGCTACTCAAGCATTCTTAAACCACCCTGGGCAGAAAGTCACAGAAAGAGCCACCCCTCGCTGTTCCCAAGCAACAGGAGGGACTTCTATGCCATCAGCCATGCACCAGGTGTCCTTCTACAGTCCCAAGGGAGGCGGCTCACGCCATTTTACCTAGGCAGCAGCTGGGGGACGAAAGAGGAAGTGAAGACCCCACATGGACATTTTATGGGGGAGCAGGGCATTATGGGAATGGAATACCTGGTTTCCTGTGACCACCCCCTGGGCTGGGCCCACCCCTTGGGACCTCCCAGGTGTGGTCTGTGCAGTGGCATCCAGGCCAGCACCCAGCCTAAACCACCACATGCAGGTACAACATTGTGCCCAAAAGAAGAATAGATGAGGAATCTATGGTGCAGAAACCTGAGAACCCTGAGAGCCCTGAGTCATCTGAGAGTCCCTGTTCATTTTCTTCACCTCAGCTGTGGAGAAACAAACTGTTCTCTGTTGTTTCCTCATTTTTGGACTTCTGAATCATCTATATCTCAGAACAAGCCAGAATGGACTATGAACTTTATTTACTCATTATTGTAAAACATTGTTTTAGATTAGATGGATAGTATTGGGAGACAATAAAATTGTTTAGAAGGGGTGGATTGTGGTGGTGTGATGAAGAGGTTATTAAAAGTATGAATAAAAAATATGAATTATGACAATATTATTTTTACTAATTATCAAAATCATTAATAACTGATGAATGACTAATTTGTATACATGTTCTAGTGGCTTAGTATTGTAATTAGAATCCAATTAGAAATACTTACCGAATTATTTCTTTATTTATATAACAAACGGTGAAGTTCCACCCTTTGGCCACTAGATGACGACTTGATGGGGCATGGGCAGCTTCTAGATATATATAGCAAAGTTTCTATACATCAGAGATTGTTAGATGGGGATACTTTGAACTGAGAGTTAGTGGTTGGAAAGCACATGAAAGATACTTTATAGCTGTTGTTTGTAGTAAGGTTGGGTTCTGGCAGATTACTGTCGCTGGACTGGTTCATAGGCTGGTCTGGATGGCAGTGCTGGATAGCTGTCCTCTCTCCCAGCAGTGGAGAGGAAATGGAACCTGGTCTTAACTAGCAAGCAGGTTCCCTTGCAAGGCTCAGCTGGCTCCCTTCAGACAACAGGGAGCGATCCTGGTAGGGTTGGCCTGTGGGACCAGCAAGGCTGGTAGGGCTGGTCCCAGAAGGGGGGTCGGAGAGCTCACATGGCAGGGCGTGGCAATGGTTCCTGATAGGTGGGTTTGGAAGTTTCTGATCGGCCACAGCCGCAGGTAGGGTGGACCCAGCTGGGGGAGGGCAGCCTGGGGCTAGCGTGGAACAGCCCTGGGGAAGAAGCGCGGCTACGTAAGTGGCTACTTCCCGTTTACTTGGCCTAAAGGAACAGTGGGACTCTCAGAGCAGTCCCGGGTTTGGTGCAAGGACAGTGCTCTAGGTCTTCCCTGAGGTGTACAGGGCTCACAGTTGGAGCAGTAGTGACTCTTCTCCCACCATAGCGGGGTTATGTACATGTGTGGGCTACCGGACTCAGTCAACTCCCTTCTCCCTGGCAACTAGGCATATCTTACCATTGGGGGTCCAGTCTTTTGGAGGCACCATGGGCTCTCCCGGTCAGTATGACTGGCTGTGATGATGCTGGGCTTCTTGGGCTAGGTGAAGGTCCTCCGTCTGGAGATAATTCAATGCGGGCTTCTTCACATGGCGTGCAGAGGCTTCTAGTGTGTGTGCATGTATGAGAGAGAAGCTAACAACAATGAGCTCAATGGTGGAGGCAATAGCTCGAGCATTGGCCTCTCGAGCAAGGAGAGAGAAAAAGTGGAAGAGAGGGCATCTTGTTTACCGACTGGGGTAATACTTACAGGCTCCTCAAGGCTGGGTTTGACCAATGGGCACTCTTGTAAACAAGTGGCTTCAGCCTATAGAAAGCATGAAGCTAGACTTATGCCTATACTTGGTGTTAGCATGATGTGACTGTTTTAGGCTGTGCCTTTAAGAAGGTGACAGTTACTGGAACACTCTGGCTGAACGTTTTGGTGAAACAATGAAAACAAGGTATTCTAAACGAATTTCATTGTTAGACTGGTAGAATGCAACTTCAGGTTTTAGTTCTGTTTGAATCTCAGTTCAGTTCAGTCCGTCTTTTTCAGCCTGTCTGTTTCAGTCTCTCTCTGAGCAACAGCTGTGTGGGACAGAGTTGACCTTGAATTAACTGAACTAATGGATGAGAAACTAATTCTTGCATGCACTTTGAGCTAACAGAATTTCCTCCTTAATAATTAACTTTTTCTCTCTCTCTAACCCTTTTTGGGAAAAAAAGGGAGGTAGGGGAGAAGGGGGTACAGGGGCGGAGACCCTCCTGGCTGGAGGAGGGAAAGTTTTGTTCTATATTACGTTCTTTGCTGTATATTTCTGTATATATTGTGAATATTGTATATTGTGTATACATTAACCTGCATTTCATCCTGCTTGTAAATATAGCTCTTATTCATTTCTGCTTCTCCGACTGAGTTAGCCATGGTTTCTTTGTGTATGGGGGAGAACTGAATTTTCTCTCACCACCACACACGAGCATCCCATGCAATGGGAGCGTGCAGGGGGCCATGCTGGCCTGGCTAATGCCTTGCTTTTTGTCTCCGTCTTGAAGGAGGAGAATCTTGTCCATATGCAGGGACAAGATTCAGTATCTGGGCAAAATGTGCCTTCACCACAGGTGGTTTTAGGCTATGCCTTTGAAAATTAGCTGCAGATATTGAGCAGAAAAATAGAAAAATATAAATAAATCACTACTGGGTGTAAAAAGGAAAACAAAAGATTATTCTAAACAAATTCATTGGATGAATATCTGGGATAAGAGCAGCTGTACCATAACAATTTTCCCCATTCCTTTTCTCTTCTCCTCTGATCTTGGCTGTTTTGCTTTGCTCAGGAGAGAGACAACCTGCTTCTGGCTGGCCTTGGATAGGTCTAACCCACTGCTTTTTTTCTCCTCTCTCTCTTTGGACAGGGCTGTTTGGGACCAAGTGGAATGACTTCCTGGGTTTTTTGACCAGGGAGGTTTTTGTGTTGTTTGCTAATTGTAAATATCTGTATAATATTGTAAATACTGTGTATTTTGTATATATTAACTTCATTCCATTGTAGAGTGCAGTTTTTGCTTGTAAACACAGCTTCATTTTCTTCTAACTGAATTGGTCTGGCTAAAAATTAATGCTCAGGGGAAATTTCAACCCACCACACTATTTTAAGAAGAAAGTGAGTAATACTATATCTATTTCTTTTGATAAGTGAAATTTCAATTGCTGTTCCCAAAGCAGTGCAACAAGAATTGTCAATAGTCATACCTTATTATAACCCGCAAAGTAGACTTTATATTTTCAAGTTGCATTATGCATTTACATAAAACCCTTTAATTTGTTAAATCAAACTACAGGCAGAGAAGTAAGGTTCAAATCAGCTGAGACTATGTGGCCTGGAAGACAACATGGCAATAGAAAAGTTTTTGTGCTTTAATTTAACAGTCTACACTCTGGAATAAAATCAATTATTATGTGAGTAAGTTATAGAGAATCTCTGTGTATCCTGGGGAGAAGTAAATGGGCTATTTCTTCAATCCAGAAGGCTAAGTACATATTTGGGGAGATTAGTTGCATGTAGTATTATTATTCCTGATACTCTTCCTTTTTAATCTTCCTTTTTCCTCTTCTTCACAGGCACTTATAAACAACCAAAGCCTTGTTATTAAGATTTGATGCCTTCATATTGAGAAGAAGAAAAAAACATGGCCAAAAATATGCAGCTATGGAGAAATTAGGTTCTTATACTATATTTCCTACCATCACTGTGCACACTATTCCTTCAGATGTCCCAGGGGCAGTGTTGGTCTTAGCAGTGCTGTGAGTGGTAGCATAATGCAGAAATCAGTACTCTGTGCATGAATACCAGTTTTGACTGGAAAGCTTTCACCAGTAAAACATTGTGGAACAAAAAATGGCAGTTGCATTCTATGACTGCAACAAGTATTATCATAGTATCATAGTAGTATCAATCAGGGTTGGAAGGGACAACAAGAATCATGTAGTTACGGTATCACAGTATCACAGTATCACTTAGGTTGGAAAGGACCTCAGGGATCATCGAGTCCAACCTATCAACACAGACCCCATGACTAGACCATGGCACCAAGTGCCACGTCCAATCTCCCCTTGAACGCCTCCAGGGTTGATGACTCAACCACCTCCCTGGGCAACCGGTTCCAATGCCGAATTACTCGCTCGGTGAAGAACTTCCTCCTCACCTCGAGTCTGAACCTCCCCTGGCGCAGCTTGAGACTGTGTCCCCTTGTTCTGGTGCTGGTTGCCTGGGAGAAGAGGCCAACCCCCTCCTGGCTACAACCACCCTTCAGGTAGTTGTAGAGGGCAATGAGGTCACCCCTGAGCCTCCTCTTCTCCAGGCTAAAAAAACAACAGCAAAACCTGCCAGAGTTAGGCTATCAAACCCCAAAATGCTCTCTCTAAATAAGAGGGTCAAGTAATGCAATCAGGAGAAGAAGTTGGCTAAAAAAAACAACACCCCACCAAGATGAGAGTAACCTGAAAGGAATCTGAGATGGTTCCTGAAATAGTCCTCTAAGAAGTGAAGGAGGAAAGCAGCAGGAGATCTGTTGAAGGACAGACACCTTGAAGTCATATATTAAAGTGTTTCTCTGGGATAAAAAAACACCTGCCCTGCACCTTCAGCACTAGCTCTGCAGCCTCCCCCACGTGGCAGTTGGCTTCTCCAACTCCACAAGGCTCTCTGAGCCCCAAAAGAGGGCTTTCAAATAAACAGAACACCACTAGGAAAACAACTAAAGGAGACCTAAGCCTGTGAGGGGCAGCTTGCTGGGAAGCTCAGTCAACAGTGGGCTTCCCAAGTCTGCTCCCCTGCCTGAAGTCCTTGTTTTTCAGGAACAGGGATGGGAAGCTTGTCTGCTTTGCAGCACGATGCCAGACTGCCATGTGCCAAGCTCTAAGCTTTCAAGCAAAGAGGCTGAAGTTAACACAGCCACTGAGAGCACTTTGCTTTATTCCACCAGCCCCATGCATTAGCCAGCTCATTTCTCACTTGCTTCCTTTGATTAGTCCCTAATTTCATGTTCTCTCCCATAAAACACTTATTTATGGGAACATCTCCCTTCAGTTACTGCCCAATTCCTGTCTTGCATTAAGCCAGGTATATCCCAAGGCAAATAAAAAGCCTCCTCTCATTCATCTTCACCATTTGCATCTGGAGATTGCAGTGCATAAATCCCAGTTGCAACCCCCCTGCCGTGGGCAGAGACACCCCACACTAGATCAGGCTGGCCAGAGCCTCATCCAGCCTGGTCTGAAACACCTCCAGGTACAGCACCCCAGTCACCTCCCTGGACAACCCATTCCAGGGCTTCACCACTCTCACACCCAACCTGATTCTCCCCACCTCCAGCTTCATTCCATTCCCCCTAGTCCTATCACTACCAGATATCCTGAGAAGTCCCTCCTGTGAGAGACTAAAAGTTTGTCTGTTCTGATGTGACTCAACAAAGATAAAATCACTTGCTTCTTGTCCAGACAATAGCTGATTTGTGTTGGGCAGAGCCACTGGAACGACTCTTGGAAGGTGCAAAGATAACATTGCTCGCTGGGCCACAGCTGGCCTGACAACAATGGACTGAGGCTACCTTCAGGAATACGATTTCCTGGCCCCAGAATCCCTGAGGGACAACACTTGGACACATAGCTAAGGACTAAAAACTGTATAAAAGAAGAAGAAAAACACAGAAGAAAAACGGAGATGAAGGAAAACATAGGAGAAGGACCATGCCACTGAGAAGGAAAAGCCCGGGACAATGCTGCCCTGGAGAAAAGAGGCCGTGGAACCTGGAAGAAGCAGACTGAACCCTCTCTCTGTGTCCTAAGTTCCGCCTGCTGCAACTCATGGAGCTGAAGAGGCTGCCCAGAGGACCACAGCTCTTCTCCAGCCAAAGCCTCAGCACCATTTCTCTACAAACCCAACATCTCCTGCAGCACCTTTCCTCCACAGACTCAAACTGTCTTTGGGGGGGTGAGGGGTGTGGTAATATATTTCCTCTTCTCTCTCTCTCTTCTCTCTCTCTATTCTTTCTCCCCTTCTGATACATTCACTTTATTTATGTAATAAATAGTCTAGCTGTTGCTATCTTGGCCTCGTTTGTGCCTCTAATTTCACAATACGGGAATATTCAAAAGAACTGAGTCTCTTTCCCTCTCCGGACTGAGACACCTCCCCAGCCTTCTTGTAGGCCCCCTTCAGGTACTTGAAGGCCACAATTAGGTCACTTCGGAGACTTCTCTTCTCCAGACTGATCAGCCCCAACTCCTTCAGTTAATCAATAAGAATTATTAATAAGAGTTATTAATAAGAGGTGATCCCAAATCAATTTCCATGTTCCCACTGCAGAGATTTTCCCAGGAGAGAAGAACTGCAGCTAGTGTTATCCAGACCTTGTCCTGATTGAGGTCATACAAATCCTCTATTACCCCTGAAAGGGGCAAAATAATGACACTCACACAAATGGATTGCAGAAAATGGAAAAACAGCAATTGTTTTACAGAAGCTACAAGCAGAGTGACAAAAGAATCCCAAAGTATATTGAGTCCTCTATAGCACACCCAAAGGCCTTCCAACACTTCCCTTCTCCCCACCTGAAGGTGTACCCAGAACCCCCAGAGCTCGCTCTTCCCCCACCACTGCTAGGCTAGTCTCAGTCTGGCCAGGTTTGAAACTGCCCCCCACTTCTCCTCCTGGCATTATGCCTACGACAGGCCTAAGAGGCCTTGAGATACTCTGCCACCATTACCTGATAGGGAGCATCTTCCATGATAGCAGAGAAAGAAGAAAGAGGAAGAGAATGACTTTGCAGATGAACTAGAGACTAACAACTCTCTCTCTGCTTTTGTTTATGCATGGTCTTTTGCTGTTTCCTTATTATTGTTATTAAAATTGCTTCTATCCTCCTACTGGCTTTTGTTATATTTTTTTCCCCTCTCCCCTGTTCATTTAAGAGGGGGAGTGATAGAGTGGCTTTGCTGGGCATCTGGCCTCCAGGCCAGGGCCAAACCACCACAGACTTCTACACATACAGGAACAGGAACGTGGCAGTGTTGTGCATCCATAACTGGGAATATGGGAGCACTCTCTGATGTACATTCTGTTATAGAATCTTGCCTGTGTACAATAAACTCACCTATAGTGAATTTGCAAGATTAGACAATCTTACCTGTCTTTCAGATTTCTGTCACATTATTGTTTTCTTTATCTCTGCATCTCCTCACCCTGTTATGGAAAGAAACTACAAAAATTATTTTACATTTGCACTTAGTGTTATTCTACTCATGATTTATATATATAAAGGTTTTTCAGCATAACTGATAATATGGAAAGTGATTTAGCTTTATTACTCATAATTGCCCATAAATTAACCATTTAGTCTCTCATTAGGGAGAAATAATATTGCCTGCACAAAATGCTGTGGGGGATAAATTAGCTCAATAAATGTGAGCAACTTATCTGTTATTGTCAGTTTGTTAATCTACAACAGCTTGTGAAATAAGTAACTTGGCTCAAATCTATAAATCTTCTGATTCTAATATATAAACGGAATAGCTTACATTCCTACATTTAATTAAATCTTTTAATTGATTTATGTACAATGAAGACCACACTCATTAATTCTGAACGCCATTAATTAATATCTTATAAATTCTGAGGAGCAGCTCGTATTTGGCATAGGACTCAAGATTTTGGTAACAGATAAGGGGGCTCAGGGGTGACCTCTATGAGGAGAGACCCAGGCTGTCCTGTGGTAGACACAGCCCTTTCCAGCTGGCTCCAGATGATCCATTGCAGCACACAACTGAGCCCCTCAGGTAAAACATGTATAGGAAAGGAGAAAATTCTTGAACAGAGAGGAGGAGGGTAAAAGAGGATTAAGGAACTGGAAAACAGCTGGAGGAACATCAAAGCCAGAGAGGACTGAGGAGGAGAATTACAGCTGGATGGGTGTCTAGATGCTATTTTTTTCTAGCTCACTATAGAGATACAAGTTTCTTAATTTTCTTACCTATCTACGACAAGATTAGTAGGATTTGGGTAACAGCAGGAAGTTTAAATCAGTATTGCTTGCAAATTTGCATGTTTGTCCAGATTAAAATGGGATTCTCTCCATCAGAAAGTGGGAAATCTACCTAGTGTCTTTTGTTTGCCACTTCCTGTGTATTATGTTGATAGCCAGGTTCCAACAAGAATTTTAGACATAAAGTCATGGAACCTATTATGAAATATTCCAGCAATCATATTCCAGCAATCTCAAGAAAGTTTTTCCCTGATATCAGCCAGAATTAAAGAGAACATTCTTCTGAGTGATCTGTGAGGCCTCGGAATTTTTCTTCATTTACAGTGTGTCAAATTTTTTATTGAGAATTATCTTTTAGAAGTATGTCAAAAGAGTGTTAGAAATGACATCATGGTGGATTAATTAGTATAGGGGAAAAAACAAACAAACCAAAAAACCTGTTATCACTCTTTATCAACATCTCTGAATCCCTGTTGAAGACTATTTAAGTGTCAATTTTGATCCTGAGGCCTGTGGTTCCTAGATCATTGTAGGTTCAGTAATCTACGTATTCTGACTTACAACTCATCTCTATCTAATGTTATATATCCTTCAGACAATTCTCACAGTCCACTTTTGTAAGATCTCCAAGTCTGTTTGTTGTGTCAGCTGTTGTCCTTTCATGTTTGGAAATCAATTAAGCATCTGCAGGAATAATTTATTCTATAAACTATGCATTAGTATATAGCATACAGCAAAATACAGAGCAATATTTTTCCAGCCTTTCCTTTTATAATTGGCATCATCTAGTACATTGGACAGAAAAAATCTTTTTTTTTTGAGGGAAGTGTCTAAGGTGGTGGGTCTCACTGTAACAATGTTATAAATGTCAAAAAATGTGTTTCTTTCAATTATTTCTGTGCATGATATTGATTCAAGTGTAATAGATCACAGTCCAGAACTTTGAGACCTTATCATGAAATTGCTTTCTTAAAAACAGATTAACAGAAACATTTGCAAATTACAACTTACTGTTGTTCCTATCTGTCACTCCCCAGTGTTTCTATTCATTAACAGAAACCAGAATAATATTTTTGTGACTGCTATGGAGGAAGGCAAATAAAATTAACCTTAAGGAGAATGACACTTTCATTTGTCAGTCAAATGAAGCATCCTGATATTTTAATCTCAGTCTCTTTGTTTAGATATTTGTCAATGGTAAGAGAGAGATGTTGACAGAGAGTTAAATCATGAGTAACTGTGGAGATAGTACATGCTCACACTGTGAAAAAACTAATTAAAAATAAATATTATTCAATTTTTCTGAACTGGTTTGCTCATGAATTGAAATTCAAAATTACATGCTTATAAAATTTTGTAAAACTTGTAGCACTTTGTTTGGTGGTGTTGTAACCTGCATTATAATTCTGATTCTAGTGTGGATAAGCCCAATAGCAGTGCACAAAAATTTTGTATGAGTAAAATGGGAGAAAAAGTAGACTTGCATATCTCATTCTCCTTATGGACAGAAAATGAATATAAAATGTATGTATGCATATGTATATGAATGTCATTACTGAACTTGTGAATTGAAGAGCTTTGGAATTTCAGAGTTGCACTTCATTCAATACAGAAATAATAAAGAGAAGTTTGTTATTCTATCTTTTTTTGGTTTTGTTTTTTTTTTAACAGAGAAGAAATAAACAAACCAGAAAAAGTTAAAGGAAAATTTATCAGAGTTAAAGACTCCAGGATTGCTAGGCAAAAGTAGAGTGAATATAAACCAAAATAAATTGAAACTATTAAGAATATCAAATAAGTGTAACTGATATCACCAATAATTTAGATTAATATGGCCCATAATTATATTAGCCAATGTATTAATTTATAGGTGGTGGGTTTGCTATTTTTTCTCTCTGATGTTCTTAGTTCATTGTATTCCAAGTATCAAAAGAAAAATTAAAGAAAAAAGTATCAAAGTGCAAGTTATTTTATGTTTTACTATAGGAAAACTAGTAATATATTAGGATCTCATTAATGAATACATGTAGATGAAAGTTACATTGAAATACACACAAGAGGAAGTATTCTGGTTGCTCTTGCAACCATTAAATTCTCTAACAGATTCATGAGTGAAGTCTCAATCTTTTTTTATTAGTAGGCTGCTTGGCTGCTTTTTTAAAAGTTTTTTATAGTCTTCTTTACTATTAATATCTATAGACTCTATTGAAGCATATATTGACGACAAGAAAGCTAAATTGGTACTAAAATATCTTCAAGGATATGTGAGGTTTCAGGCAGAATAAAGAAAATAGGCTTTACCTGATCTTCATTTTTCTGCTTTTTATGCACAAAAGAAGACCACCCTACCCTTGCAAGTTCAGCACAGCTCATAAGTAGGAAGGAAACCATAGTCAATTTGATAAGTGGACACAGAGAGTAACCCTAGGTGTAGAACAAGAATAGCATTACAAGGACCAAATTTTCCTTTTCATCTTCTGATAAACAATTTGTTTGTCTATTATTTGATATGTGTGAGCTAGATTTGATGCTTCCCACTAAGTCAAGTGAATTTTGAGAGAGATGTTTTCTTTAAAAATACTTCAGTGAATTCATCTGGTATAACCTCCTCAGAAGACAGTAGGGGAATACAATGGGCATAGATCAAGCAAAGCTATAGAGCCTATATGATAGATAGTTCTTGTGAGATTTTAGTAATCAGGGTGGAAAACTGATACGGTAACACATGGAGAATGGCTGGAATGTGTGAAGCTTTCCTCAAACCAAGAAAAACATCATTGTTGTTAGACTTGCTAGAACCAAGATCAGAGGGCAAATCAGCATTACAAGCCCAAAATTGTCAGAAGGAAGAATTGTTTTCAAATCTTTACTTCCAGTCTGTCACACTCACATGATCTGATTTTTCTAGTTTGAAAGGTTACCATCCTTATTTCCTTTCTGTGATGTGTGGCTTTAGAAAATAGAACGTTTCAGCTGTGCTTGCTTATGGGGAAAAACCCCCCAACAAACCCAAAAAGCAAAAAAACCCAAACCAAACAAAACAATCAAACAAACAAACCCACCAAAAACACACAAAAAAACCACCACCAAAGTGATTTATCTGAAATTTTTGGAAAACCTAAGGTCCTACTCAACATCAAACTGTTGAAGAGTCAACAGCCATGACTGATCTCATAGTAAGTATCAGTACCAAGTCTATTTTCCATTTTCAACCTATATGCCCTTGAGATGGGTCATGCGCATCATGAAAGCAGGGGGTGTGTGGGAGGGGAAGGGCTTGTGAGAGTCTTGCCTCCCTGGAGGGGCCTTTTCCCCCTGGGAAACTGAATTAGTCTGTTCCACTCCCCCTCCCTGACCAGCAAGCCTATAAAAAGGAAGACACTGCAGCCATTTGCTCTCTTTTGCTTCTGCCTTGCCTGGACAACAGGATCGAGTCACTGCTGGCTTCCTGCTTCTCTGTCATGTGGTCAGGCCTGGTCTTTCTCCCTGCTGCATCAAAGCTTCTCCAAGGGACTGTTGGTTTTGTACATCTCCCTGTCCATCCTTGTTCCTTACCCCTGTGAACCCCTTCTGTTATAGATAGATAGATAGATAGATAGATAGATAGATAGATAGATAGATAGATAGATGATAGATAGATAGATGTTAGATAGATGGATGGATAGATATACATATATTGTTTAAAGAATATTTTATCTCTCTACTTCCAAACTGACTCCAAATTATTTCTTGTAGATTTACCTCTTCCCTCTTTTCATTACCCCCCTTTCTTTCCTTTTTTTTTTTCTTCCCTTGTCTCTTCCTATTCTCTCCCCTTCCCTTTTCTTTTGATAGGGAAGGAAGAAGGAGGAGAGGGGGAGGTACTCTCGATCTTGCCCCCCATCTGAGCTCTTAAATCCCAGTTAAGGCTCAAACCACCACAGCCCTTAAAGGAAACTTACTGTTAAAAAATATAAATTAATCACTTTGACCCAGCTTTACAAATTAGAGTCTATTTTGTTCCCTACAAATTGACATCTTCTGTGGTAGAATTTGTCTTAAGGTCACAAGAATCATAGAATGGTTTAGGTTGGAAGGGACTTGAACAGCTAATTCCAACCTTTCTGCCACGGGCAGGGATACTTTCCACTAGACCAGGTTTCTCAGAGCCCCATCTACTCTGGTCTTGATTACTTCCAGGGATGGACCACCCACAACTGCTGCAAACAACCTCTTCCACTACCTTACTAACCTCATAGTGAAGAATTTCTTTACATCTCATCTAAATCTAACCTCTTTCAGTTTAAAACCCTTAAGTATAGCTACCACACCTTGTAAAATATCCTTCTCCAGCTTCCTTGCAGACTGCTTTCAAGGTACTGGAAGGTTGATAATAAGGTCTTCTGGAACCTTTCTTTTCTCCAGGCTAAACAACCTCAGCTTTGTCAGCCTGTCATCACAGAAGAGGTGTCGAGACCCCTGATCCTTCTTGTGGCCATTTTCTAGACTTTCTCGAACAAGTCCACTTCTTTCTTGCATTGAAAGCCCCAGAGCTGGACATAGTACTCCAGGTGGTATCTCACCAAGGCAGAGTAGAGGGGCAGAATTACACCCCTTGACTTGCTGGTCAAGAGTCAAATGAATAAACAAAGTTAAGAATATGATTGGTCATGTTGAGCTTCCTGACAACCAACATCCATCATTCTCTTCAGTATTGCTCAAAATCCGCTCATTATCCATATTGTATTTTTGCTTGGGACTGCCCCAAACCAAGTGCAGAAGACAATTCCTGACTAAAAGAGTTTTCAAACACTGGAGTATGCTCTCTAGGAAGGCAGTTGAATCCCTGTCCCTGGAGGTGTTTTTAAAAAATAAGATACATTGACGTGATGTAAAAGAACATGCTTTATATCCAAGCTTAGTAGTGTTACATAATGGTTGAATTTGATGAGCTGAGCAGTTTTTTCCAAATGAAACAATTCTATGATTCTCAGCTCTCTTGAGAGCCTGTCATGACAGCCGTAGGTGCTGGACACAGAATAATACAAGATTAATTCATCTCATCCCATTGGACTCCTAAATATCTTATATTTTGTAGCACAAGCTTCTTTCTCTCTCTGTGTGCTGGCTCTTATTGCTTCTTACTTCACTGTTCTGCCTGTGACCTTGCATGTTTCTGGCTGATCTTTTTGTTTGAGCTAAGGTACAGTGGGTAGAGAGATATGGAACCCTCTGGACCCTTTTGTGTCTGGAGTGGGGAGAGAGCTGAATTATTGTATAAGGGGGTTATAGTGCTGTTTTTGAACTGGAAATTAATGCAAATATATTTTTCCATATGTTTACTGCCTTTTATACTTTTATACTTAGTCCATTTCCTTTTTACTTCCAAAATTCTGAGTGTGGCAAATTTGTACCTTAGAATACATTTCCAAATTATAGGAGGTGTAATCCTAACCTATAACAAATTTTGGTGCCAAAAGTGGTGCTGGCTTGATTGAATAACAACCACAATAAGAAAGTTAAAACATTAATTTATTTTGGCTTCCCCGATTTTGGCTTTGTCAACTTATCAGTGCTTTATTTCCTCTATGTATCATTGTATCTGTGGTCCTTTTTTACCAAAAGACTGTGGCATTAGTTAAAAGGTTGTGGTAGTTTAGGCTGGATGCCTTCTGCTGCTACCACACAAGATACACCTTTAGTGCCCCAGGTGCCCAGCCCAGTGGGTGGACACAGGAAATAATGTATTTCATTCCCATAATGTCCTGCTCCCTGTATGTTTATCAATAAAGTCTCACACTTCCTCTTTCTTCCCTCACCACTCCCATGGGAGATGGTCCCTATCTGGTAATGGAAGGGGAGTTATCTCAAGGCCTCTTAGGCCTGGCTAGGCCTAATGCCAAGAGGAGAAGGGGAAGGTCAATCTCGGATCTGGCCAGCTGAGATTAGCCTAACAATGGGGAGGGGGAAGAAAGAGCCCTTGGGGTTTTGGGTGTACCCACGGGTAGGGAGAAGTGCTGGGAGGCTTCTGAATATGCTTTGGGATCTTCTATTGTCAGTGTGCTTGTGGTTCTCTGTAAAACACTCACTGCTTTTCCATTTAAACTTTCCATCATTTCTGCAATCCGTTTGTCTGGGTCTCGATTTTTTTTCTTCTGCCCCAGGGGGAGGCAAGGGAGGATCTGCCTTCAACCCACCACAAACATATGCCAGGAAAATTTGGAAAATATTGTATGAAATTTTTGGGATATGGAAATGTAACCATGGATTTTCTGTATGAGTTTGTCAAATTTTACTTCCCTATGACTGAGAATCTGTCCAGAGAGTGGAGCTTCCCATTGATTAGTTCTTTATATTTCAATATGTTGGCAATATTACCAATATTAGGTTTAGTAATAGTTTTTTTGGTGAGAGAAATATAAGACTTCAGGAGTAAACCCCCCTCACTCCAAGTGGAGAAGGTGGCAGCATAGGAGATCAGATCAAATTCTAGTCATTCAAGCAAAGAGGAAACAGAGGAGGAGAAGCAGCATCCCAACCAGTGGCAGAGATAGGAGGTAGTGAAGAGACAGAGACTGACGGAGAAGCTGTTTGGAGCAGCAGTGGGGGCAGGACCACTGCATGGCAAAGTCAACCAATTCACCATGCACTAAAGCAGCCATTCCCAGGATTTTTGAAAAGGGAGAAAGGGTTTGCACCTGCCCTGATTCCTACAGAGGCCTGGGATAAGGAAAAAAATTGGTTGCCATTCATACCAATTAAGAAAGAGGGTAGCACAGGTGGCAGCAGCTGCAAAACCACCAAGGAGGGGCAATCACAAATGTAGGTAAGCACAGACATTGGCAAAATCCCTGAGCAGGGACAGCTGGTGGCAGTAACAGTGGTGGATTCAGCTGTGAGTGATGGTGATAGCAAAGTCCCTAGGTGGAATCAATCAAAACAGCCTGTTTGTGGTGTCTGCATTGTGAAGATGATTCTGATTTACAGAACTGTGCCCATACATGAGGCAAAGGCACTTCTCCCTCTGTCTGCTGGTACCAAGGCAAAGGCATTTCTGCCTGCAGCCACCCCCATTGCAGAGTGTTGAGACAAAGCCACTTCTGCCTGTGGCAGCAATTACTAAGGCAGCAGTGGCAAGCCTATTTGCAAATGTTGCTAACACTGCTAATCCTGCTCCTGTTACAGCACTGCAAAAGGCAAAATGAAAAGCAGACAGACTGACCAGTGCTTGGTGATGCTTTAGAAGGCACCTTTCAGGCTACAGCTCACCTTGCTCCATGCAAAGCAAGCAAGCAAGAAAGATCAGATAGATGATGATGGCCAGGATAATTCAATTGAGAAAGTTACAAACTCCATTGCCCCATTTAAGACCAGAACAAAACTGGCAACTGACGTTGGGGATCAGGATGGCTCAGATGATGATGGGGACAAATCAGAACAGGGTACTACCAAGGAAGGTGTTATTACTGTTGAGGAGTTTAGGAAGTTCTCTCAGATAATGCAGCAACAGAAAGATGATGGAGGAGAGAGTGCCTGTGCTGGTTTGAGAGCTAGTACCCTGTGGGAAAAAAAAAAAAAAAAAAAGGTTATTGCTAGGAGGGATACCTCTCAGCAAGCACATGATAGTGATGATTATGTGGTGGTGGCAGCAACAATCCCTGTGCCTAGGAAGCAGGTGAGGCATGTAATACAGGATTATGTGCTTAAATAATGAGTTGATTAAACTGATGTTTGGGATAGAGGTATAGAGACTGTAGAAATAAATCCCAGATCAGTGATACAGCTGGGTTCCATTTCCAGAGATTGTGGCATTAATAAGCATGTCTGGTAATTCTTTTCTCTGATCATGCCTATTACTGGCTGTGGTACTACGGTAGCCCAACAGGGATGATTTACCCTGGCTCCCTTCATGCTGGACCAGAACTGAACAGGGGATCCAGTGTTTGCAAGAGAGAATCTATGGCATCTCTAGAACAGAGAATCTTGATGAGATACCTGTGAGTAATGCTTTCATGAAAAAGCTTATTCAGTTTGCTTCTCTTGCCTGTGCTCATTTATTGGCAAGTAAAACTATGAGAAGAGACAGTGGGAGAATTCCTTCAACTGTTGGAAATTTTGCTGATCAATTGAGGCAACTAGAAGACAGTCTCACACATAAATACTATAATTGGAGAGATGAAGGATGGCAGGAGAAAGCTTAAGGAGGAGTTTAAGGCTTTCATAGTGAAGTTGGCAAAGGAGAATTATGCCTCCTCTTCACTTTCTTAATAGATCCACATCCCATCAGAAACAGATGTCGTCTTAGGAAGCCAGTTCAAACTAGACAAAAGGAATCATGAGGGTCTCTATGGAGAGTCCTGCATGACCTATTTGTCGAGAGCATGAATAAGTGGGATGGTCAACCCACCCCTATTCTTTTGAAGAGAGTGCAGACTCTTTGAAGTGGGAACATCAAAGGTAGCACTACCAGAAGGGTAGCTTCCACTGCCTCAGTTTTCCAGGGCAACTCCAGAGACAGTTAGGACAGTAACACAGGCCACTGTGCTAACTGTACATGCGCTGCCCAGCATTAGAAGTGCCCTGCCTACCACCAGGCAGAGAAGAGGGACCATGGAGACAACAGAGTCTGTTGGGATGTGCTTATCAGATAGCCTGGCACTTCAGAAGCTCAGAAATATAATGCCCTAGTAGACACCGGTGCTCAATGTATTCTCATACCTTCAAATTATGTACGGGCAGAGCACATAATTATTTCAGGAATTACTGGTGGTTCTCAAGAGTTGACTAAGTTGCAGTCTGAAAGAAGCCTAACTGGAAGTGACTGGGAGAAACATACTACTGTAACTGGTCCAAATGCACCTTGTATTCTGGGAACTGACTTATTGCAAGAAGGGTGTTTCAAAGATACCAAGGGGTACAAGTGGCTTTTGGAATAGCAACTTTAGAGACTGACAGAGGCACATTAAGTCTATTAGGCCAGAGCTCTCAGTTGAGTCTGCAGTTGTGTGACAGGACAAGACATAAGATGTGAAACTGTCAATTGCTTCTCAAACTGTACATCACAGACAATACAGAACTAACCGTGTCTCTTTGGTGCCCATGGATGAGCTAATTTGTCAGCTAGAACATCAAAATGTCATCAAAAAGACTCATTCACCTTTTACCAGTCCAACTTGGCCTGTGTGAAAGCCAAATAGAGACTGGCATCTGACAGTTGACTTTTGTGGCCTGAGTGAAGTGACTCTGCCCCTGAGTGCAGCTGGACATGCTGGAACTCCAAAGAAGCCAAATGGTAGGCTGCCATAGACATTGCTAATGCTTTCTTGTCTATTCTCACAGCAGAGGAAAGCAAGCCTCAGTTTGCTTTCACCTGGAGGGGTGGAAACACAGTTTGACAATCTGTCATGCAGGGATCCATGATGCGTTGGAAAAGGATGGAGCTCCAGAACAATTGTAGTATATTGATGACATCATTGGGTGGTGTGCTACTGCTGAAGAAGTCTTTCATAGTTACCTTTGAGAAAGGTAACAAATGTGGTGGGCTAGACTGGGTGCTGGCCCGGATGCCACTGCACAGATCACATCTGGGAGGTCCCAAGGGGTGGGCTCAGGCCAGGGGGTGGTCACAGGAAACCAGGTATTCCATTCCCATAATTCCTGCACCACTATAAAATCCATGGCAGGGTCTGGCACTTCCTCTTTCCTTCCTCTCTGCCACCCGGTAACTGGGGGAGATGTATCCCAGCCATGGGCCTGGCTAGGCCCAAGGCCTTGGTGGGGGGGATGGGCAGTCTCAGATCTGGCCAGCTGAGACTAGCCTAGCAGTGGGGGAGGGGGAGCCCTGAGGGTCTTGGGTGCATCCTCAGGTGGGGATGGGATGTTTCTGGGTCTGTTTTGGGGTTTCTTTTGTCACTGTGTTTCTGGTCTTCTGTACACACTATTTTCTATTGAAACTTTCCATCACTTTCGCAATCCGTTTGTCTGACTTGTTATTTCTACCTGTGGTGGGGAGGGGGTCTGCCCCAACCCGTTACACAAAACAATTGACATTTTGTTGAAGGCCAGTTTTGCTATAAAGTGAGACAAGATAAAAGGGCCTGCCAGAGAAGTCCAGCTTCTGGGAGTTAGGTGGCAGGGTGGTTCATCATGGTTGTTGTCATATTCCACTGGATGTGATAAATAAGGTTTCTACCATGGCAAATCCCATGAATAAGAAGGACACACTACTTTTTAGGAGTGGTTGGATTTTGGAGACTGCACATTCCAGGATACAGTCATATTGTAAAGCCTCTTTATGATGTAACTCAAAAAAAAAATGGTTTTGAGTGTGGTCCTGAGCAATAAGCAGCCTTTGACCAGATAAATCAAGAAGTAGTCCATGCTATGGCTTTAGGACCTGACCAGATGTTAAAAACATACTGTATATGGGTGCAAGTGAGAATGGTCCAACCTGAAGCCTATGACAGAGAGCTCCTGGGGAGACTCAAGGAAGTTACAATATACAAGCATGAACCCTGTATCACCTGGGAGATCCTGTTTCATCTCAACTGCTGAGAAAGGGACTGTTTCCTATTTCCTGAACTTCTCATCAATCTACATCTGAAATACATCTGATCTACATCAGGAATAGAGGATGAACTGTTACCTGAATTTTTCTGCTCATATTGATATTATTTTTAGTTAGATTAATAGCTTGATCCAGACAATGGAATGAGATAAAAGGGGTGTAGTGTTACAGTTTTAACATTGACATCTTAATTGGAAATTAAGTTTTCTAGAGGATTTGATTTTAGATATAGACAGACTTAGGTGCTGGACACAGAATAATATGAGATAAATTTATCTCATCCCATTAGACTGATGAATATCTTATATTTTGTTGGACAGGCTTGTTTCTCTGTGTGCTGGCACTGCTTGCTTCTTGCTTCACTATTCTGCCTGTGACCTTGCATGCTTCTGGCTGATCTTTTATTTTGGGCTCAGGTACAGTGGGTAGACAGACAACTGGGGCTAGCTGCAACACATACCTCTCTGGACCCTTTTGTGTAGGGGGTGGAGAGAGATATGAATTATTGTACAGTATATATATTTTAACGTGTTTATTGCCTTCTGTACTTTTATATTTAGTCCACTTTTGTAAACATAATTACATTTTACTTCAAAAATTCTGAGTGTGGTAAATTTGCTCCTTGGAGTAAATTTCCAGATTACTGGGGGGTCCAATACTAACCTCTAAGAGATACATACTTCACTATATACTTCACAGTGCTTATTTATTTGCTTCCAATTAAATAATTATATTTTTATTGTTGGTTATTACTACTAAGTGTTCCTTTCACTATCTAAACAGCAATTTATTAGTACAGGACACAATGCTTTCTAATCTCTGTCCACTAACAAAAGCGAAACAGTTTTATGATTCTATTCTTAAGTTATTGTCACCACCCAGCTAATGGTTTGGCATCCTGGGCCTCTATCTTGGTCATCTCTGATCCATGCACTACATGGGATCCAGGTAACTCTGCTGTTTAGTCCCATCTAGTCCCATCTTGCTTTTGGGTAGAGATATTTGAAGCCCCAAAACAGATAGCTTTCGAGAAATAATGGGTTAAAACATAGAATATGAAGCATTTGAAGAAAGCATAAACCAGATAGAGCAATAAATCGGCTAAGGCATGGGACACTGTGACAGAAAAAGGAGATAAGGAATAAAGACTGATAAGAACTGTTGGGGTAAGCATGATTCAGAGCCAACAAGGCCAAACTGACCCTAAGAGCCTTGTCAAGTCAGCGGAACCAAGCCAGGCACACCGGGAATTGACCAAATTAGGAAAGGAGTTCAAAAGTTTAAGGAGGAAGACTCATCAGGAAACCCCTGCCCATGATGAAGGCCACCGGAATGACCACCAAGAAGATCCTCAAAAGAGATGTCCCGCCCACGCTCCGCCTACACCACGCCCCATATGAATATGCATGCAAAGATATGATTATGTATATGATCTGATGTAATACTACATCCAAAACAGTATAAAAGGCATGCTTTTGTTACGGGAAAGGCAGAAATCCATTTAGTGATTTCTCCAACGCGTTGCCAATAAAAATACCTCCTGTCTAGCTGACTTAAACTGAGTCTCTTAGGCAGTTATTCTCGCCTTTTGGGGCAAAATTCGGCATCATTTTCTGGTGACCCAGATGGGATCAGACAGTAGATCCAGGCCTTAAGGGGTCCTCCCGAGCTGGGTCCGGGGTCGGGACCCTCTGGGCGCCCCTGACAACTTTTTGTCAGAAGAGACCCCCCCCGGATCAGCGCTCGTTGGTGGATGAATGGTTACCTGCATCCCCTGCTCCAATCAAGAGGTATTTTAATTGTTTATTGAGTATGGGATAAAGTGCTTTGACTGGGAAACGGGGACCAGACGTGGTCACCTGACGGGAAAGCCCGGGGATGCCCTGGCAAAGTCCCATATATCGGGATTCGAGTCCCCACTGGAAATAGGGATTCGAGTCCCCACTGGAAATTGGGATCCGAGTCCCCACTGGAAATCGGGATCTGAGTCCCCACTGGAAATCGGGGTGTTTGTTAATCGGGTGTATGATTCTCTTTCATCTTAATGTTGTTGCTTTGTTTGTGTCATACTTTTGTCTAACATTGTTATGTTGTCTGCAAGAATCTCGTAATTTAGTAAGACGCGAGTTTGAATTTCGGGATAAGGACTCGGTATTTTGTGTTAACTGTAATCTCTTTTGTGTGTAAGAATTTATTGTGATATCATCTGCAAACTGTACAGCTGTTTTACGGGTGTGTGACAGCCCGAAGCTGACCGGTAACGGTACTATACGGTTGGCCAGCGACATCTCGTGGTAAAGCAGTGTACTCTGATAGACCGGAAAGGTAGGACAGTTTGGATGAATGTGTGGGTGTGTGAGTGAATGAGACGTAGCATCGCTACGAAGCGAGAGGGAGTCCTGATCCGCATTTCCTGTTCTTCGCGAGAAGCCAGGTCAGAAACGGACAAAGCGATTGGAAATTGTGGGTATGAAGTGTTAAAATATATTGGCATATAGTGCTTGTGGGAAAAAGAGACTGTTCCAGTTAAACAGAGAACGCAGATACAGGGAACAGCCATGGGAGGTCGACAGAGTAAGGACGTAAATATGAAAACCCCCTTAGGATGTATCCTAAAGCACTGGAAGGACTTGGGAGGGATTCCAGGGGGAAGCATAAGTAAAAAGACACTCCTTAAATATTGTACACAGTGGTGGCCATTGTATAAGTTAGATGACAATGAGAAATGGCCACCGGAGGGAACAACTAATGCTCTTCCTCCGCCGGCTCAATAAATGGGATGAGATGATGCACGCAGACATGTTCTTCACTCTAAGGAATAAAACCTGAGTGGCAAAGAGAGTGCGGAATTAATGTAGCCCCTCAGAATCCCCTAGTACTAGCCCTGGAAAGGGATAAGAAGGGTCCAAAGCCTAAGGAACGTTGCTGTGATGCATGTAGTATTGGACAGCAGTGTCTCAAAATAACAAGAAGAGATAGTGGAAAGGAGAGCGAAATAAGCCTGAGGGAATACCATCCATTCACTCCAGGGTGGGAAGGGCCTCTTCCCAGGCCAAAAGAGGAACAAGGGGATCCTAGCCCATTAAAGGAACTGGAGCGATGGTGGAAATCTAAGTTTGGGCACAGCCCTCAGAGGTTAGACAACAGTTGGGAGGAGGGTAGTCCATTAAAATCGGGGATTGACGAGAGGAAAAGCAGCCCTCAGGGACTAGATAGTGCACAGGGGTCGGGGAGCTACATGGATGCTGACAGCCCACCCAGACTAGAAGTCGAAAGGGAGGAAGGCAGTCCGTCAGGAGCAGAGAGCCGAAGGGAGACATGTAGCCTGCCCGAGTTCAGTCCATATGGGGATAACAACACATCCAGAAGTGGAGACGTTAGTAGAATAGAAATCAGCACACCAAGGGCTGGGGACAAAAGTAACTCACTGGGAAGCGGCATCTCTAAACTGAGAGGCGACATCTCTGAATTGAGATATAGTGAGAAGGATGATAACGAGGCATGCAAAAAGGGGGGGCAGAGAACAACTTAATATAGTAATTCAGATAAAGGATAAGAGAAATGTGAGGGGAGCAGAGGATGAGAGGGACAGCAGCCCGGGACAGGATAGGAGCCGGCAGATACAAAAAGGGCGACAGACGCAGGACGAGAACCGGATGGATTGTGTAATGGAGATAAGAGGGGAAGAGGAAAGAGAAGAGAAAGAATAGGGGAGACATTGAGGCACAGGAAGGAGAACCAGGGGAAGAGATCGGTCACTCATATTATACCAGATCTGTGGCACGGGGAAGCAAAGCAAAGAGAGGAAGGAAACATACGATAGCTCCTCTCCGACAAGTTGTACCAATGTTAGGGAAAGGACTAGAGTAAAGGTGCCGTTCTCGACAAATGATTTGAACAATTGGAGGGATGAGGCAAGGAATTTCAGGAGAAATCCTGAGGAGTAGCGAAGAGGTTTGAATTAATGGCAAAGAATTTAGATATTGATTGGGAGGATATAGAAGTGATGCTGTCAGAGTTGACAGATACAGAAAGGAACTCGTATTGGAAACAGGAAAACGACATGCTCAAGTATTATCAGGAAGACTAGAAGATAATTTTCCCAGCAGTAAACCAGAATGGGACCGGGCAATGCAGAGCACTATCAACAGCTAGTGCAGTATAGAAAACTGATAGCGATGGGCTTGCGTAATGCGATCCCTAAGGCTATCAATTGGTCAATGCTATATGACATCAGGCAGGGAAAGGATGAGACCCCATCAGAGTTTTTGGATAGACTTAGGGCAGCAATGAGACAATACACACCCCTGGACCCAGCAACAGAAGAAGGGAAACAGCACTTGTTAGGGTTGATGATGGGACAGAGTAACCCAGACATCAGAAAGAAATTACAAAAACTTGAGCATCCAGCAAATAAAAACCTAGAGACACTGCTGAATGAGGCATGGAAAGTATACAATAATAGAGAGATTGAGGAGAAGAAAAAGGAGGACAGGAGGATAGCGCGAGTAGTGGCTGTAGCAGTGGCAGCTCAGAAGACAGGTTACTCGGAACCTGGAACCAGGGGAAGAGGTAGAGGCAACCCAGCAGGAAGGGGAGGAGGCTCCCAACCCCACCCAGCTAGAGTAGGGCCAAATCAATGTGCATACTGCCTACAGATGGGACACTGGGCGAGAATGCCCTAACGAAGGGAAAGGCTAATGGCCACTACTACTACCACACATCAGGATAGTGAATGAAGAAGACCGGTGGGCCATACCCTAGCAGACCCACTGGTTAAAATGGAGCTAGGGAAGGTAAAAAAGGAATTGAACTTTTTGATTGATACGGGAGCAACTTTTTCGGTTTTAAATCAGGAATTGGTACCTAAAAGTGATGAATTTGTACAAGTTGTGGGAGCAACAGGCCAACCAGAAAAGGCTTACTTTTGAAACCTATTAAATACAAAATTGGGAAACAAATGGGAATTCATCAGTTCCTGTATTTACCAAATTCAAAGCCCTTATTGGGGAGAGACCTATTGGAGAACTTGGGAGCCATAATAAAGTTCAACAAAGACAAATTGGAATTACAAGTAAATGAGGAACAACTGATGACAGCTCTAAGCCTAACGATCAGTTGTGTGGAACCTAAACCTGAGAATCACAATTTCGAGCGAATCCTGAACAAGACATACCCATTAGTGTGGGCTACTGATATACCTGGAAAATCAAAACAAGCAGTACCGATTGAAGTTGAACTTAAAGTTGGGGCAAAACCGGTGATAAGAAAACAATACCGTCTGAGGATAGAAGACAGGAAGGGGATTGAGCCCATAATCAAAAGGTTTTTGGAACTGGGATTATTGGTAGAATGCGAATCAGATTTTAATACACCAATCCTGCCAGTAAAGAAACCTAATGGAGCCTATAGACTAGTTCAGGATCTGAGAGCAGTAAACAAAATAACCAAGACACTACATCCGGTAGTTGCTAATCCATACACACTTTTAACTTTTAAGATAGCTTTCGAGAAATAATGGGTTAAAACATAGAATATGAAGCATTTGAAGAAAGCATAAACCAGATAGAGCAATAAATCGGCTAAGGCATGGGACACTGTGACAGAAAAAGGAGATAAGGAATAAAGACTGATAAGAACTGTTGGGGTAAGCATGATTCAGAGCCAACAAGGCCAAACTGACCCTAAGAGCCTTGTCAAGTCAGCGGAACCAAGCCAGGCACACCGGGAATTGACCAAATTAGGAAAGGAGTTCAAAAGTTTGAGGAGGAAGACTCATCAGGAAACCCCTGCCCATGATGAAGGCCACCGGAATGACCACCAAGAAGATCCTCAAAAGAGATGTCCCCGCCCACGCTCCGCCTACACCACGCCCCATATGAATATGCATGCAAAGATATGATTATGTATATGATCTGATGTAATACTACATCCAAAACAGTATAAAAGGCATGCTTTTGTTACGGGAAAGGCAGAAATCCATTTAGTGATTTCTCCAACGCGTTGCCAATAAAAATACCTCCTGTCTAGCTGACTTAAACTGAGTCTCTTAGGCAGTTATTCTCGCCTTTTGGGGCAAAATTCGGCATCATATTGCTGCACATCTTTAAACAGACTCAAGAAGAATAAACTGATGAGATTGCTGTGTTCAGTGTCTTTGTCAGTGTCTTGTTTTTTACAGACCTGGGATTGAAACTTCCATCTTCCTCCTTATTTTATGTATTTTTTTCCCCTACTGTGATTATTTCATCATTACTCTTCATGGAGAGAAAATGAAGCATTTTAATTAACTTCCCCTAACTCGGAAGACCAATAGAACAGTGTCCAAAGGCAGATGCCTTCAGTACTTCTCCAGGGTACACTCTTGTACACTGCAGTTTATATGTTAAACACCAAATGAGACGTGTTACCTTTTAATCTGGAAGCTGAATAAAATGAAACAAACATTAATTGGCTGAAAAATCTTGCAGCAGGAAGTCCACTATTTCAGCAGGGAAACTGGTCAAACAGTACCCTTCCCTCACTTTCACCAGATACCACGAGTAAATTCTACAGTTTGGAACTTCATCCTGTACTCTCATTTTGACTTAAATCAATTGAGAGGTATAGTTTGTGGGGAAAACTGTATCCAAGAATTAGATCATAGAATCAGTAAGATTGGAAAAGACCTCAAAGATCATCAAGTCCAACCTGTCACCACAGACCTCATGACTACTAAACCATGGCACTAAGTGCCATGTCCAATCCCCTCTTGAACACCTCCAGGGATGGTGACTCCACCACCTCCCAGGGCAGCCGATTCCAATGGCTAATAACTCTCTCTGTGAAGAACTTTCTCCTCACCTCAAGCCTAAACTTCCCCTGGTGCAGTTTGAGTCTGTGTCCTCTTGTCCTGGTGCTGGTTGCTAGAGTGAAGAGACCAAATCCCCCTTGACTACAACCTCCCTTCAGGTAGTTGTAGACAGCAATGAGATCTCTGAGCCTCCTCTTCTCTAGGCTAAACAAACCCAACTCCCTCAGACTCTCCTTACAGTGCTGTGCTCGAGGCTTATCATCAGCCTTGTTGCCCCTCAACGTTCAAGAGTCACAAAGTCTTTCTTAAATTGAGGGACACAGAACTGGACACAGTACTCAAGGTGTGGCCTAACCAGTGCTGAGTACAGGGGCACAATGACTTCCCTGCTTCTGCTGGCCACACTATATGGGCCAGGATGCATTGGCCTTCTTGGCCACCTGGGCACACTGCTGGCTCATGTTTAGGCAGCTGTCAATCAGTACCCCTAGGTACCTTTCTGTTTGGCAGCTATCCATTCACTCTGTCCCCAGCCTGTAGCACTACATGGGGTTGTTGTAGTCAAAGTGCATCACCTTGCTGAATGCCATCATGTTGGACTCTGCCCATCTGTCCAGCCTGTCAAGGTCCCTCTACAGAGCCCTTCTGCTCTCTAACTGATCAACACCTGCTCCAACTTGGTGTTATCTGAAAATTTACTGGCTACTGACTCAACCCTCTCATCCAGATCATCAATGAAGATATTGAACAGAATGGGGTCCAGAACCAATTCCTGGGGGACACCACTAGTGACTGGCTGCCAGCTGGATGTGGCACCATTCACCACCACTCTCTGGGCTCAGCCCTCCAGCCACTTCCTAACCCAATGCAGAGAGCTGCTGTCCAAGCCACAGGGTGCCAGCTTGACCAGGAGTTAGCTGTGGGGAATGGTGTCAAAGGCCTTGCTGAAGTCCAGGTAGACTACCTCCACAGCCTTCCCCGCATCCACCAGATGGGTCACTTGATCATAGAAGGAGATCAGGTTGGAGAGGCAGGACCTGCCCTTCCTAAATCCATGCTGGCTGGGCATGATCCCTTGGCCATCCTTCAGGTGCACAGTGATTGCCCCCCAAAATGATCTGCTCCATAATTTTCCCTGGCACTGAAGTCAGGCTGACAGGCCTGTAGTTTCCAGATTCCTCCATCCGGCTCTTCTTGTGGACGGGCATCACATAGGCCAGTTTCCATTGGTCTGGGACCTCTCTGGTGAGCCAGGGCTGGTGGAAAATGATGGAGAGAGGCCTGGTCAGCTCATCTGCCTCCTCTGTCAGCTTTCTAGGATGGATCCCATCCAGTCCCATGGACTTGTGAGTATCCAAGTGGATCAGCTAGTCCCAAACTAATTCCTTGTGGATTTCAGGAGTACTGCACTGCTCCCTGACCCCATCTACCAGTTCAGGAAGCCAGTTATCCTGAAGTCCTCCTGCCTTACTGTAGAAAATTGAGGCAAAGAAGGTATTTAGAACCTCATATTTTCCTCATCTTTAGTTACAATGTTACCCTCCAGGTCCAATAAAGAGTGGAGGTTCTTCTTGCACCTCTTCTAAGGAATAATATATTTATAAAAATGTTTTTTTTATCTTTCAAAGAGGTGGCCAGTTTAAATTCTAACTGGGCTTTTGCCTCTCTAATTTTTCTCCTACATGATCTAACAACATCCTTAAATGTATCATGAGTTACCTCCCCGCCTTTCCAAAGGTGATACAGCCTTTTTTCCCCTTAATTCATTCCAGAGATGCTTGCTCATCCAGGCCGCTCACCTTCCCCGTCAGCTCATCTTTCAGCACATGGGAACTGACAGTTCCTGTGCCTCCAACAGCTCCTGTTTGAAGTAGGTCCAACCATCCTGGACCCCTCAGTTCTTAAGGGCTGCTACTCAGGATACTTTCTGAACAAGTTGCTTAAACAAGCAGAAGTTTACCCTCCAGAAGTCCAACGTGAGGGTTCTGTTAGCGCTCCTCCCTATTTCCCTGCATATTGAAAACTCCGCTATCTCATGGTCACTGCATCCTAGACAGCCTCCTACCGTCACATCTCCCACCAGCCCTCCTCTATTTCAGAACAGCAGGTCAAGCAGATCCTGACCCCTGGTAAGCCCACTTAACAGCTGCATCAGGAAGTTATCCTCCATACGCTTTAGGAACCTTCTGGACTGCCTCCTCTCTGCTGAATTAAGTTCCCAGCAGATGTCTGGCAGGTTAAAGCCACCCACAATGTCAAGATATGATGATCTTGAGACAGCCTCCAGTTGCTTACAGAATATTTCATCTGCCTCCTCATCCTGGTTGGGTGGTCTATAACAGACTCCAATCAGGATGTCAGTTTTTTTAGGCCTCCCTCTGATTTTAACCCCCAGGCACTCAATCCTTTCATCCACAACCTCAAGTTCTGAGGCATCAAGCGATTCCTTAATGTAGAGGTCACCCCTCCTCCTCTTCTCCCTCTCCTGTCTCTCCTAAAGAGCTCAGATGGAAATCAAAGAAACTAGAACTTCAGCAAATGCATATGGTGTTCCCAGGAGACTCCAGCTTTTCTGATGCCTAGACTTTCTTTGACATTTTAAAAATTGTGAAACCTCTATTAGAAAATTTTGTGTCTCTTAAACACTTATGTCTAGCAAAATTGATATTCTTAAGAAATCAGTGCAATATCTTATATATTGCCTTTTATTAATAATGAATTAACACCTTTTTTTCTCCACAAATAGGACATTATATAATAACACAGTATTATCCTACTAAAATACATGCCCTAAGGTTCAATTTAAACTATTCTTAACAACATACTAGCTTAATGATTAGTGTTTCGTTCTCCTCATTATGTCATGCATTAGTCTTTTCTAGTAATTTTAATAGATTAAACAGTGTTGTATTACATGAAGATGGTAAAGTCTTACCTGAAGTTATCATCTCCATGATCTTTTTGTTCACAGTCATAAAATCCCCATGGAAACGATGTTAGCTGTTGATATAGTATTAAAAAAATACATGAAAAATTAAGATTAATTTCCACAATAATAATTATTTTAAAAATGTCACTAACCTTCTTGTATTTTGCTGTTCTTTCACTCACAGTTAGAACCCCAACTATGAAAACAATGGAAAACAGAAAACTATCAGAAAGAGTGCCCATCAATTGCCAGATATGAAGTGTAAGACAATCATCATGTTTTATGTTGACTACATGGAATCTGATGAAATAAATAGAATATGTAACATGTCTCTTTCATCTATAAACATATCACCTCAGAGTTTATGCTTTATTAGCTTCAAATGTGGTATACATAATAAAGGAAGAAGGCACAGCTTTCATTTGCTTCATTGTGTGAAAAATTAGCATTCCACCTTTCATGTGACAGTTTATTAAATAAGGTGAATAATAAAAAATCTTCACACCAGATCTGAATCATAGTCTGACACTGGTTGGCTAACTGCAAAGTAAATATGACAGCTGTGCCACTCCATTTTGTGTGACTAGGAAGTAAATGGGATAAGATATATGGAGTACCCTTTAATGTGCTAACTGAAACATTTCCTCTTAAAAATATTAACTGAATTAGAAAGGAAAAAAATAAAAAAGTTAAAAAATTTACCTCAGTGAAATATGCAAAGAATCTTGACTTGCTTTTCTTTAAATGCAAGGATTATATGCAGTGTAAAGAATAAATACCTACAGTGTCTCACCAGTTTTAACAAACCCTTTGCAATGTCATAACATATGCCACTCTAAGGAGGTGTTAGTAAGCCATTTTTATCACCTCTATAAACTGCAATATATTTGCCTAAATTTCAGTTTTTTAAAAATGTCAAATACTCTACAAATTAACTACTAGCTTGGATCACTTTTGATCCACATCTTTGATGAATTTTCCGCAAAGATCTTTTGTCTAAATAAATATAAATAATAATGTTCAATCATTTTTTCCCTTTGAGTCTGTATTGTGATTCTTTCTACTAGTGAACAGGTCATAGTCGTGAACAGGTCATAGTCATGAACAGGTTCAAAAAACAGTTGTGAGCAATGGTAGAAGCATATTTGGATCACTATTTACTCACCACTATTTCTCCAAGGTAGGAGATTAGAAATTCTTAAGTTATGGAAATAGCAAATGCTGCTGTGAGGGAAAAAAAAATGAAAAATCTCATAACCATCACCAAAATTATTAGCAATTTACATTACTCTTCTTTGTATAAAACTATCCACTCCCTTCACCTTGGAAATATGTAATATGGATTTAAAATCTCAGGCAGATGTCAAAGAAAGTTTTGAAAAAATAAATTGGGTAATTCAACATTGGAGGTTTACTTGTTTGGTTTTTTAATTTGCTTTTTTGTTTGCTTTGTTATGTGGGTATTTGGTTTTGTTCTTTTTTTTATTTATAAGAAATGCTATATAACAACATCTGTATTCTTGCAAATCAAGCGTTTAAATTTTTATTAAAATTATTTATATTTAGATACATACAAAGGAACTAATGGCAAGGCACTTTATGAGGTTTTCCTTGAGATATTGAAACCTGAAATATCAGGAAAAAGAAACATTTATCTTTGTCTTTTCATAAAATAATATAGAAAAAGGAAAAGTGAAAGTCCATAGCTTGAATTCTGATAAGTTTGAAATGTTTATACATATGTGAAATATTTCTCATTTTCTTACTTATTTCAAATAATTTCCATATACAAAACCTGAAATGCAATATAGAAGTAAAAAAAAAAATAAAAATTAAAAATTGTCAAAACCAAATCAGCTGTGGATGATGATTATTTCATTGAATTTATTTTCAAGTTTGAAGAATCTAGAATTTTTGTGAAAGCATAAACAAGACATTTTCCCTGACATGAAAATATATTGCTTTCCCAAACCCTGTGAATATATTTCATGTTGCAACCACCTCTTCTCAATAAGTGTTTAAATAGTTGCAGGTAGAGAGAAATATTGTCTTTGAAAGTCTATATGAACAGAATTTGACATCTCTATCTCTTCTTTCTCCAGTATGCTTCACACAGAACCCAAAGTAAACTCATTTTGTTTCTAAAGGAAAATAAACTTTTCAGAGAAATATTTAAGGAACTCTTATGTTATATCTGAGTTAATCAAACATCATGAAATTATGGATTATGGTGACAATGATGCTTCAACCTCAACAGGGGCAGATCATCACTGGAGATCTGTGCAGATGCCCTTATGGGGTTAATTCCACAAAGAGTACTGAGTTTTCTTTCTTCAGATGTTAAGGATGCCAGTTAGTGGTTACCCCAGTTGCGCTTTTACCCAAAGGTTAATTCTGAAGTTTAATGTAAAAATCACATTAAAATCAATATTTAATAAAGTATATCTTTAAGATTTGAAGAGTGCTCTTAAAAAGTGAATGTGGTCCATCAGATAATAGATGAATTGCAATATGACTGTTTAAACCAGTTGCTGTAATCTACATAAGTAACTCTTGTAAAAGTAAATGCAAAAATAATTATTACAAGTAGTGACAGGTAATGCAAACATTGTTAATATTAGAACACATACTAAAAAAGAGTTAACTTAAAAACAATTCAGAGACAAAATATTAAAAAATAAGACAGAAAAATTAATGCAACAAGAGGAAAAAGATGTTCCTTAAGAACAGAACAAAATGATTAATGTGAAAATGTCCCTCTTAAAACACTTTATTCATTCTAGTGTGTAGTGCTTAGTACTCATTGCTTTAGATATTCCTTATTGATCTTAACATCAGAAAGGGACTATAGCGTATTTCTCATTGTGGATTTTGCTTAGTTTTATTGTCCATTCACAATATCTGCCTCAATTTATTAATAAATAACAGCTAGGCCATTATCCTAAAGCTTCAGGGTCTTAGGTAGGATTTTGACATGTGAGCATCAGGGTACTCAGCACTGGGCAGGCCACACCTTGAGTCCTGCACCCAGTTGTGGGCCCCTCAGTTTAGGAAAGATGTTGACTTGCTGGAACGTGTCCAGAGAAGGGCAACAAAGCTGGTGAGAGATTTGGAGCACAAGCCCTATGAGGAGAGGCTGAAGGAGCTGGGGTTGCTTAGCCTAGAGAAGAGGAGGCTCAGAGGAGACCTTATTTCTGTGTACATCTACCTGAAGGGAAGTTGTAGCCAGGTGGGGGTTGGTCTCTTCTCCCAGGCAACCAGCACCAATAGAACAAGAAGATATAGTCTCAAGCTGCACCAGGGGAGATTTAGGCTGGATGTTAGGAAGAAGTTCTTCATAGCACTTTACTGTGCTATACTCACACCACAGGCCTGCACCATAGGCCTGCAATACTGGAACAATAGAGGAACAATACTTCATCATATTGGTAAGCTGTATTTATTCCAATCTCCATCGTCCTGAATATACATGGATTCTCAGGATCCTCGGCCTACGATGCTGCTCGACTCAGCATAAAGAGGTGTGACCGTTTGAGGCGGTGCCTTTAACAAAGGGACACCATGGCCGAATGTTTTATAAACAAAAGACAGGTCTAAACTAATTTCATTGGTGGAGAGGCAGAGCACTGCCTTAAGTTTTGATTCCCGGTGAGACTAGTCTCAGTTCAGTCTTGCACTTTCTCCTTTCGCAGCTTGCGGCTTTTGGGCTCTCGGGCAGACTGACCTTGGGCAGATAAGGCCTCTACTAACATATAACTGCTTTTAATTAACAATTATTCCCTTTCTCTCTTTCTAACCCTCTCTGGGGAAAAGGGGGAGAGAAGGAGGGTACAGGGGGGGAACCCTCCTCACCAGAGGAGGGAATCTCATTCCTGTGTTACTTTGTTGTATATTTCTGTATATATATTGTAAATACTGTAAATGGTGTATATAAACCTGCATTTCCTAAACCGCTTGCAAATACAGCGCATTTCCTTTGCTAATCCGGCTGTGGTTTTTTTTTCCTTTCTTTCATTTTTCTTTCCCTTCACTTTACAGGGTGGGGAAAAGGCTGGGCCTTCCCCTCAACCCTCGACAAGAGGTACGTCCGAGCGATACAGAAAGCCGGTCGAACCAGCACTGCCCCAATGCTGACAAAAATTAGCAACACATGCTCAACAAGGAAGTAAATCTCACCTTGGCCCAGTGAGCGACCGGAGGAGGGGCAAGGGGGGATCACGCCACGAAACAGAAGAGGCTGTGCTAAATGCCCTCCAAACTATCTTCTCTGTGAGAGGTATTACTGACGATTCTGGGATCTTAAAAGGGCTATTAGCCTGGGCCCGGAATCATCCCCATGGCAACTAAACTTTTACTTCTGAAGCATGGGATGAAATTGCAGCCCAGCTGTGGAATGAGGTACTAAATACTTAAAAAGAAGTTTCTCGTATAGCACTGTGTGACGGACTGTCACATACATTGCAATCAAAAAAAGCAGAGCAGAGCAGATTCAGCTACTGTGGCGTTTGGTTCTAACTGAGATGAAAAAGGGAGATTTGGAAGACACCCCCGCCCTCCGCCCCCCTCCTCTCCCCCTGCACGTCGTCTGCCGCTCCATCAGCATCCTCACAATTTCAATTGTCCGCTATTCTTCCTTCTACATGACTCACGGCTCTCTTATTACCGTCCTTTTGCATGAAAAAATCTGCTTCTGCCATCTTGATAGCAGCAGAAGCAAATCCTGATCAAACTGATAAGGCGCGTGAAATCAAAATGGAGGTCACTACACATTAGGAATTAGACAAAGAAGACGCCATGTCCACCATCTTGGTGAGCACACTGTGTTTATTAGACACCACCACAGCCGTTCGCAACCAGCAGAGAAAGCCATGAAAAAGTGGCGAAACCTGTGGTTCAGCGTTTTTGATCCCCTTCATCAACATCTTCCTCTAATACCACCAGAGATGACTTGGACTTGGAAGACGAGAGGACCGATGCTGGGAGACTGGACAGTGCTGACTCTACCCTACAACTCCTTTTGGAAAAATGGAGCGCTTGTAGGCTCATGATTGCGGCATTCTTGCAGCCGCACCCCTCCTGCGAGCCCCGGCCACCCTGGCGGTGGTTCCCACCCCAATGGTGCCCATGCAAGCAGCACCCTCCACCCGGCAGTTCTCCTGGTGACAGCTCCCACGAGCCCCACAGGCCCCGTGGCACCCACTGATACCAGCAGCCCCGGCAGCAGCCGCCCCCATAGCAATGACAGAAACGGCCCGTACCAGCGGCCCCTTCCCCCAGCAGTTTCAGCTGCGCTACACACCCCCCACCTCCTACATTCCAGACATAATCAGCAGAATATAGCACTCCGACAGAGGTTCCAACCGAGTCCCAATAGGGTGATCAGGAGGTGGGAGGGACAGGGAACTGTCCCGTGGCACTGGTGGAAAGGTATTGTGGGAAATGTAGTCACAGATGGAGAATCTGTAGAAGGTTAACAATGACTATGGCAATCTTGGGACTGACAAATGTTAAAGGAAGCTAGACAAGCCATAGCTACCTATGGGCTGCAGTCAGGATACACAACTGCTGTAATCAATCAGTTGTTTTCAAAACATTTGTTAATCCCTTTTTACACACGTGTGTTAGCAAATGCTGTTTGTTACATGGTCTGAGAGCAATTAACTCGATCATGGAGGAGATGGGTGCCTTACAACCTGGCTTCGAACTCCCAGTCCCCACAAATTGGGACCTGATTATTATTCATTTGAAGGATTGTTTTCTTTACAATTTGCTTATACCCGGAGGATTCAACAAAGTCTGCATCTACTGAGTCATCGATTAAGGCAGACTCCACCCACTGATATCAATGGGTAGCCTCAAGGCATGTCAGAATTCTCTGGCTTGGCCTTTGTTCCCATTTAGATAGACCCATTGTGACTTTCTCATCTATAAGTCTGTGGATGATATCCTGATTGCAAAAAAAGTGATACATCCTAAGACAGTGCTCTCTGAGTTTCAGCCCATGTCAGCAAGCAGAGGGTTGAAAATAACACCATGCCAGACCTTGCAACTTCTCAATTAAGAGGCAATTCACTTGCAAATGCCTCAGAAGCCATGCCCCAGCAGCCAGCAGACTTTTTCACTGCTAACCACCTCGTTGACGTGAGAACTTTGCTAGATCATATCAGCAAATGCAGCTTCCTGATAAGGCTTTGCAATTAAGTCAGGATATAGTGATCAAAGAGTGGTCCAGAATCCAGGACAGTAACTCTGATCCTGTGCTTCTCACTACTCAGCATGGTCTAACAGGGCCACTTGATTCCTTTGTCAATATCTTACATACGACATCAATACTAATTTAGACCTGATTCATGATATGAAGGTAAAAATGCTGGATATTCTGGCATTTGACAATGCTAACGAAGAAATTAACAGGTTTTCAGCATTTTATCAACAGGTGCCACTGTCTCATGACTGCTGGATGCAACAACGAATGAAGCATTGACAAACAGCAATGTATCTAGTCACGGCCATAGAAGCAGTCCTGAAACCACCAGTACGACCACTGCACAAGGGAAACAACCTGAGTGGAAATCATCGTGCTTCTGAGAAACCTAGGTACCTTAAATCAAATTGCCTGACTGCTGGACAGACTTGAAAGTGTCACAGACCTAATCATTTTACTCCAGATTGTGGTAGGCAGGGAAATTACTCCCGCAGCACGAGTACACCTCACGTGATGACACCAAACCAGGGTGCTTGGACCACACCCCCACAACCCCCCCCGCAGCCCCCCTCTGGCAGTGCATAGCGGACCTGACAACAGCTGCATATCACTTTTGAATCCACAAAACATTGTCGAGTTCAATTGGCACGGTTCTTTGGGTAACAGACCCTGCGCTCTGTTAATTGGCAGATTGTCTACCTCTAGACAGGGTATCCTTATAATTCCTGGTTCAATACATTCTGATTATGACTGGGCTATGAAAATTATGCTCTATACCATTGCCCCTCCTGTTAGCACTCTTGTTGGGTCAGAAATTGCTCAGCTAATACCATTTGAGTCACAGTATAACTTAGGTTGGAAAGGACCTCGAGGATCACCAAGTCCAACATATCAACACAGACCCCATGACTAGACCATGGCACCAAGTGCCACGTCCAGTCTCCTCTTGAACACCTCCAGGGACGGTGACTCAACCACCTCCCTGGGCAACCCATTCCAATGATGAATGACTCACTCGGTGAAGAACTTCCTCCTCACCTCGAGTCTAAACCTCCCCTGGCACAGCTTGAGACTGTGTGCCCTTGTTCTGGTGCTGGTTGCCTGGGAGAAGAGGCCAACCCCCTCCTGGCTACAACCACCTTTCAGGTAGTTGTAGAGGGCAATGAGGTCACCTCTGAGCCTCCTCTTCTCCAGACTAAACAATCCCAGCTCCCTCAGTCTCTCCTCATAGGGCTTGTGTTCAAGGCCTCTCACCAGACTTGTTGCCCTTCTCTGGACACATTCAAGTGTTTCAATGTCCTTCTTAAACTGAGGAGCCCAGAACTGGACACAGTACTCAAGGTGTGGAAGTCCCGAGTACCTAAAACTTCTAACAGGATTCAAGGGCAAGAAGGCTTTGGTTCCACTGATGTGCTTAATATCTTATTAGCCCTAGAAATCCGAAAAGGAAAACTGGAACTGATTGTATCTGTCAGACACCCTTGTGGACAAACTATACAATTTTCATACAATTTTCAATGATTGTGGATACTGGAGACAATGTCATTATTATACCTCATCATAAATGGAATGGTCACTAGCCATTGCTCATGGCAAATGCTGAAGTCATGGGTTTAAAAGGTATCCAAACAACCTGGGTTAGCAAAGAGTCAATGCAATTAGCTTTTAACGACGGCAAATCAATCACTGTAAGACCGTATGTATTAACCCTTCCAGTTGCTCTGTTGGGCTGAGATGCCTTAAGTTAGCTAGGAGCAAAACTCCTTCCTGTTCCTTTTCTGTAGCAGCTACTAGTCAGCAACCAACCCTCAAATTAAAATGGAAAACAGATACTCCAGTATGGGTGGAGCAATGGTCACTCAGACACAATAGGCTGCAAGTCGTTAAGACCCTAATACAGAAACAATAGCAACTAGGGCACACCTTGCTAGCCACCCTCAAACCACCCCTACCCCCACCCCCATAAAAGGGAGGATTTTCTGGAAGGACTCTTGCCGACCAAAGCGCTGCTCTGATTTAAAGCTACAGTGCTAATTTCTTCATTTCTGATTGCAATGTCCTTTGTTATTTAGAGCTTTTTCCTGCTTAGCATAATGAATGGTAAGCATTCGGTATTTACAGGTATTTAATACATAGTAATTGTAGCAATTAATACATAGTAATTGTAGCAAGGTATACCTACTTAGAAATGAGTTCACAATGTAAGATTTTCTTTTGGTTCGAACCTTCTTAGTTGTGTCCCTAGGCATTTCAAAGGAGCTGCATGTAATATAGTTAAGATTTGTAGTAGATAGATATTAATTTTTAAAAGTATTCCTTAGCTAAGGTAAAGTCTTTCATAGTTTCATAGTTTCATTCAGGGTTGGAAGGGACCACAAGGATCATCTAGTTCCAACCCCCCTGCCATGGGCAGGGAAACCCCACACTAGATCAGGCTGGACAGAGCCTCATCCAGCCTGCTCTTAAACATCCCCAGGGACGGGGCCTCGACCACCTCCCTGGACAACCCATTCCAGGGTCTCACCACTCTCATGGTGAAGAAACTCCTCCTCACATCTAGCCTGAATTTCCCCCCCTCCAGCTTCATTCCATTCCCTCTAGTTCTATCACTACCTGAGATCCTGAGAAGTCCCTCCCCAGCCTTCCTGTAGGCCCCCTTCAGATACCGGAAGGCCACAATTAGGTCACCTCGAAGCCTTCTCTTCTGCAGACTGAACAGCCCCAACTCCTTCAGTCTGTTCTCATAAGAGAGGTGCTCCAGCCCTCTGATCATCCTCGTGGCCCTTCTCTGGACACGCTCCAGCACCTCCACATCCCTCTTGTAATAGGGGCTCCAGAACTGGACACAGTACTGCAGGTGGGGTCTCACCAGGGCTGAGTAGAGGGGGAGAATCACCTCCCTCGACCTGCTAGCCACACTTCTCCTGATGCAGCCCAGGATCTGATTGGCCTTGCAGGCTGCAAGTGCACATTGAGAGCTCCTGTTGAGCTTTTTGTCCACCAGCACCCCCAAGTCTCTCTCCTCAGGGCTACTTTCCAGCCAGTCACTGCCCAGCCTGGATTTGTGCCTGGGATTGCCTCGACCCAGATGCAGGACCCTGCACTTGCTCTTCTTGAACTTCATGAGGTTGGCTTGTGCCCACCTCTCCAGCCTGTCAAGGTCCCTCTGGATGGCCTCCCTTCCCTCCAGCGTGTCTGCTGCACCACACAGCTTGGTGTCATCAGCAAACTTGCAGAGGGTGCACTCAATGCCACTGTCCATGGCACCCACAAAGATGTTGAATAAGACAGGTCCCAGGACTGATCCCTGAGGGACTCCACTTCTCACTGGCCTCCACTGGGACATGGAGCCATGGACAGCCACTCTCTGGGTGCGGCCATCAAGCCAGTTCCTTATCCATCTAGTGGTCCACCCATCAAACCCATGTGTCACCAGTTTGGAGACCAGGATGTGGTGTGGGACAGTGTCAAAGGCTTTGCTCAGGTCCAGGTAAATGACATCAGTTGCTCGCCTCTCATCTATTAATGTTGTCACCTGCTCATAGAAGGCCACCAGGTTGGTCAGGCAGGATTTGCCCTTGGCAAAGCCATGTTGACTGTTCCCAATCACCTCTTCACTATTCTTTTGAGCGAGTAGTGACTCCAGGAGGATGTGCTCCATGATCTTTCCAGGCACAGAGGTGAGACTGACTGGCCTGTGGTTCCCTGGTTCCTCCTTCTTACCCTTTTTGAAGATGGGGGCAATGTTTCCCCTTTTCCAGTCCATGGGGACTTCACCAGATTGCCATGACTTTTGAAATATAATAGAGAGGGGTTTAGCAACCTCCTCTGCCAGTTCTCTCAGTACCCGTGGGTGTATCCCGCCGGGTCCCATGGACTTGAACACTTTTAGGTTCTTCAGATGATCACGAACCTGATCTGCACTTACAATGGGCAGTTCTTCCTCCCCGTCCCTGGCTTTGACTTCCATAACATCAGGAGTGTGGCTAGAGGCCCTTGCAGTGAAGACTGAGGTAAAGAAGTTATTAAGTACCTCAGCCTTTTCCTCATCACTTGTGACCATGTCTCCAGTTTCCTTTCTGAGGGGGCCCACACCTTCCCTAGTCTTCTTCTGCCCATTAATATACCTGTAGAAGTTCTTAGTGTTCCCTTTAATCTCCCTGGTTAGATTCAATTCAAACTCTGCTTTGGCTTTCCTAACCAGGACTCTTGCTGCTCGGGCAGCTTCCTTATATTCCCCCTGTTCTACCTGTCCTTCTCTCCACTTCCTGTAGAGTTTCCTTTTAAGTAATAGTGTGTCCAGTAGCTCCTTGTTCATCCAGGCAGACTTCCTAGCATTCTTACCTGCTTTTCTCTTTGTTGGTACACAGAGCTCCTGGACACAGAGGAGGTGGTCCTTGAATACTGACCAGCTGTCCTGGGTCCCTCTTCCCTCCAGGGCTCTGTCCCACAACACTTTGGCTAGCAGATCCCCGAAGCAATCAAAATCTGCACACCTAAAGTCTAGGGTCGTGAGCTTGGAATACTTCCTCCTGATTGCCCTGAGGATGTTAAATTCAACTGCTTCATGGTCACTGCAGCCAAGGCCGTCTATGAGCCTCACATTGCTTACCAGCCCTTCCCTGTTGGTGAGAACAAGGTCTAGCATAGCACCATTTCTTGTTGGTTCCTCTACCATTTGGAGGAGGAAGTTGTCTTCTATGCATTCCAGGAACATCCTGGATTGCTGGTGCCTTGCTCTGTTGCCCCTCCAGCAGATGTCGGGGTGGTTGAAATCAGCCATGAGGACCAGGGCTTGTGACCTGGAAGCCACTTCTATTTGCCTGTGGAGGGCCTCATCTGCTTGGATCTGCTGGTCAGGTGGCCTGTAGGAGACCCCCACAGTAATATCTCCTTCCCCTGTCCTGCCTTTAATTTTAACCCATACGCTCTCAACTAGCTCATCATCCCTCCCCAGTTGGAGCTCCACTGATTCCAACTGGCTATTGACATAGAGGGCAACACCTCCTCCTCTCCTTCCTTGCCTATCCTTCCTAAAGAGTTTATATCCATCTATCCCTACATTCCAGTCATGGGATTCATCCCACCAAGTTTCAGGAACAGCCACTATGTCGTGGCATCCCAGCAGCACAGTGGCTCTTAACTCATCCTGTTTGTTGCCCAAGCTGCGTGCATTCACATAGAAGCACTTCAGCTGGGCTGGTCCTGTCCTCCTCTTGTGCCAATTCCCCTCGGTTTCCACAGAATGTCCTGGTGGATCATTTGTGGCTTGCCTCAGGGCAGCAAGTTGAGAGCCCTTACCATCTCTCCTTCTCTCTACTGCTGGTGAGCTGCCCCTCTGTTTGTCACCAGCCAGCAGGAGACTATTAACCCCTTCCCCCTTCAAATCTAGTTTAAAGCCCTATCAATGAGCCCTGCCAATTCCTGCCCCAGGATTCCTATCCCCCTCTGGGACAAGTGTGTCCCATGAGTTGTTTTCAGCTCAGGTGCCTTGAAAACCAATCCATGATTGTGGAACCCAAAGCCCTGTGGATGGCACCAGCCCCTGAGCCATGAATTGATCTGTCGGCCCTTCCTCAGTGTGTCCTCATCCATTGCTGACGTTAGAGGGATGGCTGAGAACACGACTTGAGCCCCTGATCCCTTTAGCATTTGCCCTAAAGTTCTGAAGTCTTTTTTAATAGATTGTGAGCCTCTCATTGTTACATCATCACTGCCCACCTGAAAGACCAGCAGTGGGTAGTAGTCTGAAGGACTCCTTCTTAGACATAGACTAGAAAAAAATACAAAAAATAAAAAAAAGGTAAACAAAAAGGTAACAATTGCAAAGAAAAAAATTAAATGTAGAAATATATAACAAAAGTACACAAACTTTGGATAAAAAAAATAGAGTACTAAATAACAGAATGATAAAAAAGAAGAGCAACAATAAAAACAAAATATTGAAAACAAAATATGACACAATAAAAAATCATAAAGATTGCTAACAAAAAATAGCTATTTACAAAAAACATAAGAATTGTTAGCAAAAATAAAAATAAGGATTATCAAGACTACTAGTTTAAAACAAAAAAATCTATAAAAAGAAAAAAATAAAGAAAATTAAAATGAAAAATGATAATAGAAAAGAATCAATAGAAAAGAAGGTATAATAAGAAAGTGAAAACAAAAATTAAAATAGAAAATAGATTCAATAAACTAACATGCAAAATAAAAAATAATTACAATAAAGAACATAAGATAAAAAATAAAATATTAAAAACTAGATAAAAAATATATTAAGACATTAAAAATAAAAAAAAATTAGAATAGCAAATTAAAATACAGATTAAAAAATTACAATAACAAATAAAAATAATAATATAAAAGTAAAAAAAAATTAAAAATTACAAAAAGTAAGTTTAAAATAATAATAATAAAAATTTAAAGAACAAAGAAAAATTAAAATAAAACACAAAAATACTAAAAAATTAACTAGGAAATAATATATCAAAATTAGAGTAAAATTAGCAAAACAAATCGACAAAAAATTATTAAAATATATAGATAAAAAATAAAATACAATAAAAAATGCATTAAAATCATATAAAAATAATTTAAAAACAAAAATAAAAAATACAATAGGCAGTTGTTCTTCCCTGTCACTGGCATTGTCTTCCATAACATCAGGAGTGTGGCTAGAGGCCCTTGCAGTAAAGACTGAGGCAAAGAAGTTATTGAGTACCTCAGCCTTTTCCTCATCACTTGTGACCATGTCACCAGTTTCCTTTCTGAGGGGGCCCACACCTTCCCTAGTCTTCTTCTGCCCATTAATATACCTGTAGAAGTTCTTAGTGTTCCCTTTAACCTCCCTGGCTAGATTCAATTTGAACTCTGCTTTGGCTTTCCTAACCAGGTCTCTCGCTGCTTGGGCAGCTTCCTTATATACCACCTGTTCTAGCTGTCCTTCTCTCCACTTCCTGTAGTTTCTTTTTAAGTAGTAGTGTGTCCAGTAGCTCCTTGCTCATCCAGGCAGGCCTCCTAGCAGTCTGTCCTGCTTTTCTCTTTGTTGGTATACATAGTTCCTGGACACAGAGGAGGTGGTTCTTGAATACTGACCAGCTGTCCTGGGCCCCTCTTCCCTCCAGGGCTTTGTCAGACGACAATACAAATACATCATTGAAACCATTCTGTGTACTTGTTAATAGCCATGGTCCTTGCACAAAAATGGATTAATCAAAAGGTGCTCTAGAACTTTCCAATAAGAGGCTTCTGTATATTAAAATAAGATAGGTTTTTCACCAGTGGCACCACATTTACTCTTAAGTAAGAATCATTTCTTCAGTACATCAATGTACTGAATCTGTTCTTAAAGAAACTACAGAAGTGAATAGGTATTTGAGAAACTTCAGCCATGAGCATCATGACAACTTCATGAGGTTCAAAAAGACCAAGTACAAGGTCCTGCATCTGGGTTGTGGCAATACCAAGTGCTGATATAGACTGGGTAGTGTCTGGCTTGAGAGCAGCCCTGAAGGAAAGGACTTTGGGCTGCTAGTGGATGAGAAGCTCAGCATGAACCTTCAGTGTGCACTTGCATCTTGGAAAGCCAGTTGCATTCTGGGCTGCATCAAGAGAAGCATAGCCAGCACATTGAGGGAGTTGATTCTCCTCCTCTACTTCACTCTGGTGAGACCCCGTCTGGAGTACTGCATCCAGTTCTGGAACCCCTATTACAGAAAGGATATTTTGGTGCTGGAGCATGTCCAAAGAAGGGCCACGAGGATTATCAGAGGGCTGGAGCATCTCCCCTGTGACGAGAGACTGAGAGATTTGGGACTATTCAGTCTGGAGAAGAGACGTCTCCAAGGAAACCTTATTGTGGCCTTCCAGTATCTGAAGAGGGCCTACAAGAAAGCTGGTGAAGAACTATTTAGTGTGTTAAGTAATGATAGGACATGTTTATAGCTACCAGTGTCTTGTTTTACTTACATACTGCAGGCACAGCACTGTTTTGCTAAACTGCTATCTGGCTCTGCACTTATACTGAGCATGGCCTACCACCATGTCAGGCTCTAGGCCTGCACTGCCAGATTGCTCACACTGCTCGTCACTCGCATTGCCACAAATCTCCCTTTTTGTTTCTGTGAGCAATCTCGTCATGGGAGTTGTTCTCATCCCATACAAGATACTACTGCAAACACAGAAGAAAGCAACATAAAGCTAAGCTGTATAGCAAAAGCAAGAGTTCTGTAGCGCAGCATGTCTAACAGATTGATGTAACCCATACAAGGCACAAAGCTTAAGTTGAATTAGTTAGAATGTTATAACAGAGTTGGCATAATACATGGTCAAAAATAACAAACATTGTAAAGAAGAACTTAGATCTTAATAGTTCCAATCTTTAAATTTCACTCCTCTTATTGACAGAGAAGACTTGATTGTGACTGAACACATTGCACACAGAGATTAAGACAGAAATGCAATCCTTAGCACTTGTCTTTTACAATCTGCTTTGGGGGTATGTTGCATCTTTATTTTCTCCAGGATGGTCAAAAATCATGAATTGTTTAATGGTAGCAAGATTTCTTTAATCTGTAAAGGTAGGTCTGGCCAGGCTCCAGTTTCACAGATAGAAAACTTGCAGGCAAACAGCAAGAGCAAAAGAGCTCCATTGTTTTGCCCAATGTAAAATTACACATAATAATGTGGTTTTGCTCATCCTAGTAATTCTAATCTCTTAATATTCACTCAACAGTTAAGCAGTCATGACACTCAGTCATAAGTTAGATGTTTTCTGTTGACATCTTGGATTATCGTGACAGTCGTTGAGGTCAGTGCTAAGAATGTTTGCTGACTGTCATTTTCATGACAGTTGTGATGTGTGTCTTGTGGTGAGAGGGTTACAGCACATTGCAAAGTTGATGTTTCTAGAGTTACAGCATTTCTAGGGTTGCCATGAGCTAACTTTTTTTTGCTATGGGGGTATTCTCTCTTTTCCCCCTCTTTTTTTTTTTTTTTTTGTTAATAATCTCTAATAAGCAAAATGCAAAGATGAAACTTTATCATGTAGGATGTCTACATTCAGAGGCACATTTAGTTAACAAGAGAGAAGACAAAGTTATCAAACAACCATAATATTCAGTCCTAATTTGCACGGTGCTGTGGTACATACTTCTATTGATGTTGTTTGATCCCAGATTATCATAACAGTTATTGTGATCGATGTTCAACTTCATGGGAAATGCTGTTTCCTCATGGTCTTGATTCTTCTGCCGTTGTTTATTGCGATGATTGCAGTTAGCAGAAAAGAAGGCTCAAGGTGACCTGATGGTGGCCATCCAGTATCTGAAGAGAGCCTACAAGAATTCTGTGGAGGGACATTCTAGCATGTCAGAAAATGACAGGACTATGGAGAATGGAACAAGGCTGGGAACGGGAAGATTCAGGTTGGATGTGAGGAAGAAGTTCTTCACCGTGGAAGTGGTGAGGCCCTGGAATAGGTTGTCCAGGGAGGCGGCTGAGGCCCCATGCCTGGAGGTGTTTAAGACCAGGCTGGACAAGGCTCTAGCGTGCCTGATCCAGTGTGTGGTGTCCCTGCCATGTCAGTGGTTGGAACTAAATGATCCTTGTGGTCCTTTCCAACCCTGACTCATTCCATGAGTCTATGATTCCACATATTTTGTAACTAATTTTGACTGGTTTTTTTTTGCTTTTAATGTGAGAGATTTTTAAATTTTTAATTCATTTTCTGTATATTTTTTTAATGTTTTAAAATCTATTTTTAATAAATCTGTCTAATTTTGTTTGATTTTATTATATATTTTCCTAAATTTAATTTTAATACATTTTTGTCATTATTTTTACATGTTTTTAATGGTTTTATTTAATTTTTTAAATTTATTTTCATTCCAATTTTATATTCTTTTGTAAATAATTTTTACATTTTTTCTTTTTAATTCTAATTTAAGTAATTTATTTTTTTATTTATTTTGAATGTTTTTTTATTGTTTTGTCTTTTTTGTTATTTTTCATTTTTAGTTGTTATTTTCTATTCTGAATTTACTAATTATTTTCATATGTTTAATATTTTTCCTTTAAATCTATCTTTTTTGTTTAATCTCTAATTTTTTATTTTTGTTTTTAAATTATTTTTATATGATTTTAATGCATTTTTTATTGTATTTTATTTTTTATCTATATATTTTAATAATTTTTTGTCGATTTGTTTTGCTAATTTTACTCTAATTTTGATATATTATTTCCTAGTTAATTTTTTAGTATTTTTGTGTTTTATTTTAATTTTTCTTTGTTCTTTAAATTTTTATTATTATTATTTTAAACTTACTTTTTGTAATTTTTAATTTTTTTTTACTTTTATATTATTATTTTTATTTGTTATTGTAATTTTTTAATCTGTATTTTAATTTGCTATTCTAATTTTTTTTTATTTTTAATGTCTTAATATATTTTTTATCTAGTTTTTAATATTTTATTTTTTATCTTATGTTCTTTATTGTAATTATTTTTTATTTTGCATGTTAGTTTATTGAATCTATTTTCTATTTTAATTTTTGTTTTCACTTTCTTATTATACCTTCTTTTCTATTGATTCTTTTCTATTATCATTTTTCATTTTAATTTTCTTTATTTTTTTCTTTTTATAGATTTTTTTGTTTTAAACTAGTAGTCTTGATAATCCTTATTTTTATTTTTGCTAACAATTCTTATGTTTTTTGTAAATAGCTATTTTTTGTTAGCAATCTTTATGATTTTTTATTGTGTCATATTTTGTTTTCAATATTTTGTTTTTATTGTTGCTCTTCTTTTTTATCATTCTGTTATTTAGTACTCTATTTTTTTTATCCAAAGTTTGTGTACTTTTGTTATATATTTCTACATTTAATTTTTTTCTTTGCAATTGTTACCTTTTTGTTTACCTTTTTTTTATTTTTTGTATTTTTTCTAGTCTATGTCTAAGAAGGAGTCCTTCAGACTACTACCCACTGCTGGTCTTTCAGGTGGGCAGTGATGATGTAACAATGAGAGAGGCTCACAATCTATTAAAAAGACTTCAGAACTTTAGGGCAAATGCTAAAGGGATCAGGGGCTCAAGTCGTGTTCTCAGCCATCCCTCTAACGTCAGCAATGGATGAGGACACACTGAGGAAGGGCCGACAGATCAATTCATGGCTCAGGGGCTGGTGCCATCCACAGGGCTTTGGGTTCCACAATCATGGATTGGTTTTCAAGGCACCTGAGCTGAAAACAACTCATGGGACACACTTGTCCCAGAGGGGGATAGGAATCCTGGGGCAGGAATTGGCAGGGCTCATTGATAGGGCTTTAAACTAGATTTGAAGGGGAAGGGGTTAATAGTCTCCTGCTGGCTGGTGACAAACAGAGGGGCAGCTCACCAGCAGTAGAGAGAAGGAGAGATGGTAAGGGCTCTCAACTTGCTGCCCTGAGGCAAGCCACAAATGATCCACCAGGACATTCTGTGGAAACCGAGGGAATTGGCACAAGAGGAGGACAGGACCAGCCCAGCTGAAGTGCTTCTATGTGAATGCACGCAGCTTGGGCAACAAACAGGATGAGTTAAGAGCCACTGTGCTGCTGGGATGCCACGACATAGTGGCTGTTCCTGAAACTTGGTGGGATGAATCCCATGACTGGAATGTAGGGATAGATGGATATAAACTCTTTAGGAAGGATAGGCAAGGAAGGAGAGGAGGAGGTGTTGCCCTCTATGTCAATAGCCAGTTGGAATCAGTGGAGCTCCAACTGGGGAGGGATGATGAGCTAGTTGAGAGCGTATGGGTTAAAATTAAAGGCAGGACAGGGGAAGGAGATATTACTGTGGGGGTCTCCTACAGGCCACCTGACCAGCAGATCCAAGCAGATGAGGCCCTCCACAGGCAAATAGAAGTGGCTTCCAGGTCACAAGCCCTGGTCCTCATGGCTGATTTCAACCACCCCGACATCTGCTGGAGGGCAACAGAGCAAGGCACCAGCAATCCAGGATGTTCCTGGAATGCATAGAAGACAACTTCCTCCTCCAAATGGTAGAGGAACCAACAAGAAATGGTGCTATGCTAGACCTTGTTCTCACCAACAGGGAAGGGCTGGTAAGCAATGTGAGGCTCATAGACGGCCTTGGCTGCAGTGACCATGAAGCAGTTGAATTTAACATCCTCAGGGCAATCAGGAGGAAGTATTCCAAGCTCACGACCCTAGACTTTAGGTGTGCAGATTTTGATTGCTTCGGGGATCTGCTAGCCAAAGTGTTGTGGGACAGAGCCCTGGAGGAAGAGGGACCCAGGACAGCTGGTCAGTATTCAGGACCACCTCCTCTGTGTCCAGGAGCTCTGTGTACCAACAAAGAGAAAAGCAGGTAAGAATGCTAGGAGGTCTGCCTGGATGAACAAGGAGCTACTGGACACACTATTACTTAAAAGGAAACTCTACAGGAAGTGGAGAGAAGGACAGGTAGAACAGGGGGAATATAAGGAAGCTGCCCAAGCAGCAAGAGTCCTGGTTAGGAAAGCCAAAGCAGAGTTTGAATTGAATCTAACCAGGGAGATTAAAGGAACACTAAGAACTTCTACAGGTATATTAATGGGCAGAAGAAGACTAGGAAGGTGTGGGCCCCCTCAGAAAGGAAACTGGAGACATGGTCACAAGTGATGAGGAAAAGGCTGAGGTACTTAATAACTTCTTTACCTCAGTCTTCACTGCAAGGGCCTCTAGCCACACTCCTGATGTTATGGAAGTCAAAGCCAGGGACGGGGAGGAAGAACTGCCCATTGTAAGTGCAGATCAGGTTCGTGATCATCTGAAGAACCTAAAAGTGTTCAAGTCCATGGGACCCGGCGGGATACACCCATGGGTACTGAGAGAACTGGCAGAGGAGGTTGCTAAACCCCTCTCTATTATATTTCAAAAGTCATGGCAATCTGGTGAAGTCCCCATGGACTGGAAAAGGGGAAACATTGCCCCCATCTTCAAAAAGGGTAAGAAGGAGGAACCAGGGAACTACAGGCCAGTCAGTCTCACCTCTGTGCCCAGGAAGATCATGGAGCAGATCCTCCTGGAGGCACTACTGGCTCAGAAGAATAATGAAGAGGTGATTTGGAACAGGCAGCATGGCTTTGCCAATGGCGAATCCTGCCTGACAAACCTGGTGACCTTCTATGAGCAGGTGGCAAAATTAATAGATGAGAGGCGAACAACTGATGTCATTTACCTGGACCTGAGCAAAGCCTTTGACACTGTCCCACACCACATCCTGGTCTCCAAACTGGTGACACATGGGTTTGATGGGTGGACCACTAGATGGATAAGGAATTGGCTTAATGGTCACACCCAAAGAGTGGCTGTCAATGGGTCCATGTCCCAGTGGAGGCCGGTGAAAAGTGGAGTCCCTCAGGAATCAGTCCTGGGATCAGTCTTGTTCAACATCTTTTTGGGTGACATGGACAGTGGCATTGAGTACACCCTCAGCAAGTTTGCTGATGACACCAAGCTGTGTGGTGCAGCAGACACGCTGGAGGGAAGGGAGGCCATCCAGAGGGACCTTGACAGGCTGGAGAGGTGGGCACAAGCCAACCTCATGAAGTTCAAGAAGAGCAAGTGCAGGGTCCTGCATCTGGGTGGAGGCAATCCCAGGCACTAATCCAGGCTGGGCAGTGACTGGCCATTTTGGTTCGCTAGCCAATTGGGACCGCTGCTTCAGGACTGCTCCGCTTGGCTTGTAAGCTTTCTGCTCAGAGTTATTTTGCCTTCCTTTGTGTTTTTGCGGGTCGGGAGGACTCCTAGTAGGGGGGAGCTGGCAGGATCATGCTCTTGCGAACCTGCGCAGGAACAGGAGCCTGACGTCAGCCGCGGTAGTTTTAAATACCGCCCAGGCTGTGCACGCGGCTCCATTTTGGTTCACTGACTGATCGGCTGGTTGCAAAAAAAAAAAAAACCCAAAAAACTTTTTTTTTGCTTTGTTTTGTTTTCACTCAAACATTGCACCATGGTCGTCACTCGGATGAAGGGTAGAAAAACAGCATCTAACCAGACAGAGTTGCTTCACTAGCATGCAGGAGTCCAGGCTGTCAGCTGCAGAGAGTGCTTCAGCCTGGCACTTGGAATAGAGGGGGAGGGAGAGGACACCGGTGTCAGGTGTGACCAGGTGAACTTTCTCCCCAGCCTGGCGGCAGAGCTGAAGGAATAAGTGGCCAAGCTGAAGGGAAAGTGAAAGGGAGTTAGATTTGTGGGAGAAGGCTCTGCAGATCTCCCCTGCTGAGGGAAGGGTCCCTGGAAACGGAGAGGGATGGATACAGGTCCCCACCAGGGGTGGCAAGAGAAATCCACCCCGACCCTCTCTTCCTCCTCTGCTGCCCTTGCATGATTAGTATGAGGCCCTGCAGGCTGAGGGCAGTGGGGCTGAGGAGCAACCATCCAGACGGGAGCCTAAGGGCAAGTGGTCCCCACCAGCTGTAACAACCAGCTCCACAAAGAAAAGGAGAAGGGTTATAGTTGTTGGGGACTCTCTCCTGGGGGGTACTGAGGGACCCATATGTTGTCCCAAACCATCCCACAGGGAGGTCTGCTCCCTACCCAGGGTGCAGCTTAGGGACATTGCAAGAAGACTCGCTGAATTAATCCAGCCCACTGACTATTGCCCTCTGCTGGTAATACAAGCTGGGAGTGATGACATTGACAAGAAGGGCACTAGGGTGATTAAGAAGGAGAACAGGGCCCTTGGACAATTGATTGATGGGGCAGGAGCTCAAGTGGTGTTCTGCTCAGTTCCCTCAGTGGAAGGGGTGTACACTGAATGGAATGGGAAAAACCACACCATCAACAATTGGCTCAGGGGATGGTGCCAGCGGCAGAAATTTGGTTTCTTTGATCGTGGGACAACTTTTACTGCACCCAACCTTCTGGGTGCTGATGGGGTGCATTTATCTAGAAAGGGTAAGAGAGTCCTAGCACTGGAGTTGGCAGGGCTCATTAGGAGGGCTTTAAACTAGATCTGAAGGGGGTGGGTGAGGATATTGGTCCCTCTGCAGAGGAAAGAGTAGGCTACAAGATAGGGTCAATTGAGAAGTCGGGAACCCAGCTGTGATACATATACACCAATGCACGCAGCCTGGGCAATAAGCAAGAGGAGCTGGAAGTCCTGATCCGCCAGGGTGACTGTGATATAGTCGCCATCTCAGAAACATGGTGTGACAACGCGCGCAATTGGAGTGCAGCACTGGGGGTTACAGGCTCTTTAGGAGAGACAAGTTAGGGAGAAGAGGAGGAGGGGTGGCTCTGTATATTAGGAAGTCACTTTCTGCCACAGAACTGGAGGTGGAAGATGAGGGAATTGAGTACCTGGGGGTTAAAATCAGAGGGCAGCCTAACAAATCTGATGTGCTGGTTGGAATCTGTTACAGACCACCCAACCAGAATAAGGAGGCTGATGAATTGTCCTAGAAGTAACTGGAGGCTGTCTCGAGAACCTCAGATCTTGTCCTTGTCGGTGACTTCAACCTGCCAGATATCTGCTGGAAACTTAATTCAGCAGAGAGGAGGCACTCCAGAAGATTCCTGGAGCGAATGGAGGACTGCTTCCTGATGCCACTGTTAAGTGAGCCTACCAGGGGTCAGGCTCTGCTTGACCTACTGTTCTCTAATAGGGAAGGGCTGGTGGGAGACGTGATCGTGGGAGGCTGCCTAGGGTGTAGTGACCACAAGATAGTGAAGTTTTCAATATGCAGGGAGATAGGGAGAACTACCAACAGAACCTTCACCCTGGACTTCTGGAGGGCACACTTCAGCCTATTTAATAAACTTATATATAAAGTCCCCTGGGTACCAGCCCTCATGAACCAAGGAGTCCAGGAGGGTTGGACTTACTTCAAATGGGAGCTCTTGAAGGCACAGGAACTGGCAGTTCCCATGTGCCGAAAGACAAGCTGGCAGAAAAGGTGACCAGCCTGGATGAGCAAGCAGCTCCAGAAGGATTTAAGGGGAAAAAAGAGGCTGTATCACCTTTGAAAGGAGGGGAAGGCTTCTCGAGGTATGTTTAAGGAAGTTGCTAGATTATGGAATAAAATTAGGGAGGCAAAGACCCAGTTGGAACTGGCCACCTCAGTCAAAGACAATAAAAAACATTTTTACAAATATATTAACAATAAGAAGGAGGGCAGGAAGAACCTCCACTCTTTATTGGACCTGGAGGGGAACACAGCGACTGAAGACGAGGAAAAGCCTGAGGTCCTCAATAACTTCTTTGCTTCAATCTTTAACAGCAAGGCAGGAGTTCAGGACGAGTGGCCTCCTGAGCTGGGCGATGGGGTTGGGGAGCAGTGTAGTGCCCCGGTAATCCATGGGGAATTAGTTTGGGACCTGCTGAGCCACTTTGATTCTCACAAGTCCATGGGACCGGATGGGATCCATCCTAGGGCGCTGAAAGAGCTGTCAGATGAGCTGGCCAAGCCGCTCTCCATCATTCTCCTCCAGTCCTGACTCACCAGTGAGGTCCCAGATGACTGCAAACTGGCCAATGTGGTCCCCATCCATAAGAAAGGTCGGATGGAGGAACCTGGAAACTACAGGCCAGTCAACCTGACCTCAGTGCCAGGGAAACTGATGGAGCAGATTATCCTGGCAGCAATAACTGCGCACCTGAAGGATGGCCAAGGGTTCAGGTCCAGCCAACATGGATTTAGGAAGGGCAGTTCCTGCCTGACCAACCTGATCTCCTTCTATGATCAGGTGACCTGCCTGGTGTATGTGGGGAGGCCTGTGGATGTGGTCTACCTGGATTTCAGCAAGGCCTCTGACACCATCTCCCACAGCAAACTGCTGTCTAAGCTGTCAGCTCGTGGCTTGGACCGCAACATTCTGTGCTGGGTTAGGAAGTGGTTGGAGGGCCGAGCCCAGAGAGTGGTGGTGAATGGTGCCACATCCAGCTGGCAGCCATTCACCAGTGGCATCCCCCAGGGATCAGTGCTGGGCCCCGTCCTCTTTAACATCTTCACTGATGATATGGATGAGGGGATTGAGTCAGTCATCAGCAAGTTTGCAGATGACATCAAGTTAGGAGCAGATGTCGGTCAGTTAGAAGGTAGGAAGGCTCTGCAGAAGGACCTCAACTGACTGGAGAGATGGGCAGAGTCCAATGGGATGGCATTTAACAAGTCCAAGTGCTGAGTGCTGCCCTTTGGCTACGGCAATCCCATGCAGAGTTACAGGCTGGGGTCAGAGTGACTAGAGAGCTGCCAAACAGGGAGGGACCTGGGGGTGCTGATCAACAGCCACCTGAATATGAGCCAACAGTGTGCCCAGGTGGCCAAGAAGGCCAATGCCATCCTGGCCTTCATTAGCAATAGTGTGGCCAGCAGGAGCAAGGAAGTCATTTTACCCCTGTACTCTGCACTGGTTAGGCCACACCTTGAGTGCTCTGTCTAGTTCTGGGCCTCTCAGTTGAAGATGGACATCAAGACACCTGAATGTATCCGCAGAAGGACAACAAGGCTGGTGAGAGGCCTTGAGCACAAGCCCTATGAGGAGAGGCTGAGGAAGCTGGGATTGTTTAGCCTGGAGAAGAAGAGGCTCAGGGGAGACCTCATTGCTGTCTATAACTACCTGAAGGGTAGTTGTAGCCATGAGGGAGTTCGTCTCTTCTCCCAGACAACCAACACCAGAACAAGGGGACATAGTCTCAAGTTGCACCAGGGGAGTTTTAGACTCGAGATTAGGAGGAAGTTCTTCACCAAGTAAGTCATTCGTCATTGGAACGGGTTGCCCAGGGATGTGGTGGAGTCACCGTCCCTGGAGGCATTCAAGAGGGGATTGGACATGGCACTTGGTACCATGGTCTAGTCATGGGGTCTGTGTTGATAGGTTGGACTCGATGGTCCTCGAGGTCATTTCCAACCTTAGTTATACTGTGATACTGTGATACTGTGAAAGCAGCCCTGAGGAGAGAGACTTCGGGGTGCTTGTGGACAAGAAGCTCAACATGAGCTCTCAATGTGCACTTGCAGCCCACAAAGCCAATCAAATCCTGGGCTGCATCAGGAGAAGTGTGGCCAGCAGGTCAAGGGAGGTGATTCTCCCTCTCTACTCAGCTCTGGTGAGACCCCACCTGGAGTACTGCCTCCAGTTCTGGAACCCCTATTACAAGAGGGATGTGGAGGTGCTGGAAGGTGTCCAGAAAAGGGCCACAAGGATGATCAGAGGGCTGGAGCACCTCTCCTACGAGGACAGACTGAAGGAGTCGGGGCTGTTCAGTTTGCAGAAGAGAAGGCTCCGAGGTGACCTAACTGTATCCTTCCAGTATCTGAAGGGGGCCTACAGGAAGGCTGGGGAGGGACTTCTCAGGATCTCAGGTAGTGATAGAACTAGGGGAATGGCATGAGGCTGGAGGTGGGGAGATTCGGGCTGGATGTGAGGAGGAGGTTCTTCATCACGAGAGTGGTGAAGCCCTGGAATGGGTTGTCCAGGGAGGTTGTTCAGGCCCCGTCCCTGGGAGTGTTTAAGATCAGGCCGAATGGGGCTGTGGCCAACCTGATCTAGTGGAGGGTGTCTCTGCCTGTGGCAGGGGGGTTGGAACTAGATGATCCTTGTGGTCCCTTCCAACCCTGATTGATACTATGATACTATGATACTATTTAGTTTAAAATGCTGTGTTTCAAAATTGGTAACATTAGGACTGTCTGAAGAAAAATGTTATTTTTATACTGCTTAATAAGGAATCTACCTTTGGCTGTAAGCTTAATTAATATGGGACTTGGACTTCAAAGAAGAACAATGTTCAGAAAGAAATTCTCACATTAAGCAAAATAATTTTTAAATGTTAGCAATTAAATAGTAAACTAGTTTAGCTGACAGCTTGGTACAAACTCAGCTGGGGTGTAATATGTTCAAAATGATGGTGGTATCTAAATGAGGATAAAAAGCAGGCTCATGAAAAATAGATTATAATTAAATAGATTGTGGTGTGGTGTTTTTTGTTTGGTGGAGCTTTTTTGTAGTGTTTTATATTTGTAGGCTTTTTTGGGGTTTTAATGCTGCTTTCTCTCAGACCTTGTAATGGGTTGGGGCAGACCCCCTCCCCACCATGTGCAGAAATGACGACTCAGACAAACGGATTGCAAAAGTGATGAAAAGTTTAAATAGAACAGTGAGTGCGTGCAGAGAACTAGAAACACAGTGACAAGAGAGAAACTCAAAACAAACCCAGAGAAATCCCATCCCCACCTGAGGGTGCACCCAAACCCCCAGGGCTCCTCCTTCCCCCTCCCACTGCTAGGCTAGTCTCAGCTGGCCAGATCTGAGACTGCCCATCCCCCCGTGGCCTTGGGCCTAACCAGGCCCATGGCCGGGAGATCTTTTCCCCAGTTACCAGGTGGCGAGGAGGAAGGAAAGAGGAAGTGCCAGACCCCGCCGTGAGACTTATAGTGGTGCAAGGGATCATGGTAGGAAATAACCTAATTTCCTGTGTCTACCCACTGGGCTGGACTTCTGGACACAGGAAACACCCCTGTAGCAGAGGACACCCAGCCCAAACTACGACAGACCTTTTTTGGTATCTTTTATCTGTAACATAGTTGAGATGTACCACAAGGACCTGATTAACATAAGAAGATAATATGAGCACAGAAAAAGGGTTACCCAGAGGATTTCCCCTCCCTCCTTCATTTCAGGAAATGTGTTTTCATCAAAGAGTAATGCCCAATCTTCCACATGTCTAATTAAAGACAGGAAGACTGAACTGTGAATATATTAATGTTGAAAATGTTTCTGTTATGTAGGCCAGTAGTATATGAGTAGGCCATTTAAGAGGATGATAGGCTTTTATTAAAAACAAAGAGTAGGCTGACAATTATGGTTTCTCAGAAAAGCATCAGGTTTCATGTATCAGGTGATGGAACTGCTGAATTAGAAGGCAAAGAGGTATAAAATGTATCCTTGTCAAGGTTATTTCATTCATGATTTTCCCTTTTCACTATTCATGCACACACTTTATTACCCACAAATGACTTAGGAATTCTTTTTTTAAACAGCAGAAGTAATTTACAGGATGCATTTAGTCCTACTTTTCCCCTTTACTCTCTTTCAAAGCACTTTCATAATGTTTAGAAATTTTCTACAAAAAGCAAAAGAGGGAAAATAATTTCCCAACCATCTGAACAGAAGCTCTATATTTACTCCAAATGCTTCCCCCTTTTTTTCTGTTCATCTATAACTCTGTGTAGAATAAAATTGCCTTATTCAAGGAGTTGTGCTGACTCTGAGTTTCCTTCAATAATAAGGTCTTTTTATGGTTTCTAAATCTGCTGGGGAAAAAGGAAAAAAAAGAAAAGAGTAGTGCACAATCTTTAGTTGAGGACACTGAGTTTTCTTTGATCCACAAGCTTATCACAATGAAAAAGAATACCATAAACAGATGACAATCTCAGGTTACTTCAAATTGTCTACCACAGTCTATTAGGAAGATTATCAAAGTGAGTTTCTACTATTTCTGTGTGATTGCTCACAAATAGATATATACTTAAAGGAACTTACTCAGAATATGTAACTATGAAAATGTTTTCTACATGAAATTGATGCCGAATTTTGCCCCAAAAGGCGAGAATAACTGCCTAAGAGACTCAGTTTAAGTCAGATAGACAGGAGGTATTTTATTGGCAACGCGTTGGAGAAATCACTAAATGGATTTCTGCCTTTCCCATAACAAAAGCATGCCTTTTATACAGTTTTGGATGTAGTATTGCATCAGATCTTATACATAATCATATCTTTGCATACATATTCATGTTGGTGTAGGCTGAGCGTGGGCAGGGGCATCTCTTTTGACGATCTTCTTGGTGGTCATTCCGGTGGCCTTCATCATGGGCAGGGGTTTCCTGATGAGTCTTCTGCTGATGTTGTTCTAAGTGTTAGTTTGGCCTTGTTGACTCTGAATCATGCTTATCCTAACAGTTCTTGTCAGTCTCTATTCCTTGTCTTCTTTTCCTGTCACAGTGACCCATGCCTTAGCTAATTTACTGCTTTATCTGCTTTGTGCTTTGAAAGCTCTCTGTTCTGGGGCTTCATTCCCCCTTTTCTTATAACTGACGAATTCTTTCGTCAAATTCTAATATTCCCATCTCTATTTACTCAGCGGCATATTTCCACCCCTGGGGCAAGCCAGTCAGAACAATCAGGCTCTAGCTGCTTCTCCACCCCTCCAGGAAAACAGCACGCTGAGCCTTTCACAACCCTGCACGGACCTATCCCAAGCCCAGTGCTGACCGCTTCCAGCCGCTGCCCGAGGCTCTACAGATGCATGTCACGGTACACCGCCTTCCTGCTAGGCGTTCGCGTACCAAAACGTGACGGCATCCAACAACTTTACCTCCCCTGGCGGAGGGAGGAGCCAGGTGCTCGGCGCCATTTTCGGAACTCGTCCGAAAAAGTTGGGAAGAGACTAGGGCCGCCCGCAGCCCGAGCGTACGGCGGTCCCGCCGCCACTGCAGCTCAAGTGGACGGCCGGGACCGCCGTCGCCGCTCAGCGCACGGCCGGTCCCGCCGCCACCGCAGCTCAAGTGGGACGGCCGGGACCGCTGTCGCCGCTCCGAGCGCACAGCAGGGCTCCGCCCACCTCTGCCGCCGCGGCACAGAATCAAAATCACCTCCACCCCTCGGAGCCTCAAACGGCTTCTCCAGCTGGAGTCCCCCTCGGCCCCCCCCCGGGGCTTCAGGAGCTGGCTCGCCCGCTCGCAGCGGCTGGCCCTACCCCGCAGCGAGAACGGACCTGACTTTGACCTGCCCGCCGCTGCCTCTCCCCACTTCACTCCCTGCCGCTTTACAAGATGTCGCTGGTACACAGCTGTGAACCAAGGTGGGTTTGAACACAAAATACCAAGTCCTTATCCCAAATTCAAACTTGAGTCTTACTAAATTGCGAGATTCTTGCAGACAACATAACAATGTTAGACAAAGTGTGACACAAATGTATCTTTTCAGAAACAAAGCAACAACATTAAGATGAAAGAGAATAAACAAAGCAACAACATTAAGATGAAAGAGAATCATACACCCGATTAACAAACACTCCAGTTGGGGGGACTCGAACCCCCTTATACACCAGTTCCAATGGGCCTCGAACCCTATTTGTGGGACTCTGCCAGGGCGTCCCCAGGCTTTCCCGTGAGGTGACCACGTCTGGTCCCTGTTTCCCAGTCAAAGCGCTTTATCCCAAAATCAATAAACAATTAAAAAAATACCTCTTGATTGGAGCAGGAGATGCAGGTAACCCTTCATCCACCAACGAGCACTGGTCCGGGGGGGTCTCTTCTGACAAAAAGTCGTCAGGGGCGCCCAGAGGGTCCCGGCCCCGGACCCGTGCTCGGGAGGATTCCTTAGGACCTGGGTCTCCTGTCTGGTCCCATCTGGGTCGCCAGAAAATGATGCCGAATTTTGCCCCAAAAGGCGAGAATAACTGCCTAAGAGACTCAGTTTAAGTCAGATAGACAGGAGGTATTTTATTGGCAACGCGTTGGAGAAATCACTAAATGGATTTCTGCCTTTCCCGTAACAAAAGCATGCCTTTTATACAGTTTTGGATGTAGTATTGCATCAGATCTTATACATAATCATATCTTTGCATACATATTCATGTTGGTGTAGGCTGAGCGTGGGCAGGGGCATCTCTTTTGACGATCTTCTTGGTGGTCATTCCGGTGGCCTTCATCATGGGCAGGGGTTTCCTGATGAGTCTTCTGCTGATGTTGTTCTAAGTGTTAGTTTGGCCTTGTTGACTCTGAATCATGCTTATCCTAACAGTTCTTGTCAGTCTCTATTCCTTATCTTCTTTTCCTGTCACAGTGACCCATGCCTTAGCTAATTTACTGCTTTATCTGCTTTGTGCTTTCGAAAGCTCTCTGTTCTGGGGCTTCAAAATGATGAAGATGTTTGAGTGTAAGATTGCTATCCCTGCTCATCTTTAAAATGGTATTGAAATACCTGATGCTAGTGCTGTGTGTTTCCCCTAATCATTTTCCATCTATCTCTGCATGGAAACAAACACTGCAAATGAATAAAGCTTTTGTGAACATTTCTTTAATTACCCTGGTGAAAGACTGAAGAGTACACATGAAAATGGTATCATGGAATCATAGAATTGTTAGGACTGGAAGGGACCTCAAGGATCACAGTATCACCAAGGTTGGAAGAGACCTCGAAGATCATCGAGTCCAACCTGTCACCACAGACCTCATGACTAGACCATGGTACCAAGTGCCATGTCCATGTCCCTCTTGAATGCCTCCAGGGACGGTGACTCCACCACATCCCTGGGCAACCCGTTCCAATGACGAATGACTCTCTCAGTAAAGAACCTTCTCACCTCAAGCCTAAACTTCACGTGGTGCAGCTTGAGACTGTCTTCTTGTTCTGGTGTTGGTTGCCTGAGAAAAGAGACGAACTCCCTCATGGCTACAACTACCCTTCAGGTAGTTATAGACAGCAATGAGGTCTCCCCTGAGCCTCTTCTTCTCCAGGCTAAACAATCCCAGCTTCCTCAGCCTCTCCTCATAGGGCTTGTGCTCAAGGCCTCTCACCAGCCTTGTTGTCCTTCTGCGGATACATTCAGGTGTCTTGATGTCCATCTTCAACTGAGAGGCCCAGAACTAGACAGAGCACTCAAGGTGTGGCCTAACCAGTGCAGAGTACAGGGGTAAAATGACTTTCTTGCTCCTGCTGGCCACACTATTGCTAATGAAGGCCAGGATGGCAGAATGTTGCGGTCCAAGCCACGAGCTGACAGCTTAGACAGCAGTTTGCTGTGGGGGATGGTGTCAGAGGCCTTGCTGAAATCCAGGTAGACCACATCCACAGGCCTCCCCACATACACCAGGCAGGTCACCTGATCATAGAAGGAGATCAGGTTGGTCAGGCAGGAACTGCCCTTCCTAAATCCATGTTGGCTGGACCTGAACCCTTGGCCATCCTTCAGGTGCGCAGTTATTGCCACCAAGATAATCTGCTCCATCATTTTCCCTGGCACTGAGGGCAGGCTGACTGGCCTGTAGTTTCCAGGTTCCTCCATCCGACCTTTCTTATGGATGGGGACCACACTGGCCAGTTTGCAGTCATCTGGGACCTCACTGGTGAGCCAGGACTGGAGGAAAATGATGGAGAGTGGCTTGGCCAGCTCATCTGACAGCTCTTTCAGCACCTTAGGGTGGATCCCATCCGGTCCCATGGACTTGTGAGAATCCAAGCAGCTCAGCTGGTCCCGAACTAATTCCTCATGGATTTCTAGGGCACTACACTGCTCCCTCACCCCATCACCCAGCTCAGGAGGCCACTCGTCCTGAACTCCTGCCTTGCTGTTAAAGATTGAAGCAAAGAAGCTATTGAGGACCTCAGCCTTTTCCTCGTCTTCAGTCGCTGTGTTCCCCTCCAGGTCCAATAAAGAGTGGAGGTTCTTCCTGCCCTTCTTCTTATTGTTAATATATTTGTAAAAATGCTTTTTATTGTCTTTGACTAAGATGGCCAGTTTAAATTCTAACTGGGCCTTTGCCTCTCTAATTTTTCTCCTACATATCTGACAACATCCTTAAATATACCTCAAGAAGCCTTCCCCTCCTTGCAAAGGTGATACAGACTCTTTTTTTCCCTTAATTCCTTCAGGAGCTGCTTGCTCACCCAGGCTGGTCACCTTCCCTGCCAGATCATCTTTCAGCACATGGGAACCGCCAGTTCCTCTGCCTTCAAGAGCTCCTGTTTGAAGTAGGTCCAACCCTCCTGGACTCCTTGGTTTTTGTGGGTTGATACCCAGGGAATTTTACAAATAAGTTTCTTAAACAGGCTGAAATTTGCCCTCTGGAAGCAAAAGGTGAAGGTTCTATTAGTGCTCCACCCTATCTCCCTGCATATTGAAAACTTCACCATCTCTTGGACATTGCACCCTAGGCAGCCTCCCACTGTCACATCTCCCTCCAGCCCTTCTCTATTGGAGAACAGCAAGTCAAGCAGAGCCTGACCCCTGGTAGGCTCACTTAACAGTGGCATCAGGAAGCTGTCCTCCATTCGCTCCAGGAATCTTCTGGAGTGCCTCCTCTCTGCTGAATTAAGTTTCCAGCTGATATCTGGCAGGTTGAAGTCACCGACAAGGACAAGATCTGATGATCTTGAGACAGCCTCCAGTTGCTTATAGAATAATTCATCTGCCTCCTCATCCTGGTTGGGTGTTCTGTAACAGACTCCAACCAGCACGTCAGATTTGTTAGGCTGCCCTCTGATTTTAACCCACAGGCTCTCAATCCTTTCATTTTCCGCCTCAAGTTCTGTGGCAGAGAGTGACTCCCTAATATACAGAGCCACCCCTCCACTTCTTCTCCCTTGCCTGTCTGTCCTAAAGAGCCTCTAATCGTGCATGTTATCCCACCATGTTTCTGAGGTGGCGACTATATCATAGTCACCCTGGTGGACCAGGACTTCCAGCTCATCTTGCTTATTGCCCTTGCTGTGTGCATTGGTGTACATGCACTTCATCTGGTCTCTCTACTTCTCAATTAACCCTAATTTGTGTCCCACTCTCTCCTCAGAGGGACTGATTTCCTTACCCACCCCCTTCAGACCTAGTTTAAAGTCCTCTTAATGAGCCCTGCCAACTAGTGCTAGGACTCTCTTGCACTTTCTAGATAACTGCACCCCATCAGGATCCACCAGGTCGGGTGTAGTAAAAGTTTCCCCATGATCAAAGAAACCAAAATTCTGCTGCTGGCACCATACCCTGAGTCAATTGTTGATGGCATGGGTTCTCCTGTTCTTCTCAGTGTACAGCCCTGCCACTGAGGGATCTGAGCAGAACACAGGTGACCTGCCTGGTGGATGTGGGGAGGCCTGTGGATGTAGTCTACCTGGAACTTCATCAAGGCCTTGGACACTGTCCCCCACAGCATACTCCTGGCCAAGCTGTCAGCCCATGGCTTGGATGGGAGCACACTGCGATGGGTTAGGAACAGGCTGGAGGGCTGAGCCCAGAGAGTCGTAGTGAATGGTGCCACATCCAGCCGGCAGCCAGTCACTAGTGGTGTCCCCCAGGGATCAGTACTGGGCCCCATGCTCTTTAACATCTTTATTGATGATCTGGATGAGGGCATTGAGTCTATCATCAGTAAATTTGCTGATGACACCAAGCTGGGGGCAGGAGTTGATCTGCTGGAGAGTAGAGGGGCTTTGCAGAGGGACCTTGACAGGCTGGACAGATGGGCAGAACCCAACGGCATGAGATTTAACACATCCAAGTGCCAGGGTCTGCACATTGGCCACAACAACCCCATGCAGAGCTACAGGCTGGGGTCAGAGTGGCTGGAGAGTGGCCAGGCAGAGAGGGACCTGGGGATACTGGTTGATGGTAGGCTGAACATGAGCCAGCAGTGTGCCCAGGCAGCCAGAAAGGCCAATGGCCTCCTGGCCTGCATTAAGAACAGTGTGGCCAGCAGGAGCAGGGAGGTCATTCTGCCCCTGTACACTGCACTGGTTAGGCCACACCTCTATTACTGTGTCCAGTTCTGGGCCTCTCAGTTTAGGAAGGATGTTGACTTGATGGAACTTGTCCAGAGAAGGGCAACAAAGTTGGTGAGAGTTAGGAACCATTTGAGCTCCTGCCCTATCAATCAATTGTCCAAGGGCCTTGAATTCTTTTTTAATCACTCTGACGCCCTTCTTATCAATTTCATCACTTCCAGCTTGTATTACCAGCAAAGGGTAACAGTCAGAGGGCTGGGTCATCCTTGGGAGTCTCCTTGTGATGTCCCTTACCTGTGCCCTGGGTAGGGAGCAGACCTGCCTGTGAGATGGGTCAGGATGACATATGGGTCCCTCAGTCCCCCTCCGGAGAGAGTCCCCAACAACTATAACCCTTCTCTTTTTCTTTGTGGAGCTGGTCGTTACAGTTGGTGGAATAGAATAGAATAGAATAGAATAGAATAGAATAGAATAGAATAGAATAGAATAGAATAGAATAGAACAGAATAGAATAGACCAGGTTGGAAGAGACCTTTGAGATCATCGTGTCCAACCTATTATCCAACAACACCTATTCAAATAAACCATGCAACCAAGCACCCTATCAAGTCTCCTCCTAAACACTTCCAATGGTGGTACTCCACCACCTCCCTGGGCAACACATTCCAAAGGCTAACAACACTCTCTCTCTGTAGAATTTCTTCCTAACCTCCAGCCTAAACCTCCCCTGTCACAGCTTGAGACTGTGTCCTCTTGTTCTGGTGCTGGTTGCCTGGGAGAAGAGACCATCATCTGCCTGTCTACAACCTCCATTCAGGTAGTTGTAGAGAGCAATAAGGTCTCTCCTGAGCCTTCTCCTCTCCAGGCTAAGCAACCCCAGCTTCCTCAGCCTCTCTTCATAGGACTTGTATTCCAAGCCCCTCACCAACTTTGTTGCCCTTCCCTGGACACGTTCCAGCAAGTCAACATCCTTCCTAAACTGAGGGGCCCAGAACTGGACACAGGACTCAAGGTGTGGCCTAGCCAGTGCAGTGTACAGGGGCAGAATGACCTCCCTGCTCCTGCTTGCCACACTGTTCCTGATACAGGCCAGGATGCTATTGGCCCTCTTGGCCACCTGGGCACACTGCTGACTCATGTTCAGCCTACCATTGATGAGTACCCCCAGGGCCCTCTCTGCCTGGCCACTCTCCAGCCACTCTGACCCCAGCCTGTAGCTCTGCATGGGGTTGTTGTGGCCAATGTGCAGAACCTGGCACTTGGATGTGCAAAATCTCATACCATTGGATTCTGCCCATCTTTCCAGCCTGTCGAGGTCCAACCACCCTGCCATCGATAGGGACACCTCACACTAGAGCAGGTTGCTCAGAGCCACATCCATCCTGACCTTAAATATCTCCGGGGATGGGGCTTCTACCACCTCCCTGGGCAACTTGTTCCAGTGTGTCACCAACCTTATGGGGAAAACTTCGTAACATCCAATCTCAATCTGCCCATTTCTAGTTTTGTTCCATTCCCCCTAGTCCTATCATCACCTTACACACTAAAAAGTCCCTCACCAGCTTTCTTGAGGGCCACCCTTAATATTGTGGAATGGCGCAGAGTGTAAAAATTTATTTTGATTGATTTCAGACCATGATTTTAATTATAAAGGAAATTGGTCATTCTGATTACATTGTATTTCTTTGCACAGTTCAATAAATTGAAGCAGGCGCGGTTAATTTAATGAGTCTAGTGGTGTTGCAGGGTGTATCACATGATTGCATAAATCTTGTCTCTTAGAGGTGAAATTTCAGATCGTGTGGTTGAAATAACCTGGACATGAGATTGGCTCAATTTATTATCAGGTGGTAAATCTATAATTATAGTTGGCGCCTCTGGGTCTGCTCTTTGTCTAAATTGAGGTCAATCTTTAATTTCTTAATGTGGGTGCCTCACCAGTGCCTGCAGGAGGATCTGGTACAGTGCCTGCAGGAGGATCTGATCTGCTCCATGATCTTACCAGGCACAGAGGTGAGACTGACTGACCTATAGTTCCCTGGGTCATCCCTCTTTCCCTTCTTGAAAATGGGAGTTATGTTTCCCTTTTTCCAGTCAGTGGTGACTTTGCTGGATTGCCATTACTTTTGAAATACAATGGAGAGCAGTTTAGCAACCTTATCCACAAGTTTCCTCAACATCCGTGGGTGTATTCTGTCAGGTCCCATGGACTTGACCACTTTCAGGTTTCTCAAATGGTCACAAAACTGATCTTAACTCACATGGGCAGTTCCCATTAACTTCCATTATTTCAGGAGTGCAGCTGGAGCCTTTACCATTGAAGACTGATGTAAAGAAGTCATTGAGACCCTCAGCATTCTCCATGTCACTTGTCACCAGTTCACCTCTTTCCTTTCTGAGGGGGCCCACATCTTCCCTATTCTTTTTTTTTTTTTTTTTTACCATTAATATACCTATAGAAACTTTTACTGTTTCCCTTAATCTTCCAGGTTAAATTTATTTCTGAGTTTTATCTTTTCTAACCAGGTTTCTTGCTGCTTGGGCAGCTTCCTTGTTATGCCCCCCATTCTAGCTGTCTTTTCTTCCACTTCTTGTAGGGTTTCCTTTAGTGTGACAGTGTGTCCAGGAGGTCCTTGCTTATCCAGGCAGGTCTCCTAGCATTCTTTCCTGCTTTCCTCCTCCTGGGTATATTTTGCTCATGGGAACAGAGTAGATGATCGTGGAATACCGACCAGCTGTCCTGGGCCCCTTTTCTCTCTAGGGTTTTGTCCCATGATACTTTGGCCATCAGATCACTGAAACAATCAAAGTCTGCAGACCTAAAGTCCAGTGTTGTAAACTTGGGATACATCTTCCTAGCTGCCATGAGGATCTTAAATTCTATTGCTTCATGGTCACTGCAGCCAAGGTTATGCCTGAGCCTCACATTGGTGACCAACCTTTCTCTATTGGTGAGAACAAGGTCCGGCATAACACCTTTTCTCATTGGTTTCTCTAGTGTTTGGAGGATGAAGTTGTCATCTGTGCATTCCAGGAACATCCTGGAATGCTGATACCTAGCATCTCTCCAGCAGATGTCAGTGTGGTTGAAATCCCTCATGAAGACCAGGGCGTGTGAATGTGAAACCACTTCTATTTGCCTGCGGAGGGCCTCATCTGCTGTTTCTGCTGGTCAAGTGGCCTGTAGCAGACCCCTACATTAACATCATCTTCCCCAGCCTTCCCTTTAATCTTCAGCCCTATACTCTCAACCAGCTCATCATCCTTCCCCAGGTGGAGGTCCACTGATTACAGCTGGTCACTGATATAGACAGCAATACCACCTCCCCTTTTACTTTGCCTGTCCTTCCTGAACAGCTTCTACCTTTCTACCCCTGCATTCCAGTCGTGGGAATCATCCCACCAAGTTTCAGTAATAGCCACTATGTCATAGCAGTCCAGCAGTGCAGTGGGCCTTAATTCATCCTGTTTATTGCTCAAGCGGCATACATTTGCATAGAGGTACTTCAGCTGTGCTGGCTGTGTCACCCTCTTAGGTGAATCCCCCTTGATTCTTTTAGGGTGTCCCAGTGCTTCCCTCAGGACAACACTTGCTAACATTCCATCCCTCTGCTTCTGGTGAGCTGTCCCAATATTTGTCACAGGCAATGAGCTTAACAGCCCCTTCCCCCTTTGAATCTAGTTTAAAGCCCTATCAATAAGCTGTGATAACTTCTGCCCCAGAATCCTTTTTCCCCTCTGGGACAGGTGCATCCCACTGGTTGCTTGCAGCTCTGGTGCCTGTAAATTGTGCTGTGATCGTAAAATCCAAAAGAAGCCCCTGGGGTACACTCAGTTTCTACTTGCTCTCCCTGTGCCTGTTAGCCTACCTGTACCAATGGCCACTTGCTGCCACCTATCTGACCACATGCCCTCCTTCTCATGACCCATTTGCTGGCTTCCAATGAGCAAGAAGGTTGTTGCATCTCTTACCCTTGTAAGAGACATCAATTCATGTCAGGTTGCCTCTCCGCTTCTCTCTCTCTCTCTCTCTCTTTGTCTTCCTGTTGGCAGAAGCCCCCTTTTCTCTTCTAAAGTTCTCGACACAGCACAGAGCTAGCCTGTGCTGATGCAGCTGCCTCACAGCTTGCAGTCTGAGATCATGAATATATCATCATAACAGATGATTATTAAACTAAATCACAGATGCAAATGTTACTTCTGTCTTAAATTAATAGTAATTAGGACTTTTTTCCCAATTGAAGCAATACATTTTGTAAACCAGGTTTACCCTTAATCAATACTATCTGAAGCAATGTTTTATGGGTAGAAAATAAAAACTAAAATAAAACCAAAAAAATGTTGTATTTTGTGATATCACAAATGATGTTTTCATTTCAAAAAGGGGCTACTGAAGAATTCTTGGCAACATATTTAGTGGTACTGTGAAATTTTATGCACTCTAAGAACTATAATATGAAAGGAAACAAAACAGACCACAGAGGTGAAAATAAATGCGTCTTTAAATACTCATCTATTTCACTCAGTCAGAGTAACCAATGAGCTACAGGGCTGTTATCCCCCTTACAGGACTCATTTTTCAACATCATGCCCTACCATCCTAAATTCACATAAAATGAGGTGTGCCAGATGTCACCATTTACAATGGCAATTATTTCCCTTGAAAGTGTGAGCCAATATGAGAAGTGATATTTTTAATTTACTGTACCTGTTAGTCTTAAAACAAATGTCATCTTCCAATAAGGTAACAGGCATATTGTAATCCTGAGAGAGAATCTAATCAATGTCTTAAAAATACTTGATGGATGAGAGTCAAGTGGATGGGACCAGTCTCTTTTTGGTGGTGCACAGTAGTAAGACAAAGAACAATGGATACAAATTTAAACACAGAAGGTTTCACCTCAAAATGAAGAGAAACTTCTTTACAGTGAGGGGAATGAAGTACTGCAACAGGCTGCCCAGGGAGTTGTGGACTCTCCTTCTCTGGAGATTTTCAAAACCTACATATGCGCATTCCTGTGTGCACTACCCTAGGTGATCCTGCTTTTGACAGGTAGGTTGGTCTCCATGCTCTCTGGAGGTCCCTTTCAACCTCTACCAATCTGTGGTTCTGTGATTCTCTGTATAGTTAAAGCACCAGGAAAGTCTTTATTGACTCCAGGATTTCAACATCTTCTTTATCCACATATCTCAATAGAATGTCATCCTTTACCAAAAGTTCCTCTTTTCCAAGTTGTATCATCCTAGTTCTTTAGACTGCTTTAGCACTGCTTTCAGCTCTTTTCATACTAACTTCTTTACTGTAGCTTTATTTTAATTGCAGACATTTCAAGCATTGAAGACAGCATACAGAGGCATTAACCAGTGCAATCAGTTGCAGATTCTTGTAACTTGGAAATACAGTCACATTTTAACATTTTGAGGTAATTTCAGGACACACTGCCCCAGGTTTGACTAGGATAGGATTGATTTCCTTTAAGTCATCTGAACAAGCCAATGAGACAGTCAATACCATACAAAATTGTGCTATATTGTCAGAGCTGAAGGGGGAAGTCATGGCAGTTGTCTGGCATGGATGTGTTTTAGTGCACAGATGAACATGTTACATTTTAAATTACACATGCTCATGTATGTAATGGAGCTGGCAGGTCTCATTGACAGGGCTTTAAACTAGATTTGAAGGGGGAAAGGGCTAAAACCAGGACTCTGAGGGTGGTAAGCTAGAGTCAGGGATGAAACCAACAGCCCAGCTGAAGTCCATGTACACTAATGCACACAGCATAGGTAACAAACAAGAGGAGCTGGAAGCCTTGTTACAGCAGGAAAGTTATGATGTAGTTGCCATCACAGAAACAGTGTGGGATGACTCACATGGCTGGAGCAAGGTAATAGATGGCTACAGGCTCTTCAGGAGAGACAGGTGAGGGAGACGGGGTGAAGGGGTGACCCGGTACATCAGGGAAGCTCTAGATACCATGGAACTCGAGATTAAGATGATCAAGTTGAGTGTCTGTGGGTGAGAATTAGAGGGAAGACCAACAAGGCTGACATACTGGTTGGAGTGTATTATAGACCACCCAGCCAGGATGAAGAAGTGATGAATTACTGTAGTGAATGGTGCTCATGGCCAGGATTGTGCCCCAAATATTTCTAGAACATACTTCTCTGTGTGTCAATCCTCCTCTGTTCTCCCTCCTTTCTGGAGGCGGCAGGGGGAATCCTGGTGCCACTGAGTCCAGGTAAATAGCCTGCCTGGGCGTGGTCTCATCCCTGTGGTACACAAGGGCCAGGCTATATGTTTATAGCATATACTTATGCCATATTTGGTAAATATCAGTGTTAAACTTTGTGTTAGCAACAGATGCTCTTTGGACCGGTATTCATTAGGACAAATGGTAAATAAGGGTTGTTTGGTAAATGAGCTCCCCACACACTCGTGTTCGAGCCTATAGCTGTATGCATGCCAGTGCTGCTGTGGTCCACTTTACCCAGGACTCAAAACAGTGCTCCAAGAGGCCTTGCGGTACTTTGCCACCATCATCCAGCTGCGTGCAGTGCCCTGGACAGTACCCCATGGGATCAACCGCTGCGTGATCAGTCGCTGTAGGAGAAAACCTGGTAGGCCATGTGAACCAGCGTTCCTGAACTGCCACAGCTGCCCCGAGCAGGGAACCTTTGTATTCTGGGAGAAGCAGCAGCCAGGTGGCACAGCCACGTGGTTGGCACCATTTCCTATTTCCTTATTAGAGAATATCTGTGCCACGTTTTCTGGACTATAAACATATTATCAAGGGAAGATTTCACGAAGTTCTCAGCTTGTGAGTAATCCAAGCCTTTCTTTATAGAATTTGAGTTAGGGTAACATTCAAATTGCTCCAGATGGAGGGTTGCCGGTCACTGACCAAACCCTCCCCCACCACTTTCCGAATCGGTTTCAATTCTAGGTTCTGTGAATCATTTGATTTGTTTGAAGTGCCCATACATAAACATTCTGTAAAGGTAGCTCCACTAACTGAATATTGATACCTGTGAAGGGTGACTGCAAATGCCCCGTTGCAGAGTTTGTATATATAGAAATAAACTATTAATGTATGTATTCATTGACATATCTACCACTCATTTCTAAGGGCATATTCACAACCATTACTTTATAGACATCTAAAGGCTGTCTCAAGATCACAAGACCTCATTCTTGTGGGCAGTTTTAACCTGCCTGATATCTGCTGGGGACTTAACACAGCAGAGAGGAGGCAGTCTAGAAGGCTCTTAGAGTGCATGAAGGATAGCTTCTTATCCCAGCTGCTGTGTGAGCTTACCAGGGGCAAGGCTTTTCTTGATCTTCTTTTCACCAATAGAGAAGGGCTGGTGGGAGGTGTGGTAGTTGGAGGCTGTCTGGGGTCCAGTGACCATGAGATAATTGAGTTTTCAATTTGCAGTCAAGAGAAGAGGGGCAGCTGCAAAACCTCCACTTTGGACTTCTGGAGGGCAAACCTCAGGTTACTCAAGGATGTAACTCAGAAGGCACCTTGGGAAACAGCCCTTAAAAACAAAGAGGTCCTGGAGGGTTGGACCTACTTCAAGAAAAAAGTCTTGAAGGTAAAGGAACAGCCTGTGCCAATGTGCTGGAAGATGAGGGACCAAGGTAGACATCTAGTCTGGATGGGCAATGAACTTCTGAGGGAATTAAGGGAAAAAAAGAGGGTATATCATCTTTGGAAGGAAGGAGAGGTTACCCATGAAATGTTTAAGGATGTTGCTAGTCATGGAGGAAAAAAATAGAGAGGCAAAAGCCCATTTAGAGCTTAGACTGGCCACTGCTGTGAAGGACAACAAAAAATCCTTCTACAAATATATTAAAGGCAAGAGGAGGGGCAAGGACAACCTCCACTCCTTAGTTGACATGGAGGGGAATATAGTTACTAAAGATGAAGAAAAGGTAGAGGTACTTAACACCTTCCTCACCTCAATTTTTAATAGCAGGACTTGTTGTCTTCCAGACAACTGGCCTCCTGAGCTGACAGCTGGAGTCAGGGAGCAGTATAGTCTCCCTGTAGTCCAGGAGGAAGTAGTTAGTGACCTGATTAGCCCCTTGGATCACCACAAGTCCATAGGACCAGATGGGATCCACCCTAGGGTGCTGAGAGAGCTGGCAGATGAGCTGGCCAAGCCGCTTCCCATGATTTTTCAGCAGTCCTGGATCACTGGAGAGGTCCTAGAAGACTGGAAGATGGCCAACGTGGTGCCCATACACAAGAAAGGTCAGAAGGAGGAACCAGGGAACTACATACCTGTCAGCCTGACCTCAGTGACAGGCAAGATTATGGAAGAGGTCATCTGGAGTGCAATCACAATGCACCTAAACGATGGCCAAGGGATCAGGCCCAGCCAGCATGAATTTAGGAAGGGCAGGTCCTCCCTGACCAACCTGATCTCCTTCTATGATCATGTGACCCACCTGGTGGATGTGAGGAAGGCTGTGGATGTAGTCTACCTGGACTTCAGCAAGGCATTTGATATCATCCCCTACAGCAAACTCCTGGCCAAGATGGCACCTCGTGGCTTGGACAGGTGCACTCTGCACTGGGTTAAGAAGTGGCTGAGCCCAGAGAGTGGTAGTGAATGGTGCCACATCCAGCTGCCAGCCAGTCACTAGTGGTGTCCCCTAGGGATCAGTGTAGGCCCCACGCTTTTTAATATCTTCATTGATGATCTGGATGAGGGTATTGAGGCAATCACCACTAAATTTGCAGATGGCACTAAGCTGGGAGCAGGTGTTGATCTGTTAGTGGATAGAAGGGCTCTACAGAGGGACCTTGACAGGCTGGACAGATGATCTTCCCTCTAATTTTTACCCACCAGCACTCAATCTGGTCATTCCTGATCTCTAGTTCAATGGCATCTAGTACCTCCCTGATGTACAGGGGCACCCTTCCACCCCTTCTCCCTCCCCTGTCTCTCCTGAAGAGCATGTAGCCATCAACCACAGTGCTCCAGTCATGTGAGTTTGCAGTCCAAACATCTGCCACAGCCTTAAGCAGCAGACTAGTGAGCCACTATCATGTGTCAGCTCAGAAAGCAGGACTACTGCCTAGCTGCATGACTGCATGATCCCACTGTTGCAGGAGAGAAGAAGAGGTGCCACTTTGGCCTCTCCATGCCCTGTGAACCCCAGGGCCCATTCTGGAGAGCAGCCAAACAGAGAGGGAACTGGGGGCACTGATTGACAGCCATCTAAATATGAGCCAGCAGTGTGCCCAGGTGGCCAAGAAGGCCAATGGCATCTTGGCCTGCATCAGGAATAATGTGGCCAGCAGGAGCAGGGAGGTCATTCTGCCCCTGTACTCAACACTGGCTAGGCCAAACCTTGAGTCCTGTGTCCAGTTCTGGGGCTCTCAATTTAAGAAGGACATTGAGACTCTTGAATGTGTCCAGAGAAGGGCAATGAGGCTGGTGAGAGGCCTTGAGCACAAGCCCTATAAGGAGAGGCTGAGGGAGCTTGGGTTGTTTAGCTTGGAGAAGAGGAGGCTCAGGGGAGACCTTATTGCTCTCTACAACTACCTGAAGGGTGATTGTAGCTAGGAAGGGGTTGGTCTCTCCTCCTAGGCAACCAGCACCAGAACAAGAGGACACAGTCTCAAGCTGTGCCAGGGGAAGTTTAGGCTCAAGGTGAGGAGAAAGTTCTTCACAGAGAGAGTTGTTAGTCATTGGAATGGGCTGCCCAGGGAGGTGGTGGAATCACCATACCTGGAGGTATTCAAGAGGGGATTGGACGTGGCACTTGGTGCTATGATTTAGTAGTCATGAAGTCTTGGGTGACAGGTTGGACTTGATGATCTTTGAGGTCTCTTCCAACCTCATTGATTCTATGATTTTATGATTCTATTCTTGCCAGCCCGAAAGCCCATTGCTGTGAAGGCCAACCCTGTTCAGGGTCCAGCCCTACTAGCCCTGCCAGGCCAACCCCACAGGACCAGTTTCTGACACTCCAAGGGGAGTATGGTGGGTTGAAATTTCCCCCAATATTAACTTTGCCAGACCAGCTCAGTTGGAAAGCAAATGGAAGCTGTATTTACAAGCAAAACCACACTCTACAATGGGATGCAATGAATATGTACAAAATATACAGTATTTTACAATATTTACAGATATTTACAACTAAAAAACAACATGAAAATACCCCCGGTAGAGAGGAGCTCCCCCCACCCTCTGTCCCACAGGGAGAAAGGAACAAAGAGAAAGGAGTGGTTAGACTTAACCAAAATAATGCAGCCAAGGTCAGCCAAAAGCAGGTTAATTTCTCCTGAGTGAAGTGAGCAAAGAAGAGATCAGACAAGAGAAAGAATTGTTTTGGTACAGCCATTTTATACTATATATTTTCTCCAATGAAATTATTTAGAATTATCTTTTGTTTTCCTTTTTACACCTGATAGTGATTTATTTATATGTTTGTACTTTTCTGCTCAAAACCTGTAACAGATTTTAAAGGCTGTGACAGTTTCAGGTTATGCCTTTGAAAATTAGCTGCAGATTTTCAAGAAGAAGAGTGGAGAAATAGAAACAAATCCACAGTTGGGTGTAAAGAGGAAAACAAAAGATTATTCTAAATTAATTTAGTTGGCCAGATGTGACATGTACCTCTAGGAATATCTTACATTCCACTAGTGGACAATCAGTGCAATTGCATCCTTTATTCCATTAATATAAATTAATTCTGTCTAATTGGGACCAAATTGTAAATACTAAACCACTTATAGGATATATGTCACAATCATGCACTAGAATATGTATATAAAATTGTGATTAATCAGTTATTCATACTTTTAACAATAAAATAGAGTTATAATTCATAATTCATAAATTAATAACCTTTTCATCATACTGTGCCCTGCAAACCCTGGGTGACAAGGCTTTCCTCTGAGTGGGAAGCCCCTTCTCAGGCAACACAGTCCACAGACTCAGCTGCAAAAGCCTCCAAGAGTTTCCCCAGAAGGCACCAGGAACTTTTACTCTGCCAAAAACAGCAGCCATGCAGCACAGTGCACAGCACAGGCAGTTGGTGCCATTTTGGCTCTGCTTATTACGGCACATCCGTGTCCTAATTTCTGGATTACAAAGTCAGTACCTAAGAAAGATTCCACAAAAATTCTAATTTGTGAGTAAACCAAATATATTCCTATAAAGTTTCTGTTAAGGTTTGTGCCAAACTGCTCTGTTTTGTGGACTTGCCTGTCACCAGCCAGTCCTCTCCTTCAAACTAAGTGCTGTTTTGAAATTTTCTAATTCATTTAAATTGTTCAAATTACTTACATATATACATTCTGTAGAGATAATTCTTTCAACTGAATACCTGTACCTGTAAATATTAACTGTAAATAATTTTTGGCATAGTTTGTACACTTATGAATTTTATGAATTTTAAACATTTTTATTAATATCTCTGCCACTCATTCATAACTGTAGTATTTATAACAAAGTCAAAACACCACATTCTTTCTGAAGTGGAACCAATGGAAAGATACATTTCTCTGCATCATGGTTATTTTGGACTATGTCAACTGCAAAGCAAAAATTATATTTTCATCTGCAATTAAAAGAAAACAATGAAGAAAGACCTATGAAGGTATATCTCACACAGAAAATACCTGACAAAGCTCTGACATTGTACCTTTAAGTCATAGTAAAATATTTAGTTTAAGTGTACCATAACAAACTCCAGAGGTGTGTAAAGTGTTTGGGCCATGACACACTCACTAACTACAAGAAAAAATGGAAGGCTAATATGATACTTTCAAAGTAAAACCTGCAGATGGAAAAAAAATATAAATAGGTATATCTTATATTTTGGATGTTAGGAACAGGTTCTTTACCATGAGGGTAGTGGAACACTGAAGAAGGTTGCCCAGGAAGGTACTTGAGGCCCCATCCCTGGAAACGTTGAAGGTGACACTTGACAGGTCTCTGGGCAACCTGGTACAGATGAGCAGGCCCCTGCTTACTGCATAGGGGTTTGGACTAGGTAGCCTTTGGAGGTCGCTTCCAACATAGACCATTCTACAATTCCAGGATCAGACCTACAGGAATACATTCATCCTATCCATCCTTCCTTGCAGAATAGAAAAAAACATTTTAGACAGCAAAATGATAACAGTTAGTGTGATGCATAGTAATTGTTAAATGTATAGAATTACAGAATCATGAAATTGTTTCCAAGATTATCATGTCCAACTGTCAGCCTAACACCACTGTGGCCATTAGTACACATCCCAAAGAGCCATGTCCACAGGTTTCTTGAACACAGCCAGGGACAGTGAATCCACCACCTTCCTGGGCAGTTTATTCCAATGCTTGACCACTCTTCATAAAGACTTTTGTCTAATATCCAATCTTCATAAAGACTTTTTCCTAATATCCAATCTAAATGTCCCTTGGAACAGTTTCTTTTTATTTAATTCTGTTGCCTGATACTAGGGAGAGGATACCTACCCCCACTTCATATAACCTCCTTTCATGTAGGTGTAGAGAGCAATGAGGTCTCCCCTCAAGCTCTACTTCTCCAGGCTTAATAATCCCAGTTCCACAGCTGCTCCTCATAAGATTTGTTCTCCAGAACTTTCACCAGCTTTTTTGGTCTCATTTGGACATACTCCAACAATCAACAGTTTTCTTGTAGTGAGGGGCCCAAAACTGAACACAGTATTCAAGGTGTGGCCTCACCAGTGCTGAGTAGAGGGAAACAATCACATCCCTAGACCTGCTGCACTATTTCTGATGCAAGACAGGATGCCTTTGGCCATTTTGGCTACCTGATTACACTGATGGCTCATGTTCAGGTGGCTGTCTACCCCGGATCCTTCTCTGCCAAGCAACTTTCCAGACACTCTGCCTCAAGCCTGTAGTGTTATAGCAGGGTTGTTGTGGCCCAAGTACAGGACCCAGCACTTGGCTTCGTTAAACCTCGTACAACGGTCCTCAGTCCATCAATGCAGCCTGTCTAACCTGTACACATATTTTATTTTTATAAACCCTCCTGTCTTGTTTTGTTTTGTTTAATGGGGTTGGTTTTAGTTTTTGTTGTTGTTGTTTGATAGGTGGTTTTTTTGTGTTACTTAACTGTATGCTTAACTTCTTTCATTTGTTAAGAAAAATGAAGTTTGTACATGAGAAAAAAAAAGCACTTTATTTTTCTTTAAAAAGTGTTTTTAACACTTTAATTATCTTTTCCCCCCACATTCCCTCTGGAAATCAGGCAGCTCTTCATTACCCAGAGAATGTCATAGTTACTTGAACAAATTTGTGTGAAAAAAAACCAAAAACAACAGTTTCTTTTTTTTCAAGTTTAGTAAATCATGGTTATTAGTGCATAGTTTCTGAGTATGATTTACCACTTTTTTAAATTAATGACCCAAGGCTATTTTAATATTATGAGACTGACATCTACCAAGAGCTGTAGAAGAATATACTTTTTAAAGACTTGTTATTTTAAATTATGTAAATTAATTGGCTGAAGCGTGAGAATAGACTACAAAATTCTATCATTTGGACTTTATAAGTAGAAAAGTCAGGTGTTGAAATTCTCTTAAAGCTGTGTTATTCTGTTCACTGATGATGTAGTGTGGGCGGATTCTCACTTGTTAATTACACAGAGAGCACAGGAAAGAGAGAAAATCTCTTTGGCAGGAGAAAATAATGAAATGCTTTTCACTGGCATGTAGTTAAGTTTCTGTCCATACATGTATGTGAGATCAATGTCTTAAATTATAATTTAATTAAATTAAATTAAATTATACAATCAAAGGATGAATCTTAGGATAATTTCTGTTAGACAGGACCTTTAAAAGGACCTTCTAGTAAGCGAAGATTTTGCCTGTGTGACCGTTTGAGGTGGTGCCTTTAACAAAGGGACACCATGACCGAATGTTTTATAAACAAGACAGGTCTAAACTAATTTCATTGGTGGAGAAGCAGAGCACTGCCTTAAGTTTTGATTCCCAGTGAGACTAGTCTCAGCCTTGTCTCAGTGCAATCTTACATTTTCTTCCCCTCCTGCAGCTCACAGCTTCTGGGCTTTTGGTCAGACTGATCTTGGAACTAATAACCGCAAGGCCCGTACTAACTGCTTTTAATTAACAATTGCTCTTTTTTCTCTCTTTCTAACCCTCTTTGGGGAAAAAGGGGAGAGAAGGGGGTACAGGGGGAAACCCTTCCTCCTGGCGGAGGAGGGCAATCTCATTCCTGTGTTACTTTGTTGTATATTTCTTTATATACTGTAAATGTTGTAAATTGTGTACATATATATATATCCTGCAGCTCCGCTTGTAAATATAGCACATTCCTTTGCTAATCCGGCTGTGTTTTTTTTTTTCCTTTCAATTTTCTTCCCTTTACTTACGGGGGGGAAAGAAGGCTTGAGGCCTTCCCCTCAACCCTCGACAGCCTGACTACCATGATTTTTCAAATATGATGGAGAGCAGCTTACCAACTGTATCAGCAAGATGCCAGCAAGTACTCTGAGATGTATCCAATTGTCTCATTGACTTCTGTATTTTTAGGTTGCTCAGGTAGACTCAAACCTGATGTCTTACAATAAGTGACACTTCATTCACCCATTATCTGCCTTAAGACACAAGGACTTGATAGGTGTGGAAAGAGCAATTGCAGTTAAAAACTGAGGCAAATAAATTGTTGTGTAGCTCAGTCATCTTCATGTCAGATGTCATCAAATGCTCATCTCATTTATCAGAGGGAGTACAATTTGTTTTGCCTTCATTTTCTGATTAACATACTTGTAGAAGACATTTTTGCATTCTTTGCCAGGTTTAGCTCTGTCTGTGCCATAGAGTTCCCATCCCTATACTCCCAAACAGTATCCCTACATTCTTTCCAGCATGCATGTCTATGGTTCCACTGCCTAGGTGTATCCATCTTGTGTCTCAGTTTCATCAGGATATCCTTAGCCAAGATGGTTTCCTAAATTCCTTGATTGATTTCTTAGAAACCACAATCAAGATTATAAATCGTCATATCTATTGAGAAATGTTTACATTTAAAACAAACAAAACCTAACTAACTAACTAACTAAAACCTTTTTAAAAAATATAATCCTTCTTTGCATTACTTGGTTTTTGCGAGTTGGTGAGACAGCATCCAAATTTAGTTAAAGCCACACAAAAGTGTGCTCAGATAAATGGCCAGATACTGGATATATTAACCAGAAAAGTGAACTGCAGGCATTGTGGAAGGGTTTTCAAATGCATTTAATGCCTGTGTAACAATGTTCCACTAAAAGTTAGTAAGTGTTTTAAGTGATGGATTTGAGCCAAAATTAATTTTAGCTCTATTGTACAGGGAAGGTTTATTTTAACTCAAAACAGAAACATGTTTAAAGAGATTCCTGTTACTGAGTAGGAATCTGTAAACTGAAGTGTTTGCATCCTAAACATTAGCTAAGAGTGGAATAACTCTATAATTTTTCCCTAGGAGAGGAAATGGAGAAATCAATGTTTCAGCAGAACCTGGTAAAGACCGCTTCAAAATCAGCAGGAAGAAAATAAATAATTTGATGCATACATACATAAATGAGCAGGAAACAAAGGCAGAAAGTACCAGATCTACAACAGCACACAACAACAAAAAGGATTAGGGAAAGGAATAAAAATGTACTCATGGTATTTTTGAATACCTGTTAAACAGGCCAGCTGAGTTTTAAAACAAATCTAAACTTTCAAAACAAATGTTTGTCAGCTTTCTCCTAGGTATTTGGAAGCAGGCCATGACAGGAAATAAAATATTCAAGACAAAACATTTCCATTGCCAACCTTGGATCAAATAGCAAAACCACAACACTGAGTGAGATTTCAATAGGTGTCCTGGCCAGACAAATATCAGCAACAGAATGTTGGTTAGTTTCTCACAGAAAACAGAAAGGACACTTTCATATATCTCATTAAACCCTTTTGATATAACACCTGCTGCAATTTTACTCAATTAATTGAATTATTAGGATAAGGACACATGTGCTATGTACTGCACCATTATCAGCATGTGTTTTTTGATTTGACATACCTTACAATTTTGGCTAAAGCTGAAAGATTAATAATAGTTACTATCACTAGATTAACAAAGCAGTAAGTTATTTTTCTGAGCTATGATGAAATGAATTTATTTCAAGAAGTAGATATTTATAAATTGAAAGCATTCCAGTTTGCTTCTGATTAGTTACATAAATTGTTGTGAGAAATGCAGCATTTTTCCAGTTAAACAAGTATGTTCAATTGTATATAAAATTGCATGTTCTGTATAGTACATTTCCAACCCAAATAGGAACAGTCTTCCTTGTGTCATACCTTTAGTTTTTGTGGTTTAGTATGCATAATATATTTCATTTGTAGAAATGTAACCAGTGATACTTCATTCTCACTGATAGCCCATCCTACACGAGGAGCACAATGTACATTGTTATGAGATAGAAAAGTAGTGAATAGAATAATCTGATTTTAAATTGGTAGAATAGAAGCTATCACTCTGCAAGGTCCTTCTGGGTTTTGGCTATTTTTTTTTTCCCTCAGTGAGAGGTTAAGTTAGTTTGGACGTATCACAGAAATTGCAGGACAATTTAGGCTCTCAGGGACCTGGGGAGGCCGTGATCCTAATCCCTGCTCTGAGCTGGCTCAGCCATAGGCTCAGAACAGGATGCTCAGGACTTCACTCAGACAACACGTGAGGCATCCAGTGCAGGAGACAGTCCAAAATCCCTGAGCCTCCATTCCACATCTTAGTTGTCTTTGTTGAGAAAAGACATCTCCTTATCTCCAGCCTGAAACTCTCATGTTTCATCTTGTGCTGCTGCTTCTCACCCTCCCTCGACGCATTACTGTGAAAAACATAGCTGTCTCTCCTTCATCTTCTTCTGCTGATGCTTGGTGTCCCTGATGCAGTTCCTTCTCTTGGCTGAACCAGTCCAGGTCCCCAGTCTTTCCTCACAGAACAAGAGCTCTGATTCCACCATCTTTGAGATCTCTTCTGAAATTCAGTCATACTTATCTGTCTCTTTCCTGTACAACAGAGATGAAAACAATATGTGGCTAGATTGGAATGGCTCTGGGAATAGGGAATGTTTTACAATAAACTATCGAAATCTGAGTTCATTCCACAATGCTGCTGTATAGGTCCACCATATCACTGCTTCCCAACTGATGCAATTCTAGTGATTTGTGGAAAGTGTGCTCAAAATCATGCTTGAAAATATGGAAGAAGTCAATTCACAGCCATCACTTTGTCAAGTTTTTGCAGCAGCAACTGAGATTGCAGATTTATAAGCTACAACTTGGTTAATGTAAGGAGTGGAATCTAAATTAGATTTGGCAGGAAGATCTCATGGTGAAAGCTCCAATTATTTGTCCTTTTTTTTTTTTTTGAGATTTTTTGTCTTTTCTAACTATGCCTAAAAGGATGTACAGTTTGTACTCTCAGGAAAAAAAAAATTGTGTTTAGAATCCATGCAAGTCAAGGTCAGAAAATAAGGTTTTTGTAAAATCTGGAAATGGAAATACTGACAAATAAGCCTGAATAGAATTTCCCTAAGAATTACTGTAAGAATTACTGCACTTACAGCTCACCCAGCACAAGCAAATGGGATCAACATTTCCTACTAGTCATTAAGATATACACAAGTGTTCTGTAAAGAAGATGTTAATGGATATTTCTCTACTGCCTGTTTAATCCTATAGGATACAGTTCTCTGTTGTCCAGTCTCGTTTTACACCATGGAAAGACACTGAAGTGCCTAAGAAAATTGTTTTCAGAACATACTGAACTGAGCAGTGGTATAAATAAACTCATAAAATTCAACATAGAGGCTTATGAGTATTCTTCTGACTCTGGAGGACTAAAACAAGAGTATCTTTCCATATGAAGTTTCATAATGTCAGACAGGACACTGTGGTGGTTTTAGTCTATGCCCTTAAAATTTGGTCACACATTTTGAGCAGAAAAGTAGAAAAATATAAATAAATCACTATTGGGTGTAAAAAGGAAAATTAAAAATTATTCTAAACAAATTCATTGGAGAAATATGTGCCTTATTTTTTCAACAGACCACTGTGTCACCTCTTACTGAGCTTTTTGGATTGTTCAGATAAGTAATAAACTGAAGTTTGTGTAAACCTTTCCACCTGGGAAAGACTCATATATGTTAACAGGTGAGAAGAACTATTGAATCAAAATGAATGGCGGGTAAAGAAATACTGCTCTAAGCTACATTCAAATCAGTAAATGTAATGGAGGAGTGAGTCTCGTTTAAGATCCCCTGGAGACTGAAAAGTTCCTTCAAATAACACCTCACTGGCACTTGCTGATCTTGTTTATGCATACACTTGTTTTGCTGGAGGAATAATCTTGTAAAAGCAAAAATATGTTGGAAGAACTCTTACTGTCAGGTCTCCATGTATTCAAATCCTCCACAAAAGCTAAAATTATCAAGAAAGATAAACACTTAGGAGCTCCCACCGAGAACAATTTACACCTATGAATCTGAACACTTACTGAGGCTGTCAGATGCTAAATCCACAGGAAAATCAAGTCTAAGAAGACTACTTCTTTCTTTAGAAAACAAACATTCACAAGAATGCTGTTTAAAGCAGTGTTAGTAGGATAAATTGATATATCTGGTCTGCATCAGCAAAAAGGTCTGTTTAATGTGATTTTTCATTTATCTCATTAAAAACAAAACAAAACCCAGACATTAGGTTTAATTTCTTTTGTGAATTGTGTTTATTTCTTTAAATTTTTATTAGGATGATTTTATACAAAGTAACTCAATTACAGGAGGCACTGTATACTTTGAATAAAAAAAAAATCAATATATTTGTATTTGTATAAAAAGTGTTGAGATGTCTGAGCATTTATGCAACTATTTCTCCTAGATTAACACAATCTTTCCAGTCAGAACGTGAAAATAATTTATTCTTATGGGTTAAATCAATTTTCCAAAGGTAATTTAATTTTTAAAACTATAGAGAACCATAGAGCTATTGAAGTTAGCCAAAGGACATAATTTGCTTTGTATGAGAGGACTTGGTGAGCCTGAGGGTCTTTTCCAACCTGAATGTTTTTGTGATTCTGTGATAATATATAAAAACCATGACTCATGAGATATTTATTTACATATTATAAATATGGGTAGAAATTTAAAATTCGGTTTTTAAAACCACCTTTAGAAAATTTTGAATGACTAAAGCCCTGATAAAAATAAATTGTGAAATATCTGAATAAGTCTCAACATCACTTAAACATGTATTTAGCTTAAAAATCTGTTTATCCTAACAAGTTTTCCAATATTTGCTTACCATTAAGCTATGGTTCAGGTATTATTGAGGGTTCAATACTATTTTCACACAATCCTCCTTTTTTGGGCAGATTTTTCATGCCAAAGAACTGCATGGAAAGAATGCCACAACTAGAGAATCCTAATTTCCCTGTCTTCTCCACATTTAACAGAAAAGAGTGCTTTGCTGTACCGGGTATATTTGCAAAGGGGTTCCACTAGTCAGGTTGCATCCAAACTTATAAGAACATAGAGAGAATTATTATTTTAATTAAATGCATAATTTGTTTAAGTGTTGGGGTTTTTTCTACTTTAACATGCAAGGAAATAGATTTGCTAACCTGCTTACACTTTCTCCACTTCTTTCTGCAGCACCTAGTAGTAAAAGCAGTATTTCCACACAGAACCAGGGCTTAACTTTATATTCTGCATTTTAAACAAGGAAGCAAAGGAAATAAATACAATTTGATCATAACAGTACTCAGAAATTGAAGAAAAAGTACTTTGCTCTTATATTCCTAATTATGTGTTTATGATAGGTTTAAATAATGAACGTACTTTTATTATAATTTCTAAGGAGATTTGAAAATGCTCTTTCAACTGCTAATATTTTCCAACTCAGCTCTTAAAAGTCGATCTTTCAAATCTTATTGTCGTCCTCCTTTTGTTAGTGTTCTAATATTCACTTATTTTTCTGCATAGTAAAGGAGAACATATAGTCAACAGTTTCATGCAGTAGAGATGGTATAAACCTTTACTGGCTACTTGATAAGGTATCCACCATTAAAAAAGCAACTCTGTCTTCCAGAAAACTGCAGACTTTGACATGTTTTAAACCATCTCTGACTCTAAGTATACTTTTATAAATCACTTCAAGGCTGAAATTGCATCTTATCTGCCCTGCCTCTGTTAGTGTGACCACTGATCATAAATTGTTTATGTTTAAAGCTGTTAATGTGCTCCTGTAACTACGCAAAATGCTGCTGTTGGTGTCCATGTCTAAAAATAGTTCACAGTTCAGCTTCTACTGCACAGTATCCCTCCTTAAAAAAACTGTAGCTACAATTCAGTTTAATTAACCAATTATTCGTGATGCTGATATGCTAACTCACATTTTCTCGATCACTCAGCTCTTACATGTAGCTTCAGCATTATGCCTAATGTAATAATTTGCAGAATTTTCATTTTTTCATACAAGTCTACCATTAAAAGTGACAGTTGCTAGATTCCACCGATAACAGCATGATGCATCAGTGAAAATCTGGATACTTGCAGTAGTGAACTGGTATTGAATAACATTCTACTACTGCTATTTTATTTCTATACAAGAATAAGCTTTTGTGCTGTTTTTTGGCTGGGATAACGTTAATTTTCTTCCTAGTCACTGGTATGAAGCTATGTTTTGCATTTATGCTGAAAACACTGTTGATATCTGTGGAAGACGACAAGTTTGTCTCTCTTAATGTAAATCAACAAAGATAAAGTGAATCCTGTCTACCAATCCTGGATGCAAATCAGCTTGTGATTGCATCGTGATAACACCTGGACTACAACAATGGACCTAAGGACCCAGCCATCACGACCAATCCTGGATGCAAATCAGCTTGTGATTGCATCGTGATAACACCGGACTACAACAATGGACCCAAGGACCCAGCCATCAGGCTTTCTGGGCAGGGTGATACTATGGTTTCCACCACCTGTGTAAAGGAATGTGGGAGGACTTGTCTGAATGGAGGGGGGGGGGACGGAGGCCCCCCCCTCGCCTCCATCCAAAAATCTTGCCCACATACACAGATTTCCGGGGGAACAGATACCTGGATTATTTCCTTGCCTCTGAAATACCTGACATACCAACACCTGCCTGAGGACTAAAAAACTGTATAAAAGACTTGAGTGACACTGTCAAAGAAGAAGAGAGAAGACGGCACCATAACATCACGGGGCAACGCAACGCATCTTGGACTCTCACCACCCCTGACCGTCGGTAATATAATCTCTTTCTGACTTTCTCCTTCTAATTCCTTCCCTCTTCTCCCTCTCTCTCTCTCTCTCTCTCCATTTTGTCCCTCTCCCTCCTTATGTCCACTTTATCTAATAAATAGTCTAGCTGTTGATACTTTGGCCTCGTTTGTGCCTTTAATTTCACAACGCGGGAATATTTAAAAGAACTGTGTCTCCGGACCGAGACATCTAATGTCTCCGGACCCTGACAATATCACTGGGATGTTTTTATTACTGCTGAGCACTACTTACACTGCACCACATCTTTTCTGTTTCTCACACTGCCCTTTTAGAATGTCAGTTTAGAGTGCACAAGAGGCTGGGAGGGGACACACTTAGAACAATTGATTCCAACTGAATAAAGCTGTATTCCATACCATCTGATGTTCAGGGTCAGGCTTGATGGGGCTCTGAGCAGCCTGATCTAGTTGGGAATTTTCTTGATTACTGCAGGAGGGTAGGACTAGATGACCTTTAGAGGTCACTTCAATACAAACTGCTTTATGACTGTAATTTTATGTTTTGTTCAGTATTTAGAGCTAGGAGAAGAAGAAGGAATGGAAGGATATTTAAAGTGACAGCATTTGTTTTCCCAGGTAGCTGTTAACACGTGATGGAGATGGCTGAATGCTTGTCAGTGGGAAGGAGTAGAAGAATTTCTGGCAATGCTTTGCTTCTGTGCATGACTGTGACTATTACAGCAAAAGGAACACAGAGTCATCTTTAGGATGAGACTTAAGTTAAAAAAAAAATGAAACAAAACAAAACAAGTAAAACTAGCTACAGGGCTGTTATGACTGTAAGGAGGTTATTAATATTCAATAGGTGGAGCAATTGATAAAAATATTAATGACTTTATTAATAAAAAATACATGGAAAATATTAATAAAACCTATTTACTGGTTCAAAATATTCAGTTCTGGAACAGATACCTCACCAGCAGAAACATGCAACAATTTAAACAATATGAGCAAAAATTCAGAAACAATAGACATCAATTTAAATTGTAAGAAAAAAAAAGGAACTTCATCAACAGTACCAGAGATTGCCCACAAAGGGTGGGAAGGAACTCCAAAATTGTCTAGGGCAACAGACCTTTAATAGATGCTTATAAAAATCAGATTTCATAATTACTCATTGATCGGAGTACCACTCAGCACATGTGGGGATTTAAACACAAACAAAGTGACGTTGACCACGTGAAAGCTGCAGGAACACTGTTTCACTTTCTGTTGGCATCTGCAGCTTGTCACTGAGGCACATTCAGGGTTTATCTCTGCAGGCTTTTTAGCTGAAAGCCTTGTAGAAAAGCAGTTGCTGCTGATGCTTGCAGGGCTTGTTGTCTTTGTAGCTTTGCCTGTTCGGAGAGGTTCTTCTGCTGCAATTCTTTGCAGTGGTGCTCTTTGCTTCTTCCAATAAGCAGTCCTTGGGATTCAGCTCCTCCTGGGTTTCGTCGCTCAACCCAGGGAGATGTGTCCACTCTGCTCTGGGGCCTTACAACACTATATAGCAAAGGGTCTTGCAGTCTTATCTGGATAAACTGAAACACAGCTTGGATTCTAAATGAGGCTTGTGACTTCTCCCAGAGCTTGGACAATTACAAGGCAAAGTGCTGGCTCTTTGGGCTGGTATTTATAGATTTCCCAAGACAATAATGGCCAGTGATAACGAAGATTAAGATATAAAAACTTGACACTTTAACCTATAGAATGAGTTTTCTCCAAACATGGCCAAAGGCCAACCTGGTCCACTTGGACTGCAGAGCATGTTCAGACAAGCCTGGTGTTGTAGTGTGATGGTTTAGCCCAACTGCACCAACAAAAAGCTGAACTGAACTAAGCTGGAGAAGTGAATGGAGCTGTATTTTGCAAGCAATAATGAAAGGCAATGAATATATACAAAATATACAATACTATACAAGAATTTACAAAAAGAAATAAACACAGAAATCCTCCTTGGGAGGAGGATCCCACTTTGGGCTCCTCCTAGCCTCTCTCTCCCTCCCCTTTCCTTCTAGTTAATTAGAAGAAAAGAGTAGAAAAAGGATGTTAGGAGTTAATTCAAAGCAGTTGTTAAGAAGTTAGTTTTTCTTATCTGAAAGTTTTCTAGATAAAGAGGCCTCTGCCTTTGTCCAAGGGCAACATTCATTCCAGCCAAAAGACAGAAGACGGAGTGAGAACAGAATGTAAGATTGTAAAACTACATCCCACACATCTACCAATTAAATTAATTTAGAATCATCTTCCTTTTGTTTTCCTTTTTACACCCAACATTCAGCTAGAGAATTCCGCAGATATCCTTTCTTAAAGGCACAACCTAAACTGTCACACCTGGGCAATGTGGGCATTTTCCTGAAAACTGGACCTGCTGGCTCGGTCCTGAGGTCGGTGGAGTTGTTTCTTTGGAAGTCCTTTAAAAAAATAGAAACCAACTACATTTGTGGCTATGATGACAATTACTATTTATTTCCACCCCCACCCCCCACCCCCACCCTAATATCTGTCTAATCCATTTGTAGGGAAGAAAAAATAAAGACAAAATTAAATCTGGAATTGTTTTCCTTCTTTTCTTTCATTGTTTAATCATTAATTTCAGTTGTGATAAATTAATATATTTTAAAGCAGATGGACTTTAATTTACTATTTTCCATTTGATTTTTTTTTTTTATTCATAGAAATTAATGTATTAGGGGAAAAAAGTTCCAAAAGAGCAAACAATTATTAACACAGACTGTCAACACAATGAATTTCAAATTATTTCAATTTAAAAAAAAAATAAAGTGAAGCCTTTATAAAATACAGTTTAAGGTGAGCGTGTTTTTAAAATATTGTCATTCATCCACTTTTAGTTTTGTACTAAATTTCACCTTAGATTTGACAAGGGCAAGATTGGGATTTTGCCAATTGATTTACAGTTTACTATCTGGACCTCCCCCAAAATAAAAACAACCCTAATATCAAAGAAAATTTTTTAATCTCTGCCTTTGAAAAGTTCAGAAATTAATGTTGAAGGGATATTGAATGTTAGCACCTCTATCAATGCCAAAAATGTATCAGTCTAGTGACAACAGTCAGCTTTCTGAAAAAGATAAAATTTTCTTTTCAGTCACTCTAAGTTACTATTTATTCTAGAAACAAATTGCGCAAAATATCATGGACATTCACAATTTGTTAAATCTTTTTTCTTTTGTTTTTGATCCTCAGATGGATCTCAGCAAAGAACAGGTCTCACTATACACTTTGAAAAACATTCAACACAGATAAATATTCTAAAACTTAGCCAAATGTATAGAAATGTCCCTATGAACTCTGAAGACCCACAGAAGAATGATATGAATCATTTTCATGAATGTCAATTACAAAAATACTTGATGATTTTCAAAGATATCTTTGATTTAGCATCTAAAAGATGGAATGAAAAATATGTGAAATATTATCTTTTAAGAAGTCTTTCTGATTTTTTGAGATCACTTATTTCCTACACATGGAAAGTCAGCCTTTTCCAGCACTTTCAGTTTGCTCACCAGGAAGTGAAGGCACCAAACCAACATTTGTCAGTGACTGAATCAGTAGTAACTGCAATTATTAGTGATCACAATTGACTAATTTCAAAGTTCATTATTAGTGAATTACAATCCTTAATAACTAAATAGTTAATTTCTGAAAAATATTTTGTAAGAATCCTTTATGCTATCAATATGTGACTGGAATATTTTTGCTCCTGACACAATGCAGTTTACCTTATGTTTGATGATTTTGGTGAAGTTATATGTGACTGTGACAGAGGTATACAATAATCTAATACTCTGCAATAAGCAAGTTTTTAGGTTTTCTAAGGTGTGGATTGTGGACACTGAGATGGCAGTTTTCAGAGTAGATAAAATAGCAGGGGAAATAGAAATAGATTTCCAGCAAAAGGAGGAATCTATGGCTTCAGGCACAGCATGCAAAATGCTCAAAATTACTATCTGTTATATTGGTCTATTGAGGAACAGGATATGGCTAACTTTAATATCATTTCAACTACCAACCACTCTTCTCACATTTCTAGTTTATAACTTCTCATTACAAATACAAATAATTGTATTGTGGGTGATGTTACACCATGTGCAGCTATACCATATGTGTTGCAATGGAAGTGTACTTCTGACTTGTTAGAGCTTGGAGGAATGCTTCCTCCTTTTTTTTTTTTTTTTTTTATTTTATTTTATTTTCCCTGAACTTAACTAGGAAATATTTTATTTCAGCAAGCAAGCTCCAGCATAGTCATCTTCTCGTGGGCCTGCTCAAGATGGTGACATCAGCCGCGGCAAATTTAAACCATGCCTGAGGCTGTCATGGTCAAGCACTTTGCTAGACAGCCTGTCTTCTCATTCAATTGCAGCCAGCCACACACACCACAGCACTTATTTTATTTTCTTTTTTTCAGTAGGTCAGTGGCCAGCGATAGGGATGGTTGCAACTCACAGCAAAGCTGCCTTCAGTGTCAAACCAGACTGACGTTGAACATAAGCAGGTAGGTGTCCAGGCAACTGGCTGCAGAGAGTGCTGGAGCCTGGCACTTGAAACGGGGGGTAGTGGAGACAAGACCTGCATTAGGTGCGAACAGATCAACTATCTGCTTAACCTAGTGGCTGAATTGAAGGAGGAATTTACTAGACTTAGGACTGTAAGGGAATGTAAAAGGGAGTAGAACTTGAGTAACCAGGCTCTGCAGGCTCCCTTAGCAGAGGTATGTGAACCAAAAAGCAGTGGGGAATGGACACAGGTCCCTCTTAGGAGACATAAAGTAAAACCCTCATGCTTCTCCTCACCTTCCCCACTGCCCTTGGAAAACAAATATGGGGACTGGAAGTTGAGGGTGAGGTGATTATGGTGGCAGAAGACACACCATCTGAGGTGTTGCCTAGGGCAAAACAGCCTTCCCCCCCAAATTCGGATAAGCTCCCTCAAAGAAAAAAAGAGGAGAGTAATTGTTATTGGTGATTCCCTCCTGAGGGGAACAGAGGGCCTCATATGTCAGCCAGATCCTTCCCACAGGGAAGTCTGCTGCCTCCCTGGAGCCCAGGTCAGGGATGTTGCCAGAAGGCTGCTAGTCTGGTGCAGTCCTCTGATTACTATTCCTTAACAGTTATGCAGTTAGGGAACAATGATATTACAAGCAGAGGACCCAAGGCAGTCAAAAAGGACTTCAAGGCTCTGGGAGAACTGGTTGAGGAGTCAGTGGTACAGGTAATTTTTTTCATCAATACTGTTAGTTGCAGGAGGGAATACTGAAAGGAACATGTCAGCAGCTGTAATTAACAAATGGCGCAGAGGCTGGTGCCACCAAAAAAAAATTGGGTTTTATGATCTTGGGGAACTTTCTATGGCACCAGGTCAGCTAGCAACAGATGGAGTACATCCATCTCAAAGGTGGAGAAAGATCTTAGTGCATGAGAATGGCCTATCCCCCAAAGGGAAAAAGGTTCTAGGAAGGGAGTCAGTAGCTCTCATTGACAGGGTTTTAAACTAGTTTTGAAGGGGGAAGGGGCTTAGGGTGGTAAGCTGGAGACAGGGGTGAAACCAGCAGCCCAGCTGAAGTGCCTGTACACTAATGCACACAGTGTGGGTAACAAACAAGAAGAGTTGGAAGCCTTGTTACAGCAGGAAAGTTATGATGTAGTTACCATCACAGAAAAGTGGTGGGACAACTCACATCACTGCGATGGGTGGCTACAGGCTCTTCAAGAGAGACAGGGGAAGGAGAAGACGTGGAGGGGTGGCCCTATACATCAGGGAGGCACTAGATGCCATGGAACTAGAGATCAAGGATGACCAGACTGAGTGCCTGTGGTTGAAAATTAGAGGGATGACCAACAAGGCAGACATCCTGGTTGGAGTCTGTTATAGACCACCTAATCAGGGTGAAGAAGTTGAAGATGATGAAGTATTCTATAGGCATCTAGAGGCTGTCTCAAGATCACCGGACTTTGTTCTTATGGGCTATTTTAACCTGCCTGATATCTACTGGGAGCTTAACACAGCAGAGAGGAGGCAGTCTAGGAGGTTTTTAGAGTGTATGGAGGATAGCTTCTTATCCCAGTGTCACGGTCCGGAGACATTAGATGTCTTGGTCCAGAGAAACGCTTCTTTTAAATATTCCCGTGTTGTGAAATTAAAGGCACAAACGAGGCCAAAGTATCAACAGCTAGACTATTTATTACATAAAGTGGACATAAGAAAGGAAGAGGGATAAAATAAAGAGAGAGAGAGAGACGAGAGATAGAAGAGGAAGAGAAGAGGAAAGGAATTATATTACCACACCCCTCATCCCCCCCAAGACAGTTAAAGTCTGTGGAGGAAAGGTGCTGCAGGAGATGTTGGGTTTGTAGAGAAACAGTGGTGAGGCTTCTGCTGGAGAACAACTGTGGTCCTCTGGGGAGATGTTGGGTTGATACAGGAACGGTGCTGAGGCTCCTCTGAGCAGCCTGGGTCTGTAGAGAAAGGGTGCTGAGGATTTGGCTGGAGCTGTGGTCCTCCGGCCAGCTTCTTTTCTCCGGAGCAGCATCGTCCCGGCTTTCTCTTCTCAGCGGCCTGGCCCGTCTCCTGTGTTTTCCTTCATCTCCGTTTTTCTCCCCGTTTTTCTCCTCTGTTTCTCTCCTCTGTCTCTCTCTACAAACCAGTAGTTGCTCAAGTCTTTTATACAGTTTTTTAGTCCTCAGGCAGGTGTTGGTATGTCAGGTATTCCAGAGGCAAGGAAATAATCCAGGTATCTGTTCCCCTGGAAATCTTTCTGTGTATTGCTGTGTATGTGGGCAAGATTTTTGGATGGAGGCGAGGGGGGCCTCCGTCCCCCCCCTCCATTCAGACAAGTCCTCCCACATTCCTTTACACAGGTGGTGGAAACCATCGTATCACCCTGCCCAAGGTACTTGATGGGCGGAAACCACCCTGCCCAGAAAGCGTGATGGCTGGGTCCTTGGGTCCATTGTTGTAGTCCCGTGTTATCACGATGCAATCTCAAGCTGATTTGCATCCAGGATTGGTGGACAGGATTCTTTCCACCTTCTTTCCAGTGGCTCTGCTATCACTTTATCTTTGTTGACTCACGTAGAGACAAACTTATTAGACTCTCACACCCAGCTGCTGTGTGAATCTACTAGGGCTAGGGCTTTGCTCGACCTTCTTTTTACCAATAGAGATGGGCTGGTGGGAGATGTGGTGATTGGAGGCTGTCCGGGGTCCAGTGACCGTGAGAGAATTGAGTTTTCAATTTTAAGTCAAGCTAAGAGGGGAAGCAACAAAACCTCCATTCTGGACTTCTGGAGGGTGGACTCCAGGTTACTCAAGGAACTAACTTAGAAGGTACCTTGGGAAACAGCCCTTGAAAACAAAGGGGTCCAGTAGAGCTGGACCTACTTCAAGAAAGAATTCTTGAAGGCACAGGAACAGCCTGTGCCAATGTGCCAGAAGACGAGCTGCTGGGGCAGGTGGCCAGCCTGGTTGGGCAATGAACTTCTAGGTGAATTAAAGAAGAAAAGAGGGGTATCATCTTTGGAAGAAAGGTGAGGTGAGCCATGGAATGTTTAAGGATGTTGGTTGGTCATGGAGGAAAAAAATTAAAGAGGCAAAAACCCGTTTAGAGGTTAGACTGGGCACTGCTGTGAAGGACAACAAATAATCCTTCTATAAATATAGTAAGAGCAAGAGAAGGGGTGAGCTACATAGAAACAAAAGATGAGGAAAAGGCTGAGGTGCTTAACAACTTTTTTGCCTCCAACTTCAATAGCAGGACAGGTTGTCTTCCAGACAACAGGTCTCCTGAGATGGCAGATGGAGGCAGGGGCAGTATAGTTCCCCTGTGATCCAAGGGGAAATAGTTAGTGACCTACTTAGCCGCTTGGATCCTCACAAGTCCATGGGACTGGATGGCATCCATCCTAGGGTGCTGAGAGAGCTGGCAGATGACCTGGCCAAGCCTCTCTCCATCATTTTTCAACCGTCCTGGCTCACTGGAGAGGTCTCAGATGTCTGGAAGCTGGCCAACGTGTTGCCCATCCACAAGAAGCACCAGCTGGATGAATCAGCATATGAGAGCTCTGCAGAGGAACCTTGAAAGGCTGGAGAGATGGGCAGAGTCCAACGGCATGAAATTGAACACATCCACGTGACCCGTTCTATACATTGGCCACAATAACCCCATGCAGCACTACAGGCAGGGGTCAGAGTGGGTGGAAAGTGGCCAGGCAGAGAGGGACCTGGGGGTGTTGCTTGATAGTAGTTGAACGTGAGCTAGCAACGTGCCTAGGTGGCCACCATGAAAACTGATGGCATCCTGGCCTGTATCAGGAATAGTGTGGTCAACAGGAACAAGGAGGTGATTCTCCCCCTGTATGCTGCACTGGTTAGGCCACACCTTGAGTCCTGTGTCCAGTTCTGGGCCCCTCAGTTTGGGAAAGATGTTGAGTTGCTGGAATGTGTCTAGAGAAGGGGAACAAAGCTGGTGAGGGGTTTGGAGCATAAGCCCTATAAGGAGAGGCTGAGGCAGCTGGGATTGCTTAGCCTGGAGAAGAGGAGGCTTAGGGGAGACCTTATTGCTCTCTACAACTACCTGGAAGGAGGTTGTAGCCAGGGGGAGATAGGTCTCTTCTCCCAGGCAAGCAGCACCAGAACAAGAGGACACAGTCTCAAGCTGTGCCAGGGGAGGTTTAGGCTGGATGCTAGGAAGAAATTCTTCATAGAAAGAGTGATTGGCCATTTGAATGTGCTGCCCAGGGACGTGTTGGAGTCACCAACTCTGGAGGTGTTTAGGAAGGGACTGGTACTTGGTGCCATGGCTTAGTTGATTAGATAGTGTTGGATGATAGGTTGGACTTAATGATCAAAAAGGTGTTTTCCAACCTGGTCTATTCTATTCTATTCTATTCTATTCTATTCTATTCTATTCTATTCTATTCTATTCTATTCTATTCTATTCTATAGTAGAAAATCCGATTCCAGCATTCAAAATTAGCAACAAGTTCTGAAAAACAAATAATTTGAGCTTTCCAGCTTTGTCCTGTGTTTGTACTGCTATACGCTGAGGGTAACATGATGCTCTCTGACTTTATTACCTTTGACCTTAGGAATTGATAAGCAATGTTATATAATGCCATTATTTGGATGAACATGTGCCTTTGCAGTTCCTGGAGAAACATGTATCTGGAAAATTTCATTGCATTCCTTTAAACTCCAGCAAAATATATCTTTTCAAACCACCTTCATCATTAAATAACCTGAGACTGTAACTGTTCATGGCAAGAGAGAATTGCATTCCACAGAGGATGCCAGCCTACAGATTTCCGGGCTGAGAAGTAATTACAGGAACCAGCTAAACTTAGGGAAACATTAAACAACAAGGTGAGTTAGACAATAGTCCTTTATACATTCCAAAAAGAAGTTTCTTCATTTGATATCTCAGTAAAGTACCAGTCACTTTTTTGCCAAGCTCATAAGCATCACTGGTACCCTACCATCACTGGGCATGGTACACATGATAAGCTGAAAACATGCAGAGACATGCAGAGCAGCTATCTGCACAGAGCAGATAACAAAAATAAAGCCATTATGTATCAGGAAACATGCTTTAGGAGGAAAGTCCCATATGTATACAGTGAATGTTGGTGACAAGAAAGCATGTCAAAATCTCTCAGTATTCACCATGACCACTGCATCATCACAGAATCACAGAATGCCTGAGACTGAAAGAAATCTCTGGAGGTTATGCCGTACTATTCTACTGCTCAAGCAGACTCCAGACCATGTCCAGAGAGCTTTTCACCCTCACCAGGAAAAAGTGCTTCATGATATGCAGAGAAAATCCCCTGTGGTTCAGTTTGTGTCCATTGTCTCTGCTCTTGTCACTGTGCACTACTGAAAACATCCTTTCTTTACACCCTCACTTCAGGTAATTAACACATGAAACTTGTCCAGTTTGCTTAGTAATCCTTGTCCTGATCCTCATCCTCTCAGCATACACCTTCCTTGCTCCAGTCTGTCCCCTTGGGATACTCTTGTTAGTAAAGGTTGATTAAAAAATAAAAAATAAAAAATAAGAATCAGTCCCCCATGTCCTGTGTAATCAGATGCCCTGTACCTACTATCAGGCAATGAACTCATTTTCTCCAGTCTTCCTTTCATTGTCTGTGTACTTGTAGAAGCTCATCTTGTTCTCTTTGACATAACTGGTCAGAATCAATTAATTTGGGGCTTTATCTTTCCTAACTGTATCCATGGTTGCTTCGACAATGTTCCTGCATTCCTTACAGATTATGCATCTTTGCTTCCATTCCTGTATGCTTACTTTTTATTTAAGTTTGTCTAGGAGATTTTTGTTCATCCATTCCATTTCCTGGTATTTTCTCCTGACTTTCTGTCTATTAAAACAAAACTCTGTTAAGCTTAGAGTATGTGTTCCTTGAATCCTAACCATCTTTCCTGTATCTCATTTCTCTCTGGGGCCTTAACTCACTGGGCTCTTCTGCACAGGATGTGACAAGGGCAGACTCCTTTCCTGAGGTTCAGGTTTGTAAGCCTGCTTTCTACCCACCTCCCTGAACTCCACCATCTCATGGTCACTGCAGCAAAAGCTGCCTTTGATCTTCACATACTCAATGAGTCCATTGTTTTATGAGGTTTATCAGACCACTCTTCTCATGGGTTCCTCTGTCACTTGAAGGCGGCTATCCTTAATATACTCCAGGAACCTCCTGAACTACTTGTGTCATGATGTTTTGTTCCTCCAAATTGCCCAAAGCAGTTGCTAGGAATGACTAGTTTGTCTTGAATGTAGACAATTGGTAAAACACTATGCAAACCAGCACAGAATTCCAAACACACTATTTAAATGATCAAAGAATCATGGAATTGTCAAACTTGGTAGGGACCCCATGGATCATCTAGTTCCAACTCCTTTGTCATTGTCTTGGTCCGGAGAGGGTAAGAGACTTAGCTCTTTTGAATATTCCCGTGTTGTGAAATGAGAGGCACAAACGAGGCCAAAATATCAACAGTTAGACTATTTATTACACAAATAAAGTATATGGATCAGAAACACAGAGAGAGAGAAAAAATAGAGAGAAACAAGAAGGGATAGGGGGAAAAAGGAGAAAATAGGAAAGGGATTATATTACCAACGGTCAGAGGTGGAGAGACGGTTGTCAGAGTCCAAGATCTGTTGTGTTGCCCTGTGACGTGTCCAGCGTGTGGTGCCGTCTTCTTCCTTCTATCTTGCCAGTATCGCTCAAGTCTTTTCATACAGTTTTTAGTACTTAGGTAAGTGTCCAGGTGTTGTTCCCCAGGGCAGCATCCTGGGAAATCATCCTTAGGTAAATATCCAGGTATTGTTCCCCAGGAAATCGATCCAGGAAAAATCATTAGATAAGTATCCAGGTATCGTTCCCCAGGAAATCTTTTTGTGCATTCCTGTGAGTTTGGTCACAGTGGTCTGGATGGAGAGGTAGGGACCTCTGCCTCCTCCTTCTCCATCTACCTGCCCACATACTCATTACACATCAGGAAACAGGTGGTGAATCCATTGTCTCACCTTCCTCCCTGGGGTATCTGATGGCTGGAAATGATCTTGTCCTGAAGGCATGATGGCTGGGTCCTTGGGCCACTGTAGTAGGCCAGCTGCAGTCCAGTTATCCTTTGTTGGGGGACATCTTAATTCATGATGCAATCACGAGGTGATTTGCATCCAGGATTGGTAGACAGGATTCCTACAGTCATTGGCAGGGATACTTTCCACTGGCTCAGGTTGCCCAGATGTCGGCGACGGAGACTGGAGTCAATACAGATGACCAATATGATTGAGTATTGTTCCTTTATTGTTCCAGTATTGTAGGACTATAGTGCGAGCATAGTGAGTATAACACAGTAAAGAAGGTAAAGTAAAGCAAAGAAGAAGTACTTATCAAGGGAACTTCAACAATTTATATAAACTCAGAGAGCATTGTTGGCATAGCTTCGTTGGTTCCCACGAGTGACCACACATCACACTATTATAGATTATTGGTCCAATACTAATGACACCCGAGGTTGTTGATGCAGGTGTGTGTCCTGTTATTCCCAGATAACTTTCTATGTTTATAGCTACCAGTGCCCTGCTTTAGTTACATGCTGCAGGCACAGCACTATTTTGCTACACTGCTAGCCACTTCTGCACTTATGCTGAGCATGGCCTACCACCATGTCAGGCTCTAGGCCTACAATGCCAGATTGCTCACACTGCTCATCTCTGGCATTGCCACAAATGTCCCTTTTCGTTTTTGCGAGTAATCTGGTCATGGGAGTTGTTCCCATCCCATACAAGATACTACCTGCATACACAGAAGCAAGCAAGTTAAAGCTAAGCTGTATAGCAAAAGCAAGAGTTCTGTAGCGCAGCATGTCTAACAGACTGATGTAACCCATACAAGGCACAAAGATTAAGTTGAACTAGTTAGAATGTTCTAACAGAGTTGGCATAATCCATGGTCAAAGATAACAGAGATTGTAAAGAAGAACTTAGATCTTAATAGTTCCGATCCTTATATTTCACTCTTATTGGCAGAGAAGACTTGATTGTGACTGAACACATTGCACACAGAGATTAAGACAGAAATGCAATCCTTAGCACTGTCTTTTACAATCTGCTTTAGGGTATGTTGCATCTTTATTTTTCTCTAGGATGGTCAAAAATCATAAATTGTTTAATGGTAGCAAGATTTCTTTAATTTGTAAAGGTAGATCTGGCCAGGCTCTAGCTTCACAGAATAGAAAACTTGCAGGCAAACAGCAGGAGCAAAAGAGCTTCATTGCTATGCCCAATATAAAATTACATATAATAATGTGGTTTTGCTCATCCTAGTAATACTAATCTCTTAATGTTCATACAACACTTAAGCAATCATGACACTCAGTTACAAGTTAGATGCTTTCTGTTGACATCTTGGATTATCATGACAGTCATTGAAGTCAATGCGAGGCAGGTTTGCTGACTGTCATTTTCATGACAGTTGTGCCATGCTCGTGTGTCTTGTGGTGAGAGGGTTGCAGCACTTTGCAAAGTCTAGGTGTTGACATAAGCTAACTATCTCTTGTTGGTATCATTAAAAACTCCTTTTTTGCTATGGGGTATTCTTTCTTTTCCTCCTTTTTTTTTTTATTTGTTTGCTGTTTTCAACCTAAAATGAAAATGCATGTTGTTTTATGATGAATTTTGATTTTCCCTCTAAGTGTGTGAAATTATAGCAAACTGGTGAGGTAACATATAAGTCCATATGAACATTTCCCCTAATCACACAACAATCAAACAACCATAATATTCAGTCCTAATTCACATGGTGCTGTGGTACATTCTTCTGATTGATGCTTTTGATCCCAGATTATCATAACAGTTGTTGTGATCAATGTTTGACTTCATGGGAAATACTGTTTCCTCATAGTCTTGATTCTTCTGCCATTGTTTATTGTGATAATTGCAGTTGACAGAAAAGAAGGCTCTGATATGACCCTATTGTGGCCATCCAGTATCGGAAGAGAGCCTACAAGAATGCTGGGGAGGAACTTCCTAGCATGTCAGGAAGTGATAGGACTAGGGAGAATGGAATGAAGCTGGAGGTGGGGAGATTCAGGCTGGATATGAGGAAGAAGTTCTTCACCGTGAGAGTGGTGAAGCCCTGGAATAGGTTGTCCAGGGAGGTGGCTGAGGCCCCATGCTTGGAGGTATTAAGACCAGGCTGGATGAGGCTCTGGCCTGCCTGATCTAGTGTGAGGTGTCCCTGCCCAAGGATACTTGCGGTGCCTTCCAACCCTGACTGATTCTATGAGTCTATGATCCCACATATTTTGTAATTAATGTTTTTGTTTGTTTTTAATGTAATATATTTTTTAACTTGTCATTTTTCTTTTTTACATATATTTTTAAATCTATTTTTAATAAATCTGTTTAATTTTCTTTTGATTTTATTATATATAGTTTTAAATTTTTTATTTTTATTTTCATTTTTCTTCTAAATTATTTTTTGTCTAAATTATTTGCTTTATTTTTTGTTATTTTAATTTTTAATTATGAATTTCTTATTTTTATATGTTCAATATTTTTGCTTTTAATCTAGTTTGTTTTGTTTAATTTTTAATTAATCTTTTACTTTTGCTTTTAAATTATTTTTATACTGTTTTAATTAATTTTTATTGCATTTTTTATCTACACTTTTTAATTTTGGGGTTTTTTTGTTAATTTCTATCTAATTTTTTAATTTTTTTGTTATTTTTGTATTTTTTTCTTTAATTTTTTAAACTATTATTCTAATTTTTTTTTCAATTTTTATTTTATGTTTTTCTTATTTATTATTCTTTTTTGTTATTGCAATTTTGAAAATATTTTATTTTAATTTTTTATTCTAATCAATTTTTTATTTTTAATTTTTAAATTTTGTTTAATCTAATTTTTAATCTTTTATCTTTTGATCTTATATTTTTAATTATTTTTTGCTTTTGCATTTTTTTATTTAATCTATTTTAATTTTTATTTTTGCTTTTTGTTATTTTTTAACCCTCTTCTTTCCTATGAATTCTTTTTTAGTATTATTTTTCATTTTAGTTTTCTTGAATTTTTTTTATAGGGGTTTTTGTTTGTTTTAATCCAATAGTCTTGATAATACTTATTTGTATTTTACTAACAATCCTTGTGTTTTTTGTTAATAGCTATTTTTTGTTAGTAATCCTTATGGTTTTTTAGTGTGTTATATTTCATTTTTGTTTTGTTTTTATTGTTGTTCTTATTTTTTATTATTATTCTGTTATTTAGTACGCTTTTTTCTGTATCTAGAGTTTTTGTACTTTTTGTTATTTTTTTATTGTACTTTTTGTATCTAAGTTGTAATATTTTGGTTTTGTTCTGTTATATAGATTTAGTTTTAAAAATTTTTTTACTTGCTTTCTTTTTAATATTTTTTATTATTTGTATTTTTTCTAGTTAATGTCTAAAAAGGAAATAGAAGGACATTACATTAGCTGAGGAATACTTTTAAAAATTAATACCTATTTACTACAAACCTTGACTATATTACATGGAGCTCACTTGAAATGCCTAGGCACACAACTAAGAAGGTTCAAACCTTCAAAAAAGAAAATCTTACAATTTGAACTCATTACTCATTACCCATTACTTCACCACGAGAGTGGTGAAGCCCTGGAATGGGCTGTCCAGGGAGGTGGTTGAGGCCCCGTCCCTGGAGGTGTTTAAGACAAGGCTGGATGAGGCTCTGGCCAGCCTGCTCTAGTGTGGGGTGTCCCTGCCCATGGTAGGGGGGTTGGAACTAGATGATCCTTGTGGTCCCTTCCAACCCTGACTGATACTATGATACTAAGTATCTATACCTTACTGCAATTACTATGTACTAAGTACCTGTAAATACCAATGCTTACTATTCATTATGCTTACTAGGAAAACTTAGCAAAACTCTAAATAACAAATCTCTGAAAGACAATACAGTCAGAAAAGATGAAATTAGCTCTGTTGCTTTAAATCAGAACAGAGCTTTGGTAGACTAGAGTTGTACCAGAAAAGGGAAGGGGGGGTGAGGGTGTCTAGCGAGGTGTGCCCTAGTTGCAATTGTATCCGTATTAGGGTCTTAACAACTTATTATGTCTGAGCAGCCACTGTTGCACCCATACTGAATTATCTGTTTTCCATTTTAATTTGAAGGTTGGTTGCTGACCAGTAGCCGCTACAGAAAAGCTAACTTAAGGCATCTCAGCCCAATAGAGCAACTGGAAGGCTTAACACATATGGTCTTACAGTGATGGATTTGCCGTCGTTAAAAGCTAATTGCATTGACTCTTTGCTAACCCAGGTTGTTTGCATACCTTTTGAACCCACGACTCGAGAGTTTGCCATGAGCAATGGCTACTGATCATTCCACTTATGACAAGGTATAATAGTGACATCGTCTCCAGTATCCACAATCATTGAAAATTGTATAGTTTGTCCACAAGGGTGTCTGACAGATACAATCTGTTCCAGTTTTCCCTTTTGAATTTCTAGGGCCAAGGAGATATTAGGCATACTGGTGGAACCAAAGCCTTCTCGCCTTCAAATCCTGTTAGAAGTTTTAGGCACTCAGGACTCAAATAGTATTAGCTGAGAAATTTCTGTCCCAACAGGAGTGCTAACAGGAGGGGTAATGGTATAGAGCATAATTTTCATAGCCCAGTCATAATCAGAATGTATTGAACCAGGAATTATAAGGATGCCCTGTCTAGAGGTAGACGATCTGCCAATTAACAGAGCACAGGATCTGTGACCCAGAGGACTGAGATGATTGGACTCGACAGCAACATTTGTGGATTTAAGAGTGATACCCACTGCTGTTGCCAGGTCTGCTATGTGCTGCCAGAGGTGGCTGTGAGGGGTGGCAGTCCATGCACCCTGGTTTGGTGTCATCACGCGGGGTGTACTCACACTGCAGGAGCAGTTTCCCTGCCTACGACAATTTGGAGTAATATGATTAGGTCTGTGACAGTGAGCACAGCACTTTTGAGTCTGTCCAGCAGTCAGGCAATTTTATTTAAGGCACCTAGGTTTCCCAGAAGTATGATGTTTTCCACCTAGGTTGTTTCCCTTGTGCGGTGGTCGTACTGGTGGTTTCATGATTGCTTCTATGGCCGTGGCTAGATATGTTGCAGTTTGTTGGTACTTCATTCATTCTGCCGTGTCCAGCAGTCATGAGACAGTGGCACCTGTTGGTAAAATGCTGAGAACCTGTTTAGTATTTTTTTTTTTCATTGGCATTGTCAAATGCCAGAATATCCAGCATTTCTTCCTTCATATCGTGAGTCAAATCTGGATTAGTATTCATGTCGTATGTAAGATATCGACAAAGGAACCAAATGGCCCTGTTAGACCCTGATGAGTAGTGAGAAGCTCAGAATCAGATTTATTGTCCTGGATTCTCGACCACTGTTTGATCGTTAAATCCTGACTTAACTGTGAAGCCTTATCAGGAAGTTGCATTTGCTGATATGATCTAGCAAAATTCTTGCCCCAACAAGGTGGTTAGCAGTGACACCTTGTAAAAAGTCTGCTGTCTGTCAGGGCATGGCTTCTGAGGCATTGCAAGCAAATTGCCACTTATCAAGAAGTTGCAATGTCTGATGTGGTGTTATTTTCAACTCTCTGCTTGCTGATATGGTTGAAGCTCAAATAGTATTTTCTTGGGATCCAACTTTTTTTTTCAATTGGAATATCATCCATGGACTTATAGATGAGGAAGTCACAATAAGTCTATCTAAATAGGAACGAAAACCAAGCCACATGTATTTGGCATGGGTGGGAGAATTCTGTATGCCTTAAGGCTACCCATTTATATCTTTGGTTGGGGTTTGCCTTAATCAATGGCTCAGTAGATGCAAACTTTTTTGAATCCTCCGGATGTAAGTAAATGTAAAGAAACAATCCTTCAAATCAATAATAATCAGGTCCCAATTTGGGGAGATTGGGAGTTGGGAGGCCAGGTTGTAAGGCACCCATCTCCTCCATGATTGAGTTGATTGCTCTCAGATCATGTAGTAAATGCCATTTGCCAACATACGTGTGTCAAAAGGGGTTAATCAGTGTGTTGAAAACAACTGATCGACTATAGCAGTTGTGTATCCTGATTTTAACCCATAGGTAGCTATGGCTGGCCTAGCTTCCTTTAACAGTCCTTTTCAGTCTAGAGATTGCCATATTCATTGTTGACCTTCTAATACCACAGGAGATGCATGTACCGGAAAATCTATAGATTCTCCATCTATTACTGCATTTCTCACAATACCTTTCCACTGGCACAGTGGAAGAGTTCCCCATCCCTCCCACCTCCCGATCCCTTATGTTATCATCCCATTGGAATTCAATTGTAACCTCCATCACAGTGCTATAGTCTGCTGATAATGCCTGGGATATCAGAGGCAGGGGGGGTGTAGCTCAGCTGAAGCCACTGGGGGAGGGCACTGGTGAGGGCAGCTGCTGAGGGGAGGGGGGCCGCCACTGGTGGGGGCTGCTGCCAGGCCCCTGCCATGGGGGTGGCTGCCATGGCTGCTGCTGTGGGGCTGCCACTGGGGCTGTTGTTACAGTCGGTGCTGCTGGTGTTGGTGGTGCATCGGTCGGTGCTACCTCGGTTGGAGCTGTCAGTGCCACCTCAGCCAGGGCCGCCGGAGCTCATGGGAGCCATTGTTGCTCGTGGGAGGGGTGCGGTCGTAAAAATGCCATAACTGCAAGCCTCCAAGTGCTCCATTTTTTCTAGGAGGGGCTGTCGAATAAAGTCATTGCTGTTTGATTTCTTAGTGTTGGTGTTTTCGTCTTCTGAATCTGAGCTGTCGCTGGCAGTATTAGAGAAAGATGTTGATGAATGGGATCGAACATGCTGAACCACAGGTTTTGCTGCCTTTTTATCACTTTTTTCCTGCTGGGTGCGAACAGCAATGGTGGTGCCTGGTAAACATGGTGTGTTTGCCAAGATGGCGGGTGTGGCGTCTTCTTGCAGTGAGTGTTCATGCTTTCCGACCTCCATTTTGATTTCGCACATCTTTTCAGTCCGATCAGGAGTCTCTTCTACTGCTACTGATGTAGCAGTAGCAGCAGCAGCAGATTTTTTCGTGGAAAAGAACGGTAATAAGAGAGCCGCGATTCATGTAGAAGGAGGAATAGAGGGCAATTGAAATTGTGATGAGGATGCTGATGGAACAGCAGACAATGTGCAGGGACAGAGGAAGAGGGGCGGAGGGTGCAGAGCCTTCCGAGTCTCCCTTTTGCATCTGGATTAGAACAAACGCTGCAGCAGCTGAATCGAGAGCAGACTGCTCTGATTTTATAGATTGCAGTGTATGTGCTGGTGTGCCACACGGTGCTACAGCAAAAAGCTTCCTTTTAAGTGCTTAGCACCTCATCCCACAGCTGGGCTCCAATTTTGTACCATGCTTCAGAAGTAAAAGCTTAGGTTGCTGTGGGGATAAAATCATGATTCCGGGCCCAGCCTAACAGCCCTTTTAAAATCCCAGAATCGTCAGTAATACCTCTCACAGAGAGGATAGTTTGGAGGGCATTTAGCACAGCCTCTTCTTTTTTTGCAGAGTGCTTTCCCGTGCCTCTCCCTGGCCTCTCACCGGGTCCTGGTGAGATTTGCTTCCTTTTCTGAGTGTGCACTGCTTAGTTTGTCAGCACTGGGGCAGTGTTGATTCAAGCGGCTTTCCGTATCTCTTGGAACGTACCTCTTACGCTGAGTTCAGCAGCATCGTAGTCTCAGGATCCCATCATGAGTTCAGGCACCAGATGTCGGCGACAGAGACTGGAGTCAATACAGATGACCAATATGATTGAGTATTGTTCTTTTATTGTTCCAGTATTTTAGGACTATAGTGCGAACATAGTGAGTATAGCACAGTAAAGACGGTAAAGTAAAGCAAAGAACAAGTACGTATTAAGGGAACTTCTACAACTTATATAAACTCGGAGAACATCGTTGACATAGCTTCATTGGTTCCCACGAGTGACCACACATCACACTATTATAGATTATTGGTCCAACTACTAATGACACCCATGGTTGTTGATGCAGGTGCATGCCCTGTTATTCCCAGATAACTTTCTATGTTTATAGCTACCAGTGCCCTGCTTTAGTTACATGTTGCAGGCACAGCACTGTTTTGCTACACTGCTAGCCACTTCTGCACTTGTGCCGAGCATGGCCTACCACCATGTCAGGCTCTAGGCCTACAATGCCAGATTGCTCACACTGCTCGTCTCTGGCATTGCCACACCCAGAGCCACATCCAGCCTGGCCTTAAAAACTTCCAGGGATGGGGCTTCCATCACTTCTTTGGGCAACCTGTTTCAGTGTCTCACCACCCTTATGGTGAAGAACTTCTTCCTAATGTCTGATCTGAATCTACCTTCCTCTAGGTTGGATCCATTCCCTCTAGTCCTATCACTATCCAACACCCTAAAAATCACTCACCAGCTTTCTTGTATGCCCCTTTGGTGGTGAAAGTCCAGTTCTCCCTGACACACACAAGAAGAAATCACAGCTAACTCAGTTGAAGAAGCAGAAATGAATAAGCTATATATATTTACAAGCAGGATGAAATACAGATTAATATATACACACTATATACAGAAATATACAGCAAAGAATGTAATACAGAGCACCTTTCCCTCCTCCAAGAAAAGGGCTTCCCCCCAACTGTACCCCCATTCTCCCCCTTCCTCCCTTTTTCCCAAAAAGAAGTTAGAGAGAGAAAAGTTAATTATTAAGGAGGAAATTCTGTTAGCTCAAAGCATATGCAAGAATTAGTTTCTTATCTGATTAATTGAAGGTCAGCACCCAACAGACAGAACACAGCTGTTGCTCAGAGAGACTGGAACAGACAGACTGAAACAGACTGAACTGACTGAGATTCAAACTGAACTAAAGCTAAAATTCTAAAGTTGCATTCTACCAACATTTTCATTTTAATATCAAAACATTCAGCCAGAGTGTTGCAGTAACTGTCCCTTTCTTAAAGGCACAACCTAAAATGGTCACAGCCCCCTTTAGATACTGGAAGGCCACAGTAAGGTCTCCTTGGAGCTTTCTCTTTTCCAAATTGAACAACCCCAACTATCTCAGCCTGTTGTCACAGGAGAGGAGCTGGTCCCTGTACTGACCCCTGAGGGACTTCACTTGTCACTGGCCTCCACTTGGACATGGACCCATTTACAGCCACTCTTTGGTTGTGGCTGTTAACGCAGTGCTTTATCCACTGAATGGTCTATCCATCAAACTCATAATGCACCAGCTTAGAGATCAGGGTGCAGATAAATCACTTTGGGTGTTCTTTCCTTGTCTGTTGATATAGTGACCTTGTTATAGAAGGCCACCAGGTTTGTCAGGCAGGATTTGCCCCTGGTGAAGCTGTGTTGTTGTACCAAATCACCTCTCCATTGTTCTTCTGCCTCAGCAGGGCCACCAGGAGGATCTGCTCCATGATCCTACCAGGCACAGACGTGAAACTGACTGGCTTATGGTTCCCTGAATCATCCTTTCCCTTTTTGAAAATGGGGTTTATGTTTCCCCTTTTTCAGTTCTTGGGGACTTCCTAGGACTGCCATGACTTTTGGAATATAATGGAGAGCAGTTTAGTGACCTTGTCCACCAATTGCCTCAGTGTCTGTGGATATATCCTGTTGGGTCCTATGGACTTGCACACTCTCAAGTTTTTCAGATGGTCGTGAATCTGAACTTCATTTACAAGTGGTAGTTTCTTTTTCCAGCCCCTGCTATTATCTCCTGTGATTTTTGCGAGTGTAGCTGGAGCACTTGCCAATGAAGACTGAGGTAAAGAAGCTGCTGAGAACTTAAGTCTTCTCTACATCTCTTGTCACCAGCTGTCCTGTTTCTGAGACGCCCCACACCTTCCTCAGTCTTCCATTTGCCATTAATGTGTCTATAGAAACTTTTGCTGTTACCCTTGATCTCCCTGGCTAGATTTAATACTAACTTATACATAAACAGCTCCAATGCAGGAAGATTTTACAAAAGTAACAGTCTTTAGGAGTCTACACTTAGCCAAACATAAAATACCAGAAATTCAGTGTCATCAAATCTCAAGCAACTAAGATAAGTGTGAGGAATATAATAGAGATTTGTGTTAAAAGTATAAAACTCAGGGTGCACTAAGATTAAAGGTCAAAAGCTTGCAAGAGTTTGTTTTAAGGTTAAAGGGAAAAACTGCATGTTTTACAGACTTGAAGAGACTGTCTGTCTATGTGCATGGTTAATTGAATACACCAAGGCTAAGGAGAAGCTATACTAAGATAAGCACCCAGTTCTATCCAGAACTGGGAATTTATTTTCTTCAGATAAGAAACCTGAACAACAGGCATGTGTAAAAGTGAGGTTATTCAATGGACGCTTTGAGGATGACTCATTTACTTAATCTGTTGACCCTCGAGAAGACCCCTACCACAGAGTGCACATGAACAAGGAAACCCCACCTATTCCAGGAATTTGCCTACCTATTCTGAGAACTCATTATCATATGCCTGCCTTCTATTTAGCATAAGCCTGTTTATGTAGATGATGTAGCTATATAAGAAAAAGGAAGCCATTGTAAAGTGCTGTGGGGTGAAGCTTTTGTGCCCTCATAAGCCCAGCACACTGCTTTGCTTGCTTTTATTGCCTTTTATTGTATTTTATTGCTAATAAAACTGTTACAAGAAACTTTTCCTGTGAAGTCATCTATAACAATAAGTACAAAGAGAAGTCTAATTCAGAAAATCCCAAATCCTTTGTCCTTTCCCTTGTCAACAAGTTTCACTATGATTATTTGCACAGAACAAGGTTATTACTTAAGACTAATTTATGACAATGTGAAGACAGCCCAGTGCTGGTGAGCCAAAGAATGCTTGAGAGTGTGGAGTACCTGTGGGATGAGTGTGTGAGTGCTAAGTGCTATGTGTTTGATATTAAGTGTTGAGCTCGAAAAACAGTCTGTGATGGCTGAGAGGGGCAAGGGGTCACACCAATATTCCAAGGGGTTTGCAAATGTGTGTGTGCTTGTGAACTTGAAGAGTATCATGTGTGTGCTACACTAGTGACTTTCTGCCTCCACCAGCCCAAGACAAGGAGAGTTGCCTGTTTGTACTTGAATTTTATGTGAGTTCTATTTGTGAGTGCTTTGGAAAGCTAAGCTTTTTTTTGTGGCAACCTGCGTGACCAGCTGTGTCAGTATCTGATTGTATCTGTTTTTACCTATGTCTATGTATGTGTGTTCCTGAATAACAAATAATAAAATAATTATTTTACTGGGCCAAAAAACCCTAATACCTTTGTTGTATTTAGTCATATATAATCAGTAACAAAGAGAACATAGGAAAAGGTAGGTGCAGAACAGTATTTTCCCAAGTGCACTGTGTTTCAAGATTTCCCAAGCCAAAGACTGTATCATGATATTTGTGTTTCATTATGTGCAACAGCTATTTTTCTATACATTTCTATTAATTACTGTTTAGACACACTTTTGTCAAATACAAATATTATGAAGAAATATTTCCTTTTGCTTGCTATCATTGCTGTCTAATCCCTTGAGATGCTACAAGCTAATTATTATTCTTTATGTATTTTCATGTTACTCGGGATGTCATGAATTTCACAATATATTTTGTCCACACTTGCAAATTTTATCCAACATTGGATTACCTCAGATACTATTATCCTTTTCTGCTCTTAGTTTCTCTTACTGCACTATGTGTAAGAGGGAGCTGACCAAAACTGCATGTACTTCCACAGAGGCAGAAACACAATGCATTTATACAATGGCACAATTTTGTCCTCTCATCTTATCTTAGTGATTTCCAATATCCTTTTATCCTGATTACATCTGAACAGCAAGGTAATATTTTTAGAGAGTGGTTAAGTTCCAAAATCTCTTTCTAAAGTTGTATTAGGTATCATAGATCCTGTCTTAATCCCGTTAAAACAGTGTATATATATATATATACATCTGAATTATTGCCTGATAATATAAATACAAGAGAAGTCTTGACCAACACTCTTATGCAGGGTATGTTAAACTCCTAAGAATCCCTTTCATGTCAAAAGAAAGGCCTTTGCTGGGACTGAACTGACTGTTTGCTTTCAAAAGGACCATTTTCTTAACCCCTCTTTTTGCAGCAGAAAGAGCTGCCACAGAACTCCACAAACCTTTGCAAATACTAAACCAGAACTAGGGGAAAAAATGTTTCTGACCTGCAAAATAATTTTTCTCTTTGTTCTGACTGGAAACCACCCTTCTATTCAAGGAGAAAAAGAAAGTATAAAATTTCTAGTAGGAACTGTCTCCAAAAAGCCAGCATTTGCTGGAGTAGAAAACCATAGCAGAGGGGAAAGCTTTACAGTTTTACAGAAATAAATGGATTCTAGTGAGTAACTGCAGAAGTGGACAACAGCTGTTCCAGGCAAATTCTTATTACTAACTCATGTTCCCTTGAGTTTGTACCTCTTGGATAGACTCTAGAAGCAGACCTTAAAGCCAATGCTCCAAATAACTTCTTACAGAAAAAGGTTTTAATAGATGTTGGTGTAAATGTATATGTAGGCTAGGTGTCTAAAATTAACTTTTGTAGTAAGTTTACTGTTAAATGCTTAAAATATTTAGGATCCTGCTCCCTATTGATAAGGGTATTTATGAAATACTTCTAAAATATATACTACAACTACCTGAAGGGAGGTTGTAGACAGGCGGAGGTTGGTCTCTTCTCCCATGCAGCCGGCATCAGAACAAGAGGACACAGTCTCAGGCTGCACCAAGGGAGGTTTAGGATGGATGTTAGGAAGAAGTTCTGTACAGAGAGAGTGATTGTCCATTGGAATGGGCTGATCGGGGAGGTAGTGGAGTCACCATCACTGGAGGTGTTCAGGAGGAGACTTGATAGAGTGCTTGGTGCCATGGTTTAGTTGATTAGATGGGTTGGATTGGTTGATAGGCTGGATCTGAAGATCTCAAAGGTCTCTTCCAACCTGGTCTATTCTATTCTATTCTATTCTATTCTATTCTATTCTATTCTATTCTATTCTATTCTATTCTATTCTATTCTATTCTATTCATAGCTTTTAATTTAAAGAACTCAGTTTTTGAAGAACTGGAGCCTGTAAGAAGGATCTATGATGGACAACTTGTGAAAGACTGTATCCTATAGGTGGAAATCTACTCTGGAGCAGGGAAAAAGGGTGAGGACGAAAGACCAACAGAGATGAAATGTTATAAACTAACCACAATCCCCATTCCTCATCATCCTCCACCACTTGGGGTGGAGGAGGTAGGAGGACACAGTGGCTCAAAGATACTTTCAGGTTCTTATTTCTCATTATCCTACACCATTTAATTTGCAAAAATTTAATTTCCTAAGTTGTGATTTTTTGTTTATGGCAATTCCTGAATTTTCTCCTTGTCTATATGCTGATCTATGATGTTCTAATTGTGCTTTCTTGCCCTGTCCTGCTAAGAAGAATGAATGAGAGAGTGACCCAGTGAGCACATGGAAGCTAGCCAAAGTCACTAAGTTGCTCCATCTCATCATTATTGCTGAGGTTTTAAAGGACCTCTGGAAATCTCCTATGCAACCCAGTAGTCACCAAGACTGCATCACTCTCCAAGTTCTGTGTATCTTCAATAATGGAGATTCAGTAGCTTCTCTGGGTGACCTTCCAGTGCTCGCCCAATGGGAGGGAGAAAAAAAAGTGTTTTTCTTTGTTCCATCAGAATTCAATTTAAATTGCTCTCTATCCACTGTTAAATTAGTTGGGAGACATGGCAGAAGATGCAGAGATGGTGGATTACTGAATGCCTTGTTTGCCTCAGTCTTTACTGGTAAGTTCAGTCCTCAGGAATCTCAGAAACTGCAGGAAAGAGAGCAAATCAGAAGGGAGGAAGATTTTCCATGGGTGACAGAATTCTCTCTTGAACTTGTAAATCACCTGGGGATGTGATGATTACATTAAGAATGGAGGAGTTTCTCAAAAATGGTAAGATCATCCTGAACAACCCACCTGATGCCCACTGAGCCAGCAGCTGCCCAGAGGGTGCGGTGGACAGTGAATGGCAAAGAGGGGTGGAAGCCAGGCAGCACAGACTACTGCAGACACACAGAAGACCCCCTGAAAATCCACTTATGCATTGTTGATATGAGCCAGGTGGAGCTACAGTAAATGAACAGTATAAAAATCCCTGAGTTATGCCTGTTTAAGCAGAGATAAAAACATCGGTGGAAAACACTACAGGCTGGAGTGATGCCACCCAGGACAAAACAAGCTGAAGGGACATGAGCAACACTCTCCTCAGACATCTCTCCCCTCCTCCCCGCCAAAGACAGAAAAGAACTCTGAGGTGGTAATTACCTTTCTCCACCTCTCCTCTCTTCTTTCTTTTTCTATTCTCTCTCTCTTTCTCCTTTTTCTTTCTTTCTCTGTTTTGTTTGCTCCATTTTCTCTCTCTTTCACAAATACTCTTATTGTGGCATATGACCTCATCTGTGTCTTAATTTCACCCATGTAAATGTTCAAAAAAGACCTGTGTCTTCTTCCCAACCTTTGGATCAAGACAAGAGTCAATGTGGATTAGGTTAGAGATTACTTGGATGAACCAAACCCACACAAATCCATGGCCCTCATGCCATGCATCCATGAGTGCAGATGGAGCTGACTGGCATTATTATTGTACTACTTTCCATCGCCTTTGGAAGATCATGGTGAACATGCAAAATGACTGGAGACTGGGAGAATGGGGTGTCTGGAGGCATATGGGGTATTGATTTACAGTAGAAGCAGTCTGCTCTCAAAAGATAAAGTTTGTCATGGAGAGTGAGTTGCTGATAGAGTAGAGTAGAAGCAGCAAACAATGATTCAAATGTAAACGTATTATGAAAACTTACTGCTATTTTACTAATGATTAACTTCTAAGGCCTTGAGGGAGATACTTGAGGGAGATACTGCATTTCATCTCCTTTCTACTGAAAAATGTCAGAAAGAGAAGGCTGACGACTAGAGATGGAGGGAAACCATAACAGGGCAAAAAAAAAAAAAATACAGAAACTGCACAGTACATATAAAAGGAAAATAAACCCCTAATAATAAAAAAAAAAAAGTCCACAGTAATGAGACATCAAAAAGTTGCTTCCAGACACATTCCTGAAAAATCTATCAGTGCTTTACACATGTCATATTTCTGCTTTGCAAGTTTTACTGCTCTTCTGCAAGCATAAGGGAGAAATAAGGAAGAAATGAGACTTTCTGCCATACTGATCTTGGGATGGTTTCCCCAGAAAAGACATTCTGGTTGCATATACAAAACGCAAAGTTATCACATCCACAAATTTTATGAGTAAATATCCAGGCAGCTTAAAGATTTTACAGTTATGCATACCTGAGATCACTAGAAGAGGAATTGTTTCAGTAATTAATGTTGTATGAAGAACTTACAAAAAGCCAATACAGAAGGCAAAGCCTTGAATGCATGACCTAAGGAATTTCTGTTACAAGCACATAAATATACTTAATATTTTACTAAGAGATCATCAGAATTGGTATCAAAAGCCAAGGTTGATGCCATAGAGACAGTACTAACACATGATTTTCAATGAGATTATACTCTCTTCACATGTCATCTCCAGGTACTATAGAAACGGATAATTTCTTTATTTTTCAAATTTTGTTTTAGCTAAAATTCTCATTCCTTATGGCAGGGGATTTTTTCCCTAAGAATAAAAATAATCACAAACATTTTTATCTTCTGTAAATATGTTCAATACTTGCCTGAAAGGTAGCTTAAATTGATTTTTAATTTATTTTACAGTCAGCTCATAGCTAAATTACAATATTGTTCAGTTTATTTTCTTTTAAGAAAGATTTATCAAATGTGTTCTCTAAGGTACTCACAGGCAAAAAATGTATAATAAAAGGAATAGTAATGAATAAGTTCATTAATGCATGAGAAATATTCTAAAGTTTTAGATTTATGTTGTTAGATCCTGTCAGTAAAAATAGTGTTTTATAGGCAGATATAGTAGTTGGTTTCTTTACTGACACACAGACTAACAAGAAAATGATGGAAGTGGCACAAGATTTCTACTTCCCAATTACAAATCCTAGTCATTTGTTTAAATTATGTCCCAAAAAATAGATGTTAATAACAAGGTAAATTCTTAATTGTATTTGTTGTTGAGGTTTTTTATTATTATTTTTTGCCTCTTTGCACAGGCAATATTCGTTGTTATACTTTAATTCGCTGCATCAAACTAAGCACTTGTCTTCAGTTCAAAGCAGACTATATGTTTGTTTAATGACACTTGCTTCTTCTATCCACAGACATATTTGGCTTACAATAAAAGAAGCTATTATATAATTCATCCTGTGATCCTTTAAATAACTGTTTAAATAACTTTAAATAACTGTTCTCAAACAACCAGTAAGTAAAATAAAGCATGAGTCAGATTCCCGTTTTGCTTACCATGATGCAAATCAGGAACATATTTGTTAAAATCATTGAAATTACATTTCTACAAAAAGAAACAGTCTAAAAGAGAATTAGCCTGACATTTATCTAGTACTTAATTTTAATTTATACACATAACTGTTGTTTAGAAGTAGAACTCTTTCATAGTTTCAATGGCATGACTTTTCAAGGAAATGGTTTTAAAATATTTTGTCAAGATGAAAACTATGTCTTAGTCATCTCATGCATGGTATGACAGAATCATGTTCTCACCTGAAACCTTCAACAATGCATTAATACACCTGCCAGTAATAGGCTCAAACAAATCTATCAAAAATAGAAGAAAAAATACTTTTATTCTCTAAGGAGAACATTGCCACTAGAGAAGTCCCAAGATAATGAGTCAATAGGCACGTTGAAAAGTCTTCAAATAGTCAGAAATGCTTTGAAAACTTTGTAAAAATTTTGAAGTAGTATTTTGTGGACCTAATTTCAGGCAACAAAATTAACTGCAGCTAATTTTGTATGTGTTTTTACAGTTTTATTAGAGGTTATTAAGCAATTGGAACATTTCTATGTTTCAACTTAGAAACTGTTAATACCAATGTAATTTTACCAGGTTGCATTAAGGAAGAAGAGTTTAAGAAGCAATGCTTAGACTGCTTTGGTTTGATTAATTGTTTCAGCATTACGCATGAAAATAAATGCCTATTAAGAGCCAAATAACCTAAATAAGTTTGCACATAAAGAATTTTGTCAATATATATAGAGGGTTAGACTTAAAGTCATTGGGGAAAAAAATAACAACAAAAAAAAAGAAAAAACCCCAAACTCAAACAAACAAACAAAAAAACCAAGCAAACCAAAATCAAAACAAAAACCAACCAAACCCCAAAAAATTGATTTTGATTTTTATGTCTGATCTAGATTTTATGTCAAATTCTTTACACCAAGGACTACATATCTCTTGGCATATAAGAGAAAATTTTAGAGCTACTTGATTTGTTTGCTCAAAGTTTGACACGGTTATTCTATTGAAAAAGGATATGACCAGGAACTGCAAACATCACTTTGCCTCACCCTGGCAAAACACAAAGTGCTATGTGGTATTGTACAATGGAATGAAATTTCTTCCCTTTCACTAACTGAATGTAAATAGAAACAACAGCTCTGGAGAAAGATAAGCCCTCAGAAGTGTATGGCATTCTTGTACAACTAATCCAAGCTATTTGTCAAGTATAAGGTATGACAGAAAAGAAAAATGTTTCCTGGTCACTAAGTGTCAGCCAGTAAACCACCAAAAGATAACAAATTGCATAGTAGATATAGAGAGAAGCACAGACCTTGTAAGGTCATCACATTAACAATTGGCCAAAGCATGGGAAATATGTCTTCACATCTCTGCATCACTACAGGCTTCTTTTGTATCTAAGGACAAACTAAAATACATCTTTTTGCTTTGAGTCTACTTTCTAAAAGAAGAACAAATAACACTTTCCTTTTTGCAGAAGTTTGCCTTTTTAACAGTTAGTGGATGTTGCATCAGTAGTGACCAAATTTATACCATAAAATGGGTAGAAAAAAGAGTGATGTAGCTGAAGTGAATAATTGGGCCTTACAAGCACAAACAGGAAAATGTGTTCTAACTAAAAGGCTGCAAACTTGTGAAAGTTATCTTGCTCGTAAAATGCTGATCAGGAATTGGTAAATAACTTCAGGTTCAAAACCTGCAAAAGTGTAACTTTTCATAAGAAACAGGCTGATTTTACAAATCACTGAGAGAAGCTATTTTAATCAGAAATGGTGTGAACAACACAAATATGACTATTCTCCCAAGTGCTATCACATCCCACTCGTTAGCACAGACTCTAGCAAATGAGGACTAAAAATCAAGAAGTCTGCATTCAGTTTTCTGCAAGAAATTAAGTCCCTTAGCTGACAATATTTCCCTATGTTCATTACCTCCATTTACAGTAAATTATTATTATTCACTACCTGTATTATTGAAAAGCAAAAATTTCCAGTCATAGACAAGGACCTCATAAAAATAAGCATTACACATGAATTACTGAAATGATGATTTCTTCCTCAAAGAGTTTCCATTCTTGTTCCCCAAACATTCTCTAGCCCAGATATGGGCTAAGCACCTGAAAATGTACTAACCTGGACAGTTTCTGGGGTCCACATAGTCCGGAGAAATGTATAGCATGTGTGATTAACATGTTTAGCATGTGTGATTAACCTTGTAAGGACCCATAAATGTGCAAACCTGGACAGTTCCTGGGGTCCACATAAGCATGTACCATGTGTAATTAACTTTATAACACAGCTGTGAACTGTCTGCACCCCAGCCATGTTTGGATGTGCCACATCACATAGGTCCAGTTACCAGGGTCCTGTGTTACCAAAGGGCATTAATTGTCTTGGGGTAGTATTTAAACCAGCCAAGAAGTCAGGCAACTTGCCTTATTCTCACCCAGCAAGCAACTAGAGCCAAATGCAGCCAGAGTAGGAGCTGAAGAACCTGCTCTAGCAGACCAACACTTTTACCCAGGCCTTGCACCTGGACCACGGCAGAAAGGGGAAAAGCTCCAAGGGAATTGAATACCAGATAAGGCTAGTGCCCAGCGACAGAGCACACAAGAGAATAGAATAAAATAGAATAGAATAGAATAGAATAGAATAGAATAGAATAGAATAGAATAGAATAGAATAGAATAGAATAGAATAAACCAGGTTGGAAGAGACCTTCAAGATCATCACGTCCAACCTATCACCCAACACCACCTAATTAACTAACCCATGTAACCAAGCACCCTGTCAAGTCTCCTCCTGAACACCTCCAGTGACGGCGACTCCACCACCTCCCCGGGCAGTCCATTCCAATGGGCAATCACTCTCTCCGTGTAAAACTTCCTCCTGACCTCCAGCCTGAACTTCCCCTGGCGCAGCCTGAGACTGTGTCCTCTTGTTCTGGTACTGGCTGCCTGGGAGAAGAGACCAACCTCTGCCTGTTTACAACCCCCTTCAGGTAGTTGTAGAGAGTAATGAGGTCACCCCTGAGTCTCCTCCCCTCCAGGCTAAGCAGCCCCAGCTCCCTCAGTCTCTCCTCATAGGGCTTGTGTTCCAAGCCCCTCACTAACTTCGTTGCCCTTCTCTGGACTCGTTCCAGCAAGTCAACATCCTTCCTAAACTGAGGGGCCCAGAACTGGACACAGTACTCGAGGTGTGGCCTAACCAGTGCAGTGTACAGGAGCAGAATGACCTCCCTGCTCCTGCTGGCCACACTGTTCTTAATGCAGGCCAGGATGCCATTGGCCCTCCTGGCTGCCTGGGCACACTGCAGGCTCATGTTCAGCCTACCATCAACCAGCACCCCCAGGTCCCTCTCTGCCTGGCTGCTCTCCAGCCACTCTGACCCCAGCCTGTAGCACTGCCTGGGGTTGTTGTGGCCAATGTGCAGAACCCGGCACTTGGATGCATTAAATTTCATGCCGTTGGACTCTGCCCATCTGTCCAGCCTGTCGAGGTCTCTCTGCAAAGCCTCTCTACCCTCTAGCAGATCAACTCCTGTCCCCAGCTTGGTGTCATCTGCAAATTTACTGATGATAGACTCAATGCCCTCATCCAGATCATCAACAAAGATGTTAAAGAGGATGGGGCCCAGCACTGATCCCTGGGGGACTCCACTACTGACTGGCCGCCAGCCGGATGTGACACCATTCACCACCACTCTCTGGCTTCGGCCATCCAGCCAGTTCCTAACCCAGCTCAGAGTGCTGCTGTCCAAGCCATGGGCTGACAGCTTGGCCAGGAGTTTGCTATGGGGGACGGTGTCAAAGGCCTTGCTGACGTCCAGGTAAACTACATCCACAGGCCTCCCCACATCCACCAGGTGGGTCGCCTGCTCATAGAAGGAGATCAGGTTGGTCAGGCAGGACCTGCCCTTCCTAAATCCATGTTGGCTGAGCCTGATCCCTTGGCCATCCTGTAAGTGCTGTGTTATTGCACTCAGGATGACCTGTTCCATGATCTTGCCTGGCACTGAGGTCAGGCTGACAGGCCTGTAATTCCCTGGCTCATCCAACCGGCTCTTCTTATGGATGGGCACCACGTTGGCCAGCTTCCAGTCCTCTGGGACCTCGCCAGTGAGCCAGGACTGCTGAAAAATGATGGAGAGTGGTTTGGCCAGCTCCTCTGAAAGCTCCCTCAGCACCCTAGGATGAATCCCATCTGGTCCCATGGACTTGTGGGGATCCAGGCGGCTGAGCAGATCACCAACTACCCCATTTTGGAACAGTGGAAAACTATGCTGCTCCCTGGCTCCTTCTGCCAGCTCTGGAGGCCAGCTGTCTGGAAGACATTCTGTCCTGCTAGTAAAAATTGAGGCAAAGAAGGTGTTAAGTATCTCTGCCTTTTCCTCATCCCTTGATACAATGTTCCCCTCCGTGTCCACCAAGGAGTGGAGGTTGTCCTTTCCCTTCCTCTTACTATTAATGTATTTATAGAAGGACTTTTTGTTGTCCTTGACAGCAGAGGCCAGACTAAGCTCCAAAAGCGCTTTTGCCTCCCTAATTTTCTTCCTGCAAGACCTAGCAACATCCTTAAATTTTTCACGGGTTGCCTCCCCTCTCTTCCAAAGGTGATACACCCTCTTTTTTTTCCCTTAGTTCCATTAAAAGCTCTTTAACCATCCAGGCTGGCCGTCTGCCCCGCGGCTCATCTTCCGGCACATTGGCACAGCCTGTCCCTGAGCCTTCAACAGTTCTTCCTTGAAGTAGGACCAGCTCTCCTGGACCCCTTTGTTTTTAAGGGCTTCATCCCAAGGAACCCTCTGAATTAGTTCCTTGAGTAGCCTGAAGTCCGCCCTCCGGAAATCCAGAGTGGAGGTCTTCTTGCTACCCCTCTTAGCTTGACCAAATAATGAGAATTCAATTATCTCGTGGTCACTGGCCCCTAAGCACCCTCCGACCACCACATCACCCACCAACCCTTCCCTATTGGTGAAGAGGAGGTCAAGCATAGCCTTGCCCCTGGTAGGCTCTCGCAGCACCTGGGATAAGAAGCTGTCCTCCATGCATTCTAAGAACCTCCTAGATTGCCACTTCTCTGCTATGTTAAGATCCCAGCAGATATCAGGCAAGTTGAAGTCGCCCATGAGAACAACGTCAGACGATCTTGAGACAGCCTTAAGCTGCCTATAGAATGACTCATCAACATCCTCCTCCTGGTTGGGTGGTCTATAACAGACTCCAACCAGGATGTCAGCCCTGTTGGCCTTCCCTCTAATTCTTACCCACAGGCACTCAACCCGATCGTCCCTAATCTCCGTCTCAGTGGCATCTAGTGCCTCCCTGACGTACAGGGCCACCCCTCCACCCCTTCTTCCTTGCCTGTCTCTCCTGAAGAGCCTGTAGCCATCAATTGCAGCGCTCCAGTCATGTGAGTCATCCCACCACGTCTCTGTGATGGCAACTACATCATAACTTTCTTGCCGCAGCAAGGCTTCCAGCTCCTCTTGTTTGTTGCCCATGCTTCGTGCATTAGTGTACATGCACTTCAGCCGGGCTGCTGGTTTCACCTCTTGCTCTGGCTTATCACCCCCAGACCCCAGCCTGGGGGGACTGGTTTCAACCCCTTCCCCCTTCGAAACTAGTTTAAAGCCCTATTTATGAGACCTGCCAATTCCCTCCCCAGAATCTTTTTCCCTTTGAGGGATAGGCCATTCTCGTACACTGTGATCTTACCCCTCCTCTGGGACAGATGTGCTCCATCTGTTGCCAGCTGGCCTGGTGCAGCAGAAAGTTTTTCAAGATCAAAAAACCCAAAATTCTTTTCCCTGCACCAGCCTCTAAGCCACTTGTTGACTTCAGCTGCTGACCTGTTCCTTATGGTATTCCCACCTGCAACTAAGGGTATAGACGAAAAAATTATTTGTGCCCCTGATCCCTCAACCAGATCTCCCAGGGCCCTGAAGTCATCTTTGATAGCCCTGGGAGTTCTGGTTGCAACATCATCATTGCCTAACTGCATAACTATCAAGGGATAATAGTCAGAGGGCTGCACCATACCAGGCAGTCTTGTGGTAACATCTCCAACCATGGTTCCTGGAAGGGAACAAACCTCCCTGTGAGTAGGGTCTGGCCGACATATGGGGCCCTCTGTTCCTCTCAGGAGGGAATCACCAATAACAATTACCCTCCTCTTTTTTTTAAGGGAGCAAGTCCTAATGCCGGGAGAAGTATGTTTAAGCTTAGGCTGTTTCACCTTAGGTCGTTTCACCTTAGGCTGTTTTGCCACAGGGAAAACCCCAGATGGCGTGCCCTCTGATATCAGAATCACCTCACCCTCAACCTCCAATGCCCCGTACTTGTTTTCCAAGGGCAGTGGGGGGGGTGAGGGGGGGCAAGGAGGTTTAACCTTGCATCTTTTGATAGGAACCTGCATCCATTGCCCTCTTCTTTTTGGATGACTGGCCTCTGCTGGGGGGGCCTGCAGAGCCTGGTTACTCAGGTTCGTCACCTTTCTGCAATTGCATACATCTCTAAATCTAGTAACCTTATCCTTCAGTCCAGCCACCAGGCTAAGCAGACAGTCAATCTGCTCACACCTAAAGCAGGAGCCGTCCCCTCTACCCTGCATCTCAAGTGCCAGGTTCCAGCATTGTCTGCAGCTAGATGCCTGGACACCTACCTCTTGCTTATGACACCTGCTTATCTGCTTATATTCCCCCTCAGTCTGGGTCGAGACTGACTTTTTAAAGGAGTTATGGCGGCGAGTTACCACCATGGCCAGCCCTGCCCACGGAACCTACTGGAGAATGTTTTTTTTTTTTTAAAAAAATGTGGCCTACAAGCGTCCGAGCGAGAAGAGGGGCTGAAATGGAAACTGCCGCAAGCTGCCGCGGGCTTTGAAACTGCCGCGGCACGCAGGGACCCGAACGATCCCGAACACGTGGAGAATCGGTGAAAGCCGATTCCTGCTGAGCGCAGAGGCTGTGTGCGGGTCCTTCTGGTCAAAAACAGCAGGAGTCCGTGCTTTTCCGAGGCCCCTGGTCGATGTGTGTCCCCGAAGGAGCTCACCGCTGAAATGGAATCGCCCACGAGCTGCCGCGGGCTTTGAAACTGCCGCGGCACGCAGGGACCCGAACGATCCCGAACACGTGGAGAATCGGTGAAAGCCGATTCCTGCCGAGCGCAGAGGCTGTGTGCGGGTCCTTCTGGTCAAAAACAGCAGCAGTCCATGCTTTTCCGAGGCCCCTGGTCGATGTGTGTCCCCGAAGGAGCTCACCGCTGAAATGGAAACTGCCGCAAGCTGCCGCAGAGAGAGACCCCCTAGCCCTATCCAAGCCAAGGGCAAGCTCCAGACCATGAACTAGGTATGACAAGAGAGAGGCCCTCTAGCTCTCTCTGAGCCAAGGACTGCTTGAATCATAGCCACAGCATCTGGGAAAGATACAGTATCACATTATCACAGTATCACAGTATCACTAAAGTTGGAAAAGACCTCAAAGACCATCGAGTCCAACCTGTCACCACAGACCTCATGACTAGACCATGGCACCAAGTGCCACATCCAATCCCCTCTTGAACACCTCCAGGGATGGTGACTTCACCACCTCTCTGGGCAGCCCATTCCAATGATGAATGACTCTCTCTGTGAAGAACTTTCTCCTCACCTCAAGGCTAAACTTCCCCAGGTGCAGCTTGAGAATGTGTCCCCTTGTTCTGGTGCTGGTTGCTAGGGAGAAGAGACCAACTCCCTCCTGGCTGCAACCACCTTTCAGGTAGTTGTAGAGGGCAATGAGGCCATCCCTGAGCCTCTTCTTCTCCAGGCTAAACAATCCCAGCTCCCTCAGCCTCTCCTCATAGTGCTTGTTAAAGTCACCCACAAGGACAAGATCTGATGATCTTGAGACAGCCTCCAGTTGCTTATAGAATATTTCATCTGCCTCCTCATCCTGGTTGGGTGGTCTATAACAAATTCCAACCAGGATATCAGATTTGTTAGGCTGCCCTCTGATTTTAACCCACAAGCTCTCAATCCCTTCATTTTCCACCAGAGAGTGACTCCCTAATATACAGAACCACCCCTCCTCCTCTTCTCCCTTGTCTGTCTCTCCTAAAGAGCCTGTAATCCCCCAGTATAGCACTCCAATCGTGCATGTTATCCCACCATGTTTCTGAGATGGCGACTATATCATAGTCACCCTGGTGGACCAGGACTTCCAGCTCCTCTTGCTTATTGCCCTTGCTGCGTGCATTGGTGTACATGCACTTCAGCCGGGCTTTCAACTTCTCAATTGACCCTTATTTGTGTCCCACTCTGTCCTCCACAGAGGGACTGATTTCCTCACCCACCCCCTTCAGACCTAGTTTAAAGTCCTCTTAATGAGCCCTGCCAACTCTAGTGCTAGGCCTCTCTTGCCCTTTCTAGATAATTGCACCCCATCAGGTCCCAGCCGGTAGGGTATAGACAGAGGAGCAAGTTGTGAGTACCCAGCTAATCAGCCATGGAATTCCATTTGTGGGAAAACAACATATCACAGCACCTGCATTTCCAAATTGAATTGCTGTATTAGAAATGTTAGATCTGTGCTTAAATTATTTAACTGTCTTTATACGTGCAGTGTAGAACCCACAACCAAATAATTGAACATTTTTTAAATAAGTTACAGTGGTATTTGAAGATACCACCAGCAGGAAATATTTATTATAAAATATATAAAATATTTTTATTACAATTCTAAATGTACAATGTCAAACTGGAAACAAGGGATCTGCCTAAATGATCAGTTTGCAGACAATTCTAACTTAGTATGAGAGGTTTCTACTCAGTCAAGTGCAAAGCAACTGGTGGACAGTTGAAAATAAGGCCAAGGAAAATGACAGCACTGGTATCCTATGGAAATTGTTAACATCTTCCATATCTGCCATTTACAGAGGACACAGTCTTAAGCTGCAACAGGGAAGGTTTAAGCTGGATGTTAGAAAGAAAATCTTCATAAAAAGAGTGACTGACCATTGGAATGGGCTGCCCAGGGAGGTGATGGAGTCACCATTACTGGAGGTGTTTAAGAGGGGCCTGGATAGTTGATGGTTTAGTTGATTAAATAGTGTTGGATGATAGGTTGGACACGATGATCTTGAAGGTCTCTTCCAACCTGGTCTATTCTATTCTATTCTATTCTATTCTATTCTATTCTATTCTATTCTATTCTATTCTATAGTAAAGATAATGCTAATGTGAATATTTGGGATAGAAAGTAAATTTTGCAGGTCTTGGAAAAATGTTTTGCATGCTTACAATGAACCTTTTACTCAGTTTATTAGAGATAACTGTCAAGCATAGTAAAACTGAAGACCAGTTTAAAGAAAAAAGACAAGACAGAGACTCATTCATATCCACATTGAACAAAGAATCTGCGTTCAGTAAATACTGAACCTTGGTCAGGTCAGCCTCATAGACAGATGTCTAAGAGAAAGACTGATGGAGTCTGCATCCAGCAGGGTCTGACTGATTCCCTGAGAGAATAGGAGACAGTAATGAGTATCTGTACTGGGGATGAGGGAAATGCCAAGACAAAGGAAGGGAACACACACACTGATTATTTTTTTTTCTTTCCTCTAGGTATATGTGTCTCCATATGCAAAAGAAAATATGTGCTACTGCATGTCACAGCTATACATAATATCTAAAATTAAAAGTCATTTAGGTAGGTAGTCCTTCTAGATAATGACACATTAATAAATTGGATTCTGTGTGGGATCACAGACAATCTTTCAACCTTTCTCTCAGCATTTTGAATACAAGGAAATGGAATGACTAGAAAGGCAATTTATGTTTAGTAACATGTTCTTCAAGGAAATGATGATCAGAGTCTGCACAGCAATTCTTACAGGAAGCTGTGACACATTAGCAGTGAAATTTCATTTACTGACAGTGACTCCCTGGTGAGATAGATGTCTGAGGTTCAAGACTGGCACCATTGAGAATATCTGCCTACTGATGATAACAAAGATATCACAGGATGTTTAAAGTAGAAAGTATATAATCACCAACATTCCACTTAGGAAGCCGGAAATGTGAACTTCTGCTTTCTGCAAGCCAAGCATTAATTACCTATATCAAATACTGTTATCACTGTTCAGCACCACTCTTGTAAAGTAACTCATATACTTTCTCAAACTGACTACCAGTTCCTCAAGTATACTGTACAAACACCACTCTGTTTTCACAGAAAATATAAAGTTGAAAAAACAAAACAAAACATAACTTAGCATAAATTGATGCCAGAGTCATTAGAAGATTTTGATACAGATCCATACTGTGATGGTGATATAATTTTGTGGTGATTTGAGGCTATGCCTTTAAAATTTAGTTACAGATTTTGAGCAGAAAAAGAGAAAACTATAAATTAATCACTATTGGGTATAAAAAGGAAAACAAAAGATTATTCTAAACAAATTCATTGGGTAAATATCTACAGTAAGAGGAGCTGTGCCATAACAATCCTTTTCCCTTTTTTCTCTTCTCTTTCGATCTTGGCTGTTTTTGTTTTGCTCAGGAGAGAGAACCTACTTTTGGGTGGCCTTGGCTAAGTTTAATTTCCCTGCTCTTTTCTCTTGTACAGGGTAGTAAGGGGGAGGCAGTGACGGAGAAACTAGTAGCTTCCCCTTGTCTTTGGCCAGGGGAGTCCTTGTGCTGTTTATTAATTGTAAATACCTGTAAATATTGTAAATACCATATATTTTGTACATATTCATTCCATTCCATTGTAGAGTGTAGATTTTTCTTGTAAATAAAGCTTCCTTTGTTTCTAACTGAGTTGGTCTGGCAAAGTTAATGTTGGGGGGGAAACTTCAACCCATGACATTACAATAAAACCCATTTGCTTCTTGAATTTCTCTTCTATGGTCTTTGGCACAAAGCATAGTTTAGACTGTCTTTCTCTAAAGATAGGGTAACAACTGAATCTGAACTTAAATAATAAAATCTAAAATTAATGTTCCCAGATGAGTCCGCTTGAGCTTGGACGAATTATCATTTATTCTGGTTGTTGTAAAATCTTTTAATAATTAAATTTTCCATATGAAAAACAGGAAAAATATTAACAATGTTCCTTTCAAAAGAACAATTGAGATACAAGTTGAGAAGATACTAAACACTAGTTTCAAAGTATTACAACACTGCACAAAGAATACCTAGAGAAGACAGGATTTTAGTCTACCATTCAGAAAGAGTTCTGTCATGTTTCTTTTTCCAGTATATTGTAACAAAACCAAACCAAACCAAAAACACAGCCAAAAGAATGTTCTTGGGGGAAACTTCTTTTAAACACATCCTTTTAAACACATCCTAAAAATTCTCAAAGGCAAAAAGGTTTTGATCTAAGAAAGGCAAGCACTACCTCAGAAAACATAATCTTATAATTTCACCCATACCTATATCTATGGAATGAAACAGTACCATGTGATTTATGCATCATATCAGAAGGACTTAGTAAGACTGAATGATGCACACACCAAAAACCCAAACAAAGCAAAACAACAACAACAAACCAAAAATATCAGCACCACGAAAAATTAAAAAAAGGGCTGATAGCCTGCAAGTCAAGAATTACTCACAGAGATACTTTTTACTTATACTGGACTTGCTTTTCTCTGAAAAAGTATTTAATTTTTTAATTATTCATTTAACTCTAATTCCTCAGATGACTATTATTGTTCGTGTATTGAGTACAATGCTATTAATCTGTACTGTGATACTGTGATACTGTAATCTGATATAAATAAGAGGCTGTTGTTCTGAAATGTTCCCAGTGGAAAAGAGAATAACAGACTACTTCATATGAAGGAAAATATTACACAAAGCAATCAAAAAATCAGTGAAATTATTTGAAAATACAGAATCCTTAAAGCTACATGTTGCAAACTGCCTTCCTGCACAGAACTAAACAATGTTACCTAAATCTGCCTGTGAACAGCATAAAGCATCTGATAATGCAAATACTTATAGGCAGTATATCTTCTTCTTGTTTTGAGAATATATGGGAGAAAAAAAAAAGGGAAAAAAGAAAAAAGAAAAAGATCCATGTTTCCTAGGTACACATCTCTTAGCACAGTTATAAAACCATATTGTATATGATGTAAACCTTGTAATAGGCAATTTTCTGCTTTGTCAATATGATATTATTATAGCATCTAAAGTGTAAGTAGAGCATCTATATTAATGTTCTGTTTATGAGAAAATTTTTAAATTAATCTCTCCTATTACCTGTCTTTGGAATGCATAACATAGAAGATTACAGCTTGCAAGATGGAGCCCATTGATTTTAAAGGAAATCAGAAGATATACTGCATCTTGTAATGAAAATTCAGAGTATGGTACCAATCTGGAATCAGTCAGAAAAAAACCTCAGGATATAGCCTATAGATGTTAGATGCTGAGAATTATCCTGTTTTGCATTATAGACTTACTCTTCTTTTCAGTATGTTATTTACTAATGTAGACACATCCATGTATGCCTTCTTAAGATGAGACATAAATGACAAGTAATTTTGATTAAGAATTGACAACTACTTTATCAAATTGGATATGATGTCATACTTTTTTAATCTTTAGAAAGTAATATAATGTCGCATAGAAGTAGCATTGCAATATTTAATTCACCAGAGCAGGATTTGTGGACCTCAAAGACAATACATTAAAGGAATGTAATAGATACATTTGATCTCTGGCCATATTTTACTTCAGACCAACTAAGAAGCAAAAATGTGCATGCTCCATGGTGAGCTGGTGAGCTGGCTTACTTGCAAAGAAGAATGAAGGTGCCTCAGACAAACATTTCATAAGGTGGTTTTGAAACCCCAAAATGCAAGATAGCCAAAGTTTAGAACAATATACCTGTGACCATTTTAGGCTGTGCCTTTAAGATAAGGGACAGTGCTGGAACACTCTGGCTGAATATTTTGAAAGCAGAGATAGATCTAAACGAATTTCATTGGTAGATTGGTAGAATGCAACTTTAAGTTTTAGTTCAGTTGGAATCTTTCTCAGTCCAGTCTGTTCTGCCTTTCCGGCCTATATGCTTCTGAGCAACTAGCCAGAACGACTTTGGATAACAGATAAGAACTAATCCCTGCATGCTCTCTCTGGAGGAGGGAGTTTTGTTCTGATTATTTTTCTTTGCTGTGTATTTCTGTATATATTGTAAATACTGTTATATATTGTGTATATGCAACCTGCATTCCATATTGCTTGTGAATATAGCTCTACCCTTTGCTTCTCTGACTGAGTCAGCCGTGGTTTCTTTCTTTGTGGGGGATGGAGAGCTGGGCCTTCTCTCACCACCACAGTACCAGAGCTACAATGAAGATATTTGCCTTGTCCATACTATTGACTAGAAGCCAATTACTTCACTGTATTTAACATTACCATCAGAATGACTGCAACTTGGGCTCCTCCTGAACTGCAGTTGGATTGCATGTCAGGTGACTTTCACCTTGTAAGGTCTGAGATTACTTATCTGATACTGCAAGATACTTCCTTGCTGAAAGCAAAGAGATCCCTTACTCATGACAAAATCTTGATAAGTGACAGACAACATGCTGAATTAATATAAATGAAACATTGCTAATCTATATAGCCATTCAGTTTAAATAATTATAAACTTTGTGTATATAATTCAATTAGATGCAAAATGTTGTCCAAATCTGAGACTAGGATTGAAATTAGCCTCAACTGGGCTCCATAGAGTCCACTCTGAACATCATTGATTTGATAGGGCTTGAATTAACAAGGCAGGAATTATAAAAATATAGTTATTTTTATTTTTTCCAAAATCCCCACCTCAAAATAATGTATAAAATTCATTAGATTATTTGCAGGTTCTATTCAGTCACAAATTCTACCAGGGTGCGAGGAGAGGGAGAGGGAGAGGGAGAGGGAGAGGGAGAGGGAGAGGGAGAGGGAGAGGGAGAGGGAGGGAGGGAGAGGAGAGGGAGGGAGAGGGAGAGGGAGAGGGAGAGGGAGAGGAGAGGAGGAGAGGGAGAGGGAGGAGAGGAGAGGAGAGGAGAGGGAGGAGAGGAGAGGAGAGGAGAGGAGAGGAGAGGAGAGACCTTTGAGATCTTCACATCCAACCCATCATCCAATACCATCTAATCAATTAAACCATAGCACCAAGCACCCCATCAAGTCTCCTCCTAAACACCTCCACTGAAGGTGATTCCACCACCTTCCTGGGCAGCCCATTCCAATGGACAATCACTCACTCTATGAAGACACAAAGGAATACACAGGAATATTTCCTGGGGAACAATACCTGGACACTTAACAAAGGACGATTTCCTGGGCGACAATACTTGGACACATACCTAAGGACTGAAAATTGTATAAACAATCTGAGCAACTACTGGGTCAGAAGAAGAAAAACACAGGAGAAGGACAATGCTGCTGAGAAGGAAGACACAAGAGAAGGAAAAGCCCAGGGCAATGCTGATTTGAAGAAAAACAGAGAGAATATCAGGAGAGGAAAAATGACAGACACATCACTGTGGAGCCTGGAAGAAGCAGACCAAGAGGAACCCTCTCTCCGTGTCCTAAATTCCACCTGCTGCAAGGTGAACCTTGCCATCAAACTTACATAACTTTGGTAAACTTTTAAACTTTCTTATATCCCAATGAATTTACTGAACTCTCTCAAATTAATCTTTTATCTCAATAAAACATATTGTTATTTTCTCACTTTTGACTGAGGTGCATTTCATTCATCTGTGACAAGGGATGGATCAGCTCTCCAGATAGACAAATTACAGCATTAGGGTTGGGAGGCATTCTTGGATGTCCAGGCTGTGTAGGAGTCTTCTGAGGGTAATGTAGTTGAACAGGAACAAAAAGGATATGCATCCACCTTAATATTTCATGAGTGTCTGACTTCATGAACAGAGACAATGTTCTGTAAATGAGATAAGGACTCAGTATTTCTGAATTTGGTGAACAGATACCACTAAGAAACTTTTGTGTGTCAGACATATTTGGTTTTTATGGTTTGCTTAAATAATTCTGAGAGAATTTCAAGCACTAAATAGAGTGAAAGCTATTTTCCAACTTTACATGTCTCTGTACTCAGATTCCAACTCTACATCTGGACCAAATGCCAAGTTGTAACTGCCTGGACTGTGCAAGAGAAAGAGTAATTGAAAAGACCATGACATCCTAGTGATAGTAATGAATATGTGTTTATGCAGATCATTTCATGAGGTGCAAGTTTGTGTGACAAACTGACATTGCTTCAGCCTTACTGTCACTGAGGATGAACCAAACAAATTTGTTCCTTCTTTTCATTCCATTGAATAGCCAAAATGGACTATTCTGTCTGTATCACAAATGGTAAGTATAAACTATGAACTAGATGTATTTTAAAGCTTATTTACCAAATCCATTACTAAATCTTTGTGTTCTTTCTCAATTTATTCCTTTTAGCACATAGATGCCAGGAATAGTGTGTGTTTTCAACCATTTTTCTGAAGGTATTGTAGGTAAACACTGCAGTAATAGAAGTAATGGTTGAATTATTCTGTTTAGTAATAGTTGTACATTTCAATGGCCTAAACAAGTTAACATAATTTCTGTGCTGTGATTACTCATTACTGTCTCCTGTAGAGTTCTTCACTACACACACAAAAAACAAAACCAAAAAACAAAACCCAAACCAAAACCCAAGAAAATCAAAACAAAACAATAAACAAACAAACAAAACCCACCAACTGCAGCAGGGAAGAATTAATGAGAGTTTGATTAGAAATACTTAGCTGCCAAGGCCTGCCTGGGAATCATTGGCGTTTGTGCCCAGCTGCCTGGGGGTGCTTGGGAATGCTTGGTGCTTGACCAGAAGCTCCCAGGTGTACAGTAAGAGTAGCTCATAATATGTATCTGTAGGCCCCTTTGTTTATGAAACTGAGCAGGACAGGGAATGTATTGAATGTGTTGACATCCTGAGCAGAACGTGAAAGACCTTCAAGTTCTCACTTGACCGCTGATGGACCTGAGGAGGTGTCCTGAAGGGACAAAAAGCCTCAGAATGCTCTGAATCAGACAATGGGGCAGGAGCCAGTAGGTCTGGTTTTTCAGAAAAATGCCCATGTTGCCCAGGCTTGTCTGAACATGCCCTGTAGTCCAAGTGGGCCAGGTGTGTGTGCCTTTGGCCACATTTGGAGAAAACTCATTCTATAGGTTACAGTGCCAGGCTTTTTCTCTCTCAATCTCTGTTGTCACTGGCCACTATTGTCTCAGAAATCTATAAATACCAGCCCAAAGAGCCAGCACTTTGCCTTGCAATTGTCCAAGCTCTGGGAGAAGTCACAAGCCTCATTTAGAATCCAAGCTGTGTTTCAGTTTATCCAGACAAGACTGCAAGACCCTTTGCTGTATAGCATTGTAAGGCCCCAGAGCAGAGTGGACACATCTCCCTGGGTTGAGAGACGAAACCCAGGAGGAGCTGAATCCCCAGGACTGTTTAGATTTATTGGAAGAAGCAATGAGCACCACTTCAAACAGGCAAAGCTACAAAGACAACAAGCCCTGCAAGCATCAGCAGCAACTGCTTTTCTACAAGGCTTTCAGCTAAAAGCCTTTGGAGATAAATTCTGAATGTGCCTCAGTGACAAGTTGCAGACACCAACAGAAAGTGAAACAGTGTTCCTGCAGCTTTCACGTGATCAACACCATTTTGGTTGTGTTTAAATCCACAATTAGTGAGTAATTACAAAATCTGATTTTTATAAGCATCTATTAATGGTCTGTTGCCCTAGACAATTCTGGAATTCCTCCCCACTCCTTGTGGGCAATCTCTGGCTTTGTTGATGATGTTCCTTTTTTTTCTTTACAATTTAAATTGCTGTTTGTTATTTCTGGATTTTTGCTCATATTGTTTAAATTGTTGCATGTTCCTGCTGGTGAGATATCTGTTCCACAACCGAATATAGTAAACCAGTAAATAGCTTTTATTAATATTCTCCATGGGATTTTTTAATTAATATGGTTATTAATATTTTTATTAATCATTCTTAATCTCCTTATGATTATAACAGGAAGATGTGGAATGTTATTGCTGGGCAGGGGGCATACAACCCTCTGAGCAGGCTGTATGCATGGGCAACAGGGTGAGAAGTTACATAACATGATTGTGAAATATGGGAGGAGCTTTTACTCCAAGACCAAGACTCCTGTGGTTGTCCTGGCCCAATATCACAGGACACAGGACCCTCAAAAAGACCTGAAGATGGCTACTGGTGTGGTCTGCCCATTCTCTGATCCAACAAGACAAAATTTCATCTTCAAGGGACACCTGCCTGGATGGGAGATGGTCAGCTTCATGACTGTGACATCTTGGTACTGCCATGTTTCTTACAGAGTGTTTAGGGTAAGTTAGCTGCACTTTGCTTTGGATTGGGCTCTGCTTTTGGGTTTTCTGGATAGTTTGTGGGGTTGTACTGTGCTTTACTTGGGATCAGGCTCTGCTTTCAGGTTTCATGCATAACTTATGGGGTTGTGCCTTGTTTTGGGGTTCCGTGCCTTGCTACAACACAGCCTTATCTGCCTCTTACATTAAATAAAGCTGTACCTATTGACACCTGTGGTATGTGTAATTAATTAATTCTTTGTCAAAAAGAGCTCACTTGAACACCAACCCATTGACAATGCAAAGTAATTGGCCAAAATCTTCCTGGATAGTTTTCACCAATTCATCTTTCAATGTACAGTTTAAAATAATTCAAAGAAAGGGCTGCAGGTTTCAAGTCAGTAACCATGAAATGTAGGTAAGAGGCTACATACATTTTAAAGAATACTTATAGCAATTTGCAGCCCTAACAATGTTTACTTTATCTCATTTTTCAGCTGTTTTTTCTAATTCTGAAACTTTTTTTCTGTTTCAACAGATCACTTAAAAACTCTCCATACGAGTTATTAGAATAGAATAGAATAGAATAGAATAGAATAGAATAGAATAGAATAGAATAGAATAGAATAGAATAAACCAGGTTGGAAGAGACCTTCAAGATCATCATGTCCAATCTATCACCCTACACCACCTAATCAATTAACCCATGTAACCAAGCATCCTGTCAAGTCTCCTCCTGAACACCTCCAGTGACGGCGACTCCACCACCTCCCTGGGCAGTTCATTCCAATGGGCAATCACTCTCTCCGTGTAAAACTTCCTCCTGACCTCCAGCCTGAACTTCCCCTGGCGCAGCCTGAGACTGTGTCCTCTTGTTCTGGTACTGGCTGCCTGGGAGAAGAGACCAACCTCTGCCTGTTTACAACCCCCTTCAGGTAGTTGTAGAGAGCAATAAGGTCACCCCTGAGTCTCCTCTTCTCCAGGCTAAGCAGCCCCAGTTCCCTCAGTCTCTCCTCATAGGGCTTGTGTTCCAAGCCCCTCACTAACTTCGTTGCCCTTCTCTGGACTCGTTCCAGCAAGTCAACATCCTTCCTAAACTGAGGGGCCCAGAACTGGACACAGTACTTGAGGTGTGGCCTAACCAGTGCAGTGTACAGGGGCAGAATGACCTCCCTGCTCCTGCTGGCCACACTGTTCTTAATGCAGGCCAGGATGCCATTGGCCCTCTTGGCCACCTTGGCACACTGCAGGCTCATGTTCATCCTACCATCAACCAGCACCCCCAGGTCCCTCTCTGCCTGGCTGCTCTCCAGCCACTCTGACCCCAGCCTGTAGCACTGCCTGGGGTTGTTGTGGCCAATGTGCAGAACCCGGCACTTGGATGTGTTAAATCTCATGCCGTTGCACTCTGCCCATCTGTCCAGCCTGTTGAGGTCTCTCTGCAAAGCCTCTCTACCCTCTAGCAGATTATTGTGAGCTAACATGATGTTACTCAATTATATCATGACTGACCTGTATTATTGTGTCATAGGCATTCACTTTCTAATGCACAAGTAAATTTGGTTACCATGGCTATAATTACCACAATTTTACATCTATTAATTTTGTCTGCAGTATTCAGTTCCAGAATATACAAATTGAAACAAAAATATCATTCTGTTGCTGGCAAGAATGAAATTATTTTGAAACTCCTAAATGTCACTTTCCCCTTCCCCCCCCCACTTTTTCACTAAACCCTTCCAAATACTTTCTTTGTTATTAAAATTCTAATAGCTGTTAAATGGCCAGACAGTTAGAAGATACAAACAAGTCTGAGGCAACCTCCACCTGTACTGAACAAATAGAATATTATGAATAGGTTATCCAGTTGAAGTTATAGAAAGCATATTAAGAAATACGTAATGCTATATTGTGGGAAGAGGGTTGGTTTTGGATAGCTTTAGAAGACCATAGGGAAGATTTGCCTTTGCTCAAATTAGAGAAAGCTATGTTTTTTTCTTTGACTCTGAGAGTAATATAAATACCTTGCAACTGAAGGAGAGAAACTGGGCAGAATTTGGTTGGATGTGTTAAAATATTGTTTGGTTATTTTGACCTATTGTATGTCATAATTACACATATGCCAGTAGAAAACGACCAATTGAGATGTGACACGTGCCTTCTGATGGACTATATAACTTTGCTGTATAATGTAATAAACATCTTTGCCTGTTTACATCTTGTCCTGAAAACATTGCACGAGGCAAATCCGACATCTATAAAACATCTATACTATTACAAATGGTGACTCCGAATGTGCGCCTCGAGCATCTACTCATTACAACTCGGACTTACTTCATCAAGAAGAAATTTTGCTTTTAAGGACTGTGGAGATGCTCGTGTTCATCAACATCACTAATGGTAGTCTTTAGATTAGCCTTTGTGAGATTAATTTATTGACTTTTATGCTGGTGGCATTCCCTGATTTGCAAAGAAATAACCAAGAAAAAAGAAGAAAAATTGGTTGGTGCCTGAGGAGAAAGAAGTGCGGAGAATAAAATGGTTGGTGCCCAAGAAAAAAGCAGCACAGAGAGTAAAAGGGCTGGTGCCCAAGAAAAAGAAGTGCAGAGAATAAACTGGTTGGTGCCTGAGAAAAAAAAGAAGAAAACATGGTTGGTGCCCTAGAAAAGAAGAAACTCTGCAGATTGGAGGCAAGCTATCAGGAAAACTGGGGGTTGGTGCTTCCTTTTGATGAACACATAATGGGTAATCAAATAACAAAAAATAAATCAATACAGGGAGACATTATGCATATCTTGACAAAAGAGCAACAACATATGATGAAAGGACACTGGAGGGGGAAGAGGTGATGTCCCTCCAGCAAAAACAGCAACCAGTTGATAGACACCCACCACTACAACTCTTAAAAGTTCTCCAACGTGTTTTGATTCAGGACAGAAGGGACATTCTAAGTTAAAAGATCAGAGCTCAGTTTTGGGACTATGCTAAGAAAGAAAGATCAGAAAAATTAAAGCAATGCCTAACTTAGAGAAGAAAATGAGAAATACTGATTGCCAGATACTTTTGTGTGCTTTAAGAACTGCTACTGTAAGTTGTATGCACTAACATCCAGTGATATGGAGTGGAGAAGAAATAATGGCATCTACTCTAAGCACCTTGAGTTTCAGGCTCAAAAACTTCAATTAAGCTCAAAATTGCTAATATCACCTCCCATGGAACTCCCCATGACTTCAAGGAATCCTGCATTTCAGCTGGAGGCTGCCTGGAAGGGCAGCTGTTGTGAATTTGGTGGCCTTCTCACCGCAACCCCCCACATCCCCCTCCCTCCCTTTTTCCCCTCCCATCTCTGTACCTACGGTGGCTTTCCTAGCCAGCCACTTTCCCCTCCTCCGCTTTTCCCCTGCCTTCTCTTTCTGATAACCTCTCGAGTCTACAAAAGTTGTGTTCTGATTTAAAGCAACAGTGCTAATTTCATTGTTTCTGATTGTAATGTGTTTTAGAGATTTGTTATTTTGATAATTTTAGTAGTTAAATTCAATGAGTAAGCATAATGAATAGTAAGTATGTAATATCTACATATATTAAGTATTTAGTAATTATAGTAAGGTATAAGTATTTAGTAATGAGTTTAAATTTTAAGTTTTTCTTATGGTTCAAACCTTCTTGGTTTTATTTTTTGTGTGTTATAGCATTTCAAAGGAGTTCCATGTAATATAGTTAAGGATTGTAGTAAATAAGTTTTAATTTTAAAATGTATTCTTTAGTCAACGTAACATCTTTTTTATTTCATTTTTGGACATTGATATGATGGTTTAATTTTAACATAGTTCTTTAAGTTTTCAAGGATTTTTTGCATTAGCATAAATTAAGAGTATGATATAGGTGTATTATAGAATGGTTTTTTGGTCTTATTTTTTATTCATAATAGCTTTAAGATATATATATATATAAAGTCTAATAGGGAAAAACAAAAAAGAGCAAATTGTAAGACAAATCATCACTAATATAAATCAAAATTCCCAGTGAACTCGTTACAGTATCACTTAAATGCAATTGTCAGCATACATTATAATTAAACTATATAACCACAGTCTATTATTTCCCTAAATTAAATATTTAAAGATTTTTAAGGAGTGCATTTTTTTCCACAGTAAATATTTGATAAATACTTTCCAGAATGTCTTTAAACAAAGGGCTTTCAACCAAGAAAATATGGTTGTGAGAATCTTTCCTCCTAAGAGGAAGCAGCAGCAGAAATAGTATTCCCGGCCCTCCTGCACCACTCTGTAGAAGGTAGTAAAGTTGGGCCATGGAAGAGGGGAGAGGTGAAAGGAATGTATAATTAAGAACTGGTTGTGTTTATCACTGTCCTACTCTGATTTCAGTCAATGAGTTTGTTGTGGGGTTTCTGTTTAAATTGATTATGTTTTTCCAAAGTTGAGTCTGTCTGGTTGTATAGTTTAATTATAATGTATGCTACCTATTCTACCTATTGCATTTAAGTGATACTGTAATGAGTTCACCGGGAATTTTTATTTATATTAGTGATCATTTGGCTTACAATTTGCTCTTTTTTTTTTCTTTTTTTCTTTTCTTTTTTTTTCCCCTACTAGCCCTAGATAAAATATATCCAGATCTTTTATCTAATACAGAAGGGTACATGCACATTTTATGCAGTTTCGTGAACCAAATGCTGCAAGTGAGAAATGCAAAGCCTTACACAACTGACATAAGTAAGCAATTTTAAATTCATTGACAGTCTGAAATTTTTTTTTCAAACCATATCCTGTTTTACATGTTATTTTCTCTAGGAAATTGTACTTGAAATGCATTATAGCAATGAAAAAGATAAGCATTTTAAGGTGAGAATTTCTACAAGAGGTGAATGGACTCGCAGAGTCTGAATTAGCAAAATTAACAGGAATACATAGAATAAGATATCAATGGTAAAATATTAATGTATTGACTAGACACTTTGCCAGAAGGTTACAAAAAAAAAAAAAAAAAGATCTTGCCATAGCAACTAGTTATAGAGAAAATAATGATACAGTATAAGGGCAGTTTCCATAGCTATCATCTCTTAAAATAATTATGTTATTACTGCTTTTCAGTATAGAGTTGTTTCTGCCTGCCCTTCCAGGCTGTTGATACTGGATGACTGAAACAATTTTAAACCAATTTATTTTAAGATGACTCAGTTGAGAAAGACAGACAAGGACTGAATGAAATCATACTGTCTTCAGGCTTGATGACAATGAAAATATACAAATCTATAGAGATTGGAAGAAGTCTTAGCCATAAGACAGTGCTATGACTTAATGTTTTAGCACAAGGGCTAAACTCCCTGCTCCCCCAACACAAAAGTGAGGGAAAAAGTAACACAAAAAACTCAGGGCTGAGATAAAGACTTTAATATAACATGAGATACCATGATCACAATGCGTAATTACCTTAGCTAATAATCAAATTCACCTAATAATACAATGCATGATTACCTTATCTTAGCCTATTTGCAGAAGAAGCACAGTGAAATACCGGGGGGTGGGAAACAACAAACAAACACACAAACACAAGAAATCAGCAAAAAAACCAGAAACCCAAACCAGCAGCTACCTGACTCCCACCCATTCTGCCACCATGTCTGCAGAAAAAAGGCAACACACAAGAGCCCAGAAGCAGCAACCAGAACAGGAAGCCTCCCATGTTGTAACCTGAAATTCAAGCCCCATAATACTTTGCTCCAGCCAGTACTTTCATTTTCGAATCTAGCATGACTTTAGCATGGTATGAATAACATCAGCAGATTCAACTCAATCCATGATGCATGGTTTTAAGTGAACCTTGAAATCTCTCAGAACAGCTAATTGCACTGAGTTGTGATACTGTTATCATTCAGTAGCTGGCCATCAGACTTATGATATAATTTCACAGGATCATCCAGGTTGGAAGAGACCTCCAAGATCATCAAGTCCAATCGATCACCCAACCCTATCTAATCAACTAGACCATAGCACTAAGTGCCTCATCTGGTCACTTCTTAAACACCTCCAGGGACACTGACCCCACCACCACCCTGGACAGCCCATTCCAACAGCCAATATCTCTGTCTGTGAAGAACATCTTTTTAATATTAAGCCTAAACTTTCCCCTACACAACTTGAGACTGTGTCCTCTTGTTCTGTTGTTGGTTGCCTGGGAGAAGAGACCAACCGCCACCTGGCTACAACCACCCATCCCTTCCTGAGCACTCTGACCTGTTCCACTCCCTGCCAGCCCTGCCTGCTGTTTTATTTTTCAAAAGCAACTAGCATGTGGGCCACATGTATATACACTCTGATCATACTCAGCTGTTTGATCAAATTCTTGGTAGATTACGGTAATTTTATCTTTCATTCCCAATTTTTATCCAGATACGTGAAAAGAAGCTATTATTCTGTTGCCATTTTACATTTGATACAGATTCAGAGTCACAGATTCACAGAATGGTAGGGGTTGTAAGGGACCACTGGGTGTTACGTAGTCCAAATCCCTGTTAAAGCAGATTCACCTAGGACAGGCCACACAGGAACACATCCAGGTAGGTTTTGAAAGCCTCCAGAGAAGGAGATTCCACAAACTTTCTGCACCCTGCTCTGTCACCCTCATAGTGGAACCTCTGTAGTTCAAGAGCAGCCTCATGTGTTCTGTTTTACCCTTGTCTTATCACTGGCCTCCACTGAAAATTGTCTAGGTCATCCTCAACATATCCACCCTTTCAATATTTTAATGTATTGGTAAGATTCCGCTCTCCGTCTTTTTTTCAGGATAAAGAGCTCTATGTCTCTTTATATACCTATATACTCTATATTTAATGCTTTTATAAAAAAATCTGTAGAGAGAAGCAGAGGCATAAATTTTATGAATAGAGGTATACCACATACCTTTATAAGTAAATATATATGAATTCCATATCTAATACATATGCACATATTGTATGTACACACAAACACATTTATGTGCATATGCATATGCATACAGACATTGTATTGCCATGAACACACGTATTGAATATATAAGTAAATACTAAAGAGTTGCTTTACTAGTTTTTCATTTTTTAAAAAACAGAACTACAAGTAAAATGTGCGTTCTTGAAACTGCAAAATAAGGGTGACTGCTAATATAAGAGGAGCAGAGTAACTCACCAAGTTGTGAGCGTGTTCAGAATCGACACAGAGTATCAGGCCAGGAGAAGGAACTCAGTGTCATCCAGACTCTGTTTTAGGTTATTCCATTCTACTGGTACAGATTCTGATAACAAGAATATCACACAGCATGAGGGAAACTGCATTTGGAACACATATTTTATCTACATAATAGCAAAATGTTTTGAAGAAAACTAATTAAGAGCACTTTATAAAAGCTGTGAAAGAGATGGTAGGAAGGATACATACTGTGTACATCTAAAGTGAGTTTGGAAAATTATGTTCATTTTAACAGTAAGAAGATCCCTGTGAATGAAGCTTTTTATATATTTTACCTGCTGCTTATATTTTTCTAATTCACTCAAAAAGAATAGCACTCAGTTGCTAAAGCAGTTCAAATCAGCAACTGAAGAATGACTTTGAATCACTTCCATAAAGGTCTGAAACTTCCTTTTAAAATTTAGCCGCAAGTAGAAGAAGGAGATCAACACAAGGCTGCTGACACAAAGCAGATGAAACACAGGGATAAGTCTGTCATATAGGCTTTGATCTCAAAACTCTATAAAAAGCCTGAAAATTTTCTAGAAGTTGATGATCTCAGACCTCTGTCAAAAACATAAATGAACTGTGAAAAAAAAAATGCTTACAAGTGGTCTAAAAAACAAATGAGACCTAGAAAAGAGTGAGAAAGAGGAAGACAGGTCACAAGCCTCTACCCTAGCATTCATTCCTCACCAGTGCATAGCCACCCAAGCCACTAGCACATGCACTGATCTTGTCATAGCTCAAAAGCCAGCTCTTACTCAGCAGTATAATCCCTGTAGACATTAAGAAGATGCATTCCTTGTTGAAGTTCTGTTCCTGAAGTAATTTTCCAATGCATATAGAAACTGCAAAAGGAGTCTGTGGTGATATTCCTGAGAATATAGTCTCTTTTGAGAGCAGACATACCCTGAACACATGCAGAAGCGAAAAGGTACTTAAAAGGTGTCAAGGTCCGGAGACATTAGATGTCTCAGACCAGAGACAAAGTTCTTTTAAATATTCCCGTGTTGTGAAATTAGAGGCACAAACGAGGCCAAAGTATCAACAGCTAGACTATTTATTAGATAAATAAAGTGGACATAAGAAGGGAGAGGGAGAAAAGAGAGAGGGAGAGAGAGACGAGAGACAGAAGAGAGAGAGAAGAATTATATTACCACACCCCTCATCCCCCCCAAGACAGTTAAAGTCTGTGGAGGAAAGGTACTGCAGGAGATGTTGGGTTTGTAGAGAAATGGTGTTGAGGCTTTTGCTGGAGAATAGCTGTGGTTGTCTGGGGAGATGTTGGGTTGATACAGGAACGGTGCTGAGGCTCCTCTGGGCAGTCTAGGTCTGTAGAGAAAGGGTGCTGAGGATTTGGCTGGAGCTGTGCTCCTCCGGCCAGCTTCTTTTCTCCGGAGCAGCATTGTCCCGGCTTTCTCTTCTCAGTGGCCTGGCTTGTCTCCTGTGTTTTCCTTCATCTCCGTTTTTCTCCCCATTTTTCTCCTCTGTTTCTCTCTCCTGTTTCTCTCCTGTTTCTCTCCACAAACCAGTAGTTGCTCCAGTCTTTTATACAGCTTTTAAGTCCTTAGGTATGTATTCAAACATTGTCCCTCAGGAATTCCAGGGGCAGGAAATACTCCTTAGGTTCTGTGCATTGCTGTGTGTTTGGGCAAGATCCTGGCTGGAGGGGGGGGGAAATCTCCGTCTACCCCGTCTCCATCCAGACAAGGCTCAGGAAACAGGTGGAGATTATCTTGCCCTAAAGGTGTGATGGCTGGGTCCTTGGGTCCATTGTTGTAGTCCCGTGTTATCACGATGCAATCACAAGCTGATTTGCATCCAGGATTGGTGGACAGGATTCTTTCCACCTTCTTTCCAGTGGCTCTGCTATCACTTTATCTTTGTTGACTCACATAGAGAGAGAGAAACTTATTAGACTCTCACAAAAGGAAAACTTTAAACTAGACACAAAGGGAGAAGGGAGTGGAATTTTGGGTAATAGAGATGAACTGGGGATTGCTTATTGTAATGGGTTGAGGCAAAACCCCTCCCCACCACGGACAGAAATAACGACTCAGACAAACAGATTGCAAAAGTGATGGAAAGTTTAAATAGAAAACAGTGAGTGTGTACAGAAAACCAGAAGCACAGTGACAAGAGAAACCCCAAAACAGACCCAGAAACATCCCATCCCCACCTGAGGGTGCACTCAAGACCCCCAGGGCTCCTCCTTCCCCCCCTCCCCCACTGCTAGGCTAGTCTCAGTTGGCCAGATCTGAGACTGCCCATCCTCCTGTGGCCTTGGGCCTAGCCAGGCCCATGGCCGGGAGACATCTCCCCCATTTACCTGGTGGCAGAGAGGAAGGAAAGAAGTGCCAGACCCCACCGTGGATTTCATAGTGGTGTAGGAATTATGTTAGAAGTACCTAATTTCCTGTGTCCGCCCACTGGGCTGAACCTCTGGACACAGGAAGCACCTCACGTAGCAGAGGGCACCCAGCCGAAACTGCAACGCTCATATATTAGGCACCAAAGAAGGGAATACCTGTGAAATGATTCTCTGTTGTGTTTATATAACAAGGTTTTGGTAGAGGGAGGGAAGAAGGTCTGCAAGACTGGTGTCTGTGAGAAGGCATGAGGAGGTACCCCTGTGTCAGAGAGCACGAAGATGGACCCACTGCTGGCCCGAATTAGCCAACTCACAATGGTGGTGTAATAACAATTCTGTGCAATAATATTGATTTCATAAGATGAAAAACATTATGAAACAGCAACTGTGAGAGAGAAATGAGAAAATGTGAGAGAAACAACTATGCAGACATGAAGGTCAGTAAAGAAGGTGGGGCGAGGTGATCTATGTGCCACAGTAGATGGCCTTGCAGCTCATGGAGGACCATGGTAGAGCAGATCCCCACTCTGCAGCCTATGGATTCTCCACACCAGAAAGGCTGATGTACCTTCAAGGAATCTGCAACCTGTGAAGAGCCCAGTGTCGACAAGGCTCCTAGCAGGATCTGCAGCCTGTGGAGAAGAGCCCATTCAGAAGTATGTTTTCCAGCTTCTGGTATTGTGGTCTGTGGAAGGCAGTGCTTTCTGAAACACTGTATCCTCTTCTTCAAGAACTTCTTCAACAGCTTTTCTGATGACACTAAACTGAGTTGATATACATCAACTAAGTAGTTGGTGTACTGAGGGAATGGACACCATCAAGAAGGAATTTGACAAGCTTGAGAAGTGGACTTACGTGAAGTTCATAAAGGCCAAGTGCAAAATCCTGCACCTCATTAGGGCAATCCGCAATATGTGCAGGGGCTGGGGATGACTGGATTGAGAGGTTTGCTCATTGCTGGACATAAACCAGCTATGCAGTCACAGCCCAGCAAAAAATTGTATGCTGGGTTGTATAAAAAGAAATGTGTTTGGCAGATCAACACATTTAATTGCTCTCTATTCTACTGTTGTGAGACCCCACAGAGTGCTATATCCAGCTCTGAGGTTGGCAGAACAAGTGATGGGCCTGTGCACTGAAAAGAGTGTTGATTAGACATAGATAATTTTGTTATTGATGAGCAGTACTGTACACTGTGCCAAGGCCTTTTCTATATCTCACATCACCCTGGCAACAAGGAAGATGAGGGTGCACAAAACTTAGGGAGGGGACAAAGATGGGACAACTGACACTGAATGTGTCCATACCATCTGAGATCAAGTTTTGCAAGAAATCACAGTATTTGTCTTCTCAAGTAATCATTTTATGTGATGGAGCCCTGCTTTTCTGGAGATGACTGAACAACCTGCCTACTAATACAGAGCAGTGAATCAATTCCTCATTTTGCCTTGCTTGTGTAGGTGGCTTTTCTTTTTTTTTTTAAACCTCAAACTGTATTTAACTCAACCCACAGATCTTTTCTTTTTGCAATTCTGTTCCCCATACCACCTGATGTCAGTGAATGAGTGGCTGGTGTGGTGTTTCCTCAGAGGGAGAGGAAAATCCTAGCCTATCCCACAGAGGGAAAAGGGTTCTAGGAAGGGAGTTGGCAGGTCTCAATAACAGGGTTTTAAACTAGATTCAAAGGGGGAAGGGGCTAAAACCATTCCCCCAGACAGGAGTCTGAGGGTGGTAATCTGGAGTCAGGGGTGAAACCAACAGCCCAGATGAAGTTCATGTATACTAATGCACGCAGCATAGGTAACAAACAAGAGGAGCTGGAAGCCTTGTTACAGCAGGAAAGATATGATGTAGTTGCCATCACAGAAATGTGGTGGGATGACTTGCATGACTGGCTACAGGCTATTCAGGAGAGGCAGGCAAGGGAGAAGGGGTGGAGGGGTGTACATCTGTACATCAGGGAGGCTCTAGACACCATGGAACTAGAGATTAAGGATGACCAAGTTGAGTGCTTGTGGGTGAGAATTAGAAGGAAGGCCAACAAGACTGGCATCCTAGTTGGAGTCTGTTATAGACCACTCAACCAGGATGAAGAGACTGATGAATTATTTTATAGGCAGCTAGAAGCTGTCTCAAGATCATCAGATCTTGTTCTTATGGGCGATTTTAACCTGCCTGATATCTGCTGGGAACATAACACAGCAGAGAAGAGGCAGTCTAGAAGGTTCTTAGACTGTATGGGGGACAGCTTCTTATCCCAGCTGCTGTGTGAGCCTACCAGGGGTAAGGCTTTGCTTGATCTTTTTATAAACAGTAAAGGATTAGTGGGAGATGTGGTGGTTGGAGGCTGTCTGGGGTCCAGTGATCATGAGATAATTGAGTTTTCAATATGCAGTCAAGCAAAGAGGGGCAGCAACAAAACCTCCACTCTGGACTTCTAGAGGGCAGACTTCAGGTTACTCAAGGAACTAATTTAGAAGGTTCCTTGGGAAACAGCCCTTAAAAACAAAGAGGTCCAGTAGGGCTGGACCTACTTCAAGAAAGAATTCTAGAAGGCACAGGAACAGCCTGTGCCAATTTGCTGGAATATGAGCTGCCACGTTAGAGAGCCAGCCTGGATGGGCAATGAACTTCTAGGTGAATTATGGGAAAAAAAGAGGGTGTATCATCTTTGGAAGGAAGGAGAGGTTACCCGGGAAATGTTTAAGGATGTTGCTAGGTCATATAGGGAAAAAAATAGAGAGACAAAAGCCCATTTAAAGCTTAGACTGGCCACTGCTGTGAAGAACAACAAAAATCCTTCTATAAATATATTAATGGCAAGAGGAGGGGAAGGACAACCTCCCCTCCTTGGTGGACACAGAGGGAAACATAGTAACAAAAGATGAAGAAAAGGCAGAGGTACTTAACATCTTATTTGCTTCAATTTTTAATAGGAAGATAGGTTGTCTGCAGGACAACTGGCCTCCTGAGCTGGCAGATGGAGTCAGGGAACAGTGTAGTTCTCCTGTGATCCAGTAGGAAGTAGTTAAAGACCTCCTTAGCCACTTGGATCCCCACAAGTCCATGGGACCAGATGGGATCCATCCTAGGATGCTGAGTGAGCTGGCAGATGAGCTGGCTAGGACGCTCTCCATTATTTTTCAAGAGTCCTGGCACACTGGAGAGGTCCCAGATGACTGGAAGCTGGCAAATATGATTCCCATCCACAAGAAGGGTCGGAAGTAGGAACCAGGAAACTACATACCTGTCAGCCTGACCTCAGTGACAGGCAAGATTATGGAACAGGTCATCTTGAGTGCAATCACACAGCACCTTCAGGATGTCCAAGGGATCAGGCCCAGCCAGCATGGATTTAGGAAGGGCAGGTCCTGCCTGACCAACTTGATCTCCTTCTAGGATCAGGTGACTCTCCTGGTGGATGTAGGTTAGATTGTATGATCTTTAAGGTTTCTTCCAACTCAAACTGTTCTATTGCTGTACATGGTTTGGATGGATGGACACTTTGCTGGGTTCAAAACCGTCTGTACGGGTGTTGGAGGTTGCTTCCTCATTTTGTCTTGAGTTCCCACACATAAAGACTGACACCACCACCACCCTGACCATGAAGCTAATGTCAACAAAACCAAGAGAGGGGAGGCTTCCTCTTTTCTGAATGTGAAGCCCATTCCAACCCAACCACAGGACTAGAGGTTTCCTGATTTCTGACTGTGGAGCTAATTCTGAGAAATCATCCCTAACAGAGGGGCTCAAAGACCCTTGAAGACAACTGGAGATCCCCCAGTGATGGTAGTGACCATGTCTATCATAGTGGTGGGTGTGGTTAAGCAAAACCATTCTTGGAATATGCTAAGTGGTTCTCAGAAGAACATGAATGTACAATAAGGCAGCCAGATAGAAGGGGAGAGACCACCAAATTTGGATGGATAATTTCCCCACTGACCTGGATAACAACACGGACTGGAGGGATGCCCCAGATCTGCAGTGGTAGCTATCCCTACTTTTGCTTTGCTTTCTTGCTTTTCCTTCTTTCCTATACTGCTAACCCTTTTTCCCTGTGAACACAGTTGAAGTGGTTTTCTCAGTCAAATATTTGGTTCCATCTCAGTTTAATTCAGGAAATCTCTAAAGGAATCTACTCTTCAGCAACAGCAGGTTGAGAGAATGGATGGGCCCAAAGAGTGGTGGTGATGGGACTTAAACCTACTTGGCAGCCAGACATTAGCAGTATTCACCAGGGCTCAATATTTGCGCCAGTTTTCTTTAATACATTTATCAACAATCTGGATGAACGAGTTGAGTGCTGCCTCAGTAGCTTTGCAGACTCTACTAAATGGAGTGAGAGTGTTGATCTGCTTGAAGGTAGGTAGGCTCTGCAAAGGCATCCGAGCAGGCTGGATCAATGGGTTGAGTTCAGTTGTATGAGATTTAACAAGGTCAAGCTCTGGATCCTGCTCTTGTGTTGCAACAATCCCATGCAAGGCTAAAACCTTGGGGTAGAGTGATTGGGAAGCTTCCAGCCAGAAAAGACCTGGGGTTGCTGGCTGACAGCTGGCTGAACACTAGCCAGTAATGTTCTCAGGTGGCCAAGAAGGCCAACAGCATTCTGGCTGATACAGTATCAAGAATAGTGTGGCCAGCAGGAATAAGGAAGTGGTCATGTCCCTGTACTTAGCATTAGTAAGGCCATACCTCGAATACCATATTTGGTTTGGGGCCCATCACTACTGGAAAACATTGAAATGAAGGAGCATGTCTAGAGAAGGACAATGAAACTGGTGAATGGTCTAGAAAGGAGACTAAGGAGAATCATCTTAGTGAACTGAGATTATTTAGACTGGAGAAGAGGAAGCTGAGGGAGACCTTGTCACTCTCTACAACTACCTGAAAGCAGGTTGTAGTGAGGTGGAGGTCAGTTTCTTCTCCCTAGTATGAAGTGACAGAATGAAATTAAATGAAGCTGTGCCAAGGGAGATTTAGATTGAATATTAGGAAAAAATTATTTATGGAAAGAGTGGTCAGGGATTGGAATAGTCTGCCCAAGGAGGTTGGTATAGTCACCATCCTTGGACATGTTAAAAAATGTGCAGACTCTGGGACATGGTTTAGTGACCACGGTGGTGTTAGGTCAACAGCTCAACTTGATGATCTTAGAGGCCTTTTCCAATAAAAACAATTATATGATTCCATGATTCTAAGGTGTCAGTCTTCTACTGCCTAACCTGAGGACAGCATACTTTCTGTCACTTCATGGGGAGTAACAATGAATCATAAAATAGTTCTACAGCACTAGAAACTGTGATAACACCTTCATATGTGGTGCTGCATGAACAAGGAACAAGTGATGATATAAACTCATCTGCTTCTGCAGCTGGTTTACTTAAGTTCAGGCAAATCTGAGGACTAACAGCAGTGGTTCTGGCTGATCGACACTGTCCCGCACCACATCCTGGTCTCCAAACTGGTGACACATGGGTTTGATGGGTGGACCACTAGATGGATAAGGAACGGGCTTGATGGCCACACCCAAAGAGTGGCTGTCAATGGGTCCATGTCCCAGTGGAGGCCAGTGACAAGCGGAGTCCCTCAGGGATCAGTCCTGGGACCTGTCTTGTTCAATATCTTTGTGGGTGACATGGACAGTGGCATTGAGTGCCCCCTCAGCAAGTTTGCTGATGACACCAAGCTGTGTGGTGCAGCAGACACGCTGGAGGGAAGGGAGGCCATCCAGAGGGACCTTGACAGGCTGGAGAGGTGGGCACAAGCCAACCTCATGAAGTTCAATAAGAGCAAGTGCAGGGTCCTGCATCTGGGTGGAGGCAATCCCAGGCACAAATCCAGGTTGGGCAGTGACTGGCTGGAAAGTAGTCCTGAGGAGAGAGACTTGGGGGTGCTGGTGGACAAAAAGCTCAACATGAGCTCTCAATGTGCACTTGCAGCCCGTAAAGCCAATCAGATCCTGGGCTGCATCAGGAGAAGTGTGGCTAGCAGGTCGAGGGAGGTGATCCTCCCCCTCTACTCAGCCCTGGTGAGACCCCACCTGCAGTACTGTGTCCAGTTCTGGAGCCCCTATTACAAGAGGGATGTGGCGGTGCTGGAACATGTCCAAAGAAGGGCCAGAAGGATGATCAGAGGGCTGGAGCACCTCTCCTATGAGGACAGACTGAAGGAGTTGGGGCTGTTCAGTCTGCAGAAGAGAAGGCTCCGAGGTGACCTAATTGTGGCCTTCCAGTACCTGAAGGGGGCCTACAGGAAGGCTGGGGAAGGACTTCTCAGGATCTCAGGTAGTGATAGAACTAGGGGGAATGGAATGAATCTGGAAGTGGGGAGATTCAGGCTGGATGTGAGGAGGAGGTTCTTCACCATGAGAGTGGTGAGACCCTGGAATGGGTTGTCCAGGGAGGTGGTCGAGGCCCCGTCCCTGGGGGTGTTTAAAAGCAGGTTGGATGAGGCTCTGTCCAGCCTGATGTAGTGTGGGGTGTCCCTGCCCATGGCAGGGGGTTTGGAACTAGATGATCCTTGTGGTCCCTTCCAACCCTGAATGAAACTATGAAACTATGAAACTATGGTTAGTCACTAAGAAATGTTACAATGAAGATAAATAGAAGAATTTAGACCAAAATATGAATTAAGACAAAACAGTCCAAATTAAACACCAAATACTACCAGTATGTTACGTCAATAACTTCTAGCTGACTTCTCTACCACAATTTGTTCTTTGATCTAAGAACAGTGATAAAACCATTCTGACTTTTAATTAAATTCTGTTAGTTATACTAAACTCACATACAACACATAGGAACATTTGAAGACCTACAATATGTATGCACAGGGATCATTCCCTGTGAACTGCTGCATGTATAGCAACACTTAATGACTCTGTTATGTTTCAAGTATAAGGAACTGTACTGCTGTAATTAGAACTGCAGAAAAGAATTCACTAGTTAATATTTTATCTATAAAAAGCACTGTCAGGCTCTCAGTCTTCCAAAACTATAAGCTTTTTTAAGATGGAACCTAGATTTTTTGCCCAAATTTTGATAATTATAAGTAACCAAAAAGCACTGTACAATATCTGATGTTCAAACCAGTATATAATCTACTGTTTTCTGTACAAATACAGAAAATTCAGTTCACTGCTACTTACAAATATTAACTATTTACTCATTCTTGCCCAAGGTTGAACTAATTTTATTTGCACAAAACCAAAGTAATTCAAATATTATAGATATGCCAGGAAGAAGAAAATTGGCCCATTTTAATCAAGTATCACAATAACCTCCTGAGTTAATAAAATACTGTAGTTTTCCTAATGCTTTTATATTGTGAGTCTCAGGTAAAGAATGACTATGTTCTTCTCCAGATTTGCCTACAACATTCAGGGCATTTGTATATGCCTTCTGTGGTGGGCTGAAATTACCCCTAACTAATTTGGAGAGTTACCCCCTAAAATGAAAACTGCCACACTAGCTCAGAAGGTTTTGTAAGCAAATGAAGCTATATTTACAAGCAAACTACAATCTAGAACTATGAAATGCAATGAATATGTACAAAATTAAAAAAATATGTACACTATATATATTTACAATTTATAAACAACACAGAAACTCCTCAGATTCCCCTGGACAGATCCAAGGGGATCCAAGGGACCTCCCCCCATCCTCCCTCCCTCCTTCCTGTTACCTCACACAGTGGTCAAAACAAAGATAGCCCAGTAAGGCCACAGCAGAAAGAAAGAGGAAACTTACAAGCAGGAATGACAGAGGAAGAAAAAAGAGAGAGAGCTGTTCATGCCTTTGCTCTGTAGTCGCATTAGCAATCCAAATATTTATATAGACCTTATAATTACTTTCCTTTTACATCCGATAGTAATTTATTTTACTTCTTTGCAGTCAGGGACCAGGTTGAAGTTCCCCCTCCATGCTATAACACCTCCTTTATTATATTTGAATTTTAAAATTAATGCTGACACTTAAATTCCCAATGAGATATTTAGGTGTCCCTGTAATGGATCTATAGCCCATAGGTATACTACTCTGTAAAGTAAATATGTGAGAATACTGAAAAATAACCTATTGTACTTCCAAGATAGATTATTCCTGTAAGTCAGTAGCCTTGTAAAAGAAACAAATGAAATATTTTTTTAAAAAAGAAAGCAAAAGCAACAAAATATTAAATGTGTTTGAAAGTAAAATACAAGCAAAACATAAGATATAATTGTGATAAAATTATAACATTTTCTATTTCACTAGAAAAAAAATTCATTTAATAGTAACAAGATATTAGTAGTTCTGCCTCCCACCAGAGGCAGATAGATGAGGTTGGAAGCAAATTCTAAAGGTCATTTTGTCCATCCCCACCTGCTCAAGTACAGTCACCATAGTTGACCATGACAATGTCCAGATGGTTTTTGAATATCTCCAAGGATGAAGCCTGCACAATCTCTTTTGACAATCCATGCCAGTGCTCAGCCACCCTCACTGAAAATGTGTTTCATGACATTCAAACAAAACTTTCTGTGTTTCAGTTTGTTCCCATTGCCTCTGTTCCCGTTACTGGGAGCCACTAAAAAGAGCCTGGGTCCACCTTCTCTTCAAGTATTCATAGACATCAATGAGATCTCCCCCAAGCCTTCACTTCTTCAGGCTTAACAACCCCAGCTCTCTCTGCCTTTGCTCACATGTGAGATGTTCCAGTCCCTTCATCACCTTAGTGCTAAACGGAAGGGAAAGATAGCCTCCCTTAGCTACTTGCAAATTTTGTTTGCTCTATGTATTTTCTAAAGCTGTAAAACTCAGCTCATTTCTCGAATTTCAAAAACCTATCATTCCATTTCAAAATACTGCTTTGTATGCTACTATTTATTTCAAGGCTGAGCAAAAGATTTGTCACCATCTCTTAACATATGGATCATATAAGAATAATATGAAATTCTTCTATATTTAATTGCAATACAATGATAATTCCATTCTTTATTTTATATATCCTAGTCTTTGCAAAATTTTTGTCACACATATGTCTTCAAACAATTTCTCACTAAGTTCATGCTCTGTTCTGCTTCATTTTTAAAAAGCTTTATACATAATGCATTATGCTTATATGGTCTTATTTTCACAGTTTAGTTTACCATGCTTATAATACCTCCAGTTCAAATGTGAATGTTTTCTTTGATCTTGGTTTCATATTAAAGTAACCAAAGAAACATTCTTTGTGGCTTTTGCAGATATGCACTCATTTTAGTTATTTAACTGTTCATATTGTAATGAACATCACTGTGATTGAAATTTCTTATCAGCAACAGCTATATGTACTTGAGCAATTCCTGATGTATCATGTCTGTTCTACAACAGTTCCCACAGATTTCTCTGATTAGTTTTAACAAAATTTTTATTTCATTTTCTGTCCAGGCTTTGGTAAATACTCCCTGCTGGAATAGGCTGATGGCACAAATCTGAACCAAAGATCCTATTGAGTTGTGTACCAAAAAATGAATAGAAAATAAGGTCATGCAATATATTAGTATCTCACTGAAAGGAACTGAAACTTATATGGCAATATATTTTTTATGCATAGTTTTTCTTTCATTCGTTCTTTTTTCACTTTCTGCTTGTCTCTGTTAGTATTCAGTTTGAGATTTCATTCTTCCCTTCCTTGTGATCATTATTTCCCATTAGCTGTTGTAGTTATAAATCAAAAAGGCATGGATGAACTGCAGGTAACTTGGAGACAGCGACCAGGAGATAGATATATAGATAGATAGGTAGATGATTGATAGATAGGTAGATAGATAGATAGATAGCGCATGAAACATGCTGACTACTTCATTAAAACAAAGGAGATTTGTTCCTTTGAGGATTTTGTAGTCACTATTTAGCAATGCAAGTAAATGAAATTTCTTCCAAGATAAATTGAATGGCGGGTGCAAAACCAGATACAATATTATAGATGTGATATAATGATTGCCAAAGAAAATAAGCAGATCCCTCAATCTACTTAATGGCTACATTTTTGATCAGTTTACTGAACACGAGTATCTCCAGGCCCTTTTCCAAGGAGCTTTTCATCACATCAGGCTGAAGGAGGAGGTCACCAGGCAGAAGGAAGTGGCCAAAGAGAAGGAGGGGAGTGGATACAGATCTCTGACTGGGGAGGTAGACAAACCCCTTCCTGGCCTCCCTCACCTTCCCAGTCACCCCTATACAACAGATAAGGAGCACTGGAAGTTGATCAAGAGGCCCCTGTCCTACACTGATCAGGTTGATCAGATGTTGACGAAGCATTCTATAGGCAGCTTAGGGCTGTCTCAAGATCTCCGGACCTTGTTCTCATGGGTGACTTCAACCTGCCTGACATCTGCTGGGAACTCAACATGGCAGAGAGGAGACAGTCTAGAAGGTTCTTAGAATGCATGGAGGACAGCTTCTTATCCCAGCTCCTGCGAGAACCTACCAGGGGCAAGGCTATGCTTGACCTCCTCTTCACCAATAGGGAAAGGCTGGTGGGCGATGTGGTGGTTGGAGGGTGTTTGGGGTCCAGTGACCACGAGATAATTGAATTCTCGGTTTTTGGTCAAGCCAAGAGGGGCGGCAAGAAGACCTCCACTCTGGACTTCTGGAGGGCAGACTTCGGGTTACTCAAGGAACTAATTCAGAGGGTTCCTTGGGATAAAGCCCTTAAAAACAAAGGGGTCCAGGAGAGCTGGACCTACTTCAATGAAGAATTGTTGAAGGCTCAGGGACAGGCTGTGCCAATGTGCCGGAAGATGAGCCGCCGGGGCAGACGGCGAGCCTGGATGGTTCATGAACTTTTAATGGAACTGAGGGAAAAAAAGAGGGTGTATCACCTTTGGAAGAGAGGGGAGGCAACCCACAGAATGTTTAAGGATGTTGCTAGGTCTTGTAGGAAGAGAATTAGGGAGGCAAAAGCAGACTTGGAGCTTAAACTGCCCTCTACTGTGAAGGACAACAAAAAGTCCTTCTATAAATACATTAATAGTAAGAGGAAGGGGAAGGACAACCTCCACTCCTTGGTGGACATGGAGGGGAACATTGTAACAAAGGATGAGGAAAAGGAAGAGATACTTAACACCTTCTTTGCCTCAATTTTTACTAAAAGGGCAGAACGTCTTCCTGACAGCTGGCCTGCAGAGCTGGCAGAAGGAGCCAGGGAGCTGCACAGTTTCCCTATGTTCCATGAGGAGGTGGTTGGAACTCTCCTTAGCAGCTTGGATCCCCACAAGTCCATGGGACCAGATGGGATTCATCCTAGGGTGTGAGAGAGCTGGCAGATGAGCTGGCCAAGCCACTCTCCATAATTTTCCAGCCGTCCTGGCCCACTGGCGAGGTCCCAGAGGACTGGAAGCTGGCCAACGTGGTGCCCATCCATAAGAAGGGCCGGTTGGATGAGCCAGGGAATTACAGGCCTGTCAGCCTGACCTCAGTGCTAGGCAAGATCATGGAACAGGTCATCATGAGTGCAATAACACAACACTTACAGGATGGCCAAGGGATCAGGCCTAGCCAGCATGGATTTAGGAAGGGCAGGTCCTGCCTGACCAACCTGATCTCCTTCTATGAGCAGGTGACCCGACTGGTGGATGTGGGGAGGCCTGTTGATGTAGTCTACCTGGACCTCAGCAAGGCCTTTGACACCGTTCCCCATAGCAAACTCCTGGCCAAGCTGTCAGCCCATGGCTTGGACGGGAGCACACTGCGATGAGTTAGGAACTGGCTGGATGGCCGAACCCAGAGAGTGGTGGTGAATGGTGCCACATCCAGCTGGCAGCCAGTCAGTAGTGGTGTGCCCCAAGGATCAGTGCTGGGCCCCATCCTCTTTAACATCTTTATTGATGATCTGGATGAGGGCATTGAGTCCATCATCAGTAAATTTGCTGAGGACACCAAGCTGGGGGCAGGAGTTGATCTGCTGGAGAGTAGAGGGGCTTTGCAGAGGGACCTCGACAGGCTGGACAGATGGGCAGAATTGAAGGGCATGAGATTGAACACATCCAAGTGCCGGGTTCTGCACATTGGCCACAACAACCCCATGTAGTGCTACAGGCTGGGGTCAGAGTGGCTGGAGAGCAGCCAGGCAGAGAGGGACCTGGGGGTGCTGGTTGATGGTAGGATGAACATGAGCCTGCAGTGTGCCCAGGCAGCCAAGAGGGCCAATGGTATCCTGGCCTGCATTAAGAACAGTGTGGCCAGCAGGAGCAGGGAGGTCATTCTGCCCCTGTACACTGCACTGGTTAGGCCACACCTCGAGTCCTGGGTCCAGTTCTGGGCCCCTCAGTTTAGAAAGGATGTTGACTTGCTGGACGAGTCCAGAGAAGGGCAACAAAGTTGGTGAGGGGTTTGGAACACAAGTCCTATGAGGAGAGGCTGAGGGAGCTGGGGTTGCTCGGCCTGGAGAGGAGGAGACTCAGGGGTGACCTTATCACTCTCTACAACTACCTGAAGGGAGGTTGTAGACAGGCTGATGATGGTCTCTTCTCCCAGGCACCCAGTACCAGAACAAGAGGACACAGTCTCAGGCTGCGCCAGGGGAGGTTCAGGTTGGATGTTAGGAAGAAGTTCTATACAGAAAGAGTGATTGCGCTATGGAATGGGTTGCCCGGAGAGGTAGTGAAGTCGCCGTCATTGAAGGTGTTCAGAAGGAGACTTGATGGGGTGCTTGGTGCCATGCGTTAGCTGTTTGGGTGGGTTGGATTGGTTGATGGGTTGGACACGATGATCTTGAAGGTCTCTTCCAACCTGGTTTGGTTTATTCTAATAAATGTTTTGTTCTAATAAAAGTGGAAGACAGTAGCTTAAATGGAGGGGGTGAAGGGTGGAAGTTTCATGACTGTGGCATGAGACAAGTGCACATTGCAACCTCTTCTCCAAGAGGAGAAGAGTGGTTGTTGTGGGAGACTCACTCCTGGCAGGAGCAGAGGGCCCAATATGCAGGTCTGACCCTCAACATAGGGAAGTCTGCAATCTCTTTGGTGCCCAAAAAAGGGCTATTACTAAAGAATTCAACATGGTCCAGTCATATGACTACAACCCATTGCTGATTTTCCAGACAGGTGGGGAGGAATATGTATCCTGTAGTCTGAGGGGGATGAAGAGACACTTCAAAGGCTTGGGATGGTTGGTGAAAGAGTCTGGGGCATAAGTAATTTTGTCTTCTCTACTTCCACTACTCAGCCACAACATGAAAGGAAGTAGAAGAATCCAGTCTGTAAATACCTGGCTCCAAGATTGGTGTCACAGGCAGAGCATTGGGCTTTTTGACAATGACTGGTTTTGTAAGACACCAGGATGGCGGGTAGTATGTGTGAGAGGCTTGTCTTGCAGGGGGATGTCATGGTAGGACCAAACGACCCCAGCACTAACCCAGACAGATACCAACCTGATCTCCTTCTATGATCAGGTGACCTGCCTGGTGGATGTGGGGAAGGCTGTGGATGTAGTCCACTTGAACTTCAACAACACTTTTGACATGATCCCCCACAGCAAACTCCTGGCCAAGCTGACAGCTTGGGAAGATATTCTTCATAGAAAGAGTGATTTATCATTGGAATGTACTGCCCAGGGTGGTGGTGGAATCACCATCACTAGAGGTGTTTAAGTGTGGCCTGGATGGGGCACTTGGTCCCATGGTTTATTTGATTAGATGGTGTTGGATGATGGGATGGATGTGATGATCTTGAAAGTCTCTTCCAAATTGGTCTGTTCTATTCTATGCCATTCTATTCTATTCTATTCTATTCTATTCTATTCTATTCTATTCTATTCTATTCTGTTAAAGGTGAGTGCCAAGAGGATGGAGTCAGGCTCTTCTTGGAGATGTCCAATGACATCATGTAATAGGTTGGGGCAAACCCCCTCCCCACCACGGACAGAAATGACAACTCAGACAAACAGATTGCAAAAGTGATGGGAAGTTTAAATGGAACAGTGAGTGTGTGCAGAGAATTAGAAACACAGTGACAAGAGGAAACCCCAAAACAGACCCAGAGAGAGATCCCATCCGCACCTGAGGGTGAACCCAAAACCCCCAGGGCTCCTCCTTCCCCCCCCCCCCCCCCCACTGCTAGGCTAGTCTCAGCTGGCCAGATCTGAGACTACCCATCCCCCTGTGGCCTTGGGCCTAACCAGGCCCATGGCTGGGAGATCTCTCCCCCCGTTACCGGGTGGCGAGGAGGAAGGAAAGAGGAAGTGCCAGACCCCGCCGTGAAACTTATAGTGGTGCAAGGGATCATGGTAGGAAATAACCTAATTTCCTGTGTCCACCCACTGGGCTGGACTTCTGGACACAGGAAACACCCCTGTAGCAGAGGACACCCAGCCCAAACCACGACACATCACAAGCAGAAATGGGTAGAAGCTGATGCATAGGAAGTTCCATGGAAACAGGAGGAAGAATTATTTCACTGTTAGGGTGACAGAACACTGGAACAGGCTGCCCAGGGTGGTTGTGGACTCTCTCACTCGGGAGATATTCAAGACCTGCCTGGATCTGTTCTTGTGTGACCTCTTATAGGTGATCCTGCTCTGGCAGGGGGCATGGGCTAGATGGTCTCTTGAGGTCACTTCCATCCCCTGACATTCTGTGATTCTGTGATAATAATAACTCTCTTCTCAGAAAAATCTCTACTGGCAACACGTGCAGAGCAATTAACATTAGCACTGAGAACATAACACTATGGTTTTATTTCCTGTCTAGGAGACAGATTCTATTTAATTCCCCTTAAAAAACCACAATCTTACAGAAGAAATATAGCATGTTAATTTTTAAACAAACCCAAAGCTTTTACACTTAAAAAAACATTTGTAGATTCCCATGAATAGTCCCTGAATTCAGGATTTAGGAGGTATTTTATATCTGCCTCAGCAGTTTTGTCTTGTATTATGAAATATATGTTGTATCTCCAAACACATCACAGGCTTCAGTGATAATAGTTTATAAATAAACATTGCTACTTATTTGCATTTTGCAGCTCTGGTAAAAGATGTATTAGCCCTCATTATTCTGTTCATGAAGCTGATGATAATTTTTACATTGTCTTTTTTAATTGCTTTCCAAGTTCAGAGTGTTTCTTTTACATAATAATCTTACATCAGGGTGGCTCAGCTTGGTAGTGCATCAGACCCTTAATGGAAAGGTCGTGAGTTCAAGCCTGCAGTGGGCAGTAGTGTCTTCCCTATTTACATTTTTTTTTATTCTGAAATATACCAAAGCCCTCAAAAAACTGTGAACTTAATTCTTTCCTCGGTTTCATCTAAACACCTATCAGCTGCAAAGAAATGGAAAATCTCTGAGGAGATAATTTGATAACTTGAAGAAAATAAAATTATTCGCTTCAGCAGAAAGCATAGAACTAGTTCAAACTCCTAGGAAATGGTTTCCTGTAATTTAATCTATTTTTCTTCTGGGATTACTTGTGTTTTTAACAAACAGGTTTCCCTTGTCAGCTACACATTCATATTAAGTGTAAAGACTGGGCTCCACACAGACAGTGGGATCACGTTCTTCTGTCCCTACTGGTAGATCTTGCAAGAATAGAATAGAATAGAATTAAGCAGGCTGGAAGAGGCCTTTGAGATCATCGAGTCCAACCTATCATCCAACACTATCTAATCAACTAAACCACAGCACCAAGTGCCTCATCCAGTCCACCGTTAAACCTCTCCAGTAATGGTGACTCAACAATAACCCTGGGCAGCCCATTCCAATGGTCAATCACTCTTTCTATGAAGAACTTCTTCCCAACATCCAGACTAAACCTCCCCTGGTGCAGCTTCAAGGACAAGAGGACTGTGTCCTCTTGTTCTGCCACTGGTTGCCTGGGTGAAGAGACCAACCCTGACCTGGCTAGAGCCTCCTTTCAGGCAGTTGTAGAGAGCAATAAGGTCTCCCCTAAGCCTTCTCTTCTCCAGGCTAAGCACCTCCAGCTCCCTCAGCCTCTCCTCTTAGGACTTTTGCTCCAAATACCTTACCAGCTTTATTGACCTTCTCTGGACACATTCCAGCAATTCAACATCTTTCCTAAAATGAGGGGCCCAGAGCTGGACACAGGACACAGGACTGGACATGAGGACAATCAAAGGACTGGAGCACCTCTCCTATGAGGACAGACTGAAGGAGTTGGAGCTGTTCAGTCTGCAGAAGAGAAGGCTCCGAGGTGACCTAATTGTGGCCTTCCAGTATCTGAAGGGGGCCTAGAGGAGGGCTGGGGAGGGACTTCTCAGGATCTCAGGTAGTGATAGGACTAGGGGGAATGGAATGAAGCTGGAGGTGGGGAGATTCAGGCTAGATGTGAGGAGGAGGTTCTTCACCATAAGAGTGGTGAAGCCCTGGAATGAGTTGTCCAGGGAGATGGTTGGGGCGCCCTCCCTGGAGGTGTTTAAGACGAGGCTGGATGAGGCTCTGTCCAGCCTGATCTAGTGTGGGGTGTCCCTGCCCATGGCAGTGGGGTTGGAACTAGATGGTCCTTGTGGTCTCTTCCAACCCTGACTGATACTATGATACTATGACTCAGGGTGTGGCCTAAACAGTGCAGTGTACAGGGGCAGAATGATCTCCCTGCTCCTGATGGGCACGCTGTTCCTGATAGAGGCCAGGATGCCATTGGCCTTCTGGGCCATCTGGGCACACTGCTGGCTCATGGTCAGCTTAATACCAGCCAGTACCCCCAGGTCCCTCTCTGCCTGGCCACACTCCAGTCACTCTGATCCCAGCCTGTAGCACTGCATGGAGTTGCTGTGGCCAGTACGTGGAACCCAGCACACAGATGTGTTAAATCTCATGACGTTAGACTCTGCCCATCTGTCCAGCCTGTCAAGGTCCTTCTCCAGCACTCTCCTACCCTCCAGCAGATCAACACCTGCCCCCAACTTAGTGTCATCTGCAAACTTACTGATGATGGACTCAATGCCCTCATCCAGATCATTGATAAAGATATTAAAGACCATGGGGCCCAGCAGTGATCTCTGGGGAACACCACTAGTGACTGGCTGCCAGCTAGATGTGGCACCATTCACCACCATTCTCTGGACTCGGCCCTTCCGCCACTTCCTAACCCAGCACAGAGTGCAGCTGTCCAAGCCATGGGCTGACAGCTTGGCCAGGAGTTTGCTATGAGGGATGGTGTCAAAGGCCTTGCTGAAGACCAGGTAGACTACATCCACAACCCTCCCCACATCCTCCAGGTGGGTCACCTGCTCATAGAAGGAGATCAGGTTGGTCAGGCAGGACCTGCCCTTCCTAAATCCATGCTGGCTGGGCCTGATCCCTTGGCCATCCTGAAAGTGTTGTGTGATTGCACTCAAGGTGACCTGTTCCATAATCTTGCCTGTCACTGAGGTCAGGCTGACAGGTATGTAGTTTCCCTGGTTCCTCCTTCTGACCTCTCTTGTGGATGGGCACCACGTTGGCCATCTTCCAGTCTTCTAGGACCTCTCCAGCGATCCAGGACTGCTGAAAAATTATGGAAAGCGGTTTGGCCAGCTCATCTGCCAGCTCTCTCAGCACCCTAGGATGGATCCCATCTGGTCCCATGGACTTCTGGGGATCCAAGCTGCTAAGGAGATCTCTAACTATTTCCTCCTGGGTCACAAGGGAACTATACTGCTCCCTGACTCCATCTGCCAACTCAGGAGGCCAGTTGTCTGGAAGACAAACTATCTTACTGTTAGAATTTGAGGCAAATAAGGTGTTAAGCACCTCTACCTTTTACTCATCTTTTGTTACTATGGTCCCCCCATTGTTCACCAAGGAGTGGAGGATTTCCTTGCCCCTTTTATTGCTATTAATATATTTGTAGAAGTATTTTTTGTTGTCCTTCTTAGTAATGGCCAGTCTAAGGTCTAAATGGGCTTTTGCTTCTCTAATTTTTTTCCTCCATGACCTAGTGTGGTAGTGAGCAAAATCCAATTCTCCCCCATACACAAACCACAGCTAACTCAGTCAGAGAAGCAAAATGGGAAAGGGCTGTATGTACAAGCAGAATGAAAAGCAATGAAAATATACACTATATATAGTATTTACAGTATATACAAATATATACAGCGAGGAACGTAACACAGAAAGCTCCCCTCTCAATGGAGGAGGCTTCCCCCCAAAATCCCTTTCCCCCCCTTCCTCCTTTTTTCCCAAAAAGGATTAAAGAGAGATAAATGGATATTAAGGGGAATTCTGTTAGTTCAAAGCAGCTGTTAAGGGAAGAAAAGAATTAGTTTCTTATCTCATTAGTCCAAGGTCAGCTCCAGCAAGCACAGAAGAAAGAAAAACAGCTGTCCAGACTGACTGCACAGACTGAACTAAAACTACAAATCCTTAAAGTTACATTGCTACCAATCTACCAATGAAATTAATTTAGAATTATATTTGTTTTCCTTTTTACACCAAAACAATCAGCTAGAGCATTCAGTAGCTGACCTTTCTTAATGGCACAGCCTGAAACTGTCACACTTAGCAACATCCCTAAACATTACATGGGTTATCTCAACTTTCTTGGCTAAAGAACTTGAAAAAGAATGATTGGCAGAAAAAGGAAAGCCTTTTTGGGCAGCTGATCTGTGGCAGGACATTGTCGTAGGGTTGGAAGGGTAAGGCCAAAAAGCCTCCTCCCTCCCCCCTGTAAAGTAAAGGGAAGGAAAATTTGAAGAGAAAGGGAAAAAAAAACTCACAGCTGAATTAGCAAAGCAGTGGAGCTGTATATTTACAAAACAACATAGGATATGCAGGGGAATTTACAGAATTTACAATATTTAAAATACATACAAAAATATACAACAAAGTAGCACAGAAATGTGAGTTCCCCCCTCTGCTGAGGGGGTTCCCCACCACCGCTCTCCCCTCTCCCCACCTTTCCCCAGAGCGGGTTAGAAAGAGAGAGAAAAGAGAAAAAAAGTTAGAAGCAGTTATGTGTTAATTGGAAAGCAGTTAATACAGGCCTTGCAGTTTATCAGTTTTCAAGGTCAAGCCTTCGCCGAAAGCCCAGAATGGAGAGCTGCTGCCCAAAGGAGGGGAAAACAGAACTGAACTGGAAAAGTGCAGGAAAGCCCAAGATACCCTGCTGCACTCCCAGTTCAGAAGGTGCTTCCTCTCAATCTACCAACGAAATTAGTTTAGATCCGTCTTTTTCGTTTACCAACTTCCGACCACCATATTCCCTTTCTTAAGGGGGCAGCCTCAAACGGTCACAGACATTGCTGATTGAATCAAGAGAATTCCTGTGAAAGTGAGACAGGAAGAACAAAGCTGCTGAGAAACAACACCACATCCATTAGGCAGATTTAGCTGCAAGCATTTCTCAAATAGACACAGACTCTGATTTTGATCTTGACTGGGAACACCGAGATGTGATGGTCTTAGCTTGGTGGGCTCATGATTCATCAGAACATAAAGGCAGAGATTGCAACCTACCATTGGGCTCGTGACAGATCCATAGACATTTCCATGGATGCTATCATGCAAGTCATCTGTGACTGTGACATTTGTGCTGCGATTAAGCAGGCAAATCAAACCCTTGTTGTATGGTGACAGATGGTCCAAGTACAAGTATGGCAAAGCTTGGCAGATTGACTATATCACTCTACCTCGTTCTTGATCTGGTAAACAATATGTTCTTATTATGGTAGAGGCAAGTACTGGATGGTTGGAAACATCTGTTTCCACATGCAACTGCACACAACACCATTCCTGTTCTGGAGAGACACATCCTGTGGAAACAGGAAACTCCAGAGAGGATTGAGTCAGACAAAGAAACTCATTTCATAAACAATGTTGTGAAGAACTGGGCCAAAGAGCATGGCATCGAGTGGATATTCCCTACTATGCACCAGCTGCAGGGAAGATTGAGCATTGCAACAGTTTGCTGAAGACCACTCTCAAAGCTATGGGGGGTAGATCTTTGAAAAACTGGGAGAAGCACAAGCAACCTGGCTGATAAATAGTAGAGGTTCAGTGAATTGAGCTGGACCTGCACACACAAATTTGCTACAAAAAGTAGTATCATAGTATCAGTCAGGGTTGGAAGGGACCACAAGGATCATCTAGTTCCAACCCCCCTGCCGTGGGCAAGGACACCCCACACTAGATCAGGCTGGACAGAGCCTCATCCAGCCTCGTCTTAAACACCTCCAGGGATTGGGCCTCAACCACCTCCCTGGACAACCCATTCCAGGGCTTCACCACTCTCATGGGGAAGAACTTCCTCCTCACGTCCAGCCTGAATCTCCCCACCTCCAGCTTCATTCCATTCTCCCTAGTCCTATCACTACCTGATATCCTGAGAAGTCCCTTCCCAGCCTTCTTGTAGGCCCCCTTCAGATACTGGAAGGCCACAATTAGGTCACCTCGGAGCCTTCTCTTCTGCAGACTGAACAGCCCCAACTCCTTCAGTCTGTCCTCATAGGAGAGGTGCTCCGCCCTCTCATCATCCTCGTGGCCCTTCTCTGGACACCTTCCAGCACGTCCATATACCTCTTGTAATAGGGGCTCCAGAACCGGGCACAGTACTGCAGGTGGGGTCTCACCAGAGATGAGTAGAGGGGGAGAGACACCTCCCTTGACTTGCTGGCCACACTTCTGATACAGCCCAGGATCTGATTGGCTTTGCGGGCTGCAAGTGCACACTGAGAGCTCACGTTGAGCTTCTCGTCCATCAGCACCCCCAAGTCTCGCTCCTCAGGGCTGCTTTCCAGCCAGTCACTGCTGTAATGGGTTGGGGCAAACCCCCTCCCCACCACGGGCAGAAACAACGACTCAGACAAAGGGATTGCGAAAGTGATGGAAAGTTTAAATAGGAAAACAATTTAAAAAAAACAACAAACACCAATGAAAGCTTTACAGAGAACCACAAGCACCGTGACAAAGAGAGAGATCCCAGAAACATACTCAAGAACATCCCATCCCCACCTGGGGGTACACCCAAACCCCCCCAGGGCTCTTTCCTCCCCCCCAACCCAGCCTTGGGCCTGGGCAGGCCCAAGGGAGGTGGTTCACACCATTTTACCTAGGCTGCAGCTGGGGACAAAAGAGAGAGTGGAGACCCCGCATGGGCATTTTATAGGGGAGCAGGGCATTATGGGATTGAATACCTGCCTGTGACCACCCCCTGGGCTGGGCCCACCCGTAGGGACCTCCCAGGTGTGTTCTGTGCAGTGGCAGCCGGGCCAGCACCCAGCCTAAACCACCACAACTGCCCAGCCTGTATTTGTGCCTTGGATTGGCTCAACCCAGATGCAGGACCCTGCACTTGGTCTTGTTGAACCTCATGAGTTTGGCTTGTGCTCAACTCTCCAGCCTGACAAGGTCCCTCTGGACCTAGAAGGTGATAGAGTTTGTGTTGTTGGAGAAAATAATCTGTTAGGCAAAATCTGTTCAGATATTTTCTCCTTCAGGAGAGGCCAAACCTATCTGAGAGTTGGTTTCAGCTGAAGGTCCTGGCCACAGTTGCTGGGTGATGCAAGACAATGGTGAAATTCAATGTATTCCACAAAGAAATCTAGCTTTAGCTGAGAGAGTTTAAATTCAGAGTGTCGTACAGGTACAACATTGTGCCAAAAGGAAGAAGCCGTGAGGAATCTGTGGTACATGAACCCTAAGAACCCTGAGAGCCCTGAGTCACCTGAGAGTCCCTGCTACTTCTCTTCATTTCATCTGCGGAGAGACAAATGGTTTTCTGTTTTCTTGTTTCCTGGTTTTTGGATTTTTGAATCATTTACATCTGAGAACAAGCCAGAATGGACTGTGAACTTTATGAATTGAAGATATTGTTTTAGATTAGATGGATAGTATTAACAGCCAATGAAAGTTTTTATAAGGGGTGGATTGTGGCAGTTTTAGGTTATGCCTTTAAAATTTAGCTGCAGATTTCGAGCGAACCATGCTTTAGTGTGACTGTTTGACATTTAGTTAATGCAGTGGGAAATTCCAAACCACCACACATACCTAATTGCATAAACTAAAAGTCATTGGAAATTTCTTCTTTGTAATTCAATTAACATGGTATTTAGTAGTCGTGATAAGTTAAAAGTTGTAGTTAAATTTATTTAGGGGAATATATCATGGATTGAGTTTTAGTCTGTTGCTATTCATACCATCCTACTTCATGCCAGTTTAAAAAATGAAAGTGCTGGCTGAAGCAAAGTATTATGGGGCTTGAAGTTCAGATGGCAACGTGGGAGGCCTCCTGTTCCAGTCACTGCTTCTGGATTCCAGGCTTTTTTGGGTGTTGGCTCTTTTCTGTAGGCGTGGCAGCAAGACAGGGAGGAGTCAGGTAGTATGTTGTAATTTTTTGTTTCTTTGTTTTCTATCTCATTCTGGGTTTGATGTGTTTTGTTTTGTTGGGTGTTTGTTTTTTTTTTTCTTTCCTGCTTTTCACTGCTTTTCTGCAGGTAGCCTGAGCTAAGGTAATTGTGAAATTATGTTACATGTTATGTTATCTTTTTCTGTAAACAGGTGAAGCTAAGGTAATTACAAATTATGATCATGTTATGTTATATTAGACTCTTTTAATCTCAATTCCAAATTTTGTCTATTACTTTTCCCCCACTTCTGTGTTGGGGCAGAAGGCAGGTTAAGCAGTTGTTTTGATTTGAACCATTACAGGATATCTCTAAAAATAAGTTAAATCACAGAATTAAAGAAATGTCCAGGCTAGAAAAGACCTTTGAGATGACCAATTCCAACCACTATCCAACTCTACCAAGTCTAGTGTTATACTACTTCCCTAAGCTTGACATCTATTTGTCTCTCAAACACCCCCAGGGATGGAGACCCAGCCACCTTCCTTGGTGTCTGTTCCAGTGTCTGATAAGCCTTTCAGTGAAAAAGTTTCTTCTAATGTCCATTCTAAACCTTCCCTGGTGCAACTCAAGGACATTTCCTCTTGTCCTGTCACTCACATCTTGAGAGAAGAGACCAACTCCCACCTCACTCCAACTTCTTTTCAGGTATTTGTTAAGACCCATAAAGTCTCCTTTCAGCCTCATTTTCTTCATACTAACAACTCCAGTTTTCTCAGTCACTACTCACCGAACCTGTTCTCCAGAGCTATCATCAGCTTTGCTGCCCTTCTCTTGACTTGGTACAGAATATTAACGACTTTTTAAAGTGAGTGGCCCAAGAAGTCTCTGGTCTTGCTTGTCACATTATTCCTGTTATAGACCCGGATACTGCTGGTCTTCATGGCCACCTGTGTGCACTGCTGGCTCGTGTTCAGATGCCTGTCCATGAACACCTCCAGCTCTGTCTCTACTGGGAGTGTTGCTTTCCCGCTACTGTGCCCCAAGCCTCTATCATTGCAGGGGGTTGTTGTGATCCAAGTGCAGGACCCAGAACTTGGCTTTTTGGTTGTCATACAACTGGCCTTGGCCCATACATCCAGACTGTCCAGGTCCCTGTGTAGGGCCTTCCTACTCTCAGGCAGATCAACACTCCCACCCAGTTTAGCATCATCTGCATACTTCTTGGGGGTGTACTGAATCCCTGCATTCAGATCATCAATAAAGATATTAAAGAAAACTGGCCCCCAAACTGAACCCTGGTGAACACCACTTGTGACCAGACACCAACTAGATTTAATTCCATTCACCACCATTCCTTGGACCCAGCCACGCAGCAAAATGTCCACCCATCCAAGCTATAAGCAGCCAGTTTCTCCAGGTAAACAACTTGTAGAATGAGATCAGGTTTGTCAAGCAGAACCTGCCCTTCATCAATCTGTACTGACTGGGCCTGATCACCTGGTTGTCCTGTGAATGTTTAATAATGAAGTGATCTGCTCCACCATCTTCCCCAGTACCAAAGTCATACTGTTATAGTTGTAGTTTCCTGGACACTCCTTATGGCACTTCTTACAAACATCACTTTTGTCTACCTACAGTCAACTGGGACCTCCCCAGTTAGCCAAGATTGCTGATAAATGATGGAAAGTGGCTTGGTGAGCACTTCCACTCTTAGTATTTTCGAACAAAAAGAAAATAGGAATTACATACAACTGTCTCGATTAGAAAAGAAAATGTGAATTCTTCAATCACCTTCTGACAGTGAATAGATAACTCTCATAATAATTTTAGTGATTTTTTTTATTATTACCATCTGTATAAAATTCTTAATTTACTAATTTTCACAGTGTCTTGGCTAGTATATATTGTGCTTATCCCCTGTAATAGCCAGACTATAAAATACCTTGTCAGATGTATAAACCAAATCTTAGTTGCTTACAGGTAAATTCAATACATTTGAGTAAAACACACATTTGATGGACTCCAACCCCAGTATCACTGTGAAATTCTAAGTGACAGTTGTGTGCAGAAAAATAATAATAGCAGGGAGACACTAAGGGGCTGCATACGTTTTATAACACTGTTTTATGTGGTATTATGCTGAATGGTGTCTGCGCTGTTGTAGATAACCTGCATGTTCAGGTTTGCTTGTGTTTTCATTTCATCACAAGCATCACTGCCATTGTCAAGACAGCAGAGTCAATTAACTCATTCCTTGCACACTGGTTCATAGCTAAACACTTCTGAAATTCTGAGACGCTTTGTAATACAAAGAGCTCTTAAAACCTATATAATTCGTGTATAAGAAAATATGAACTTTACAGCATAATAGTTGTGCTAATTTAGAAAATGGCATGTCAGTATTATACCATAGAAAGCAGGCATCTGAGACTTGTAAATTAAAAGCTATCAGACAATTGTATGCACACAAATATTTTTTAAAAGCTATTACTCACTAGTGGCCATGAAGAAATGAAATGGTTTGGTTTATCAATTTCTCACCTTCTAATGCTCAGCAGAGTCTCTAGAAATGACTATTCTAAATACAAATCAGCCTTCTTGTTTTCACTTACTTCAAATGTCACTATTAATTCTGTAACTTTTTCATTGTGACTAAGGCCTGGGCATTAATGCCTATGTATTCAGCCCTCATCCTGAAATAAAATTGCATAAATCTTTGTAAAGTTTTGCATCTCTTTTATAATTTCTTTGGTATTTTACACGTTGTTTACTAATAAGCCATAGTTTTTCTTATTCTGATTTATTAACTATTGAAAGAATTTTGTTAGCTCTAGGGCTGCAGGATACAATCTTATTTTTAAGAACTCTCCCTTACAAATTATTCTTCCTTGCAGTTCTTACATCACCTCTAGAACTTAATTATGTGGGTTTCTTTAGAAATGAAGACCCACTCCTTATTCCATTAAAACCCCTGTCCAAATTCCCATTGATTTCAGTGGTAGCAGATTTAAGCTCATACATTCTAGCTGTCAAGTAAAAGCTAGCACCTACAGTGATAAACATCCACTATTTATTTTTACTCTTGACAATATAAGCTGACTAATAATTTCAAAGTAAAAGATAATGGTGATTTAGGCTGACGACACTAACACATCACTCTGCTTTAGAACTGGCTTTTGTTGAATTTCAGTTCTTTTTTCTTTCACTTTTCCCCCACATCAGGTATCACAGAGTTCTAAAATTAACTTACTGAAGATTAATGTTGCATTTCTTTGAAACTTTAGCTCTGCTATGCAAATGAGAAACATGGTACCAGAAATGGTTTTACCATTTACAATAATAATTCGTTCCATGGCAGCACCTAACATTTTATGTCCTGGTCCTGCATAACTCTAAGTACCATTTTAGGCATATTTGCCACTAATTGAAATCAGTTAAATATTTGTTAAATTAAGATTAAAAAAAAAAAAAAACAAACAACTCCTGCTTTGCTTAAGTATTTGTTGTTAAACCCAAAACAATTAAGGAGTAACATACTGACTTCCACACGCAATCTCCTTCCGAGTTTCATAAAATTGGAACTCAGTAAGCAGATAAGGGATGAACATCTGCTAAGGTGATGCCTGGCTGGGTAGACTACAGTGGATGTTTTCTTTCTTGAATATAGCAAGATTTTCAACACTGTGTTTAAAAAGATGGCTGTGATCAGAGTCATAATATCCATCTGCAAGCCAATCACTAGTGCTGTATGCCTGAGCCTGATGCTGAGTCGGAAATGACCTGGACTATAGAAAGAGTGCATGTTTAGCAAGCTTATATATGATACAAAACCAGTAGTGACTGAAACTACATAGCTATGCTGTCATCCAGAGAGATCTGGACAGACTGGTTAAATGGAATGGGAAAAACCTCATGAAGCATATAGTGCAGTAAAGAGAAATGCTAATTTCTCCTACAGAGGGTTTCAGGCAGGGAAAACCCAATACACTGATACAGATGAAGTTACCCAGCCGCACATCATCTTTGCAGATAAGGACCTCTGGGTCCTCGAAGATGCCAGACTCACCATGAGCCAACCATGCATTCCTGTAGGACTGGGCTTCCCAGTACAAGAGAGGCATGCACATAAAAGAGTGACTCCAGAAAAAAACTATGAAGATTATTAAGAGACTGAAGTATCTGCCATATTAGGATAGGTTGTGAGGTCTGGGAGTGCGTAGCCTAGAGAACAGAAGGCTCAGGATCTTATTCACATCTATAAGCATCTGATTATGAGCAGGAAGGAGTAGACAACATGGAGCTAGAATTTTTATAGTGCATAGTGACAGAAAACAAAGCAATGGGCAAAAATACAAGAAATCATACTGTGTGCCCGCATAATGTGCCAAACTGATTATCTCAACTTATCCTGTTTCTCCTCCACTGTAAGACTTACAGACATCCTAACCTCTTTCAAAAGAAACCTGAATACAGCTCAGGCAACCTGAATGGTAATATCATATAAGGAGAACTGTTAGACTTCCTTTGACTTCCTTTCTTTTTTTTTTTTTTTTTTTAATGAGTGTGTACACAGAATGACTTAACTCTTTCGCTCTCCCTAGAACATAAGGTTTGTGATGATCCTACATGGTAGGGCACATATTTAAGGTGATAATTTTGCTAATTTGCTGTTGCAGCTACTGTTCTGAGGGCTGCTGCTGGAGGCATGTAGAGTGCATGATTCCTCAGCTGACCAATTCCTTAGCATGCTGAGTAAACAATAACATTCTATGTGTGCCAGGAACAACATTCTCACATTGGTACTCTGATTGGAACATGCCACAGAAACCACCTCCTTGACATGCTGGCATTTCTCATTGGGAAAAGATTTTAGCTTATGTATGTAGTTAGATTTCACTGGTTAAGTGATTGATAACAAAGAATATATAACCAGTCACTCTGAGCAACAGATATTTTCTGTTAGGGCTTCTCTAGGGATGTTGGATAGGGATTTGGCTAGGGATTTATTTTAGGGATGCTGCTAGAGATTTTGTTCTGTTAGCTGTTTTGCCTTTTGAAGGGCTTCTGGGACTTTTTCTGTAAGTGGGACTCTGAGAATCTGTAATGCAAGGTATTCTGCAATGCAGCAATATAGGACTTCAGAGAAGACTTCTGAGATTCTTTCCTCTCTGCATTTCTGGAATAATGCTGCTATACAGCAACAGGGTTCATGCCTTCATTCATCGCCCAATGGAACTTCACTGTAAAGCGTCTACAACTGCATTCAGCTCCCCTGGGCCAGGGGAACAACAATTTGCTGTATGTCTGTAATAAATAAAGTTTACAGATCTCAAGATTATAGTTTAAAAAAAAAAAAAAAAAGTTATCACATCAATAAGATATAAAGCATAAAGCATGTAGATGAATTGCAAAGTCAAAAGTCCTGCTCAGCACTGGAAGCATGAAAAATATTAAACATATTTACGATCAATGATTTAATCACCTCCTTGTCTCAAAGGCACTGGTATATTATTGCATTTTAATAATGTAATGCATGTTTTAAACCATCTTTTTCAATACTCTTCTAACAGCAATCTGGATCTATAGAACATGGAATTTAATTATAATTTTTTCACAAGGGAGTAGGATAACACAAAAGTATCCACACTCAAAGAAAGCTGAATTAACTATGGTGTTCTGTTTAAACTACTCCATAGCTTGACACTGTTCACAAAATGACATCTTATAGGAAGTTATTGTATGAGGTTTTTCTGACTCTAGGCGTTTTCGCTGTCATTAGGATGTCTTAGCTTTTGCCATTTGTCTATTTACAGCATCTGCTGGCAGTCCAGAACAATGTTTTAAGCAGCTAGCAACAACAGTAGCAGTATGGACTGCAACACATTTGATTTTGTTAGACCTTCTTAAAGAATGGATTTCTATAAAAAAAAAGTTTCAGTACCATGAAAAAGAATGTTGACAAAGAAGCCATAGATTTGTGCGTAAGATTTTTGAAAGAAAGTATCAAGGCTCAAATGTAGATTTCAAAATTAATTTTAGTTGAGACTTTAATGATAGCTTACCTGATAGAGTTTCTACCAGAATGACCTAAAAATTAAAAGTATTTCCCAGCTTTGAAAAACAAACAAAATATAACATCAGACTGCAAATGTGCCTAAAAAAACATCAGCCATGAGCAGAGATGGAAGAAATGTTTGCATTTTCATCAGTGCAAATCTAAGATGCTTTTCCACTGAAATCCTGAGATGTTGGATGACCAATAATTGTATCTGTATTATATAATGTTCATGAGGTGAAGTGTTCATAAGGAGTCTTTAAAAATTAATTCTGAACGCCCCTTTATTTTTGCATATGAACGCTTGAAGTATCTCCAGTGTTGATAAACAGGGTCATGTGGAAATTACTAAGATTCTACCCTATTTTTTCACCTTCCCCAGTTGCTCCCTCACTATACCTATAGGAAATCACTAGGTAAGTTAAAAACAAGCAGTAAACAATGGCAATTTCTTTTACATTATTCTACAACTAGGCATTTGAGGAAGTGGTGGAGTCACCATCACTGAAGGTGTTCAGGAGGAGACTTGATAGGGTGCTTGGTTGCATGGTTTAGTTGTTTAGGTGGTGTTGGATTGGTTGATGGGTTGGACACAATGATCTTGAAGGTCTCTTCCAACCTGGTCTATATTATTCTATTCTATTCTATTCTATTCTATTCTATTCTATTCTATTCTATTCTATTCTATTCTATTCTATTCTATTCTATTCTATTCTATTCTATTCTATTCCATGTTGTTATGAAACTTCAGGAAACAAAGCAAATCAACAGTCTTTTACAAAGTTGAGGAAGCAATTGTATTATTTCAGTAGTATTTAAACAGGGTGAGATGGCATCTTGGCTATATTATCAGTATCAGTACAGATTGTATCAGAGTTCATTGAAAAAAACATCTAATTTTTGCACTCTGTGAAGGACTATTTCTGTGGGCCTACATTCCTGATTTTGTTTAGACAAGTGAAATATCAGAAACAAATGATGTATGCATAGAGCTCACATAAGGATACAAATAACCTTCACATAGCATGTTCATTTTTCAGGGACATTTATTTATTTATTTACTTACTTAATTCTCTGAGGGCTGGTGGAGTGACTAAGGAAGTGCAAAAATGTTTTTGCCAGTATAGCACTGTCAAATCTTGAGATGGGAACTGAAGTTAAACTGTTAAGTCAATACATGTCTTAAATACTTTCCCTAAAGCACAAAAAGCCCAGAAGAAAACCAAGAGCATTACAATGGCCTAAAGTTCATTTTTTCAGTTGCAAGATCCAGAAATAAGTGCTTTGAAAGCAAAATAGGAATGTGTATTTAAGCAGAAATGCAGCTGATGAAACAGAAAACACCAGCAAATCATAATGTAATCTCACAGGCTGTTAGATGCACTGGCACTAGCTCAGACACAAACACTAGGCACAAGATCACCTCTCCTTTGAAGAAAGTCTGAGAGAGTTGGGGTTCTTCAGCCTGGAAAAGAGAAGGCTCCAGGAAGACCTTATAGTGGCCTTCCAGTACCTGAAGAGGGCTTACAAGAAAGCTGGAGAGGGACTCCTTACAAGGGCATGTAACAATAGGATAAGGGGCAATGATTTAAAGCTAGGAAAGTCTAGATTTAGATTAGACATACTATGAGGGTGGTGGAACACAGAAACGCATTGTCCAGGAAGGCAATGGCAGTCTCTCTGGAGACATCCAGTGTAAGGCTTGAGGGGGCCCTGAGCAACCTGATCTAGATGGGGATGTCCCTGCTTACTGCAGAGGTGTTGGACTAGATGACCTTTAAAGTTCAAGATATGTAAATTCCTTTGAGTGAAAAATTAAGTAGCGGAAGAAGACCTGTGTGGATGAACAAAGAGCTGTTTAGAAAAGATATGTGGAAGAAAGAAGTTCACAGTATGAGGAAAAAGGGCCTGGTCACTTGGGAGAATTATAGGGACAGTGTCAGGGTATGCAGTAACGCAAAAACAAAAGCCAAAGCCATCTTAGAATTAAATCTGGCAAAGAAAGTAAAAGAGAACAAGAAGGACTTCTTGAAATACTTCAGTTTTAAAGGGAAGAACAGGGCAAATGTGGGACCAGTGCTGGATGGTCAGGGAACCCAGGTAACAGAGAAGGCAGAGTTACTGAATGACTTCCTTGCGTCCGTCTTTACTGCTCAGACCAGCCATCAAGAGTCCTGGACCCTGCAAGTAAAATAGAATGCTTGGTGGAAGAAAATATCTGCACTAGTCATCAAGGATGGGGTTAGAGATCATTTGGCCAAACTGAATATCCACAAATGCACGAGGCCTGATGGATGCATCTGTAAGTGTTGAGGGAGCTGGTTGATGTTGTTGCTGTGACACTCTCCATCATTTTTGAAAGATCAGGGAGAATGGGAGAGATGCTTGAGGACTGGAGGAAGGCCAATGACACTCCAGTCTCCAAAAGGGGCAAAACTGAAGGTCCAGGTAACTACAGACATGTCAGCCTCAACTCCATCCCTGGAAAGATGATGGAGCAGGTCACTCTGGAGGCTGTCTCTAACCACATGAATGGAAAGCCTATAAAGAGTAGCCAGGATGCCACTGTGGCTGTTCTGCCATACAATGATATCTACCCAGGCTGGAGAGCTGCGCAAAGGCAAACCTCATGAAGTTCAGTAAGGGCAAGTGCACAGTCCTGCAGCTAGGGAGGAAATACACTAGGCACCAGTTCAGCCTGGGGATTGTCCCACTGGAAAACAGCTCCATGGACCTTGGAGTCCTAGTGCAGAGCAAGTTCTCCAATGGACTGCAATATGCCCTTATGGCCAAGGGGGCCAATGGCATCCTGGGGTGCATTAAGAACAGTGCCCAGCAGGTCTAGGGAGGTTCACTGCTCCTCTGCTCTGCCCTGGTGAGACCAGTTAGACCTGGAATTCAGTGTTGAGTTTTGGGCTCGCCAATGTAAGAGAGACATTGATTTACTAGAGTGATTTCAATAGAGAGCTATGAGGATGACTCCAACACCTCTCCTGTGAAGAAAGACTGAGAGAATTTGGGCTGTTTAGTCTTGAGAAGAGAAGGCTGAGAGGGGATCTTATTAACACCTGTAAATATTTGAGGGATGGGTGTTCAAGATGAAGGTGTCAGTCTCTTTTTGGTGGTACCCAGGGATAGAATAGAATAGAATAGAATAGAATAGAATAGAATAGAATAGAATAGAATAGAATAGAATAGAATAGAATAGAATAGAATAGAATAGACCAGGTTGGAAAATACCTTAGAGATCATCAAGTTCAACTTATCATCCAACATTATCTAATCAACTAAACCATGGCACCAAGTGTCCCATCCAGTCTATTCCTAAACACCTCCAGTAATGGTGACTCCCCCACCTCCCTGGGCAGACCATTCCAATGGCCATTCATTCTTTCTATGAAGAACTTCTTCCTAACATCCAGCCTAAACCTCCCCTGGTGCAGCTTCAGACTGTGTTCTCATATTCTGCCACAGATTGCCTGGAAGAGACCAACCCCCCACCTGGCTACAACCTCCTTTCAGGCAGTTGTAGAGAGCAATAAGGTCTGCCCTGACCCTTCTGTTCTCGAGGCTAAACACCCCCAACTCCCTCAGCCTCTCCTCATAGGGATTTGCTCCAAACCCCTCACCAACTTTGTTGCCCTTCCCTGGACACATTCCAGCAACTCAACATCTTTCCCAAACTGAGGGGCCCAGAAGCGGACACAGGACTCAGGGTGTGTCCTAACTAGTGCTGAGTACAGGGGCAGGATGACCTCCCTGCTGATCACACTATTCCTGATACAGGCCAAGATGCCATTGGCCTTCTTGGCCACCTGTGCACACGGTTGGCTCATGTTCAGCCTACTGTCAACCTGTACCCCCAGGTCCCCTTCTGCCTGGCCATTCTCCAGCCACTCTGACCCCAGCCTGTAGCACTGCATTTGGTTATTTTGGCCAATGTGTAGAACCTGGCACTTGAATCTGTTAAATCTCATGACATTGGACTTTGCCCAGCTGTCCAGCCTGTCAAGGTCTGCTATGATTGAGAGATGGGATGCAGCCTGATGCAGGCTAAGTGTCACTTTATTACATTTTACAGCAGAGTTATGCAGTCTATCAGAAGGCACATATATCACATCTTAATTGGTCATTTTCTACTGGCATACATGTAATTAAGGCATAAAATAGGTCAAAAATAGCAAAACAATATTTTAACACATCCAATCAGTTTCTGCCCAGCTTCTCTCCTTCAGTTATGAGGTGTTTACATTACTCTCAGAGTCAAAGACAAAACATAGCTTTCTCTAACTCGAGCAAAGGCAAGTCTTCATAGCTTTCCAAAGCTGTCTGAAAACAACCCTGTTCCCACATTTCCCCCTTTTGTGTTTATTAATAGAACAACACTTTTGATTGACCTTTCTAAAATTCTTTGCATACATAGAAGCAAGCAAGATAAAACTAACTATATAGCAAAAACAGAAATTCTGTAATGCAGCATGTCTAACAGACTGATGTAACCCATACAAGACACAATGCTTTGGTCGAGCTAATTAAAGCATTCTAACAGAACTGGCATAATATATGGTTAAAGATAACAAACCTTCTAGTAAGAAGCATATATTCCTTTCCGCTTATCTTACAAGGTCAGAACACAAACAGAACAGTTCTTTCAGACAGAAAGTTTCATCCTACAACTTTGAACTCATTCCTTTGCCACCTGCATGATTTCTCAAAGAAGAACTTAGATCTTACCAGTTCCAATTTTTACATTTCACTCCTCTTATTAACAAAGAAGTCCTGATTAGGCCTGAGCACATTGTACACAAGGATTAAGGTACGAAGAACCAGAAACACAGCAAACCAAATCCTCAGCACTGTCTTTTACAATCCACTTTAAAGGTATGTTACATCTTTACTTTTGTAAGATGCTCAAAAATTATAAATTGTTTAATATTAGTAAGATTTTCCTTGATCTGTAAAGGTAGATCTGGCCAGACTCTAGCTCCACAGACAAAGAAAATACTTGCAGGCAAAGAGCAAGAGCGAAAAGGCTTGTTTGTTGTTTCAGAGATAGCATCGTAGTGCTCGAGTTGGGCCTCCACTACAGCAGCCTGCCCTCTCATTTCCTCTAAATTTGTGGATATTGCCCTTTGGACTATAGCTACGAACTCAAATACCTCTTCGGTCAGCAAAGGTTTTGGTAGTTAGCAGCTCAGGGGTTTGTGAGTGAAACATGCTATTTTACCTGGTTATTTCTGAGATTTATATCTTGTTACCTATTGGTTAACTCCACTGTGAACTCGACGGTGGTTCGTCTACCCCATCTGAGACATTATTGCTGTTTGGTTTTGTGTGCATAGGGAGATTCCAGTTTGTTCCCCTGTTTTCCAAGTTCTCATTGTTCTAGACTGTTACTCTACTGTTTATTAGCCTTCTATTGTGTGTAATCAACCTATTATCAACCGGGCAAATGAAACTGAATAAAATTGGCTCAGGAAAACATTTTTAATATTTAATAAATAATATTAATATTTTATCATATTTCCAGCCAAAAAAATTATATAACTACAACAATATTCATGGTTCTACGCAATATAAAATTGAACACAACATTTTTACTCATCCTGATAATACTGATCTCTTAATGCTTTGTTTTTGCTAAGGAAAGGTACTGAGTCCTATTGATAGTAACTTTGGCCTAATGTTGTTTGTTCTTCTTTCACATTTTTCCTAACTAAAACTTCCAGAATTCTTATATCTTCTATAAATTTTGTTAAATCACATTTGAAACCACATACAAAATGAAAATTTGAGAACATAACATGCTTTAACTATTCTTTCTTGTAACATAATGTGACAGTTTTAGGCTGTGCCTTTAAGAAAAGACAAGCTACAGAATTCTCTAGCTGAAATGTTTAGGTGTAAAAAGGAAAACAAAGATAAGTCTAAATGAATTTCATTGGCAGATCAGTAGAATTTGACTTTAAGAACTTACAGTCTGCATTCAGTCTGTTCTGCTTTTCTCTTCTGCTCTTGGCTAGAGTGCATGCTGCTGACCTTGGACTGATGAGATAAGAACCTCACTTCTCTAACAAAGTTTTACACTAAAAAATTTCCCTTTATATCCTTTTCTCTTTTAACCCTTTTTCTGTCAATTTGCCTTGGACAAGAAAGGGGGTAAAGAGAGGGTTTTGGGGGGAACCTGCCGGGGGTTCTGCTTGGGAGGGTATTTCTGTGTCGTGTTCTTTCCTGTATATTTTGTATATCACAGTATCACAGTATCACAGTATCACTTAGGTTGGAAAGGACCTCGAGGATCATCGAGTCCAACCTATCAACACAGACCCCATGACTAGACCATGGCACCAAGTGCCATGTCCAATCTCCTCTTGAATGCCTCCAGGGTTGATGACTCAACCACCTCCCTGGGCAACCCGTTCCAATGACGAATGACTCGCTTGGTGAAGAACTTTCTCCTCACCTCGAGTCTAAACCTCCCCTGGCGCAGCTTGAGACTGTGTGCCCTTGTTCTGGTGCTGGTTGCCTGGGAGAAGAGGCCAACCCCTTCCTGGTTGCAACCACCCTTCAGGTAGTTGTAGAGAGCAATGAGGTCTCCCCCGAGTCTCCTCTTCTCCAGGCTAAACAATCCCAACTCCCTCAGCCTCTCCTCATAGGGCTTGTGTTCAAGGCCTCTCACCAGCCTTGTTGCCCTTCTCTGGACACGTTCAAGTGTTTCAATGTCCTTCTTAAACTGAGGGGCCCAGAACTGGACACAGTACTCAAGGTGCGGCCTAACCAAAGCAGAGTACAGGGGCACTATGACCTCCCTGCTCCTGCTGGCCACACTATTCCTAATGCAAGCCAGGATGCCATTGGCCCTCTTGGCCACCTGGGCACACTGCTGGCTCATATTCAGGTGGCTGTCGATCAACACACCTAGGTCCCTCTCTGTTTGGGAGCTCTCCAGCCACTCTGACCCCAGCCTGTAGCTCTGCATGGGGTTGCCGTGGCCAAAGTGCAGCACTCGGCACTTGGACTTGTTGAATGCCATCCCATTGGACTCTGCCCATCTGTCCAGTTGGTCGAGGTCCCTCTGCAGAGCCTTTCCACCCTCTAGCTGACTAACATCTGCCTCTAACATGGTGTCATCTGCAAACTTGCTGATGACTGACTCGACCCCCTCATCCATATCATCAATGAATATGTTGAAGAGGACGGGGCCCAGCACTGATCCCTGGGGGACACCACTGGTGACTGGCCTCCAGCTGGATGTGGCACCATTCACTACCACTCTCTGGGCTCGGCCATCCAGCCACTTCCTAACCCAGCATATAGTGTAATGGTCCAATCCACGGGCTGACAGCTTAGTCAGCAGTTTGCTGTGGGGGATGGTGTCAAAGGCCTTGCTGAAGTCCAGGTAGACCACATCCACAGACCTCCCCACATCCACCAGGCGGGTCACCTGATCATAGAAGAAGATCAGGTTGGAGAGGCAGGACCTGCCCTTCCTAAATCCATGTTGGCCAGACCTGATCCCTTGGCCATCCTTCAGGTGCACAGTTATATACAGTATATACTGTAAACACTGTATATGTTGTATATATTAATTGCATTTCATTCTGCCTGCAAAATACAGCTTTTCATTAGCTTCTCTGACTGAGTTTAGCTGTGCTTTATGTGGTGGTAGGACTAAACCTTCACACTACCACATAATAGTAATTGGCATGCCAACGTGTGGCTCAGGATAATTGCTTTCCAGACACAGGGCAAAATTAGCTTGATTTATTTCTGCTCGGATTGGGGGGACAGGCATGAAGATGCTATGGATTTTAAATCATCTAATCTCTTCAATCTTCAGTGTCTTGGTCTACAAATATTTACTTGGACTGCTGTGTGATCATTTAGGCAGATACCTAATGTACAAATTATACTTAAGGTTTAAGTATAAGATTCAGCTTCTTTATGATCAGTTTTTGGGACTCTTTTGGATTAAGAATGATGGGAATGTGACTGCTAAGACACTGCCCATCAAGATACATGAGTTTAAGATCCCAGTAGGTGAAAGAGTAATTCTAAGTGATGGCTGGGACCCAAAGGTGATTTATTTGATGTGTATAATTGGGCTGCTAATAGTGATTAATGTGTTCTTGTTAGTAGCTCTGATACAGGAGAAGAAAGTATCTAAGACCTATTTCATTTTCAAGCATAGACCGAGGTGGAGGAGACATGCCTCTAAATTGAGTCCAGAGATTTCTAGTGATGAGGAGAGTGGAGAATCTGAATCAGTTAAGAACAGAGCTAAACAGGCTATCGGGAAGGTTGCTTTGAACGGTGCTGTTGGTGATTCTGGCAATCAGCCAGCAGCAGCTGCAGCTCCTAAGATGGCGGCCCCCATGCCCTCAGCAGACATTAGAGAGGCAAAACCATTTCCTTCTTCATCAGCAGGACTGGAAGTGTCCTCTGCAGCAGCTGTTTCATCTCAAACCCTGTTGGTTTCTGTTAAGGCGGCTATAAATTTAAGTGTAGCCTCAATTAAGCAAGTACCAGCTTTAGATAAGAGAGGTGGAAGGTGCAGAGCAGATCCAGGAGCCGATGCGGGGGAGCAACAAGATCCCACTGTTGCTGATGAGGGAACTTCTGCTAAAAAAGATCCTGCTGAGGAGGAAGAGAAGGTTTGTCTTAGAGATATAGCTGAGTTATTGAGACCATCACTGGATGGAGATCCAGAATGGCAAAATACAGGTCCTGGTAAGACAGCACCTAATGGAGATGCTTCTGAGCTTAAAGAGATCCTTAGAAGAGTGGCAGCAACTACAGGAAGATGAGGCAGAGGAGGAGTCAGATGATAATAGCCAGCATGTTAGCGCCCCCAAGCAGGAGTTAAGACACGTGACGAAAGATTACATTAGAGCAGAGAATGAGCCAATTCTAGCTTGGCTTGGTAGATGTTTCAATACAGGTGCACCAGCTCTAATAGTGGGAGACAAGTGAGCATCTCAGCTAGGCACTCTCTCGAAGGATAATGGAATAGATAGACATCTAGGCAGGTGTCTTGGTAAGATTTCTCTGTGGGTACACCTTTTATTGGCACCTTTCATGAGATACTCATTCCAAGATGACCTTCCATGGAATCCTAAACCCTGGAATATCATGGATGAGGGAATTAAACATCTGAGAGAGTTTGCAGTGAGAGAAGTACTTTACAGTGACCATGGAACTATGAATCCTTATGAATCCTATGAATCCTATGTGGTGGGAGGATTAAACCTTCACACTACCACACATAACTCCTGAATTCCCTCATTTTTTAATTTTTTTTTTTAACCTAAAATGAAAATATATTTTGTGCTATAATTTATTTTTACTTTCCCTTTAACTATTTAAAATTATGACAAAATGGTGAGTTAGTATATAAATCCATGTGAACATTTTCTCTAATCACACAACAATTAAGCAATCAAGATATTCAGTCCTATGTAGTGCTGTATATGTTCAACAGAAGTCTGGTATGTCCTAATGTGCAGCCACTCCTGGAGTGCCACACACATGCAGCATCATGGGTGCTGTGCAGCACATCCATGGTGTTCATGTGTGCAGCAAATGTTATGGTGTATGAAGTGTGCAGTGCCTGAGTGTCCTGCAGTGTGTTAAGTGTGCAGATCATTTACCCTGGAGAAGAGGAGGCTCAGGGGAGACCTTATTGCTGTCTACAACTACCTGAATGGTGATTGTAGCTAGGAGGGGGTTGGTCTCTTTTCCCAAGCAACCAGCACCAGAACAAAAGGACACAGTCTCAAGTTGCTCCAGGGGAAGATTGAGCTTGAGGTGAGAAGAAAGTTCTTCAGAGGGAGAATTGTTAGCTGTTGGAATGTGCTGCCCAGGGAGGTGGTGGAGCCACCATCCCTGGAGGTGTTCAATAGGGGATTGGACGTGGCACTTGATGCCATGGTTCAGTAGTCATGAGGTCTGTGGTGACAGGTTGGACTTGATGATCCTTGAGATCTCTTCCAACCTTATTGATTCTATGATTCTAGTCTATGATTCTAGTCTATGATTCTGTTTCAGATGTTTTTTGAAACATTCTTCTCATTGTTGCTTTTGATCTCAGATTATCATAATAGTCATTGTATCGGTGTTAGGTAGATCTGGTGATTTTCAGCTTCATGGGAAAAGATGTTTGTCCTGTCTTCTTGATTCTTGTGCTGTTGTTTGTTGAGATGATTGCAATAGTGTGTTGCAAAATTGATGTTTCCAGGTGTTGACATGAGTTAGCTATTTCTTAATAGTATCACTAAAACCTTAGTTATAACATATGCATCCTTTTTCTTTTTTTTCTTTTTTTTCTTTTTTTTCTTTTTTTTTCTTTTTTTCCCCATATATAATCCTTATTTTAAAGCTATTATGAATAAAAAAAAATCAAAAAACCCATTCTATAATATAACTATATCAAACCCTTAATTATGCTAATACCAAAAATCCCTAAAAACTCAAATAACTACGTTAAAATTAAATCATCAAATCAATGTCTAAAAAGAAACAAACAAATAAAATGTTAGAGCTCTTTTAAAATGCCATGGCACATAGCAAAAAAAAAAAAAATCAAAGAAAAAAGAAGGTTCAAACCGAAAAAAAGAACTTACAATTTGAACTTAAAAAAAAATTAAAATGTGAATTCATTACTAAGTACTTATACCTTTCTGGTGAACATGCCCTCAGAAATGCGCGGCAGATCTATCAATGAAAATGTAAGTTTATTTATATATATGTACAAACTCTGTAACGGGGTGTTTACAATCACCCTTCACAGGTATCAATATTCGGTTAGTGAAACTATCTTTACAGAATGTTATGTATGGGCATTTAAATCAAAATGGTTCACAGAACTTATAATCTAAACTGAGTCAGAGAGTGGTGGGGGAGGGGTTGGTCAGTGACTGGCAACCCTCCACCTGGAGCAATATAAACACTATCCTAAATGAAGCTCTGTAAAGAAGGGCTTGGCTTACTCACAAGCTGAGAACTTTGTGAAGTCTTTCCTTGATAATGTTTATAGTCCAGACGTGGCACGGATGTGCCGTAATAAGGAGACAGGAAACGGCGCTGGCCGCATGGCCGCACCACATGGCTCTGCTGTTCTCTCCCAGGATACAAAAGGTTCCTCGCTCGGAGGGGGAGGCAGTGGCAGGTCAGCAACGCTGGTTCGCACGGTCTACCAGGTTTTCTCCTACAGTGATGGATCACGCAGCGGTTGATCCCACAGAGTGCTGTCCACGGCACCGCACGCAGCTGGGTGACGATGGCCAAAGGACCACAAGGCCTCCCGAAGCACTGGCTGGCACGCACGCACACACACACAGGCTCCAACACCGAGGTGGGGGGGCTCATTTACCAAATGACCCCTATTTACCATTTGCCCCAGTGAATACCGGTCCATTAAGCATCTGTTGCTAATGCAAAGATTAACCAATGAACTAACACCTACTAAATATGGCCTGAATATATGCTATACCCAGGGAAACAAACATATAGCCTGCCTCTTGTACTACAGGGGTGAGACCACGCCCACGTAGGCTGTTTACCTGGACTCAGTGGTGCCAGGATCCCCCCTGCTGTCTCCAGAAAGGAGGGGGAACAAAGGAAGGTTAACACACAGAGAAATATATCATACCCAAATGTTTGGGGCACAATCCTGATCATAAGCATCCTTCACTACAACCTTACCATGATTATTAAATACTAAATACTTATAGATACGAAATACTTACTATTCATTATGCTTATTAGTAAAACTTAAAAAAACATCAAAATAACAAATCTCTAAAGTACATTACAATCAGAAATAATAAAATTAGCACTGTTTCTTTAAATCAGAACACAACTTTCATAAACTAGAGTCTTATCAGAAAGAGAAGGAGGGGGGGAAAGCAGATGGCCGCCGCAGCCACAGAAAGGGTGGAAAAGGAGCAGGGAATTGTTGCCTTGAGCTTTCTGTTGTGGCCCCTTTTGTTCTCTTTCTGTGACAGTTCAGGTAGAGCAAAAGTCACTGCTGCACACCGATCTTAATTTCCTTTCCTAATACAATCTCACAACTGAGTTGTGATCCTTTAACTTAGAATGTCCCTTCTGTCCACAATCAAACCACGTTGGAGAACTTTTAAGAGTTGTGGCAGGGGAGCAGGCAGGTTTAGTGGCCACAGTGATGGAGGGAGAGGGGGGGATTGTAAATGTTGAAGAGTTTTTTTCTGGCAAAATGCCATTAATTACTGCTGAAGTTGCCTTATGATCTTCTGCTAGTTGTTTTAAAAGAATCTTTAACTAATTTCCATGTTGTAAAGGAAGATGTAGTAATTTTGCTTACTTTTGTTTCCACCCTGAACTCCATAATGACTCCCAGTACTGATTTCTCTTCTTGCTCTTTAAGCATCTCAAATATGATCCTGCAAAAAGGAAGCAAGCACTGAGCTTCAGTGTTCCCTGTTGTGGCTGCATCCCAAAGCATTACCCCCACCTGATCCCAAACTTCTTTTGTAAACACATTTGATGCAGTAAGATCAGGGATCTTCCCCTGTACTCATTTCAAATCTGTCTTAATATCATGGCCTGAAATGACTTTGCCATGTTTCTTAAGGAGGTCCTGCATTAGTTCATAAATGTCTCTTTCTGAGGAAGACGCTTGATTCCCCATATTTAATTTCCCATGGCTCACCTCTCGTCCCAGCAGGAGGGTTATGTTCAGGCCGGACGACTCCTGCTTACTTTCATCAGCTCATTCAATGTTCTGTGCGACTTCATGGCAGGTCGCAGCTTAGCGATTCATCACCTCTATCACATCGGGGTCACCATTTTACCGCGATTGAGAGACGGGGATGCAGCCTGATGCAGGCTAAGTGTTACTTTAGTATGTTTTACAGCAAAGTTATACAGTCTATCAGAAGGCACATATGTCACATCTCAATTGGTCATTTTCTACCGGCATACATGTAACTAAGGCATACAATAGGTCAAAATAGCAAAACAATATTTTAACACATCCAATCAGATTCTGCCCAGCTTCTCTCCTTCAGTTATGAGGTGTTTACATTACTCTCAGAGTCAAAGACGAAACATAGCTTTCTCTAACTCGAGCAAAAGCAAGTCTTCATAGCTTTCCAAAGCTGTCTGAAAACAACCCTCTTCCCACAAAGGCCCCTCTGCAGAACTCTCCTACCCACTAAAAAATCAACACCTTCCCCCACCTTGGTGTCATCTGCAAATTTACTGATGATGATTCCTGGGGGACACCACTAGTGACTGGCTGCCAGCTGAATGTGCCACCATTCACCACCACTCTCTGGGACAGGACAAGGAACAACAGGTATAAGCTTGAACAGAAGGTTCCACAGAAGGAGACAGTGAGGGTAACAGAGCATTGAAACAGGCTGCTGAGAGAAGTTGTGAAGTTGTCTTCTCTGGAGACTATCAAGACCCATCTGGATGTATTCCTGTGTGCCCTGCCCTAGGTAATCGTGCTTTGGCAGGGGTATTGGACACAACAATCTCTGGAGGTCCTTTCCAACCCCTACCATTTTACGTTTCTAAGATTCTATGATTTAAAGACTCCTTCTAAGATAATGCATTGGATTATTCTATGAAGTTCTGCTTGACAGAAGTGAATTTTGCATTCATAACCTGTACATTACTGTTTTCTATTTTATTCTAATTAGAATTTCAGGTAACTGACAAAGCATTTTAAAACAGCAGCTGTGGGTGCAACAAAACCAGAAAATTCCTAATTCATCCAGCTATCAAAATAAGCAAATAACCTGCCTTTGAAACAAATCAACAAATTCCTATGAGATAAATCAACAAATTCCTATGAGATAAATCAACATAACTTACCTAAACAGCAGCAGTAGTGCATTAGGACAGGAGCAATTGAATTCCTCTTTTAAGTGTACTGTAGCTGTTTGCATTAACAGCCAATGTAATTCCAGTATTATTTTGTAGGTTTCTTGGTTTGATTTGGTTAATCCCTAGGAACATGTTATATTTCTTGGTACAAGAGAATGAAATAAAAATAATGGAGTGTCTTTTGAAGTATGACTTTAACTCAGTGATGTAAAACTGTACACTTCACAAAATTTTCATGGAATAGTGGCACTAATGTACTTTTTAAAATCTGCAAACGCAAGTTTAGCATGCATTTTTTTATTTTAAATACACTTCAAGTCTGAATCTTCTGCATTACAGCTTTGACATGCAACAACCACTGAAAACTGAATAAAAATATCTTTCTAGTGAAAAGGATCCTGAGACCAGATGTAGTGGTTTGAGCCTTAACTGAGAGTTAAAGGCTGAAATGGGGAAAAGGCTGAGAATCTCTTCCCCACTTCCCCCCCCCACCTCCTCCCTCCAAACAAGGAGAAGGGGGAAAAGAAAGAAAAAGGGGTAAGGAGCAAATCCACTAAGCAACAATCTGGAGTCAGCTTGGAAGTAGAGAGGCAAATAATTTTTTCTTCAGATATAACAATAACAGGGACAAAAAGTTCACAAGGGCAAGGAACAAGAATGGATGGGAGGGGGACAGAAAAGAATTATACAAAACCAGTCTTTCTCTGAGGAGGCGCAGAGGCAGCAGGGAGAAGGGTCAGGTCCGGCCACGTGGCTGAGGATCAGGAGGGCAGCTGCAGCAGCTCTCATCCAGCAGAGGCAGGAGCCAAAAAAGAGATCCAACAGCTATGAGGTCCTGCTTTTTATACCCTTGCTGGGCAGGGAGAGGGGAGTGGAACAGACTCAGCTTTCCCAGGGGGGAGACGCCCTTCAGGGAGTGTAAAATACCCGCAAGCCCTCCACCCTGCTTTCTTCTTTTGTTTTCAGAAAAAGGTGTTAACCCACCACACCAGCTTATATCAATGAACATGGTAAATACTTCTCAGTAAGCTTAGAAGACTGAGTATGTGAAGAAGACAAATTTTTACACCATTGTGGCCACTACTAAAAGCCTATTCTATGCTCTAATAAGAATAAAAGATAATCACTTACATATTTAGCCAGGATATGATGAAATTAAAAACAAAAAAAAAAAATAGATTTCAGTCACAGAAGTATTTTGCCTTAAGTATGTTAACTACTTTACTTGTAAACAGATCTTTGTCTTCACTTCACAGTATCACAGTATCACTTAGGTTGGAAAGGACCTCGGGGATCATCGAGTCCAACCTATCAACACAGACCCCATGCCTAGACCATGGCACCAAGTGCCACGTCCAATCTCCCCTTGAACGCCTCCAGGGTCGATGACTCAACCACCTCTCTGGGCAACCCGTTCCAATGCTGAATGACTCGCTCGGTGAAGAACTTCCTCCTTACCTCGAGTCTGAACTTCCCCTGGCGCAGCCTGAGACTGTGTCCCCTCGTTCTGGTGCTGGCTGCCTGGGAGAAGAGGCCAACCCCCTCCTGGCTACAACCACCCTTCAGGTAGCTGTAGAGGGCAATGAGGTCACCCCTGAGCCTCCTCTTCTCCAGGCTAAACAATCCCAGCTCCCTCAGCCTCTCCTCATAGGGCTTGTGTTCAAGGCCTCTCACCAGCCTTGTTGCCCTTCTCTGGACACGCTCAAGTGTTTCGATGTCCTTCTTAAATTGAGGGGCCCAGAACTGGACACAGTACTCTAGGTGTGGCCTAACCAAAGCAGAGTACAGGGGCACTATGACCTCCCTGCTCCTGCTGGCCACACTATTCCTAATGCAGGCCAGGATGCCATTGGCCCTCTTGGCCACCTGGGCACACTGCTGGCTCATATTCAGGTGGCTGTCGATCAGCACACCCAGGTCCCTCTCTGTTTGGGAGCTCTCCAGCCACTCCGACCCCAGCCTATAGCTCTGCATGGGATTGCCATAGCCAAAGTGCAGCACTCGGCACTTGGACTTGTTGAATGACATCCCATTGGACTCTGCCTTCTTTGCAGTATGTTCTGATTATGCGTTTTCCAATTATGCATTTTCCATCAGTTATGCATTGGACACAAAGAGTGCAGCTGTCTTCGATGTTGTTTATATTTTCTGTGTGGATTTCTGCTGATAAAAAAGAGTGCTCGATCTTACATTCTTGGTTGTACAACTTGGACAATTAATGTTGCAAATTTGCAATAAGCACTAAGTAGTGAGGCTCAAATATAAAAATGCCATTTTACCTCAGTTATCCACAGTTATAATAAAATAACAGAATATAGTGTTTTGCCCTTGAAATTCTCAGGCATGTAAATGGCAATAATAGCAAATATTAATAAACTTGAAATATTAAAAAAAAGAAGCCAACAAAGCCGTAGTATTCCCCATAATGGGCTATTGTATTTATAGGCTCTTCAAAAACACCACCTGCATAGTTCTTGTGCTTGTCACAAATGTCAATGACCATAGAGTTACAAAACTTTTCCTATCAGAGAAATACTGTCACTAGTTCACAGAGGAGGAATTGAATTATGACAATAGTTGATGGCTATGTCTACATTTATAAGTAGAACAACAGGAGAGGAGTAGATTCATATACCAAAACATCTGATAAGGAATATTTGACACTGATGCCGAGTAAATTCCTGGAACTACTGTTACATGAAGAAAATTACTTAGAATAATGCTAGTGCAATGTTCAAATTCCATACCCACTTGAATTCTATGGGCTTTCAGGCAAGCCTGGTGAACCATACTCCTGAGAGTATGTTTCTACCTTTTCTTTTAATACACTTATTGTTCCAGCTTTCTGTTAGATGACCCACTAGGTGCACCCTTTACCTCAGAGTCTTCTCTGTTTCTGCTCCATGTTAAAATAGTCATGTCCTCATGGGAATGATGCCCATGGCTGGTGAGAAGCAATCTGGAAAGATATAACAAAAATACAGACTGGGAATCACTGAATCACAGAATAGTAGGGGTTGGAAGGGACCTTCAAAGATCACCTGGTCCAACCCTCATGAGAGAACAGGATCATGTATACAAGATCACACAAGAACACATCTAGGTGGGTTTTGAATATCTACAGAGAGGGAGACTCCACAACCTCCCTGGGCAGAGTGTTCCAGTGTTCTGTCATCCTCACAGTGAAAATTTTTTTTCCCGTGTTTCCATGGAACTTGCTATGCCTCAACTTCCAGCCATTGCCCCTTGTTCTGTCATTGGACATCACCAAAAAGAGCCTGGCACTCACTCTTTACATATTTATAAACATTAGTGAGGTCATCACTTAATCTCCTCTTCTCCAAACTAAAGAGCCCCAGCTGTCTCAGTCTCTTCTCATAAGGAAGATGTTCTACTCCCTTAATCATTTTAGTGGCTCTGTGCTGGACACTCTCAAGCAGTTTCATGTCCTTCTTAAACTGAGGAGCTCAGAACTGGACACAATATTTGAGATCAGAGGTCAGAGTAGAGGGGGAGGAGAACCTCTCTCAACTTGCTGACCACACCCCTTCTAATACACCCCAGAATGGCATTGGTCGTCTTGGCCACAAGAGTACATTGCTGGTTCATGATCAACCTTCCATCCACTGGGACCTCCAGGTCCTTTTCCCCTTCACTGGTCTCCAATAGGTCACTTCCCAACCTACACTGGTACATGGGGTTGTTCTTTCCCTGGTGCAGGACTCTACACTTGTCCTTGATGAATTTAATGCAATTTCTCCCTGCTCAACTCTGTAGCCTAAGTTCTGCACATTGGCTACAATAACCCAATGCAGTGCTAAAGGCTGGAGTTAGAGTGGCTGGAGAGTGGCCAGGGAGAAAGGGAACTGGGGGTACTGGGTGATAGCAGGCTGAACATGAGCCAGCAGTGTGCCCAGGTGGCCAAGAATGTCAATGGCATCCTGGCCTGTATCAGGAACAGTGTGGCTAGCAGGAGCAGGGAGGTCATTCTGCCCCTGTACTCAGCACTGGTTAGGCCACACTTTCAGTACTGTGTCCCGTTCTGGGCCCCTCAGTTTTGGAAAGATGTTGAGCTGCTGGAACGTGCACAGAGGAGGGTAACAAAGCTGGTGAGGGGTTTGGAGCACAAGCCCTATGAGAAGAGGCTGAGGCAGCTGGGTTGCTTAGCCTGGAGGAGAGGAGGCTCAAGGGAGACCTTATTGCTCTCTACAACTATCTGAAGGGAGGTTGTAGGCAGGTGGGGGCTGGTCTCTTCTCCTGGGTGTCCAGCACCAGAACAAGAGGACACAGTCTGAAGCTGCACTGGGGGAGGTTTAGGCTGGATGTTAGGAAGAATTTCTTCATAGAAAGAGTGATTGCCCATTGGAATAGGCTGCCCAGGGAGGTGGTAGAGTCACCATCTCTGGAAGTATTTAGGAAAAGATTGGACGGGACACATGGTGCCATGGTTTAGTTGGTTAGATAGTGTTGGATGGTAAGTTGGACTTGATGATCTGAAAGTTCTTTTCCAACCTGGTTAATTCTATTCTAATTATAATTCTAAGTTTCACTAACTGGCAGCACAATCCTCTGGTGTGTCAGCCACTCCACTGAGTTTTGTGTCATCAGCAAACTTGCTGACATTGCAGTCTGTGCCCTCATCCAGGCTGTCAATGAATATAATGAATAGCACTGGTCCCAGTACTGACCCCTGAGGGACTTCACTAGATACAGGCCTCGAAGTAGATTCTGTCCCATTGACCACAACTCTCTGTCGTCTTTCCTTCAACTAGTTCTCAATCCACCTGTAGTGAAGGCACATTATACCCCGATACTGAATCTTGTCCCAGCATGTGGACAAGTTCCCCCTCCTCCAGGAGGAAGACAAAAGCCAAGGCATTAGCCAGGCTTGCACGCACCCAGACCATGCAGTGCTCATGCTGACACCAAATATGGGCATAATTCTCGCTTCACGCTTTCTATAGGCTGAAGCCAGTTGTCTATGAGAGTGCCCATTGGTCAAGCCCAGCCTCGAGGAATCTGTAAGTATCACACCAGTTGGTAAACAAGTCGCCCCCTCATTCAGTTTGTCTCTGTGCTTGCTCGAGAGAGCAACTCTCGAGCAACAGCCTTTGCCATTGAGCTTATTGTTGTTAGCTTCTGTTATACATGTACGCATACTGAAAGCCTCTGCATCGTGAAGAAGCCCAGAGGGAGGACCTTAGTGATGCCTGAGCTCAGTGTCGCTACAGCCAGTCATATCGACCGGGAGAGCCCACTGTGCCACCGGAGGACTGGACTGACCTCCCAAGGGTAAGATCTGCCCAGTTGCCGGGGAGAAGGGACTTGATCGATACCGAGTCCACGTATGCCTAGCCCCGCCGTAGCGGGAGAGGAGCCACCGTATGCCGCTCTGAGCCCTGTGAATCTCAGGGAAGACTAAAGCATTGTTCGTGCCTATACTGCACCGAACCCAGGACCACTCCGAGACTCCCACTGCTCCTTTAAGCTCAGTAAACGAGAATCCGCTGCCTAACGCAGCCGCATTCTCTCCCCGAGGCTGTTTGCATCAGCCCCGAGAATCGCCGTGGTTGGGCCAACCCCCGTAGCTTTGCCTTCTGCCGTGTCATCCGAGCCCACCTACCTGCCACCATCGTCCCGCCCTACCATGCAAGCCAACTTTGAGGGCCAACCCCATGGGCCAACCCTGACCAGGACAGATCCCTGTTGTCTGGAGGGAATCGAATATCTTCCACGTGCTTTCCATCCATTAGCACTCAGTTAAAAGTATCCGCATCCAGCAGAGTCAGCGCTGACGCATAGAAAGACTGTAATATTGCTATGTATAGCCAGAAGCCACCCGCGTCCTGCCGAGTCTCCATCTAGTGGCCAAGCGGTGGAACTGCACCCTTCATTATATAAATATAGAAAGGGTTTATAGATAGTTCAATTAAGTCCTAATCGTAACACTAAGCCACTTGTGGAATGTATTTCACGAATGTGCACTAGAATATGTATATAAGTTGGTGATTCATCGGTTATTAATAGTTTGATAATTAATAAAAATAATATTTTCATAATTCAGATTTCATATTCATAAATTTAATAACCCCTTCACCACATCACCTCACTACCCGATCATCCAGACTACACGTCCTCAGTTTAGCTGCAAGGATGCTGTGGGAGATAGTGTCAAATGTGCTATTGGGATGAAGGGTGCCGGGAGAGATACCTCCTTCTCCCAGGCCTGTGCTAAAGCAGCTTCACCTGGGCCATTCCCCCAAGGCATGTGCCAGGCACACACCCCATGCTGGAACAATTCTGGGCATGTTTTGGACAGAGGACTGATGGTTATTGGTTTCTGGTCTTTTTTAGCTTTGTATATACTTGATGGTAAGGTGGGACACAAGAATTAAGCTGGTTGGATAAAATAGGTGAGATGCAGAAAGCATGAAGCTCTTCTATTTTGGGATTTTGCTCTCTGCTCTCCACATACATGGATTATAAGCAGCAGCAGTTCAGGAGGAATTTCCAATACAAAGAGACAAAATAGTAATTCTCATAATCAGCAAACACCATTGTGAGTAATTGATAGGTTCCTAAAGTCTCCAGGAACTTCCTACCTTTTGTTCATAGGGGTAACATACTGCTTTTAGATTTATCTTTTTCCAAATACTATTTTCAAATCATTTGTAACCACTCCTATTCTGAAGATAATATCTTAGCTGAATAATAAACCTTTTATAATATTCATAACTTTTTTATATAGTTATGTTATTAATTTCTCACCTTATTGCTTCTATTTGTAACAAACACTAATGCCTTTGTGGAACAATCACAGACAAAATAAATACTCAGATATAAAGAAAGTTTTACAATTATTTAAGTACACAGATTACTTTTTGGAATATCCAGGCAGACATAGACAAAGAAATGAGGGATATTATTGGAATTTGCATTATTATGGCCTGGATAATTAAATATGATAGGCAGAAGCAGAAAAATATTAGAAGAGGAAATATAAAATTATGATGTAAAAAGATTGTCTAGGACATAAACACTTCTGAGAAATCCTCAAGCATTCTTGGAGCATAAGTGTATCACTTATTTCCTGAGCTTGGTAACTCAAGCTGCAATTTCATACTGCTAAGACAAAGGAAGAGAATTTTGGGAGAAGGTATTCAGAAGATGTTTTGCTTCCATTCCTCTTACCTTCATGCAGGCCTTGCATTTTGTATTTCCTCAGAGATTACAAGTGAGGTGTCTAGAGGCAAACCAAACAGCAACAGCCCAAGAATCACAATAATTAGTAAATCATAGTGAATCACACGTATGGCATTTCCAATACCTATCTAGGAGGGATTAGTGCAGTGGAAAGTTAGATGTCATCAGGCTTCATCCAGATATCACTAGTCCACCTAATCACCACTGAGGAATTATTAGGTTTGACAGTGTGGCCCCTGTCAGTCACAGCTGGTACAATATAGTGCTGAAAATGGAGCAGTCACTAGAGGTGGCACTGTTTCTAGCTAACTTGTTTTGGCAGAATGTTTGTGTGCATCAACAGACTGAAATGTCAGAGAGCTGAAGATGATGTGGGTGAACACGAAAAAGCAGAAAAGACTGCAGAAAATAAAAAGGAAAACATGAGCAAGAAACCAATGCAAGTAAGAATGAAAGATTAGCTATATAAATAAGTATTAGAAAAAAAAACACAAAAACAAACAGAAAAACCCTAACCGCACAAACAATCAAAATAAAACAAATCCCAAAGAACAAAAATAAAACAAACAACAACAGCAACAAAACAACAAACAAACTGAGGGTTTTGCAGTAGGAATGTATTTCAATCAGGCTGTTGTAGCAGGCAGAAGCATGCATGGAAATTGATCATTCAGGTTACTAAATTCTTTGTCACAAGCACCCTTTAATTAGTTGTTACACCACCCAGCACTCTTCTTGTTAACTAGACCCTAAATAATAGTAAAAGATGGAAGGAAGATAATAAAAGTCTCAGCTCTGAAAAATTTGTAACCTATGATAAGACACACGCTCCACTGAAGCTATCCATTAACAAAATCTCCAGAGTTCATAACTCTGAAAAATATGTTCATACCTCTGCACCACTAACGGAAGTTGTAAATAATATTATTGAAGACATTTCCCATATTCACTAGATATTCCTGCTATACATCATTATTGCCTATTTTATACTTATTTATATCTACTACTTACATTTTGATAATTAAATTCAAAAAGTTTAATCTTGATTTTGCATTGCTGTTGTGGTTTCTTTTAATTAAGAGTTAATCTTTCTTGGTTTTCCTGCTGTGCAGTGTTCATCCTGGCTATATCTATACTTCATTCTTATGCACTTATATCTAACAAAATAAACCAGAGAATGCACAGAAGGCATTAAGAGTAGAAAATTCTTGAAAGTGAAGAGATAATATTCAGAATATCTGCACAAAAATGATGCTTTGATGTTTTTCTAAGAGAGAATGAAAGTAGGTCTCTCCTCTCTCTAAACCAAAAATATTGTCAACAACTCAGTTATTTTAGGAGAGTGAAACATGCCAGAATGACATGTTTACAGCAAGCAGATTAGCTCAGACCTTCTTATTTCCACTGCTTAGTCTACATCTATGCTTCATTCCTCTTCTTATTAGCATGTCATGATAGCATAAAGTGCTCAGAAATGCATATGGCTATTTTTTCAGTTACTCTGATGGTAAAATTTGATTAGTCATTCCATGAAAAAAATTAAATTAAAAAATACAGTTTAAATATAATAATTATGGTTGCAATAGGTAATTGCTTCTCAGACAGAATAATGGAAAGACCTTGCAGAAAAAAAAAGTCTTTGAATAATGTCATGTTGTAGTAAACTACAATTTACTATTATATCATTATGTGGAATCTGGTGCAGCTAGAAATGTTATCCAGAACTAGGTTTGAACTAGTTAAATACCATAACTGCTTTCAACAGCATTCTTTAGCTGGCAGCTTCAGCTTCTGGAAAGTAATATGCACAACAAGATGCTCTGTGCAAGACAGAAGAGTGCACTACTTGTCAAGTGGCAGCACAAACATAAGAACATAGAATAATTTGGTTTGGAGGGACCTTTAAAGGTCATCTAGTTCAACACTTCTGCATTGAGTAGGACCCTCTTTAACTAGACCAGCCTGCTCAGACCCTTGTCCAATCTGACCTTCGGTGTTTCCAGATGGGGCTTCTACCACCTCTCTTGGCAGTCTGTTCCAGTATTTCATCACCCTCTGTGCAAAAAATTTCTTCCTTCTATATAGTCTGAATATAATCTCTTTTAGTTTAAAACCATTATTCCTTGACCTGTCATGTCTGCTAGATGGTGTCCTCCCATCATTCCTGTAAGTCCCCTTTAACTACTGAAAGTCTGCAATAATGTCTCTCCAGAATCTTCTCTTCTCCAGTCTGAATAACCCCAAATCTCTTAACCTTTCCTTCTATTCCTCTGATAATTTTTGTGGCCACTCCAACAGGCCCATGTCTTTCCTGTTCTCATGACTCCAGAGCTGTACATAGAACTTCAGATGGGGCCTGACAAGGAGACAATCATGTCCCTCAACCTGCTGGCCATGAACTGTTGGAACTCTTAGTTATAAACTAAGGAGTTAACCTAAGACTGTTCAGCAACATTGTAGCGAGTTTGATGCCATTGCCTCTTCTTATCCTACGTTAGCAGCCAGTTTAAGTGTCTGCACTGCTCTACAAGTGAATGTAGCCCCCAGAAGAAAATGTCTCAAAGAGCTGTGGTGAGATATGATTCCTTGAGGCCATACACAGTGATCATAAACTCAGATTTATGAAACAATGTGAATTTATAGGAGCAGCAGTGTGTTTAAATTCAAACGTCAGCTCAACCATGGGCATCGAGAAGAGGCAGGGGAAGACTTGGCTGGGAGCACCGGGGAGACCAGTCGGGGCAGCTACCGCTGTGAGGCCGCACGACAGGCGGGGCGGAAGGCAAGACCGCCGCGGGGCCCACCCGAGGTGATTGCATGGGCATGAACGCCACCTAGTGGCCCATAGGCGCAACGCAGTTGGAACCACAGCTGCTGCCCGACTTCTGCCCTTGGAGCGGCGATCCTGAAGCCGTTACAGCCATCAGATGTCTCTCGATGGTGACCTGAGCTTCCCAGGGAGAGTTCAGTTGTTTTGTTTCATTTTGTTTTGTTTGGATTTGGCGTTTTCTTGGTTGTTTTTGTTTTTATTTTCTTTCTTTCTTTTTTTTTTTTTTTTTAATTTATTTTCTTTTGTTTGGTGGTAGCATTGAATCATCCTTTTTCACCATGTGGAAGCCTCCTGGAAATAGCATTTAAAGACCCACCCTGCTGATTAAAATTCCTCATTCATGTTATCTGTATTCTGCTTTTATATAATGCTGAAATATATCAAATGGGACAGATATTTCTGCCTGAAAAATGAAACAATTTTTTTTGCCATGCGCAGCAAACAAAATACATGTTGTTGGAAAAACACACTAAACCAGAACAAAACACAGTTTGAGATGTGCCTTTGTTCTTTTGAATCCTAAAATACTTTTATTTTTTTTTTTCAATAGGGGAAAAAAAAAGGGAGGGGGGGGAAGGAAAGAAGAAAAATAAAAGCGAGAGACCAGCTAAAAGAGACCTGCTGTCATGAAAGTCAATTCTTCTTTACAAAACCACTGTGCCATGCACTGTCTTAAATTCTCTGATACATTAAGTGCTGCAGGCTGAATAAAATTTGGTTTAGTGGCTGGTTGTCTTTAACTAAGTTTCTACTATCATCATTTCTACAATGTAGCCAGACAGGAATGATGTCGCGCTGAGCATGAGCATTGGAAGAGGAGTGGCATACAAAGCAAGCAAAGCTCTGGAGTTTTTATAAGATTACTTTTCATGAGGTACCCATATTTCTGGACACATAAACAAAGGAGGAAATTTTGGATTCTCCCTCCTACAAGGGGGCAGGACCATTAGCGCAGCTAATGTACATCTATAGCAGCGCATGCAACATGGACAACAAGCAGGAGAAACTGGAGGATATTGTGAAGCAAGAAAACTGTGACATAACTGCCATCATGGAAAAATGGTGGAGTGCTGCAGTCATGGCTACCAACTTTTCAGAAGACACAGGTAAGTTTGGCAAAGCAATAGGGTGGCTCTCTATGTCAGTGAGGGATATGGATGTCTACCACTTAATGATGGAGATGACAGAGATGAGTGTTTATGGGTAAAAATCAAAAGGAAGGTCAACAAGGCAGATATTGTGTTGGGATATTGTTATAGCCAACCTAATTAATGTGATGAGTCTGATGCCATACTCTGTAAGCAGCTGGGGGTTGTTCCATGATCACAGCCCCTTGTTCCTGTGAGGAATTTCCAACTTCCCAGATGTGTGCTGGCAATATAATGCAACAGGCAGGAAACAGTCTCAGAGTTTCTTAGAGTGTGTGGAAGAGAACTTCTTGATGCAGTTGGTGAAGAAGCCAACTAGAGAAAGAGCCCTCTTGGACCTGTTGCTTGTCCAAGAAGGTCTCATAGGGAATGCAAAATTCAGAGGCTGTCTTTGGCTTAGTGATCATGAAATAATAGTTTTCAGTTCTCAGAAGTGAAGAGTGTGGTTAGCAGAACTGTCACCTTGGACTTCTGTAGGGCAGACTTTGGCCTGTTTGGTAGTGTCCCTTGGGACATCGTCCTGAAGGTAAAGGATTCAAGAAAGGCTGGGCACTCTTCAGAAAGGAAATATTAAAAGCATGGGAACAGGTCATTCCCCATATGCTGAAAGCTGTGTCATCAGGGAAGAAGTCTAGACTGGCTGCATAAAGAGCCATGGCTGGAACTCAGGAAAAAAGGAGAGTTTATGGTGTTTAGAAAAGGGGATGGGCCACTCAGGAAGGCTACAATGCCACAGTGAAGCAATGCAGGAGAAAATTAGAAGGGCCAAAGTCCAACCAGAAGTCTAGCTAGTGCCACAAAAAGTAATAAAAAGTGCTTCTATAGACTAGGGAGAACCTTCACCCTTTATTGGACTGCAGAAGAAAACATAGTGACTAAGGAGAAAAAGGCTGAGGTGCTTAGTGTCTTCTTTGGCTCAGACTTTAATAGCAGGACTAGTTGTCTGCCTGGTAGCCAACTGCTGAAGCTGGAAGACAGAGATGGGGAACATAAGGAGACCTCCATATTGACAAGTGACCTGCTGTACCACCTACACATTCTAAAGTCTATTGAGCTAGATGGATTACACCCAAGACTGCTGAGGGTGTTGCACATGTGCTTACCATATCACTGTTTGTGAATTACCAGCATTCCTGCTTAGTGTATGAGAGAAAGGTTGTTGATGTTGTTTGTTTGGACTTCAGAAAAGACTTTGATACTGTTCCCCATAGCATCCTCCTGAACCAACCATCTGCTGCAGTACTGGACAGGCATGCACGCTTCTGGATCAAACACTAACTGAATGGTCAGGCTCAGAGAGTGGTACTGAACAGATTTAAATCCACTTGGCAGCCAGGCACAAGTGGTGTTCCCTAGGGCTCAGTATTGAGGGCACTGCTATTTAATATTTCTATCAATGAACTTGATTAGGAGATTGAGAGCACCCTCAATAAGTTTGCAGATGGCACCAAGTTAGATGGGAGTTTTTACTGGCTGGAGGGTAGGATAACGGTTCAGAGGGACTTGAACAGTCTGGATTGGTGGGCTGAAACCAATCATACGGGCTTCAAGAAGGTCAAAAGCCAAGATCTGCATTTGCGCCACAACAATCCCTTTCACTGCTACAGGCCAGCAGTGTGCCTAGGTGGCCAAGAAGATCCATGGCATTCTAGCCTGCACCAGGAGTAGTGTGAACAACAGCAGTAGGGAAGTGATTTTCCCCCTGTCCTTGGCACTGGTGAAGCTGCTCCTGAAATCTAGTGTTCAGTTTGGGGTCCTACAGTATGAGAGAGACACTGAGGTGCTGGAACAGATCCAAGGAAGGGCAACCAAGCTGGTAGAGTGTCCCGAGAATAAGTCTTATGAGGAATAGATGAGGTTATTTAGTCTGAAAGGACAGTGAGGGGAGACTTTGCTGCTCTCTATAACTACGTGAAAGGAGCTGTAAAGGGGTGGGTGTTAGTCTCTTGTCAAAAGTCACAACTGATAGGACAAGAGGAAATGATATCAAGTTATGCCAGTGAAGGTTTAGGTTAGACATTAAGAAAAACTTCTATACCAAAAGGCTTATCTAAGAGTACAACAAGCTGTCCAAGGAAGCAGTTTAATCACCATCCCTGAATATATTTTAAAGATGTGTATATAGGGTGCAAAAGGATATGGAGTAGTAGTGGACCTGCTACCAAATCAATTGGAACCTACTGATAAAGTTTTCTTACTCCACTAATGGGAGGAATCACACTTACAGGCTCTCTTTCTTCTGGGGCTTTTCAACCACTCTGATGTTGTCTGGAAAAGTAACACAGTGAACTGCAGGCAGTCCAGAAGACTACTGGAGTGTCTTGATGGTAACTTCTTAAGACAGGAAATAAACAACCCTACACAGGCAGATGTGACGCTGAGTCTGATGTCACTAATGCAGGGGTCATCACCAGTGACATCAAGATTAGAGGTGGTCTGGCTGGGCTGCAGTGATCATGCAGTGGTGGAGTTCACAGTCCTAAGGGACATGGGTCAGACAAGGAACATAGCCAGGACATGAGACAGAAAAGGAACGTTGTCAGGACCCTGAATTTTAGGAACATGAACCTGAAGCTAGAGTCAGTAAGAGCCCTGGGGAAGTAGTCCTCAAGTACAAGGGAGAAGAATAGCTGGCAGATCTTTAAGGACACTTTCTATACAGCACAAGAGCTCTTGGTCTCCAGGTATAAGAAATCAGGCAAGGAATAGAAAAAAAAACCAACCAAAAACAAAAACATCATGCCTGAGCTGGTCAGACTAAGAGATAAGAATGAAATGCACAGGCAGTTCAAGCAGGGATGGGTACCTTGGGAAGAGAATAGGCAAGCTGCCCAGTTGTGTAGGGATGAGGTCAGGAAGGCCAGGGTGCAGCTGGAGATGAACTTGGAAAGAGATGCAAAGAATAACAAAAAGGACTTCTCCAGGTGTGTCAATGAGAAAGGAATGTTGAAGAAAGCATACCTGTCCTGATGAGCAAGAATGGTGAGCTAGTAACAGCAGAGAAGGCTGAGACTCTCAAAAACATTTTTGCCGTTATCTTCACTGGCAACCTCTCTTTGCATACCTGCCCAGTCAAAGGACCACAACACGGGAACTAGGAGAAAAAAAATCTTACCCAACATAAGTGAATCCTTCCCACCTGAGGAACCTGAACATACACAAGTCTATGGGACCTATGCATCCTAGAGTCCTTAGAGAATTGGCTGATGTAGCTGCCAAGCAACTTTTCATGATATTTGGAAAGTCCTGGCAGTCAAGTGAAATAACTGATGACTGCAAGAAGGAAAACATTACCCCCAATTTTAAAAGGGGTAAAAAGGAGGACTACTGACCAGTCAGCCTCACCTCTATGCCAGGGAAGATCATGGAACAGATCCTACTAGAATGTCCGGCAAGGTACATGAAGGACAGTGAGGTGATTTGAGATTTGCTTTACTAAGGACAATTCCTACCTGAGCAACATAGTGGCTTTCTGCAATGGAGTGACAACATCAATAAACAGGGGAAGGACTTCTGCAAGCCACTCACAACATCCTCTTCTCTAAGTTTGAGAGATATGGTTTTGGTGGGTGCACTGTCCAATGGATAAAAAGTTATTTGATGACCTCATCCAGAAGGTAGTGGTCAATGGTTAGGCCACACCTTGAGTCCTGTGTCCAGTTCTGGGCCCCTCAGTTTAAGAAGGACATTGAGACACTTGAACATGTCCAGAGAAGGGCAACAAGGCTGGTGAGAGGCCTTGAACACAAGCCCTACGAGGAGAGGCTGAGGGAGCTGGGATTGTTTAGCCTGGAGAAGAGGAGGCTCAGGGGAGACCTCATTGCTGTCTACTACTACCTGAAGGGTGGTTGTAGCCAGAAGGGAGTTGGTCTCTTCTCTGAAGTAAGCAGCACCAGAACAACGAGGAACAGTCTCAAGCTGCATCAGGGGAAGTTTAGGCTTGAGATGAGGAGAAAGTTCTTCACTGAGAGAGTTGTTCTCGATTGGAATGGGCTGCCCACGGAGGTGGTGGAGTCACCATCCCTGGAGGTGTTCAAGAGGAGACTGGATGTGGCACTTGGTGCCATGGTTTAGTCATGAGGTCTGTGGTGACAGGTTGGACTTGATGATCTTTGAGGTCTCTTCCAACCTTGGTGATGCTGTGATTCTGTGAATGGGTAACAGTGGTGTCCCTCGATGTCTGTACTGGGACCAGTGCTGGTCAATATCTTTATCAACGATACAGAGAATGGGAGTGAGTGCACCCACTTCAAGTTTTCAGATGATACCAAGCTGAGTGTTGTGGTCAATACACCAGAGAGATGGGATATCACTCATAGGGAAATGGACAAGCTGGAGAAGTCAGCCCATGTGAACTTCATGAGGTTCAACAAGGCCAATATTCGCTTTATGTTCAGTTGCAGATGCTGCAGAAAGCATTCTAGTTCTTACATTTTGTTGGTCAAATTCCATTCACTGCCAACATTTTACTTGTTTGGTTTGGTTTTGGCTGTTGTTTTTTTGTTTGTTTGTTGGTCTGTAGGTTTTTTTGTTGTTTGTTTTGGGTTAGTTTGGGGTTTTCTTTGTTTGCTTGTTTTGTTTGTTTTTCTTTCTTTGTTTTGCTGCTTTTATTTTGTTAGGATTAACATTTTGGTTCGAGAGCTGATCAGGACCGCCACTTCAGGACCACTTCACTTGAATTGTGAGCTTTCTGCTTGGCTTTTCACCTTCTTTTTGGGGTTTTGCGGGTAGGGAGGACTCCTGGTAGGCAGGGGGGTCTGGCAGGATCGCGCTCTCATGATCCTGCTCAGGATTGGGAGCGTGACATCAGCCACGGGAGGTTTAGATCCTGCCCGGGCTGTGCACGCGACGTCATTTTGGTTTGACAGGATTTCGGCTGTTTGCATTAAAAAAAAAAAAGAAAAAGAAAATACTATTTTTTGAACCAAACGTTCAACCATGGTTGTCACTTGGACAAAGGGTAGAAAAACAACATCTACCCAGACAGAGTTGCTTCATCAGCATGCTGGAGTCCAGGCTCCCAGCTGCAGAGAGTGCTTCAGCCTGGCACTTGGAAAAGAGGGGGATGGAGAGAACACTTGTGTCAGGTGTGACCAGGTGAACTTTCTCCTCAGTCTGGTGGCAGAGCTGAAGGATGAAGTGGCAGAGCTGAAGGAGGAGGTACCCAGGCTGTGGTCAATAAGGGAAAGTGAAAAGGAGTTAGATATGTGGGAGAAGTCTGCAGATCTCCCCTGCTGAGGGAAGGGTCCCTGGAAATGGGGAGGGATGCATATAAGTCCCTGCCAGGGGTGGCAAGGGAAATCCATCCCATCCCCCTCCTCCTCTTCCACTGCCCTTGTATAATAAGTATGAGGCCCGGCAGGCTGAGGGTAGTGAGGATGAGAGGGCCGAGGAGCAGCCATCCGGAGAGGAGCCTAAGGCTAAGTGGTACCCACCAACTATAATGACCAGCTCCACAAAGAAAAGGAGAAGGCTTATAGTTGTTGGGGACTCTCTCCTGGGGGGTACTGAGGGACCCATATATCATCCCTACCCATCCCACAGGGAGGTCTGCTCCCTACCCGGGACACAGGTAAGGGACATTGCAAGGAAACTCCCTAAATTAATCCAGCCCACTGACTGTTATCCTCTGCTGGTAATACAAGCTGAGAGTGATAAGATTGACAAGATGGGCACCAGGGTAATTAAGAAAGAGTTCAAGGCTCTTGGACAATTGATTGATGGGGCAGGAGCTCAAGTGGTGTTCTGCTTAGTTCCCTCAGTGGCAGGGGAGTACACTGAGAGGAATGGGAGAACCCATATCATCAACAATTGGCTCAGGGGATGGTGCCAGCAGCGGAATTTTGGTTTCTTTGATCATGGGACAATTTTTACTGCACCCAAACTACTGGGTCCTGATGGGATGCACTTATCTAGAAAGGGTAAGAGAGTCCTAGCACTAGAGTTGGCAGGGCTCATTAGGAGGGCTTTAAACTAGGTCTGAAGGGAGTGGGTGAGAAAATCGGTCCCTCTGCAGAGGAAAGAGTAGGGCACAAATAAGGGTCAATTGAGAAGTCGAGAGCCCAGATGAAGTGCATGTACACCAATGCACACAGTATGGGTAATAAGCAAGAGGAGCTGGAAGTTCTGGTCCACCAGGGTGACTATGATATAGTCGCCATCTCAGAAACATGGTGGGATAACAAGCACGATTAGAGTGCTACACTGGGGGGTTACTGGTTCTTTAGGAGAGACAAGCAAGGGAGAAGAGGAGGAGGGGTGGCTATGCATATTAGGGAGTCGCTCTTTGCCACAGAGCTTGAGGTGGAGGATGAAGGGATTGAGAGCCAGTGGGTTAAAATCAGAGGGCAGGCTAATATATCTGACATCCTGGTTGGAGTCTGTTATAGACCACCCAACCAGGATAAGGAGGCTGACGAATTATTCTATAAGCAATTGGAAGCTGTCTCAAGATCATCAGATCTTGTCCTTGTGGGTGATTTCAACCTGCCAGATATCTGCTGGAAATTTAATTCAGCAGAGAGGAGGCACTCCAGAAGATTCCTGGAGCGAATGAAGGACTGCTTTCTGATGCAGCTGTTAAGTGAGCCTACCAGAGGCCAGGCTCTGCTTGACCTGCTGTTCTCCAATAGAGAAGGGCTGGTAGGAGACGTGATCATGGGAGGCTGCCTAGGGTGCAGTGACCACGAGATAGTGAAGTTTTCAATATGCAGGGAGATAGGGAGACGCACCAACAGAACCTTCACCTTGGACTTCTGGAGGGCGAACTTCAGCCTGTTTAAGAAACTTATTTGTAAAATTCCCTGGGTATCAACCCTCAAGAAATGAGGGGTCCAGGATGGTTGGACCTACTTCAAATAGGAGCTCTTGAAGGCACAGGAACTGGCAGTTCCCATGTGCCGAAAGATGAGCTGGCGAGGAAGGTGACCAGCCTGGATGAGCAAGCAGCTCCTGGAGGATTTAAAGGAATAAAAGAGGTTGTATCACCTTTGGAAGGAGAGGAAGACTTCTCAAGTATGTTCAAGGAAGTTGTTAGATTATGTAGGAAAGAAATTAGAGAGGCAATGGCCCAGTTGGAACTTAAGCTGGCCACCTCTGTGAAAGACAAAAAAAAGCATCTTTACAAATATATTAACAATAAGAAGAAGGGCAAGAAGAACCTGCACTCCTTATTGGACGTGGAGGGGAACACTGTGACTGAAGATGAGGAAAAGGCTGAGGTCCTGAACAGCTTCTTTGCCTCAATTTTTAACAGCCAGGCAAGAGTTCAGGACAAGTGGCCTCCTGAGTCAGGTGATGGGGTTGGAGAGCAGAGTGACCAGGTAATCCATGAGGAATTAGTTCGGGACCTGCTGAGCTACTTGGACACTCACAAGTCCTTGGGACCGGATGGGATCCATCCTAGGGCACTGAGAGAGCTGGCAAATGAGCTGGCCAAGACACTCTCCACCATTTTCTACCAGTCCTGGCTCACCGGTGAGGTCCCAGGTGACTGGAAACTGGCCAGTGTGGTCCCCATCCACAAGAAGGGTCGGATGGAGGAAGCCGGAAACTCCAAGCCAGCCAGCCTGACCTCAGTGCCAGGGAAAGTGATGGAGCAGATTATCCTGGTGGCAATAACAGCACACCTGAAGGATGGCCAAGGGATCAGGTCCAGCCCAAATGGATTTAGGAAGGACACGTCCTGTCTCTCCAACCTGATCTCCTTCTTTGATCAGGTGACCTGTCTGGTGGACATGGGGAGGCCTGTGAATGTGGTCTACCTGGACTTCAGCAGGGCCTTTGATACCGTCCACCAGAGCAAACTGCTGGCTAAGCTGTCAGCTCGTGGCTTGGACCACAACACTCTGTGCTGGGTTAGAAGTGGCTGGAGGGCTGAGCCCAGAGAGTGGAGGTGAATGGTGCCACATCCAGCTGGTGGCCATTCACCAGTGCCATCCCCCAGGGATCAGTGCTGGGTCCCATCCTCTTTAACATCTTCATTAATGATCTGGATGAGGGGATTGAGTCAGTCATCAGCAAATTTGCAGATGACACCAAGTTAGGAGCAGATGTTGGTTAGTCAGTTAGAGGGTAGAAGGGCTCTGCAGAGGGACCTTGACCAACTGGACAGATGGGTGGAGTCCAACGGGATGGCATTTTACAATTCCAAGTGCCGGGTGCTGCACTTTGGCCACGGCAACCCCATGCAGAACTACAGGTTGGGGTCAGAGTGGCTGGAGAGCTCCCAGACAGAGAGGGACCTGGTCTTGCTGATTGACAGCTGCCTAAACATGAGCCAGCAGTGTGCCCAGGTGGCCAAGAGGGCCAAAGGCATCCTGGCCTGCATTAGGAACAGTGTGGCCAGCAGGAGCAGGGAAGTCATTGTGCCCCTGTACTCTACATTATTAAGGCCACACCTTGAGTACTGTGTCCAATTCTGGGCCCCTCAGTTTAAGAAGGACATTGAGACACTTGAACTTGTCCGGAGAGGGGAGACAAGGCTGATGAGAGGCCTTGAGCACAAGCTCTATGACGAGAGGCTGAGGGAGCAGGGATTGTTTAGCCTGGAGAAGAGGAGGCTCAGGGGTGACTTCATTGCCCTCTACAACTACCTGAAAGGTGGTTGTAGCCCGGAGGGTGTTGGTCTCTTGTCCCAGGCAACCAGCACCAGAACAAGGGGACACAGTCTCAAGCTGCACCAGGGGAGGTTTAGACTCGAGGTGAGGAGGAAGTTCTTCACTGAGTGAGTCATTCGTCATTGGAACGGGCTCCCCAGGGAGGTGGTGGAGTCACCATCCCTGGAGGCATTCAAGAGGAGATTGGACGTGGCACTTGGTGCCACAGTCTAGTGATGGGGTCTGTGGTGACAGGTTGGACTCGCTGATCCTCAAGATCTCTTCCAATCTTATTGATACTGTGATACTGTGAAATGTGGGCAGTAATTCCTAAATCTGTAATTTTAGTGATTGCATGGTTCTTTACAAAATAGTTTTCACTTTGGGAGATAAAATGTGCCATATGCAGCACAAACTATTCTGGACTACTTTCTACTCTCGTAAGAGAGAAGCTGCAATATGTCTATTGATATCAAACAGTGATTTAGGTAAGATTAATAGTAAATATGACAACGATTTAACAAAGTTCAGTGGTTTAACTTATATACAAAAAGTACCTCCTTGCATTTTAAACTCCACAGAGGGTAGTTTAGGTGTGATTTGATGCAGAGTTAGTCCCAAATTTGGTCAATGGTTATGTCTAAATCTTTATACATGCACAATCAGGTCTTTATCTCACTATGCTAAGATTTCAAAGTTTTAGTGTACTTATTCTTAATTCACTTAACGAGTATCTGTTGCAAGAGTAACCTTGAGATGCATTCCTACTCAATGTGAGATCTTGGTATGGAAACCCCTGCTGTGCAGAAGAGTAATGGGTCCCGGGCTGTCCACTATTTGTGGAGTAACATGATTGCCTTATGGTCATATTTAGATGATAAGTATAGATGAGAGTTTGTTCTGAATATGGGTCAAGAAGAGCATTGGCCAGAACCGTGATTAGGTGCGTGCATTGCTCAATATAGCCTCTGCATATTGTGTTGTTACCTGTCCCCCTTGAATCCATATGTATTGGTAGTAGTGGTAGTTGTTACTTAGGTAGGTTTACAGGAAGTAAAGGTCATGCTGGGGGCAGGGAGCATTTTGTCACACCTATGCTCTATGTGTTGGCTCAATAACTGAGGAAAGCCAGTAATTGACATGCAGCTTCCATTCTTGGCATATGCAAGTTCCTTTGGGGCACCCAAAACTCCTTTAAGATGTGTGCAGGTAGAAAGAACATCGGTATACTTTTAAGCCCTATCCACACAATACTGCATAAGGGGTCAAGAACAAGAACTTTACTTTTATTTGATGCTGTGCAGTGAACATCCTTGACTGGCTCACATTCTCCTTTACTTCTTCCTGGTCTTTGTAGCTCCACACCTATCCTAAGCAGAACACCTGCAGAAGATCCTGCTTTGTAAACTGAAGTAAGTTAAAATATTACCTTGAAATTTTTAGTGCTCATCAGAGCATTGTTTGAATGCATGATTAAAAAAAAAAAAAATTATTGTAAAATAAATACAATGTACTTACACTATTAAATTCCTAAACTAATGTATTCACAAAAATTAGAGAAAGAGGGGAAGAGAGAGAAATGTACAATGACAATTATCTGATCTAAGCTAATATAACGCACTGTTCCAGCAACTTTGCTGCAGACTGGCTGATTTCTAAAAACACGATGCAAAAAGAGAAGAGAGGGAGAAATAAGCCCCTGGGTCAGTAAAAACTTCCCCACTCTGAATTTTGACAGAGCTTAAAAATAAAACAGAGACAAAGTAAATATGGACTCGAATGTCCTATTTTTTTGCAGTTTAATTGGCACACTGACCCTTTAAACTCTGTTCTGAGCACTATAGCCTTAGGCACAGCCACAAGACATTATCATCCCCTGTAGTGTGACTTCATCATAGGTTCTCACCTCTCTGCCCAGCTAGTCCCAAAATATCCTAGCAATTTTTCTTGGCCCACTTTTGGTATGCTTTCATATATCTAACATCATGAAAAGCATATGCTACTTCTGGTGCTTTATATATGATTAAATAATTGGAGAGGTGAAGATAAAGAAACTTTATTGTTTTCCCAAATAAAATTCAGACAAAAATATTTTAAAATATGACTTATTTCTTTACACACACCCCCTTCACTACCCCTCCTAGCCCCAGCCCCCCCACCCCCCAACACACCCCCTAAATTAATTTTTGTAACTTGTTGTTGAAGATTCATGCTGTGGTGAAAATACAATTTAAGAACTTTTTTACTCAGAATATGGGTCTGAGTGAATCTTAATTATCAAACCTTTAATAGTCAGGTAGAAAATTTAGCCAGTAAATATCTTATTTTTAATCTTACAGAAGCCTACTCACTGCTGCAAGAAAAAGAAATAAAACTAATGTAACACATAAAACCACTTAAAATTTATATTATTGCCCTATTTGTAAAACTAATGTATAGATTTTAAGGCCAAAATTTATATCAGTTCTATTTCCAAGTGGTCTAATACACACCAAGCAAAATAATGACTATTCACATGAAGTTCCTGCAATTAAACTAAAAAAAAAAATAAAAATCTTTGATCTTAGCTTCCTGAAACATGATCAGCAAGGCCTATTTTAAAATATCATCATTTCAAACTCAGAGCTTTTGGAGAATCATGATGGAATCACTGTGGAACCAATGCTCTGTTCTTAGAACTCACAGTTTGCTGAATATGTCACTTTTAAAACAAACAAGCACAAAAAATAGGCCCTGAAGAAATGCTGTTATAAGAGAAATTGCTGGGATAAAATAGTTACAGAGATAGCACAAAATATGACATCCATTTAACAGTAATTAAAACTCTATGATAACCAACTTTGTTGTTATTTTCTGAAGCCTCTGTATCTATTAACCTATCTTTATTGATTACTGTCTTCTAATTTTACATCAGTTCTCTGGGCTCCTTAAAGCTGTTTTCACTCTGTTGGGAGTCAAACCTGGATTCTTGTTGGAGACCATGTTCTGCCAGATAGGAAAACTTTTTATTTTCAATGTAGTAATCATTTGAGCTAAATTGATTATCAGAGGAATTCCACACACCACGCTCCCCATGCCCCAAATATAAAATGTTACAATTAGGTTCTGAAGCTCTCTGGTTAAAATACCCTAGGAGACCATGCTGTCTTAACACATGCCATGCCACTCCTGGGACTTTTAAATTATTTTTCTTTCCTACACACAGAGAATAATGGAACAAATAAAAGAGTACACTTGATACAGCATATACTAATTTTAGTAGCATATATATGGCCACCAATGCTATTCATACTGTCCTAAATTATCAAAAATTAGAACCTCAAGCCCATAACAAATGGTCCACATTCTGCAATATTTGCTAACTATGCATGTGTTTTGCAAAAACTAACATCACTATTATTCTAAAGGGGATATCCTGTTAGCTCTTTGTGGTGGTTTAGGCTGCCTCAGGGGTGGAAAAAGCTACTGAGTAAATGTAAATGTGAATAAAGGTTTGGCTGAGAAGTTGTGAGGTTTTTCCAGGTGACCAGGTGTCCCAATGAGTCCATGAAGAATTCACACTGCAGAAGAATGACTCTGTGTCACTGGGAGGGTCCATCATATGAGGAAGCAGAACTGGAATGGACTGATACTTGAGCCTGAATGAGAGACTGTGTGGAAGGGCACCCAGATGAAGACATGGACTGTTGCTGGACATGTCATCAGAAGAGTTCTAATTTGATGATGTGTTTTGGGTGCAGGGATTATGGTATGGAATAAGGGGTGGCATGTGGTGGTTTAGGCTGGGTGCCAGCCCCCTGATGCTTCTGCACAGGCCACAACTGGGATGTCCCAAGGGGTGGGCCCAGCCCAGGGGGTGGTCACAGGAAACCAGGTATTCTATTCCTGTAATGCCCTGTTCCTCTGTAATAGATCAGCATGGGGTCTTCACTTCCTCTTTTGTCCCCCACTGCTGCCGAGGTAAAATGGCGTGAGCTGCCTCCCTTGGGCCTCCCTAGGCCCAAGGCTGGGTTGGGGGGGAAGAAAGAGCCCGGGGGGGGTGGGGGGTGGGGGGTTAGGTGTACCTCCAGGTGGGGGTGGGATGTTCTTTTGTATGTTTTGGGATCTCTCCCTCTTTGTCACAGTCCTTGTGGCTTTCTGTAAAACTTTCATTGTTTTTCCATTTAAACTTTCCACCATTTTTGCAATCCGTTTGTCTGAGTCTTTCTTTGCCTGTGGTAGGGGAATTGGTCTCCCAAACCACGACACTCTTTAAAATACAGACTATGTCTACATGCAGCTCATGTGCTCAAGCAGTCTATAGTAGAAGATACTCTTGCAGGGAAACTGCCCACAGCCCTTGAATTGATTTGCAGAGAGAGCAAGTATACAAAGCTATAAAACAGTGTTGAATGTTTTCTAGAAGTAAACACCAACTATGTTCATGTACATGGGCAGTTAATTTGCCCTTGAAAGTTGTCACCAAAACATAATATAAAAAAATCTTTATGTCTCCCAACTCATGATTTGGCAGTGTCTTAATGTCATGGTCTCCCTTGCAGTCTTCCCTCTTCCCATCCACCTCAGATTCTGAGATTCATGGGGCAAGACAAGAAAATTATAAGTGAAGCTCATTAAACCTTGTGTGTGTCTGTGTGCATGTGTGTAATATTCCAGAGTAAGCAGTATTTGAAAAAGCATCTTAAAAGATTATATGCCTCTCAGATGTTCTCAGTACACTACAGTATTTCCTGCTACTTGCTCTGATATACCGATGCTCTACCCATCTGTCTCGGTCCAGAGACACAGTTCTTTTAAATATTCCTGTGTTGTGAAATTAGATGCACAAACAAGGCCAAAATATCAACAGCTAGACTATTTATTACATAAATAAAGTGGAAATAAGAAGGGGAGAGGGAGAAAATAGAGAGGGAGAAAGCAAAGAGAGAAAGAAGAGGAAAGGAATTATATTACCACACCCCTCACCCCCCCAAGACAGTTTGAGTCTGTGGAGGAAAGGTGTTGCAGGAGATGTTAGGTTGGTACAGGAATGGTACTGAGGCTCTGGCTGGAGAAGAGCTGTGGTCCTCTGGGGAGATGTTGGGTTGGTACAGGAACGGTGCTGAGGCTCTGGCTGGAGAAGAGCTTTGGTCCTCTGGGCAGCCTGGGTCTGTAGAGAAAGGGTGCTGAGGCTTCTTTTCTCTGGAGCAGCATTGTCCTCAGTGGCATGGTCCGTCTTCTGTGTTTTCCTTCATCTCCGTTTTTCTTCTAAAGTAGCCAGTAGTGGTTCCAGTCTTTTATATAGTTTTTAGTCCTTAGGTGTGTGTCCAAGTATTGTCCCTCAGGAATTCAGAGGCAAGGAAATCATCCTTAGGTAAATGTCCAGGTATCGTTCCCCTGGAAATCTTTCTGTGTATTTCTGTGTGTTTGGGCAAGGTTCTGGATGGAGGGGGGGCCTCCGCCTCCTCCGTCTCCATCCAGACAAGCCCCCACACTCCTTACACATCAGGAAAGAGGTGGTGAATCCATTGTGTCACCCTTCCCAGGGTACTTGATGGGTGGAGATTATCTTGTCTCATGCATATTCCCGAAGGTGGCCTAGGTCCATTGTTGTCAGGCCAGCTGTGGCCCAGTGAGCAATGTTATCTTTGCACCTTCCAAGAGTCGTTCCAGTGGCTCTGCCCAACACATATCAGCTAATGTCTGGGCAAGCAGCAAGTGATTTTATCTTTGTTGAGTCACACTGAGAGAGACAAACTTTTAGTCTCTCACACCATCTTATACTTTCTTCTACTTAGTTTTGTATCTTTAAACCATACCGTTGCATCATCTTAACAATGCCTATAATGCCTAAATTACTCTTCTAATTACTTATTTATTCTTTGGCTATCTTCCTCAAAAGTCAATGAGAATTTTCCTACTTGAGAAGAGTTATTTTTGTATATTAGAAGAATATTATATTTTTTACTTACCTTGGGATATCTTCTAACAGAACCCAGGTATTACTAATTACTTAAGAACAATACACTGTGCACTTGTCTATACCCTTGAATTTGTATTCCTTTGGCACTCACAGAATAGTACAACACTGATGGAACTTGAACAATGTTTTGCTCTCCTGCTGTACATTTCATTTGTCTTTCACAATGGTATTCCCATGCCTTCCCTTCATCAGAAGGGAAAAATGAATTTAGGATGCTTACTGAGTAGTTACATGAATCACTGTAAACACTAGAAAACAAAACTGTCTGCAAAATCTATATGCAACACTGGAATTTATTCTTAACATATTGAAGAGACACCACTCATGAACTATTACTCAAACAATCTTATGCTAAATTACTTCTTCCCTCTCCTGCCTTGGAATTTACACCATGAGTGCTGACTTACCATTTTGGAGTTTCTATACACAATTCAGAAGTTTCTGAAGGTCACTTATAGTTAGGAGAGAGAGGAGAAGAAAAAATTACCTTTTAGAAGAGTTGCTATGGGGTGCTCCAAGCCCCTCTTCCCCCATCTCCATCAACAGAGGTTTGAATGGGGAAAGACAAAGGCATGAAATTGCCTTCCAAGGTGTGAAATTGCCTTCCCCTTCACCTGGGGACAGGTAAATGACGCTCATTACTCCCACCAGGGAGGAGGTCCCTCACATGTATTTACCAGTGGGCGAAGTCTGCTGGGACTGAGAGCTATGACTAGCAGGGTGCTTCATATCCAGTATATATTGGCCCTGGACACATTGTCTAGAAATGCCTTAAACAGAGTGACCAGAAAACAGTTTGGGCTCTTGCCTTCATCTTGCTCACTCCTATTTTCTGCTCCCATATTGGACTCACTCTGCCTTCAGGAAAAAATTAGAGAAACCAGCACTTGGATCTGGCTTCTTCCCAGACCTGCCTGCCTTGGCTCCTGCTCCCTGGCTGCTGCTGGAGTGACCCTGCCTGCTGTGAAACTGTGGCTTTCTTGCACTGTGCAGACAGTGTTGCTGCACAAGTTTCCCCTCGTGGCAGCCATGTCTACACACACTTTGATTCTGACATGTCCTTTTCCTTCGGATTTGTGCCTTGTTATCCACAAATAAGACTAAGGCTTTTACTAATGGAATAATGATGTACCTTGAATTTGTGACAACAGAAAACTACATTTGTTTTTTAAAAAATACTGGGTTTAATATATATTTTTATATATTAAAAGGAAGGAAACAACCCAGTATCATGAAGCTGAGGATAAAGGGCATCCATGTTTGGTACAACTGCCTAAGCTAGAGTTTAATGTAGTTTTATATATAATCTTTCCAATATTTCTCTTTGAGAAAACACTGGTTAATATTTTGAGGTAACATTGGATGATCTTGATTCCTATCATCAAGTTAGAGGAAGACTGAGGCAAAACGATCCAACATCTGAAGCTGCTTCAATTCTAGAAACACTCATCTTGAGTGCAATCACACAGCGCTAACAGGATGGCCAAGGGATCAAGCCCAGCCAGCATGGATTTAGGAAGGGCAGGTCCTGCCTGACCAACCTGATCTCCTTCTAGGATCAGGTGACCCACCTGGTGGATGTAGGGAGGCCTGTGGATGTAGTCTACCTGGACTTCAGCAAGGCCTTTGGCATCATCTCCCACAGCACACTCCTGGCCAAGCTGTCAACCCATGGCTTGGACAGGAGCACACTGCATTGGGTTAGGAAGTGGCTGGATGGCTGAGCCCAGAGAGTGGTGGTGAATGGTGCCACATCCAGCTGGCAGCCAGTCACTAGTGATGTTCCCCAGGGATCAGTGCTGGGCCCCATGCTCTTTAACATCTCTATTGATGATCTGGATGAGGGCATTGAGTCCATCATCAGTAAAATTGTGGGACACCAAGTTGGGGGCAGGTGTTGATCTGCTGGAGGGTAGAGAGGCTTTGCAGAGGAACCTCTACAGGCTGGACGGATGGTACAGAATCCAACAGCATGAGATTTAAAACATCCACGTGCCAGGTTCTGCACATTGGCCACAACCCCATGCAGTGCTACAGGCTGGGGTCAGAGTGGCTGGAGAGCAGCCAGGCAGAGAGAGACATGGGGGTACTGGTTGATGGCAGGCTGAACATGAGCCTGCAGTGTGCCCGGCAGCCAGGAGGGCCAATGGCATCCTGGCCTGCATTAAGAACAGTATGGCCAGCAGGAGCAGGGAGGTCATTCTGCCCCTGTACACTGCACTGGTTAGGCCAAACCTTGAGTCCTGTGTCCAGTTCTGGGCCCCTTAGTTTATAAAGGATGTTGACTTGCTGGAGTGTGTCCAGAAAATGGCAACAAAGTTGGTGAAGGGTTTGGAACACAAGCCCTATGAGGAGAGACTGAGGGAGCTGGGGTTGCTTAGCCTGGAGAAGAGCACAGTCAGGGGTGACCTTATTGCTCTCTACAGTTACCTGAAGGGAGGTTGTAGACAGGCTGATGATGGTCTCCTCTCCCAGGCAACCAGCACCAGAACAAGAGGACACAGTCTCAGGCTGCACCAGGGGAGGTTTAGACTGGAGGTTAGGAGAAAGTTTTACACAGAGTGATTGCCCATTGGAATGGGCTGCCCGAGGAGGTGGTTGGGTCACCATCACTGGAGGTGTGCAGAAGGAGCCTTGATAGGGTGCTTGGTTGCATGGTTTAGTTGATTAGGTGGTGTTGGATGACAGGTTGAACACGATGATCTCGAAGGTCTCTTCCAACCTGGTCTATTCTATTCTATTCTATTCTATTCTATTCTATTCATTCTATTCTATTTATCCTCTTCCAACGTAATGGCATGTTCTTGTGGGAAAATTTTAACACAGAAATAAAATAGTCATTTGGTACAGGAAGGCTAACAAAACTGACGTCCTGGTTGGAGTCTGTTATGGACCATCCAATCAGGATGAAGAGGTAGATGAAGTATTTTACAAGCAGCTGGAGGCAGTCTGAAGATCTACAGCCCTTGTTCTGGTGGGTGATTTCAACCTGTGACAGGTTAACTTAACTGGGAACTTGCACAGCAGAAAGGAGGCAGTCAAGAAGGTTCTTAGAGTGTATGGAGGACAGCTTCTTGACACAGCTATTATGTGAGCCTGCCTGGGGGGGGCCCTGCTTGACCTGCTGTTCTCAAATAGAGAAGGTCTAGTGGGAGATGTAATGGTAGGAGGCTGCCTAGGAAGCAGTGATCATGAGATAGTGGTGTTTTCAATAAGCAGAGAAACAAGGAGCAGCAACAATAAAACTAGTACTTTGGACTTCAGGAGGGCAGTTTATTTAAGTAACTAACCTGAAGAGTACCTTGGGAAGCAGCACTTAAGAACAAAGGGGTCCGGGATGGTTGGACCTACTTCAAACAGGAATTCTTGAAGGCACAGGAATAGGCTGTCCCACTGTGCTGAAAGATGAGCCAGCAGGGAAGGTGACTGGCCTGGATGGGCAAGCATCTCTTGAAGGAATTAAGGAGAAAAAAGAGGGCATATTGCCTTTGAAAATGAGGGTAGGTAACTCATGATACATTTAAGAATGTTGTTAGGTCATGTAGGAGAATAATTAGGCAGGCAAAAGCTCAGTTAGAGCTTAAGCTGGCCACTTCTGTGAAAGCCAATAAAAAGCATTTTTATAAATATATTAATGGTAAAAAGAGGGGCAAGAAGAATCTCCACTCTTTATTGGACTTGGAGGGGAATATTTTAAGTAAAGATGAGGAAGAGACAGTGGTAATAAATACTTTCTTTGCCTCCATTTTCAACACTAAGAGAGGAGGGCTTCAAGATAACTGGCCTTCTGAACTGGTAGATAGATGAGGCCCAGCCAGTATGGATTTAGGAAGGGCAGGTACTGCCTGACCAACTTGATCTCCTTCTAGAATCAGGTGCCCAATCTGGTGGATATGGGGAAGGCTGTGGATGTAGTCTACCTGGACTTCAGCAAGGCCTTTTTAAACTGTCCCCTACAGCAAATTCCTGACCAAGCTGTCAGCTCGTGGTTTGGATGTCAGCACTCTGTGCTGGGTTAAGAATTGACTGGAGGGCTGAGTCCAGAGAGTGGTGGTGAATGGTTCCACCTCCAGCTGGCAGCCAGTCACTAATGGTGTTCCCCAGGGATCAGTGCTGGACCCCATTCTGTTCAATACATTTATCGATGATCCAGATGAGGATATTGAGTCCATCATCAGTAAGTTTTCAGATGACACCAAGCTAGGGGCAGGTGTTGATCTGTTAGAGGGTAGGAGAGCTCTGCAGAGGGACCTCAACAGGCTGGACAGATGGGCAGAGTCCAACAGCACGAAATCTAACACAACTAAGAGCTGGATTCTACACACTGGCCAAAATATCCAAATGCAGTGCTACAGACTGGGATCAGAGTGGCTGGAGAGTGGCCAGGCAGAAAGGGACCTGGGGGTACTGATTGATAGTAGACTGAACGTGAGTCAGCAATGTGTGCAGGTGGCCAAGAAAGCCAATGGTATCCTTGCCTGCATCACGAACAATATGGCCAGCAGGTGCAGGGAGGTCATTCTGCCTCTGTACACTGCATTGGTTAGGCCACACATTGAACCCAGTGTCCAGTTCTGGGCCCCTCAGTCTCGGAAAGATGTTGACTTGCTGGAACGTGTCCAGAGAAGACAACAAAGCTGGTGAGGGGTTTGGAGCACAAGCCCTATAAGGAAAGGCTAAGGGAGATGGGGTTGCTTAGCCTGGAGAGGGCTCAGGGGAGACCTTATTGCTTTCTACAACTATCTGAAAGGAGGCCGTAGCCAGGTGGGGGTTGGTCTCTTCTCCCAGGCACCCAGCACCAGAATAAGAGGACACAGTCTCAAGCTGCACCAGGGGAGGTTTAGGATAGGTGTTAGGAAAAATTTCTTCATAGAAAGAGTTATTTGCCATTGGAATGGGATGCCTATGGAGTGTTTAAGAAGAGACTGGATGGGGCATTTGGTGCCATGGTTTAGTTGATTAGGTGGTGTTGGGTGATAGGTTGGACTCAATGATCTCCATGGTATTTTCCAACCTGTTTAATTCTGTTCTATTCTATTCTATTTACCACCAGTCCTGGTTCACTGAAGAGGTCCCAGATGACTGGAAGCTGGCCAATGTGATGTTCAACCACAAGAAGGGCTGGAAGGAGGAACCTGGAAAGCTTGACCTCAGTGCCAGGCAAAATTATGGAGCAGATCATCTGGAGGGCAATCACACAACACTTACAGGATAGCCAATGGATCAGGCCTAGTCAACTCTGATTTCGGAGGGGCAGGTGCTGCCTGACCAACCTGATCTCTTTTTATGACCAGGTGACCTGACTGGTGGATGTGGGGATGGATGTGGGGATAGATGTGGATACAGTCTAGCTGGACTTCAGCAAGGCCTTTGACACCATCTCCTACAGCAAACTCCTGGACAAGCTGTCAGCCCATGGCTTGGACAGCAGCACTCTGTCCTGGGTTAAGAACTGGCTGGAGTGACAGGACCAAAGTGTGGTGGTGAGTGCTGCCACATCCAGCTGGCAGCCAGTCACTAGTGGTGTCCCCCAGGCATCAGTGTTGGGCCCAGCTCTGTTTAATATCTTTATTGATGATCTAGATGAGGAGATTGAGTCCACCATTAGTACGTTTGCAGATGACACCAATTTGGGAGCAGGTGTTGATCTGTTAGAGGGTAGCCGGGCTCTGCAGAGGGATATTGACTGGCTGGACAGATGAGCAGAGTCCAACAAGATGGCATTTAACAAGTCCAAGTGACAGGTTCTGCACTTTGTCAACTACCCCATGCAGCTATATAGGCTGGGGTCAGAGTGGCTGGGGACAGAGTGGCTGTAGAGCAGACAGGCAGAAAGGGACCTGGGGGTACTGATTGACAGCTGGCTGAACATGAGCCAGCAGTGTGCACGGGTGGCCAAGAAGGCCAATGGCATGCTGGCCTGTATCAGAAATAGTGTGGCCAGCAGGAGCAGGGAAGTCATTCATCCTCTGTACTCACACTGGTTAGGCCACACCTTGAGTACTGTGTCCAGTTCTGGGGCCCTCAGTTTAAGAAGGACATTGAGACTCTTGAATGTGTCCAGAGAAGGGCAATGAGCCTGGGGAGAGGCCTTGAGCACAAGGCCTACGAGGAGAGGCTGAGGGAGCTGGGGTTTTTTATCCTGAAGAAGAGGAGGCTCAGGGGAGACCTTATTGCTCTCTACAATTACCTGAATGGAGACTGTAGCTGGGTGGGAGTTGGTCTCTCCTCCAAGGCAACCAGCACTAGAACAAGAGGACACAGTCTCAAGCTGCACCAGGGAAGTTTAGGCTCGAGGAGAGGAGAAAGTTCTTCACAGAAAGATTTTGGCCAGTGGATTGGGCTGTCTGGGGGCGTGGTGGAGTCACCATCCCTGGAGGTGTTCAAAAAAGCATTGGATGTGGCACTTGGAGCCATGGTTTTGTTGTCATGAGATGTTAGGTATTAGGTTGGACATGGTGATCTCTGAGGTCTTTTTCTAACCTGGTTGATTCTGTGATTCTGTGAAAAAAAGAATAAAATTCAGTCACCAATCTTCTTTCCGGTCTAAATCTCTAATAAATCTTCATTAAAATCTACCTGGATCATTCTTTTCTAGAATTGATAAGAGAAGTTATCCAGAAATGATTTAATGTGCAACAGGCAATAGGTACTGCTCACTGGTGATAGCTAATGAGGTATTCTGCACTAGAGAAATCTAAAGAGTTCTCTAACATTTAGAAAAGTAGGACCTTAAATGACAGGAAATTTTATTAACAAAGTTTTGACATTTTTTTACAGTTTCCACCCTGGCCTTGATTTCTCCTGTAACTTCATTATGAAATCAACTTTTCTAAATTACTTGAAAGTTCTTATTTATAAAATTTAGAAGTAGTTTAAGACCATTGTCCTGTATATGGAACACCACCTTAAAGCATCAGCTCGCAATATATACTTCAGTACATCAAGCACTATTGGATCAGGATGATATTTCTGTGGTAGAAAGACAAGGAAGAAACTGAAACATGTTGTTTCTAGCCAATGCAGTCCTCCCCAGTATCCTAGAGTTTGTTGGAAGCAGAGAAGCCTTTGAAAAAGAAGGCAACAGTGATACCTATGAAAGCTAAACCAAAGAAACAGCATCAGATTAAAAGCAATTTTGCAAATGGACAAGTTCCTTGAAAAGGTTTGATGGAGAAAATCGAAGTGTTATGGGTTAAGGAATAGCTGTCTGACCATAGAGAGGTCCAGCCAGGGGACTGGATAGCCTTTCCATCCAAAGGAGGATGGCTCTGGAAATTATGTTATTCTATCCCATAATATTACATCTTTATATCTCTTATATAAACTGGCTGCATAGCCAGTTTTGGCCCCTTTATCCTCTCCTGTTCCCTCCCTGATGCAGACTACTATCTCAGGAGAAGCAGGGAAGTGGGGCTCGGTGAGGGCAAGCTAATTTTCATACTAAATCATTTGGGGCTGGGAAGGGAGGTATGGAGGTGGGTGGTACTTGTAGCCTGAGTTTTTGGCCTATTTGGGGGAAGGTTTTAGGAAGGTTCTGGCCTAGTAAGATCTTGGTAAAGCCCAGATTGCAGAGAACTGGGCCAAGGCTAAATATGAATTGGTGTATTTTGCATGCTTTTGTACTGTTGTATTTAGTTGTGAATAGTACTTTGGTTTAGATTTATATTCTTTCCAATCCTGTGTGGAACATTTTCTTTATTCCTTTGGGGAGGGGTAATGAGCATCAATCCTTAAACCCATGACATGAAGTCTGGGATTGACTGAAAACCAGGACTTTTGGTGAAACAAAGAATACTGGCTATAGCTTACCACCCTATGACTGTTGCTAAAGGTGATACTCTTCTATTTCTTTCTTTGTCCCTTTCCAGGACTACACATAATTCTTAATTTATTGTGGTGATTTTCTTTATAAGCATAAAGAAATATTAACTCAGATAAAGTTTGACTTGTTTTCTGTTTTTTTTACTGTGACTTCACAGAACCATGCAAAGTGATAAGGGGGAAAAAAAGTTATTTGGACCATATGTCATCTGCCTCACACACTGTAAAAAATCTCTCTCTCTCACTTCTGATGTCTAACTATTCACTCAAAATTCAAGGAAAGAAAATTCACTCATTTAAAATCTGTTCCATGGTTTTACAGAGCCAGCCTTCTGGTAAATAGTTAATAAATGATTTTGTAGAGAAAAACTAAGGTCAGTGAAACTTCCCACTATAAAAATAAAACACTATACCTATATTTCACTACTTCCACTTTCAAATGATTGCATCATAAGCCTAGACAATTTTTATCTTCCAATTAATTTAACATAAATTGTAAGCAGTTCTAGGAAGGATTTGACACAAACTACTAAATAATGTCTGAATAAAACATACATAAAACACGTGCAGAATAATACATGGATTTAGAATTCCAATGATTGTTTCATTAGTTGTTTATAACTATCCAGAAAATATTTGCAATTTTGTTACAGTTTTGACTATGCACTGGCCAAACAGTTCCATGCAATTTCACAGTCCTAAATTATTCTCTAGTTCTTGTTTGTTTTCATAAACAAGAAATATATTATATAGTAGAACTCTCTTCTCACTCCCTTAATTTATTTGATTTACTTTATACTTTTCAATATGATTCATTTTATCAAAATCAGGAAGTGTTTCTAGAGCCTTTAAGCATACTAATGCTGAAAAAATGCCTGCAAAGATTAATGTCTCAATAAGCCTTCAGATCAATAGTATTGATTTCAAGTTAAGACTTTATTTATTTCATTTAGTAAAGATCTACCAACAATCTAGCAGCAAGACTAGAGGGATAAAAACATCAAGTAATCTTTCTTTTCCTTCTAGTATAATGTCCTCTCCATTACACTGAAGAGGATCTGCCCATTTTTTCTTCAGAAAAGTCATATTAGTTTTAAACTATCACTTAGTAAATTACTTTTTTGTATTCTAAATGCTATTGTTTTTATTAAGGATATACTTTCATAATAGCAATTAATACAAGAAAGTTGCTCAACTGAACAAAAGAGGTGTTCCAATTATGTGTGCAACAATCTCTTCCCATTGCACTATCAGAATCATAGCATGATTTGGGTTGGAAGGGACCTTTGATGATCATTTATACCAAGTGCCTTGCCATAGGCAGGGACATCTTCATCTTTAACTTGACCAGGCTGCTCAAAGTCCTATCCACTGTGATATTTAGCATATTCGGTAGTAGGTAGGAAGTCCACAACAACTCTGGATAATCTGTTGCAGTGTCTTACCAGTGTCTTTAAAAAAAAAAAAAAAAAAAAAAATCTTATATCTAACTGAACCCTATTTTTTTTATTTATTTTTTTTTTTTTTTAGCTAAAAAACATTAATCCTTGTTCTATCACTATGTGCCTTGGGGAGAAAAAATCTTTGTTGTTCCCTTCTCCAAGCTGAATCATTTCACTTTGCTCAACTTTTCTTCACAGAAGAGGTGTTCCAGCTCTCTCATGATTTTTGTGTCCCTTCTCTGGACTTGTTCTGTAAGGTCCCAGAACTGGATGCAGTATTGTGGTAAAGGCACTGTCATGCCTCAGTTTACCTGGAAACCAGCAAAGAGTTTTTTGCATAAGCTACACTAAAACTACAGCTTAGTGTTGTACTCCAGTACTCTGCTAGTAGAAAGAAGTTGCCTAAACGCACCCTGAAGGGACAGAGCCCCATGGGCAAAGCTTCACCAGCCAGGGAGAACTTGCCCAAATCCTTTTTGGCAGTCCTAAGTGTCTGTTGCACAAAGTTGCAGACCTGCAAGCCAAAACCACCCTCCAAGTGTCACTCATAGATCAAGAACCACTCCCAGCCACATTCTGTGACTGTTGCTAAGTTGCAGGAGAAGGAGTTGTTGCCTGCTACTGCACACCCAAAATCTAAGTGCCAGGGTCTGTCCCAGATGCTTGCTCATTTCTGACCTGAGCAAAGCCACTCTGTGCTGGGCTCCCACACACACACTCTACAACCGCTCTGGTGGAGACAGGAGACCGTCCTCCCCCACAGCATCCTGTAGACTCCACAGGACTGCCAGTGCCAAGTGAATAGCCTGAAAGCCTGGTCCAGATGAACCTGTCCATCAGCAGAAGCCCACACCCCAGCCCCCACAGTAGCAGGAGAAATCTGCCTCCAAATTGTCCAGAAGGGACCACCCCTAGAGTCATCTTCAGCAGCGACCAGCTTAACAATGAGTCTTTCTAAAAGTGAACTTTTATCTTTCCAGTGTTCCCATGTTTAACACCAGTTTTGGTTCTGTTTAAAATTCTCATATGTGATTAAGAGGTTATTAAATTTATGAATATGAATTATGGAAATATTATTTTTATTAATTATCAAAATTATTAATAACCAATTAATCACTAATGTATATAGATGTTCTAGTGCACATTCGTGAAATACATTCCATGAGTGGCTTAGTGTTATGATTAGAACTTAATTGAACTATCTACAGAACTATTTCTACATTTACATAATGAAGGGTGCAGTTCTGCCTCTTGGCCACTAGATGTGGACGTGGACGTGGGCAGCTTCTGGCTATATGCAGCACTATCCCAATATTTCTATGCATCTGCAGTTACTCTGCTAGACGCGGATACTTTGAACTGATTGTTAGTGGATGGAAAGCACGTGGAAGATACTCTGTAGCTGTTGTTTGTAGCAAGGTGGAGGTCCAGCAGACTACTGTTGCTGGACTGGTTCCTAGTCAATTTAGATGGTGGTGCTGGGTGGCTGTCTCCTCTCTCTGCAGCACTGGAGAGGGAATGGAACCTGGGCTTAGCTTGTAAGGGAGGTTACCTTCAGGACTTGGCTGATTCCCTCTAGACAACAGGGATCGGTCCTGGTCGGGGTCAGCCCATGGGGTCAGCCCTCAGAGTTGGCTCACATAGCAGGGCAGGGCGACAGTTGCTGATAGGCGGGCTTGGATGTTTCTGATTGGACATGACAGCAGACTGTCAGGCTGTGGGGTCGGCCTGGCTACAACGATTCTCGGGGCTGATATAAACAGCCATGGAGAGAGAATGCAGCTGCGTTGAATGGCAGCTTATTGTTTAGAGGGCTTAAAGGAATAGTGGGACATTCAGAGTGGTCCCAGGTTTGGTGCAGTATAGGCACAAACAGTGCTTTAGTCTTCCCTGAGGTTTACAGGGCTCAGAGCAGCACACGTGGCAGCTCCTCTCCCGCTACGGCGGGGCTAGGCATATGTGGACTCGGTCTCAATCAAGTCCTTTCTCCCTGACAACTGAGCAGATCTTACCCTTGGGGGTTGGTCCAGTCCTCCGGTGGCACGGTGGGCTCTCCCAGTTGGTGAGACTGGCTGTGGCGACACTGGGCTTCTCGGGCTCAACGATGGTCCTCCATCTGGAGATGATCCTCACAATTGCTTCTCATGATGCAGAGGCTTTCAGTGTGTGTGAATGTATGATAGAAGCTAATAACAATGAGCTCGGTGGCAAAGGCTAATAGCTTGAGCGTTATCCTCCCCAACAAGGAGAGAGAGACAAAGTGTAAGAGGGGGCAACTTGTTTACCAACTGGGGTGATACTTATAGATTCCTCAAGGCTGGGTTTGACCAATAGGCACTCTCATAAACAACTGGCTTCAGCCTATAGAAAGCGTGAAGCTAGAATTATGCCCATACTTGGTATTTGCATGAGCACTGCGTGTGCTGGGTGTGTGCTGGCCTGGCTAATGTCTTAGCTTTTGTCTTCCTCCTGAAGGAGGGGAAACTTGTCCACATGCTGGGACAAGATTGAATAACTGGGCATAATGTGCCTTCACCACACCATGCTTTAGCTCATGTGGTATTCTAGCATTTGGATTATAATGTAGCATCCCAGTATACCCAGAATCATAATTTGTGAGTAAAAATTGGTTTAAGCCTTTTTGAAAGATTCTTTTAAAATGGTATGTGCCTGATACGTAGACCCACAATTGTATTCAGCTTCCAGGCATCTTGTTGAGTCACCATCTGACTGAAAAAAGGCAAATTGCACTCCAGTTCTTATTGAATTACTTTTGGATTTTTCCCAATTTGGTTCTGTTATAAATGTAATAGTACTTGTGATTTGTGTTAAAAGACATAATTTCAGGGTGTCCTAAGACCAAGGTTAAAGAGGAGCTTGTTTTGAGAACAAATGGTAAACTGCACATTTGAATTGAGATTGTTTTGGTTGACTGCCTAATAACTAGAAACAGCACCAAGGAAAAGCAATTCCAAGGGGAGTGTACATATAAGTACCAGTTTTCTCAGGACTGTGGAGTGTGTTTATCTTAGATAAGGGAACCTGAACAACTGTGTTTGTGTGAAAAGATGGGGTTACTCAGGAGACACCTGAGGAAGACCTTCCCTGCTTCATCCATGACCACCAGAAAGACCCCTACTACACAGAATGCACATTAGCAAGGAAGCTCCACCTATTCTATGATTTTGCTAGAACTCATTATCATATCCCTGCCTTCTATTTAGACAAGACTAGACTAGACTAGAATAGACCAGGTTGGAAGAGACCTTCAGATCATTGCATCCAACCTATCATCCAACACCACCTATTCAACTAAACCATGCAATCAAACACCCTATCAAGTCTCCTCCTGAACACCTCCAGTGATGGTGACCCAACCACCTCCCTGGCGCAGCCCATTCCAATGGGCAATCACTCACTGTGTAGAACTTCTTCCTAACCTCCAGCCTAAACCTCCACTGGCACAGCTTGAGACTGTGTCCTCTTGTTCTGGTGCTGGTTGCCTGAGAGGACAGACCAACCTCTGCCTGTCTACAACCTCCCTTCAGGTAACTGTAGAGAGCAAGAAGGTCTCCCCTGAGTGTGCTCTTCTCCAGGCTAAGCAACTCCAGCTCCCTCAGTCTCTCCTCATAGGGCTTGTGTTCCAAACCCCTCACCAACTTTGTTGCCCTTCTCTGGACATGCTCCAGCAATTCAACATCCTTCCTAAACTGAGGGGCCCACAACTGGACACAGTACTTGAGGTGTGGCCTAACCAGTGCAGTGTACAGGGGCAGAATGACCTCCCTGCTCTTGCTGGCCACACTGTTCTTAATGCAGGCCAGGATGCCATTGGCCCTCCTGGCTGCCTGGGCACACTGCAGGCTCATGTTCAGCCTGCCATCAACCAGTACCCCCATGTCCCTCTCTGCCTGTCCACTCTCCAGCTACTCTGAGCCCAGCCTGTAGCTCTTCATGGGGTTGCTGTGATCAATGTGCAGAACCCGGCACTTGGCTGTGTTAAATCTCATGCCCTTCAATTCTGCCCATCTATCCAGCCTGTCAAGGTCCCTCTGCAAAGCCTCTCTACCCTCCAGCAGATCAACACCTGCCCCCAACTTGGTGTCTTCCACAAATTTACTGATGATTGATTCAATGTCCTTATCCAGATCATCAATAAAGATGTTAAAGAGAATGGGGCCCAGCACTGATCCTTGGGGCACACCACTACTGACTGGCCACCAGCTGGATGTGGCACCATTCACCACCACTCTCTGGGCTAAACCTTCCAGCCATTTCCTAACCCATCGCAGTGTGCTACCATCCAAGCCATGAGCTGACAGCTTGGCCAGGAGTGTGCTGTGGGGGACAGTGTCAAAGGCCTTGCTGAAGTCCAGGTAGACTACATCTACACCTTTCCCCACATCCACCAGGTGGGTCACCTGATCCTAGAAGGAGATCAGGTTGGAGAGGCAGGACCTGCCCTTCCTAAATCCATGCTGGCTGGGCCTGATCCCTTGGCCATTCTGTAAGCGCTGTGTGATTGCACTCAAGGTAATGTTTTCCATAATCTTGCCTGGCACTGAGGTCAGGCTGACAGGCCTATATTTCCCTGGCTCATCCAACTGGCCCTTCTTGTGGATGGGCACCACGTTGGCCAGCTTCCAGTCTTCTGGGATGTATCCAGTGAGCCAGGACTGCTGAAATATGATAGAGAGTGGCCTGGGCAGCCCATCTGCCAGCTCTCTCAGCACCCTAGGATGCATCCTATCTGGTCCCATGGACTTGTGGGGATCCAAGTTGTTGAGGAGATCTCTTAACTACGTCTTTCTGGAACACAGGAGAACTATACTGCTCCCTGGCTTCATCTGACAGCTCTGGAGGCCAGCTGTCTGGAAGACATTCCATCCTGATATTAAAGATTGAGGCAAAGAAGTTGTTAAGTACCTCTGCGTTTTCCTCAACTTTTGTTACTGTGTTCCCCTCCATGCCCGCCAAGCAGTGGAGCGTGTCCCTGCCCATCCTCTTACTTTCAATGTATTTGTAGAAGGATTCCTTGTTGTCCTTCACAGCAGAGGCCAGTCTAAGCTCTAAATGAGCTTTTGCCTCCCTAATTTTCTTCCTACATGACCTCTTAGACTGACTGAGTACTGAAAATTCAATTATTTCATGGTCGCTGGACCCTAAACACCATTCGACCACCACATGACCCACCAGCCCTTCCCTATTGGTGAAGAGGAGGTAGCCTTACCCCTGGAAGGTTCATGCAGGACCTGCGATAAGAAGCTGTCCTCCATACACTCTAAGAACCTCCTAGACTGCCTCCTTTCTGCTCTGTTGAGATTCCAGCAGATATCAGGCAGGTTGAAGTCGCCCATGACAACAAGGTCAGGCGATCCTGAGACAGCCTTTAGCTGCCTGCAGAATGATTCATCAACATCTTCCTCCTGGTCAAGTGGTCTATAACAGACTCCAACCAGGATGTCTGCCCTGCTGGTCTTCCCTCTAATTTTCACCCACAGGCACTCAACCTGATTGTCCCTGATCTCCAGCTCAGTGGCATCTAGTGCCTCCCTGATGTACAGGGCCACCCCTTCACCCCTTCTCCCTTGCCTGTCTCTCCTGAAGAGCCTGTAGCCATCAATTGCAGTGCTCCAGTCATGTGAGTCATCCCACCATGTCTCTGTGATGACAACTACATCATAACTTTCCTGCTGTAACAAGGCTTCCAGTTCCTCTTGTTTGTTGCCCATACTTCATGCATTAGTGAACATGCACTTCATCTGGGCTGCTGGTTTCACCCTGGTTCCAGCTTATCACCCCCAGACTCCTGCCTGGGGGTCTGGTTTCAGCCCCTTCCCCTTTCAAATCTATTTTAAAGCCCTATCAATAAGACCTGCCAATTCCCTTCTTAGAATCTTTTTCCCTTTGAGGGATAGGTCATTCTCATATACTGTGACCTTTCTCCTCCTCTGGGACAGATGTATTCCATCTGCTGCTGGCTGACCTGGTGCAGTAGAAAGTTCTTCAAGATCAAAAATCCCAAAATTCTTTTGATTGCACCAGATTCTAAGCCGCTTGTTGATTATAGCTGCCGATCTGTTCCATACGGTATTCTCTCCTGCAACTAAGGGTATTGATTAAAAATTTATTTGTGCACCTAACCCCCTCAACCAGATCTCCCAGGGCCTTGAAGTAATTTTTGATAGCCCTCATCATCATTCCCTAACTGCATAACTATTAAGGGATAATAGTCAGAGGGCTGCACCAGACTAGGCAGCCTTCTGGTAACATCTCTAACTTGAACTCCTGGGGGGCAGCAAACTTCCCTGTGCGAAGGGTCTGGCCAACATATGGGGCCCTCTGTTCCCCTCAGGAGGAAATCACCAATAACAATTACCCTCCTCTTTTTTTTTGAGGGAGCAAGTCCTGATGCTGGGGGAATGCTGTTTAACCTTAGGCTACTTAGCCTTATGCTGTTTAGCCTCAGGGAAAACCCCAGGTGCTGTGTCCTCTGGCTTCAGAATCACCTCACCCTCGACCTCCAGTGCCCCATACTTGTTTTCCAAGGGCATTGGGGAAGGTGAGGGCAGGCAAAGAGGTTTTACTTTGCGTCTTTTGAGAGGAACCTACATTCATTCCCCACTGCTTTTTGGATAACCAGCCTCTGATGGGGGAGCCTGCAGAGCCTGCTTACTCAAGTTCATCTCCCTTCTACATTCCATTACAGCTCTAAGTCTAGCAACCTCAAACTTCAGTTTGGCCACCAGGTTAAGCAGATTGTTGATCTTCTCACACCTAGTGCAGGAGTTGTCCCCACTACCCTGCATCTCAAGAGCCAGGCTCCAGCACTCTCTGCAGCCAGATACCTGGACACCTAACTGCTTATGTTCCACCCCAGTCTGAGTCGACACTGATCTTTTTAAGGAATTATTGCTACAAGTCACAACCATCCCTATCCCTGGCAATGTGAATTACTGGACAAAAATTTAGAAAAAGTGTGGTGGCGCATGCGGCTGGCTGCAGCCAAGTGAGAACATGGGCAGTGAGTGCCTTCTGAGGCTGCTGGTGTCGGTGAGTTCCCAAGAGAGCTTCCTGCTGAAATGGAAGCCCCTGTGAGTCACCACTGGCTTTTTAAATTTGCCACTGGTGACGTAATGATCATGAGCAGTAGGCACGTGAGAAGACAGCTATGCTGATCCTTGCAGAGTGCCATGGGATCGCCAGGGTCCTGGCACTTCCTGTCACCTGAAAAGGAAAACAGTGAGTGTCTTCCAAGGTGGCTGGTCTTGGTGCATTCCTGAGAGAGCTTCCTGCTGAAATGCAGGAATACAGGATACATCAGGAGCTAGTTGTAAAAATTCTTGAAGCCTTAAGGGCTCCCAAAGACATTGCAGTAGTTTATACAAAAGGACATCAAAGGGGATTAGAATATCACATCCGTGGAAACAGTGCTGAAGACAGTGAAGTGAGAAGAGCTGCCTTGAGGAAACAGAGAGAAGATCTGAAAATCCTACACTTAAATCAGAGAGATTTGGAAAAAAAATGAACCAAAAGTTTATCAAGAGGAAGAATTAAATAAAATAAAAGAAATAGGGGCCACTATGGAAGAGGGAAAATGGAATCTTCCAGATGGAAGGGAAATATTACCCAAAGTTTACGCTAGAAGAATTATGGATAAATTGCATGCCCAAACCCATTGAGGTTCTAAAGCCTTAGGAGAGATATTTCTTAAGCAATATGCCTGCATCAGAGTATATGAGATAGCAAAACAAGTAACATGGGGATGTCTAACATGTCAGAAGATAAATAGAAAAGCATTTAGACAGGTTGCTCTAGGAAGAAGGCAGGTGTCTCTAAGACCATTTCAAAGGATACAAGTAGACTTTACTGAATTACCCGAAGTAGGAAGAACTAAGTATCTATTAGTAATAATAGACCACCTCACCCAATGAGTGGAGGCTTTTCCCTCAGCAAGGGCTACAGCACAGGCTGTAGCAAAAGTGTTATTAGAAGAAGTGATTCCAAGATATGGGATAATCCAAGTAATTGATTCAGATCAGGGGACACATTTTACTTCTAAGGTTATGAAATTATTGGTGCAAGCCTTAGGAACTAGGTGGGAATACCATATTCCGTGGAACCCTCAGAATTCTGGACGAGTAGATAGGGTGAATCAGATGATAAAAGAACAGTTATTGAAACTGATGGTGGAAACATGAATGTTTTGGATTAAATATTTACCATTAGCATTATTGAATATCAGAACTATACTCCATGGGGATACGGGTCTTTCCTCCTATGAGGTATTGTATGGAATGCCTTACAGTCATAGAATGCCTCTTAGAGATAATTTAATTGAAGATTGGAGTATAAAATTGTGCCAGTTTGTGGGAGAATATATCCACAATGGCACACTAGAATCTGTATATATATATATGTGTGTGTGTGTGTGTGTTGATATACACACACATATATGCATATTTATTTAAAAGATTATTAATGCTTTCATAGTAGTAAACAAAATTAATATTATGATTTCATAATTAATAACCATAAATATGACAAGTACCCCAGGTGGATTTTAACAAAAGTGGAGTGGCAGAATCACCTCTCCCAACCTGCCTGGCCACTCTTCTTATGCAGTCCAGGACACAATTAGATTTTTGGGCTGTGAGCACACATTTTTCATCCATCACTGTTTCCAAGATTCCTCTGCAGGTCTGCTCTCAACTCATTCACTATTAAACCTCAGCTGATACTGGGGAATGCCCCACGGGTTATCCAGCAAAGTTATAGATTCTCCAGCTCTTGAAGTGTTTAAGGACTGGTTGTATGGTGTTTTCAGCAATCTGATATAGTAATAAATGTACCTGCTCATGTCAGGGGAGGACTGGAATGGATAACTTCTAACGGTCCCTTCCAATCCAAACCATTCTGTCATTTCCCTGACCCTTGCTGACCTTCATAAGGTTAACATGGGCTCACCTCTCAATCTTGACAGAGTCCCTCTCAAGCTGTCAGTGTCCCATCATTCATGTATTATATCATACTTTTCTTCCTTTAATGCACAAATAGAAAATATATTATCAGATACAACAAGTTTTCTGAAGTCATTCATTATAATATAGGTTATAAGGTCAAACCAGTGATGTATACTAGTTTGGTATTTTGTGTAACATATGCTTTAAGTGCATTTAACATTATTTCTTATTTAAACTAGGGTTTTACTTTTAGATAAGTGTTCCATCTTGGTTTAAACATTCATGTGGAGAATCCATTGTAAATAATTCAGGTTATTCTGTTAGTATCATAGTATCATTCAGGGTTGGAAGGGACCACAAGGATCATCTAGTTCCAACCCCCCTGCCATGGGCAGGGACACCCCACACTACATCAGGCTGGACAGAGCCTCATCCAGCCTGCTCTTAAACACCCCCAGGGACGGGGCCTCGACCACCTCCCTGGACAACCCACTCCAGGGTTTCACCACTCTCATGGTGAAGAACTTCCTCCTCACATCCAGCCTGAATCTCCCCACCTCCAGCTTCATTCCATTCCCCCTAGTCCTATCACTACCTGAGATCCTGAGAAGTCCCTTCCCAGCCTTCCTGTAGGCCCCCTTCAGATACTGGAAGACCACAATTAGGTCACCTCAGAGCCTTCTCTTCTGCAAACTGAACAGCCTCAACTCTTTCAGTCTGTCCTCATAGGAGAGGTGCTCCAGCCCTCTGATCACCCTTGTGGCCCTTCTCTGGACACGTTCCAGCACCTCCACATCCCTCTTGTAATAGGGGCTCCAGAACTGGACACAGTACTCCAGGTGGGGTCTCACCAGAGCTGAGTAGAGGGGGAGGATCACCCCCCTCGACCTGCTAGCCACACTTCTCCTGATGCAGCCCAGGATCCGATTGGCTTTGCGGGCTGCAAGTGCACATTGAGAGCTCATGTTGAGCTTCTTGTCCACCAGCATCCCCAAGTCTCTCTCCTCAGGGCTACTTTCCAGCCAGTTACTGCCCAACCTGGATTTGTGCCTGGGATTGCCTCGACCCAGATGAAGGACCCTGCACTTGCTTTTATTGAACTTCATGAGGTTGGCTTGTGCCCACCTCTCCAGCCTGTCAAGGTCCCTCTGGATGGCCTCCCTTCCCTCCAGCGTGTCTGCTGCACCACACAGCTTGGTGTCATCAGCAAACTTGCTGAGGGGGCACTCAATGCCACTGTCCATGTCACCCACAAAGATGTTGAACAAGACAGGTCCCAGGACTGATCCCTGAGGGACTCCGCTTGTCACTGGCCTCCACTGGGACATGGAGCCATTGACAGTCACTCTTTGGGTGCGGCCATCAAGGCAGTTCCTTATCCATCTAGTGGTCCACCCATCAAACCCCTGTTTCACCAGTTTGGAGACCAGGATGTGGTGCGGGACAGAGTCAAAGGCTTTGCTCAGGTCCAGGTAAATGACATCAGTTGCTTGCTCCTCATCTATTAATTTTGTCACCTGCTCATAGAAGGCAACCAGGTTGGTCAGGCAGGATTTGCCCTTGGCAAAGCTATGCTGACTGTTCCTAATCACCTCTTCACTATTCTTCTGAGCCAGTAGTGACTCCAGGAGGATCTGCTCCATGATCTTTCCAGGCACAGAGGTGAGACTGACTGACCTGTAGTTCCCTGGTTCTTCCTTCTTACCCTTTTTGAAAATTGGGGCAATGTTTCCCCTTAGTCAACAACACTAATTAAAATGTGGTTTACTGATGGAGTAAATTTGTGTTTATCTAGCCTAAATTACACTTAATCTTACAGGTGCTCCAAACCCTGCCTTCCCCCTTGTCCATCAGGTTTGAATGGGGAAAGACAAAAGGCACAAAATTGCCTTCCAAGGTATGAAAGTGACTTCTTCACCTGGGGACAGGTAAACAGCATGGAGGTCTCTCACGAGGTATTTACTGGTGGAGGAAGTCCACTAGGTTGGGAAACTATGATTAAGTGGGGGTACTTTATGCTCTTCGTACATTGGCCTGAACACATGGTCTAGAAACACCTTAAATAGAGTGACAAGAAAGCAGTTAGGGCTCTTGTTTTCATATTCCCCTCTTGCCTTCATTTTGTTCACTCCCTTTTTCCACTCTCATTTTGGACTTGCTCTACATTTGCAGCAAAATTGGAGAAACCAGCACTTGGGCTTGGCTTCTCCCTGAACCTGCCTGCCCTGGGGACCTGCTTCCTGCCTGCTGCTAGAATGACCCTGCATGTCATGAAACTGTGGCTTTCTTGCACTGTTCAGACAGTGCTGCTGCACAAGTTTCCCCTCGTGGCAGCTGTATCTATGGACACTTTGATTCTGATGTGTCCCTTTCCTTTAGATGTGTGCCATGTTATCCACAAATTGGATTATAAAATCTGCATTTCTGGAGCCTGCCACTGAAGAGAGACCTAGGGACCATTGCCAAATTCCTGCTCCATCCTCATGAGTACAACCTGGCATTCTCATTGGCTTTTCCTAAGGTCCTGGCTTGCCTCTGATTTTATAAGTGGGGTAAAGCTATTTTGTGGTTTAAACTTTTCCATTTTCTGAATTCTCTGAATTGTACTAAAGTTGTCCATAAGCATCCTGGTAGAATTTGTGACTGAATAGAACCTGTAAATAATCTAATACATTTTATACATAATTTTGGGACAGGATTTTTGGGGAAAAATAAAAATAACTATATTTTTGTAATTCCCATCTCCTTAATTTAACCCAAATCAAATAACTTACTAGGTTGAATAATTCTGTAATATCACATTTTTGTTTATGTAAGTAATTACAGGATTTACTCATGTCCATATTGTCACTGTATGTGCTTCTTACACATTCAGTGATTCTATTGATTTCTGGTTTTTTGGTCTTCAAATTTTCTTCTTTTTCTATGAATTTTCTCAGATAATTATGACCATCAAACCTAGAACAGGTATATTCATGTGGTGGGCTGGAGTTTCCCTCCAGCATTAACTTTGACAGACCAATTCAGTTAGAAGCAAATGAAGCTCTATTTATAATTAGGATTAGGATTAGGATTAGGATTAGGATTAGGATTAGGATTAGGATTAGGATTAGAATTAACTAGGTTGGAAAAGACCTTCAAAATCACTGAGTCTAACCTATTATTCAACATTACCTAATCAACTAAACCATGGCACCATACACCCCATCCAGTCTCTTCCTAAACACCTCCAGTGGTGATGACTTCACCACCTCCCTGGGCAGCCCATTCCAATGGTCAATCATTCTTTCTATGAAGAACTTCTTCCTAACATCCAGCCTAATTTACATGCAAAAAATACACTCTACAATGGAATACAATGAAAATATACAAAATATACAGTATGTACAATATTGTACAGATACTTACAATTAGAAAACAACATGAAAACCCCCTTGGTCCAAAGACCAGGAAAGCCATTCCTCTGTCCCCTCCACCCTCTGTGCCAAGAGAGAGAGGAGTGGAGAGAGAAGTGATGTCTTAGACTTAGCCAAAGCCATTCAATAAGCAGGTTATCTCTCCCAAGTGAAGCAAAATGGCCAAGATCAGAAGGGAAGAGAAAAGGGAAGAATTGTTATAGTACACCTCCTCTTATTCCAGATAGTCATCCAATGAATTTGTTTAGAATAATCTTTTGTTTTTCTTTTTACACCCAATAGTGATTTATTTATATTTTTCTACTTTTCTGCTCAAAATCTGTAACTGAATTTTAAAGGCACAGCCTAAAACCCCTTCCAAACAATTTAATTGGCTACTGATACTATTCATCTAATCTAAAACAATATCTACAATAATGAATAAATAAAGTTTATAGTACATTCTGGCTGTCCTCAGATGTAGATGATTCAGAAGTCCAAAACCAAGAAAACAGGAAACAGTTTGTTACTCAGCAGATGAGGCAAAGCAAAGGAGCAGGGACTCTCAGGTGACTCCGGGCTCTCAGAGTTCTTAGGGGTCATGCACTGTAGATTCCTCATGCATTCTGCTGTTTGGGTATGATGTTGTGTCTGTACAACATTCTGAATTTAAACACTCTCAGCTAAAGTTGGATTTCTTTGTGGAATACACTGAATTTCACCATTCTCTTGCATTACCCAGTAAATGTGACCAGGACCTTCCAAGACTGTGGTAGTTTAGCCCACCCGCATTAATAAAAGCTCAGTTCACACAGTCGGGAAAGCAAATGGAAGCTCTATTTACAAGCAAAACTACCCTCTACAATGGAATGCAATGAATATATACAAATATACAGTATTTACAATATTATACAGGTATTCACAATATTATACAGGTATTTACAAACAGAAAATATCACAGAACCCCCCCTGAAACCCTAAAGGGATCCCCAAAAAGAGCAGGGACAACTGCTCTGCTTCCCCCCTGTAGCAGTTTGGGCCAGGTGCCCCCTACTGTGTTCACATGAGAAATACCTCCTGTGTCCTGAAGGAGTCCAGCCCAGTGGGTGGACACAGGAAGTTAGGTATTTCATCCCATAATGCCATGTTCCCCTATAAGACATCAGGGGAGTCCTGCACTTCCTCTTTTCTTCCCTTGCTGCTACCTGGTAATGTGGGTGAGTTGTCTCCTGGCCTTTGGGGCCTGGCTGGGCCCATGGCTGGGGGGAAGGGCAATCTCAGATCAGGCCAGCTGAGATTAGAGTAGTAGTGGAGGAGGAGGGGGGAGAGAAAGAGCCATGGGGGTTTTGGATGTACCTTCAGGTGGGGATGGGATATTTCTGGGTGTGCTTTGGGATGTCTTTTTTCACTATGCTTCTGGTTCTCTGTAAACATTCACTGCTTTTCCATTTAAACTTTCCACCACTTTTGCAACCATTAGTCTGAGTTTCATTTTTGCCCGTGGTGGGGAGGGCTTCGTCCTCAACCCATCACACCCCCCAACCTCCCTGCCCCCTTTTGTCTAATTAGATAAAAAAAAAAAAGACTAAAGAAATGTTAGAGATTTAGCACTCTTATCTCAAGGTCAATAGACTGATAAGATTCTCCAGTGAAGCAGAGCAGAAAGCTTCAGCCAGAGAAAAAAAGAAACTAAGTGGGATGTGATATATTGCTAGGGGTATACCTTACATCTGACCAATGAAATTCATTTAGAATAATCTTTGGTTTTCCTTTTTACACCCAGCTGTGGATTTGTTTATACTTCTTCACTCTTCTGCTTGAAAATCTGCAGCTAACTTTTAAAGGCATAGCCTCACGCTGTCACAAAGATTTCCCATTCGAACTCTCTGTGTTATCAGAGCCACCCACTTAGACCATGTAGAATCTGTGGTATGATGTCATGTGGAACCTTGAATATTGAACATCCAACTCAAAACCGGCAATCTAGGAGCTAGGAGACGATGTGACTCAGTTCCAATTACTTCAGAAGCAGCTTTTACTCCTTCATAGGCATCTAGAATCTCTTTCTCTGTTGGAGTATAATTAGCCTCTGAACCTTTATTTATTTAGAATAAACCAAACCAGATTGGAAGAGACCTTCAAGATCATCGCGTCCAACCCATCAACCAACCTCTGTAACCTCAACTCCAGAAACCATGAGGACATCCATGTGTCTCACCTGGAGTTCACCAGGTTGGACCATTGTCACTTGCAGCTGTGTACAAAATGTTTTTAATGTCTGGACCAGTTTGGACAGGTCCCAGACCCAGTGCCTGGGGTACTTCTTGTTTTATCTGGTCAAAGGCTGCTTGTTGCTTAGGACCCCACTGGAAACTGTTTCTCTTTTGAGTCACATGATACAGAGGTTTCACAATTTCACTGTATCCAGGAATGTGGAGTCTCCAAAATCCCACTATACCCAAGAAACGTAGAGTTTCTTTCTTGTTGATGGTATTTGTCATGGTAGAGACCCTGTTTTACCACATCCACTGGAATGTGACAGCAACCATCCTGCCACCGCATTCCCAGAAACTGGATCTTTCTGGCAGGTCCTTTCACCTTGCCTTGCTTTCAAGGGAATGTTAATGATTTTGTTGCCTTTCTTGAAGACTTCTTCAGTAGTTTTACCCTAGATGATTATATCATCAATGAACTGGATGTGTCCTGGAGCACCACCTTTCTCCAAAGCATCATGAATCACTGCATGACAGATGCTTGAGCTATGAATCCAACCTTGAGGCAATCTGTCAAAAGAGTACTGGACTCCTGTGGTCGTTTGAGCCTTAACTGGGATTTAAGAGCTCAGGGGGGGGCAAGACTGGGAATCACTCCACTACTTCCCCCTCCTCTAAAAAAAAAAAATAAAAGGAAAGAAAAGGGGTTAAGAAAAAAAAAAGGAGGAGGTAAATCTACTGAGAAATAAATTGGAGTTGGTTTGGAAGCAGAGAGGTTAAAATTTTCTTTAAACAATATATATATAACAACAACAGTAAGGGTTCACAATGGTAAGGAACAAGGATAGATAGGGAGAATATATGTATATACAAAACCAACAGTCCTTTGAAGATGCAGCAGGGAGAAAAGACCAGGCCTGACCACATGGCAGAGAAGCAGGAAGCCAGCAGCAACTCAGTCCGCTTGTCCAGGCAAGGCAGAAGCCAAAGAGAGAAAATGGCTGCAGTGTCTTCCTTTTTATGGGCTTGCTGGACAGGGAGGGGGGAGTGGAACAGACTAACACAGTTTCCCAGGAGGAAAATTCCCACTCCAGGGAGGGCAAGGCTCTCACACCACCCCTACCCACCTTCCCCCCTTTCAGGATGGGTGTAACACATCACAGTCCACCACTCTGTTCTACTTCCACTCTCCTGTCATTGCCACTTTATCCAATCATGACATGTGGTATTCAAATCCGTGATGCAAGACCCTCTTTATCCCAGCTGTCTCGCTCTCAGGGCAGTCTCTCCTTTTCAGGTGCTGGTCAATGTAAGTGGTGCTTGAGCTGGGCAGGTATGTGGAGAAGAATCAGGAATCAGTTTGTCTTTGAAAGAGAAAGAAAAAATGATGAACAGTTCATTGCTGTAGGGACATCAAGAACAGGTGCAGGTGAGATGATGTAGGAGCTCTCTGGATTGGTGTACAGTGCGTTCAAGCTGAGTCCTAGATGCTAGACTGGTATTAAACTAGGAGAGAAAAAACTTAGAACAACTTATAACTATTATACTCTGACTATATTACATTGGTCTGTGCTGCCCCCTCTGTGTTTATCCCCTCTCAGCCAGAGACACTTTCCACTGTGGGATCCACTGAATGTCCTCAGTTTCTAACATGACCCAGTATGTGTGACCAGGCCCCTCAGCAGAGACCACCCCTGTAGTGTGTTGAACTTTCCCTCCCCCACAAAGAGGAAAACAAACACAGCTAACTCGGTCAGAGAAGCAAAAGGGATGCCATATTTACAAGCAATGTGAAAATACAGGTTATATATACACAATATATACAGTATTTACAATATATATACAGAAATATACAGCAAAGAAAAAAAAACAGGAACAAAATTCCCTCCTCCGGACAGAGGAGGGTTCCCCCGCTGTACCCTGCTCTCTCCCCCTACCTCCCTTCTTTCCCAAAAAGGATTAGAGAGAGAGAAAAGGCAGTTATTAAGGGAGAAAGGTGTTAGTAGGGCTTATCTGTTATCCAAGGTCAGAACTCTGGCTAGTTGCCCAGAAGCAGACAAGCTGGAAAGGGAGAAGGAAAGGAACGAACTGAGAAAAATTCCAACTGCACTAAAACTTAAAGCTGCGTTCTACCAATCTACCAATGAAATTCGTTTAGACCTGTCTTTGTTTACAAAATATTCAGCCAGAGTGTCCCAGCACTGTCCCTTTCTTAAAGGCACAGCCTCAAATGGTCACAAACCCTCAGGTTGGTGTGCTCCCACCAGCAACAGGGAAAACCCACAACAAATTCCCCAGCAGTTTTTTCTCAGAAATCACAGGAACTCCATCTCCATCCACTGTTAGCAGCAAGTCTGACCGAGCAGGACCAGCTCGGTTTACAGATCCTCTGCTGTTCAATAACCAAGTGGCTTGAGCTAGGCTTTTTTCCCAGTTCTTAAAGGTTCCACCCCCCATGGCTGTTAGGGTGGTCTTTAGCAAGCCGTTGTAGCGCTCAACTTTCTCCACAGATGGTGCATGGTATGGGATATGTTAAATCCACCCAATCCCATGTTCTTTTGCCCACTCCCTTATGAGATGGTTCTTGAAATGGGTTCCATTGTCCGATTCAATGATCTCAGGGTTTCTGTATCTTCACAGGACATGTTTCTTTGGCCATGGTGGACAGCTGGTCTTTGCTTGTATGGTGGTGAGAGAAAGTTCAGTTCTCCCCCACGCACAAAGAAACCACGGCTAACTCAGTTGGAGAAGCAGAGATGAATTAAAGCTATATTTACAAGCAGGATGAAATGCAGTGAATATATATACAATATACAATATTTACAATATGTACAGAAATATACATCAAAGAACGTAACACAGAACCTCCAGACAGGAGGGTCACCTCCCCCCCACCATACCCTCTCGCTCCCCCTACCTCCCTTTTTTCCCAAAAAGGGTTATAGAGAGAGAAAAGGTAATTATTAAGGACGAAATTCTGTTAGCTCAAAGCATATGCAAGAATATTTTTTCTTACCTGTTAGTTCAAGGTTAACTCCATCCAGCAGCTGTTGCTCAGAGAGAGAGAGAAACAGACAGGCTGAAAAAAAGACAGAACAGACCTAACTGAGACTCAAACAGAACTAAAACTGAAAGTTGCATTCTACCAATCTACCAATGAAATTCATTTAGAATACCTGAATGTTTTCAAAACATCCAGCCAGAGTGTTTCAGCAACTGTCCCTTTCTTAAAGGCACAGCCTAAAATGGTCACAGCTTGCAGTCTCTACAGCTGTTACCCCAAATGCCCACTTGTGCCCTCTAGGATCCTTGAAGCATCCCTCCTGCAGAAGGTCAATGTCAAGAGTGCAAGGTGCATCTGGACCAGTCACTATGGTGTGCTTTCCCCATTCATTCCCAGTCAGGCTTATCTCAGCCCATAGTACAGTGAAATCTTGTGAGCCCTCTGTGACTCCCTGAATGCTTATGGGCTCAGCCCCTTTGTACCTCAATGCTATCAGGGTGCATTGGGCCCCTGTGTCCACCAGAGCTCAGTACTTCAGAGCTTCTGAAGTGCCAGGCCATTTCACATAAACATCCCAGTATACTCTGTTGACCCTGGCCTCCACCTGGCTGGAGGTAGGACACCTCTAATGCTGGTGGTGATGCCCACACTTGTCACAGAGACCTGTGTTACTAGGAGAAGCATCTCTTGAGTGAGAGGGACCACTCTGGGAAACTGAGGCAGGCCTTCTCCTGGATGAGTTATCCCTGTTGTGGCCACCTTGCAGTTCCCTCACTCTGTTCCAGAGGGCAGAGGCAGGTTGGCTATGTCAGGTGTCATGTCGTCTCCATGGTCAAAGAGAATCCTCCGCAGAGACCCCTTTGACACCCTCAGTTGGCTTGGGATGATCTCCTAGGGGAAGGTTGCCTATTCCTGATTGCTGAAACCTGGACCCATTCTGAAGGAGAAGGGGAAGGGGAAATTCAATTCAGACGTGGAGGCCTTAATCTCTTTGACAATGTCATTAGTCATAGTTTCTATGACTGAGATTATGGTTTCTGATTTGTACTGTCCTCATATTCCCTTAAATCATTGGCAAACTCACAGACAGTTTTAGGACTTTCATCCTGTCCCGTCAGGAGTATACCTCCTAATGTGTGAGCATGTTTTTGAGGGGCGCCCTGCGTGAGTTTCTTTATGAAGGACCATCTCATAGACACCTCATCTGGGTCTGAAGGGAGCTGCCCATCCCCATAAATTATTTCTAGCACAACCATCTGTCTCAGATACTGAATGCCCTGTTTCATGGCTGTCTATCTAATTGGGGCCCAGGACAGGTTGTCTCTTGAGTGGTACCGGCTCTTTATGGCATTGAGGATCTGATTCCAGAGAGTGTGTGTTCCATCAGGTTTGGCTAACTCTTTGTCCAGTCTGGCATCATGAGTCAGGGAGCTAAAAGCTTCACATCCCTCTTATGCAGGTCCACCATGTCCACCCCCTCATCCCAACACCTCAGGGCCCATCTTAGTATTGGCTTACCCTCTTTTCGTGCATAATCCAGACGGTTTGCTTTAATTCCTTTCTAGGTAGAGATGTAACAGTTATTATTTGCTGATCCGGGTCATCCTTATCTACTGCTGGGTTCTGAGACGTGCTAGGCCCCACCGACCCCCCGAGGCATGGCTTTGCCAAGGGCAAATCCTGCCTGACCAACCTGGTGGCCTTCTATGAGCAGGTGACAAAATTAATAGATGAGGGGCAAGCAACTGATGTCATTTACCTGGACCTGAGCAAAGCCTTCAACACTGTCCCGCACCACATCCTGGTCTCCAAACTGGTGAAACAGGGGTTTGATGGGTGGACCACTAGATGGATAAGGAACGGGCTTGATGGCCACACCCAAAGAGTGGCTGTCAATGGGTCCATGTCCCAGTGGAGGCCAGTGACAAGCGGAGTCCCTCAGGGATCAGTCCTGGGACCTGTCTTGTTCAACATCTTTGTGGGTGACATGGACAGTGGCATTGAGTGCCCCCTCAGCAAGTTTGCTGATGACACCAAGCTGTGTGGTGCAGCAGACACGCTGGAGGGAAGGGAGGCCATCCAGAGGGACCTGGACAGGCTGGAGAGGTGGGCACAAGCACAAATCCAGGCTGGGCAGTGACTGGCTGGAAAGTAGCCCTGAGGAGAGAGACTTGGGGATGCTGGTGGACAAGAAGCTCAACATGAGCTCTCAATGTGCACTTGCAGCCCGCAAGGCCACTCAGATCCTGGGCTGCATCAGGAGAAGTGTGGCTAGCAGGTCGAGGGAGCTGATTTTCCCCCTCTACTCAGCCCTGATGAGACCCCACCTGTAGTACTGTGTCCAGTTCTGGAGCCCCTATTACAAGAGGGATGTGGAGGTGCTGGAACGTGTCCAAAGAAGGGCCAGAAGGATGATCAGAGGGCTGGAGCACCTCTGCTATGAGGACAGACTGAAGGAGTTGGGGCTGTTCAGTCTGCAGAAGAGAAGTCTCCGAGGTGACTTAATTGTGGCCTTCCAGTACCTGAAGGGGGCCTACAGGAAGGCTGAGGAAGGACTTCTCAGGATCTCAGGTAGTGATAGAACTAGGGGGAATGGAATGAAGCTGGAGGTGGGGAGATTCAGGCTAGATGTGAGGAGGAGGTTCTTCACCATGAGAGTGGTGAGACCCTGGAATGGGTTGTCCAGGGAGGTGATTGAGGCCCCGTCCCTGGGGGTGTTTAAGAGCAGGCTGGATGAGGCTCTGTCCAGCCTGATCTAGTGTGGGGTGTCCCTGCCCATGGCAGGGGGGTTGGAACTAGATGATCCTTGTGGTCCCTTCCAACCCTGAATGAAACTATGAAACTATGAAACTATGACCTGCCTTCCCCACCATCTGTGTTTGGAGATGATTTTTGCCTCCTTTTCCGGTGTGTGGTCACAGGTGCTAGAGAAACTACATGGGCAGGAGCATCAGGAGGTAAGTGTGGAACTGCTAGTGGTGGGGCAAACCCTTGTGCCTGGGGCTCAGGCTGACATCTGGTGCACTCACTACAACCCCAAACCCTCCCTCTTTGTTTTTACACAGTGCTTGCAATGCTCGAAGCAGACACATCCACGGTCATTAGAGCTTGCAAAAGACTGCCTTATCAGTCTGCAAAGAGTTCTTAATGGGTTAGCTCTTCCCCCACCCACCATGGCCACAGCAAATGCCCCTACAAGGATTATATTTAAGCATATAGAGCACATTGTAATGTAAAGCAATTTTCCATCACAGATATTTTTATCTACACCTTTGGTTTTGTAGTTCACTTCAGAAAAATTTCCTGTGTTAGAAAAATTACCACTGCCGGTAAAATTCAAAGAATTCAAGAGGTACATGTCCAACTGCATTGCTAAAGTTTTTATCCAGTTGAGCAGCAACTCTATCTCTCTATCATTAACCACACCACATGATAAGTTAGTAATTTGTAGATATGGGTACGAACGATCCAGCCAAACACCCATGCAAAAGCTTGGACCATCAGATTCTTCAAAATTAATATCTCTACTTCCAATCCTTTTCTTTAAAAAAAATATTACTTTCCAAATAGTATATTAATTTCCAAACCCCATGCTGGAGAGCCAAAAATACTGTGGTGGTTTGAACCTCAACTGGGATTTAAGAGCTCAGATGGGTGGGGCAAGACTGAGAATCCCTCCCCTGCTTCCCCTCCTCCCCCTTAAAAAAAAAAAAAGGAAAGAAAGGGAGATAAGAAAAAGAAGGAGGAGGTAAATCTACTGAGAAATAATTTGGAGTTGGTTTGGAAGTAAAGAGGTAAAAATTTTCCTTAAACAATATATATGATATATATATATATGTATAGTTTATTATATATTATTTATATATTTTTATATAAATATATAAATATATATATATATATATAACAATAACAGTAAGGGTTCACAAGGGTAAGGAACAAGGATAGATAGAGAGAATATATATATAGTATAGAATAGAATAAAATAGAATCAACCAGGTTGGAAGAGATCTTCGAGATCATCGTGTCCGACCTATCATCCAACACCACCCAACCAACTAAACCATGCAACCAAGCACCCACCCTATCAAAACCAACAGTCCTTTGAAGATGCAGCAGGGAGAAAAGACCAGGCCTGACCACGTGGCAGAGAAGCAGGAACGAGCAGCATCTCAGTCCTCTTGTCCAGGCAAGGCAGAAGCTAAGGAGAGAAAATGGCTGCAGTGTCTTCCTTTTTATGGGCTTGCTGGACAGGGAGGGGGGAGTGGAACAGACTAACTCAGTTTCCCAGCTGAAAATTCCCACTCCAAGGACAGCAAGGCTCTCACAACCCCTTGCCCCCTCCACCTGCCTCCCCCCCTGCTTTCAGGATGGGTGTAACCCATCACAACTAGTCTCCAGATGACAGCAAACTGAGGCCTGCATTCTTCTGCTATGTGAATAGAGAAGAAAGCATTAGCAATATCTATGGTAGCATACTATTTGGCCTCTTTGGATTCCATCTTATATTGGAGTGCCATCATGTCTGGTACTGCTGCACTCATAGGTGGAGTTACTTCATTCAGGGCAAGGAAGTTGACTGTGAGATGCCAGTCTCTATTCTGCTTTCACACAGGCCATTCTGGATTGTTGAAAGGTGAATGAGTTTTGCTGATGACTTTCTGACTCTCCAACTGATGAATCAGATTCTGAATGGGCAACAAAGAGTCACAGTTGGCTCTGTGTTGTCTGTGATACACAGTCTGAGAAGAAATCCACAACTTTATATCCTCTATCTCATGTTGTCCCACAACTGCAGATTCATCAGGAAGCTCAGGCCTAATAGACATATTCAATTTTCCTCCATCAACTTCTACAGATGCTACTCCAAAAGCCCATTTGTAACCCATAATGTCTTTGAAATGCTCTCCTCTCAGAAAATCAATTCCCAAAATACAAGATGCATCAGGTCCTGCCACAACAGTATGCTTCTTCCACTGTTTACCAGTTAAACATATATCAACTTCTATCTTAGTTAACTCTTGAGATCCACCAGTGTCTCCCAGATTAGTTATAGGCTCTGATCCTTGATAATTTGATGGTACTGTGGTGCACTGAGTTCCTGCGTCAACCAAGGCCCTATACTTCTGAAATTTTGAAGTGCCAGGCCACTGGATGTACATATCACAATAGATTCTGTTATCTCCATTATCCCTCTCCTCCCCCTGGCAGGAGGCAGGGTACCCCTAATTATGGGGAATACATCTGTATGTGCAGTTAGCACAGTGTCTAGTGTCAGAGGTGGAATCATTGTTGGAGTTATTAGAGTAGTTCTGGGAAACTGAGGAAGTAACAGCTACCCTTCTGGTATTGCTACCTAGGTCTCTGCCACTCTGCAGTTCCCTTAATCTTCCGAAAAGTTCAGAAGTTGGTTGACCATCCCATCTGCTCATGTTCCAACCAAACTGATCACGCAGAGTTATCCAATCCCACTTGATTGCCTCTGTGGTCTGTTTTGGTTTGACCTGTTTTGGAATTAACTCTTTGGAGGATGTCTGCTTCTAACAGCTCAAACTTGTATCCATTTGAAATAAGAAGAATTGAAATTATCTCCTTGTGCCAATTTGGATATGGAAGTTTTACATTCCTCTTTCAGCTCTTTCATGCAATTCTTTATCTCACCAGAGAGATTTTCAATGGCTGAAACCAAAGAAATATGTGTGAGACTATCCTCCAGTTGTCTCATCTGGTTTGTGAAATGGCCAACAGTAGGAGGCACTGCACCATAATTTCTTGCAATAATTCTGCTTGCCAGAATAGTAGCATAATTAGGAGGAGCAAGTTTGATGAGCTTTTTGGCAAGACCTGTTCCCACAGGAATTTCATGAGGATCCAGAATATCATGATCGCCATACATCACCTATCTCACAGCAAACTCTCTGAAATGCTGAATTCCCTCATCCATGGTGTTCCAAGTCTTAGGGTTCCATGGAAGGTCATGTCTGGGTGGGTACCTCATAAGAGCTGCCAGTAGAAGGCTTGTTGACAGAGAAACCTTACCAAGACACCTGCCTAGATATCTATCTATTCTACTGTCTTTTGAGGGGGTTCCAAGATGAGATGCTGAATTGTATCCTACTACTAGAATTGGTGCCCCTGTATCGTAACATCTTCCTAATCATGTCAGAATTGGCTCATTCTCTCCTTTCATGTAATCCTCTCTCACATGGCTGATTTCCTTCCTGGGGGCATTTGCGCTTTGAATGTCATCTTGATCTCCATCATTTTCATCAGTTTCCACCTCTTGAGGCTGTCTCCATAATCCCATAATCCTGTGGATACTCTCCTAAGGACCCTCTTTAATTTCAGAAGCACCTTCATTAGCTTGTGACTTACCAGAACCTATATCCTGTCCTGTATCTCCACTATCCACTGATGGTCTCAATAATTCAGTTATATATTTGAGGCAAACTTTCTCTCCATGTTCAGAAGAATGCTTTTTAACAGAACGTCCCTGACCAGCAGAGTGATCTTGCTGTCCTTGCTGTTCTTGCTGTTCTTCTGCCTCTGCATCTGCCTTGCGCCTGTCCCTTTTATTCACAGCTGGAATTTGTTTAACTGGAGCTGTGTTCAACTTTACAGCAGACTTTGCAGAAGCAGAATGGGTTTGCAAAGAAACAGCATCGATGGGTGGACTTTGGGACCCAGCAGCTCCTGCAGAACTCACTCCTGCTCCTGCTGTTGTAGGCGGAAGTCTTTTTGCCTCATTAACGGCCACCGGTGAAGCCATGGCCTCCATCTTAGCTGTTGGTGCTGCCGATGTGGCAGCCATCTTAAATACTGGTGCTGCCGTTGTGGGCTGTGTCTGGTCCCCGCTGGCCGAATGCCAGAACTGCTGCTGGTCTTACCCAGAGCTGCTTTGCCATTAACTCCTGCCACCCTGCTTCCAGCCATTTGTCATATCTCTGTACCTTTGTTATCAGTAGAAGTTTCTTCATTTGAATTAGAACTAGCCCTACCTTGTCTGTGTCTGCTATGTCTAAAAATAGAACACCTATTTGCTGCATGTCTCTCTTGGAGCAGGGCCATTTACAAGAACACATTAATAATTGCCAATAACAGAATCACGCATAGCAAACAAATATTTTTTTTTGATCCCATCTGCTAACATAGCTCTCAGCTACAGGAATGCAGAATTCATATATTTCTGCCAGAAGAGATACAGTTAAATTATGATATTTTTTAAGCCAAAGAAATCGTAAGCAGCAGTCATATAGCATTTTCAGCCTGTATTTAAACCGAAGGAACAGTTTGTATACTAAATATCTTCCCAGCTTATCTAACATAAGAGCTATGCACCATCTATATAAAATCACTGTCAGAGCAGAAGATATCAAATGCCACAAAATCCCAAACAGCTTCATTTTACTTCCTTAATCTGAGCAGGAATTAATCAGGCAATTGCCTCACATAGAATAGGCACCAATTATTCAAGAGCAGCTGTTTCAAAACTGAAACATAAGAGAATCAGTGTATGTCTATCAATAATCTTGTTTATAGAACAAAAGTTACAACAATTTTACAGTACTGTGAGCATCTGTGGTCAGCTTTTATTTATTTATCTCCTAATATTTTAAAGTTACTGCTTCCCAAGCGGTAATCCCCCACTCTAAAAAATAGGATGTTTTTCTTCAGTTTTCATGTATACCTTGCATTTAGCTGTACTTGATATGTCTGCAAACTGACTTGACTTCTTGATTTTCCTTTTTCCCTGACAACAATTGAGTAATTTTTGAGTACTACAAATAGTGATTTAACATTATTGTGTATATCTGTGAAAAAAAATGTTAAGCAGTGAAAGACCAGAAAAAATGTCAATATTTCATGAAAAACGTGTCTTCCTGCATGTGTCTATTTATTTTCAAATGCAAATCTGTCAAATAACCTGATGTGGTGGGTTGAAGTGATTTCCATTGTAATATTACAGGGGAATAAAGGGGTAGAACATAAAGAGATACAGGAAAATTAAGGAAAACCATTATTTTTTTTCAATTGTTGAATATTGTTAAACTAGTTACCTAGATGATGTAATTTATGGATGATGTAATTTACGGTAAATATGCTTGAGTTGAACTATAGTGCTGCAGTGGCAAAAATCTTACAGTTCTTATTACAGTAACAAATAATTTCCTCAAACCAAACAATTCCAATCAAATTACTGCTTTAGAAGTTAATAAACATAGCTATCATTATGAAGAATATTTCACCAAACAATTTTGTCTTGCATATATTTCACTTTTATTTAATTTAAATTTGTTAGAGAATTCTTTTAAAATTATTTTTTCCATATTTGAAAATACGATAGCATTTTTTAACTATGGTGCAAGGAAAGATAAATGGACATATTTCACTTCCTCTGTCTGTACAAAAAAAAAAATAAGAAAAAAAGGTTTAACATTTGCTTTCTCTAGTACAATGTCTTTTTCACTTGTATTTTGCAGACTGTTTTCATGGTTGAAGTGTTTTCAGGAGGAATATAGCACTCCAAGCACTACAAATAAAATTTTGATTATGACGCATGCCTAGACTTCACAAATACCATTCAGTCATCTGGACTGTGCCAGACTGTATACCAATATCACCTATTCAACAGTCTATATGCAGCAATCACATATTTTAAAAAATCCACGAAATTGCCTGCAGTGACTATTGAGCAGTTGAATTTAATATCCTCAGAGCAATCAGGAGGACGTATTCTAAGCTTATGACCCTAGACTTTAGGCGTGCAGACTTTGGTCGCTTCTGGGATCGGCTAGCCAAAGTGTTGTGGGACAAAGCCCTAGAGGGAAGAGGAACCCAGGACAGCTGGTCAGTATTCAAAGACTGCCTCCTCCATGTCCAGGAGCAATGTATGCCAACACAGAGAAAAGCAGGAAAGAATGCTAGGAGGACTGCCTGGATGAGCAAGGAGCTGCTGGACATGCTATCACTTAAAAGGAAACTCTACAGGAAGTGGAAACAAAGGACAGCTAGAATTGGGGGTATGTAAGGAAGCTGCCCGAGCAGCAAGAGACCTAGTTAGGAAAGCCAAAGCAGAGTTTGAATTTAATCCAGCCAGGGAGGTTAAAGGGAATGCTAAGAATTTCTACAGGTGTATTAATGACAAAAAGAAGACTAGGGAAGGAGTGGGCCCCCTCAGAAAGGAAACTGGTGAAATGGTCACAAGTGATGTGGAAAAGGCTGAGGTACTCAATAACTTCTTTACCTCAGTCTTCATTGTGAGGGCCTCTAGCCACACTCCTGGAGTCATGGAAAATGATGTCAGTGACCAGGAGGAAGAACTGCCCATCATAAGTGAAGATCAGGTTTGTGATCACCTGAAGAACCTGAAAGTGTTCAAGTCCGTGGGACCCAACAGGATACACCCACGGGTACCGAGAGAACTGGCAGATGAGGTTGCTAAACCCCTCTCTATTATATTTCAAAAGTCATGGCAGTCTGGGGAAGTCCCCACAGACTGGAAAAGGGGAACCATTACCCCCATTTTCAAAAAGGGTAACAAGGAAGAACCAGGGAACTACAAGCCAGTCAGTCTCACCCCTGTGCCCATAAAGATCATGGAGCAGATCCTCCTGGAGGCACTACTGACACAGAATAGTGAAGAGGTGATTTGGCACAGTCAGCATAGCTTCACCAAGGGCAAATCCTGCCTGACAAACCTGGTGGCCTTCTATGAATATGTGACGAAATTAATAGATGAGGGGCGAGCAACTGATGTTGTTTACCTGGACCTGAGCAAAGCCTTTGACACTGTCCTGCACCACATCCTGGTCTCCAAACTGGTGAAACAGGGGTTTGATGGGTGGACCACTAGCTGGATAAAGAACTGGCTTGATGGCCACACCCAAAGAGAGGCTGTCAATGGGTCCATGTCCCAGTGGAGGCCATTGACAAGTGGAGTCCCTCAGGGATCAGTCCTGGGATCAGTCTTGTTCAACATCTTTGAGGGTGACATGGACAGTGGTATTGAGTGCATGCACAGCAAGTTTGCTGATGACACCAAGCTGTGTGGTGCAGCAGACACGCTGGAGGGAAGGGAGGCCATCCAGAGGGACCTTGACAGGCTGGAGAGGTGGTGTGACTGTTTGAGGCTGTGCCTTTAAGAAAGAAACAGTGCTGGGGCACCCTGGCTGAACGTTTTGGAATAATAATGAAAACAATCAGATATTCTAAATTAATTTCATTGGTGGATTGGTAGAACGCAATTTTAAGTTTGAGTTCAGTTGGAATTTTTCTCAGTTTCTCTCTGTCCTGCTTTTCCAACCTGTCTGCTTCTGAGCAGCCAAAGTTCTGACCTTGGATAAAGATATGCACTAATCCTGCACAATAGGCCTACTAAAATTCTTTTTTCTTAATAACTACCTTTTTCTCTCTCTAATCCTTTCTGGGAAAAAAAGGGAGGTAGGGGTGAGAGCGGGGTATGGGTGGGGGAACCCTCCTCTCTCCAGAGGAGGGAATTTCGTTCCTGTATTCCTTTTTTTAACTTGCTGTATATTTCTGTATATATATTGTAAATACTGTATATATTGTATATCTAACCTGCCTTTCCACATTGCTTGTAAAACACAGCATTCCTTCCACTTCTCCAACTGAGTTAGCTGTGTTTTTTTTCCTCTTTGTGGGGGAGAGAAAGCTAGGCCTTCTTTCTCAGCCCACTACAGGTGGGCACAAGCCCACCTCATGACGTTCAACAAGAACAAGTGCAGGGTCCTGCATCTGGGTCAAGTCAATGCCAGGCACAAATCCAGGCTGGGCAGTGACTGGCTGGAAAGCAGCCCTGAGGAGAGAGACTTGGGGGTGCTGGTGGACAAGAAGCTCAGCATGAGCTCTCAGTGTGCACTTGCAGCCTACAAATCCAATCAGATCCTGGGCTGCATCAGGAGAAGTGTGGCCAGCAGGTCAAGGGAGGTGATTCTCCCCCTCTATTCAGCTCTGGTGAGACCCCACCTGGAGTACTGTGTCCAGTTCTGGAGCCTCTATTACAAGAGGGATGTGGAGGTGCTGGAACATGTCCAGAGAAGGGCCACAAGGGTGATCAGAGGGCTGGAGCACCTCTCCTATGAGGACAGACTGAAGGAGTTGAGGCTGTTCAGTCTGCAGAAGAGAAAGCTCCGAGGTGACCTAATCGTAGCCTTCTAGTATCTGAAGGGGGGCCTACAGGAAGGCTGGGAAGGGACTTCTCAGGATCTCAGGTAGTGATAGGACTAGGGGGAATGGAATGAAGCTGGAGGTGGGGAGATTCAGGCTGGATGTGAGGAGGAAGTTCTTCACCATGAGAGTGGTGAAGCCCTGGAGTGGGTTGTCCAGGGAGGTGGTTGAGGCCCCGTCCCTGGGGGTGTTTAAGAGCAGGCTGGATGAGGCTGTGGCCAGCCTGCTCTAGTGTGGGGTGTCTGTGGTGGGAGAAAGGGTAAGGCCGAGAAGCCTCTTCCCTTCCCCCTTGTAAGGTAAAAGGGAATAAAAAATTGAAGGGAAAGGAAAAAAAAAACTCACCAGCCGAATTAGCAAAGCAGTGGAGCTATATTTACAAAGCAGTGTAGGATTTTGCAGGGGAATATTTACAAATTTACAATATCTACAATATATACAAAGATATACAACAGAACAACACAGAAATGAGAGTAACCCCCCTCGGCCGAGGGGGATCCTCACCTCCACTCTCCCCTCTCTTCCCCCCCTTTCCCCAGAATAGTTCGGAAAAGAGGGAGAAAGAAGAAAGAAAGAAGTTAAAAGCAGTTTGTGTTAATTGAAAGCAGTTACAGGCCTGGTTATCTTATCAAGTCTTCAAGGCCGGAGCCTTGGCAGAAAACCCAGCACAGGCAGAAAGCTGCTGCACCGAAGGAGATGCGGAAGCAAGAGTGACAGAGAAGTGCTGGGAATGCCCATTTCAGTCTCAGTTCAGATGGTGCTTCCTCCCACTTGACCAATGAAAATTAGTTTAGACTCTTCCTTCCGTTTACCAACTTCCGTCCACCATATTCCCTTTCTTAAAGGGACACCGTCAACCGGCCACAGTCCACCCCTTCTAAACAATTTTCATTGACTGTTTATACTGTCCATCCAATCCAAGATGATATTTACAGTTCATGAATAGAGTTCATAGTCCATTCCGGCTATGCTCAGATGTGGATGATTCAAAAGTCCAAGAAAATCAGAAAATGAGAAACATGGAAAACAGTTCATTTCTTCACCGACGAAGCGAAGAAAAGGGAAACAGGGAAATCTCAGGGTCTCTTAGTTGACTCAGGGCTCTCAGGGTTCGTGCACCGTAGATTCCTCGTTGATTCTTGTTTTGGGCACGATGTAGCTGTATAGCAGTTCGAAGTTAACCTCTTTCAGCTAAAGTCAAATTTCTTTGTGGAATACACTGAATTTCACCATTCTCTTGCATTACCCAATAAGTGTGACCCGGACCTTCAGCTGAAACCACCCCTCGGACAGGTTTAGCCTCTCCTGAGGGTGAAAATACCCAAACAGTTTTACCTAACAGATTCTTTTCTCTAACAACAGGAACTCTATCACCTTCTACCTTCCGTAGCAAATCTGAATGTGCAGGTCCAGCTCGGTTCACTGAACCTCTACTATTTACCAGCCAGGTTGCTTGTGCTAAATGTTTTCCCAGTTTTCAAAGATCCACCCCCATGGCTTTAAGAGTGGTCTTCAACAAACCGTTGTAGCGTTCAATCTTCCCTGAAGCTGGTGCATAGTAGGGAATGTGGAATATCCACTCAATACCGTGCTCTTTTGCCCAGTTCTTTACAAGGTTGTTCTTGAAATGAGTTCCATTGTCTGACTCAATCCTCTCTGGAGTTCCGTGTCTCCACAGGATTTGTCTCTCCAGACCGAGAATGGTGTTGCGTGCAGTTGCATGTGGAACTGGATAAGTTTCCAACCATCCAGTGTTTGCCTCTACCATAGTAAGCACGTACTGCTTACCAGAACGAGAACGTGGTAGAGTGATATAGTCAATCTGCCAAGCTTCACCATACTTGTACTTGGACCATCTGTCACCATACCACAAGGGCTTAAGTCGTTTTGCCTGCTTAATAGCAGCACAAATGTCACAGTCATGGATGACTTGTGTGATAGCATCCATGGAAATGTCTATGGATCTGTCACGAGCCCATTGGTATGTTGCATCTCTGCCTTGATGTCCTGATGAATCGTGAGCCCACCGAGCTAAGAATATGTCACCTCGGTGTTTCCAGTCGAGATCAAGATTAGAGTCCATGTCTACTTGAGAAACTCTTGCAGCTAGATCTGCCTGATGGTTGTGTTGCTGTTCCTCAGTAGCTTTGCTCTTAGGAATGTGAGCATCAATGTGCCTCACTTTCACTGGAATTCTCTCGATTCGGTCAGCAATGTCCTGCCACAGGTTGGCTGCCCAAATGGGTTTTCCTTTTCTCTGCCAACCACTCTTCTTCCAGTTCTTTAGCCAACCCCATAGAGCATTGGCTACCATCCATGAGTCGGTGTAGAGATAAAGCTTTGGCCATCTCTCACGTTCAGCCACGTCGAGAGCTAGCTGGACAGCTTTTACCTCTGCGAACTGACTGGATTCTCCTTCTCCATCTTTCGCCTCTGCAACTCGGCGTGTTGGACTCCACACTGCAGACTTCCATCTTCGCTTGTTTCCAACAAGACGACAGGAACCGTCTGTGAACAAAGCATATTTCTTCTCATCATCAGAAAGGTCATTGTAAGGAGGAGCTTCCTCGGCACGAGTTACTTTCTCCTCTGGAGGTTTAGCACAGTTGATACCTTCAGGCCAACTTGAGATCACCTCCACTAGACCAGGTCTTTCAAGATTTCCCATTCGAGCTCTCTGTGTTATCAGAGCCATCCACTTAGACCATGTGGAGTCTGTGGCATGATGTGGTGTGGAACCTTTGCCTTTGAACATCCAATTCAAAACTGGTAATCTGGGAGCTAAGAGAAGTTGTGATTCAGTTCCAATCACTTCAGAAGATGCTTTTACTCCTTCATAGGCAGCTAAAATTTCTTTCTCTGTTGGAGTATAATTAGCCTCTGAACCTCTGTAACCTCGACTCCAGAAACCAAGAGGTCGTCCACGTGTCTCACCGGAGCTTTTGCCACAAGCACCAGGTTGGACCATTGTCACTTGCAGCTGTATACAAAATGTTCTTAATGTCTGGACCATCTCGGACAGGTCCCAGACCCATTGCTTGAATTACCTCTTGCTTTATCTGGTCAAAGGCTGCTTGTTGTTCAGGTCCCCAGTGGAAATGGTTTCTCTTTCGAGTCACATCATACAGAGGTTTCACAATCTGACTGTATCCAGGAATGTGCAGTCTCCAAAATCCCACTATCCCCAAGAAACGTAGGGTCTCTTGCTTGTTTGTGGGACTTGCCATGGTAGAGACTCTATTTACCACATCCACTGGAATGTGTCTGCGTCCATCCTGCCATCGCACTCCCAGAAACTGAATCTCTGTGGTAGGTCCTTTCACCTTGTCTCGTTTGATGGCAAAACCTGCATTCAGAAGAATGTCAATGATTTTGTTGCCTTTCTCAAAGACTTCCTCAGCAGTTTTACCCCAGACGATGATATCATCGATGAACTGGATGTGTTCTGGAGCACTGCCTTTCTCCAGAGCATCGTGGATTACTGCATGACAGATGCTTGAGCTGTGGATCCAGCCCATTGGCAGTCTGTTGAAGGTGTACTGGATTCCTCTCCAGGTGAAAGCAAACTGAGGCCTGCATTCCTCTGCTATGGGAATAGAGAAAAATGCATTAGCAATGTCTATGGTAGCATACCATTTGGCCTCTTTAGATTCCAGCTCATACTGTAGTTCCATCATGTCTGGTACTGCTGCACTCATAGGTGGTGTCACTTCATTCAGGGCTCGGTAGTCTACTGTCAGACGCCAGTCTCCATTCTGCTTCCGCACAGGCCACACTGGACTGTTGAAAGGTGAATGAGTTTTGCTGACGACTTTCTGACTCTCCAACTGACGAATCAGATTCTGAATGGGCAACAAAGAGTCACGGTTGGTTCTGTATTGTCTGTGATGCACAGTCTGAGAAGCAACCGGCAATTTAATGTCCTGTATCTTATGTTGTCCCACAACTGCAGATTCATCAGAAAGTTCAGGTCTGGCAGATAGCTTCAATTTTTGTCCATCAATTTCTATTGAAGCTACTCCAAAAGCCCATTTGTAACCTCTAGGGTCCTTGAAACGCCCTTCTCTCAGAAAATCAATTCCCAAAATACAAGGTGCATCAGGTCCGGTCACAACTGTATGCTTCCTCCATTGTTTACCAGTTAAACTTATATTAACCTCTACCTTACTTAACTCTTGAGATCCACCAGTGACTCCCAGAATAGTTATAGACTCTGATCCCTGATAATTTGATGGCATTATGGTGCACTGAGCTCCTGTGTCAACCAAGGCCCTGTACTTCCGAAATTGTGAAGTGCCAGGCCACTGGATGTACACATCCCAATAGATTCTATTATCTCTGTTATCCCTCTCCTCCCCCTGGCGGGAGGCAGGGCACCCCTAGTTATGGGGAACATGCGCACATGTGCATTGCACATAGTTTGCAGGGTTATAACTTTGCATGTTATAACCGGAGCCACTGTTGGAGCCATAAGAGTCGTTCTGGGGAACTGTGGAAGTAACAGCTACCCTTCTGGTATTGCTACCTCGGGTTCTGCCACTTTGCAATTCCCTCAGTCTCCTGAAAAGATTAGAAGTTGGTTGGCCATCCCAGCGGTTCATGTTCTCACCAAACTGATCACGCAGAGTTATCCAAATAGTTCTACGTGATTGCCTTGGTGGTCTGTTTTGGAACGACCTGTTTTGGAATGACCTGTTTTGGAATGACCTCCTTGGAGGACGTGTATTCCTCACAGGTGAAACTTGTACCCACCTGGAGGGAGAAGTGAAATTATCCCTTTGTGCCAATTGGGATATGGAATTTCTAAATTCATCTTTTAACTCTCTTATGCAATTCTGAATATCACCAGACATAGTTTTAATGGCTGAAACCAAAGAACCACGTGTCATGCTATCCTCCAATTGTCTCATTTGATCACTGAATTGGCCAACCGTGGGAGAAGCTCCACCATAACTTCTTGACACAATTCTGCTTGCCAGAATGTTTGCATAATTGGAAGGAGCAAGTTTGATGATCTTTTAGCAAGACCAATACCCACAGGAATGTCATCAGGATTCAGAGTTTCATGTTCACCATAGAGTAGCTCTCTAACAGCAAATTCTCTCAAGCGCTTAATTCCCTCATCTGTGGTAGTCCAGGGTTTAGGATTCCATGGAAGATCATCTCGGGAAGGGTATCTCAGGGCAACCGCCATTAAAAGGCGTATCCAGAGATTAACCTTACCGAGAGCTCTGCCTAGATGTCTATCTATTCCATTATCCCTTGAGAGAGTTCCTAACTGAGCTGCTGACTTGTCTCCAACTGTTAGAGCTGGAGCACCTGTATCATAACACCTACTAAGCCAAGCTAGAACTGGTTCCTTGTCTGCCCTGGTGAAATCTTTACGGACATTACGCAATTCCTCATGGGTAAGAACATTCAAAATATCATCTTGCTCTTCATCTCCCTGAATTCTTTGCCCATATAATCCTGCTGTCATTCTCCTAAGGATCTCTTTAAGCTGAGAACCACCTTTGCCAGCTGCTTTCCTAGCTTCATCTGTATCCTGCTTTGATCTCACTAGGTTAGCTAGATCTTTAAAAGAAACCACCTCTTCCTCCTGAGCAGGATCTCTTAGAGTAGAGGGCCCCTCACCAGGATCAGTCTCCAGCTCCTCTTCTTCTCCATCTTTGGCCTTTGCACCTCTAGTCTTTAAAGGAGCCACCTTAACTGGAGCTGTGTTTGAATTGACAGCCATCTTAATGGAAGCTGACAGGTCCTGAGATAAATCAGCTGCTGGGGCAGTGACTTCCGGTCCCACCAAGGGATTGGGCGGAAGTGACGTTGCTCCGTTAATGGCCGATGGAGAAGAAGAAGAAGGAGAAGGAGTGGGAGCCATGTTGATACCAGCTGCCGCCTTTGGCAGCTTGCTGGAATCAGCAAAGTCATTTAGAGCTGCTTTACCAATTAACTTTTTAGCCTTCTTTTTAACTGACACGGGTTCTCCACAGTCCTCATCACTAGATGACTCTGGGACTGATCGAGAGCCACGGCGTTTTCTTTTTGGTCTAGTTTTAACAACAAAACAAGCTCTGGACACCTTCCTCTCTCGCCACAGAGAGAACAGCAAATATGCAATCACCATCACCAGCAACAGATTTATACACATCAAATAAATCACCTTTGGATCCCAGGCATCACCTAAAGTTACTCTCTCCTCCGGTGGAATCTTAAAACCCTTTATCTGAATTGGGAGAGTGGTGGAGGTAACATTCCTGTATCTCACTGGCCATAGGAAATTAATACATTTTCCATACCATAATTTAACTCTATACATAACCCACATATAAATTGTCCGCACCAAATATTTACCCAGGTAATCCAAAAGCAAACCCAAACAATATCTGTAAACCAGAGCCCCAAAAATTGGAAAGAACAATCGCTCCACAAACCACAAGACCTTCATGTTTGCTAATTCAGCTGGAAAACACTAAATCAATCAAGTAATAAATTAAACTAATTATCTGCCGCACGTTGGGTACGCCAATAAAAAAAATGTGGTGGGTGAAAGGGTAAGGCCGAGAAGCCTCTTCCCTTCCCCCTTGTAAGGTAAAAGGGAATAAAAATTGAAGGAAAGGAAAAAAAAACTCACCAGCCGAATTAGCAAAGCAGTGGAGCTATATTTACAAAGCAGTGTAGGATTTTGCAGGGGAATATTTACAAATTTACAATATCTACAATATATACAAAGATATACAACAGAACAACACAGAAATGAGAGTAACCCCCCTCGGCCGAGGGGGATCCTCACCTCCGCTCTCCCCTCTCTTCCCCCCCTTTCCCCAGAATAGTTCGGAAAAGAGGGAGAAAGAAGAAAGAAAGAAGTTAAAAGCAGTTTGTGTTAATTGAAAGCAGTTACAGGCCTGGTTATCTTATCAAGTCTTCAAGGCCGGAGCCTTGGCAGAAAACCCAGCACAGGCAGAAAGCTGCTGCACCGAAGGAGATGCGGAAGCAAGAGTGACAGAGAAGTGCTGGGAATGCCCATTTTAGTCTCAGTTCAGATGGTGCTTCCTCCCACTTGACCAATGAAAATTAGTTTAGACTCTTCCTTCCGTTTACCAACTTCCGTCCACCATATTCCCTTTCTTAAAGGGACACCGTCAACCGGCCACAGGTGTCCCTGCCCATGGCAGGGGGTTTGGAACTAGATGATCCTTGTGGTCCCTTCCAACCCTGAATGATACCATGATACTATGATACTATGATCATTTCCCCTTATATTATTTACAGAGGTTTGGGATTTTGCTTGTGGGTTTTGGTTGTGTTTATTTATTTGTTTTTGAATAAGCTGTGAATAGGGTATTATTCACTTGTGTTACATACACTTCAAAGTTGTCTATCCCATACACATAAGAATATTAATCCACATATATAAGGACTAGTAATATGCCATTGGTTTCTGTTATGTGGATTCTCTATAATGGAAACAAGAAATTAGCCCATTGGGAAACTAATAGCGTTCTCACATCTAGTCTTTGTACATATAATACCTGATCATCTGTTCTCATTAAAAAAAAAACAAAGATAGTTAATGGAGGGGGAATTTTAGACCATAACACTCAAGGAAGAAAACTCTTTAAAAAGTAATAATCTGTGTATAACTTTATTTCTCACCTTCAGAGAAGGTTTTGCCAGAGGGTAAACCCAACATTTCAGCCATGAACATCCTTTCTTATGGGAGTAGTTTGTATTCAGTAAAGCATACAGCTTAAATCCCTTTAAGATACTTTTACTACATTGTAAACCCTGATAAAGGTCATCCGTGTCTGAACTGCTACACACACTTGCACACAGCAATAAAGTAAAAGACATATTATGAAGCAACTTTTCTTGCAGTGTACATAGTCCTTAAGGAGAAGATAAGTGACAGAAACCTTTAAAGACACAATAGTAAAGTAACTATAAAATCATATGGAGTAAATTAAATAAGCATGTAAAACATACAGTTATGCATATTTATTTTAAGAGCTGTTCAGATTTTACTTTGGTTTACTTTTGTAACTCCATTTTCTCTGTGTTATCATTAGAAATATAGCTGATGGTTATCAGACAGTAAAATAGAAACAAAACCCAACAGCTTTTCACTTATCTAAATCTCTGAACTGTTAGTACTTACTTCTCAGCATTGATGCTGCATAATATCTTTTACACAAAATTCATCAACAGGGACACTTTTGAAGTTTTCTATATATATTGTTCATATCATACTGCAATTTAATTCTGTGGCCCAAAATGAAGATGGCAGTTTAAAAAATTGTTATTTATTGTTAACAGATAAGTCTGCACAATCTCTCATACTTTTGTATACTAAATATTATTGATATTCAATTGATTGATATTGATATTATTACTTTTCAATTGCCAATCTAACAATAAAACACTAACATCTTGTGCTGCCACTCCAGTTATTTCTGTAATTTCATATACCTTCTAACTAGGCACACTGCTGGCTCATGTTCAGCCTACTATCTCACTCAGTACCACCAGGACCCTCTCTGCCTGCCACTTTCCAGCCACTCTGACCACAGCCTGTAACACTGCATGGGGGTGTTTTGGCCAATGTGTTAAATCTCATGCCATCGGGCTCTGCCCGTCTGTCCAGCCTGTCAAGGTCCTTCTGCAGAGCCGTTCTGCCCTCCTGCAGATGAACTCCTGCCCTCAGCTAGGTGTCATCCACAAATTTACTGATGATACACTCAATCTTCTGATCTAGATCATCAATAAAGATATTCAAAAGCATGGGGCCCAGAACTGATCTCTGGGGAACACCACTAATGACTGGCTGCCAGCTGGAGGTGACACCTTTCACCACCACTCTCTGGGCTCAGCTCTCCAGCCAGTTCTTAACCCAGCACAGAATGCTACTGCGCAAGCCATGGGCTGACAGCTTGAGTGGGAGTTTGCTGTGGGAGATGGTGTCAAAGGCCTTGCTGAAGTCCAAGTAGACTACCACCACAACCTTCCCCACATCCACCAGGCGGGTCACCTGATCATAGAAGGAGATCAGGTTGGTGAGGCAGGACCTGCCCTTCCTAAATCTATGCTGGCTGGGCCTGATCCTTTGGCCATCCTGTTAGTGCTGTGTGATTGCTCCCAAGATGATATGCTCCATAATCTTTCCAGGCACTCCGGTCGGGCTGACACAAGGGGTTTTGTGCAAACAGGTGTAAATGGAGAGCATTTTTGAAACAGCAAAAAGACTCTGAAAAGATATATGATTTAAGAAATGTAAATCACAGTATCACAGTATCACAGTATCACTTAGGTTGGAAAGGACCTCGGGGATCATCGAGTCCAACCTATCAACACAGATCCCATGCCTAGACCATGGCACCAAGTGCCATGTCCAATCTCCCCTTGAACGCCTCCAGGGTTGATGACTCAACCACCTCCCTGGGCAACCCGTTCCAATGCCGAATGACTCGCTCGGTGAAGAACTTCCTCCTCACCTCGAGTCTGAACCTCCCCTGGCGCAGCTTGAGACTGTGTCCCCTCGTTCTGGTGCTGGTTGCCTGGGAGAAGAGGCCAACCCCCTCCTGGCTACAACCACCCTTCAGGTAGTTGTAGAGGGCAATGAGGTCACCCCTGAGCCTCCTCTTCTCCATGCTAAACAATCCCAGCTCCCTCAGCCTCTCCTCATAGGGCTTGTGTTCAAGGCCTCTCACCAGCCTTGTTGCCCTTCTCTGGACACGCTCAAGTGTTTCGATGTCCTTCTTAAACTGAGGGGCCCAGAACTGGACACAGTACTCAAGGTGCGGCCTAACCAAAGCAGAGTACAGGGGCACTATGACCTCCCTGCTCCTGCTGGCCACACTATTCCTAACGCAGGCCAGGATGCTATTGGCCCTCCTGGCCACCTGGGCACACTGCTGGCTCATATTCAGGTGGCTGTCGATCAGCACACCCAGGTCCCTCTCTGTTTGGGAGCTCTCCAGCCACTCTGACCCCAGCCTATAGCTCTGCATGGGATTGCCTTAGCCAAAGTGCAGCACTTGGCACTTGGACTTGTTGAATGCCATCCCATTGGACTCTGCCCATCTGTCCAGTCAGTCGAGGTCCCTCTGCAGAGCCTTTCTACCCTCTAACTGACTAACATCTGCCCCTAACTTTGTGTCATCTGCAAACTTGCTGATGACTGACTCTACCCCTTCATCCAGATCATCAATGAATATGTTGAAGAGGACAGGGCCCAGCACTGATCCCTGGGGGACACCACTGGTGACTGGCCTCCAGCTGGATGTGGCACCGTTCACTACCACTCTCTGGGCCCGGCCCTCCAGCCAGTTCCTAACCCAGCACAGAGTGTAATGGTCCAATCCACAGGCTGACAGCTTAGTCAGTAGTTTGCTGTGGGGGACAGTGTCAAAGGCCTTGCTGAAGTCTAGGTAGACCACATCCACAGGCCTCCCCACATCCACCAGACGGGTCACCTGATCATAGAAAGAGATCAGGTTGGAGAGGCAGGATCTGCCCTTCCTGAATCCATGTTGGCTGGACCTGAGCCCTTGGCCATCCTTCAGGTGCGCAGTTATTGCCGCCAGGATAATCTGCTCCATCACTTTCCCTGGCACTGAGGTCAGGCTGACCGGCCTGTAGTTTCCAGGTTCCTGCACCCGACCCTTCTTGTGGATGGGGACCACGTTGGCCAGTTTCCAGTCATCTGGGACCTCACCGGTGAGCCAGGACTGGAGGAAAATGATGGAGAGTGGCCTAGCTAGCACATCTGCCAACTCTCTCGGCACCCTAGGATGGATCCCATCCGGTCCCATGGACTTGTGAATATCCAAGTGGCTCAGCAGGTCCTGAACTAACTCCTCATGGATTTCCGGGGCATTACACTGCTCCCCGAGCCCAAAGGCACAAACACATGTATATATGCCTATCAACTGAAAACTTTATGCAAGTCTGGTGTTCATGAAGCTCTGTCCTTCGTCTGGTACCAAAATATTGAACTTCAGTTTCAGGACTCTGATCCTAATTATTAAACCTGAGATCATGTATATATTGCGAAGTAATGTGCCTCACCAGACTAGCTAAGTTACAGTGAGTGAAAGTCTTATTTAAATAGAGTTTAGTCATGTCCCCCTGTCGAGGGTTGAAGAGGAAGGCCGCAAATCCTTCTTCCCCCCCCGGAAGTAAAGTTCTGGTGCTGGTTGCCAGGGAGAAGAGACCAACCCCTACCTGGCCACAACCACCTTTCAGGTAGTTGTAGAGGGCAATGAAGTCACCCCTGAGCCTCCTCTTCTCCAGGCTAAACAATCCCAGCTCCCTCAGCCTCTCCTCATAGGGCTTGTGCTCAAGGTTTCTCATCAACCATGTTGCCCTTCTCTGGACATGCTCAAGTGTATCAAAGTCTTTCTTAAACTGAGGGGCCCAGAACAGGACACAGGACTCAAGGTGTGGCCTAAACATTGCAGAATACAGGGGCACAATGACTTCCCTGCTCCTGCTGGCTACACTATTCCTAATGCAAACCAGGATGCTGTTGGCCTTCTTGGCCACCTGGGCACACTGCTGGCTCATGTTTAAGTGGCTGTTGATCAGCACGCCCAGGTCCCTCTCTGTATGGCAGCTCTGCAGCCACTCTGACCCCAGCCTGTAGCTCTGCATGGGGTTGCTGTGGCCAAAGTGCAGCACCCGGCAATTGGACTTGTTCAATGCCACCCCGTTGGACTCCGCCCATCTGTCCAGCTGGTCAAAGTCCCTCTGCAGAGCCCTTCTGCCCTCTACCTAACCAACATCTGCTCCTAACTTGGTGTCATCTGAAAATTTGCTGATGACTGACTCAATCCCCTCATCCAGATCATCAATGAAGATGTTAAAGAGGATGGGACCCACCACTGATCCCTGGGGAATGCCACTGGTGACTGGTCACCAGCTGGATGTGGCACCATTCACCACCACTCTCTGGGCTCGGCCCTCCAGCCACTTCCTAACCCAGCACAGAGTGTTGCTGTGCAAGCCATGAGCTGACAGCTTAGACAGCAGTTTGCTGTGGGGGATGGTATCAAAGGCCTTGCTGAAGTCCAAGTAGTCCACATCCACAGGCCTCCCCATGTCCACCAGACGGGTCACCTGATCATAGAAGGAGAACAGGTTGGAGAGGCAGGACTTACCCTTTCTAAATCCATGTTGGCTGGATCTGAGCCCTTTGCCATCCTTCAGGTGCACAGTTATTGCCGCCAAGATAATCTGCTCCGTCATTTTCCCTGGCACTGAGGTCAGGCTGACTGGCCTGTAGTTTCTGGGTTCTTCCATCTGACCCTTCTTGTGGATGGGGACCACATTGGCCAGTTTCCAGTCACCTGGGATCTCACCGATGAGCCAGGACTGGAGGAAAATGATGGAGAGCATCTTGGCCACCTCATTTGCCAGGTCTCTCAGCACCCTAGGATGGATCCCATCCGGTCCCATGGAGTTGTGAGTGTCCAAGTGGCTCAGCAGGTCCTGAACTAATTCCTCATGGATTTACAGGGCATTACACTGCTCCCTGACCTCATCACCCAGCTCAAGAGGCCACTCGTCCTGAGCTCCTCCTGCCTTGCTGTTAAAAATTGAGGCAAAGAAGCTGTTCAAGACCTCAGCCTTTTCCTCGTCTTCCGTCACAGTGTTCCCCTCTAGGTTCAGTAAGGACTCCCCTGAGTCCCAACTAAAATGTCAAATGAAAAATGGTACTTCAGTAGCAGATCTAGATCCAATTAAAAATCCAATAATTAAAAAAGAAAAAAAACCCAAAGTAAAACAAAGTAAAAACAAAATGAACCAAATAGAGTGCTATAGGTTAGAGTTTTCCTTTAAAAAAGCCACTAGTCATTTGGCAATACCCCTGTTCTTAAATGTGGTACTTCAGGCATATTAGTGGAGTAATGCTTTCTAAAAATCTTGTTGACATTTCACCTATAGCAATCAAATCTCTTATTAGGGGTTCCAATAGGTTCCAGAGAAATAGAAATCTTTCAACTCACTAGTACCTTCTGGAGATTTTAAGACTAAAGCCTTAATTTTGTCTGAACAATGAGCCATGAATAGTCTTGCTTTAGGTTCCTGTCAATGGAAAAGAGAAAGGTGGCTTTAGAGAGTATTTCAGAATACTTCAGACGAAAACAGAAAGGATGCCAAGTTCCTTTTCAATAGTTCTACTAAGTCAACATCATACCAACCGTCTAGGCAGTAGCTGTAATGTAATAATTTTTTGTTGTATGCCACAGAAGAGTCAGGATGCTGGGGAATGGTGAAACAAAAAATTTAAGTGCTCAAAGGATCACAGTGTGTTAGGGGTTGGACCTCCAGAGATCATTGACTCCAATCCCACTGACAGGGTAGGACTATGATAACCATATAATCTAGTGCAGGTCACACAGGAATGCATCCAGACAGGTCTTGAAGGTCTCCAGGGGTGTAGATTTAAAGCTAAATTTAAGAAGTACCTGCAATTTTGTTTCCCTTCTATTTTATAAACAAGTATTCTAAATTTCATTATAAACCAAACCAAAATAAATACATATTCTTGTAGTCTTGTAGTCTTTTTGGTATAAGAAACTAAATTCAGCCTTTCACCACTTTGGTTCTTCAAAATAACATTTAGAAGATGCCTTTGGCATCATCAGTAAACTTTCCAGGAGAAAGCATGCAGTAAAGTCAATAGGTAAGAATGATCTGATCTGTATTTTATGGTTAGCAATGTTTTTTGTCTTCAGTGAAAGAAGAGAAAAGTTCAACGTAAATGACCAATCAGGTTATGTATGTCACCATTTTTCTATTTTCAGTCCATCTATAGCCTAAGAATGTCATTCTTGCAGTTTCATTCTGGCCAACAGCTAAGCCATTTTGGCTAGAGAGCTGACCACAACTGGCATTCGGGACCGCTCCACTTGAATCATGAGCTTTCTGCCTGTTTTTTCACTTTCTTTTCAGGTCTTTGTGGATTTGGAGGACCCCTGGTTGGCAGGGAGGTCCAGAAATATGAGCCAGCTCAGGATTGGGAGCATGATGTCAGACACGGGAAGTTTAAATCCCACCCAGGCTGTGCGCGCAATGCCATTTTGGCATGAAAGCTAGCCTTCCAGCTGCTCACCTTAAAAAAAAAAAAAATATTTTTTTTTTCAATCCAAAGTTGAACCATGGTTGTCACTCGGATGAAGGCTAGAAAAACAGCATCTACCCAGACAGAGTTGCTGCATCAGCATGCTGGAGTCCAGGCTGCCGGCTGCAGAGAGTGCTTCAGCCTGGCACTTGGAATAGAGGGAGACAGAAAGAAGACCTGTGTCAGGTGTGACCAGGTGAACTTTCTCCTCAGTCTGGTGGCAGAGCTGAAGGATGAAGTGGCAGAGCTGAAGGAGGAGGTATCTAGGCTCAGGTCAATAAGGGAAAGCATAAGGGAGTTAGATATGTGGGAGAAGGCTCTGCAAATCTCCCCTGCTGAGGGAAGGGTCCCTGGAAATGGGGAGGGATGGATACAGGTCCTTGCCAGGGGTGGCAAGGGAAATCCATCCTGGCCCCTTCCTCCTCTTCCACTGCCTTTGCATAATAAGTATGAAGCCCTGCAGGCCGAGGGCAGTGGGGATGAGAGGGCTGAGGAGAAGCCATCCAGAGAGGAGCATAAGGCCAAGTGGTCCCCCACCAACTATAATAAGCAGCTCCACAAAGAAAAGGAGAAGGCTTATAGTTGTTGAGGACTCTCTCCTGGGGGGTACTAAGGGACGCGTATGTCATCCCAACCCATCCCACAGGGAGGTCTGCTCCCTACCCGGGGCATGGGTTACGGACATCACAAGTACACTCCCAAAGATAATCCAGCCCTCTGACTATTACCCTCCACTGGTAATACAAGATGGGAGTGATGAAATTGACAAGAAGGGCACCGGGGTGATTAAAAAGGAGTTCAAGGCCCTTGGACAATTGATTGATGGGGCAGGAGCTGAAATGGTGTTCTGCTCAGTTCCCTCAGGGGCAGGGGAGTACACTGAGAGGAATGGGAGAACCCATATCATCAACAATTGGCTCAGGGGATGGTGCCAGCAGCAGAATTTTGGTTTCTTTGATCATGGGACAATTTTTACTGCACCCAAACTACTGGGTCCTGATGGGATGCACTTATCTAGAAAGGGTAAGAGAGTCCTAGCACTAGAGTTGGCAGGGCTCATTAGGAGGGCTTTAAACTAGGTCTGAAGGGGGTGGGTGAGGAAATCGGTCCCTCTGCAGAGGAAAGAGTGGGACACAAATTAGGGTTAAGTGGGAATTCGGGAGCCCAGATGAAGTGCATGTACACTAATGTACACAGTATGGGTAATAAGCAAGAGGAGCTGGAAGTCCTGGTCCACCAGGATGACTATGATATAGTTGCCATCTTAGAAACATGGTGGAATAACATGCACAACTGGAGCGCTACACTGGGGGGTTACTGGCTCTTTAGGAGAGACAGGCAAAGGAGAAGAGGAGGAGGGGTGGCTCTGTATGTTAGGGAGTCCCTGGTACAGAACTTGAGGTGGAGAAAGAAGGGATTGAGAGCCTGGGGGTTACAATCAGAGGGCAGCCTAACAAATCTGACATCCTGGTTGGAGTCTGTTATAGACCACCGAACCAGGATGAGGAGGCAGATGAAACATTCTATAAGGGATTGGAGGCTGTATCAAGATCATCAGATCTTGTCCTTGTGGGTGACTTTAACCTGCCAGATATCTGCTGGGAACTTAATTCAGCAGAGAGGAGGCAGTCCAGAAAATTTCTGGAGCACATGGAGGACAGCTTCCTGATGCAGCTGTTAAGTGAGCCTACCAGGGGTGGAGGTTGGCTAGGGTGTAGTGACCACAAGATAGTGAAGTTTTCAATATGCAGGGAGATAGGGAGGAGCACCAACAGAACCGTCACCTTGGACTTCTGGAGGTCAAACTTCAGCCTGTTTGAGAAACTTATTTGCAAAGTTCCCTGGGTAGCAGCCCTCAAGAAATGAGGGGTCCAGGATGGTTGGACCTACTTCAAATGGGAGCTCTTGAAGGCACAGGAACTGGCAGTTTCCATGTGCCAAAAAATGAGCTAGTGGGGAAGGCGACCGGCCTGGATGAGCAAGCAGCTCCTGGAGGATTTAAAGAAATAAAAGAGTCTGTATCACCTTTGGAAGGAGGGGAAGGCTTCTTGAGGTATGTTTAAGGAAGTTGTTAGATTATGCAGGAAAGAAATTAGAGAAGCAAAGGCACAGATGGAATTTAAGCTGGCCACCCCTATGAAAGACAATAAAAAGCATTTTTATAAATGCATTAATGCTAAAAAGAGGGGCAATAAGGACCTCCACTCCTTATTGGACGTGGAGGGGAACACTGTGACGGAAGACGAGGAAAAGGCTGAGGTCTTGAACAGCTTCTTTGCCTCAATTTTTAACAGCAAGGCAGGAGGAGCTCAGGACGAGTGGCCTCTTGAGCTGGGTGATGAGGTCAGGGAGCAGTGTAATGCCCTGTAAATCCATGAGGAATTAGTTCAGGACCTGCTGAGCCACTTGGACACTCACAACTCCATGGGACCGGATGGGATCCATCCTAGGGTGCTGAGAGACCTGGCAAATGAGGTGGCCAAGATGCTCTCCATCATTTTCCTCCAGTCCTGGCTCATCGGTGAGATCCCAGGTGACTGGAAACTGGCCAATGTGGTCCCCATCCACAAGAAGGGTCAGATGGAAGAACCCAGAAACTACAGGCCAGTCAGCCTGACCTCAGTGCCAGGGAAAATGACGGAGCAGATTATCTTGGCGGCAATAACTGTGCACCTGAAGGATGGCAAAGGGCTCAGATCCAGCCAACATGGATTTAGAAAGGGTAAGTCCTGCCTCTCCAACCTGTTCTCCTTCTATGATCAGGTGACCCGTCTGGTGGACATGGGGAGGCCTGTGGATGTGGACTACTTGGACTTCAGCAAGGCCTTTGATACCATCCCCCACAGCAAACTGCTGTCTAAGCTGTCAGCTCATGGCTTGCACAGCAACACTCTGTGCTGGGTTAGGAAGTGGCTGGAGGGCCGAGCCCAGAGAGTGGTGGTGAATGGTGCCACATCCAGCTGGCGACCAGTCACCAGTGGCATTCCCCAGGGATCAGTGGTGGGTCCCATCCTCTTTAACATCTTCATTGATGATCTGGATGAGGGGATTGAGTCAGTCATCAGCAAATTTTCAGATGACACCAAGTTAGGAGCAGATGTTGGTTAGGTAGAGGGCAGAAGGGCTCTGCAGAGGGACTTTGACCAGCTGGACAGATGGGCGGAGTCCAACGGGGTGGCATTGAACAAGTCCAATTGCCGGGTGCTGCACTTTGGCCACAGCAACCCCATGCAGAGCTACAGGCTGGGGTCAGAGTGGCTGCAGAGCTGCCATACAGAGAGGGACCTGGGCGTGCTGATCAACAGCCACTTAAACATGAGCCAGCAGTGTGCCCAGGTGGCCAAGAAGGCCAACAGCATCCTGGCTCACATTAGGAATAGTGTAGCCAGCAGGAGCAGGGAAGTCATTGTGCCCCTGCATTCTGCAATGTTTAGGCCACACCTTGAGTCCTGTGTCCCGTTCTGGGCCCCTCAGTTTAAGAAAGACTTTGATACACTTGAGCATGTCCAGAGAAGGGCAACATGGTTGATGAGAAACCTTGAGCACAAGCCCTATGAGGAGAGGCTGAGGGAGCTGGGATTGTTTAGCCTGGAGAAGAGGAGGCTCAGGGGTGACTTCATTGCCCTCTACAACTACCTGAAAGGTGGTTGTGGCCAGGTAGGGGTTGGTCTCTTCTCCCTGGCAACCAGCACCAGAACAAGGGGACACAGTCTCAAGTTGCACCAGGGGAAGTTTAGGCTCGAGGTGAGGAGAAAGTTCTTCACTGAGAGAGTCATTCGTCATTGGAATGGGCTGCCCAGGGAAGTGGTGGAATCACCATCCCTGGAGGTTTTCAAGAGGGGATTGGACGTGGCACTTGGTGCCATGGTCTAGTCATGAGGTCTGTGGTGACAGGTTGGACTTGATGATCTTTGAGGTCTCTTCCAACCTTGGTGATACTCTGATACTGTGATACTAAGACCCCTTGAACTTTCTGCTCACTGAATGAGCAAAACTCTTGGATTCCCATACTGAGATTGTTAGTTCTCTTCTTCCTAGTTTCCTTAATGTACTTGTTCAGAAGTGTTTGTCTTAACCATGATTTAATCAGAAATATTTCAGAGAAGGAAGCATGCAGTAATCTTAATAGAGAGCTTACTCCTCTGATTATTTGATTGAAATCCTGACAGAAGCAGACCACTCTGCAGGTCTGATATCCAGGAGCAGGGGCCTTTGATGGGTCATAACCTGATTTCCACCCTTCATCTTACTTTAAAGTTAATTTATTGGCTGTCCCATTTCCTTTCAGCTATTTACAGTAGATTTATATTACAACTTTTTTCTGACTTTGGAGAAAAGAACATTTTCCATTATGACAATATGTTTGTGGCACAGCTGTCAAGCAAACTACATCTTTACAAAGCAGTATAATGAGATGGGGGAAGAGGTCTTTTCTTTGACTTAGTGTTTTCAATCATATGCTTTGTTAATATCATGTATTTTTAAGTATCTCCTGATAATAAGCTATACTGATGTGTGATGGGTTGAGGCAGACCCTCTCCTCACCATGGGTGAAAATAATGACTCAGAAAAACAGATTGCAAAAGTGGTGCAAAGTTTAAATGAGAAACTGTGAATGTTTACTGAAAGCCAGAAGCGCAGTGACAAAGAAAATCCCAAAGCATACCCAGAAACATCCCATCCCCACCTGGGATACACCCAAGACCCCCAGGACTCCTTCTTCCCCCCCTCCCACTCCACTGCTAGGCTAGTCTCAGCTAGCCAGATCTGAGACTGCCCATCCCCCCGGCCTTGGACCTAGCCAGGCCCATGGCTAGGAGACATCTCTCCATAGTTAGTGGGTTGTGGCAAGGGAAGAAAGAGAAAGAGCCAGGACCTCTGCTGAGATTTTATGGTGGTGCAGGGAATTATGGGATGAAATACCTGGCTTCCTGTGTCCACCCCTCTGGGCTGGACTTTTGGACACAGGAAGTACCCCTTGTACGAACACAGCAGAGGGCACCCAGCCCAAACTGCTATATGATGGCTGCTAATGCATAGGAATTACAAACTGCTTCAATTTAAGTTAGGGGGTTTTGTAATCAATTTTATATCAATGTTCCAAGTGTATCATGACTATATTAACCATCTTTTCTGGTCTGTTTTGTTTTTTTTTTTAAAAAAAAGGTATCTATTGAGTAGTTTGGAGAATGTGGATTTATGACTCTGCATTCAGCACATTAATTCTCAAAACAGCAAATGAGAACAAGTGAATGGTAGTCAATATACAAACTGCTGGCCAAACTGAAAATTCAGGAGCTAAAAAACTGAAGCAGGAGAAAAGTGGATGTTTTTTGCCTTTCTAGTAAACACAAAACTTATGCATATTTCCTTTGCAAGTCTTTATGCAAAAGTAAACATTATTTTTTAACCGAATACAGAGTTGTTATAAAATATTACAGTTATGAATGAGCAGCAGAGATCTTAATATTTTTTTTAATGATTTATTTATGCACAATCCATGCTACAAATTATTTAGAGTTGATATTTACAGGTACTGGTATTCAGGTATGCAGGTACTGATTTGAACAGTTTAAAAAAATTGGAGAATTTAGAAATTTAGAAACAAAACCAGCAAGCCCACAAAACAGAGTGGTTTGGCACATACATGAACAGGAACTCTATAAGGAAATATTTGGTGTATTCATGAACTAAGAATTTGCAGAATCATTCCTTTATACTACATTTATAGTCCAGAAACTGTGACACAGATGTGCCCTAATAAGTAAACGAAACAGTTCCTCTGTGAGGAGGGGGGCAACTCCCTCTGTGGCTCACAGGGTTTGGCCAGGACGGCTGCAGTCTCCCTGCTTGGGGGGCCTGTAGCAGTTCGGGATGAGTGGTTGTGATGGGTTGAGGCAGACCGTCTCCCCACCACAGGCAAAAATAAGGGCTCAAACAGATTGCAAAAGTGATGGAAAGTTTAAATGGAAAGTGGTGAATGTTTACAGAGAGCCAGAAGTGCAGTGACAAAAGGAATCCCAAAGCAGACCCAGAAACATCCCATCCCCACCTGAGGGTACACCCAAGACCCCCTGGGCTCCTTCTTCCTCCCCTCCTCCCACTCCACTGCTAGGCTAGTCTCAGTTGGCCAGATCTGAGATTACCCATCCCCCCGGCCTTGGGCCTAGCCAGGCCCATGGCTGGGAGACATCTCCCCCAGTTACCAGGTGATAGTGAGGAAGAAAGAGCAAGTGCCAGACCCCGCACTGGATTTTATAGTGGTGCAGAGAATTATGGTAGGAAATACTTGGTTTCCTGTGTCCGCCCACTGGACTGGAACGCTAGACACAGGAAGCACTCCATATAACAGAGGACACTCAGCCCAAACTGCAACAGTGGTGCACACAGATTACCATGGTTCCCTCACTTGGCAATGGATCAGGCAACCGTTGGTTCTGTCTATGGGACATGGGGTACAGTCCATGGAGCTGGAACGCAGTGCGTCATCATCTGTAGCCAGGTAATTGTTTGTCCCATGTTTGAGGCAAATCCTTCTGTGTCTCCCACTGGGGCAGTAAAAAATAAGACTCTGTCAAATGGATTGCAGAAGTGATAGAAAAATTAAATGGAAAAGTAGTAAGGTGTTTTAGAGAAAGCTACAAGCATAGTGACAAAAAGGATCCCAAAGCATACAGAGTCCCTCACAGCATACCCAGAAGCCTCCCAGCAATTTCCCTTCTCCCTTCCTGAGGGTATACCCAAAACCCCCAGAGCTCTTTCTCCCCTCTCCCCCCCTCCACTGTTAGGCTAATCTCAGCTGGCCAGATCAGAGGTTGCCCTTCCCCCTTCTCTTCTTGGCATTAGGCCCAGCCAGGCCCAAGAGGCCTTGAGAGAGTTATCTTCCATTACTAGATAGGGAGCATCTCCAACAGGAGCAGCGAGGGAAGAGAGAAGTGGTGTAAGACCTTGCTGATAGATTTATAGGGAGCAGGACATTATGGGAATGAAAAGTGCTATTTCCTGTGTCCACCCACTGGGCTGGACACCTGGGGCACTGAAGGTGTATCTTATGTAGCTGCAGAAGGAGGCATCCAGGTTAAACTGCCACATGGTTGCATGCCAGACAAACGACAGTGGTCTGCAGCAAAGTGCTTGGAAACGCTGGTGCAAGTCGCAGGCAAAGCAGACCTTTGGCAAGGTGATGTGTGAGGCCAACACAAGCATGAACATGGGCATGAGCACTGGTACTTGTTTAGCAAAACAACCCCTATTTGACATTCGCCACAATGAATACTGGTCCAATGAGCAAACTTTGTAAACAGAATAATTAACCAGTGATGTGGTTTTTAACAAATATAGTATAAGCATACTCCATTAACAAGGCAAGCATGAATAACATGTGAACTTTGTTTACCACAGAGGTGGAAAACATGCCCAGGCATCTTGTTTACCTGGACTTGCTGACTCTATGTCCCTTTGTTAATTTGGCTCCAGAATTCCCCCACTTCCAGAAAGGAGGGGTAAGAGGGGGTTTGAGCAAAACATGTAGGGACATGCCCTGGCAATATTTGGATATAATTTTGGACATAAGGCTCATTCATCACAGGAGTGTATTGCATCACAGAGATATTCAGAGTATTGTCTTTTCAGTCATGTTCTTTCTGCAATGAAAACGTAAATTATAAGCTAGCAACACAAGTAATATCACAAGAACTTACAAATTAATGTAAATTCCATTAAGAAAACACTATTTATCAATAGAAAATTTATTTAATGCTATGCAAACAGATTTCTCACTGTCTGTGTTTAATTCATGGATGCAACCCATACTTAGAGTTTGAATGAACACAACGCAAAGTTCCTGGGAAGCAAGTGTCTCACTCCAGAGAGGGAAAGAGACTCAGTTCTTTTGAATATTCCCATGTTATGAAATTAGAGGCACAAACAAGTCTAAAATATCAACTGTGAGGCTATTTATTAACAGAATAAAGTGGATGGATCAGAAGGAGAGAGAGAGAGAGAGAAAATAGAGAGAGAGAGAGAAAAGAGGGAGAGAGAAGAGGAAAGGAATTATATTGCCACATACCTCACCCCCCAAGACATTTTGTGTCTGTGGAGAAAAGGTGTTGCCATTTTGGTGTGGAGGAGAAGTTGGGTCTGTGGAGGAAGGCTGCTGCAGCTTTGGTGTGGAGGAGAGGTCATCCTTGTTGGCTGTGCTGTTCTCCACTGGTGGAGGAGGGGGAGAGACTCCAAAGTCCAAGTCCAAGTCCAATCCTCCAAAGTCCAAGTCCAGGTCCAAGCCATTCTCTGAGCAGCCTCTTCAGGTGCATGAGTTGCAGCAGGTAGAACTTAGGACATGGAGAGATGGTTCCTCCTGGTCTGCTGCCTCCAGGCTACATGGTGATGTCTTTTTCTCCTGTGTCTGTCCTTTTCTGTCCTGGCATTCTCTTCATTTTTCTTCAGAGCAGCATTGACCCAGTCTTTTCCTTCACCTGAGCCAGTAGTTGCTCAGATCTTTTATACATTTTTTTTAGGGATGTGTCCAGGTGGTGAATATGCATATTCCAGAGAGTATCAATAACAGTGGCCTCTACGCATTATTTCCAGGGCAGCTGCAGTCTGGTGAGCAATCTTTTTCCTTTGCATCATGCTCCCTTTCCCTCTCTACCTGATGGGTAGAGATCATCTTGTCTATGCACATTCCAGAGAATCATTATCCAGAGGCCAATGTGTATCTGCCCAATAGACATCAGCTATTGTCTGGGCAAGTAGCAAAGGTGATTTTATCTTTGTTGAGTCACATGAGGAGAGACGAGATTTAGTCTCTCACAGCAATGTAGTCGAGAATGCAGATAGTTGGATCTGAGTAAAACTCTTTCAATTTTTTTTCAGATATGTTTCTTTGAATACAAGTTGAAATGTCCTGTAAAATGTGGATTTATCAGTTCAGATTGTCATTACTTAAGCTTCTTGTTTCAGAGATTCTAACGCTTTCTAGTCATCTGGGAAGGAAAAGTATGGGAATAATAACAAAACAAAAACACTTGCTGGCAATTTGTTACCATTCTGAGATGTGCCATATGAAAAATTTTACACATGCAAATATGAAAATTATTATGCTTAGTCATGTGTCATTGAGGAAAACTTGTCAAGCTGGACAACTGGTTGCAAAGAATATACATGCTTTCTCTGAGCAGAAAAAAAAAAAAAATATTATTTGATAACTTATTAGGATCAATCTCTTTCAGATATATTGGAATTCAAGCAAGCAGTTTCCTGATCAAAATCTTATCTGAAAACAAGAAAATTAAAATATTAACAAGGAGACTTTATCAGCATTTTTTGCATAAGAATACTTTTAAATGTATATGAAGATCAGACACTGGCTTTGTTCCTTATGCCTTGAGTTTCTCAAGATCTATGCCTCACAGAGAATGAGACAGTAATAAAGTAATAAAAATTGTACTGACTATCAAGATAGATTCTCTAGGTGTCTTCAGGAGTAACTTGGTACACCAAAGAGATGATCAGGGTTATGCAGAGTTTAACTTGTGGAAAGCAGACTTGTATAGTCTGTTTATAGCTTTATCCCTCAATGTTATATGCATACTGGCATCTGAAAGGAATTTTCTTATTACTTCTTACTTGACCATCAGTTCTGTTCAGATTTGTCTACATGATTGTAATCCCAATGGCTATAATAACTGGCCAGCCATTCCTACTTCATCTAGAAGTTTGCTTAATTTTCACAAGATTTAGGTTGAATTGTTTCAGTGTAAATACACAGAGAAACAATCTTGCTCAAAATCAAATTAAGTGCTTGAAATTTGAGTTCATGTTTTCTAGGGAGGCCTAAATAGTAGCTCCTGTCAAAGAGCTTTTCTTGTCTAGTTATGTACCTTTGAACCATAAATATTGTCCTTGTTTGGGTTTTTTTAATTGTTAAATATATTATATTATGGTCATCTAGGGATACAATCTTTCAGACTTTTTTTTCCTTTGAAGCAAACATCATGAATCTGTTGCTGAAGAACTGCCTAAAGAGTATCAACAGACATTTAAACATTCTGTAATTCATTGCTCCAAGAGAGACTTCTTGCTTTATTTTCTGCTTTTGCACTTGACTGTGCTTTGCTTTTTCTTTTAAGAAATCCATGCATGCATGCATGGCAAACCATACCTTTCACATGCTGTTATAATTTTAATGATGTTATCTGTCATCTAAGCAGTAATATAAAGGTCAGAGTTTAGATATTACAGCTCAGCAGCTTGAATGGAAATAACAAGGGAACTTTTCTATTAACAATAAAAATAAGGTTTTGTTTGCTTCTGGATTCTAGGAAAACATGCTGAGAAAAACACAGACCTGTAATCTCTGCCCATGGGAAAATGAGTAAATTATGTATTTAGTCAGAACAACTGGAGCATTAGGTATTGCAAAGTAAAACATTTTAGTGTTGTTTAAGTGATTTCACATTTTCCATGCAAATGTGTGCGTGTGTGACTACCTCAGTGATTTATAACTAAAAGGCTTGGTGTAGAAAAAAAACCACAAAAAACGAACTCAAACAAACAACTAAACAAACTAACAAAACCCCAATCCTACAGAAAAAGAAATTCCAACAACCAAAACCTTATGCAAATCCAATCTGAAATGGTTTATGTAGCATCACTACTTTATGTATGTTTTATAAAAAAAACAGTGAAAGAGTGACAAGGCTTACACACAGGTGTGTTCAGGGTCAGCAAAAAAGTGAGCCAGAACAAGAAGCTTATCAAAGCAGAACATACTCATGATAGAATACAGAGGATGTCAGTTTACTGCAAACAGAAAAGCCAGAAACATTATCTCTGTAATGGTGACAAGCATCTTAGTGGAAGTTTAAAAGAAAAAAAACAACATAGAAACAGAGATTTTATGAAACTGTATAGAGGTATTCTCTGTACTTATATTATACATTTGTTTGGCTAATACTTTTTGTACATGACAAGTAGTCTCAAAATAAGAACATTTATTTACTCTGAAACAAAACCAGACACTGCTTAAAGACAGTGAAATTCACAATTTACATTGAACACATTTACACAGAGCACATTTACACATACTGTACCCCCATGTCTTCACACTATGTTCATATGGCATGTTGTTTAGGAAAGGCCAAAGTTTTGCTTTAGAAGCCTTTGTTAAGTTTTGTACTTTTAAAATATTTAATTGGACATTTTTCACAGCAGTTGTTGCTTTTCTGGTGGGGGGGAGAAGGAGGGGTTTGGTTGTTTTGCTGTTTGGGTTTGATTTGGGTGTTTTTTGGTTTTGTTTGGTGGGTTTTTTTTTGTTTCTTATTTGGTTTTGTTGGTTTGGTTTGGTTTGGTTTGGGGGCAGGGGGTTGGTTGTATGGTTGTCTGGTTTATGGTAGTTTAAATTACATGTTTCATATATATCCAATAAGGAGGTCAGAAGGAACATGATTTTCCTCACACCGAAATTTTGTAATGCTCATTTTATTGAGGAAAGATACTGTCTTTGCACTGAAAACCTTTTATCTGATGGAGGAGTCATCCACCAATTAATGTGGCTGGCAGGAAATACCATTAAGATATGTTGGACAAATATCTAGACCTTTCTTTGAGATGCTAAGCAGATCTAACCCATAAATACATATCTGCATAGAAATCAATTCCTTTTTAGAGGCCAAACTCTCTCAAGATTTCATCTCCTGAGCTTACTTCATTCTGTCATGTATATCACCTACAGACTAACATCATATGGAATTATGATTGGATCATGGCATGCTTGTTTTTTCCTGCAAAAATTCTCTTTACAGACATTGCTGTGGTGGCATCTGAAACACTAAGAAGACTAAATTCCATCAACTTTCAATTTTCTATTCAACTGTCAACATACAAGAGTAGAAGTGACTGCATAATGCAAAAACGAAGAATACACCTAAGAAAATGCAAGAAATGTAAGGATACTTATAGAGATGCCTAGGAAGAGCATGAGGAATGGAAGAGAGATGAGAAGATATTATAGGAAGTAAAGGGGCAGAACAGAGAGCACGACTGTGGGACAAGACATAGATGTTGCATATCCCTGGCTTCTTATTACTTGCTAGCTACCATGAGCCAGTGAGAAAAAAAATGGTAGCTTATTATTGTTGTTTTATTATTAGTTTGTATTTTGTTTGTTGGCTATATTTGTCATCCAAGCATAAAATCTGAATTTACTGTGGTCAACATATTTTCATGCATTTGCACACAGATGTGTTATGTATAGTTTGTGTGTTCATTCATTCAATAAATAAATAAAAAAATAAATAAAAGGCAGAAGAATAATGTACGCGCAATTTGAACACATTTTCTCTAGCAGTATTGCTGACTGTTGTGCATAATGTGAGACAGAAGGAGAATTATTCTCCGCAGCGCCTGCATTATTGAAAATTTACTTCAGTGGGCTCCTGGATGGATTTTTACTTTTCAAAGACACTGCTGCATTTCTGTTTTGACAAGATCTATGCTGTTGGGTTAAAAAGTTTAATTTGCTTGAAAGTAAGTGCAATTAAGGTTTTAATTAGTCAACATCTTGACTGCTTATATATGATTTTCTCTTATTCATTCCTCTAGGTATATTATGTGCATCAACATTTTATGACATAAAGCTCAGGGCAACAAAGTTGGTGAGGGGTTGAGGGGTTTGGAACACAAGCCCTACGAAGAGAGGCTGAGGGAGCTGGGGTTGCTGGACCTGAGCAAAGCCTTCGACACTGTCCTGCACCACATCCTGGTCTCCAAACTGGTGACACATGGGTTTGATGGGTGGACCACTAGATGGATAAGGAACTGGCTTGATGGCCACACCCAAAGAGTGGCTGTCAATGGGTCCATGTCCCAGTGGAGGCCAGTGACAAGCCTCAGGGATAAGTCCTGGGATCTGTCTTGTTCAACATCTTTGTGGGTGCCATGGACAGTGGCATTGAGTGCACCCTCAGCAAGTTTGCTGATGACACCAAGCTGTGTGGTGCAGCAGACATGCTGGAGGGAAGGGAGGCCATCCAGAGGGACCTGGACAGGCTGGAGAGGTGGGCACAAGCCAACCTCATGAGGTTCAATAAGAGCAAGGGCAGGGTCCTGCATCTGGGTGGAGGCAATCCCAGGCACAAATCCAGGCTGGGCAGTGACTGGCTGGAAAGTAGCCCTGAGGAGAGAGACTTGGGGGTGCTGGTGGACAAGAAGCTCAACATGAGCTCTCAGTGTGCACTTGCAGCCCGCAAAGCCAATCGGATCCTGGGCTGCATCAGGAGAAGTGTGGCTAGCAGGTCGAGGGAGGTGATGCTCCCCCTCTACTCAGCCCTGATGAGACCCCACCTGGAGTACTGTGTCCAGTTCTGGAGCCCCTATTACAAGAGGGATGTGGAGGTGCTGGAACGCGTCCAGAGAAGGGCCACAAGGATGATCAGAGGGCTGGAGCACCTCTCCTATGAGGACAGACTGAAGGAGTTGGGGCTGTTCAGTCTGCAGAAGAGAAGGCCTAATTGTGGTCTTCCAGTATCTGAAGGGGGCCTACAGGAAGGCTGGGAAGGACTTCTCAGGATGTCAGGTAGTGATAGGACTAGGGGGAATGGAATGAAGCTGGAGGTGGGGAGATTCAGGCTAGATGTGAGGAGGAGGTTCTTCACCATGAGAGTGGTGAAACCCTGGAGTGGGTTGTCCAGGGAGGTGGTCGAGGCCCCGTCCCTGGGGGTGTTTAAGAGCAGGCTGGATGAGGCTCTGTCCAGCCTGCTCTAGTGTGGGGTGTCCCTGCCCATGGCAGGGGGTTTGGAACTAGATGATCCTTGTGGTCCCTTCCAACCCTGAATGAAACTATGATACTATGAAACTATGCTTAGCCTGGAGAAGAGGAGGCTCAGGAGAGACCTTGCTCTATACAACTACCTGAAGGGAGGTTGTAGGTTGGCAGATGTTGGTCTGTCCTCTCAGGCAACCAGCACCAGAACAAGAGGACACAGTCTCAAGCTGTGCCAGGGGAGGTTTAGGCTGGAGGTTAGGAAGAAGTCCTACACAGTGAGTGATTGTCCATTGGAATGGGCTGCGCCAGGGAGGTAGTGGAGTCACCGTCACTGGAGCTGCTCAGGAGGAGACTTTATAGGGTGCTTGGTTGTATGGTTTAGTTGATTAGGTGGGTTGGGTGTTAAGTTGGATGCGATGATCTTGAGGGTCTCTTCCAACCTATTCTATTCTATTCTATTCTATTCTATTCTATAGGATTTGCCTAAGGATTCTAGATTCAGCCTCTCATTCTGAGAGCTGAATTCCCATTTCCTTTTATGCAGAGACAAGCTAAATGCCATAGTAGGTGATGTTCTGTCCTGGGGCTTTTGTTTACTTGAAGTCTTACAGTACCTTTGGTACATTTAATACCAGCTGGGTAAGAGAAAGAGATCAAAAACTCAGCTTTGAATGATAATAACTTGTGAGTAAGAAGCTGACCTTGAGGAAGACATTGTTGTGTTATTTCAATAATTTAACCTTAAAAGTTTATATATTAATTGGAAACTGAAGTATATAGGTCTTTGTCATCCAGGTATATGTTCTAATATGTAAACTTAAAATACTTTTTTCTGTCCCTCAGTCTGGAAATATTTTATCATTTAAAGTACGGTAGCATCAACTCCAGTGTTAAAGGATAGGGCTAAAATCTTCACCAGAATATGTTATTTTCCTTTGGCTCCCAGATCCTAATTTGAGTTCCCTTTGTAATTCCACCTCTAAGCATTTGTATGCAATTTCTGAGCCGAAAAACACTAAAATAAATATTCAAATCGGGCACTCATTGTTTTCTATAATTACTGTGGAACTTTGATCAGTTTCAGAGTTATGCAGGCTATAAAAGCCAATGCTGAGTTGAGTCTGTGGAATACAATAGCCTGATGTCAGCATTTAAACTTTTTGTTTAATTTTTCAAACATTTCAATATATGAAAACATCACTGATTTTATAAGCTCTCCATGACATTTGTGGATCAGTGTAGACAAATGAAAAAAAGAATCCAAATGATGTACGAGGTAAGGATTTGTTTTTAGTCAAATATCACCTCATATCTTTCACCTTTCCATAACAATATGTTTCTACTGCTAACATTTTAATTTTTACCAGTGAAGGAGTATGGGTGTTTTTACTTTCTATCTTCTCTTTTCTTTATAGCAATAATGTACTCATTTCCATAGTGTCACAGAAGCATAGAATCAACCAGGTTGGAAAAGACTTCAGAGATCATCAAGTCCAACCCATTACCTAATACCTAACACATGACAGCTAAACAATGGCTCCAAGTGTTATATCCAATCCTTTTTTGAATACCTTCAGGGATGGGGACTCCACCATCTCCCTGGGCAGCACATTCCAATGGACAGGTACGCTTTCTGTGAAAAATTTTCTCCTCACCTTGAGCCTAAATTTCCCGTGGCGCAGCTTAAGACTGTGTCCTCTTGTTTCCACGTGTCTTTCTCCTACCTACATCAGCAGGTAATTTAAAAAGCTTTTTACTACATCTTTGTTCACTGTTTCTTTCCTTTCCTCTGAATATATCATCCTTCATTACAATTTATATAGATTTGAAAGTTTCCTAACTATTCTGCACATGCTCCATCCCTGTTTTTGATTATGACTTTTTTTATTTTTATGTAGTTATGCATGATATTATACATATTTTCATGGGAAGCAGGTGGCAGTTGTGGGGTTTTTGTTATTACTTTTCTTTCTACTGTTATTTTCTGCACTATCAATGGTATCTTGTCAGGTGGTTGCAGGTAAAGGTAGTAGAGGGCAGTAACAATCTTCTTATTAACCTGATGTGTGAGCTTGCCCTACTGATGATTTTATCTCATCTACTTGGTGCCAAACCATGACACATTATTAAGTCATTGTGTATGTACTTCCCCACAGCAAGATAAACACTTTCCACTGCCAGCCTCTGTGCTTCAGAGCTGTTAGGATGATTCTCTTGCACAGCTGGCAAAGAACATATTATATTTATTTTTGGAGATATGGAAGAAAGGGATATAGTCAGCATTTACTTTAAAACAATAAATAGTTTGATGTTTGCTAGTCTGATTTCTAGTAAAATTCTTTCTTGTTACGACCATTTTTTGTTACAATGGTGAAAGAAAGTTAGTTCTCCAGTGTTCAGTAGCAGCCCTTAAAAGCAAAATTCTGAGATCAGTTGGAATAAAGGTAAACTAAATGCTCTGTCGTTTTCAGATAAGGTTTATCACAGGCACTACTGTTCTCCCCTGAGATGATGTCTAAAGCCAACCATCAAGAATCCTTGATTGTTGAAATTAGAGCAAACTGGCTTGATAAAGATAAGATTACAGTGTGTCAGATGTGAAATCTAAAATGGAAGAACAAAATTAAATAAAACAAAATCTTCTACAGAGGGTTTTGGGTTGAATTAATGTCATACTATCATTTTTGCTGTTCTTAATGCTATTATGAGCTTACTCACTTGCACAGGCAGTCGATTCCATTCAAAACAACCTTTATCACAATGCATGGGTTAATCTTTATTTTTGATGTACAGTATTTACATTGATATATTCCAATAAAATTATTAAGTTCACTGGTCTGAAAATGGTGGATTAAGCATATTTAAATTTATTCTTTTTCCTTGGTATGATCTCAACATACTCACTTGAAATTGGTAGCTGTGCTAGGAATTTGAACAATATTTTCACACCCCAAGTAATATATAGCTTGCAATTTTGCACTCTGCCATCTACCACTGCTCAGAGAATCAGAAGATAAAATGTTGTCATTGAATGGAGGTTATGCTGCATTTTGGTAAGTATAAATGCATCATTAAAGACCAAGATGTACTTATTTTTTACTAAAGAAAATGGGATGGCTACTGAAAATGTTGCCTATACATGTTGCTAAGAATTTAAATCTTTTCCTTACTGCAGCAGTCAAGAGGGGTAAAGGTTAGAAAGTAAAACTGCTAGTGTCAAATGAGAATATCCTAAAAATGTTGTTTAATTTTTATTGCCATTTTCTATAAAAATAGGCAGTTTAAAGCTTATCACATTTATTAAAGGATAAAAATAATAATTATATATTTAAATTGTTTCAAAATAATATTTCAAATGTGTGAAATTAGAAAAAAAAAAAAAGGAAATATGAATTATTTATGCAGGGAAAAAAAAATGACTGTGTTTTCCATGAAAATATGTGAAATATGAAATAAAGACTGGGGTCAGAGTGGCTGGAGAGCAGCCAGTCTGGGGGTACTAGTTGATGGTAGGCTGAACATAAGCCTGCTGTGTGCTCAGGCAGCCAAGAGGGCCAATTGCATCCTGGCCTGTACCAGGAACAGTGTGGCCAGCAGGAACAGGGAAGTCATTCTGCCCCTGTACACTATACTGGTTAGGCTACTCCTTGAGTCCTGTGTCCAATTCTGGGCCCCTCAGTTTAGGAAGGATATTGACTTGCTGGAACATATCCAGAGAAGGGGAACAAAGCTGGTGAGGGGGTTTGAGCACAAGCCCTATGAGGAGAGGCTGAGGGAGCTGGGGTTGCTTAGCCTGGAGAAGAGGCGGCTTGGGGAGAGCATTTTGCTCTCTAAAACTACCTGAAGGGAGGTTGTAGCCAGGTGGGGCCTGGTCTCTTCTCCCAGGCAACCAGTGCCAGAACAAGAGGACACAGTCTCAAGCTGTGCCAGGGGAGGTTTAAACTGGATGTTAGGAAGAAATTCTTCATAGAGTGATTGTCCATTGGAATGGGCTGCCCATGGAGGTAGTGGAGTCACCATCATTGGAGGTGTTTAGGAGGAGACATGATGGGGTGCTTGGTGTCATGGTTTAGTTGATTAGATGGTATCGGATGAAAGATTGGACACGATGATCTTGAAAGTCTCTTCCAGCCTGGTCTATTCTATTCTATTCTATTCTATTCTATTCTATTCTATTCTATTCTATTCTATTCTATTCTATTCTATTCTAAAGCTGGTGGAACTTTCCAAAGTTTTACCTTAATGCCACTGACCAGTTAGGTGTTCTTTTATAAGAAAAAATAAAATAAAATATCATATTCATACTTTATTTGGGGCTGGAAAAATCTGCCTAAACCATTTCTTATCTAATCTAACTGACAATTTATGACCTCAGGAACATCAGTATCCAGACTTTTCTCAAAGATGATCTCCTGAAATTTTTCATGATATAGGTCAGCCAATTAAAGAAAAGTCTAAAATAATTCCATATTCTATTACAATCTCAAGTTTATTAAATCTTCACCTTCCACATCCTACAATATTTGAAAGAAAATTTAAACAGATGTATCATAACAAATAAATGAGTATTTGTGGGAAGAAAAAGCAGCTTCACTAAGTCTTTCAATTCTGCCTCTTTCTGTGCAGCTGTTGTGGTTTCTTTACAGGTAGAAAGGAACATCATATTTTCTGTAGGAAAGAAGAAGTGGTATTTTGGTAGTTCCAATTCCTTAATGGTGTTAATTGTGCAAATTCTGTCTGTTTTCTAACTAGATCATACTGTTCACTGTATTTAAACAGCTTTAAATATAAGCAGATGTGAGAAATTGTAGGAAGATCCAAGTTTTACTCATTTCTGCAAACCTAATTTCCATATGTCCCTGTGTGCCTCTTAGCATGTAAATCCAGTTTAAGTCATTAACATAAGGGGCTTCTTAGGCAGCCAAGGTCAGATTTCGACCTTGCCACAGCTGGGAAGAGGATATGGCTAAACACTCTAATTCTTACATCAAAAGTTTATCTCTGCTAACCTCAACAATATAGCCTACTCTCCCACAGGTGTTGTGAACAGGTTTGTTAATTAGTCATCAATATCTGTCAAAACATTAAATGAACAGCAAACACACTATGGTAAGAGTACTGAGCTAAGGAATTGCTGATGAGCCCCTGACTTCAGTAACTTGTTATTTGAAATGTAGAACATGTTTTCTCCCATTGAAATTTGGTAGCACAGTTCAGGTTGATTAGTGATGATGTCCTGAATGAAGCATTCTTCAGTGAACTTTCAGCTGTAATAAAAGGCAGATATTGTTTGCCTTTCACCACAAACCCAAGCCGTCAGTCATTCACTGCAAACACAAATCAATGTATGGATGCAGTGAATAATTTGGGTTTAAAATCTGCTAGGGGAAGAAATGAAAGGCTCTCTATCCATTTTTTTTTTTTTTTGCTAGACACTCAAGAAATGCAACAGAAGGCTTCCATTTACATATCAATACCAAGGGAAAAGAACAAGTCTGTCAAAAGGCAGACTGACAATACATCTTTTGGCAATCTTTTGTTCATTTTGAAAGTATATTTCCAAGTAAAATTCAAATCCTCACCTACTGCTGATGCAATTATCTGAAACTCAGTGAGCAGGTGAAGCTGAACTTTTACAAGCCAGGAACCTAAGCTCGTCCACAAAAAACATTTACATTACCACATCATACTGTACTAGTGTGAATTTATGACTGACCCTGGTAGTAAAATTTTTAGTGATGCTTGAAATAAGGATGGATGTATCATGCTAAATTTTGTTACAGCTAAGTTTAAAAGCCCTTGAAAGAATTTTCTTTTGCTTTAGACAGTGTAGAAAACTCTGAATGTATAAAAATCATCTAATGTCTTACTCGTGGTGGCACGACTTGCTGCTGTGCTCTTCAAACTGAATTTTCCTTGTAAGGACTAAGTTTTCCACAGGGAACACACAATTCAGATGAATAATTTGCCATTAGAGTGAATTCATTTTGCTAAGAACAATAGGATTGGAGCCATCTGGGCCCAAATCTGAAAAACACTGGATTTAGTGGGAATCATTCCAGTCATTGCAGTAGTTTCAGGCTATACCACAGATCTTGAACAGAAAGTAGTAGAATGTAAATAAATCACCATTGGATGTAAAAAGGAAAATAATGATAAACTAAATAATCCCATTGGACAAATTGAAAGCATAAGACTATCTTTTTGTCTTTCAGGCTTCCTTGCTCTGGCTGGTGCTTCTGCTGGCTGCATTGCTTTGTTTTGGGTAAGTCTAACACACAACACTCTGCTCTTTCTCTTGTCCCATTTCTAGGGGGGTAAGGAGGGGAGTAGGGAAGGGGAAGATATTAGCATCTCCCTTGGTTGTCCAGGGGAGTTCTTGTGTGGCTTATAAATAGTAAATATCTGTAAATATTGTAAATATTGTGTATTTTGTATATATTAATTGCATTCATTTTAAATGGTAATTTTGATTGTAAATACAGCTTCATTTGCTTCCAGCTGAGGTGGTCTGGCAATTTAATGTTGGGAGGAATTTTCAATCCACCACAACTTTGTGTCAGATGCTTGATAAAATCTGGGTCTCAAATATATCTGTCATCATTGCTGATTTTTAAAACGATGGTTTTGGGGAAGGGGAAATATTAATACCTTGCCTTGCCTACTGTGCTTGAAGACTGTGATAAAAATGTCTTCTCACGTGGCCATATAGTAACATTCCCATAAATAAAAGAAGACCTCCAACTATTTTTGGTGAAGTATTATTTGGGTGTCCAGTTTTATGGACCCCAGCTAGAATAGAGCAAACTAAAAGCACAGCTGCTTCTCTATCCATATTTTCACCATGACATTTCATAACATCTGGGATTTTCCTTCAGTCTCAAAGACACTGCTATTAATTGCAAGAATAAATATCCTCTCTGTTTTCAGACTGCACTCACTAAAGAAAAAAAATGAGAATGTAATTGATATCTTAATAAAGGTTACGCAGAAATATTGAGAAAAATACAAAGGCATTGAGATGATTATTTGCAAAGTGATTTTTTTGGATGACACAGATAAGCAAAAAAATACTCAAGAAAAAAAAAGTACATGTATGTTTTACATATCTTAATCTCAGATTTTCACATATATCTGATTATTATCAGCTTACCTTTCACTTGTGTTGGAAAGCATGCCATTCTATAAAATGTCTCAATGATCTTGGTAAGTTGTTAGAAAGCCTAAGTACTGAGGAATACCATCTTAACTCCTATGTGATTGAATACTATCTACAATGATAAATATATAATCTTCACATTGGCATATTTAGAGATGGGAGCTTTAAACACAAAATGGAGGAGGAAAATATTCCAGATGGGTAATAACTTGGAACTTGTAGCTCTTGATGTGAAACACAGGCAGTTTTCCCATAGAAAGAGGGCGCAAAACTTAGCAGTCATAAATATGTGATCTGTTTAAAGGCTTGTTTGTGCCAATCAAGTGTATTCCAATATGGGAAAAAGACATGTAATTCTGCATTAGCTTTAATGATAAATACTTGATGCTTGTTTTTCTCATTTTCATTACCTGTAAAAATAAAATAAAATAAAATAATTCCTTCATATTCCTGTCAAAATTAGAATTAGAATTAGAATTAGAATTAGAATTAGAATTAGAATTAGAATTAACCAGATTGGAAAAGACCAATTGGAGATCATCAAGTCCAACCCAACATCCAACACCATCTAATCAACTAAACCGTGGCAACAAGTGCCTCATCCAGTCTCTTCCTAAACACCTCCAGTGATGGTGACTCCACCACCTCCCTGGGCAGCACATTCCAATGGCCAATCACTCTTTCTGTGAACTTCTTCCTAACATCCAGCCTAAACCTCCCCTCGTGCAGTTTAAGACTCTATCCTCTAAATATATGAATATGAAATATAGAATCTTAATGATGACATTAAATCATAGAATTGTTAGGCTTGCAAGGGACCTCAAGGATCATCTAGTTCCAATGCCCCTGCTATGGGCAAGGACACCTCACACTAGATCAGGTTGCCCAAAGCATGTTGTATGTTTTCTTAAGAGAAAATACATCACATGCAAATCTTTCTCCACCCTCTTCATCCCTAAAAGTGTCACTCTCAGGCACAAATTCATAATACAACATGCCCTTCCTTCCTTCACCTTCCCAGCACTTTCCTGGCAAATGAATAGCCCCAGTAGTGTACTAACACAGGACATCCAGTTGCTTCTCTCTCAAACTAAGTTAGATTACATTAAGATTCCTTCTCTTTTCATATATGTCTTCATCTACCATGTCCTGATATTAGGTAATTTATGAACATTCATGAAGAAGGAATGATTTCACTGCCTTGATTTTCATGGAAATCTTAAGTAATAGCTGTCTTAGGAATGGGTGACTTTTGCATTACATGATATTTCTCAACAACAGCCACTAGAACAGGTTGATTTGTGTATCACATCTGTACCTGTAGAAGGGCTTACAATTAAATTTAATTGAGTAAGGTGAAAGTAAATACCTCTGTCCACTTTTTTTTCACCAAGAAAATAAAAGAATATACACTGAGACCTAGATGAATAATGTGTGGACAGAACTGCTGATTAGTCAGTAGGCAAATATTTCATTCATCTAATGAAACACTGCATATGAAGATTCCTTATACAGAAAGAAAAAAAGAATAAAAGAACAAGTTTATAAAAAGAACCTAATTGATGTGCCTGATGGATTTGATCTCAAAAAAGTTTGTTAATATAAGTGAAAATACAAATTATGCAAGCCTTGATTTGAACTTTAAATTAAAAAGATAATAAAACATTTGCTAAATCCTTAGTAGATTATGAGTATTTATTTTGCATGTATTTATAAATGCAGTATCTTTAAAGACATGGAAATGTAAAAGTTGTTGCCTGAAATACACAGACAGCTGGCCTCCAGAGCTGGCAGAAGGAGCCAGGGAGCAGCATAGTTTTCCACTGTTCCAATATGGGGTAGTTGGTGATCTGCTCAGCCGCCTGGATCCCCACAAGTCCATGGGACCAGATGGGATCCATCCTAGGGTGCTGAGGGAGCTGTCAGAGGAACTGGCCAAGTCACTCTCCATCATTTTTCAGCAGTCCTGGCTCACTGGCGAGGTCCCAGAGGACTGGAAGCTGGCCAACGTGGTACCCATCCATAAGAAGGGCTGGTTGGATGAGTCAGGGAATTACAGGCCTGTCAGCCTGATCTCAGTGCCAGGCAAGATCATGGAACAGGTCATCCTGAGTGCATTAACACAGCACTTACAGGATGGCCAAGGGATCAGGCTCAGCCAACATGGATTTAGGAAGGGCAGGTCCTGCCTGACCAACCTGATCTCCTTCTAGGAGCAGGTGATCTGCCTGGTGGATGTGGGGAGGCCTGTGGACGTAGTTTACCTGGACCTCAGCAAGGCCTTTGACACCGTCCCCCATAGCAAACTCCTGGCCAAGCTGTCAGCCCATGGCTTGGACAGCAGTACTCTGAGCTGGGTTAGGAACTGGCTGGAGGGCCGAACCCGGAGAGTGGTGGTGAATGGTGTCACATCCAGCTGGCGGTCAGTCAGTAGTGGAGTCCCCCAGGGATCAGTACTGGGCCCCATCCTCTTTAACATCTTTATTGATGATCTGGATGAGGGCATTGAGTCCATCATCAGTAAATTTGCTGATGACACCAAGCTGGGAACAGGAGTTGATCTGCTAGAGGGTTGAGAGCTCTGCAGAGAGACCTCGCCAGGCTGGACAGATGGGCAGAGTCCAACGGCATGAAATTCAACGCATCCAAGTGCCGGGTTCTGCACATTGGCCACAACAACCCCATGCAGTGCTACAGGCTGGGGTCAGAGTGGCTGGAGAGCAGCCAGGCAGAGAGGGACCTGGGGGTGCTGGTTGATGGTAGGCTGAACATGAGCCTGCAGTGTGCCCAGGCAGCCAGGAGGGCCAATGGCATCCTGGCCTGCATTAAGAACAGTGTGGCCAGCAGGAGCAGGGAGGTCATTCTGCCCCTGTACACTGCACTGGTTAGGCCACACCTCGAGTCCTGTGTCCAGTTGTGGGCCCCTCAGTTTAGGAAGGATGTTGACTTGCTGGAACAAGTCCAGAGAAGGGCAACGAAGTTAGTGAGGGGTTTGGAACACAAGCCCTATGAGGAGAGACTGAGGGAGCTGGGGCTGCTTAGCCTGGAGAGGAGGAGACTCAGGGGTGACCTTAATTGCTCTCTACAACTACCTGAAGTGGGGTTGTAAACAGACAGAGGTTGGTCTCTTCTCCCAGGCAGCCAGCACCAGAACAAGAGGACACAGTCTCAGGCTGCGCCAGGGGAAGTTCAGGCTGGAGGTCAGGAGGAAGTTTTACACAGAGAGAGTGATTGCTCATTGGAATGGGCTGCCTGGGGAGGTGGTGGAGTCGCTGTCACTGGAGGTGTTCAGGAGGAGACTTGACAGGGTGCTTTGTTACATGGGTTAGTTGATTGGGTGGTGTTGGGTGATAGGTTGGACGTGATGATCTTGAAGGTCTCTTCCAACCTGGTTTATTCTATTCTATTCTATTCTATTCTATTCTATTCTATTCTATTCTATTCTATTCTATTCTATTCTATTCTATTCTATTCTAAACAGGTATGTAGTTGAATAGGATGTGTGGGGTGACATCAATATTTTTTTTGGTGGCAATTTCTGAAATACAAGATGACTTGTAAAGGATAGCTTTTACAGAGCGGTTCTCAGATGCCCCTGTTTTGACAGCATTTTTCTTAAGCTCCTTCCAGTCAGAGTGAATTCTGAGTAAGAATGCCATCAAATGGTAGTCATTATCATTTGAAAAGAAGTCTGGAGAAGGAAAGGATGCCAAACATTAATGTATCTGCACACACTCAATTAAAATATGATCCAAAATTAAAATGGAGCTTGAAGCATCAGCAAAAGTCTGCCAAGAACTTGTGTCAACTCACATCAGTTTTGTCTTTGTAATATTGGCTGTAACAAGTGAAAACACATTTGACCATGAATGGTGCCTTATGGGACTCTATTCCACAACTATTCTTTAAGGATTTAGATAAAGTGTGTCCTTCAGCTACTACTAGTTTTGAAGAATGCTGTGGTGAAGAGGTTATTAAATTTATTAATATGAAATATCAATTATGAAAAATATTATTTTATTAATTATCAAACTATTAATAACCGATGAATCACCAACTTATATACATGTTCTAGTGCACGTTCGTGAAATACATTCCACAACTGGCTCAGTGTTATGATTATAACGTAATTGAACTATCTATAAACCCTTTCTATATTTATATAACGAAGGGTGCAGTTCTGCCGCTTGGCCACTAGATGGAGACTCGGCGGGACGCGGGCAGCTTCTGCCTATACACAGCAATATTATAATCTGTCTGTGCGTCAGCGCTTACTCTGCTAGACGCAGATACTTTGAACTGAGTGCTAGTGGGTGGAAAGCACATGGACGATATTCAATCCCCTTCAGACAACAGGGATTGGTCCTGGACAGAGTCGGTCTGTGGGGTCGGCCCTCTAAAGTCGGCTCGCACGGCAGGGCAGGACAACGGTGGCCGGTAGGCGGGCTCGAACGACGGAAGCAGGCGAAGCTACGGGGGTCGGCCCAACCACGGCGGTTCTCGGGGCTGATGCAAACAGCCTCGGGGAGAGAATGCGGCTGCGTTAGGCGGCGGATTCTCTTTACCGAGCTTAAAGAACAACAGGACTCTCGTAGTGGTCCCGGGTCCAGTGCAGTATAAGCACGAACAATGCTTTGGTTTTCCCTGGGATCCGCAGGGCTCAGAGCGGCACTCGGCAGCTCCTCTCCCGCTACGGCGGGGCTAGACATATGTGGACTCGGTATTGATCGAGTCCCGTCTCCCCGGTAACTGGGCAGATCTTACCCTCGGGGGTCAGTCCAGTCCTCCGGTGGCACGATGGGCTCTCCCAGTCGGCACGGCTGACTGCAGCAATGCTGAACTCCTCAGGCTCAGCGAAGGTCCTCCCTCTGGGCTTCTTCAGTGATGCAGAGGCTTCCAGTATGCGTGCATGTATAACAGAAGCTAACAACAATAAGCTCAATGGCAAAGGCTGCAGCTCGAGAGTTACTCTCTCGAGCAAGCACAAAGTAAATGAGGGGGCAACGTGTTCACCAACTGGGGTGACACTTAGAGATTCCTCAAGGCTGGGCTTGACCAATGGGCACTCTCATAAGCAACTGGCTTCAGCCCATAGAAAGCGTGAAGCTAGAATATGCCCATACTTGGTGTCAGCACGAGCACTGCATGCGCTGGGTGCGTGCAAGCCTGGCTAATGCCTTGGCTTTTGTCTCCCTCCTAGAGGGAGGGGGACCTTGTCCACATGCTGGGACAAGATTCAGTATCAGGGCATAATGTGCCTTCACCACAAATGCCTGTGAATATGATTCAGAATACCATAATACCTCTTTGCTACTATCTCTAATTGTACATTGGCATTCTACAAAATACAGAAATGGAAAAACAGCCACTATAAGAACCAACTTTTTAAAGAACTGATTGTAATGGGTTGGGGCAGACCTCCTCCCCACCACACACAGAATTAATGACGCAAATAGATTGCAAAAGTAATAGAAAGTTTAAATAGAGAATAGTGAGTGCATGCAGAAAGCTAGGACCACAGTGACAAGAGAGACCCCAAAACAGACCCAGAAAGATCCCATCCCCACCTGAGGGTGCACCCAAAACCCCCAGGGCTCCTCCTTCCCCCCCCCCACCCCCCTCACTGCTAGGCTAGTCTCAGCTGGCCAGATCTGAGACTGCCCATCCCCCCATGGCCTTGGGCCTAATCAGGCCCATGGCCAGGAGATCTCTCCCCCAGTTACCGGGTGTCGGAGAGGAAAGGAAAGAGGAAGTGCCAGACCTCGCCGTAAAATTTATAGTGGTGCAAGAGATCATGGTAGGAAATGCCTAATTTCCTGTGTCCACCCACTGGGCTGGACTTCTGGACACAGGAAACACCCCTGTAGCAGAGGGTACCCAGCCCTAACTACGACAGGAGCCACCCCTTATTTCATACCATAATCCCTACACCCAAACACATCATCAAATCAGAAAAACTTCTGATGACATGTCCGGCGAAGTCCATATCTTCATCTGGGCATCCACCCAAACAGTCTCTCATTCAGGCTTAAGTGTCTGTCCATTCCAGTTCTTCTTCCTTCAACCAATGGAACCTCCCAGCGATGCAGAGTTCACTCTCCTGTGGTGCAAGTTCTCCATGGATTGGTTGGACATCCTGGTCACCTGGAAAAGCCTCACTACTTCTCAGCCAAGCTTTTATTCTCATCTGTGTTTACTCGGCAGCATATTCTCCACCCCTGGGGCAGGCCAGTCGGAACAATCCGGCTCCATGACTGCCTTTTTCAATCCATCCAGGGTGCTGCAACCAGCCGCTTCCATCCACAATCCAAAACTACACGAATGCATGTCCGAGGCACTCCGCCCCTCCATTGGGCATTTGCATACCGAGGCATGACAGCATCCAACTGTACAATGCCCCCCCCCCAGAAAGGGAGGGACTGCACCACAGCCCACTGAGAAGTGAAGTGGAACCAGGTGCTCAGTGACATTTTTGGAACTCATCTGAAAATCAGGGAAGAGATTAAAGCCGGCCCTAATGCAGCCCGAGTGCACGGCTGGGACCACTGCCACCGCTTAGCACACAGCAGGGCTCCACCCACCTCTAGCGCCGTGGCACAGAATCAAAATCACCTCCACCCATTGGACACTCAAACGGCTTCTCCAGCAAAAGCCATAAACGCGTTCTCAGAACCCTTGAAAATGGCTTTCCAGATGCAGTCCCCATCGGCCCCCCAGGGTTTCGGGAGCTGGCTCACCCCCTCGCAGCGGCTGGCTCTATCCCCACAAGGAGAATGGACCTGACTCTGATCTGTTCACCGCTGCCCCTCCCCCACTTCACTCCCTGCCATGGAGGAAGAGCAGGTTCTGCGTTCTCAAGTGGTACCCCGATGCCAATGGTCGAGAACCACCCCTGCTTGAAACAGCAGGAGGGGCTCCATACCACCGGCCGTGCACCAGGTGTCCCCCCCACAATCCACAAGAACTCACACGATCGCCCCAGCAACAAAACTTGAGCCCCAACTGACAAATCCAAACCGACGCCCAGAACTAAATTTAAGCTCTCCATCTTTTGCAATCAATCTGCCGAGTGACCACAACAGCTAACCCCACGTTGGGCACCAATTAAAAAATGTAGTGGGTTGAGGCCTAGCTTTCTCTCCCCCACAAAGAGGAAAAAAAACACAGCTAGCTCAGTCAGAGAAGCGGAAGGAATGCTATATTTTACAAGCAATGTGGAAAGGCAGGTTAGATATACAATATATACAGTATTTACAATATATGTACATAAATATACAGCAAGGAAAAAAAAAAAGAATACAGGAACAAAATTCCCTCCTCTGGAGAGAGGAGGGTTCCCCCTCTGTACTGCCCTCCCTCCCCGTACCTACCTTTTTTCCCAAAGAGGGTTAGAGAGAGAAAAAGGTAGTTATTGACAAAGAAGAATTTTAGTATGCCTATTAGTGCAGGATTAGTGCTTATCTTTATCCAAGGTCAGAACTCCAGCTGCTCAGAAGCAGACAGGCTGGAAAAGCAGGACAGAGAGAAAATGAGAAAAATTCCAACTGAACTCAAAACTTAAAGTTACGTTCTGCCAATCTACCAAATAAATTTGTTTAGAATATCTGATTGTTTTCATTATTATTCCAAAACATTCAGCCAGAGTGTTCCAGCACTGTCCCTTTCTTAAAGGCATAGCCTCAAACGGTCACACTGATTTTTCTAATCTCTGTTGCTCTATAACTAAACTCATTTGAGATGTGTGTATGATCAAGGTTCTTATTTTGTAGCCTCAGAGTAATTAACTTTTTCTAGTTTTGCTGTTTGGGTTTTTTTGTGGTTTTTGGTTGTGGGTTTTTTTGTGCTGTTGTTTGTTTGTTGATTTTGGTTTTTTTGGTTTGTCCTTTTCCTTTTCAAAAGATGAAGGAAACATAGTTTTAATATATAATATGATGGAATAGTCATTTCATATGATAAACATTTTATTAACCTGAGGGTATAGAAAGAGTGTTGCAGGCCAAGTAGTACCTATCATAACAGTGATGAAAGGAAAATAAAATAGATTTCCTAAAATTTAATTAATCTATCTGCTTAAGCACACAAACATGTGAAAAAAAAAATAAACTCAGGTAAATGAAGGAAGGACGGAAGATTGTCTATTTAAGTTAAACCTTAGTCTTTTCCTCTTGCCTTCTCCCTATTACAGGTCAAAAATGTGTTCTTTTTGTTTACAATAAATATTAAATGTTATTACTTAAAGGTCTTTGAATATTGTACAATGGAGTAGAAATCCATTAGTGAAAACATCCTTCATACTGTCTGGGAAAAGGGAAACATAACTACTGTTTTCAAGAAGGGGAAAAAGGAAAACTGAGGAAACTACAGGACAGTCAGTCTCACCTCTGTGACCAGCATTATCATGAAGTAAATCCTCCTTGAAACTATACCAGGTCACCTGGAAAATAAGGAGGTCATTGGGGACAGCCAGCATGACTTCACCAAGGGCAGATCATGCCTGACAAATTTAATAGCCTTCTATGATGGTGTTACAGCATCGGTGGATAAAGGAAGAGCAACTGATGTCATTGGCCTGGACTTGTGCAAAGCATTTGGCACTGTCCATGTGACTTGACAAGATGGAACACTTGGTGAGTAAGGAACTGACCGGAGGGTTACACTCCAAGTGTTGCGTTTAACAACTGTACACCCAAGTGGAGGCCAGTGATGAATGATATCAAGGGCCAATATTGGGACTTGCATTGCTTAACATCTTTGTCAGCAACATAGAAAGTGTCAAATGCATCCTCAGTAATTCTGCTGACTGTGAGAGTAAAAGACCAGACTGTAAATCTGGTCTCTCTTTATGTGAATACTATGTGTGGGGTGTCCCTGCCCTTGGCAAGGGGGTTGGAACTAGATGATCCTTGTGGTCCCTTCCAACCCTGACCAATACTATGATACTATGATACTATGAATCAACAAAGATAAAATCACCTTTGCTCTTCAACCAGACAATAGCTGCCAAGGGAGTGGAGGGAGAGCAAACATCATTGGATAGCAACTCTTTGGAATATGCATAGAGAAGGTCATCTCTACCCATCAGCTACCCCAGAAAGGAAGGATGGTAAAAAGGACAATGGTTTCACCACCTGTGACTAAAAATACTGTATAAAAGACCTGAACATTGCTTGCTCAGGAGAAGAAAAACAGAGAAGAAAACACAAGGAGAGAAAGGGACAGACATAAGAGAAAAGACATCACCATGTAGCCTGGAGGTGGCAAACCAGGAAGAACCCTCTCTCCATGTTCTAAGCCCTGCCTGCTGCAGCTCAGGGAGACTGACACCACATGTTGGAGAATGCTCCGAGAAGGTCTTGGACTTTAGGATCTCTCCCTCCTCTCCTCCTGGGAGGACAGCACAAGCCAACAAGGATGACATCTCCTCCAAGCCAAAGTGGCAACACCCTTCCTTGGACCCAAGCCATCTTGGAGAGTGGGAGGTTTGGTAATATAATTCCTTTCCTCCTCTCTCTCTCTTTCTTTTTTCTCGTCTCTCCTTTCTTCTGTCCATCCACTTTATTCTCTTAATAAATAGCTCACTGTTGATATTTTGGCCTTGTTTATGCCTCTAATTTCATAACACAAGATGGAAAGTACACAGTCTCTTACCCTCTCTGGACCAAGACACTCACACCACCAAGACATATAATGCAGTCAAGATGCTAGAAAGAGGGGCATTGATAGGTTTGAGAAGAGGAACTGTGTGACCTCAAGAAGTTCAACAAGATTAAGTGCAAGCACATGGGTCAAGACAATCCCAATCTCAAATACCATCTAGGTGACAAGTGAATCAAAAACATCAATTCTCCTCCACAAATATCTTTGGAGTGTTCATGGATGAAAAACTGAATATGAATCAGTAATGTGTGTGTTCAGCCCAGAAAGCAAATGACACCCCAGCCTGAACCCCAAGTGCGGCCAGCAGGGTCAGAAATGTGATTCTACCCCTCTACTCCATTCTTATGAAACACCACCTGCAGTACTCAGCTTACAGGCTTCTAGTGTGAGGAAGACATGGACCTGCTCAAACAACTCCAGGAGAGAGCCATGAAGATGATCAGGAAAGTGAATCACTTCCTCTGTGAAAACAGGATAGAGTAGACTAGACTAGACTAGGCTAGAACAGCATAGCATAGCATAGCATAGCATAGCATAGCATAGCATAGCATAGCATAGCATAGCATAGCATTGCATAGCATAGAATAGACCAGGTTGGAAGAGACCTTTGAGATCGTCAAGTCCAACTTATCATCCAACACTATCTAATCAACTAAACCATGGCACCTAGTGCCCCATCCAGTCTCTTCCTAAACACCTCTACTGATGGTGACTCGACCACCTCCCTGGGCAGCCCATTGCAATGACCAAGCACTCTCTGTGAAGAACTTCTTCCTAACCTCTAGACTAAACCTCCTGTGGTGCAGCTTGAGACTGTGTCCTCTTGCTCTGGTGCTGGTTGCCTGGGACCAGTCAACCAGTGCTGGTTGCCTGGGACCAGTCCCCCCCACCCCCCGGCTACAACCTCCCTTCAGGGAGTTGGAGAGAGCAGGAAGGTCTCCCCTGAGCCTCCTCTTCTCCAGGCTAACCCCATCTCCCTCAGTCTCTCCTCATACTGCTTGTGCTCCAAAACCCTCACCAGCTTTGTTGCCCTTCTCTGGACATATCCCAGAAACTCAACATCCTTCCTAAGCTGAGGGGCCCAGAACTGGACACAGGACTCAAGGTGTGGCCTAACAAGTGCTGAGCGCAGGGGCACAATGACTGCCCTGCACCTGCTGGCCACGCTGTTCCTCATACAAGCCAGGATGCCACTGGGCTTCTTGGCCACCTGGGCACAGTGCTGGCTCATGTTCAGCCTACTATCAACTAGCACCCCCAAGTCTCTTTCTGCCTGGTAGCTTCCCAGCCACTCTGATCCCAGCCTGTAGCACTGCATGGGGTTATTGTGGCCAATGTGTAGAACCCAACAATTAGATGTGTTAAATCTCATTGGACGGTGCCCATCTGTCTAGCCTGGCAAGGTACCTCTGCAGAGTTCTCCTATCTTCTAACAGGTAGACACCTGCCCCCAGCTTGGTGTCATCTGCAAACTTACTGTTGATAGACTCAATCCCCTCATCCATACCATCGATAAAGATATTAAAGAGCATGAGGCCCAGCACTAATCCCTGGGGCACACCACTACTGACTGGCTTCCAGATGGATGTGGCACCATTCACCACCACTCTCTGGACACAGCCCTCCAGCCAATTTTTAGTACAGAATGATGCTGTCCAAGCCATGGGCTGACAGCTTGATCAGGAGTTTGCTGTGGGGGATGGTTTCAAAAGCCTTGCTGAGGTCCAGATAGACTACATCCACAGCCTGCCCCACATCCACCAGCAGATCACCTGATCATGCAAGGAGATCAGGTTGGTCAGGCAGGACCTGCCCTTCCTAAATCCATGCTGGCTGGACCTGATCCCTTGGCCATCCTGCAAGTGCTGCATGATTGCACACAAGATAACGTTTTCCATAATCTTGCCTGGCACTGAGGTCAGGCTGACAGGTCTGTAATTCCCTGGCTCATCCAACCAAACCTTCTTGTGGATGGGCATCACGTCGGCCAGCTTTCAGTCATCTAGGACCTCTCCAATGAGCCAGGACTGCTGAAAAATGATGGAGAGCTGCTTGGCCAGACCATCTGCCAGCTCTCTCAGCACCCTAGGATGGATTCCATCCAGTCCCATGGACTTGTGGGGATCCAAGCGGCTAAGGAGGTCTCCAACTGCTTCCTTCTGGATCACAGGGGAGCTATACTGCTGCCTGACTCCATCTGCCAGCTCAGCAGGTCAGTCATCCTGCAGACAACATATCCTGCTATAAAAATTTGAGGCAAAGAAGGTGTTAAGTACCTTTGCCTTTTCCTTACCTTTTGTTACTATGTTCCCCACCGTGTTCACCAAGGAGTGGAGGTTGTCCTTGCCCCTCCTCTTTCTATTAATATATTTATAGAAGGATTTTTTGTTGTCTTCACAGCAGTGGCCAGTCTAAGCTCTAAATGGGCTTTTGCCTCTCTAATTTTTTTCCTACATGACCTAGCAACATCCTTAAACATTTCCTGGGTAGCCTCTCCTTCCTTCCAAAGATGATACACACTCTTTTTTTCCCTTAATTCACTCAGTAGTTCACTGTCCAACCAGGCTGGCCATCTACCCCGGTGGCTCATCTTCCGGCACATTGCCACAGCCTGTTCCTGTGCCTTCAAGAATTCTTTCTTGAAGTAGGCCCAGCCCTCCTGGACTCCTTTGTTTTTAAGGGCTGTTTCCCAAGGTACCTTCTGAGTCAGCTCTTTGAGTAACCAGAAGTCCACCCTCCAGAAGTCCAGAGTGAAGGTTTCGTTGCTGCCCCTCTTGATTGTATATTGTAAACTAAAGTTTTTTCATGGTCACAAAAAGAGAGCTGGCTTTTTTCAGCTTGGAGAAGGCTTCAGCCAGAACTGACAGTGCTCTTCCAGTATGTAAGGGAAGATGGAAGTGATTCTTCATCAGGAAGTGTAGTGATTGAATAAAGGATAATGGTTTTACACAGAAAGAGGGGAGATATAGCTTTGATACAAGGAAGAAATTCTTCACCATGACACTAGTGAGGCACTGGAATAGATTGCCCAGGGAATTGAATACTCCCTGAAAGTGATTGAGGACAGTGTGGATGTGGTTTTGAGCAGCCTGATCCAGCAGTGGAAAGTGTCCTTGCCCTTGGCAGGGAGGTTGGAACGAGATGATCTTTAACGTACTTTCTAATCTATACCATTCTTTGTTCTGTGATTAAGTGGAAGATTTGTGTACTATGGAGCCTGCAATTACTTTACTAGGAGACTTTACAGAAGGAGAGAATTCATGTATCTCATCTTGACCACAGAGACTAGTGTGGGGGTAGAATACTCAGAATTTCAAGCTGCAGGAGAGTAGTAGTTTCCTTGTTATTTCTGAGAATTCTCTATAGAGTAGGATATAATGTAAGGAGAATCTTGATGCTGTCTTCTAAAAGAAGGTAACTTGTGCTACATTTTTTTTGTGCTAATCTCTGTAACTGGAATTCAAAGTCTGTTTGATATCCTCCAAGAACTGCTGGAAGTCATTAGCAGAGAGTATCTGTTTCTCAGAATCCATGTGTTTCTCCAAAATACAATGCCTGAATAACACAGACAAAATGTTTGGCATGTAATATTTCTAGGAGTCATCCTTTTTAATCACATACAATGAAGAAATATTTATTCATAGACCCTTAGGCAAGCACAAGCCCAAGTCTTGTGCAGATACTTCACTTCCTATTTGATAGTTGTTTGTACTGACTCCATAGAATGCTTTTCTATTAAATTATATGACTTGGTCTTTGTGGTGATTTAAGCCTTAACTGGGAGTTAAGAGCTCAGATGGGGGCAAGGCTGAGAATCTCTCCCCTGCTCCCCTCTCCTCTTTCTCAACAGAGAGGGGAAAAAAATGGAAAGGAGCAAACCCACCAAACAATAATTTGGAATTGCCTTGGAAGTAGAGAGGTAAAGAGTTTTCTTTAAACAAACAAACAAACAAAAATATATGTAACAATAACAGGTAAGGTTCACAAGGGCAAGGAACAAGGATGGATGGGAGGGGGACAAAGAGGAATACAAAACCAGTCTTTCTCTGAAGAGGTATGGAGGCAGTAGGGAGAAGGATCAGGCCCAACCATTTGGCAGAGGAGCAGGAAGGCAGCCGCAGTAGCGCTCATCCAGGAGAGGCAGAAGCCAAAAGGAGCGCTAATGGCTGAAATGTCCTGCCTTTTATACCCTAGCTGGGCAGGGAGGGGGGAGTGGAACAGACTCAGTTTCCCAGCTGGAAAACGTCATGCAGGGAGGGCAAAGCACTCGCAAGCCCTCCACCCTGGTTTTTTTTTTTCAGGGTGGGCGTTAACCCACCACAGTCTTCTTGAGTATCAATCACTTTTAAACTTCAGTGAATTTCCAGAGTATGAGTTACCAGATATTTCTCATAGCATTCCTTTTTGTTTCTAGGAAGAAAATGTGGCTTATGGCTAAATACAGAAGTATCTCTTTCCTTTTTTTGGTAAAGATGGCACAGTGATAGTTTTCTGAATTACCAAAATAGGAAAGAAACTTAATTTATTAGCTACAAGTAAAAATAGTTCTAACAGGGAAAGCATAAATAGATTCAGTGTTTTCAGATTTTCTTACATTTTTTTTATTTTCTTTGAAAAGAAGCCTGTCAGTATAAAAATCAAACGTAACCAGTGGTTTCTACCACTCACTGGTGAAATTACAGGGCTGCAATAGCACAGCAGTTTGAGCCACTGAGCCTGCTGATGAAAGCAATTCTGAAAATGAAGGTAGATCTTGTTAGACAGGCTAAACACATAGAGTATTTTCTTTGAAAAAATAAGAAATTATTACTGCTTGTAGCAGCCTGTAGTCACTCAGTCAACTCAAAAAAAAAAAAAAAAAAGGAAAGAGTAAAACCACCCTTACAATTCCCAATACTCTAACCTGCCATTCAGAAGAAAAGGTAATAATAAAGGTCTTGTACAGGCAATACTTAGGCTATTTTCTGTAACAGAATATCTTCTGTGTTTGAAAGCAACTTACTGTCAGTTGAAAAATCAGATTGTGCAACTTGTTACAAGAGAAATCAGGGGTATATTTAATATCTTATTGGGGAGTTGAATGGTATGCAGCTTACAGAAAAACACTGAATAGATAGTCAAACATTAAATATTTTTCAGGTACAAAATGTTACAAAAACCTTTGATTTTCAGTGAACCTTAAACTTTCTGTGTAGAAGTAGGATTTTGCATTTGTATTCCTAATGAAAATTGTTTGCTACAGTTCAATACAGTGTCTTATGCTACCCATATAAATATAAAATTATTTTAAACTACTTTTAAAGACAAAATGAGCTGCTTGTCTTCTATATAAATGTCTCTTCTCCTGCAGGGATATTTGGAAAAAGTATTAATTATTCTTTCAGGTATGTCAGGATGTTCCTTTTTTCTTGAGCATGGCAGTCTTGAACTTTCTTGATGTATCTCCTATAAAAAGGGAGAGATTTTTCTTCTCTAGCTTTCATAGTCTCCAGCTATCACTAACCATTATGGTAGTCTGGTGGGGATAGAGTACATGTACAGATATTGAGGAGAAATCATCTGAGTAACTTTCTTTAAGACTTGGGCCAGACAAGGAAGAACTAAGTGTGTTATCGATTCCTACAATTTTTTTTTTTTAGATAAACTTCTGTTAAAAATTTGCTTTTAAATTTGTTGCACAGGGGCTGCAGGGTAGATGTAATGTCTTACATTGTGAATATTTTTTTCAATATGTTATTCTTACTTTTGTTATTTTTGAAAAATTGCATCAGGAAATACCTCATGGAACTTGAACTAATAGATATTTAAATTTGGAATATTGAAACAAACTTTTTTTTTTTTCTGATTTTTTTTCTTATCCCTTGGAACCACTTGTTAACTTGATTTTAATCCTAGTTTTTAGAACTTTGCCTCCAAAAAAAAATTAATTCCAGAATGAACATTGTGCATAAAAAGTGATAAATTAAAAATGTGGTTACATGTACTGGTTAAAATACATTTTCTCCAATAAAATAAGAAATAGATTTTACAAATAACTAACATTTGAATTTAACATATTGATTTGGAAAACAAAATATTAATCCCTATTCACTAATTTTGAAATACTGAAGATGCCATGACCTAAAGGGTTACTCAGCCTATTTTTACATAAATATCGCAATTATGTGCTCATATGATTCTGTAACACACAAGGACACAGAAGTTTTACCTCCTAAATTTCTATATTACACATAACTACTTATTAAATACTACATATATTTATGATTTAAAAAGTGAGCGTATATTAAGTTATTAAAAATTACCACAAAACCCCCTACAAATAGTAGTAGTACTAAACATATATCTCAATATTAAAAGTTGCTATAAAATAACTGCTACTAAAGCAGCAAATGTCCTTAATTACTAATATGAGTTCCTATATATCATAGAATTGTTTCCATTGGAAAAGACTTGTAAGAGCATTGAGGTCAGCCACCAACCTAACACCACCATGGCTGTTAAAACCATGTCTCAAAGTGCCATATTGACATATTTCAGGGAGAGTGACTCTACCAACTCCCTGGATATCTTATTCCAATGCCTGACTACTCTTTCATTACAAAATTTTTTTCTGATATCCAATCTAGACCTTCCATGCCACAATTTCAGGCCATTTCCTCTTGTCATATTACCTGATACTAGAAAGAGACCAACCCACACCTCACTCCAATCTACTTTCAGGTAGCCATAGACAGCAATAAGGTCTCCCCTCAACCTCCTCTTTTCTAGACTAAACAACCCAAGTTCCCTCTGCTTTCCTTGTAAAACTTGTCAAACTCTTCTGGGCATACTCCAGCAACTCAATGTTCTACTTTTAATGAGGGACCCAAACCAGAACACAGTATTCAAGGTGTTTCTTCACCAATGGAGAGTAGAGGGGTACGATCATTTCCCTACTCCTGCTGATCACATTATTGCTCACAAAGACCAGGATGTCATTTGCCTTCTTGGCCACCTAAGCACAATGCTGGTTCAGACAGCTCTCAGCTAACACCCCCAGATCCTTTTCTCCTGAACAACTTTTCAGTCACTCTGCCCCCGGCCTGTAGAACAGGAACTTCTGACCTAAGTGCAGGCCCCAGCACTAGACTTTGTAAACCTCATACAACTGACCTGGGTCCATCCTTTCAGGCTGTCCAGATCTCTTTTCAGAGCCTTCCTACCCTCAAGCAGATTAGAATAGAATAGAATTAACCAGGTTGCACAAGATCTTTGAGATTATCAAGTCCAACCCAATACCCAACACTATCTAATCAACTAAACCATGGCAACAAGTGCCTCATCCAGTCTCCTCTTAAACACTTCTAGTGATGGTGACTCCAACACCTCCCTGGGCAGCCCATTCCAATGGCAAATCACTCTTTCTGTGAACTTCTTCCTAACATCCAGCCTGGCACAGCTTGAGACTGTGTCCTCTTGCTCTGGTGCTGGTTGCTTGGGAGAAGAGACCAACCCCCACTTGACTACAACCTCCCTTCAGGTAGTTACAGACAGCAATAAGATCTCCTCTGAGCCTCCTCTTCTCTAGGCTAAGCAACACCATTTCCCTCAGCTTCCCACCCAGTTTAGTGTCATCTGCAAACTTACTGAGGGTGCACTCAATCCACTCACACAAATCATTAACATATTAAAGTGAACTGTCACCCATACTGAGCCCTGGCAAACATCACTAGTGACTGGCTGCTAATTGGATTTAACTCCATCCACCACCATTCTTTGGGCCCTAACATCCAGCAGTTCTTAACCCAGCAAAGCATCCACCCATTCAAGCCATGAGCAGCCCAATTCTCTAGGAGGATGCTATGGGAAATGGTGTCAAAAGATTTTCTGAAGTACAGGCAAACAACATCCACAGCTTTTCCCTCATTCACTAAGCACATCACCTTGTCATAGAAAGAGATCAGGTTTGTCAAGCAGGACCTGCCCTTCATGATCTCATGCTGACTAACCTGATTATCTGATTGTCCTGCACATGATGCATAATGGCACTCAAGATGACCTGCTTCATGACCTTTCTTGGCACAGAGGTCAGACTGAGAGGTATGTAGTTCCCCAGGTTCTCCTTTCAGAGTATGTGAGTCATGTTTGCCAATCTTCAGTCAGCTGGGACCTCCCCACTTAGCCAGACTGCTGAAAAAAGAGTGGACAGTGGTTTGATGAGCACTTCTGCCAGTTCTCTGAGTACATGTATGCCCTCCAGCCCCATGGACTTACGTATAAGTGGTGCAGTAGGTCACTAACCATCTCATCTTGGATTATTGGGGTTACATCCTGCTCCCATCCCTATCTTCCAGCTCAGGTTCAGTATCTAGAAAGCAACTGGTTTTACAACTAAAGAATGAGGCAAAGAATGTATTAAGTATCTGTGGTGGTTCAGGCATGTCCCCAAAAGTTCCAGCCCAGCTGGTGGGCCCAGGAAACCAGGTATTTCATCCCATAATGCCCTGCTCCCCTATAAAACATCAGCTGGGGGTCCTCTCTTCCTCTTTCTTCCCTCACCATTACCTGGGTAATGGGGTAAACTGCCTCGTGGCCCCACTTGGGCCTGGCTAGGTCCAAGGCACCCAGTGGGTGGTCACAGGAAACCAGGTATTTCATTCCAATAATGCCCTGCTCCTCTATAATACATCAAGGTGGGGTCTTCACTTCCTCTTTCGTCCCCCACTGCTGCGTAGGTAAAATGGCATGAGCCACCTCCCTTGGGCCTGCCTAGGCCCAAGGCTGGGTTGGGGGGGAAGAAAGAGTCCTGGGAGGGGTTTAGATGTACCCCCAGGTGGGTGTGGGATGCTTTTGGGTATGTTTTGGGATCTCTCTCTTTTGTCATGGTGTTTGTGGTTCTTTGTAAAACTTTCATTGTTTTTCCATTTAAACTTTCCACCATTTTTGCAATCCATTTGTCTGAGTCTTTTCTTTTGCCCATGGTGAAAGAATTGGTCTCTCAACCTACCACAGTATCTCAAATGTTTTATCATCCTTGACCATTACATTCCTCCTTGAATACAACAAAGGACAGAGATTCTCCTTACTCCTCCTATTGTTTATAACATATTTGTAGAAGCATTTCCTGTTCTCTTGAACAGACAAAGCCAGATGGGGTTTGCCCCTTCTCATTTGCTCCCTTCTTGCACTCATGACAATCTTGTAGTCCTCACAAGTGGCCTGCCCCTTCTTCCAATGACCATAGACTCTCCTTTTCTCCCTGAACAACAACCAAACCTCTCTATTCAGCCAGGCTGCCCTTCTTCCCCTCTGACTTGTCTTTCTTCTTTTGGAAGTTTTTCATAGACGAAGGTGTTATAAACTGTCTCATTTTAACAAATGGAAGACTACAAAAATCATTATTAGGAAAATTGCATCTTAATTTGTGAATAAATAAACTGGAAAGAAAGATAATATGAATTATTTTTATCATAGTATCATAGTATCAGTCAGGGTTGGAAGGGACCCCAAGGATCATTTAGTTCCAACCCACCTGCCATGGGCAGGGACATCCCACACTAGATCAGGCTGACCTGTTGTAAGAATAATATTGAAACTTCTACTTCAGTATGCTTATCTGCAATTTTCCTCTGGCTTTTTACCTAACTGAAGAAGTGATATTCATGAAATCATGTAACCAGTATTAAAATCTGCTGTTCATTGACAGGCTACCTTTAATGTTCAGTTGAGCATTGCAACCCCTGTGCAATAATGGGTAACAAGACTGAGCTGCTCAAACTGTGCCTGAAGCTTTCCTTACAGGTATTGCTTCAGATCATGAATTATCTTAGTGTTTCATGAGTTCTTATTGACTTATTCATGAAAAACTTTGTAGATTATTTTGATGTTACTCGTGTGTGATACTCCCAGTTAGCTTGTAGACACCTAATGAAATAATATTGAATGTAGTTCATCTTTCTTAGAGATTTCTAGATGGTTGAGGGAACAAGGCCTGCAAGGACCTATGCAATCATCTTGCCTAAATCCAGTTCTAAACTATAACCAGCAGTAGTTGTCATTTCAAGTAGAAGTTTGTCTGATTCACCCTTAAATAAATGAAGTCTTCACAATGTCATTTTCCAGTTTTTCTCAGTCCTTCATCACCCATACCATCAAGAAGCTTTTCGCAGTGAAAAACATGTATCTCTTTTGATGTCCTGTAAGACCATTATGCTCACTAGAATTGGGGGGCGGGGGAACCACAATAAAACAACAAAACAAACAAAAAAATCTGAAACCAAACCCATCTTCCTCCCTGTACCAATCTGTATTTATCCTCTGCAGGGTCTTTCTTCTTATATCTTTCAGTATTTTCTCACAAATCATGTTTTTCACAGCCTCAATTTTTGTTTTGTATTTTACTATCCTGCTCTAGATTCTTTATTCACTTTGTTTATGAAGCATGGTACTTGAAATGTGACTCACTCACTTTGGTTGAGTGTCGCTGTTTTGGGTGATAGACAAAAGCGACAAACATACACTTGTAGTAAGCAGAGTACAAAGAGTAGTTTATTTCTGCAAGCAACACATATTTGTATGCATGTTATGTCAATATGGGTATGTGTTATTGTGATAGTTTCAGGCTATGCCTTTAAGAAAAGATAGCTGCAAAATCTCTAGCTGAATAGTTGGGTGCAAAAAAGGAAAGCAAGAAAGATAATTCTAAACTAATTTCATTGGTCAGATGTGAGATGTACCATAGTAATTTCTCTCACATTCTTGTCTCATTCTGTTCACTCCATCTTCTGTCTTTCTGCTGGCATACATGCTGCTGTTCTGGACAGAGAGAGAGAGACCTCTTATCTACAGCCTTGAGATAAGCAATACTAACATCTTTCATTTTCTCTTTTCTTCTAATTAACCAGAGGGAAAAGGGAGGGGTGAGGCTGGGGGGGGGGACAGGAGGTGGAATCCTCTTGCCCAAGAAGGATTTGTGTGCTGCTTGGTTTTTGTAAACACTTGTGTAAAATTGTAAATACTGTATATTTTTGTACATATTCATTGCATTACATTATTGCTGCAAAATATAGCTTCTCCAACTGCATTCAGCAAAGTTTTTCTTTAATGTGGGTGGGTTAAACCATCACACTGCTTGGTTAACAAGCTTTTCTCAAGATCCTTATTGGTTAGTGAATAGAATAGTATAAACCAGGTTGGAAGAGACCTTCAAGATCATCACGCCCAACCTATCATCCAACACCACCTAATCAACTAAACCATGCAACCAAGACCCTATCAAGTTTCCTTCTAAACACCTCCAATGACGGTGACTCCAACACCTCCCTGGGCAGCCCATTCCAGTGGGCAATCACTCTCTCTGTGTAAAATTTCTTCCTAACCTCCGGCCTGAATCTCCCCTAGTGCAGCATGAGACTGTGTCCTCTTGTTCTGGTACTTGTTGCCTGGGAAAAGAGACCAATCTCTGCCTATCCACAACCTCCCTTAAGGTAGTTGTAGAGAGCAAAAAGGTCTCCCCTGAGTCCCCTCTTCTCCAGGCTAAGCAATCCCGGCTCCCTCAGTCTCTCCTCATAGGGCTTGTGTTCCAAACCCCTCACCAACTTTGTTGCCCTTCTCTGGACATGCTCCAGCAATTCAACATCCTTCCTAAACTGAGGGGCCCACAACTGGACACAGTACTTGAGGTGTGGCCTAACCAGTGCAGTGTACAGGGGCAGAATGACCTCCCTGCTCTTGCTGGCCACACTGTTCTTAATGCAGGCCAGGATGCCATTGGCCCTCCTGGCTGCCTGGGCACACTGCAGGCTCATGTTCAGCCAGCTATTAACCAGTGCCTCCAGGTCTCTCTCTGCCTGGCCACTCTCCAGCCACTCTGACCCCAGCCTGTAGCAAAGAGTTATTATGGCCAATGTGCAGAACCTGGCACTTGGCTGTTTTAAATCTCATGCCCTTCGATTCTGCCCATCTATCCAGCCTGTCAAGGTCCCTCTGCAAAGCCTCCCTACCCTCCAGCAGATCAACATCTGTGCCAAGCTTGGGGTCATCTGCAAATTTACTGATGATGGACTCAATGCCCTCATCCAGATCATCAATAAGGATGTTAAAGAGCATGGGGCCCAGCACTGATCCTTGGGGCACACCACTACTGACTGGCTGCCAGCTGGATGTAGCACCATTCACGACCACTCTCTGGGCTCAGCCCTCCAGCCACTTCCTAACCCAATGCAGTGTGCTCCTGTCCAAGCCATGGGTTGACATCTTGGCCAGCAGTTTGCTGTGGGAGATGGTGCCAAAGACCTTACTGAAGTCCAGGTAGACTACATCCACAAGCCTCCCCACATCCACCAGGTGGGTCACCTGATCCTAGAAGGACCGGCCCTTCTTGTGATTGGGCATCACGTTGGACCGCTTCCAGTCTTCTGGGACCTCTCCAATGAGCCAGGACTGTTGAAAAATGATGGCGAGTGGCTTGGCCAGCTTGTCTGCCAGCTCTCTCAGCACCCTAGGCCAGATCCTGTCCAGTCCCATGGACACGTGGAGATCCAGATTGATACATTGTTACAGTTATGTGCTGAGCTAAGTCCAGGTTTTTTCTTCTGCTATTCTTGCAGTGTTTCTCTCTTGCAGTGTGTCTGACTCAAACAAACTATACATTCAGCACAGGGACTTTCCAGACACTCAGGTGTTCATTCATGGAAACATAACAATATTTTCTCACAGATACACAGCAATATTCTCGAGGTCAATCTCTTCTTGGCCCCATCAAAGGGTCCACAGATTCATCACAGTTTCCTATAGTTGAGGCCTTAGCTTTTATTAAAAGAGCTATGACTTCTCTCTTTCTTTTTTTTTTAAATACCTTATGTATTAAATACTTTTCAAGTCGGAACCTTGTCTCCTATGAGAACAAAGGAACAATAGACAATAGAGGACAATAATCACTCTCTATTTTAATTGTTCCTTGTTAACAATTTTACTGTTGCCTTTGTTACTACTGATTTCTGTGAAAAAGGACTGGTCTGGGAATACTGGGCTTGTCCCGTCTGCTTGGAATCTATGTTCTTTAATAAATATCAAAACTATTTCTAGGTTTTTTTTCACGATATTATGATATCTATGGGACTGGATGGATTTCACCCCAGTTTATGGAAGGAGCTGGTGAATATATGCACCAAGCCTCTCTCTTACCAGCAGTCCTGGCTATCTGGGGACTGGAGGGTAGCAAATATGACTCCCATCTATAAAAAAAAGTCCAAAGGGAGAATCCAGGGAATTACAGGCCTGTAAATCTGACCTCACTGCCAGGGAAGGTCATGGAGAAGATCAACTTGAATGCCACTATGAACCATATGCAAGATAACCAAGTGATCAGGCCCAGTCAGCATGGGTTTATGAAGGGCAGGTCCTGCCTGACAAACCTGATTTCCTTCTATGACAAGATGACCCATCTAGTGGATGAGGGAAAGATTGTGGATGTTGCTTACCTGGACTCCCAAAAGCCCTTTGATATGGTTTCTCATGGCATTCTCATTAAAAAAAAAAAAAAATTAGCTGTTCATGGCTTAGATGGGCATACCCTCTGCTGGGTAAAACACTGGCTGAGTGTTGGACAATGGAACTAAATCCACCTGGAGGCCAGTCACAAGTGGTGTTGCCCCAGGCCCAATACTGGGACCAGTCTTGTTCAATTTCTTGGATGACTTGGATGAGAGGATGAAGTGTACTCTCAGTAAGTTTGCAGAGAACATTAAATTAGGTGAGAGTGTTGATCTACTTGATGGCAGAGAGGCTCTACAGAGGGACCTGGATATGTTGGACTGATGAGCTGTCATCAACTCTATGAGGTTCAACAAGACCAAGTGCCATGTCCTGCACCTGGGCCACAACAACCCTGTTCAACTTTATAAGCTTGGGGAAGAATGGCTAGAGAGATGTATGTTGGAAAATGACATGGCGTATTGATTGGCAGGAGGATGAATATAAGCTAGCAGTGTGCCCAGATGACCAAGAAGGTCAACGGCATCCTGGCCTGTATTAGAAATAGGGTGACCAGCAGGATCAGAGAGGTGATTATCCCTCTGCACTCAGCAGTGGAGAGGCCTCATCCTGAGTATTGTGTTTAGTTTTGGGCATCATAGTACAGGAAGGACTTTGAGGTACTAGAGTGGATACAGAGAAGGGCAACAAAGATGGTGAACAACCTGGAGAACAATTTTGTTGAGGAGCAGCTGAGGAAACTGGGACTGTTTAGTCTGCAAAAAGGGAGGCTGAGGGGAGACCTTATTGCTCTCTACAACTATCTGAAAGGATGCTGTAGAGGGGTTGACAGTGGTTTCTTCTCAAAAGTAAGTAATGACAGAATGAGAGTGAGTAGCCTCAAGCTGTGCCAGGGGAGGTTTAGGCTGGACATTAGGTAGAAAAATATCACAGAAAGGGTTGTCAGGTACTGGAACAGGCTGCCCAGTGAGGTGGTTGAGCTGCCATCCCTGGACATATTTAAAAGCCATATAGATTTGGTGCTTGGGGACATAGCGTAGTGACAGACTTGGTGAAGTAGGTGAAATACCTGGATTTGATGATCTCAGAGGTCCTTTCCAGCCTGGATAATTCTGTGATTCCATTATATCATTTTATATTTGTGACTCAGTTTCCTCATAATTTCTTGTGCAATTTCTTTTTATCCAGTTGTTACCTAGCCTGCAGTTGTAAAGCTGATTAATTCCATTTTAAAAAGTTTGAACAATGTGTTTATCCCTGTTGAAATTACTTCTGGTTTTACACTGTTTCTCTAATAGTCTGCCTAGTTCTGGAAAGAGCTGAAAGTACATTTGATAACTGTTTACTTCCAAATGTATGTAAACCCATGCCCTGCGCAATTCATCAAAAGGTTAATGAAAATACTGCATTTCACTGTATGCAAACCAAATTGCTTTGTAATCTTATTAAATGTATGTAAAAGCCTATTGATAAATTCACTGCCTATGCATTCTTTCAATCAGTTTCCATATACTACGTCTTTGAAATGTTTTTCATGATTTTTTAATGTTGTATGAGATAAGATGAACCAGAATACAATGATTTGACTATCTACAGGTTGTCCACTATGTGTAGCAGAACATGTCTTTCCTATAGGATCCAATTAAACAATTTTAGGAGTGAGAAAACATGAACTATTATGAAAACTCAAAATGTTTTATATTACTGTACAGAAAGAAAAATCCAGTCAAACGACAAATACTAATTTTCAAGTATATTTGGGTATGCTGTCACAAGGAAGGTGGTAATCTGTTCTGTGGTAACAGGCATTGAAGGAGAATGGATTCAACCTTTTTTTCTTTTTTTTCAGTACCAGTTTGTAGCATGTTTTCTTTCTTTACTTCTGTTAAGAAGATTCAAATGCTATAGTTTCTATAAATGGCATGAGATTTGGAAAGTGACATTCATGTATCATTCACAAGGAAAAGAAAAACAGGAGTTAAAGTCCCATTACTTGAATGAAGGAAAGTGAATGAATGAAAAACATGAATGGTAGTAAAGCTATAATATGAGTCAACCCTGTAATAACAGAAGCCATTGTTCTGCTGTATATACTATTTACTGTATATGGATGTAAAAATATCTTCAAAGTCAGCTTTATATCAAGTTATTTGATGTTATGGGGCAGATGAAGGTGCTCTTTTAAACAAAAGGATCTACTTCCTTTCTCCTCAAAAATACAATACATTTCACTATTTAAAAGAAAGTCTCCAGTGATGCATTTTAAGTAAGGAGTAAACTAGCAAAATGAATGAGATATATGAAATATCAACTTACGTAGCTAATTATGACATTCATATATATCCAGTACTATGTTGACTCTGTGCTCAAGGGTATAAGAATAAATTGTTTCACAAAGTTAATGCTTTTGTTTTGTGTTCTTAAGGACCCTGATGTCAGGACTAGAAAAGGATTGCAGTCTTAGAAAAGGATTAGAATTGATCAATACTGTTAGCGCATGGGAAAGATTGGTTCAGTGATTAATTTCATGTTAGACACATGGGAACAAAACAACTGGGTATATTTATCTCCATAATCCCTTTTCCCAAATGTAATTGCAAATAGAATTGATCAACCTGTGTTTCTTCTGAGCCACTAGCAGACATTATAAATTCTAGGACATGTAATAACATAGTGCAGATCATCAATCCTTCACACTGTAGGGAAAGAGTCGTTAGCATTGTATTTTCAAATACATTTTACAATTAAAAAAAATTTCATTGACTGTTTTCCAAATCAAAATTCACTTCCATTAGAATGACTGCTATAATTTCTAGCACATCCTGTACGTATGCTGAATATCTGCAGCCCCTCACAAGGAGAATGCTTTTACACTGTAAGTTAAATACTGAGTCAGAAGTTATCTTCCATAACCTCAAGGGAGTGTCCTGACAAGTACACAATAACCACTGTCGTTTTTAATTAACTCTTTGTTACAAAGCCAACTTCTACTGTAATCTTTGTTACCTCTGGTTTCTGTGCAAAAGGTATAGAGTAGGTTTGGAGGACCATGGATATTAACATGATATGAAGGGAAATGACTTTCTGAATCTTCAAGCTTGTTGCCTAATGTTTTGAGAAGTACAGAGATGAGAATATTTCTATTTTCCTTGGACCTTCCTATTGACTGGGCCGATTGGATGAGCCAGGGAATTACAGGCCTGTTAGCCTGACCTCAGTGCCAGGCAAGATCATGGAACAGGTCATCCTGAGTGCATTAACACAGCACTTACAGGATGGCCAAGGGATCAGGCTCAGCCAACATGGATTTAGGAAGGGCAGGTCCTGCCTGACCAACCTGATCTCCTTCTAGGAGCAGGTGACCCGCCTGGTGGATGTGGGGAGGCCTGTGGATGTAGTTTACCTGGACTTCAGCAAGGCCTTTGACACCGTCCCCCATAGCAAACTCCTGGCCAAGCTGTCAGCCCATGGCTTGGACAGCAGCACTCTGTGCTGGGTTAGGAACTGGCTGGAGGGCTGAACCCAGAGAGTGGTGGTGAATGGTGTCACATCCAGCTGGCAGCCAGTCAGTAGTGGAGTCCCCCAGGGATCAGTGCTGGGCCCCATTCTCTTTAACATCTTTATTGATGATCTGGATGAGGGCATTGAGTCTATCATCAGTAAATTTGCTGATGACACCAAGCTGGGGGCAGGAGTTGATCTGCTAGAGGGTGGAGAGGCTTTGCAGAGAGACCTCGCCAGGCTGGACAGATGGGCAGAGTCCAACAGCATGAGATTTAACACATCCAAGTGCTGGGTTCTGCACATTGGCCACAACAACCCCAGGCAGTGCTACAGGCTGGGGTCAGAGTGGTTGGAGAGCAGCCAGGCAGAGAGGGACCTGGGGGTGCTGGTTGATGGCAAGATGAACATGAGCCTGCAGTGTGCCCAGGTGGCCAGGAGGGCCAATGGCATCCTGGCCTGTATCAGGAACAGTGTGGCCAGCAGGAGCAGGGAGGTCATTCTGCCCCTCTACACTGCACTGGTTAGGCCACACCTCGAGTCCTGTGTCCAGTTGTGGGCCCCTCAGTTTAGGAAGGATGTTGACTTGCTGGAACGAGTCCAGAGAAGGGCAACAAAGTTGGTGAGGGGCTTGGAACACAAGCCCTATGAGGAGAGACTGAGGGAGCTGGGGCTGCTTAGCCTGGAGAGGAGGAGACTCAGGGGTGACCTTAATTGCTCTCTACAACTACCTTAAGGGAGGTTGTGGACAGGCAGAGGTTGGTCTCTTCTCCCAGGCAGCCAGCACCAGAACAAGAGGACACAGTCTCAGGCTGCACCAGGGGAAGTTCAGGCTGGAGGCCAGGAGGAAGTTTTACACAGAGAGAGTGATTGCCCATTGGAATGGACTGCCCGGGGAGGTGGTGGAGTCGCCGTCACTGGAGGTGTTCAGGAGGAGACTTGACAGGGTGCTTGGTTACATGGGTTAGTTAATTAGGTGGTGTTGGGTGATAAGTTGGACGCGATGATCTTGAAGGTCTCTTCCAACCTGGTCTATTCTATTCTATTCTATTCTATTCTAGCAGTGCATTGTATTTGCTTTCACAAAATCTGCTCTGTAACCCTGGGACCTTCATGGACTGTCTGAGCAGAATATGTCATTCACTCAGAATTTTTCATGTAGTAAAAAGCAATGCAGTGCAACATTCTGTTCTGTAAATATCAAAATCTTTTTGGTGACCTAGTTCCTAGTTCAGTTACCATGTTTCCTTCAACTGATCTGCAAATGAGCAGCACTTCATGAGAGCTCTGGAGCTGTAAAGAACTTGCATGACTTTGCAAAAAAAGATAAAAGTTTGTCTAAGACTAATCGACTCTTTCTGTGAAGAACTCAGGAAGAAGTTCTTCACAGAAAGAGTGATTGCCATTGGAATGGACTGTCCAGGGAGATGGTGGAGTCACCATCGCTTGCAGGTGTTTCAGAAGAGACTGAATGAGGAACTTAGTGGCAAGGTTTTGCTGATTAGATGATGTTGGGTGATGGGTTGGACTTGATGATCTCAAAGGTCTTTTCCAACCTGGCTGATTATTTTCTATTCTATCTAAATCTAAATCTATTCTATCTAAATTCTAATTGAATTGATTTGAATTGAATCTAGCCAGGGAGATTAAAGGGAACACTAAGAACTTCTACAGGTATATTAATGGGAAGAAGAAGACTAGGGAAGGTGTGGGCCCCCTCAGAAAGGAAACTGGTGACATGGTCACAAGTGATGAGGAAAAGGCTGAGGTACTTAATAACTTCTTTACCTCAGTCTTCCCTGCAAGGGCCTCTAGCCACACTCCTGATGTTATGGAAGACAATGCCAATGACGGGGAGGAAGAACTGCCCATCGTAAGTAAAGATCAGGTTCGTGATCACCTGAAGAACCTGAAAGTGTTCAAGTCCATGGGACCCGACGGGATACACCCACGGGTACTGAGAGAACTGGCAGAGGAGGTTGCTAAACCCCTCTCTATTATATTTCAAAAGTCATGGCAGTCTGGGAAAGTCCTCACAGACTGGAAAAGGGGAAACATTGTCCCCATCTTCAAAAAGGGTAAGAAGGAGGAACCAGGGAACTACAGGCCAGTCAGTCTCACCTCTGTGCCTGGAAAGATCATGGAGCAGATCCTCCTGGAGTCACTACTTGCTCAAAAGAATAGTGAAGAGGTGATTAGGAACAGTCAGCATGGCTTTGCCAAGGGCAAATCCTGCCTGACCAACCTGGTTGCCTTCAATGAGCAGGTGACAAAATTAATAGATGAGGGGCGAGCAACTGATGTCATTTATCTGGACCTGAACAAAGCCTTTGACTCTGTCCCGCACCACATCCTGGTCTCCAAACTGGAGACACATGGGTTTGATGGGTGGACCACTAGATGGATAAGGTACTAGCTTGATGGCCGCACCCAAAGAGTGGCTGTCCATGGCTCCATGTCCCAGTGGAGGCCAGTGAGAAGTGGAGTCCCTCAGGGATCAGTCCTGGGACCAGGCTTGTTCAACATCTTTGTGGGTGACATGGACAGTGGCATTGAGTGCCCCCTCAGCAAGTTTGCTGATGACACCAAGCTGTGTGGTGCAGCAGACACGCTGGAGGGAAGGGAGGCCGTCCAGAGGGACCTTGACAGGCTGGAGAGGTGGGCACAAGCCAACCTCATGAAGTTCAAGAAGAGCAAGTGCAGGGTCGAGGCAATCCCAGGCACAAATCCAGGCTGGGCAGTGACTGGCTGGAAAGTAGCCCTGAGGAGAGAGACTTGGGGGTGCTGGTGGACAAGAAGCTCAACATGAGCTCTCAATGTGCACTTGCAGCCCGCAAAGCCAATCGGATCCTGGGCTGCATCAGGAGAAGTGTGGCTAGCAGGTCGAGGGAGGTGATCCTCCCCCTCTACTCAGCCCTGGTGAGACCCCACCTGGAGTACTGTGTCCAGTTCTGGAGCCCCTATTACAAGAGGGATGTGGAGGTGCTGGAACGTGTCCAGAGAGGGGCCAGAAGGATGATCAGAGGGCTGGAGCATCTCTCCCATAAGGACAGACTGAAGGAGTTGGGGCTGTTCAGTCTGCGGAAGAGAAGGCTCCGAGGTGACCTAATTGTGGCCTTCCAGTATCTGAAGGGGGCCTACAGGAAGGCTGGGGAAGGACTTCTCAGGATCTCAGGTAGTGATAGGACTAGGGGGAATGGAATGAAGCTGGAGGTGGGGAGATTCAGGCTAGATGTGAGGAGGAGGTTCTTCACCATGAGAGTGTTGAAGCCCTGGAATGTGTTGTCCAGGGAGGTGTTCGAGGCCCCATCCCTGGGGGTGTTTAAGAGCAGGCTGGATGAGGCTCTGTCCAGCCTGATCTAGTGTGGGGTGTCCCTGCCCATGGCAGGGGGGTTGGAACTAGATGATCCTTGTGGTCCCTTCCAACCCTGAATGATACTATGATACTATGATACTAAATCGATTCTATGTAAATCTACATCATTTTTTTAAAATATAATCATCCATGGATGCATAGTCTTTGATAATAATAATATGATCCATAACTCAGAAAAGAGAGAATTAAAGCAGTTTTCTTCACATTCCCCCTTTTTTTTTTTGTCCTCTGTGTACATTACATGATGATACATACCATAAAAATACTAAGCACAGATGATTAAGAAGATGAGAAATCCTGAAAATTCAAGCCTGTGTGAATTGAATTTCCTGGAAATGGATCTCAGTTTAATAACTATCACAATAGGAATACAAAATGATTGGAAATTTATTCAAAGCACAAGGTACTTTATAAAAACTGTAGAAGTATACCTGCAATGAATAACCTCTTCACTCTTCAGAGAACTTAGATAGCCATTAAAACAAAAATCAACATTAAAATCCTGTCTTAGAGATAGATTTTACATGTGTCCTGAATTACAAAGTCTGCCACAGAGACTAGAAGGAAAATAATACCAAAAAAATAAAACCCAAACCCTGAAAAGAGATCAAAAGACCTTATTTGCAGAAAAGTGCAGCAAAAAGCAGAAGTCAGAGACCTTCCCCATTCCCCCAAACCTGCAGCCTGCCAAGCAGAAAAGACCAGCACCCCAAACCTGGAAAAGGAAAGCAGCAAACAGACACACAAAGCTACAACCTGAACTTCAGACAGTGCTTTCATTTTGAAGATGGCATCACAGCAGCATGAGATTGAATAGCAGCAGTAAATTCAACTCAATACATGACAACATGTCATTCCATCTATCAACAATCCCAGGAAAAGGATTTCATCATACAGAGCAGTTTCAATGATAGTCTGTTTGAAGGGTGTGCAGATCAGTGCTTGCTCTCTGGGCAAACAGAATGTTACATTCTATATTAAGGTCAATTTTCAGTGTTCAAAACATGAGCCAGTAAAAAAGAAGACCAGACAGGCTAAACATAGACTTAGACTTTCAGCTTCAACTCAGAGAAAAGCAGAGAATTTGTGACATTTGGAAGAAGGGGCAAATCACTGGGGATATAATGAGTTTATAAGGAGAGAAAATTAGAAGGGATAAAACCCAACGAGAACTTAATCTGACGATTTTTAGGAATGATGACTAAAAAAAATGTTTCCTTAAGTATATTAACAGCAAAATGAGAACTGAGAAGAATCCCAATCCTTTATAGGATGTTGGTCAACATCTAGTAACAAAAGATGAGGAAAAGTACTTAACACCTTCTTTGCCTCAAATTGTAATAGCAAGACAGAATGTCTTCCAGACACCCGGCCTGAAGAGGTGGCAGGTGGAGCCATGGAGCAGTATAGTTTCCCTGTGTTCCAGGATGGGGTAGTTAGAGATCTTCTCAGCCACTTGGATCCTCACAAGTCCATGGGACCAGATGGGATCCATCTGAGGGTGCTGAGAGAGCTGGCAGATGAGCTGGCTGGGTCACTGTCCATCATTCTTCAACAGTCCTGGCTCACAGAGGGGCCAGTTGGATGAGCCAGGGAATTATAGGCCTGCTAGCCTGACCTCAGTGCCAGGCAAGATTATGGAAAACATTACCTTGAGTGCAATCACACAGCACTTACAGCATGTCCAAGGGATCAGGTGTACCAGCGTGGATTTAGGAAGGGCAGGTCCTGCCTGACCAACCTGATCTCCTTCTAGGATCAAGTGACCCACCTGGTGGATGTGGGGAGGCCTGTGGATGTAGTCTACCTGGACTTCAGCAAGGTCTTTGGCACCATCTCCCACAGCGAACTGCTGGCCAAGATGTCAACCCATGGCTTGGACAGGAGCGCACTGCATTGGGTTAAGAAGTGGCTGTAAGTTAAGAAGTTAAGAAGTTAAGACCAGAGAGTGGTCATGAATGGTGCCACATCCAGCTGGCAGCCAGTCACTAGTGGTGTTTCCCAAGGATCAGTGCTGGGCCCCATGCTCTATAATATCCTTACTGATGATATGGATGAGGGCATTGAGTCCATCATCAGTAAATTTGCAGATGACCTCAAGCTGGGGGCAGGTGTTGATCTGCTGGAGGGTAGAGAGGCTTTGCAGAGGGACCTCAACAAGCTGGATAGATGGGCAGAATCCAACAGTATGAGATTTAACACAGCCAAGTGCGGGGTTCTTCACATTGGCCACAACAACCCCATGCAGTGCTACAGGCTGGAGTCAGAGTAGCTGGAGAACGACCTGGGGGTGCTGTTCAATGATAGGCTGAACATGAGCTGGCAGTGTGCCCAGGCAGCCAGGAGGGCCGATGGCATCCTGGCCTGCAACAGGAACAGTATGGCCAGCAGGAGCAGGGAGGTCATTCTGTCCCTATACACTGCACTGGTTAGGCCGCACCTTGAGTCCTGTGTCCAGTTCTGGGCCCCTCAGTTTAGGAAGGATATTGACTTGTTGGAGCATGTCCAGAGAAGGGCAACAAAGCTGGTAAGGTGTTTGAAGCACAAGCCCTATGAGGAGAGGCTGAGGGACCTGGCGTTGCTTAGCCTGGAGAAGAGGAGGCTCATGGGAGACCTTCTTGCTCTCTACAACTACCTTAAGGGAGGTTGTGGACAGGCGGAGGTTGGTCTCTTCTCCCAGGCAGCCAGCACCAGAACAAGAGGACACAGTCTCATGCCGCACCAGGGGAGGTTAGGAAGAAATTCTGTACAGAGTGATTGCCCATTGTAATGTGCTGCCTGGGGACGTAGTGGAGTCACCATCATTGGAGGTGTTTATGAGGATACTTGATAGGGTGCTTGGTTGCATGGTTTAGTTGATTCGATGTGTTAGATAATAGGTTGTATGCGATGATTTTGAAGGTCTCTTCCAACCTGGTCTGGTCTATTCTATTCTATCTGGCTGAATATAAGTCAGCAGTGTGCCCAGGTGGCCAGGAAGGCCAACGGCATCCTGGTCTGTATCAGCACCAGTGTGGCCAGCAGAAGTAAGGAAATTATTGTGTCCCTGCACTTACCATGGGTGAGGCCACACCTCAAATAAGGTGTTTAGTTTTGTGTCACTCACTAAAGAAAAACATGGAATTACTGGAGCATGTCCAAAAAAGGTCAATAAATGTGTTGAGGGAAGTAGAGCAAAAGTCTCTTGAGGAACAGCTGGGAGAGATGGAGAAAAGAAGGCTCACAGAAGACGTTATTGCTATCTAAAATTATCTGAAAGGAGGTTGTAGCCAAGGTGGGAGTCACATTCTTCTTCCAAGTAACACACTAGAGGATAAGAGGAAATGGCCTCAAGTTGTGTAAGAGAAAATTTAAACTGGATGTTAGGGTAAAATTTCTTTACTGAAAAGGTTGTCACATATTGGAGCAGTCTGCCCAAGAAAGTGACTGAGTCTCTGTCCTTAGAGGTATTGATGTGTAGAGGGGATGCTTAGGGACATGGTTTAGTGGTGGTCTTGGAGCTACTATGTTTAGGTTGGACCTAATAATCTTAAATGTCTTTTCCAACCTATGACTATGTGCAGTATGACTGCTCTCAGTTTAGAGTTTTGATTTTAAAGAAAACTACAAGAGTGTTTAGATTTAGGTTAATCATAAAAGTTTGCATTCATCTGACACAGTGAAGGATCTCATTTACTCCATTGTCACCATATCTAGGTGATATAAAAGGATAACTAGTTATCCTATTATGGAAAAACAGCTTGTGCAGTTACACTTTACTGATGATTAAATGAATCACAACAAAAATACAGTGTTAAGAAAACTTTAACATTAAGCCTAATTAACCTGATAACCTACCCTCTCACACATTTTAGTAAATTTGCTCAAATAAAACTGGCATTTTTTTTCCTTTTAAAATGAAAGAAAGAAAGAAAGAAAGAAAGAAAGAAAGAAAGAAAGAAAGAAAGAAAGAAAGAAAGAAAGAAAGAAAGAAAGAAAGAAAGAAAGAAAGAAAGAAAGAAAGAAAGAAAGAAAGAAAGAAAGAAAGAAAGAAAGAAAGAAAGAAAGAAAAGAAAGAAAGAAGAAAGGGCAAACATAAAACCTCAGAGTTGCATTAGTTTTCTGCACAAATTTTTAATTATTAAAAACCATATTCTATCTCTCTACATTCTTCCATGGATTTACTTCTGGCCTCACTCATTGCTACTTTCTGAAAATTCATCTCTGCGAAGTGTAAGGTTCCCTCTCCTCACTACTTGTGTTCCCATTGTCCACCCACTGCAGTCCATGCTTTGACTGCAGATCGTAGACAAGTCCTGCCTTTGATCTGTATGCTTTATGGTGATGGTACTTTATTGCCATTTTCTCCAATTAGAAGCAGTCTTCTCACATTTTTTAACATCATATAGGTACCCCATTATAGAATAAACCAGGTCGGAAGAGACCTTCAAGATCATCACGTTCAAACCATCAACCAATCCAACCCACCTAAGCAACTAACCCATAGCACCAAGCACCCCATCAAATCTCCTGAAAATCTCCAAAGACAGCGACTCCAACACCTCCCCAGGCAGCCCATTCCCATGGGCAATCACTCTTTCTGTATAGAACTTCTTCCTAACATCCAACTTAAACCTCCCCTGGTGGAGCCTGAGACTGTGTCCTCTTGTTCTGGTACTGGGTGCCTGGGAGAAGAGACCAACATCTGCCTGTCTGCAACCTCCCTTCAGGTAGTTGTATAGAGCAATAAGGTCACCCCTGAGTCTCCTCTTCTCCAGGCTAAGCAATCCCAGCTCCCTCAGTCAGGGAGAATGATTGCCCATTGGGATGGGCTGCCCGGAGAGGTGGTGGAATCACCATCACTGGAGGTGTTTAGGAGGAGCCTTGATAGGGTGCTTGGTTGCATGGCTTAGTTGATTAGGTGGTTTTGGATGATAGGTTGGACACAATGATCTTGAAGGTCTCTTCCAACCTGGTCTATTCTATTCTATTCTATTCTATTCTATTCTATTCTATTCTATTCTATTCTATTCTATTCTATTCTATTCTATTCTATTCTCCCTCAAGAGGACTTAAAGGAATGAGAGGAGAGATTGGAGGGATTAGGAGTAGCTGTGCCTTTAACCCCATTGATAGAAACTGGGTGCTTGTAGGAGGACAATGGCAGTCAGGTGCCACAAATAACTACAATAGAAGTTCCAGTTGCCTCCACAGAATTGGCAAGGCTGGAAAAAAGACTTTAGCAGAACACCTTGGGAATCAGAGACTGAATTTGTCTGGCATGTCTTGCTTTCTAGGTGTGTTCAAATTCTATTAACTGAAGAAAAGGCAGAGGGATATTTGGTACCTGGTGTGTTTTTAACCATAGGGAATTACCAAGAGCCTTCGTCTCTGATGCAAAGAGCAGACTATTGGGCAGGGAGACTAAATCCCTTTGAATGAGGAGACGCAGTAGTAATGACTGGAAATATGGATCAATTGGTGGAGAATGTCCAAAAAGCTGATTACATTCAAATGATGTATGATTTGGAGTTGAAGCCACATCAAAGATATCCAGTGGTGCTCCCTGAAGATCCCTGTAGAATGACTCCCTTAATTAGAGGTTTTCCTCATTCGCTGAAACCCATGTATATCCAGCTAAAAGGGAGAATAAAATCCATTCCTCCAGGAGAAAGAATTTAATCTTCCTTGGAAGGTGTTGACATCCCAGGCTAAGAGCAGTCAGAGGGAAAGTTGTGACATGCAAGGAGGTAGCCCAAGAGCTCATTAATTATGAGCACAAATACGAACCAGTCCTCAGTACCAAAACAGAATCCCAGGGGACAGTTAAGGCCTGGATGACTCACAGGTTGCAGGAAAGGGAAGTAACTGCCACATCACCTCCAGTGAAAGAATGTAACCCAATGTCCAAGGAGGCATGAGGCTCCTTCCTTTGTCCTCATTAGGTAGGCTGGGGGTGTGAAGGGTTTGTAAACATTAGAAGGCTTATCAAAAACAGTATTAGAAACCTAAGGATCACATGTGTAATAGGATCCAGGTTTTTCCCTGTCACCTTTCTAGCTGATACCAGAGCACAGATCCCAGCTCTGACATGGAGATGGTGACGGTTTTAGGATTTTTTCCCTTGAACCTGATGGGGTTAGATTTGTTGAAGAGAATGCCATGGACAGATGATGGAGATAAAACCTGGACTTCTGGCACTGAGATGCTTGATCTGAGATTATTACAAATGGCCCTTCATCTACCCCCATCTGCAATTGTAAACGTAAAACCTTATCCTCTACTTTTGGGGGCTAGGGAGGGGATTGGCCAGTGGTTAATGACTTGAAGGAGAGAGGCATTCTGATCTCTGCTCACTGAACATAGAATTCATGTAAACCAAATGGGAAATGGAGGTTAACTGTGAACTATCATTGCCTTAATGCCAACACTGGTCCATTGACAGCAGTGATGCCAAGTATAGCAGAGCTGATTGCCTCTGTTCAGGAACAAACCTACCAAATTTTAGCAACCACTGATGTGAAAGACATGTTATGATGCCAATACAGCACACAAATCAGGACCATTTTACTTTCACCTGAGAAGGTCAGCAATATAGCTTTACAAGTCTTCCCCAGGGCTTTGTATATTCCCCCACGTTGGCCCATCATGCTCTCGCTCTGTTGTTGGCCCAAGTTTCTCCAGAAGAAGAGGTCAGGGTTTACCAATGTCCTGATGTCTAGAGATCAAGTAAGCCCTGTGCAGATAACACAACACAGTAGTACAACATTTGGAAGGACTGGGGCTCCAAATACTTGCAAGTAAGATGCGTCCTGCTTCACAGAAGGTTAAATTTCAGGAATCTAGTGGAAAGAGGGGATGGTCTGTATTCCTCTAGAAACACTCACAAGCCTAGACCAGACACAAACACCAGACAAAGGAGTTACAGCATGCTTTGTGGTTATTGTTGTTTTGGAGAAAACGCATTCCAGATCTTTCCTTAATAGCACAACCATTATATCACCTGTTGAAGAAAAGAGCACACCACTGGGAGTGAACATTTCTTCAGGCTTTGGGACCAATTCATCCTACTAGTCCAATCCAAATAAAGTGAAGTTTTTCCATTTCTGGCCTATGTGTACATATGAGACAATGGAGTCCTGAGGGCCCATTCACTGAGGGTTCTATTCACTGTGACAGACTAAATCTTGTCTCTCTTGATGTGACTCAACAAAGATAAAATCACCTTTGCTGCTTTGCTGCTATTTACATTATTCACTGTACAAATAGTTAACTTACATTACAAGTTACATTCACCAAATAGCATAATATGCAGATATCAGTATAGTCACCCTCAATTTCCAATTTAACACAACTTATGAGTACACTGTGGTGTACTGTCCAGTTCAATTTCCACTCATAAATGCAGAATCAATATGCACAGTTATGCATACGTATTTTTTAATATCTTTACTTCTCTCTCTCCACACACACACACACATATGGAGGTACACATGCATGTATTCACAAACATGATAAAAGTCTCATCTAATAGTAATCTAGGCATTCTTTTGGGGGGTTGGACCAGATTATCTTTCAAGGCCCCTTCCAACTGCTAACATCATGTAATTATTTTATAATATTTATTATTAGACAGTTTATGTGATAATTTCAACAAGAAAAGGGTGCGATATTTTATTATATAAGTACTCTTGGTGTGTCATGACAGGACACTCATCCGAAGGAAGGTGAAGCACAAGGAAAGATAGTTCAACAGAAACTGTTGCACTAACAAAATCATCTTTGACACTTGTTTATACAAACTTGAAATGGCTGTGATTAAAAATCACAAATCAGACAGAAGCCTTTTGTAAACATTTTTTTCCTCTCTTGCTTTTGAAAAACAGGCATATCTTATTTTAGGACTCCTTTTCTGCTGTTAATAATTTTATTCACATTTATCATTGTATTCACAGACACGTGCCCAAGACAAATTCTGGGAATAAGGGAAAATGTAAGATTCAGTTGATACTCAATGACAATTGGGTCACTGAATGACATTCTCAGCCAGAAGGTCACCAGATGATTGTGCTGTTCCTTACAAACTAAGAAAATCTCTCAGTTGTTGTAGGAGAATAAACCTTGTCTCTCCTGATGTGAACCAACAAGGTAAAATCACCTTTGATCCTCACCCAAGCAATAGTTGCCAAGGGAAGTGTGGTGGGTTTAAGAGAAAGGCTCAGCCTTCTCCCCCCCAAAAAGAGAAAAAGGAATAAAACCCACAGCTAGCCAGCCGGAGGAGCAAAAGGGAAATGCTATATTTACAAGCAATTTTTAGAGAATGCAGGATATATACACAATTTATAGTATTTACAATATATACACAGAAATACATAGCAAGGTAACAAAAAACAATAATACAGCAACAAAATTCCCCCCCCTCTGGAGGAGGGTTCCCCCCCTGTGCCCCCTTCTCTCCCCTCTTTCCCCAAAAGGGGTTAGAAAGAGAGAAAAAGAGCAATTGTTAATAAAGCAGAATATGTTAGTAGGCCTGAGTTTACTTATCTGTCCAAGGTCAATCTGGCAGGGAGCCCAGAAGTGGACAAGCTGGAAAGGAGAAAAGAAAGGAGCGAACTGAAAAGTCCCAGCTGCACCTAAGCTTAAAACTGCCTTTTTACCAATCCACCAATGAAATTAGTTTAGAATATCTGGTTGTTTTCGTCAACATTCCAAAACATTCAGCCATAGTGTCCCAGCACTGTCTTTTTCTTAAAGGCACAGCCTCAAACGGTCACAGGAAGGGATGGTGAGAAGACCCTCTGGCAACATGTAGCGAGCAGGCACCACTGAATAACAACTCTGTGGAGCATGCACGAACAAGATCATCAGCTACCCTGGAAAGGGAGGATGGTGAAAATGACAATGGACCTGGCATGATAAGCCCCTGATGTGTGTTGTGTGTATGGACAGGTAAAAGATGAAGGTCTAAACAACTCTATAAAAAAACCTGAGCAATGCCTGTTCAGAAGGAAAACAGAGAAGATACTGTGCAGCCTGGAAGCAGTCCAGGAGCCCTCTCTTCACCACCAACAGCAAAACCGTGCCCTAAATTCTGTCTATTGTAACTCATGGAGGTGGAAAAAGTCATCTTTACTGAAGAGACCACATGTTGGAGGCTGCTCAGAGAAGGAGTCGGACTTTGGAATCTCTTCCTCCCCTCCTCCAGGGCAGACAGCCCAAGCCAACAAGGATGCAGCAGCACCCATCCTTCACAGACTCAAATTGTCTTGGTACTGGGGAAGGGGGAGGGTGGTAATATAATACCTTTCCATTTTTTTTCCTTTCTCTCTCCCTTCTTCTGTTCTGGCCGTTTTGTTCTCATAATAAATAGCCTCATTGTTGATAGTTTGGTCTTCTTTATACCTCTAATTTCATAACACAGGAGTGTTCAAAAAGAACCAGGTGTCTTTCCCCCTCTGGACTGAGACAATTGCCCTCAACTGAAATGAAATCCTGTTATGTTATTGTTGTTCTTGTTCTGGAATAATTCAAGATTTCTTGTCTGCATGAGAAAAATGTGAACAGAGATGTACATAAATTTAAGTGTCTTCCTTTATTATTTTCAATATAATGAGCTCAAGGCTGGTGAGAGGCTTTGAGCACAAGCCCTATGCGTAGAGGCTGAGGGAGCTGGGATTGTTTAGCCTGGAGAAGAGGAGGCTCAGGGGTGACCTCATTGCTCTCTACAACTACCTGAAGGGTGGTTGTAGCCAGGAAGGGGTTGGTCTCTTCTCCCAGACAACTAGCACCAGAACAAGGGGACACAGACTCAAGCTGTGCCAGGGGAAGTTTAGGCTCAAGGTGAGGAGAAAGTTCTTCACCGAGAGAGTCGTTCTTCACTGGAATGGACTGCCCAGGAAGGTGGTGGTGTCACTGTCCCTGGAGGTGTTCAAGAGGGGATTGGACGTAGCACTTAGTGCTGTGGTCTAGTCATGAGGTCTGTGGTGACAGGTTGGACTCAATGATCTTTGAGGTCACTTCCAATCTTGGTGATACTGTGACACTGTGATACTGTGATTTGTTTTTACATAAAGTAAAATTATAGCTGACAAGCAATAGGGTTTGCAAAAAGCCATCATTTTCCTTGGACTAAGCACAAAACATGTTTAAGACCTTTCAGCTTTTGGGACATGATTTATGATAACATTATGACACAAATTTACATGGAGGTTAAAAATGGGTGAACTGTAGAGCTCTCACTCCCTCTCACTCTCTTGGATTTCTTCACACCCTCCCCCCCACTCCCCATGTGTGGATTGTAAGCAGCATCAGTGCCACGAAGATTTTCCAACAAAAAGAGACAACAGAGAAGTTCCCACAACACACAAACAACATTGGAAATAAGCTGATATATTTCTAGAGTCTCTGGGAAATACCTGCTTTTTGTTAACAAGCATAACATACTGACTTTGGATTTATCTTTTCCAAATACTGTTTTCTCAAACTGTTTGTAAACATTCCAATATTCTGAAGATGTTTTTCAATTGAACATACCAAATTTATATATTTCAAAACTTTTGTATACAGTTACATGGGTGGCAGAGTTAAATTAATAAATAATTTATATTTTTATTAATTCCCTACTTTGCCTCTCTTTATTTATAACAGGTGGAAAGGCAGTGTGCATAGTAGTTTATAAAATCAGGACATTATAATTAAAATACTATTTTTAGTGAAGGAATTCTCAGATGAAAAGAAGTTTGGCTGTAGCATACTTTTGTCTAAAGTCTGCATTAAACCAGCTCTGTGATTTTTTTTCCTTGATTAGATCTCAAGCAAATGGCCAAATTATCTCATTTTAAACACAAGAAGCATTCTCAGAGTCCCTTGCAGAAAATTTCAGGCTACAGCAAAATTTTGCATTTAACATAATTTACGATGCTTTTAATTTCCATCCCAATAAAAATGCATTCTAGAAAACTGAATAGAATCCAGTATATTGTCAAATAAGGTATATTTTATTTAATGACAGATTTTAGCTGAACTGTTTTCTTCTTTAAAGTTTCTGGTCATAACAACAAGATTTTGTTCCTTAGAAAAAGTTATACTTTTTTAATATTTGACCAGTGTTCTATGTGAACGCCCTATTATCTTTGACCCCATACTTTTGCAAAGCTGGGACATCTTTCTTAAAGTGAATGCTTCTTCAAATTTTGCTGGGAGTATTTTTATGACACCAAAGAAATCTGTGTGATACTCAGCCAGATACAGATTTTACCCTTTTAAGGGTTTAGTTTGGTTTTTTCCTCTGGACCTTTTTCTTTCCTTTTTTTTGTTACATTTATTCACAATTGACTTAGTATTTGTGCATCTGAAAAGCCTACTTGATATGGCTGCTGTCCCAACCCATACTTTACACACAATAAAAAACTGAAGTATAAATATTTACCATGTTGAGACCAAATTTGTAGACAAAAATTTGGCACCAAATTCCTAAACACAGATCAACTGGCATGTATCCTCCCTGCCTCCAGAAGTGACAGCTTTTGATAGCATTTGCAGCCTCATCTATGACCAGGTATGTATTATTTTCATAGATAAGCACACTTTTTGTTGCAAATGTATTTTTTTTTACTTATATAGAGATTTATGCAGCTAAATGCCCATTGTCATCAATCTTAAAGAATCTGTGTGCATTACAAATGTAAACAAACCTTGTTAGTCAATCATCTGACTGTTTAAACTAAGTCAGAACTACAGCAAAACTGAGCTGTTAGTGTGTCTGGTGTTACAGCAAAACTGAGCTGTTAGTGTGTCTGGTGTAAGACCTACAGCAGCCAATCTTAATTGGCATCCCTATTAAGAGGCACATTCAGCTGCACGCAGCCTCTCTGAGCTCTGAGGACTGAATAGAATGGAAGGGATTTCACGCCCTACAAAATTTATCCTTTATTTCATGCAACACGTGCCTTTGTACATGGTCCCCCCCCAGCATTCTTGCAGGCCCCCTTCATATACTCTAGGGCCACTATAAGATCTCCTCAGAGCCTTCTCTCCTCCAGGCTGAACACCAAATCTCTCATTCTGTCAGCAGAGGAGAGGTGTTCCAGCCCTCTAATCATCTTTGTGATCCTCCTCTGGACCCTCTTTGTCAGGTCCATATCCATCTTCTGTTCAGGGCCTCAGAGAACACAGTACTCCAGGTGAGGTCTCCCCAGAGCAGAGTGGCAGAATCACATCCTTTGACCTGGTGGCCATGCATATTACCAAGAAACATTCAGATGTTATCTCTCATATCTACATGTTCTAAAAAGATTCCTGGGCAAACTTGTAAATTCTGAAGTCAGAAACTTAAGCCCATATGTAAGCATCTAACTAGCAGAGTATCTCTATGGTTGGTGTGGACAATTTACACCAATTACATTAATGATATTAATTACATGGCGTGCATCTTTGTCTCTGTTCACAGTGTAAAATAAGCTGATCTTGTCTAGACATTTCATTCCTAGTTGGACTTATGCTACTCAATCTTGACCTTCAAGAACCCAGCACGTGGCTGAAGAGTGGAGGCAGCTTGAGTAGCTCAGCTCTGAGAGTTTGCTTTTGGCTTTGCTTGCCTTGCTTTTCAGGCGGTAAGGGGCTGGTGGCTCGGGACCTCCTGAAGAGGGGAGGAGGGGCAGCTGGGTCAGGTTGCCTACGTGCATGAGGGCAGTGACGTAGCTGGGGGAGGGGTTGCCGCAGAAACCGCGCTCCAACCAAGCAGAACCCAGTGTGTGGCTGAAGAGAGGAGGCAGCTTGAGGAGCTCAGCTCAGCCTTCTCACTGACAGGGAAAAGAAAAAAAAAAAAAAAAGCCAGGTGGAGAGGGTGTTTACTGCAAGATAGTCACTACTGGAGCAAAGGCTAACAGAAGAACAGTGGGCACCCAGAGACCACACACAAGCATGCAGATGTTCAGGTAGGTGGCTGCAGTGAGTGCTGTAACCTGGCACTCGATATGGAGGATGGAAGGAACAACTCCTGTGTTAGGTGTGAGCAGATCAGTGATCTGATGAGCATGGTGGCCAAACTAAAAGATCTGATGAGCATGGTGGCCAAACTAAAAGAAGAGGTGGAAAGGCTAAGAGCTGTAAGAGACTGCAATAGGAAAATTGACTATTCCCATAATCTAACCTCTTCAAAACCAGAACAGGGGGTAACTCTTAATGGAACAGGGAGTTTTATACCTTCCCAGCAGCAAGCGTCTCAACCTCCCTATAGTAACCCACATGAGCAGGGCCAATGAGAACAGGTCTCTGTCTGACGGAACAAATGCAAATGGAGAAAGTCTGCTACTTTGAGCAGCACGCTGCCTACAGTGCAATTACAGACTACGTATGAGGCTCTGCAGGAGGAACAGGTCATTGGTAAGGTTGAGGAGTCAAGAAGGTCAGAAGCTGCACCAATGACAGGTTGCCTCAGGCCAGCCATCAAAACTTATCTGGAAAAGAAACCTCATAGGGTCATCGTTATAGGAGACTCCTTACTGAAGGGAACAGAGGGCCCAATATGCAGACCAGACCCATTTCATAGAGAGGTCTGCTGCCTACTTGGTACCCAAGTAAGAGACATTGTAGATAAAATTCCCAACCTCATGAGTCCTTCAGACTACTACCCACTTCTGGTCTTTCAGGTGGGTAGTGATGATGCAACAATGAGAGGCTCATAATCAATTAAAAGAGATTTCAGAACCTTAGGGCAACTGCTAAAGGGATCAGGAGCTCAAGTTGTGTTCTCTGCTATCCCTCTAATGTCAGCAATGGATGAGGGAACACTGAGGAAGGGATGACAGGTCAATTCATGGCTCAGGGGCTGGTGCTGTCAACAGGGCTTTGGGTTCTACAATCATGAATTGGTTTTCAAGGCACCAGAGCTGAAAACAACTTACGGGACACACTTGTCCCAGAGGAAGAAAAGGATCCTGGGGCAGGAATTGGCAGGGCTCATTGACAGGGCTTTAAACTAGATTTGAAGGGGGAAGGGGTTAATAGTCTCCTGCTGGCCGGAGGGGCAGCTCACCAGCAGCAGAGAGATGGAGAGCTGGTAAGGGCTCTCAACTGGCTGCCCTGAGGCAAGCCACGAATGATCCACCAAGACATTCTGTGGAAACCGAGGGGAATTGGCACAAGAGGAGGACAGGGCCAGCCCAGCTGAAGTGCTTCTGTGTGAATGCGCGCAACTTGGGCAACAAACAGGATGAGTTAAGGGCCACTGTGCTGCTGGGATGCCACGACATAGTGGCTATTACTGAAAATCAGTGGGATGACTCCCATGATTGGAATGTAAGGATTGATGGGTATAAACTCTTTAGGAAGGATAGGCAGGGAAGGAGAGGAGGAGGTGTTGCCCTCTATGTCAATAACCAGCTGGAATCAGTGGAGCTTCACCTGGGGAGGGATGATGAGCTGGTTGAGAGCGTATGGGTTAAAATTAAAAGCAAGACAAGGGAAGGAGATATTACTGTGGGGGTCTCCTACAAGCCACCTGACCAGCAGATCCAAGCAGATGAGGCCCTCCATAGGCAAATAGAAGCAGCTTCCAGGTCACAAGCCCTGGTCCTCATGGGTGATTTCAACCACCCGGACATCTGCTGGAGGGACAACACAGCAAGGCACCAGCAATCCGGGATGTTCCTGGACTTCATAGAAGACAAATTCCTCCTCCAAATGGTAGAGGAACCAACAAGAAAAGGTGTTATGCTGGACCTTGTTCTCACCAACAGGGAAGAGCTGGTTTCCAATGTGAGGCTCAGAGACAGCCTTGGCTGCAGTGACCATGAAGCAGTTGAATTTAATATCCTAAGGGCAATCAGGAGGAAGTATTCTAAGCTTATGACCCTAGACTTCAGGCGTGCAATCTTTGATCATTTCAGGGATCTGATAGCCAATGTGTCATGGGACAAAGCCCTAGAGGGAAGAGGGACCCAGGACAGCTGGTCAGTATCCAAGGACCACCTCCTCTGTGTCCAGGAGCTCTGTATACCAACAAAGAGAAAAGCAGGTAAGAATGCTAGGAGGCCTGCCTGGATGAGCAAGGAGCTACTGGACACACTATTACTTAAAAAGAAACTCACAGGAAGTGGAGAGAAGGACAGCTAGAGCAGGGGGAATATAAGGAAGCTGCCCGAGCAGCAAGAGACCTGGTTAGGAAAGCCAAAGCAGTGTTTGAATTGAATCTAGCCAGGGAGATTAAAGGGAACACTAAGAACTTCTACAGGTATATTAATAGGAAGAAGAAGACTAGGGAAGGTGTGGGCCCCCTCAGAAAGGAAACTGGTGACATGGTCACAAGTGATGAGGAAAAGGCTGAGGTACTTAATAACTTCTTTACCTCAGTCTTCCCTGCAAGGGCCTCTAGCCACACTCCTGATGTTATGGAAGACAATGCCAATGACGGGGAGGAAGAACTGCCCATCGTAAGTAAAGATCAGGTTCGTGATCACCTGAAGAACCTGAAAGTGTTCAAGTCCATGGGACCCAACGGGATACACCCACGGGTACTGAGAGAACTGGCAGATGAGGTTGCTAAACCCCTCTCTATTATATTTCAAAAGTCATGGCAGTCTGGGAAAGTCCTCACAGACTGGAAAAGGGGAAACATCACCCCCATTTTCAAAAAGGGTAAGAAGGAGGAACCAAGGAAGCCAGTCAGTCTCACCCCTGTGCCCATAAAGATCATGGACTCCTCCTGGAGTCACTACTGACTCAGAAGAATAGTGAAGAGGTGATTTGGAACAGTCATCATAGATTCACCAAGGGTAAATCCTGCCTGACCAACCTGGTGGCCTTGGAAAGGCTGTTTTGAACGGTTCTGCTGCTGATTCTGGCAAGCAGCCAGGGACAGCGGCAGCTTCCAACATGGTGGCTCCCCTGTCTTTGGCCGCCATTAATGAGGCAAAGTCATTTCTGCCCTCCTTCTTGGCAGGACCGGAAGCCTCCTCCAAAGCAGCTGATCTGTCTCAAAACCTGTCAGCTTCTGTTAAGGCCGCTGTAAATTCAATCACGGCTCCAATTAAGCAAGTAGCAGTTCTAAAGACTAGAAGTGGAAAGGCCAAAGCTGATCCAGGAGCTAATGGGGAAGAAGAGCAGGACACTGATTCTGGTGAGGGAACCTCTGCCAAAAAAGATCCAGCTGAGGAGGAAGAGAAGGTTTGTTTTAAAGATCTAGCGGAGTTAGTGAGATCAACACAGAATGGAGATGCAGCTATGACAGCAGCTAGCAGTGGTGCTTCTCAGATTAAAGAGATCCTTAGGAGAGTGACAACCGGATTATGGGGACAACAAGTTCCAGAAGATGTGATAGAAGGGGCAAAATAGGAAGGAGATGATATTTCTGAATGTTCTTCTCCTCGTGAAGAACAGAAATGTCCGTAAAGATTACACCAGAGCAGATAAGGAGCCAGTTCTACCTTGGCTTAGTAGATGTTATGATACAGGTGCTCCAGCTCTAGTGGTTGGAGACAAGTCAGCAGCTCAGCTAGGAACTCTCTCAAGGGATAATGGGATAGACATCTAGGCAAGGCTCTTGGTAAGGTTAATCTGTGGATACGCCTTTTAATGGCAGTTGCCCTGAGATACCCTTCCCGAGATGAACTTCCATGGAATCCTAAACCCTGGACTACCATAGATGAGGGAATTAAGCACATGAAAGAATTTGCTGTTAGAGAGATACTCTATGGTGAACATGAAACTCTGAATCCTGATGACATTCCTGTAGGAACTGGTCTTGCTAAAAAGCTCATCAAGCTTGCTCCTTCTAATTATGCAACCATTCTGGCAAGCAGGATTGTGGCAAGAAATTATGGTGGAGCTCCTCCTACGGTTGGCCAATTCACTGATCAAATGAGACAATTGGAGGATAGCATGACATATGTTTCCTTGATTTCAGCCATTGAAACTCTCTCTGGAAAAATTGAGAATTGCATGAAAGAGCTGAAAGATTCCATACACCAATTGGCACAAAAAGATAATTCCAATTCTTCCTCCAGGTGGATACAAGCTTCATCTGTGAGGAATAGATGTCCTCCAAGGAGGCCATTCCAAAACAGATCAAACCAAAACAGACAACCAAGGCAGTCACATAGGATTATTTGGATAACTCTGCGTGATCAGTTTGGTGAGAACATGAACAGGCGGGATGGCCAACCAACTTCTAATCTTTTCAGGAGACTGAGGGAACTGCAAAGTGGCAGAACTCAAGGTAGCAATACCAGAAGGGTAGCTGTCACTTCCACAGTTCCCCAGAACAACTATAATAGCTCCAACAGTGGCTCCAGTTCTAATACCGCGCACTGTGCTCAATGCACATGTGGGCATATTCCCCTTAACTAGGGATGCCCTGCCTCCTGCCAGGGGGAGGAGAGGGATAATAGAGATAACAGAATCTATTGGGATGTGTACATTCAGTGGCCTGTCACTTCACAATTTTGGAAGTACAGGACCTTGGTTGTATATTTCTGTACATATATTGTAAATATATATATATTGTAAATATTGTATATATTGTATATCTAACCTGCCTTTTCACATTGCTTGTAAAATATATCATTCCTTCCGCTTTTCCGGCTGAGTTAGCTGTGGGTTTTTTTTCCTCTTTGTGGGGGAGAGAAAGCTAGGCCTTCTCTCTCAATCCACCACATTGGCTGCACCCAGAGAGTGGCTGTCCCAGTGGAGGCCAGTGAGAAGCGGAGTCCCTCAGGGATCAGTCCTGGGACCAGGCTTGTTCAACATTTTTGTGGGTGACATGGACAGTGGCATTGAGAGCACCCTCAGCAAGTTTGCTGATGACACCAAGCTGTGTGGTGCAGCAGACACACTGGAGGGAAGGGATGCCATCCAGAGGGACCTTGACAGGCTGGAGAGGTGGGCACAAGCCAACCTCATGAGGTTCAACAAGAGCAAGTGCAGGGTCCTGCATCTGGGTGGAGGCAATCCCAGGCACAAATCCAGGCTGGGCAGTGAGTGGCTGGAAAGTAGCCCTGAGGAGAGAGACTTGGGGGTGCTGGTGGATGAGAAGCACAACATGAGCTCTCAATGTGCACTTGCAGCCCGCAAAGCCAATCATGTACTGGGCTGCATCAAGAGAAATGTGACCAGCAGGTCAAGGGAGGTGATTCTCCCCCTCTCCTCAGATCTGGTGAGACCTCTACCTAGAGTACTGCATCCAGTTCTGGAGCCCCTATTACAAGAGGCATATCGACATGCTGGAAGGTGTCCAGAAAAGGGCCATGAGGATGATCAGAGGGCTGGAGCACCTCTGCTATGAGGACAGACTGAAGGAGTTGGGGCTGTTCAGTCTGCAGAAGAGAAGGCTCCGAGGTGACCTAATTGTGGCCTTCCAGTATCTGAAGAGAGCCTACAGGAAGGCTGGGGAGGAACTTCTCAGGATCTCAGGTAGTGATAGGACTAGTGGGAATGGAATGAAGCTGAAGGTGGAGAGATTCAGGCTAGATGTGAGGAGGAAGTTCTTCACCATGAGAGTGGTGAAACCCTGGAATGTGTTGTCCAGGGAGGTGGTCAAGGCCCCGTCCCTGGAGGTGTTTAAGCCCAGGCTGGATGAGGCTCTGGCCAGCCTGCTCTAGTGTGGGGTGTCCCTGCCCATGGCAGGGGGGTTGGAACTAGATGATCCGTGTGGTCCCTTCCAACCCTGACCGATACTATGATACTATGATACTAATTGAATTTGCAGATTTTAGCCCAATCTGACACAAATGTTCAAACTGGGCTGACTTTTACATGTGGAAAGACCGTCTTCTGGAAATAATTTTTGTTTGGTTGTTGACTTTTTTAATTCTTTTTATTTAATGAATAAAAATTGACAAAAATTACTGTTCTAGCACGAGATCTCCCTGTTTGCCTATGCTGATTTTTCAGAAGCTAACCCTTTCAAGACACTTCAATCAATCTCACCAAGTCTAGCAATATAAAATACATGAAACATAAACCCTTTTCATTACACAATGCCTCTAATATTCCATTAAAGATTCCATCTGGATAGTAAAATTTCAGATGAAGGCCCATAACAGCAAAAGATCTAAGATTTGTGTACCGCCCATAGAACTATATTAATGATTTTTGAAAGATTCAAGAGGAGACATACATCTGACTCAGCACTGCATGTCTAAATAAAAAGAAAAATTACATATTCAGAATCCACCTTGAAACAGCAATAATAAACTTTTGAAAGATATAAAAATAATAAAAGCATAAAAAAAAAGTTTCTATGAGTCTTTCTGGGTCATTTTTTTGACACTGAAATTCAACTGCACATGTGTGAAATATTTAGTATTATTTGAGGCATCCTGTGGAAACTCACTTGTCATACACCTACTGCTCCCAAGGATATGAGACTGACATATTCAGCAGAGAACACACATATGTCTAGGATTCTCTTTGTTATTGTAAGAGGCACTTCTGCTTATGAAAGTGAAAGCCCCATCATTTATTTTGATGTGCTCTTTAAAACAAGACATAGCTATCCAGTATCTTAAGGGGGCCCAGAATAGAATAGAATAGAATAGAATAGAATAGAATAGAATAGAATAGACCAGGTTGGAAGAGACCCTCAAGATCATCATGTCCAACCTATCATCCAACCCACCTAATCAACTAAACCATGCAACCAAGCAACCTATCAAGTATCCTCCACCATCTCCCCGGGCAGCCCATTCCAATGGGCAATCATTCTGTCTATACAGAACTTCTTCCTAACCTCCAGACTAAACCTCCTTTGACACAGCTTGAGACTGTGTCCTCTTGTTCTGGTGCTGGTTGCCTGGGAGAAGAGACCAACCTCTGCCTGTCTACAACCTCCCTTAAGGCAGTTGTAGAGAGCAATAAAGTCTCCCCTGAGTCTCTTCACCTCCAGGCTAAGCAACCTCAGCTCCCTCAGTCTCTCCTCATAAGGCTTGTGTTCCAAGCCCCTCACCAACTTTGTTGCACTTCTCTGGACACAGTCCAGCAACTCAACATCTTTTCTAAACTGAGGGGCCCAGAACTGGTCACAGTACTTGAGGTGTGGCCTAACCAGTGCAGAGTACAGGGGTAGAATGACCTCCCTGCTCCTCCTGGCCACATTGTTCCTGATACAGGCCAGGATGCCATTGGCCCTCTTGGCCACCTCAGCACACTGCCAGCTCATGTTCAGCCTACCATCGACCAGTACTCCCAGGTCCCTCTCTGCCTGGCTGCTCTCCAGCCACTCTGACCCCAGCCTGTAGCACTGCATGGGGTTGTTGTGGTCAATGTGCAGAACCCGGCACTTGGCTGTGTTAAATCTCATGCCGTTGGATTCTGCCCATCTGTCCAGCCTGTTGAGGTCCCTCTGCAGAGCCTCTCTACCCTCCAGCAGATCAACTCCTGTCCCCAGCTTGGTGTCGTCAGCAAATTTACTGATGACGGACTCAATGCCCTCATCCAAATCATCAATAAAGATGTTAAAGAGCATGATCCTTGGGGCACACCAGTAGTGACTGGCCACCAGCTGGATGTGGCATCATTCACCACAACTCTCTGAGCTCTGCCCTCCAACCACTTCTTAACCCAGGACAGAGTGCTTCTGTCCAAGCCATGGGCTGATAGCTTGGCCAGGAGTTTGCTGTGGGGGACAGTGTCAAAGGCCTTGCTGAAGTCCAGGTAGACTACATCCTGACATCCACCAGGTGGGTCACCTGATCCTAGAAGGAGAACAGGTTGGTCAGGCAGGACCTGCCCTTTCTAAATCCATGATGGCTGGGCCTGATCCCTTCGCCATCTTCTATGTGCTATATGATTGCACTCAAGATGACCTCTTCCATAATATTGCCTGGCACTAATGTCAGGCTTACAGGCATATAATTCCCTAGCTTGTCCAACTGGCCCTTCTTGTAGATGGGCATCACATTGGCCAACTTCCAGTCTTCTGGGACCTCTCCATTGAGCCAGGACAGCTGAAAAATGATGGAGAGCAGCCTGGCCAGCTCATCTGCCAGCTCTCTCAGCAACCTAGGCCAGATGAATCCCATCTGGTCCCATGGACTTGTGTGGATCCAAGCAGCTGAGGAGACCTCTAACTACCTCCTTCTGGAACACAGGTGAACTATGCAGTTCCCTGGCTCCTTCTGCCAGCTCTGCAGGCCAGCTGTCTGGAAGACATTCTGTCCTGTTATTAATATTTGAGGCAAAGAAGGTGTTAAGTACCTCTGCCTTTCCTCATTTTTTACTACCATGTGTCCATCTGTGCGTAGCAAGGAGTGGAGATTGTCCTTGCTCCTCCTCTTGCTATTAATATATTTGTGGAAGGATTTTTTGTTGTCCTTCACAGCAGAGGCCAGTCTAAGCTCTAAATCTGCTTTTGCCTCCCTAATTTTCTTCCTACATGACCTAGCGACATCCTTAAACATTCTATGGGTTGCCTCATCTTTCTTCCACAAATGGTACAGCCTCTTTTTTTCCCTTAGTTCTTTTAGAAGTTCATTGCCCATCCAGGCTGGCAAAAAAGCTGGTGAGGGACTTTTCAGGGTGGCAGGTAATGATAGGACTAGGGGGGATGGAACAAAACTATAAAGGGGTAGATTCAGATTGGATATTAGGAAGAAGTTCTTCCCCATGAGGGTGGTGAGACAATTGAACAGGTTACCTAGGGAGGTGGTGGAAGCCCGATCCCTGGAGGTTTTTAAGGCTAGGCTGGGTGTGGCTGTAAGTAACCTGATTTAGTGTGAGGTGTCCCTGCCCATGGTGGGTGTGTTGGAACCAGATGATCCTTGAGGTCCCTTCCAACCCTCACAATTGTATGACTCTATGATTCCATCCAAACATAAGTGCCTCAAATTTGAGGGTTTTGTTAATGTACTTCTATGTTACTTAGTCTATTTTACTACAATAATCCCCCCCCCCAACAATCTATCAGCACTTAAAAAGCTATTAAAATAGTGTAGTGGTTTGAGCCTTAACTGAGAGTTAAAAGCTCAAATGGGAAAAGGCTGAGAATCTCTTCCCCACTCCCCCCCACCTCCTCCCTCCAAACAGGGAGAGGAGGAAAAAAAAGGGGTAAGGAGCAAATCCACTAAGCACCAATCTGGAGTCAGCTTGGAAGTAGAGAGGCAAATAATTTTTTCTTTCTTCAAATTATATATATATAACAGTAACAGGGAAAAAACAAGGTTCACAAGGGCAAGGCACAAAAATGGATGGGAGTGGGACAGAAAAAAAAATAATACAAAACCAGTCTTTCTCTGAGGAGGTGCAGAGGCAGCAGGGAAAAGGATCAGGTCTGGCCATGTGGCTGAGGAGCAGGAGGGCAGCTGCAGTAGCTCTCATCCAGCAGAGGCAGGAGCCAAAAAGGAGATCCAACTGCTATGATGTCCTGTTTTTTTATACCCTAGCTGGGCAGGGAATGGGAAGTGGAACAGACTCAGCTTTCCCAGGGGGAAACGCCCTTCAGGGAGTGTAAAGTACCCGCAAGCCCTCCACCCTGCTTTCTTCTTTTGTTTTCAGAAAGAGGCGTTAACCCACCACAATCCACCCCTCTGTTCCACTTCTTCTCTCCTGCCACAGCCCCTTCATGTGATTTTGACACATGGTATTTGTAGCCTTGGTGCAAGTCTCTTGCTATCCCTGCTTGCTCTCTCCCAGGGCAGTCTCTCTCTCTGCTGATGGTCACTGTAGGTGGTGCTTGAACTGGGCAGGCATGTGGAGAAGAATCAGGAATCAGTCTGTCTTTGAAAGGGAAAGGAAAAAGTCAGGAACAGTCTGTTGCTCTGGGGACATCGGAAACAGTCCATTGCTGTATGGACATAGGGAACAGTCCGTTGCTGTAGGGACATCAGGGACGGGTACAGGTGAGATGATGCTCTTTGGGTTGGTGTGCAGTGGGTATGTTGGGTCCTGGATGCTGGGCTGGTATTAAACTAGGATGGAGAAACTTAGAACAACTTATAACTATTCACATAATTACATTGATGAGTGTTGCCTCCTCTGAGTTCATCCTCTCTCAGCCAGAGTCACGTTCTGCTGTGGGATACACTGAATGTCCCCAGTTTCTAACATAACCCAGTACGTGTGACCAGGCCCCTCAGCCGAGACCACCCCTCGGGTTGGTTTGCCCCCACCAGCAGCAGGGAAAACCCACACTGACTTCCCCAGCAGGCTCTTCTCAGCAATCACAGGAACTCCACCTCCATCCACTGTTTGCAGCAGGTCGGACTGGGCAGGACCAGCTCGGTTCACAGATCCTCTGCTGTTCACTAACAAGTGGCTTGAGCTAGGTGCTTTTCCCAGTTCCTGAAGGTTCCACCCCCCCATGGCTTTTAGGGTGGTCTTTAGCAAGCCATTGTAGCGCTCGACCTTCCCTGCAGCTGGTGCATGGTATGGGATGTGGTAAATCCACTCAATCCCAGGTTCCTTTGCCCAGTCCCTTATGAGATGGTTCCTGAAGTGGGTTCCATTGTCTGATTCAATCCTCCCGGGGGTGCCATGGCTCCACAGGATATGTCTCTCTAGGCCCAGGATGGTGTTGCGAGCAGTGGCATGAGGAACTGGATAGGACTCCAGCCACCCTGTACTTGCCTCCACCATGGTCAGTACGTACTGCTTGCCACTGTGAGACCGAGGAAAGGTGATGTAGTCGATCTGCCAGGCCTCTCCATATTTATATTTTGACCATCTCCCCCCATACCACAGAGGCTTCATGTGCTTGGCCTGCTTGATGGCAGCACAGATGTCACACTCATGGATGACCTGTGAGATGGCCTCCATAGAGATGTCCACAGATCTGTCCCGAGCCCACCGGTATGTGGCATCCCTAAATTAATCCAGCCCTCTGACTGGTAATACAGTCTGGAAGTGATGAGATTGACAGGAAGGGCACCAGGGCGATTAAGAAGGAGTTCAGGGCCCTTACACAGTTGATTGATGGGGCAGGAGCTCAAGTGGTGTTCTGCTCAGTTCCCTCAGTGGCAGGGGTGTACACTGAGAGGAATGGGAGAACCCACACCATCAACAATTGGCTCAGGGGATGGTGCCAGAGGCAGAACTTTGGGTTCTATGACCATGGGACAACTTTCACTGCACCTGACCTGCTGGGTCCTGATGGGGTGCATCTATCTAGAAGGGGTAAGAGAGTCCTGGCACTGGAGTTGGCAGGGCTCATTAGGAGGGCTTTAAACTAGGTCTGAAGGGGGTGAGTGAGGCAATCGGTCCCTCTGCAGAGGTAAGAGTAGGGCACAAGGTAGGGTCAGTTGAGAAGTCAGGAACCCAGCTGTGATGCATGTACACTAATGCACGCAGCCTGGGCAACAAGCAAGAGGAGTTGGAGGTCCTAATCCATCAGGGCGACTATGATGTAGTCATCATCTCAGAAACTTGATGGGACAGCACCCACGATTGGAGTGCTACAATGGGGGGTTACAGGCTCTTTAGGAGAGACAGGCGAGGGAGAAGAGGAGGAGGGGTGGTTCTGTATATTAGAGAGTCAATCTCTGCCACACAACTTGAGGTGGAAGATGAGGGAGTTGAGAGCCTGTGGGTGAAAATCAGAGGACAACCTAACAAGTCTGACATCCTGATTGGAATCTGTTACAGACCACCCAACCAGGATGAGGCGGCCGATGAGTTGTTCTACAAGCAACTGGAGGCTGTCTCAAGATCATCAGATCTTGTCCTTGTTGGTGACTTCAACCTCCCAGATATCTGCTGGGAACTTAATTCAGCAGGGAGGAGGCAGTCCAGAAAATTCCTGGAGCACATGGAGGACTGCTTCCTGACACAGCTGTTAAGAGAGCCTACCAGGGGACAGGCTCTGCTTGACCTCTGTTCTCCAATAGGGAAGGGCTGGTGGGAGACGTGATCGTGGGAGGCTGCCTAGGGTGCAGTGACCACGAGATAGTGAAGTTTTCAATATGCAGGGAGATAGGGAGGAGCACCAACAGAACCTTCACCTTGGACTTCCAAAGGCGAACTTCAGCCTATTTAAGAAACTTGTCTGCAAAGTCCCTGGTACCAGCCCTCATGAACCAAGGGGTTCAGGAGGGTTGGACCTACTTCAAACAGGAGCTCTTGAAGGCACAGGAATTGGCGGTTCCCATGTGCCGGAAGGCAAGCTGGCGGGGAAGGCGACCAACCTGGATGAGCAAGCAGCTCCTGGAGGATTTAAGGGGGAAGAAGAGGCTGTATCAGCTTTGGAAGGAGGGGAAGGCTTCTTGAGGTATGTTCAAGGAAGCTGTTAGATTATGTAGGAATAAAATTAGGGAGGCTAAGGCCCAGCTGGAACTGAAGCTGGCCACCTCAGTCAAAGACGATAAAAAGCATTTTTATAAATATATTAACAGGTATATATTAATAGGTGTGAGCAGGTTGACTATCTGCTTAATATGGTGGCCAGACTGAGGGATAAGTTTGCTAGCCTTAGAAATGTAAGGAAATGTAGGAAAGAGATGAACCAGAGGAGGAAGGAGATGGACCAAAGGAGGAAAGAGGTGAATCAGAAGAGGAAAGAGTTGAATTGGAGTAAGCAGGCTCTGCAGGCTCCCCTAGTAGAGGCTGGTTATTCAAAAAGCAGAGGTGAATGGACGCAGGTTACTCTCAAAAGATGCAAAGTTAAACCTCCTTGCCTCCCCTCACCTTCCCCGCTGCTCTTAGAAAACAGATATGGAGCACTGGAAATTGAGGGTGAGGTGGTCCTGATGCCGGAGGACACACCATCTGGGGTTCTCCCTAAGGCTAAGCAACCTAAGGTCAAACAATTCTTCTGCTGGCATCAGGACCTGTTCCCTCAAAAAAAAGAGGAGGGTAATTGTTATTGGTGATTCCCTTCTGAGGGGAATGGAGGGCCCTATATGTCGGCCTGACCCATCTCATAGGGAACTCTGTTGTCTGCCAGGAGCCCAAGTTAATGATGTTACCAGTAGGCTGCCTAAACTGGTGCAGCCCTCTGACTAATACCCTTTACTAATTATGCAGTTAGGGAATGATGATGTTGCAACCAGAACTCCCAGGGCTATCAAAGATGACTTCAGGGCCCTGGGAGACCTGGTTGAGGGGTCAGGGGCACAAATAATTTTTTCATCAATACCCTTAACTGCAGGAGAGAATACAGTAAGGAACAGGTCAGCAGCTATAGTTAACAAGTGGCTTAGAGGCTGGTGCAGTCAAAAGAATTTTGGGTTTTTTGATATTGGGAAACTTTCTACTGCACCAGGTCAGCTGGCAACAGATAGAGTACATCTGTCCCAGAGAAGGGGAAAGATCACTGTATATGAGAACGGCCTGTCCCTCAAAGATAAAAAGATCCTGGGTAGGGAATTGGCGGGTCTCATCGACAGGGCTTTAAACTAGTTTCGAAGGGGGAAGGGGCTGAAAATAGTCCTCTCAGACAAGAGTCTGGGGGCGACAAGCTAGAGTCGGAGGTGAAACCAGCAGCCCAGCTGAAGTGCATGTACACTAATGCACGAAGCATGGGTAACAAACAGGAGGAGCTGGAAGCCTTGATGCAGCAGGAAAATTATGATGTAGTTGCCATCACAGAGACGTGGTAGGACGACTCACATGACTGGAGCGCTGCAATTGACGGTTACAAGCTCTTCAGGAGAGACAGGCGAGGAAGAAGGGGTGGAGGGGTGGCCCTTTACATCAGAAAGGTACTAGATGCCATTGAGATGGAGATTAGGGACGATCGGGTTGAATGCTTGTGGGTAAGAAGTAGAGGGAAGACCAGCAGGGCAGACATCCTGGTTGGAGTCTGTTATAGACCACCCAACCAGGAGGAAGATGTTGACGAAGCATTCTATAGGCAGCTTAGGGCTGTCTCAAGATCTCCGGACCTTGTTCTCATGGGCAACTTCAACCTGCCTGACATCTGCTGGGAACTCAACACGGCGGAGAGGAGACAGTCTAGAAGGTTCTTAGAATGCATGGAGGACAACTTCTTATCCCAGCTCCTGCGAGAGCCTACCAGGGGCAAAGCTATGCTTGACCTTCTCTTCACCAACAGGGAACGGCTGGTGGGCGATGTGGTGGTTGGAGGGTGTTTGGGGTCCAGTGACCACGAGATAATTAAATTCTTGGTTTTTGGTCAAGCCAAGAGGGACGACAAGAAGACCTCCACTCTGGACTTCTGGAGGGCAGACTTCGGGTTACTCAAGGAACTAATTCAGAGGGTTCCTTGGGATAAAGCCCTTAAAAACAAAGGGGTCCAGGAGAGCTGGACCTACTTCAATGAAGAATTGTTGAAGGCTCAGGGACAGGCTGTGCCAATGTGCTGGAAGATGAGCCGCCGGGGCAGACGGCGAGCCTGGATGGTTCATGAACTTTTAATGGAACTGAGGGAAAAAAAGAGGGTGTATCACCTTTGGAAGAGAGGGGAGGCAACCCACAGAATGTTTAAGGATGTTGCTAGGTCTTGTAGGAAGAGAATTAGGGAGGTAAAAGCAGACTTGGAGCTTAAACTGGCCTCTACTGTGAAGGACAACAAAAAGTCCTTCTATAAATACATTAATAGTAAGAGGAAGGGGAAGGACAACCTCCACTCCTTGGTGGACATGGAGGGGAACATTGTAACAAAGGATGAGGAAAAGGCAGAGATACTTAACACCTTCTTTGCCTCAATTTTTACTAAAAGGGCAGAACGTCTTCCTAACAGCTGGCCTGCAGAGCTGGCAGAAGGAGCCAGGGAGCTGCACAGTTTCCCTATGATCCATGAGGAGGTGGTTGGAACTCTCCTTAGCAGCTTGGATCCCCACAAGTCCATGGGACCAGATGGGATTCATCCTAGGGTGCTGAGAGAGCTGGCAGATGAGCTGGCCAAGCGACTCTCCATAATTTTCCAGCAGTCCTGGCTCACTGGCGAGGTCCCAGACAACTGGAAGCTGGCCAACGTGGTGCCCATCCATAAGAAGGGCTGGTTGGATGAGCCAGGGAATTACAGGCCTGTCAGCCTGACCTCAGTGCCAGGCAAGATCATGGAACAGGTCATCCTGAGTGCAATAACACAGCACTTACAGGATGGCCAAGGGATCAGGCCTAGCCAGCATGGATTTAGGAAGGGCAGGTCCTGCCTGACGAACTTGATCTCCTTCTATGAGCAGGTGACCTGCCTGGAGGATGTGGGGAGGCCTGTTGATGTAGTCTACCTGGACCTCAGCAAGGCCTTTGACACTGTCCCCCATAGCAAACTCCTGGCCAAGCTGTCAGCCCATGGCTTGGATGGCAGCACTCTGCGCTGGGTTAGGAACTGGCTGGAGGGCTGAACCCAGAGAGTGGTGGTGAATGGTGCCACATCCAGCTGGCAGCCAGTCAGTAGCGGTGTGCCCCAAGGATCAGTGTTGGGCCCTGTGCTCTTTAACATCTTTATTGATGATCTGGATGAGGGCATTGAGTCCATCATCAGTAAATTTGCTGATGACACCAAGCTGGGGGCAAGAGTTGATCTGCTGGAGGGTAGAGAGGCTCTGCAGAGAGACCTCAACAGGCTGGACAGATGGGCAGAATCCAACGGCATGAGATTTAACACAGCCAAGTGCCGGGTTCTGCACATTGGCCACAACAACCCCATGCAGTGCTACAGGCTGGGGTCAGAGTGGCTGGAGAGCGTCCAGATAGAGAGGGACCTGGGGGTGCTGGTTGATGGTAGGCTGAACATGAGCCTGCAGTGTGCCCAGGCAGCCAGGAGGGCCAATGGCATCCTGGCCTGCATTAAGAACAGTGTGACCAGGAGGAGCAGGGAGGTCATTCTGCCCCTGTATACTGCACTGGTTAGGCCACACCTCAAGTACTGTGTCCAGTTGTGGGCCCCTCAGTTTAGGAAGGATGTTGACTTGCTGGAATGATTCCAGAGAAGGGCAACAAAGTTGGTGAGGGGTTTGGAACACAAGCCCTGTGAGGAGAGGCTGAGGGAGCTGGGGTTGCTCAGCCTGGAGAGGAGGAGACTCAGGGGTGACCTTATCACTCTCTACAACTACCTGAAGGGAGGTTGTAGACAGGCTGATGATGGTCTCTTCTCCCAGGTACCCAGTACCAGAACAAGAGGACACAGTCTCAGGCTGCGCCAGGGGAGGTTCAGGTTGGATGTTAGGAAGTTCTATACAGAAAGAGTGACTGCGCTATGGAATGGATTGCCTGGGGAGGTGGTGGAGTCGCCGTCATTGAAGGTGTTCAGAAGGAGACTTGATGGGGTGCTTGGTGCCATGGGTTAGCTGTTTGGGTGGGTTGGATTGGTTGATGGGTTGGACGTGGTGATCTTGAAGGTCTCTTCCAACCTGGTTTGGTTTATTCTAATAAAGGTTTATTCTAATAAAAAATAAGAAGACGGGCAGGAAGAACCTGCACTCCCTAGTGGACCTGGAGGGGAACATGGTGACTGAAGACGAGGAGAAAGCTGAGGTCCTGAACACCTTCTTTGACTCAATTTTTAACAGCAAGGAAGGAGTTCAGGACGAGTGGCCTCCAGAGCTGGGCGATGGGGTCGGGGAGCAGTGTAATTCTCCGGAAATCCATGAGGAATTAGTTCGGGACCTGCTGAGCCACTTTGATTCTCACAAGTCCATGGGACCAGATGGGATCCATCCTAGGGTGCTGAGAGAGCTGGCAGATGAGCTGGCCAAGACGCTCTCCATCATTTTCCTCCAGTTCTGGCTCACAGGTGAGGTCCCAGATGACTGGAAACTGGCCAACGTGGTCCCCATCCACAAGAAGGGTCGGATGGAGGAACCTGGAAACTACAGGCCGGTCAGCCTGACCTCAGTGCCAGGGAAAGTGATGGAGCAGATTATCCTGGTGGCAATAACTGTGCACCTGAAGGATGGCCAAGGGCTCAGGTCCAGCCAACATGGATTTAGGAAGGGCAGATCCTGCCTCTCCAACCTGATCTCTTTCTATGATCAGGTGACCTGTCTGGTGGATGTGGGGAGGCCTGTGGATGCGGTCTACCTAGACTTCAGCAAGGCCTTTGACACCGTCCCCCACAGCAAACTGCTGGCTAAGCTGTCAGCCCGTGGATTGGACCATTACACTCTGTGCTGGGTTAGGAACTGGCTGGAGGGCCGGGCCCAGAGAGTGGTAGTGAACGGTGCCACATCCAGCTGGAGGCCAGTCACCAGTGGTATCCCCCAGGGATCAGTGCTGGGCCCTGTCCTCTTCAACATATTCATTGATGATCTGGATGAAGGGGTAGAGTCAGTCATCAGCAAGTTTGCAGATGACACAAAGTTAGGGGCAGATGTTAGTCAGTTAGAGGGTAGAAAGGCTCTGCAGAGGGACCTCGACCGACTGGACAGATGGGCAGAGTCCAATGGGATGGCATTCAACAAGTCCAAGTGCCGAGTGCTGCCCTTTGGCTACGGCAATCCCATGCAGAGCTATAGGCTGGGGTCGGAGTTGCTGGAGAGCTCCCAGAGAGGGACCTGGGTGTGCTGATTGACAGCCACCTGAATATGAGCCAGCAGTGTGCCCAAGTGGCCAGGAGGGCCAATAGCATCCTGGCCTGCATTAGGAATAGTGTGGCCAGCAGGAGCAGGGAGGTCATAGTGCCCCTGTACTCTGCTTTGGTTAGGCCGCACCTTGAGTACTGTGTCCAGTTCTGGGCCCCTCAGTTTAAGAAGGACATTGAAACACTTGAATGTGTCCAGAGAAGGGCAACAAGGCTGGTGAGAGGCCTTGAACACAAGCCCTATGAGGAGAGGCTGAGGGAGCTGGGATTGTTTAGCGTGGAGAAGAGGAGGCTCAGGGGTGACCTCATTGCCCTCTACAACTACCTGAAGGGTGGTTGTAGCCAGGAAGGGGTTGGCCTCTTCTCCCAGGCAACCAGCACCAGAACAAGGGGACACAGTCTCAAGCTGCGCCAGGGGAGGTTTAGGCTCGAGGTGAGGAGGAGGTTCTTCACCGAGCGAGTCATTCGGCATTGGAACAGGTTGCCCAGGGAGGTGGTTGAGTCATCGACCCTGGAGGCGTTCAAGGGGAGATTGGACGTGGCACTTGGTGCCATGGTCTAGTTATGAGGTCTGTGTTGATAGGTTGGACTCGATGATCCTCGAGGTCCTTTCCAACCTAAGTGATACTGTGATACTGTGATACTGTGATCTCTCCCTTGGTGGCCAGAAGTGTCATGGGCCCAGCGAGCTAAGAACAGCTCGCCTTTGTGTTCCCAGTCCAAGTCTATTTGGGAGATCTTGGCAGCCAGGTCTGCTTGGTGGTTGTGCTTATGCTCCTCTGTGGCTCTGCTCTTGGGGATGTGTGCATCAATGTGCCATACCTTGGTTGGCAGCCTGTCCAGGCGGGCAGCGATGTCTTGCCACAGGTCAGCGGCCCAAACAAGCTTCCCTTTTCTCTGCCACCTGTTCCTCCTCCATTCCTTCAGCCACCCCCACAAGGCATTGGCTACCATCCAGGAGTCAGTGTAGAGGTACAGCACTGGCCAGTTCTCTCGTTCTGCTATATCCAGGGCCAGCTGGACAGCTTTTACCTCTGCATATTGACTGGATTCACCTTCTCCACCCCTTGCTTCTGCCACTTGCCTTGTTAGGCTCCAGACAGCTGCCTTCCATCTCTGCTTACTTCCTACAAGCCGGCAGGACCCATCTGTAAATAGAGCATAGCCCTTCTCGTTGTCAGGGAGATCGTTATATGGGGGAGCCTCCTCAGCACGGGTCACTGTCTGCTCTGGTGGCATTCCAAAGTCAGCACCCTCTGGCCAGTTGGTGATCACTTCCACTATGCCAGGGTGTTCGAAGTTCCCCATCCGAGCTCGCTGAGTTATCAGGGCCATCCACTTACTCCAGGTAGCATCTCTGGCATGATGTGGGGTTGAGCCTCTCCCTTTGAACATCCAGGTCAGGACTGGAAGTCTTGGAGCTAGAAATAGAGGTGACTCAGTCCCAATTACCTCAGAGGCAGCCCGGACGCCCTCATAGGTAGCTAGGATTTCCTTCTCTGTCGTGGTGTAGTTGGCCTCAGAGCCTTTGTACCCCTTACTCCAGAAACCTAGGGGCCTGCCCCTGGTTTCACCAGGAGCCTTCTGCCACAAGCTCCATGGAGGACCATTCTCACCAGCCGCAGTGTACAGCACATTCTTGATCTCTGGCCCAGTTCAAACAGGTCCCAGAGCCATAGCATGGACCACCTCTCGTTTGATCTGGTCAAATGCCACCTGCTGCTCAGGTCCCCACACAAAATCATTTTTCTTCCTTGTTACATGGAAGAGAGGCTTCACAATTTGACTGTACCCAGGAATGTGCATTTTCCAGAAGCCCACAAGCCCCAAAAACGACTGTGTCTCTTTCTTGTTTGTGGGCTGCACCATAGTGGCTACCCTGTTCACCACCTCCTGAGGGATGTGGCAACGGCCATCCTGCCATTGAACACCCAGGAACTGGATCTCCCTGGCAGGCCCTTTCACCTTGCTTCTCTTGATGGCAAAGCCAGCCTCCAGCAGGATGTCAATTATCCTCTTACCCTTCTGGTAAACTTCCTCTGCTGTCTCACCCCATACAATGATGTCATCGATGAACTGCAGATGCTCAGGAGCTCCACCTTTCTCCAAGGCAGTCTGGATCACCTCATGGCAGATGGTTGAGCTATGGACCCAGCCCTGAGGTAACCGATTCCATTGATACTGTACTCCCCTCCAGGTGAAAGCAAACTGTGGCCTGTGGAAGAATGGTTAAGAGCAAAAGGAGTAGAAGACTGTGTTGTATTTGCAGATGAAAATATAAGGCGACACAGGACCCAGTGTATATGACAAGCATATGAACTGTTGCAATAAGCAAGGACGCTGAGTAAGGACTTTTGTCCCTGAAATAGTCTGGACTTGTTCAAAAACAGGATACATCTGTTAGCCTGTCTGGGTAAGGAACCAGGACATGCAACTGCAGGAGGTGGGGTTGACATTTAGCAAGTATCCAATAAGCAAGTGATTAGTAGGCATAATTAACTAGAATTGTATATAAGCTTATCTGATGCTCTAATAAAGTAGATTCGATTGATCACATTGATCGGTTTGTCGACCCCTTCTTGCAGCAGTGGCCGTCATTCTTCTGCAATGGGAATGGAGAAAAAGGCATTAGCAATGTCAATTGTGGCATACCACTTGGCCGCCTTCGATTCCAGCTCGTTCTGGAGCTCCAGCATGTCCGGCACTGCAGCGCTGATCGGAGGAGTCACTTCATTCAGGCCACAGTAGTCCACAGTCAGTCTCCATGCCCCATTTGCCTTCTGCACTGGCCATATCGGGCTGTTGAAGGGGGAGTGAGCCTTGCTGATCACCCTCTGGCTCTCCAGTCGTTGAATCAGTTGGTGTATGGGGTGCAGAGTCTCTGTTGGTCTTGTATTTTCTGCGATGTACTATGCTAGAGGCGATAGGTAACTTCAAATCCTGCACCTTATGGCTGCCCACTACAGAGGGGTCATCTGAAAGCTCGGGCATGGTAGACAGCTGTTCTTTGCCTGCAGTCTCCACAGCTGCCACCCCAAATGCCCACTTGTGCCCCCTAGGGTCCTTGAAGCATCCCTCCCGCAGAAAGTCAATGCCAAGAATGCAAGGTGCATCTGGACCAGTCACTATGTCGTGCTTTCCCCATTCATTCCCGGTCAAGCTTATCTCAGCTTGCAGTACAGTCAAGTCTTGTGAGCCTCCTGTGACTCCTTGAATGCTTATGGACTCAGCCCCTTTGTACGTCGATGGTATCAGGGTGCATTGGGCCCCTGTGTCCACCAGAGTTCGGTACTTCAGGGCTTCTGATGTGCCAGGCCATTTCACGTACACATCCCAGTATACTCTGTTATCCCTGGCCTCCACCTGGCTGGAGGTAGGGCACCTCTAATGCTGGTGGCAATGTCCACACTTGTCACATGGTCATGTGGTACTAGGGCAAGGGTCTCTTGAGCGAGAGGGACCACTCTGGGAAACTGGGGCAGCCCTTCTCCTAGATGAGTTATCCCTGTGGTGCCCACCTTGCAGTTCCCGCACCCTGTTCCAGAGGGCAGAGGTGGGTTGGCCATGCCAGGTGTCCATGTCCTCTCCATGGTCACAGAGGAACCTCCACAGAGACCCCTTGACATTCCCGATTGGCTTGGGGTGATCTCCTAGGGAAGGTCGCCTCTTCCTGATTGCCGAAACCTGGACCCATTCTGAAGGAGAAGGGGGAAAAGGAGGCATCGCTCCTTTTCAGTTCAGACATGGAGGTCTTGATCCCTTTGACAATGTCTTTAGCCATAGTTTCTATGGCTGAGATCAGGGGTTTCTGATTTACGCTGTCCTCATATTCCCTTAAATCATTGGCAAACTCACAGACAGTTTTAGGACTTCCATCCTGTCCAGTCAAGAGTATCCCTCCTAATATGTGAGCATATTTCTGAGGAGCACCCTGGGTGAGTTTCTTTACGAAGGGCCGTCTCATGGGCACCTCATCTGGGTCCAAAGGGAGCTGGCCATCCCCATAAATTATTTCCATCATGGCCATCTGCCTCAGATACTGAATGCCCTGTTCCATAGTTGTCCATCTAACTGGGGCCCAGGGCAGGTCATCTCTTGAGCGGTACCGGCTCTTCATGGCGTTCAGAATCTGGGCCCAGAGAGTGTGTATTCCATCAAGTTTGGCTAACTCTTTGTCCAGACCAGCATCACGAGTCAGGGAGCCTAAAAGCTTCGCCTCCCTCTTATCCAAGTCCACTGTGTCCACCCCCTCGTCCCAGCATCTCAGGGCCCAGCTTAGCTCACCCTCTTTCCTTGCGTAGTCCAGATGAGTTTGCCTTAGTTCCTTTCTGGGCAGCGATGTAGCAGTTATTTCCTGGTCTGAATCATCTTCATCCACCGCTGGGTTCTGTGAGGTGCTGGGGCCTGCTGAGATTCCTTCCTGACCATCTGTGCTTGGCGATGATTTTTGATTTCTTTTCCTGCGTGTGGTGACCGGTGCTAGAGAGACTGCATTGGCAGGAGCATCAGGGGTCAACTGTGGTGGTGGGGCAAACCCTTGTGCCTGGGGCTCAGGCTGAGAACTGGCACAGTCGTTACAACCCGACCCCTCCCTCTGTGTCTACAGAGTGCTTACAATGCCCACAGCAGACACGCCCCCAGTCATTAAAGAGCACAAAGGAGTGTGTTATCACCCTCCAAACAGCTCTTAATGGATTAGCTAGTCCTCCACCCAACACAGTCCCAGCAAATGCCACTATAAGGATTACATTTAGGCATATGGAGCATATTGCAACATAGAGCAATTTTCCATCACAGGCACTTTTATCTACACCATTGGTTTCATAACTTGCTTCAGGAAAGTTTCCTATGTTAGAAAAGTTACCACTCACAGTGAAATTCAATGAATTCAAGAGATATATGCCTAACTTAATTGGTAAGGTTTTTATCCACTTGATCAGCATCTCTATCATTAACCACACCAAGTGGCAAGTTATTAATTTGTAGATGTGGGTCCAAAAGATCCAGCCAAAAGCCCATGCAAAGGCTTGGACCATCAGGTTCTTTAAAATTGCCATTTCTACTTCTAGCTCCTTTTTCAGAAAAAAAGTATTGCTTTCCCAATACAGGATTAATTTCCAAGCCCCACGTTGGAGGTGCCAAAAAATTGTAGTGGTTTGAGCCTTAACTGAGAGTTAAAAGCTCAAATGGGAAAAGGCTGAGAATCTCTTCCCCACTCCCCCCCACCTCCTCCCTCCAAACAGGGAGAGGAGGAAAAAAAAGGGGTAAGGAACAAATCCACTAAGCAACAATCTTGAGTCAGCTTGGAAGTAGAGAGGCAAATAATTATTTTTTTCTTCAAATGATATATATATAACAATAACAGGGAAAAAACAAGGTTCACAAGGGCAAGGCACAAAAATGGATGGGAGTGGGACAGAAAAAAAAATAATACAAAACCAGTCTTTCTCTGAGGAGGTGCAGAGGCAGCAGGGAAAAGGATCAGGTCCGGCCATGTGGCTGAGGAGCAGGAGGGCAGCTGCAGTAGCTCTCATCCAGCAGAGGCAGGAGCCAAAAAGGAGATCCAACTGCTATGATGTCCTGCTTTTTTATACCCTAGCTGGGCAGGGAAGGGGAAGTGGAACAGATTCAACTTTCCCAGGGGGGAAACGCCCTTCAGGGAGTGTAAAGTACCCGCAAGCCCTCCACCCTGCTCTCTTTTGTTTTCAGAAAGAGGCGTTAACCCACCACAAATAGACAACAATGTAAATTAGCTCAAAAATAAGATCTGAGGTATGCAGTTGCCTTCTGAATATGTCCCATTATAAATTAGGTAAAATTAATTCAAATATTGCTCTATACATCAGATACAGGACTGAGCAAGATACACATGGAAAGCCCTCAATGTTTAGTATGTGTCACCATATCAAATACAAGTCTCATTAGATGTGAAATTTCTTCTTAATAACCTGAATACTATCCCAGAAATCCAGAGGAGATTAGGCAATTAAGAACTTTTTTTTAAAGTTTTTGTTTGAATTTTTTCCTAGTTTCTAGATTGCCTCCAACAGTCTACCTATTGCTAGCAGTAGTCCACTCATACAGTTTTGTTTTGGTTTGGTTTGGTTCTTTTGGGAGAAATAAAACATATAAATTAATTCAGTTGACTACTATAGTAGTTAGCCAAAGCTCTCAGAAGCCACAAAGGTAAAACCATATTGATATAAAATTTGTAACATATCCAAAACAAATAAAAAAAAAACACAACACATTTTGCTGCTGTATTTCCCCTAGACTACAGAGCCTCTAAATGTCATGAGGGTGAGCTTGATGCAGAAAGATGAAAATCAGACTAACTTAAAAATCTAAACATGATTTAATTGCTATTCTAAAAGAAAAATCTTAATCCTTCCTTCCTTCCTTCCTTCCTTCCTTCCTTCCTTCCTTCCTTCCTTCCTTCCTTCCTTCCTTCCTTCCTTCTTTCCTTCTTTCCTTCTTTCTTTCCTTCTTTCTTTCTTTCTTTCTCTTTCCTTCTTTCTTTCCTTCTTTCCTTCTTTCCTTCTTTCCTTCTTTCCTTCTTTCCTTTCTTTCCTTTCTTTCCTTTCTTTCCTCCTCTCCTCTTTTTCTTTCCTTCTTTCTTTCTAACTCCCTCTGGGAAGCTTCTTTTCAAGTTCTTTGTGTTCCACATACATCATGTAATTTTATATAACCATCCTTAAATTTTTCTCAGCATGAATTTCCCTCGTCACACTTTCTACACCCATGTTAATTTTTAGCATCTGAAATGTCTGTTTGCAAGAAACCTACCATTTGGATATAACAGTGTAAGAAGCACCTCCTCATGTTTACTCTGAACCTGCCATTTTCTGTTTCTATCTAATGTTCACACTTTATCTTATTTGGAGACTATGTACATTCCTTCACTTTCCTATGGTACAAATTATTTTGCCACCTCTCTACCTGTCCTTTTTAAATTTTATCGGCAGTAATTTATTCACTAGCTTCTTTAATTCTCCTACCATGTAGAAGTAATTTTGTATGTGCAGTTTTCTTAACAGTACTTCTATTTTATTAATTTTTACAGATCTATTACATCCTTTTTTTTCAGATAGGATGAGGAAAGATTGAAGAAAGAGATGTACATTGTACTGACCAGATGATTGGATCAAGGATTAAATCATGTGTAAGGACAGTTACTATTTTGTTTTGTGTTTTCTTCCAGCAATTTCCCACACTGGATTTGTTTTCTGGGTTACAATGAACTCTGCATACCGTATGAGAACACAGGGCTGGGAAACCAAATTTAGAGCCTACAATTATTTTGGTAGTTTATGTCTCTGCACTAGTACTCAAACATCCTCCCTGATGCAATCTAAAAACAAGGAAATGTTCTAATTCTCCTCAGCTTCTTGTTACAGTTGTTGTTTTGTTGAGGCCTTCCTTTCTCTGTGAAAAGGAAATCAGACTTTCTGTTTTCTTTTGGCTTTTCCTCAGTCTTCCATCTTTAGAATTTAAATGACTAACTCTTAAAATAATCTGAGTTTTCCAAGTCAGTACCATCTCTCTTCAGGCAGTATCCTCTTGATATTTTGTGACACCTTTCCTGCATAATCTCCAAATTCCTCTTGAAAGGTGACCCTGCTTAGTGAGCAAAATTATCAGAAATAAAATACATATTCAATGATTACGGTTATTAATGACTGGTTTTAGAAACTAGGCAATTAGTTACATAATTCATCAACAATATTTTGTTTTGTTATTGTTATTCATGTTTATATCTGGTAGCAAGTCTACATCATACAGACTTGCTTCTGCTACTTTACTATTCAACCTGTTTTATCAAGAAGCTACTGTAAGATCATTGAACCAAATCTGTTCTGCATAAAACAGTACTGGCTAACATTAGTTGCCCTTGTAGAACAATTTTCAGAGTAAGGATGATGGAGAGGCAAAAAAAGACAATAGAATTAGGGAAAGAACAGAGAGACTTACAATTTCTTAGCTAATAAATGTCTTTTCAAACTGAAACAAATCTAATAATATGTGAGGCTAACTCAATTTATTTAAAATATAGAATCATAGAATCAATAAGGTTGGAAAAGACCATAAAGATCATCTTGCTTTCTTTTCAGGGCTTTGCGGGCTGGGAGGACCCCTGGCTGGCAGGAGGGTCTGGCAGGATTGTCCTCTCGTGAGCCTGTGTTAGGGAACAGGAGCGTGACATCAGCCACTGGAAGTTTAAATCCCTCCCGGGCTGTGCGCGCAACGCCACTTTGGATTGAGAGCCTTCCTGCTGCTCACATTGAAAAAAAAAAAAATCAAACATTGAACCATGGTTGTCAGTTGGACGAAGGCTAGAAAAATAGCATCTATGGAGACAGAGTTGCTGCATCAGCATGCTGGAGTCCAGGCTCCCAGCTGCAGAGAGTGCTTCAGCCTGGCACTTGGAAAAGAGGGGGATGGAGAGAACACTTGTGTCAGGTGTGACCAGGTGAACTTTCTCCTCAGTCTGGTGGCAGAGCTGAAGGATGAAGTGGCAGAGCTGAAGGAGGAGGTACCCAGGCTGTGGTCAATAAGGGAAAGTGAAAAGGAGTTAGATATGTGGGAGAAGTCTGCAGATCTCCCCTACTGAGGGAAGGGTCCCTGGAAATGGGGAGGGATGCATATAAGTCCCTGCCAGGGGTGGCAAGGGAAATCCATCCCGGCCCCCTCCTCCTCTTCCACTGCCCTTGTATAATAAGTATGAGGCCCGGCAGGCTGAGGGCAGTGAGAATGAGAGGGCCAAGGAGCAGCCATCCGGAGAGGAGCCTAAGGCTAAGTGGTACCCACCAACTATAATGACCAACTCCACAAAGAAAAGGAGAAGGCTTATAGTTGTTGGGGACTCTCTCCGGGGAGGCACTGAAGGACGCATATGTCATCCCAACCCATCCCACAGGGATGTCTGCTCCCTACCCAGGGCACGCGTTAGGGACATCGCAGGGAGACTCCCTAAATTAATCCAGCCCTCTGACTATTACCCTCTGCTGATTATCATAGTATCATAGTATCACAGTATCAGTCAGGGTTGGAAGGGACCACAAGGATCATCTAGTTCCAACCCCCCTGCCATGGGCAGGGACACCCCACACTAGAGCAGGCTGGCCAGAGCCTCATCCAGCCTGGGCTTAAACACCTCCAGGGACGGGGCCTCAACCACCTCCCTGGACAACTCATTCTAGGGCTTCAACACTCTCATGGTGAAGAACTTCCTCCTCACATCTAGCCTGAATCTCCCCACCTCCAGATTCATTCCATTCCCCCTAGTCCTATCACTACCTGACATCCTGAGAATTTCCTCCCCAGCCTTCCTGTAGGTTCCCTTCAGATACTGGAAGGCCACAATTAGGTCACCTCGGAGCCTTCTCTTCTGCAGACTGAACAGCCCCAACTCCTTCAGTCTGCCCTCATAGGAGAGGTGCTCCAGCCCTCTGATCATCCTTGTGGCCCTTCTCTGGACACGTTCCAGCATGTCCATATCCCTCTTGTAATAGAGGTTCCAGAACTGGATGCAGTACTCTAGGTGGGGTCTCAGCAGAGCCGAGCAGAGGGGGAGAATCACCTCCCTTGACCTGCTGGTCACACTTCTCTTGTTGCAGCCCAGAATATGATTGGCTTTGCAGGCTGCAAGTGCACATTGAGAGCTCATGTTGTGCTTCTCATCCACCAGCACCCCCAAGTCTCTCTCCTCAGGGCTACTTTCCAGCCACTCACTGCCCAGCCTGGATTTGTGCCTGGGATTGCCTCGACCCAGATGCAGGACCCTGCACTTGCTCTTGTTGAACCTCATGAGGTTGGCTTGTGCCCACCTCTCCAGCCTGTCAAGGTCCCTCTGGATGGCATCCCTTCCCTCCAGCGTGTCTGCTGCACCACACAACTTGGTGTCATCAGCAAACTTGCTGAGGGTGCACTCAATGCCACTGTCCATGTCATTGACAAAGATGTTGAACAAGACAGGTCCCAGGACTGATCCCTGAGGGACTCCGCTTGTCACTGGCCTCCACTGGGACATGGACCCATTAACAGCCACTCTTTGGGTGTCGCCATCAAGTCAGTTCTTTATCCATCTAGTGGTCCACCCATCAAACCCATGTGTCACCAGTTTGGAGACCAGGATGTGGTGTGGGATAGTGTCAAAGTCTTTGTTCAGGTCCAGGTAAACGACATCAGTTGGTCGCTTCTCATCTATCAATGTTGTCACATATTCATAGAAGGCCACCAGATAGGTCAGGTAGGATTTGCCCTTGGCAAAGCCATGCTGACTGTTCCCAATCATCTCTTCACTATTCTTCTGAGTCAGTAGTGACTCCAGGAGGATCTGCTCCATGATCTTTCCAGGCACAGAGGTGAAACTGACTGGCCTGTAGTTCCCTGGTTCCTCCTTCTTACCCGTTTTGAAAATGGGGGTAATGTTTCCCCTTTTCCGGTCTGTGGGGACTTCCCCAGACTGCCATGACTTTTGAAATATAATAGAGAGTGGTTTAGCAACCTCATCTGCCAGTTCTCTCAGTACCCGTGGGTGTATCCCGTCAGGTACCATGGTTTTAGTGCTTTCTTTAAATTCATTTGAATCCATTTTTTTTCATGTATTCTAACCATCATCCCCTTCCTGTAGCTTCTGGCAGCTATATTTTCTTATTGCCAAAAAAAATAATAAATCATTCATGTTATCTAATTACAATGTCATCTTCAAAATGTTTACAGCATGAAATTATATCCTTCAACTTTTCATTTCTTCATAATTACATATAACTCCCTTCATACCCATTGACATTTCCTATTTCCAATTTGTCTATTCAACACAAAAAATCCCGCAACAAAAAAACAAAGAAAATCAAAGAAAAAACCAAAATACACACACACAAACAGACAAAACCAACCAAACCCCAAACTACTAGTGTTTACAATCTCACTGCTCTCTACCCATTGCAGCAGTATATATTATCATGATATCTCCCGAGGTAATATTCTTAATTGAATGATTATGAGAATTAACTTGTTTAACTATGTTGCCAAACAGTTTCTGTGTTAAACTGCATTTTATTCTACTTGTGAAATTCATTCCCAACTTGGACAGATATTCCAGGCATTGAACCTTGAGAGACTATCTTCTTTTTTTTTTTTTTTTTCTGTTTGTTTAGCTAATATTAAAAAGGTTGCATGCATTTTGCATTTTGAAGGAACTACAGATATGCTAAATTTTTTTTTTAAATTTTTAAATTTTTAAATTTTTAAATTTTTAAAGGAAAACAAATGGCTTTGGACACATCTACAACTTAGACCAGCTTATAAAGTATGAATCTCATAAATTAAAAATCTGTTTGATCGTTGCGGTAGGTTGAAGGGCTGCTCCTCCCTTCCCTCCCACCACAGGCAGGAAAGATGAGACACAGACAAATGGATTGCAGAAGTGTTAGAAAGTTTAAATGGAAAAGCAGTGAATATTTTACAGAGAACCACAAGCATAGTGACAAAGGAGATCCCAAAGCATACCCAGAAGCATCCCAACACTTCCCTCTCCCCACCTGAGGGTACACCTAAAAACCCCAGGGCTCTTTCTTCCCTCCCCCCGCCCCCATTGTTAGGGTAATCTCAGCTGGCCAGATCTGAGACTGCCCTTCCCATTTCTCCTCTCAGCCCTAGGCCTATCCAGGCCCAAGAGACCATGAGATGACTCCCCCCTCCATTGCCAGACAAGGACCATCTCCATAGGAGAGGTGAGGGAAGAAAGAGGAAGTGCAGGGCCCTGTAGGTGGCTTTTGTAGGGAGCAGGACATTATGGGATGAAATACGCAACTTCCTGTATCCTCCCACTGGGCTGGACCCTCGGGATACTGGGAGTGTGTCTTATGTGGCCACAGCAGGGCGGTACTCAGCCTGAACCACCACAATCATTTTCTTTTTGGTAAGGCTATGAAATTACAGGTTGAAGTAATTTTTAGCAGACATGTTTTGATTCTTGGTTCTTCACAGTGAAAACAAACAAAAGGGGGCAAATTTGACATTTTTTCCCAAGCAAGTTTTTTTTCAAGGTATAGTTAGATAAATCCTTTGCTTGCACAGTTCTGCATGCAGGAGTACTGTATGATTAAAAAAGACACACCTGTGGAGCTGTGAAAATAGGTGGGTTTTTAGCTCAATGACAATACCAGTTTTAAAGCAACATTATAAACTTACTAGTACTCACCATCTACCCCAATTGAAGAAATGCCCCTGTGGGGTGTTACTGCCTTCAATATCAAGCAGAAAGATGGCATGAGGTGGGATAAAACTTACAACAGAATCTTTGTGGATTGTGTTCTCCTGCCCACTGGATTCAGTGGCATAAAATATTTGACAGTTTAGAAAGCTTTTGGGACGTTAACCCTTCTTCACTTTTTGGTCTGTGGCATAGACTATGCATTTCTTGTCTAACACATGATAGATTGTCACAGAGTGAGATTTTTAGCAAAAGAAAGTAAAACATATTTTAACTTTTAAACAATCTGCAAAGACAAATTTAGTTTGGTTGTGTTTTGTTTTGTTTTGTTTTGTTTTGTTTTGTTTTGTTTTGTTTTTTCCCCAAAGGAAATTGATCAATTGTATCTCCCTTTCTGCACCTTAAGATTAAAAAATCACTTTTGGAAGCTTAAAAGTACCTAACAACAAAAACCAGAATTGCAGAAAGTATACCATAAGGAAAGCAGGAATAGTGAGACAGGTTTTGTAAAATCCAAATTTTAGATACCATCGTCAGTGAGTTGACAAAAACATCTTTGTCAGAAAAATCATTTTCTGGGCAGAAGAGGATAGTGTCATGTAGAAAATCACAGTGAACAGTGTACCATGAATTTCTTATATTTTATGGGAGAATTAATACTGGCAGTTCAAGTGAAGACAGAGTCTTGCATACCAAGTATCTCAAAAAAAGTGGCCTCCCAGTTGTGTACAAGAAATACAAATTACCTGAAATCATGTTTCCTTGCACAAATGGTCAAGTGGGTAAAATATAAACAAGTAGGATAACGTTTTTAAAAGATGAGGATGTAAACAGAGAACAGAAATGTTGGAGTCTGTATTTGCTTAAGAGACAAACACAAAAATAACAAGTTTTGCACCTAGTGGTTTTCATTGTATGTCAAATGTTGACATAAAATGCAATTAGATAATAGTTGCATTAGCAGTCATAGGCTTATTGCATCAAATTTGACATATCTCCACTATCCTTAAATGAGAAAAAACATAATATGAATAGTCACAAAGACTAAAATAGCCGAATAAGGATTACCTGGAAGTATAATGGGGTTTATACGAATTTCTGTCGGTGAAGTGAGGTAAAGCTGTATGGAGACTCAGTTTTCAATATAGACTGGATTGGGTTGTCTTTAAGTACTCCAAAATAAACATGGACCCTAAAAATCAGGGTAAATCTGTGGTATCTTGTGAGGTCAAATTAGAATCTAAATTGGTAGCTTTTCTACCATTTGTTTTCAGCAGACTGTAGGGAAAAAAATAAAACAATGTTAAAACCCAAACACTCTCATTTTTGAACACCCAGTGGGATTCCAGTGGGAATCATTCCTGATGTTAGCCCATACCCACAGTGTAAGGACAAGAGGTATAGCCAGTAGATTTGGAAATTACTTTGATTTCATTCTAGTGGACATAGATTAATAATAAATAGTAAGATTCTCCAAAGATTCTTCACCAGTGAATGGTCATGAATTTAATACTATTTGGTGTCAATTCTCTGCACAGACCATCATACTAGCCATTCACAGGCTTGTCTTTACATTTCTCTAAAATTAATCTCCTTAACGTATTTTCCTGACACACACTGATACACACCATAGTGCAGAGTTCATCTGCAAAAAAAGCCTGTGTCAGAACATAAACATTCAGTCACCTATTTTTCAAATAATTTATTGAGTAATTAGAAAAAGATCTCTATTGCCTAGTGACCAAAAAGCACCTGCTAAACCAACAAGAAAGCTTTCAAGAACTATACCATGTTATTAAAAAATAGATGTACAAAGCAGACTTAACCCCTTGAAAGAGTCAATGCAATTGATGACTGTTATGGAAAATTTTATCTCTGAGTACCCTGAAATGTATATTTTTGGTTGCTGTAGTTTGGTTGTGCTTTGAGCAAGTAGTTGGTTCAGTAAGAATAATCTGGATACACGTAAAATACATAGCATAAAGGATTACCTTCTTGATAAGTAGGACTTGTGCACTGGCAAAGCCATTAAAAGTACATTAATAAGTGCAGCTGGTTATCTACCTAAGTACAATGAGATATAAAATATAGAGTCATTTTTCACTTACTTTCTTTCACAGTGAAATATCTGCCTACTATCTATAATCAAAGCCCAAACTAAATATGCAAAAGTCCTTCTGAGCAGCATTTTCTGAAATATGAAGATGTCTCTTTAGGTGGGATTTGGGCTGAAAACATATATTATACATATCGCGACCATGGCGGGGGCACTGAAGAAGACCACTGGGCTTGTAGGATTGGCTGTATCTGAAAACCCTCATGAGCACCTGAGAATATTGTACACAAAAATCCTTGGGATCCTGCAGAATATTCCCAAAGATGCAGCATATAGGAAATACACTGAGCATATTGCAAATGAGCAATTCAATTTGGTGCAAAAGGAGACTGATGTGCAAATACTAGGGGACAAACTGAACAGTGCTCACATAGAAGAAGTCATTTTACAGGCTGAAAATGAGCTTTCCTTGGCAAGAAAGATGATGCAATGGAAACCATGGGAACCTCTAGTTGAAGAACCTCCTGCTGACCAGTGGAAATGGCCAATATAATTTTCAAAATGGTACAACCTCTTGAAAGTTAAAAAAAAAAAAAGTTCATTATTAATCTATTGTCACTGACAGTTGTCTTTAAATTAAAGATAGTAGTGTTCAAAAAAAAAAAAAAATTTAGCCTGGAGAAGAGGAGGCTCAGGGGTGACTTCATTGCTCTCTACAACTACATGAAAGGTGGTTGTAGCCAGGAAGGGGTTGGTTTCTTCTCCCAGGCAACCAACACCAGAACAACAGGACACAGTCTCAAGCTGCACCAGGGGAGGTTTAGACTCAAAGTGAGGAGGAAGTTCTTCACCGAGTGAGTTGTTCGCCATTGGAATGGGCTGCCCGGGGAGGTGGTGGAGTCGTCGTCCCTGGAGGTGTTCAGGGGGAGATTGGACATGGCACTTGGTGCCATGGTCTAGTCATGGGGTCTGTGCTGATAGGTTGGACTCAATGACCCTCGCGGTCTCTTCCAACCTTAGTTATACTGTGATACTATTATCTCATCTAAAATTTATTCTTGAACAGAAACCAAGAGCCCAAACTTCAAATACTATCATATGAAAAAAGTCCCATTGATCTTTCTCATGAAAAAGGCCTAAACCAAATAAAGAACCTACACTGACCATATATGTTTGATTGAAAACAAGGACAGCAGTTAGAAACTGTGTTTCATTGTAAGTGATTTTTACCCTGAGTCTTTCTGCACCACTAAATCCCAAACAAGCTTTATATTGGCACTTTATTCAAGCCTAATTTTCATCTAAACAAGCATGTGCAAAGAAGTAGAGTAAACACAGGAAAATAGCAGCTCAGTGGCACAAATCTCTTCTTTCCTAGTAACTGTAGGTGTGGTGAAGGCATATTATGCCCAGAATTATGCCCCAGATACTGAAACTTGTCCCAGCATGTGTGGACACATCCTTCTCCTTTCCTGAGGGGAACAAAGGCCAAGGTATTAACCAGGTGGCACAAACAACTGCATACACCCATCGCATGGGATTCTCATGCTAATACCAAGTATGGGCATAAGTCTAGCTTAATGTTTTCTATAGGATAAAGCTGGTTGTTTACAAGAGTGCCCATTGGTCAAATCCACCCTCGAGAAACTTACAAGTATTACCCCAACTTGTAAACAAATTGCCCTCTTTCTCTTTGTCCTCTTTCTCTTTGCTCAAGCTACCAAGCTCTCTGCCTACATGCCATAGCCTTTGTTATTAAGCTCATTGCTACTAAGTCTTCTCACTCCCACATGTAAGCAGACTAACGGTCTCTGCAAGATGCAAAGCCAGCATCCAGGCAGGCCTATCAGCCCAAGAGTAAGGGGGTAAGATCGCCCAGTTGAGAGGGAAGAGACTAGCTGAGTCCGGCAGTCTACACATCAGTTAAAGCCTTAAGTAGCAGACTAAGAAGATGCACAACCCTACGTGTCAGCTCGGAATGCAGGCCCAGCACCTAGCCACCTGCCTGCATGACTCTGCCATTGTGGAAGAGAAGAGGAGCTATTTCTGTTCCTCTGTGCCCTGTGAACCCCAGGGAAAACCAGAGTACCATCTGTGCCTCTGCTCCAAAGCTGGGACCACTCCAGGAGGGTTCGGGGAGGGTTGGGGGAGGGTCCCGGAGGGTCCCACCCACTCCTTCGAGAAAAGTAAAGGGGAAGCTCTGCACAGCCGCACCTCTTTCCTGGGGCTGTCCATGCCAGCCCTGAAGCCCGCTGCTGCAGGGCTGACCTCATCTAGGGAATAGCCCTAACGGCCCTGCCAGACTGACTCCGCAGGACCGCTCCCTGTCATCCAGAGGGAGCTGCCAGAGTCCTGCAAAAGGAGCCTGCCTACTGGCTAGCCTACATTCTGCCTCCTCTCCACTGCCGTCGGAGGGACAAGGTTGTCCACCAGCCTAGCAACTAAGGACACAGTGTACCTTCCACATGCTTTCCACTCCCTAACGTTCAGTTCAAAGCACCCACGCCTAGCAGCCTAACATTTCCAGTTCACGCCTCTGACATATTTTAATACTCTGTATAGTGTTAAGCTGGCAGAGTTCTGTCGAGTCACCACCTGGTGGACAAGTGGCAGAATTGCACCCTTCAATCTCTTAATAGAAATCAATTTAAAAAATATTCTAATCGGTTCCAAATTGTAAACACTAAACCACTAATGGGATGTATATGACAATCGTCTACTAGAATCTGTGTATAAAATAGTGATTCTTCTGTTATTGATAATTTTAATAATTAATCCAATTAATATTTTTATAATTCATATTTCATATTAATAGATTACAAACCGCTTCATCACAGTAGGCTCCCACAATGTATTAATTTTTTAACAATGGAATCTCAAGGATGTTTAATGAGTATTCTAGGACCTATGAATTCATTTAAATTGTGATGAGCATCTTAAAAGGCAAAAAATATTGGAATTGTGTTTACATATTTTATTAGGGCCAGCATCTTCCAGTTTTCACTGTGGCTTTTATTTCCTGTGCTTAACAATGAGCACTTTTCTGAATTTTGCCTAGTGTATTATGTACTTGATGGATTAAGTTCACATGGAAGACAATGAATTTGACTCATGGGAAAGTGATAAATGTATTTTCAATATGAACCATGATGGATGTTGTTGTGATGACATAGTTCAAATTCTTTGAGAAGCATTATAAAGATAACTCGTATTTCTGATAACCTGAGCTTTCAAAATACTAATGTTTAAAAAATAAATCCTCAGTAAATCAGTCATAAGATGATCAACTTAAACACAGAAACCTAATGGTGAATTTATAGAAGGGTTTGTAGAAAGGTTTGAAGGCAAAGAGAAAGAAGCAAAAGTTATTGCAGAAGAGGAAGGAAGCTGTGGTCAGATCCCAAAGGGAAGAAAGTAAACTTTTACTAAAACTTCTGCTTTGCTTACCTTCATACTTATTTAATCTTCACAGGTTCTGAATGACAAATTGCTTTTTACCTATAAGCCTAAATCCAAAACCGACATCCATTCTTTGCACCTTAGGAGAAAAAAAGTCTTTCTAACTGTTTAATTTGCAATAGTCAATTCACTAAGTATTGTGAGAAAACAGCATCATTGCCATGTGCACTACACTGACTGGATATTTGATGAGTTGTTAGTTTGGACTAGCGTCCACACACAATCCTTAGAAGAAAGCAGAAAAATTGTGCATGTTATCTATGATATAGAAAAACTATAGAATTTGCTAGCATCCATACAATCTTTGCATATGACATGACAAGAATCTCCATTTTAAAAGCCTGAAGAAAACCACTGATTTTCCTTGAGGCTGTGTATATTTTCTTCTCACTCCTCACACTCTCACAATGCCTTTTATTTTCCATTTCTAATTTCACTTCAGGGGTTGAAAGGTGTTTTTCCATTTGATTTGTTGCCTCAAGTTTTGATAGAGTAAGGTGTAGGCCCTTAAACAGACTTGTTAATTTCCACTTAATTTCTCATTCCTTCTTTTTTAGGGAACTGCAAGTAATTTATTTTGTTATTCCTTCCTCTCTGCTTATTCACAATATTTTTCTAGAGCTGCTTATTCAGTCACTTGGATTTTCTCTTTCTCAGCATTCACAACTCCTAATAGTTTTAATAGTTTCACTGGAAGAAATACCAGGTCTTTCTCACACTCAGGTCCCTCGCTCTTCAGTCCAATTGACTTTTTACTAGAAGTTCCTTCATTTCATCAAAGCTTTCCCTTTTTTAGAATCAAGAACCATAGTTCCCTTCTTTCTTCCCTGCAGTCCAACTTGACCTCAGTGCTGAATATGCCCTGTTCTCTTTGTTCCATTTCTTATGCTTTTTATCAAGTGTTTTCTTTATGCCCTTGAGTTCCTAAAAGCTATCTTTTTCTTATTTTTTTCTTTCTTTTTTTTTTTTCCCAATGACTGATAGTAGTGTAAAGTGAGAACAAAAATAGGTCATTTGTCCTTTGAAAAAGTTTTCTAAGATAGCACAGGGAGTTCTAGTTTTAGGGTTCTTTTTTTTTTTTTTCAGCTATCTATAGACAGAAATCCTTTGAATAAAGTTACACAAAAAGTTGGAAGTATTTTCAGTTGTAATATGCTGGGGTTTGTTTTGATCATACCATCTTTCCAAAGCTTAGTTTGCATGCCAGCTTCTTACATAGAACATCTTCAATGTTACCAAGTATTCACCAGTGTGAGAAGCTGTAAAGAGTAATGCCATAATCCTGTAAACATGCATCTCTCCTTTTTAAAGTTAGAGGTTTCACTGAAATTTTTTGCTGACAAATATTTTAGTACTTGAATGCATACTAGTGTTCCTTGGCATTGTATCTCTAAATGAACAAATTTGTTTGGTAGAACAAAAAATGAAATATTGTCTGTAAACTTAAACAAATACTTTATCCATGAGCTCCTGAAAATCCTAATTCTAAGATCTTTTGTCAAGACAGGCTCCTAAGAGGTAAAGTTTTTATGCCTCTCTGGCTAATCTTTGGATCTTTGGTATATGTATGCAAATAAGTATATATAGAATAGAATAGAATAGAATAGAATAGAATAGAATAGAATAGAATAGAATAGAATAGAATAGAATAGACCAGGTGTGAGAGACTAAAAGTTTGTCTCTTCTGATGTCACTCAACAAAGATAAAATCACTTGCTACTTGCCCAGGCAATATGTATTGGGCAGAGCCATTGGAAGGAAGGTGCAAAGATCATGTAGGAATCCTGTCTACCAATCCTGGATGCAAATCACCTTGCAATTGTATCATGATAACACTGGACTGCAGCTGGCCTACAACAATGGCCTAAGAACCCAGCCACCATGCTTTCAGGACAAGATAATCTCCACCCATCAAGTACCCTGGAAAGGGTAGACAATGGATTCACTATCTGTTTCCTGATGTGTAATGAGTGTGGGGGCATGCAGGTGGAGAAGGAGGAGGTGGAGGCCTCCCCCCTCTATTCAGACCCCTGCCCAAACACACAGAAATGCACAGAAAGATTTTCTGGGGAACAATACCTGGATATTTACCTAAAGCCTGGCCCCTGAATTCCTGAGGGACAATACTTGGACACATACCTAAGACTAAAAACTATATAAAAGAATTGAGCAACTACTGGCTCAGCAGAAGAAGAATGGGGAAGAAAAACGGAGATGAAGAAAAATGGAGATGAAGGAAAACACAGAACAAGGACCATATCACTGAGAAGGAAAAGACCAGGACAATGCTGCTCCAGAGAAAAGAGGCCGTGGAGTCTGGAAGAAGCAGACTAAACCCTCTCTCCATGTCCTAAGTTCTCCCTGCTGCAACTCATGGAGCTGAAGAGGCTGCCCAGAGGACCACATCTCTTCTCCAGCCAAAAGCCCCAGCACCCTTCCTCTACAGACCAAACATTTCCTGCAGCACCCTTCCTCCACAGACTCAAACTGTCTTGGGGGGGTGAGGGCTGCGGTAATATTCCTCTTCTCTCTCTCTCTCTCTTCTCTCTCTATTTTCTCTCTCTCCCCTTCTGATCCATCCACTTTATTTATGTAATAAATAGCCTAGCTGTTGATATTTTGACCTCATTTGTGCCTCTAATTTCACGACACGGGAATATTCAAAAGAACTGAGTCTCTTTCCCTCTCCAGACCAAGACACCAGGTTAGAAGAGACTTTCGAGACCATTGTGTCCAACCCATCATCCAACACCATCTAATCAACTAAACCATGGCACCAAGCATCCCATCAAGTCTCCTTATAAACACCTTCAGTGATGGTGACTCAAACACCTCCCTGGGCAGCCCATTCCAATGGGCAATCACTCTTTCTATGAAGAATTTCTTCCTAACATCCAGTCTAAAGCTCCCCTGGCACAGCTTGAGACTCTGTCCTCTTGTTCTGGTGCTGTTGCCTGGGAGAAGAGACCAACTTCTGCTGGTCTACAACCTCCCTTAAGGTAGTTGTAGAGAGCAATAAGGTCTCCCCTGTGCCTCCTCTTCTCCAGACAAAGCAACCCCAGGTACCTCAGCCTCTCCTCAAAGGACTTGTGCTCCAAAACTCTAACCAGCTTTGTTGCTCTTTTCTGGACACAGTCCAGCAACTCAATATCTTTCCTAAAATGAGGGGCCCAGAACTGGACATGGGACTCAAGGTGCTGTGTACAGGGGCAGAATGACCTCCCTGCTCCTGATGGCCACTCTGTTCCTGATACAGGCCAGGGTACTATTTGCCTTATTGGCTACCTACACACACTGCTGGCTCATGTTCAGCCAGCTGTCAACAAGTATCCCCAGGTCCCTTACTACCTGGACATTCTCTAGCAACTCTGACCCCAGACTGTAGCACTGCAAGGGGTTGTTGTGCCAATGTGTAGAACTCGGCACTTAGATGTGTTAAATCTCGTGCCATTGAACTCTGCCCAGCCTGTCAAGTTCCCTCTGCAGAGCTCTCCTACCCACTAAGAGATCAACAACTGTCCCCAGCTTGGTGCCATCTGCAAATTTACAGATGATGGACTCAATCCCATCATCCAGATCATCAATAAAAATATTGAACAGGATGGGGCCTAACCCTGATCCCTGGGGCACACCACAACTGACTGGCTGCCAGGTGGATGTGGCATGATTCACCACCACTCTGAATACAGCCCTCCAGCAAGTTCCTAACCCAATGCAGAGTGCTGCTGTGAAAGCCATGAGCTGCCACCTTGGCCAGCAGTTTGCTGCGGGGGACAGAATCAAAGGCCTTGCTGAAGTCCAGGTAGACTACATCCACAGCCTTCCCCACATCCACCAGGTGGGTCACCTGATCCTAGAAGGAGATCAGGTTGGTCAGGCAGGACCTGCCCTTCCTAAATCCATGCTGGCTGTTATAGATGACTCCAGGTAAAAGTTTTTGGTAACTGATTTATTGGCACTAAAAGGTTGTAAAAAGGCAATAAAAGCAATATCAGCAAGCAAAGCAGCACGCTGGGTTTGGGAGGGGTCAAAACTTCACCTCCACAACAACCTTACAATAGTTTTTCTTCATCTTATATAGTTACATCATCTACACAGGCAATCTTATGCTAAATAGAAGGCAGGCATATGATAATGAGTCTTAGAATAGGTGGTCAAATCCCTTCTCCCTACATTCAGTGTGGTAAGGGTCAGAGCATCCACTTTCACGCATGCCCAATTGTGCAGGCTTCTTAGCTGAAGAAAACAAATTCCTAGTTCTGACTGTTTATCTTTAAGACAGCTCCTTCTCAGCCGTGGTGTCTCCAATTAACCAGACAGTGTCCTTGCAAGTCTGCAAGATAGGTTTCTTTCCCTTTACCCTCTAAACAGGCCTCACAAGATCCTGACCCTTAATCCCAGTGCACTCTAAGTCTTATAATTTTGACACAAATCACCAGTATATTCATCACACTGGCTACGCCTGATCCCTTGGCCATCCTGTAAGTGCTGTGTGATTGCACTCAAGATGACTTTTCCATAATCTTGCCTGGCACTGAGGTCAGGCTGACAGGCCTATAATTCCCTGGCTTGTCAAACCGGCACTTCTTGTGGATGGGCACCACATTGGCCAGTTTCCAGTCATCTGGGACCTCTCCAGTGAGCCAGGACTGCTGAAAAATGATGGAGAGTGGCTTGGACAGCTCATCTTCCATCTCTCTCAGCACTCTGGGATCTATCCCATGAAGTCCCATGGATTTATGGGGATCCAAGTGACTAAGTAGATTTTTAACTACTTCCTCCTGGATCACAGGGGAATTATACTGCTCCCTGCCTCCATCTGTCAGCTCTGAAGGCCAGCTGTCTGGAGGACAACTTATCCTGCTATTAAAATTTGATGCAAAGAAGGTGTTAAGTACCTCTGCCTTTCCTCATCTTTTACTACCATGTTTCCATCTGTGTCTAGCAAGGAGTGGAGGTTGTCCTTGCCCCTCCTCTTGCTATTAGTATATTTGTAGAAGGATTTTTTCTTATCCTTCACAGCAGAGGCCAGTCTAAGCTCTAAATGGGGGTTTGATGATACACCCTCTTTTTTCACCTCAATTCCTTTAGAAGCTCGTTGCCCATCCAGGCTGGCCATCTGCCCCAGTGGCTCATCTTCCAGCACATTGGCACAGCCTGTTCCTGTGCCTTCAAGTGTTCTTTCTTGTAGTAGGTCCAGCTCTCCTAGACCCATTTGTTTTTAAGGGCTGTTTTTCAAGATACCTTCTGAGCTAATTCCTTGAGTAACCTGAAGTCTGTCCTCCAGAAGTCCAGAGTGGAGGTTTTGTTGCTGCCCCTCTCAGATTGACTGATTACAGAAAATTCAATTATTTCATGGTTGCTGGACTCCATACACCCTCTGACCACCACATCACCCACCAGCCCTTCCCTATTTGTAAAAAGGAGGTGAAGCAAAGCATTACCTCTGGTAGGCTCAAGCAGCCCCTGGGATAAGAAGCTGTCCTCCATACACTCTGAGAACCTCCTAGTCTGCCTCCTTTCTACTGTGTTGAGTTCCCAGCAGATATGAGACAGGTTAAAATCGCCCATGAGAACAAGGTCTGGTGATCTTGAGACAGCCTTTAGCTGCCTATAGAATACTTCATCAACATCTTCCTCCTGGTTGGGTGGTCTATAACAGACTCCAATCAGGATGTCTGCCTTATTGGTCTTCCGTCTAATTTTCACTCACAAGCACTCAATCTGGTCATCCCTGATCTCTAGTTCTATGGTGTCTAGAGCCTCCCTGATGTACAGGGCTGTTCCCCTGTAATGGGTTGGGGCAAACCCCCTCCCCACCACATGCAGAAATAACGACTCAGACAAACGGATTGCAAAAATGATAGAAAGTTTAAATAGAAAACAGTGAGTGCGTGGATCATGGTAGGAAATAACCTAATTTCTTATGTCCACCCACTGAGCTGGACTTCTGGACACAGGAAACACCCTTGTAGCAGAGGGCACCCAGCCCAAACTACAACACAAGTTCTTCCTTCTGGCCCTTCTTGTGGATGATCCCTTGCACCACTATAAGTTTTACGGCGGGGTCTGGCACTTCCTCTTTCCTCTCCGCCACCTGGTAACTGGGGGAGAGATCTCCCAGCCATGGGCCTGGTTAGGCCCAAGGCCACGGGGGGATGGGCAGTCTCAGATCTGGCCAGCTGAGACTAGCCTAGCAGTGGAGGGGGGAAGGAGGAGCCCTGGGGGTTTTGGGTGCACCCTCAGGTGGGGATGGGATCTCTCTGGGTCTGTTTTGGGGTTTCTTCTTGTCACTGTGTTTCTGGTTGTCTGCATGCATTCACTGTTTTTTATTTAAACTTTCCATCACTTTTGCAATCCGTTTGTCTGAGTCGTTATTTCTGCGTGTGGTGGGGAGGGGGTTTGCCCCAACCCATTATATCCCCCTACCCCCTCTCTCTTGCCTGTCTCTCCTGAAGAGCTGATAGCTGTCAATTACAGCACTCCAGTCATGTGAGTCATCTCACCACATTTCTGTGATGGCAACTACATCCTAACTTCCTGCTGTAAAAAGATTACCAGCTCCTCTTCTTTGTTGCCCATGCTTCATATATTAGTGTACATGCAATTCAGCTGGGCTGCTGGTTTCACCCCTGACTCCAGCTTACCACAGGAGTCTGTGGGGACTGTTTTCAACCCCTTCCCCCTTCGAATCTAGTTTAAAGCCCTGTCAAGGAAACCTGCCAAGTCCCTTTCTAGAATCATTTTCCCTTTGGGAGATAGACCATTCTGTTGTACTATTTACTTTGTTGAATATTGCCCTTATCCAGATATTATTGTAGTTTAAAGAAGTAAGTCTTAGCACCAAAAAAAACCAACTAAAACCTAAACAACCAACCCCACTGTCAGTGACAGAGACTGAAGTCAATACAGATGACCAATATGATCTAGTGTTGTTCCTATTTTGTCCCAGTTTTGCACGAGTATAGTGCAAGTATAAATGTATAGTGCTAATTTAGAGCTAATATGGAGAGCTAATAATAGAGAGAGAGATAATAAAAAGTGCATATTAAGGGAACCTTTACAACTTATAGCAAATTGGAGAAGATCATTGGCATAGCTTCATTGGTTCCCCACGAGTGACCGCATGTCGTACTATTATATATTATTGATCAAACTACTAATAACACACAAGGTTGTTGATGCAGGTGTGTGTCCTGTTATTCCAAGATAACGCTCTACGTTTATAACTACCAGTGCCCTGCTTTAGTTACATGCTGCAGGCACAGCACTGTTTTGCTACATTGCTAGCCACTTCTGCACTTATGCTGAGCATGGCCTACCACCATGTCAGGCTCTAGGACTACGCTGCCAGATTGCTAACACTGCTCATCAATAGCATTGCCACAGCCCATACCCCTCAAAAACCAGACACACATACAAAACCCTCACAAACAAACCAAACCAACCAACCAAACAAAAAAATCTGAACAAATTAGGAACCTTACCAACACCTACCATTTGTGATTGCTAGGTATAGCTAGAAGGTGGATGCTTTTGCCATGATGGATTTCAAAGCCGTTGGCATGTCTTAGACAAAAAAAATTTAGTTATTTTGTCTCTAAATTTCTATATAATAAATTGAGTATTGTTTTCTTAGTAGTAGCCTTTGTGTTTAGACTAAATGGGGCTGAATTTGTCATTCTTATGATGAGAGATCCTTTTTATTCTATGACTATAATACCAAATAAATAATTTAAAACTATAGCTCAGATTGTTTCTGGCTTGAATCTCTGAAGTACAGCAGTAATCTAGTTATACTCAAATCCATTGACAATCCTCCTTCAAAATGGTCTAAAACTGCCACCTTCTGGCTGTTTTCATTCCTTCTTATACTAGTCAAAAGAAGAGCTATGTTTACTCTTCACACTGAAGATCTTTCACGTGTTACTAGTACCCTGATTGTTGTCAATGCAAAAAAGAACAGAGAGCAAAATACACAGGAACAAATCATGCTTACTGTCTTCCTGATTAGAATATTGTAATGCTACAAAAAGAAAAGTAGAGCCAATGTATAAGAACAATAATCACAATATATATTACTAGTGTTAGAATTAAATTAAGGACATCGGATTCCATGGAAAAATGAATTAAATTGACTTATCTAGCAGGAGTTAGGCAAAGTTTGCCACTACATGTAAACATATTAGTTTAGATCAGAATCAGAATAATCAGCAGAGATCACAGCTGGCTCAGGTCAGAGTCTTGCACTAGTTCTGTGTCCACTGATGCTATAAGTAAATAAAGTAAAATAGTATTTAGAAAACTGAGGGATAGAGGGTTGAATATTTGAAGTTTTTGCCCAATGAATCTAAGTCAAACATTTTTCAGTTTTCTTATTTCTAAGGCAGTATTTAATGCAGTTAACAGGTAAGAGCTTGAGAAGGAAGCAGAGCAGTGCTTATTAGATAACTTTAGCTTAATATTCTGTTAAGATGCATTGTCTAGCAAGGTCAGAGTTTAAAGATTTGTGGTGGTTTTAGGCTATGCCTTTAAATTTTTTTTCAGAATTACAGCAGAAAAGTAGAAAAAATATAAATAAATCACTAATAGGTATAAAAAGGAAAGCTAAAGATTATTCAAAACAATTTCACTGGAGAAAAATGTCTAGTATAACATTGGCTGCACCAAAATAATTCTTTCTCTTTTCTGATCTCTGCTTGCTTTGCTTGGGAGGGATTAATCTGCTTCTGGCTGATCTTGGTTGAATTATTTTGGTTAAGACTAACTGCTGCTTTCTCTCTGCTCCATTCTCTTTTGGGACAGGGAGTGGGGGTAGCGAGGAAGTGGAATGGCTTCCCTGGTCTCTTTGACCAGGGTGGGTTTTTTTGTGTTGCTTGTTAATTGCAAATATCTATATAATATAGTTAATACTGTCAATTTTGTACATGGAGCTGGGGTTGCTTAACCTGGAGAGGAGGAGACTCAGGGGTGACTTTATTGCTCTCTACAACTGCCTGAAGGGAAGTTGTAGACAGGCGGATGTTGGTCTCTTCTCCCAGGCAGCCAGTACCAGAACAAGAGGGCACAGTCTCAGGCTGCACCAGGGGAGGTTTAAGCTGGAGGTTAGGAAGAAGTTCTATACAGAGAGATTGCCCATTGGAATGGGCTGCCTGGGGAGGTGGTGGAGTCACCATCATTAGAGGTGTTCAGGAGGAGACTTGAGGGGGTGTTTGGTTGCATGGGTTAGTTGCTTAGGTGGGTTGGATTGGTTGATTGGTTGGACATGTTGATCTTGAAGGTCTCTTCCAACCTGGTTTATTCTATTAAATTCTATTCATTGCATTCCATTGTGGAGTGTAGTTTTGCTTGCAAATACAATTTCCATTTACTTCATAATGAGCTGGTCTGGTGAAGTTAATGTTGGGGGGGGAATTTCAACCCACCACAAGATTAAAAAAATAAAATTCAAACTTCTCTAGACAGGATTTGGGTAATTTTTTTTCAGTAAAAATATTGAAAAATATTTTATATTCCATAAAATTGCATGAAGATAAAAACTACTTATATGAGAATAAAGAGTTTTAACTAAGAAAAAACTTCAAACAAACAAAACCCAGACAAATAAAACAACCATCAAAACCAAAAACGAATCCTCAATTTTCCATAGGAAGAATAAATGCTTTTGTTGTTTTATTCTTGTTCAGAAATTGTAGAATTTTTAGAATGTCAGTTATTCTGATACTACCCATCCTAGAGTTTAGCAAGATACATATAGAGACACTCCTCAAAAACAAACAAAAAAACCCATCAACAAACGTAGATTTTAAAGTAATGTTACAAATTAAAGTGTAATACATTTGCAATAACTATGAGTGTGAGTGTTTTTAAACTTTCTCTCAGAAAGGAAAAACATTCTCAAAATGAAACACTAATCACCCTACAGAAGTTATTTTTCACATCTTCTATTGAAAGTGCTTTTGTTTAGAAAGAAGAAAAAATGTCACTCTAGAAGACCAAGAGAGCAGAAGAAAGAGTAAAAAGATATTAAATGATTACATCACAGTTTAGTACTTGAGTAGAAGAATTAATTTCTGGCACTATTTTGAAAAATATTTGTATTTTTTATATACATTGTTATTGAGCAAAACATAGGCAGTGTTCAAACCCATTGCATTTATAGTGGAAATCAGGCTTATGGGGACCCGGGAATGCCTCCAACTCCAGGTCACCCCAGCTCAGCTTGCTGCCTGCTATGGCACAGGACCATCCCCTGTAGTTGTGCTCTGGACCCATCAGCCTTGACTTGCATCCTTGAACCATTCTGTCGTCCACTGTAGGTCTTGGCCTGATCCTTAATGAATTTCATAGGACCTCATCAGACCCTTCATCCCATGTACCCCTCAACTTGAAGGGTGGCGAGGCCCTTGCATGTGTTGGCCAGTCCTTCTCAGTGACATCGCAAATTTGATGCACGGGCCTTCTGTCACCTCCTCTAGGCCTCTGACAGTTGTCAAACATGAACGGGTCTTAAGACTCAGGCTACAAGACCACAGTTACAGGACAATCTGTTAACCATGATATTCTAAACCCAAATATCCAAGTTTTTATTTTATGGATCTGATTATCCTCACATGCAGAGTGCAATATGCCAAAGTGGATATAAAAATAATTCAGAAAACAGGTTCAAAGACTTTACTAAAGGCAAGGTACATAGTATCTGTTGCTATCCACCCACCCACAAATTCCAACCTTTTTATCACAGAAGACAGTAATTCTTATACTCTGTAGATAAGAGAAGAAAGTGAAATGTGTAAACTTTCTAAGGCATCTGCCCTAATTAGCACATTCCTGGCTGAATCTTGAGTTGATGAATGTGCCTACCTGAGGAAAGGCTTCTAGTGGGTTGGATTTAATATCATCCTATCATAAAAATTTCTTACTAACATCTCCCCTCTCAGCACCCGGGATGACAATTAAGTGACTGTAGACAGATCTGAGAAATATTACAGAACATAGGTTCTTATCTCAGCATCTTCAAATTTCTGTTTAGCTTCCATTAATATTTTCCAAAAAGAACTAATGAGTCATTTCTTATGAGCTAATAAGTTATGTCCCACCAATTATTCAACTACATGATCTATGAGTACTGATATCCATAGTGATCAGTTTACCCCTCTTTTACAGAGTGTTGAGTAATCAATTGTGAATTTACTTTGTCTCATACTTGCATTGATATGCATAGAAAATAATCTATTTAAATAATCATTACTTCAATTAACATGTCTGGAGAATGACAAGATATATAACATCTTTCACGTGTTAAACCGTCCTAGGAATCCAAGATAAAAGCACAGAGATGATAGACTGGATCCCAGGATCATAGGATATTACAGGTTGAAAGCGACCATCAGAAATTATCTAGTCTAACCTCCCTACCAGAGCAGGACCATAGAATCTAGTGCAGGTCACACAGGAATGCATCCAGATGGGTCTTGAAAGTCTCTAGAGAAGGAGACATCACAGCATCTGTGGGGAGCCCATCCTAGTTCTCTACAACCCTTAGAGTGAAAAAATTCCTCCTCATGTTGATGTGGAACCTCCTGTGCTGTAGTTTATATCCATTACCCCTAGTCATATCACAGAGTGCAATGGAGAAGATCTTGTCCTCTCCCTCTTGACACCCATCCCTCAGATATTTATAAACATTTATTTAATCCCCTCTCAGTCTTCTCCTCTTCAGAATAAAAAGCTCCAGGTCTCTCAGCCTCTCCTCATAGTCCCGTAATCATCCATATAGCCCTCTGTTGGACTCTCTCCAGTAGATCCCTGTCCCTCTTGAACTGGGGAGTCCAAAACCAGATGCAGTATTTTAGGTGTGGCCTCACCAGGGCAAAGCAGAGGGGGAGGAGAACCTCCCTCAATCTGCTGGACACACTGCTCTTAATGCTCCCCAGGATACCATTGGCCCTCTTGGCCACAAGGACACATTGTTGTTATCCACTAGAATTCCCAGGTTCTTCTCCATGATACTGCTCTCTAGCAGATCACCTCCTAACCTGTACTGGTGTCGTTTATTATTCCTTCCCAGATACATGACTCGGCACTTGTCCTTGTTGAACCTCATTAGGTTCCTCTTTGCCCAGCTCTCCAGTCTGTCTGAGTCTCACTGAATGGGTTCACAGCCTTCAGGCTTATCAGCCAAGCCTCCCACTTTGTTATCAGCAAATATAGTAAGTTCCAAAATCACATCAGTAGAGACTGAAATCAGTCTAAAATCCTTCTGGCAATGCTCTCAGTCTGAAGTAGAGAATGTATGTGATGTAGTCTAACTACAGGAGCACACCTAAAAGCAGCAGTATGGCAGCTGCAAGTAGGTGAGCTATAGAGCTTTCAGAGAAAATGGCCTATTGTATGTTCCACAGAAGACCACCCAGTGTGTCTGACACAGTAATTTCTACTGATTGATCCAGGCCCAGACAGAGAAATACACTATTCAGGTATTTCTCTTATGATAAGGAAATTCATTGTTTTGTTTCTACAGACAAGAAAGATAAGAACATTACTTTTAGAAAGTATTGTTTCAAAGGGAACTGCTGTAAATCAATGCAGACATTACCCTAAAAATAATAATCATATGAAAGTCTACTTACAAGTAGCTGAGAAAACAGTATGATATTGACTTGCATAGCTTCCATATTATTTGTTGTGTTTGTGATCTCTAGATTTTTTCTTCCCTTCCCTTCCCTTCCCTTCCCTTCCCTTCCCTTCCCTTCCCTTCCCTTCCCTTCCCTTCCTTCCCTTCCCTTCCCTTCCCTTCCCTTCCTTCCCAAACCTTCCCTTCCCTTCCCTTCCTTCCCTTCCCTTCCCTTCCTTCCCTTCCCTTCCCTTCCTTCCCTTCCCTTCCCTTCCCTTCCCTTCCCTTCCCTTCCCTTCCCTTCCCTTCCCTTCCTTCCCTTCCTTCCCTTCCCAAAACTTCCCAAAACTTCCCTTCCCAAAACTTCCCTTCCCATTCCCTTCCCTTCCCTTCCCTTCCCTTCCTTCCTTCCTTCCCTTCCTTCCCAAAACTTCCCAAAACTTCCCAAAACTTCCCAAAACTTCCCAAAACTTCCCTTCCCTTCCCAAAACTTCCCTTCCCAAAACTTCCCAAAACTTCCCAAACTTTCCCTTCCCAAACCTTCCCTTCCCAAACCTTCCCTTCCCAAACCTTCCCAAACCTTCCCTTCCCAAACCTTCCCTTCCCACAGCAAGCCCATGCAAAGCTACAGGCTGGGGTCGGAGTGGCTGGAGAATTCCCAAACAGAGAGGGACCTGAGAGTGCTGGTTGACAGCTGCCTAAACATGAGCCAGCACTGTGCCCAGGTGGCCAAGAAGGCCAATGGCATCCTGGCCTGCAGTAGGAATAGTGTGGCCAGCAGGAGCAGGGAAGCCATTGTGCCCCTGTATTCTGCTTTGGTTAGGCCACACCTTGAGTCCTGTGTCTAGTTCTGGGCCCCTCAGTTTAAGAAGGACATCGAGACACTTGAATGTGTCCAGAGAAGGGCAACAAGGCTGGTGAGAGGCCTTGAACACATGCCCTATGAGGAGAGGCTGAGGGAGCTGGGATTGTTTAGCCTGGAGAAGAAGAGGCTCAGGGGTGACCCCATTGCCCTCTACAACTACCTGAAGGGTGGTTGTAGCCAGGAAGGGGTTGGTCTCTTCTCCCAGACAACTAGCACCAGAACAAGGGGACACAGACTCAAGCTGTGCCAGGGGAAGTTTAGGCTCAAGGTGAGGAGAAAGTTCTTCACTGAGTCATTAGTCATTAGAATGAGCTGCCCAGGGAAGTGGTGGAGTCACCGTCCCTGGAGGTGTTGAAGAGGGGATTGGATGTGGCACTTGGTGCCATGGTCTAGTCATGAGGTCTGTGGTGACAGGTTGGACTTGATGATCTTTGAGGTCTCTTCCAACCTTAGTGATACTGTGATACTGTGATACTGTGAACATGCAAGAAAGTAACCCTTCCAAGAAAAACAAAATAAAACCAAAATTGAACATGTTTTTTTACTACTGAGCTCTCTTCTCCTCAGCAGCTGAAGAGCAAGTCCAAATAATAAGCAAGAAGGTGATGCTGCCTAATACATATGCACTGAGATAGCACTGTTCCTATAGCAACATTACAAAGTGTCATTGCATTGCTACATGAGCAAAGATTTTAAATCAACTCTTCATCTCATATTAATCAGACTAAATTCAGTTATTTTAATAAATAATTTAGGACCGTTTATTTAGTGTAGATTCTAGTTAGTCACATACTGATCAGTGATCATTCTGCTTAATTTATGCTTCCTCTGCCCTAGTGAGACCACACACGGAATACTGTGTCCAGTTCTGGGGTCCCCAATTCAACAGAGACAAATTAAAAATGACTGAAAGACTTGAACATGTCTCCTATGAGGAAAGACTGAGTGAACAGGGGCCCTTTAGTACTGGAAAGAGAAGGCTGAGAAAGGATCTTACCAACATCTATAAATGTCCCAGGGGTGGATGTGAAGGTAGAATAGAATTAACCAGGTTGGAAAAGACCTTCAAGTTCTTTGAGTCCAACCTATCACCCAACAACATCTAATCAACTAATCAACTAATCCGTGCCTCATCCAGTCTCCTCTTAAAGACCTTCAGTGATGGTGACTCTACCACCTACCTAGGCAGACCATTCCAACAGCCAATCACACTTTCTGTGAAGAATTTCTTCCTAACATTGAGCCTAAATCTCCCCTGGCACAGCTTGAGACTGTGTCCTCTTGTTCTGGTGGGAGAAGAGACCAACCCTTCCTCATTACAGCCTCCCCTCAGGGAGTTGTAGAAAGTAGTAAAGTCTCCTCGGAGCCTCATCTTCTCCAGGATAAGCAACCCGAGATCCCTCAGGCTCTCCTCCTGGGGCTTGTGCTCCAAACCCCTCACTGGCTTTGTTGCCTTTCTCTGGAAACATTCCAGCAAGTAAACATCTTTCCTAAACTGTGGGTCCCAGAACTGGACAAAGGACTCAAAATGTGGACTAACCAGTGCTGAGTACAGGGGCAGAATAACTTCCCTATGTCTGCTGGCCACACTGCTCCCAATACAGGCCAGGATGCCGTTGGCCTTCTTGGCCACCTGTGCACACTGCTGGCTCATGTTTGGCCTACTATCAATGAGTGTCCCCAGGTCCCTTTCGGCCTGGCTGCTCTCCAACCACTCTGACCCCATCCTGTAGCACTGCATGGGGTTGTTTGGGCCAATGTGTAGAACCTGTCACTTGGATGTGTTAAATCTCATGCTGTTGGATTCTGCCCATGTGTCCACCCTGTCGTTGTCCGATTGAAGAGCTCTCCTACCCTCTAACAGTTTGACCTCTGCCAACCAGCTTGGTGTCATTGGCAAATTTGCTGATGATGGACTCAATCCCCTCATCCAGATCATCAATAAAAATATCGAACATGATTGGGCCCAACACTGATCCCTGGATGTAGCAAGTTCTTAACCCAGCGAAGAGTGCTGCTGTCCAAGCAACAAGCTGACAGCTTGGCCAGCAGTTTGCTATGGGGACAGTGTCAAAGGCCTTGCTGAAGTCCAGGCAGACTACATCCACATGCCTCTCCACATGCACCAGGTGGGTCACCTGGTCACGGAAGGACATCAGGATAATCAGGCAGGACCTGCCCTTCCTAACTCCATGCTGGCGACGCCTGATCCCTTGGCCATCCTCTAAGTGCTGTGTGACTGCACTCAAGATGATGTTTTCCATAATCTTGCCTGGCACTGAGGTCAGGCTGACAGGTCTATAATTCCCTGGCTCATCCAACCAGCCCTTCTTGTGGATGAGCACCACATTGGCCAACTTCCAGCCTTCTGGAACCTCTCCAGTGAGCCAGGACTGCTGAAAAATGATGGAGAGTGGCTTGGTCAGCTCATCTGGCAACTCTCCCAGCACCCTCAGATGGATCTCATCTGATCCCATGGACTTGTGTGGATCCAAGCGGCTGAGAAGATCTCTAACTACATCCTCCTGGAACAGAGGAAAACTATGCTGCTCCCTGGCTCCATCTGCCAGCTCTACAGGCCAGCTGTCTGGAAGACATTCTGTCCTGCTAGGACAGGCAAAGAAGGTATTAAGTACATCTGCCTATTCCTCATCTTTTGTTACAACATTCCCCTACATGTCCACTAAGGAGTGGAGGTTGTCCTTGCCCCTCCTCTTTCTATTAATATATTTATAGAAGGACTTTTTGTTGTCCTTCACAGCAGAGGCCAGTTTAAGCTCCAAATGTGCTTTTGCCTCTCTAATTTTTTTCCTACATGACCTAGCAACATCCTTAAACATTCCATGGGTTACCTCACTTTTCTTCCAAAGATGATACACCCTCTTTTTTTCCCCTTAGTTCTTTTAGAAGGTCATTGCCCATCCAGGCTGTCTGTCTGCCCTGGCAGCTCATCTTCTGGCACAATGGCACAGCCTGTTCCTGCACCTTCAGGAGTTCTTCCTTGAAGTAGGTCCAGCTCTCCTGGATCCCTTTGTTTTTAAGGGCTGTTTCCCAAGGAAACTTCTGAGTTAGTTCCTTGAATAACCTGAAGTCCACCCTCCTATGTTCAGGGGGGATGTCTTCTTGCTGCCCCTCTTAGATTGACTGATTATTGAAAATTCAGTTATTTCACAGTCACTGGCCCCTAAACACCCTCTAACCACCACATCACCCACCAGCCCTTCCCTATTCGTGAAGAGGAGGTCAAGCATAATCTTACCTCTCATAGGATTGTGCAGCACCTGGGATAAGAAGCTGTCCTCCATGCACTCTAAGAACCTCCTAGACTGCCTCCTCTCTCCTGTGTTGAGATCCCAGCAGATATCAGGCAAGTTGAAGTCGCCCATGACAACAATGTCAGGCAATCTTGAGACAGCCTTAAGCTGCCTATAGAATGCTTCATCTGTGTGCCTATAGAAAGTTTCTTTCTTCCAAAGATGATACACCTTCTTTTTTTCCCTTAATTCCTTTAGAAGCTGTGGTGAAGGCACATTATGCCCAGATACTGAATCTTGTCCCAACATGTAGACAAGTTACCCCTCCTCCAGGAGGAAGACAAAAGCCAAGGCATTAGCCAGGCCAGCACGCACCCAGAGCCTGCAGTGCTCATGCTGACACCAAGTATGGGCATAATTCTAGCTTCACACTTTCTATAGGCTGAAGCCAGTTGTTTATGAGAGTGCCCATTGGTCAAGCCCAGCCTCAAGGAAGCTATAAGTATCACCCCAGTTGGTAAACAAGTTGCCCCCTCATTCACTTTGTCTCTGTGCTTGCTTGAGAGAGCAGCTCTTGAGCTGCAGCCTTTGCAATTGAGCTTATTGTTGTTAGCTTCTGTTATACATGCACACATACTGAAAGCCTCTGCATCAGGAGAAGCATAGAGGGAGGACCTTAGCATCACTACAGCCAGTCGTACCGACCGGGAGAGACCACTGTGCCACCAGAGGACTGGACCGACCCCCGAGGGTAAGATCTGCCCAGTTGCCGGGGAGAAGGGACTTGATCGATACCGAGTCCACGTATGCTTAGCCCCACCATAGCGGGAGAGGAGCCACCGTGTGCTGCTCTGAGCCCTGTGAATCTCAGGAAGGATTAAAGCATTGTTCATGCCTATACTGCACCGAACCCGGGACCACTCTGAGAGTCATGCTGCTCCTTTAAGCTCAGTAAATGAGAATCCGTCGCCTAATGCAGCTGCATTCTCTCCCCGAGGCTGTTTGCATCAGCCCCGAGAATCGCTTTGGTTGGGCCAACCCTGTAGCTTTGCCTGCTGCCACGCTGTCTGAGCCCATCTACCGACCACCGTCATCCCATCCTGCCGTGCGAGCTGACTTTGAGGGCCAACCCCAGGGACCGACCCCGACCAGGACCGATGCCTGTTGTCTGGAGGGAATCGAATATCTTCCACGTTTTCCATCCACTAGCACTCAGTTCAAAGTATCCGCGTCTAGCAGACTAAGCGCTGACGCATAGAAATATTGTAATATTGCTGTATATAGCCAGAAGCCGCCCGCGTCCCGCCGAGTCGCCATCTAGTGGCCAAGCGGCAGAACCGCACCCTTCGTTATATAAATATAGAAATAGTCTGTAACTACTTCAATTAAGTTATAATCATAACACTAAGCCATTTGTGGAATCTATTTCACTAAGGTGCACTAGAACATGTATATAAGTTGGTGATTTATTGGTTATTAATAGTTTGATAATTAATAAAAATAATATTTTCATAATTCATATTTCATATTAATACATTGAATAACCTCTTCACCACAGAAGCTCATTGCCCATCCAGGCTGGCCATCTGCCCCAGTGGCTCATCTTCCGGCACATTGGCACAGCCTGTTCCTGTGCCTTCAAGTGTTCTTTCTTGTGGTAGGTCCAACCCTCCTAGACCCATTTGTTTTTAAGGGCTGTTTTTCAAGATACCTTCTGAGCTAATTCCTTGAGTAACCTGAAGTCCACCCTCCAGAAGTCCAGAGTGGAGGTTTTGTTGCTGCCCCTCTTAGATTGACTGATTACGGAAAATTCAATTATTTCATGGTTGCTGGACTCCATACACCCTCTGACCACCACATCACCCACCAGCCCTTCCCTATTTGTAAAAAGGAGGTGAAGCAAAGCATTACCTCTGGTAGGCTCAAGCAGCCCCTGGGATAAGAAGCTATCTTCCATACACTCTACGAACCTCCTAGACAGCATCCTCTCTACTGTGTTGAGTTCCCAGCAGATATGAGACAGGTTAAAATCGCCCATGAGAACAAGGTCTGGTGGTCTTGAGACAGCCTTAAGCTGCCTATAGAATGACTCATCAACATCTTCCTCCTGGTTGGGTGGTCTATAACAGACTCCAACCAGGATGTTGGTCCTCCGTCTAATTTTCATCCACAAGCACTCAACCTGATCGCCCCTGATCTCCAACTCAATGGCATCTAGTGCCTCCCTGGTGTACAGGGCTACCCCTTCACTCCTTCTTCCTTGCCTGTCTCTCCTGAAGAGCCTGTAGCCGTCAGTTGCAGCATTCCAGTCATGTGAGTCGTCTCACCACGTCTCTGTGATGACAACTACATCATAACTTTCCTGCTGTAACAAGACTTCTAGCTCCTCATGTTTGTTGCCCATACTTCATGCATTAGTGTACATGCACTTCAGCTGGGCTGCTGGTTTCACCTCTGGCTCTAGCTTATCACCCCCAGACTCCTGCCTGGGGGGACTAGTTTCAGCCCCTTCCCTCTTCGAATCTGGTTTAAAGTCCTATCAATGAGACCTGCCAATTCCCTTCATAGAATCTTTTTATCTTTGGGGGATACGCCATTCTCGTATACTGTGACCTTTTCCCTCCTCCAGGTCAGATGTACTCCATCTGTTGGCAGCTGCCCAAGATGGAAAAACCCAAAATTCTTTTGATTGCACCAGCCTCTAAGCCACTTGTTGACTATAGCTGCTGACCTGTTCCTTCTGGTATTCCCTCCTGCAACTAAGGGTATTGATGAAAATATTATTTGTGCCCCTGACCCCTCAATCTGATCTCCCAGGGTCTTGAAGTAATTTTTGATAGCCCTGGGAGTTCTGGTTGCAACATCATCATTTCCTCACTGCATAGCTACTAAGGGATAGTCGTCAGAGTGCTGCACCAGACTAGGCAGCCTTCTGGTAACATCTCTAACTTGAACTCCCAGAAGGCAGCAAACTTCCCAGTGAGAAGGGTCTGGCCAACATATGGGGCCTTCTGTTCCCCTCAGGAGGGAATCACCAATAACAATTACCCTCCTTTTTTTTTTGAGGGAGTCCTGATGCCGGTGGAAGGCTGTTTAATCTTAGGCTATTTTGTCTTATGCTGTTTAACCTTAGGCTGTTTAGCCTCAGGGAAAACCCCAGATGCTGTGTCCTCCGGCATCAGAATTACCTCACCTTCGACCTCCAGTGCCCCATACTTGTTTTCCAAGGGCAGTGGGGAAGGTGAGGGAAGACAAGGAGGTTTTGCATTGCTTCTTTTGAGAGGAACCTGCATCCATTCCCCACTGCTTTTTGGATAACCAGCCTCTGATCGGGGAGCCTGCAGAGCCTGGTTACTCAAGTTCATCTCTTTTCTACATTTCCTTACAGTTCTAAGTCCAGCAACCTCATCCTTCAGCAGACAGTTGATCTGCTCATATCTAATGCAGGAGTTGTCACCACTACCCTGCATCTCAAGAGCTAGGCTTCAGCACTCTCTGCAGCCAGATACCTGGACACCTACCTGCTTGTGTTCCACCTCAGTCTGGGTCAACACTGATTTTTCGAAGGAGTTTGTGCTGCAGGTCACAGCCATCCTTATCCCTGGCCACAGCACCTGCTGGACAAAAAATTGGAAAAAGAGCGGCGGTGCGTGTGGTTGGCTGCAGCTGAGTGAAAGCATGAGAGAAAACGGGCTTCCCACTGAAATGGAAGCTCCTGTGGGCAATTGCTGCCTTTGCAAATTTGCCATTGGTGATGTAAAGATCACAAGCATCAGGCACGTGAAAAGATGTCTCACTGACCCTCGTAGCATGCCTAGGGATGGCTGGGGTCCTGGCAGTTCCTGTCGCCTGAAAAGAAGAGCAGTAGGTGCCCCTGAGGCTGCTGGTCTTGGTGTGGTCCCGAGAGAGCCTCCTGCTGAAAATGACCAGGAAAAGAAACTAACAAATAAGACATAAAAAAATAAAACCAACCAAACAAAACCAACCAACCAATGGAAAAAAAAAACCCAACAACCAAAAAAAAACAACCCTAAAAACCCACCATCAAGCAACCAACTGAGACAATGTGGTAAAGAGTATAGCCTGAGGAAGCAAAACACATCCCTATTACATATGTTCCTGTGTCTAACATTTTTGATTCATTGCCTCTATGATTTGACAGGCAATTAACCAATACCAAACACCGGACATAATATTTGAGGTTCTACATTCATCAGCAGGCCTGTAAATTTTTGTCTTACTTTCTGTCTGTAATTAAACTGAGACAGCTACAATATAGTTGTGAATACTACAAAAAAACAAAGTAGTTGGATATTTCATTCTAGAAGCAAGAAATAAACCACACAAGACCCATAAGAGTCAAGCAGCTAAATCCTTATTCTTTATACCAAAATTTATTTACTCCTAAAATCTCCAGCTAATATTTCTACTTCTATCTACTACACATCTGCAACAAACAGCCTTTGCATAACCATTCTTTCTGAGTTTGGCTACTACTTTTTTTCCCAGCCAGTTTATCAAATTTTACTTCAAGTAACTCTCTACTCTTTACCAGCTGATAGAGTTCCTTTATAACAGACTACATGAGCACACTAACCTTATGTCTATATATATATGTATATGTATATATATATATATATGCATGAACCTGACTCAATCTAAGTTAAGCATATATTTGCATGAAAGGAGGCGTTTTTAAAATATGAAATCATGTCTTCAAAAGTGAAACATCTGATAATATGAATGCTTTTCAAAATTCAGATTGAAGGCCATTCAAGTTATTCCCACCTTTTAGCAGCAGCAGAAAGCAAGCTTGTTTCTATCAGTGCTTTTCCATCCTAACCAAACAAAACTTATCTAAATGGTCATTGGTCAAGCATTCTAAAACAGCTGTACTACAGAGATCAACAACAGATGTCCTCTATTCTGTCTACTTTCTACACTAGCACCTCCCAATGTTTCATTTTAATGAGCATGTCTGTTTCTTTATCAGACCAGCTGTAGTGGGTTGAGAGAGAAGGCCTAGCTTTCTCTCCCCCACAAAGAAGAAAAAAACCACAGCTAACTCAGCTGGAGAAGTGGAAGGAATGTTATATTTTACAAGCAGTGTGGAAAGGCAGGTTAGATATACACAATATATACAGTATTTACAATATATATACAGAAATATACAGCAAGGAAAAAAAAAAAAAGAATACAGGAACAAAATTCCTTCCTCCGGACAGAGGAGGGTCCCCCTGCTGTACCCCCCTCTCTCCCCCTACCTCCCTTTTTTCCCAAAAAGGGCTAGAGAGAGAGAAAAAGTAATTAATAAGGATGAAATTTGGTTAGGCCTTAAAAGAGCATGTAGTATTAGTGCTTACCTTTATCCAAGGTTGCTCTGGCTAGGAGCCCAGAAGCAGGCAAGCTGGAAGGGAGAGGGAAAGGAACGAACTGAGAAAAGATTCCAGCATGCACTAAAACTTAAACTTTCATTCTACCAATCCACCAATGAAATTAGTTTAGAATGTCTGATTGTTTTCATTAATATTCCAAAACATTCAGCCAGAGTGTCCCAGCACTGTCCCTTTCTTAAAGGCACAGCCTCAAATGGTCACAGTCCACCCCTTCTAAACAATTTCTTTGGCTGTTCATACTGTCCATCCAATCCAAAACAATATTTACAATTTCCAAGTAAAGTTCATAATCCATTCTGGCTATACTCAGATATAGATGATTCAGAAGTCCAAGAAAATCAGGAAATGAGAAAAATGGAAAACAGTTTGTTTCTTCACTGACAAAGCAAAGAAAAGGGAAACAGGGATTCTCAGGGTCTCTTAGTTGACTCAGGGCTCTCAGGGCTCGTGCACTGTAGATTCTTCGTAGATACTTCCTTTGGACGCAATGTAGCTGTACAACAGTCTGAAATTAAACTCTTTCAGCTAAAGTTAAATTTCTTTGTGGAATACACCGAATTTCACCATTCTCTTGCATTACCCAATAAGTATGAATCAAACTGTCAGCTGAAACCACCCCTCGGACAGGTTTAGCCTCTCCTGAGGGAGAAAATACCCAAACAGTTTTACCTAACAGATTCTTTTCTCTAACAACAGGAACTCTATCACCTTCTACTTTCTGTAGCAGATCTGAATGTTCAGGTCCAGCTTGATTCACTGAACATCTACTATTTACCAGCCACGTTGCTTGTGCTAAATGTTTTTCCCAGTTTTTCAAAGATCCACCCCCCATGGCTTTAAGAGTGCTCTTCAACAAACTGTTGTAGAGTTCAATCTTCCCTGAAGCTGGTGCATAGTAAGGAATATGGAAAATCCACTCAATGCCGTGCTCTTTTGCCCAGTTCTTTACAAGGTTGCTCTTGAAATGAGTTCCGTTGTCTGACCCAATCCTCTCTGGAGTTCCATGTCTCCACAGGATTTGTCTCTCCAGATCGAGAATGGTGTTGCGTGCAGTTGCATGTGGAACTGGATAAGTTTCCCACCATCCAGTGTTTGCCTCTACCATAGTTAGCACGTATTGCTTACCAGAACGAGAACGTGGTAGAGTGATGTAGTCAATCTGCCAAGCTTCACCATATTTGTATTTGGACCATCTGTCACTATACCACAAGGGCTTAATTCACTTTACCTGCTTAATAGCAGCACAACTAGGACAAATAGCACACAAGTCATGGATGACTTGTGTGATAGCATCCATGGAAATGTCTATGGATCTGTCACGAGCCCATTGGTATGTTGCATCTCTGCCTTGGTGTCCTGACGAATCATGAGCCCACCGAGCTAAGAATATGTCACCTCAGTGTTTCCAGTTGAGATCAAGATTAGAGTGCATGTCTACTTAAGAAACTCTTGCAGCTTGATCTGCCTGATGGTTGTGTCGCTGTTCCTCAGTAGCTTTGCTCTTAGGGATGCGAGCATCAATGTGTCTCACCTTCACTGGAATTCTCTCAACTCGATCAGCTATGCCCTGCCACAGTTGGCTGCCCAAATAGGTTTTCCTTTCCTCTGCCAACCATTCTTTTTCCAGTTCTTTGGCCAACCCCACAGAGCATTGGCTACCATCCATGAGTCAGTGTAGAGATAAAGCTTTGGCCTTCTCTCACATTCAGCTAGATCGAGAGCTAGCTGGACAGCTTTTACCTCTGCGAACTGACTGGATTCTCCTTCTCCATCCTTTGCCTCTGCAAGTTGGCGTGTTGGACTCCACACCGCATACTTCCACCTTTGCTTGTTTCCAACAAGACGACAGGAACCATCTGTGAACAAAGCATATTTCTTTTCATCATCAGAAAGGCCATTGTAAGGAGGAGCCTCCTCAGCACGAGTTACTTTCTCCTCTGGAGGTTTAGTAAAGTTGGTACCTACAGGCCAACTTGAAATCACCTCCACTAGATCAGATCTTTCAAGATTTCCCATTCGAGATCTTTCTGTTATCAGAGCCATCCACTTAGACCAGTTTAAGCCTGTGGTGTGGTGTGGCATGGTGTGGTGCAGATCTTTGCCTTTGAACATCCAATTAAAAACTGGTAATCTGGGAGCTAAGAGAAGTTGTGATTCAGTTCCAATTACTTCTGAAGATGCTTTTACTCCTTCATAGGCAGCTAGAATCTCTTTCCCTGTTGGAGTATAATTTGCCTCTGAACCTCTGTAACCTTGACTCCAGAAACCAAGAGGTCGTCCGTGCATCTCACCTGGAGCTTTTTGCCACAAGCACCAGGTTGGACCATTGTCACTTGCAGCCGTATACAAAATGTTCTTAATGTCTGGACCATCTCGGACAGGTCCCAGACCCACTGCTTGAACTACCTCTTGCTTTATCTGGTCAAAGGCTGCTTGTTGTTCAGGTCCCCAGTGGAAACTGTTTCTCTTCCGAGTCACTTCATACAGAGGTTTCACAATCTGACTGTATCCAGGAATGTGCACTCTCCAAAATCCCACTATCTCCAAGAAACATAGGGTTTCTTGCTTGTTTGTGGGATTTGCCATGGTAGAGACTCTATTTACCACATCCACTGGAATGTGTCAGCGTCTATCCTGCCACTGCATTCCCAGAAACTGAATCTCTGTGGTAGGTCCTTTCACCTTCTCTTGCTTGATGGCAAAACCTGTATCCAGAAGAATGTCAATGATTTTGTTACCTTTCTCAAAGACTTCTTCAGCAGTTTTACCCCAGACAATGATATCATCGATGAACTGGATGTGTTCTGGAGCACCACCTTTCTCCAGAGCATCATGGATTACTGCATGACAGATGCTTGAGCTGTGGATCCAGCCCACTGGCAATCTGTTGAAAGTGTACTGGATTCCTCTCCAGGTGAAAGCAAACTGAGGCCTGCATTCCTCTGCTATGGGAATAGAGAAAAATGCATTAGCAATGTCTATGGTAGCATACCATTTGGCCTCTTTGGATTCCAGCTCATACTGGAGTTCCATCATGTCTGGTACTGCTGCGATACTTCATTCAGGGCTCGGTAGTCGACTGTCAGACGCCAGTCTCCATTCTGCTTTCGCACAGGCCACACTGGACTGTTGAAAGGTGAATGAGTTTTGCTGACAACTTTCTGACTCTCCAACTGATGAATCAGATTCTGTATGGGCAACAAAGAGTCACGGTTGGTTCTGTATTGTCTGTGATGCACAGTCTGAGAAGTAACCGGCAATTTAATGTCCTGTATCTTGTGTTGTCCCACAACTGCAGATTCATCAGAAAGCTCAGATCTAACAGACAACTTCAGTTTTTGTCCATCAATTTCTACAGAAGCTACTCCAAAAGCCCATTTGTACTCTCTGGGGTCTTCGAAACAGCCTCCTCTCAGAAAATCAATTTCCCAAAATACAAGGTGTGCTGTATGCTTCCTCCATTGTTTATCAGTTCAACTTATATTAACCTCCACCTTACTTAGCTCTTGACATCCACCAGTGACTCCCAGATTAGTTATAGACTCTGATGCCTGATAATTTGATGGTATTATGGTGCACTGAGCTCCTGTGTCAACCAAGGCCCTTTACTTCCAAAATTGTGAAGTGCCAGGCCACTGGATGTACACATCCCAATAGATTCTGTTATCTCTGTTATCCCTTTCCTCCCCTTGGTGGGAGGCAGGGCGCCCCTAGTTATGGCAAATATGCCCACATGTGCAATGAGGACAGTGTGCAGTGTTGTAACTGCAGCCACTGTTGGAGCTACTAGAGTTGTTCTGGGGAACTGTGGAAGTACCAGCTACCCTTCTGGTATTGCTACCTCGGGTTCTGCCACTTTGCAGTTCCCTCAGTCTCCTGAAAAAAATTAGAAGTTGGTTGGCCATCCCACCTGTTCATGTTCTTACCAAACTGATCACACAGAGTTATCGAAATGGTTCTACGTGACTGCCTTGGTGGTCTGTTTTGATTTGATCTGTTTCGGATTGACCTCCTTGAAGGACGTCTATACCTCACAGATGAAACTGTTTGTTAAAACTGGTCAAATCACCTTTTGTTTTTCATCTCCATGTATGTTGAGCATATCTTCCAAATGGATATTAACCTTTTTCACCCAAATAGATGGAAGTAAATAAGTTTATTCACAACAGACATGATCCAAAGAGATAGGAACTGCTATATCACAGACGCAGATCACTGATACATGGTTTGTTATGGAAACTAGATGCAATCACATTTTAATACAATCAAATGTACAGCCTAACTGTTTGTGCTGATTATCACCTAAGCCAGATGTGAAAGAAAGGAAGAAAGAAAGGAAGAACAAAAGGACAAAAGAAAGTACAAAAGAAAGGACAAAAGAAAGGACAAAAGAAAGTACAAAAGAAAGTAAGAAAGAAAGTATGACAGGAAGGAAGGAAGGAAGGAAGGAAGGAAGGAAGGAAGGAAGGAAGGAAGGAAGGAAGGAAGGAAGGAAGGAAGGAAGGAAGGAAGGAAGGAGGGAAGGAAGGAAGGAAGGAGGGAAGGAAGGAAGGAAGGAAGGAAGGAAGGAAGGAAGGAAGGAAGGAAGGAAGGAAGGAAGGAAGGAAGGAAGGAAGGAAGGAAGGAAGGAAGGAAGGAAGGAAGGAAGAAAGAAAGAAAGAAAGAAAGAAAGAAAGAAAGAAAGAAAGAAAGAAAGAAAGAAAGAAAGAAAGGAAGAAAGGAAGAAAGGAAGAAAGGAAGAAAGGAAGAAAGGAAGAAAGGAAAAGGAAAAGGAAAAGGAAAAGGAAAAGGAAAAGGAAAAGGAAAAGGAAAAGGAAAAGGAAAAGGAAAAGGAAAAGGAAAAGGAAAAGGAAAAGGAAAAGGAAAAGAGAAAGGAAAAGAGAAAGGAAAAGAGAAAGGAAAAGAGAAAGGAAAAGAGAAAGAAAAAGAAAAAGAGAAAGAGAAAGAAAAAGAGAAAGAGAAAGAAAAAGAGAAAGAGAAAGAAAAAGAGAAAGAAAAAGAAAAAGAGAAAGAAAAAGAGAAAGAGAAAGAGAAAGAGAAAGAAAAAGAGAAAGAGAAAGAAAAAGAAAAAGAAAAAGAAAAAGAAAAAGAAAAAGAAAAAGAAAAAGAAAAAGAAAAAGAAAAGAAAAGAAAAAGAAAAAGAAAAAGAAAAAGAAAAAGAAAAAGAAAAAAGAAAAAGAAAAGAAAAAGAAAAAGAAAAGAAAAGAAGAAGAAAATGAAAAAGAAAAAGAAATAAAAAGAAAAAATAAAAAGAAAATAATAAATAAAAAAAAGGATGAGAAAAATAAAAAGAAAAATAAAAAGAAAAAACAAGAAAAAGAAAAAGAAAAAGAAAAAGAAAAAGAAAAAGAAAAAGAAAAAGAAAAAGAAAAAGAAAAAGAAAAAGAAAAAGAAAAAGAAAAAGAAAAAGAAAAAGAAAAAGAAAAAGAAAAAGAAAAAGAAGAGGGGAAAAAGAAAGAAAGGAAGGAAAATGTCTGCAAACTGATGATAATGAAAGGAGACAGATTAGAGCTTTGGCAAGAGACACTCAAGCTGGGGAACAGCAGTGAAAGGTCTCTGATGATGGCATTAGTAAAACCATTTTGCTGAGTGACTGATCAAGTGACACAAAGCAATACAAAATCACTCTGTGAAAATACATCATGAGTTGCTATGTGAATAAAGGACATACTGTGTGTCTCTCATATCATATGGAGGTCATTAGTTAAAATAATTAAAGTCTTACTTTTATAAAAATTTAGAATGAATGAATGATAACGGTCAACACAATAAAGATATTCTGTAGTGGACAACACAAACAATTATATAGAAAGTTAAAAGGAAAGCTAAGTAGTCCTCCTTACTTGGCTTACCATGGTATTAGAAAGCTTACAATTTTATAGCCATTGCTTTTTATATAAAACATGAATTTAATATACTGAAAATAATTTGTCTTACATTGTTACTAAATGCAGATCTGTACAAAATCATTATTTAAATTATTTCTGTTAATAGAGGTCTTCGGAATAAAAAAATCAGTGGGCTGTTAAATGGAAACAAGTGCTAACAGAGACTTTCTAACTAATTTATTCAGAATTTTAAAATCAAATTTTAAAAAGTAAATTAAAAAAGAAGGAATTCAGAAGGAAGGAAGAAATTTGGAAGGAAGGAAGAAAATTGTTTATTGTTGTATTCCTCTTTTTCACTTTTTACTGCATATTTTCTTAAGTTTATACACTGGGAATACTGCTTCAGTATCCATACTCCGCTTAGTGTTTGGGTTCTTTGTATGCTGATTTTCTTGCTATTAGTAATATTCTAATTAAAAAAATAAATATATATTTTCCTAAAATATATTTTTTAAAATAGATTTTCCTAACAATATTCTTTTTTTAAGTGAGGACTCACTGTATGCAAAGAAGGCTAGAAAAGAGACTTAACTCCTTAGGGCTTTGCAAGTTTACAAGAGATTTGCAGTTTGGATTGTTACTTTGTTTCCTGGCATCTATAGATTGAAAGAAATCGTCTGTGAGTATGAACAATAAACATTCTCAGCTGGTAGTTTCATCTCCTTTTAAGAAGACAATATCAAAGACAGAACATTTCTGCCCTGTTCTCAACATAGCTTACTTGCACATCAAGTCTTGATGTGCAAAGGGCTGAGGCATTTCTGTTCAAGTCAACTTCTGAAGTGGAATTTACAAGTGGAAAAAGCATGTAACAATAAATGATGTGCTTAGCTTCCTCCATTTGCAGTGTTTTTCACACACAGAATCATACAGAAACATTCAGATGGGAAAATATCCTCAGGATCACCAAGCCCAATTGATAACCCTACTCTACAAGGTTCACCCCTAAACCACATCCTCAAACACCCCATCCAAACAGCTCTTAAACACATCCACAGCTGGTGACTCTACTACCTTCCTGGGCAGCCAATTCCATTGCCTGACCACTCTTTCCATGAAATTTTTTTCCTAATGTCCAGTCTAAACATACCCAGTCACAGCTTGAGGCCATCCCCCCTTCCTCTATCACTAATTACTGGGGAGAGACCAGCACCAACCTCTCTACAATGTTTTTTTCAGGTAGTTGCAGAGAGTGATGAGGTCTTCCCTGAGTCTACTCTTTTTCAAACTAAACAGCCCCAGCTCCTTCAGTGGTCTTCATATGATTTTTTTTTTTATTCTTCAAGCAATTAACCAGCTTTGTTGCCCTCCTCTGCACTTGCTCCAGCACCTTGACAACTCTCTTATATTGAAATGCCCAAAACTGAACATAATACTCAAGGTATGAGCTCATCAGAGCTGAACACAAAGGGACAACCACCTCCCTACTCCTCCTCAAGACAGCATTTCTAATGGAATGCAAGATGCCACTGGATTTCTTGGCCATCTGAGCACACTGCTTGCTGATATTCAGTTGCCTGTTGATTAGAACCTTCAGGTCCCTTTCTGCTAAGCAACAGCTCTCCAGCCACACTTTCCCAAGTTTGCAGTATTGCTTGGGGTTGCTGTGACACAAGTGCAGGACCCGTCATTTGGCCCTGTTGATGCTCATCCTGCTAACATTGACCCATTAACTGAATCTATCCAAGTCCCTCTGTAGATACTCCCTACCCTCATAAAGATCAACACTCCCACCTAACTTGTTGTCATCTGCAAACTTACTGATCACATACTCTATAGAATCATAGAATCATAGAATGTTAGAGGTTGGTAGGGACCTTAAGAGATCATTTGTTGGGGTTTGTTTTGAGCAAGAGGGACCTTGGGTCCCAGGAACACCTGTGCAATTCAGGCTTTGAAGAATTCTCTGTTGATAATATAGTGGCGGAGTAAGAGATGAGGAAGTGCTGATTGCTTGGTATGCCGAAGTCCAGCTGCCCCCGAGAAGGGAGGCAAGCAAGATAAGGGGGAGGCGAGATCCGGGGAAGACAGCAATTAGACCGGATAGAAGAATTCCACAGAGTTGTGAAAACAATGATGTAACCTTTCAGAGAGCAACCAATAGTATGTTGCCAAGCGGGCATAATTATAGCAAACTGTATATAAGATGTGTCTGATGCTCAATAAAGTTGGATTCCGCTGATCACGTTGGTCGTATAGCGGCCCCTTCTTGCAGTAAGTGGCGCTCGAACACGGGACCCTAATGAAGACGAAGGTTTAGGGTCTAAGAAGTTCTTCGGGACTTGGGAGATTCGGAGTAAGCCGGGAGGCAAGAAGACGGCCGGCCCGGGATAGCAGTACCGGAGGCTGCAAGAAAAGGGAAGACAGCCTTGAAGCCGGAGACGCTGTAGAGCCGGGAACTGCTTAAACGAGGACTGTGCGCACAGGTATTAACGTTTAAATACGGATATGGATAGGCAGGCAGCGTATGATTTATTTAAGTGCTTTTTAGAAAAGCGACAGTGTAAGATAAATTTTAAAAAGGAGTTGGTGCCGCTGCTAAGTTATGCAGAAGAGTTAGGATATTTTAAGGATCCAAATGAGGTGTTTGAAAGATTGCAGTGGAGAAAGTTTGGACAAGACTTGTGGTTGCGTGGGTTAGATGATGAAAAACGAGCAAAAGAGTGTGGAAAATGGTGGAAGATGGTTATGACAGTATTGGATCAGCATCATGCTGAGCAAATGGCAGCTTATCAAGCCAGGGTATGATTAGATTATACGGACCCAAATGGAGCAAGTGTTACACATGCTGGGTTGCCTTTGTCAGAAGAGGTTCAGGATTATTTAAAAAAGGAGAAGGCTGCGTGTGTAAAAGGGCTAGGTGGCAGAGTTGAATTACAATCTGTAACATAGGACGCTGATAAGGAGCCTTCCCCGTCTCTTTTAGCTGAGCAAATTGTACAGGAGACAGACAGGGCGGTAGATCCTGGAGGTGGCGTTAGAGACCATGCAAGAAAGCACACAGAGTATTGGCGAAAGGTTGCAGAACACTTAAACGCCGAAGGAGATCAGGAAGGGTTTAGCCGGCTGGCTGGTTCACATCAAGTTTTTCCAGTAATGTACACACAGGTCCCTGGGCAGCAGAATGTTGTTCAGGCTGATATAACCCAATTGCCATGGAAATTGTTATCTCAATTAAGACAGACTGCGAGTCAGTTTGGGATTCAATCTGAGCCAGCTAGACAGATGATTGATTTTATTTACATGAACTATAACATGTTACCTAGAGATTCTTATAATGTTATGAAGCTGATCCTAACAGCATCTCAATTTATGACATTCTTGAATGAGTGGGAACACCTAGCTAGACAAGCAGCTGGAGTACAAAGACAGCAAAACGATCCACTATTCGGTGTAACAGTAGATCAGTTATGTGGAACGGGACAGTATGAAAGACCAGAGTTACAGGCACTTTTACAGCCGCCTGTTTTGCAAGCATCAACCCAGATAGTAAGGAGGGCTTTTGAAAAGCAGAAGGATGGAAATGCAAATCCTCACTATATGGGAATTAAGCAAGGTAGACAGGAACCTCTTGGTGAATTTGTAGATAAGTTGCTTGCCGCACTTAGAGCAGCAAGCGTAGGAGAAGGTATCCGAGAGGCAATTTTAAGACAGTGTTTAATGCAGAATGGGAACCAGCAGACGCAGCAGCTTATTACATCAGCAGATCCTAGATGGACGGTAGCCGAATTGTTGCAGAGGGCTCAGGACTTGCCGAGCAATCCGATGGCCATGTTGACGGAGGTGATAGGTAAGGGATTACAAAAACAGGCTGAGGCATTGTCAATGACAATGACAAAACAGCTTGAGCATAGTCAGCAGGTTATGGCAGCCTTAGTACCTTTGCGCACAAACTCGAAAGGGCAAGGTCGACCCTATAAGCAGTCATCAGACGAAATACAGTGTCATCGTTGCGGCGAAATGGGACATGTACGGAGAAGATGTAAAACCCGCTCTGTGTGGTGCCAGAGATGCCAGTCCGACAATCACAACACGATGGTCTGTCGGAGATCGGGAAACTTCCAGCGGAGCGCGAGAGGCCGCCGCGCTATGACACAAATGGTGACCAGCTCCGGAGGAGGCGACAACAGCAGCCACAGCTCCGACCAGCCACAGGAGGGAGCCTCGGCTTGGACCTGGCAACCGCAGTGGATGTAACATTAACCAGCAAAGAGCCGCAAAGAGTGGCGACAGGAGTTTTTGGGCCTATCATGATTAATGGACAGCCGTGTGGGTGTTTATTGATTGGAAGATCATCAACCTCTATGGCTGGGATTATTGTATTAACAGGACTGATCGATGCAGACTTTACCGGAGAAATTCAGATTATGATACAGACAATATTTCCGCCTCTTGTTATCCCATCACAAAGTAAAATAGCACAATTGATTCCATTGCCCCACCTGGCAGCAGGATTGCAGCCCTATAATCGCCAGAACAGAGGAGATGGGGGTTTTGGATCCTCCACGGCTCCTTTGACTCTTTTTACCGCAGCTATGGATGAAAGGCCGCAGATAAAAGTAAAAGTTGCTTATGGTGACGAAACAATGCACCTTACGGCACTGATGGACACGGGAGCTGATGTGTCGGTGATATCACATTCTTGCTGGCCATCTACGTGGCCTACAACTACTGCAACGGCCTCGCTGGCAGGTGTTGGAGGTATAAAAATAGCAGCAACTTCACCCCCATTGCGGGTGACTTGTGATGGGAAAACAATGACTGTGGTTTGTTCTGTTTTGCCCTTGCCCTCACCTGTACAAATGCTGCTGGGCAGAGATATTTTGGGTCAATTAGGCGCTATCTTAACGATAAAAACGATAGTAGCGGTCACTGCATGGACTTTCCGATTGCATTACAATGGCATAATGATAATGCCATATGGATCGAGCAGTGGCCGCTTAAGGAGGAAAGTCTTCGAGCTGCCCACCAGTTGGTTGAGGAACAATTACAGCAAGGGCACCTAAAGTGTTCCACTAGCCCATGGAACACTCCTGTTTTTGTGATCAAGAAAAAATCCGGGAAATACCGGCTTTTACATGACTTACGAGCCATCAATAAACAAATGTGGGCCATGGGCGCTTTACAACCCGGTTTGCCATGTGCATCCATGTTACCAGCCACTTGGAGTTTATTGGTGATTGATTTAAAGGACTGTTTTTTCACCATTAAGTTACACCCACAGGATACTTGTCGATTTGCCTTCACCTTACCATCGATCAATCGACAGGCACCAGCAGCACGATACGAATGGCTGGTGTTACCACAAGGAATGAAAAATTCGCCGACCCTGTGTCAATTATATGTTGCAGCAGCATTACAACCATTGCGCACAGCATGGCCTGGCACAATCATATATCACTATATGGACGATATTTTGTTATGTCAGCAACAACCGTTTAGTAACCAACAAATGCAACAACTGCAACAGAGTCTAGAAGCTATGGGCCTATTTATAGCCACAGAAAAGATTCAAAGGACGATGCCTATTAAATATTTAGGGTGGACAATTACGGAACAGCAGGTTAGCTCACAAAAGTTACAATTGCACACAGAACTTAAGACATTAAATGATATACAAAAATTTATGGGAGATGTCCAATGGTTGAGACCTGTGGCAGGAATTACTAATGACATGTTGGAGCCCTTAAAACCCTTATTGAAAGGTATAGACCCTGCACAACCGGTTGTGGCATCGACTGATCAACATGATGCAATCCGACAAATTGTTCAACATATTACTAAAGGTTGTGTATCACGCCGTGATCCTGATGTGCCCATAGATGTTACTATACTTCTGGGACGACAACACTTAGTGGGTGCTCTCACTCAAGATTTAAAGAAAACAGGAGAGAGTACTAGGGTTTTGGAATGGATATTTCCGCCCCTGCAACCAAAAAGAACAATACGACAAAAAAATTCTAATTTTAGCGGATCTGATAAGGACATGCCGTCTCAGGTTGTGTAGCATCTCTGGTTGTGAGCCAAGTACCATTTATGTCCCTCTGAAGAAGGAGAACCTAGAATGGTTTTTGGGAAACTGTGATGACCTGGCAGCAGCCTGTCTTGCCAACGGAGCAGACATTGTAGCAGCACCACTGAAAAACAAGGTGTTGAATTGGATGTGTAATTATGAGTGGATACAGAAACCAAAATTTAGGGAACAGCCAATTAAAAATGCATTAACAGTATTTACAGATGCCGGCAAGAAATCGATGACAGCGGTAGCAACATGGGAAGAAGAACGCACGTGGAGACAGCGAGTGCTACCTGCGGAGAAGGGTGACTCTCTGCAGACTCTGGAGCTTAAGGCTGTGGTTTGGGTGTTGCGAAACTGGATGAAAAAGCCTGTTAATGTGGTTTCGGACTCGATGTATGTTGTGGGGCTTGTTGCGAGAATTGAGGACTCAGCAATCAAAAGAGTTGCCAATGAAAGACTGTGGGAACTGTTATGTGAATTAAGAAGGGTCATAAAGTTAAGGACTGAAGAGTATAGCATCATACATATTCGAAGCCATAAGTTCGCCCACGGTTTAGGAGAAGGGAATGCAAGAGCAGATAGATTGGTATCAGTGACAGCACCAGTACCAAGATTTATTAGAGCCCGAGAGTCACACGGGATGTTTCATCAGAATGTGAAAGGTTTGGTGAGAGGTTTTCAAATACCTTATGCTGAGGCTAAAGCTATTGTGCAAGCATGTCCGATTTGTAGTCACATAAATAGAGGACTGGGTCTTGGTGTAGGAGTAAACCCCAGAGGTCTGACAAGCAATGAAATATGGCAAATGGATGTTACTCATGTACCTGAGTTTGGCAGGCAGAGGTATGTACATGTAACCATAGATACCTTTAGCCATATGATGTGGGCTTCCGCGCTGACAGGGGAAAAAGCAAAGGATGTTAGAAAACATCTGACAGCATGTTTTGCAGTAATGGGAGTTCCACAAACCATTAAGACAGACAATGGGCCAGCATATGTTAGTAAAAGTTTACAGGAATTTATGCAGATATGGGACATCAAGCACATTACAGGGATTCCCCATTCTCCAACGGGACAGGCAGTGATAGAGAGAGCAAATCAGACACTAAAACAGTATTTACAAAAGCACAAGGATGGAGAACCCTCTTCTCGAGTGAATAGGGTGTTGTTTGTGTTGAATCATCTGTGTATCTTTGGATCTGAAGAGATACCACCAGTAATAAAACATCAGCAACAAGGAGGTTTAAGGTCTATACAGATGAAAGTACTTTATAGGGACCAGCAAACAGGGCAGTGGTTAGGACCCGTGGATGTGTTGTTTATTGGTAGAGGTTATTTTTGTGTGTCCACAGCAGAAGGACCTCGCTGGATCCCAAGTCGGTGGATAAGACCAGCCCTACTGACAGCAGACAATACGATAACATCCAGTGACGATAGACAATACGACGACCTAAAAGATGAGGAAGGCAATCATTGTGCTGATAATGGAACTGATAGGATGTGCTGCGATTTATGATATAAATCTTAGAACTAACATGTGGGTGACCTGGGTCAATATGACAGGACAATCAGAGTTCTGTCTATCACTACAGTCAGCTGGGGATCCTTTTAGGACATGCTTAATAGGAATGCCAGGATATATTAAGAACCAATTTGCAGCATATTCTACAGGGGCTTGTCTAAAGGCTGACAAGGAGTCTGAATGCACAGCGAAATTAGTACAAGGTTTAAATACCATGTTGTCTTGGCCCCCCCAAGAGTTGGAGTTATTAGGAGCAATGAAAGTTAAAAATGAGTCTCAGACGTGTGTGTACTTTGGGGGGTTTTATGAGCAACGCAAAAAATTGGAGGACCAAGCTCAGCTGTATTTAACCGCGTTTGCAATGTACAGTTAAGGGATCAGCTTAGCCAGATGTTGCAGCAAGCTAGGAGCAAGGCTTTTGCGCAATATGTTAAATCATTATCCAGTAAGGGCTGGATGGACGTGACACCCAAAGAGTTAGCAGATTATAATGCTACTGGTGATTTTTGTGGGTTTAGTCAAGGTAAACCACTGGGAGCATATGGGATTGATGGTAAACAGTCCTTATGGAACAACAATACGGCAAAAGCATTACCACCAGGCATATTTTTGATATGTGGAGCACGAGCTTGGCAGGGAATCCCTGCTAACATATTTGGGGGACCATGTTACTTAGGTCGTTTGACCTTAATGGCTCCGAGCTATCGACAATGGTTGAATGTTAGCCAAGAAAAACGGGCGAAGAGAAGCTTAAAAACCTTAGGTAAAAATTGTAATGATGAAGTGGAATTATGGTCCAAGCCAGCGAACGCGTTTGCATCGATATTAGCGCCAGGAGTTACTGCTGCGCAAGCATTAAGACAGATAGAAAAATTAGCTTGTTGGTCTGTCAAGCAAGCCAACGTAACAAATGTTGTATTGCAGGAATTACTGATGGACCAAGATAGCATGAGGCATGCGTTATTGCAAAATAGAGCAGCTATAGATTTTTTGCTTTTGGCCCAAGGGCATGGTTGTGAAGATGTAGAAGGTATGTGTTGCTTTAATTTGTCAGATCATAGTTTGTCAATCCATAAGGAAATAGATTGGTTAAAAGAACATACCAAAAAGATTAAGCAAAGTGATAATGTAATTGATATGTGGTTAAAGGCATTATTAGGTTCTTGGGCGGGTATATTCCTGCCGGTTATTAAGGAAGCTGTTAGAATATTTATTATTGTAGTAATTGTTATTATTATTGCTAAGATTGTTTATAATTGTACTATGAATAGGATTAAAAAGTTATCAGGAAGCTTTGTAGTTGTTAAAAAAAACGGGGGAATTATTGTGGAGGAATGGACCGCTCAGAAGGGTCTCGATACAGCGATAGACTTCTCAGAACATGATCTACGGAAGCATCGAACCCGTGCTCGAACTACCAGAGACTTAATTGAACTAGAGTAACCCTGAAAGCCGAGAATAACTCTTGAGTTGCTTACGACCCTGAGAGCTCTGGAGAGCCCCGAAGAACTGACAAGCAGAAACTTGTGATCAGCTGTACCAGGGTGTGTAAACTGCAAGAGGAGGAGTCGACGTTAGTTATGTGCCAACGAGATAATAGCTAGTAGGCATAGTTAGCTGAAACTGTATATAAGCTTGTCTGACGCTCTAATAAGCAAGAGAGAGAGAGAGAGAGAGTATCCCATATCACAAAAAAAAAAAAAAAAAAAGGGGTTTTTTAATGGTACCAGTAAGAGATCAGTATTACTAGGATGAGCAAAAACACATTATTATGGGTAATTTTATATTGGGCAAAGCAATGAAGCTCTTTTGCTCTTGCTGATTGCCTGCAAGTTTTCTGTCTGTGAAGCTAGAGCCTGGCCAGATCTACCTTTACAGATTAAAGAAATCTTGCTACCATTAAACAAATTATGATTTTTGACCATCCTAGAGAAAATAAAGATACAACATAACAGGTAATAATGAATTAATTGAACTTTTTCAGACGTGTCTGATAGGGATACCCAGACTAAAAATAAATATGTTTGTTAGTTATAGTGGTAAGTTTTAAGGTTCTTAGGCATTATTATACTCATTTTTGATTATTGTTAAACTTCTTTATAATTGTATTATGCAAAGTGTTTAAAGAATAACCTCCAAGGCCTTACTTGCACAAAAGAAAATCGGGGGAATTTGTTGGGGTTTGTTTTGAGCAAGAGGGACCTTGGGTCCCAGGAACACCTGTGCAATTCAGGCTTTGAAGAATTCTCTGTTGATAATATAGTGGCGGAGTAAGAGATGTGAGGAAGTGCTGATTGCTTGGTATGCCGAAGTCCAGCTGCCCCCGAGAAGGGAGGCAAGCAAGATAAGGGGGAGGCGAGATCCGGGGAAGACAGCAATTAGACCGGATAGAAGAATTCCACAGAGTTGTGAAAACAATGATGTAACCTTTCAGAGAGCAACCAATAGTATGTTGCCAAGTGGGCATAATTATAGCAAACTGTATATAAGATGTGTCTGATGCTCAATAAAGTTGGATTCCGCTGATCACGTTGGTCGTATAGCGGCCCCTTCTTGCAGTAATCATTGAGTCCAACCCCGCTGCCAATGCAGGATCACCTAGGGTAGTCTGCACAGGAACACATCCAGGCAGCTCTGGTGAGATCCCACTCGGAGTACTGCGTCCAGTTCTGGAGCCCCTATTACAAGAGGGATATGGAAGTGCTGGAATGTGTCCAGAGAAGGGCCACGAAGATGAGCAGTGGGCTGGAGCACCTCTCCTATGAGGACAGACTGAAAGAGTTGGGGCTGTTCAGTCTGGAGAAGAGAAAGCTCCAAGGTGACTTCATTGTGGCTTTCCAGTATATGAAGTGGGCCTACAAGAAGACTGGAGAGGGACTTCTCAGCATATCAGGTAGTGATAGGACTAGGGGGAATGGAATGAAGTTCATGTTGAGGTGAAACCTTTCATGTTGAAGTCTGTATTGGCACACCACAGAAAAAAGATTGGCCACCTCTGCTTGACACCCATGCCTCAGATAGTTATAGACATTGATCAGATCCCCCCTCTCAAGACTAAATAGTGCCAAGTCTCTCAGTCTCTGTGCTGGGTTAGGAACTGGCTGGAGGGCCGAACCCAGAGAGTGGTGGTGAACGGTGACACATTCAGCTGGTGACCAGTCACCAGTGGCGTCCCCCAGGGATCAGTGCTGGGCCCCATCCTCTTTAATATCTTCACTGATAATCTGGATGAGGGGATTGAGACAGTCATCAGCAGACAGATGGGCAGAATCCAATATGATGGCATTCAACAAATCCAAGTGCCGAGTGCAGCACTTTGGCCACAGCAACCCCATGAAGAGCTACAGGTTGGGGTCGGAGTGGCTGGAGAACTCCCAAACAGAGAGGGACCTGGGGATGCTGATTGACAGCTGCCCAAACATGAGCCAGCACTGTGCCCAGGTGGCCAAGAAGGCCAATGGCATCCTGGCCTGCATTAGGAATAGTGTGGCCAGCAGGAGCAAGGAAGTCATTGTGCCCCTGTACTCTGCTTTGGTTAGGCCACACCTTGAGTCCTGTGTCCAGTTCTGGGCCCCTCAGTTTAGGAAGAACATTGAGACACTTGAACGTGTCCAGAGAAGGGCAACAAGGCTGGTGAGAGGCCTTGAACACAAGCCCTATGAGGAGAGGCTGAGGGAGCTGGGATTGTTTAGCCTGGAGAAGAGGAGGCTCAGGGGTGACCACATTGCTCTCTACAACTACCTGAAGGGTGGTTGTAGCCAGGAAGGGGTTGGTCTCTTCTCACAGACAACTAGCACCAGAACAAGGGGACAGTCTCAAGCTGTGCCAGGGGAAGTTTAGGCTCAAAGTGAGGAGAACGTTCTTCACCGAGAGAGTCGTTTGTCATTGGAATGGGCTGCCCAGGGAGGTGGTGGTGTTGCTGTCCCCATGGGTGTTCAAGAGGGGATTGGACATGGCCCTTGGTGCCATGGTCTCGTCATGAGGTCTGTGGTGACAGGCTGGACTTGATGATCTTTGAGATCTCTTCTAACCTTGGTGATACTGTGGTATTGCGATACTGTGATACTGTGGTGGAGTCACCATTCCTGGAGGTGCTCAAGAGGAGACTGGACGTGGCACTTGGTGTCATGGTTTAGTCATGTGGTCTGTGGTGACAGGTTGGACTTGATGACCTTTGAGGTCTCTTCCAATCTTGGTGATTCTGCGATACTGTGATTCTCAAATCCTCCAATCCTTTTCATGGCTCTCTGTTGGACTCTCTCCAGTAGATCCCTGTTTCTCTTGAACTGAGAAGCCCAAAATTTGATGCAGTATTCCAGCTGTGGTCTCACTAGAGCAGAGTAGAGGTGGAGAAGAACCTCCCTAGATGTGCTGGACACACTTTTCTTGGTACAACCCAGGATACCATTGGCTCTCTTGACTACAAGGACACATTGTTGTCCTATAGGGACTTATCCATTTGGACTTGAAGATCTTTCTCCATGGAGCTGCTTTTCAGCAGGGCAGCCGCTAACTTGTACTGCTGCCTGCTGTTATTCCTCCCAAGATGCAGGACCCTGCACTTATCCTTACTGAACTTCAGGAGGTTTACCATTACCCAGCTTTCCAGCCTGGCCAGATCTTATTGGATAGCAGCACAGCCTGATGGAATGTTGGTCTCCCCCCACCCCCCAGTTTTGTATCATCAGCGAACTTGCTCTCCTGTTCTTCATGACTTTTCAAAAATGATGGAGAGAGGCTCAGCAACAGTATCATAGTAACATAGTATCATAGTATCAGTCAGGGTTGGAAGGGACCACAAGGATCATCTAGTTCCAACCCCCCTGCCATAGGCAGAGACAGCCCACACTAGATCAGGCTGGCCAGAGCCTCATCCAGCCTGGGCTTAAACACCTCCAGGGTCTGGGCCTCAACCACTTCCCTGGACAACCCATTCCTGGGCTTCACCACTCTTATGGTGAAGAACTTTCTCCTCACATCCAGCCTGAATCTTCCCACCTCCAACTTCATTCCATTCCCTCTAGTCCTATCACTACCTGATATACTGAGAAGTCTCTCTCCAGGCTTCTTGTAGGCCTCCTCTCTCATCACTCATTGATGCAATCTACCAGGGCCCATGGATTTGTGTGTTTTCAGTTGGTACAAGTAATGTCTTCATAAAGATCATCAATAAAGATGTTAAACAGAAGTGGTCCCAACACTGAGCCCTGAGGAACACCACTTTTGACCATCTGCCAGTTGGATTAAACTCTACTGACCACTACTCTTTGGGCCCATTTGTTCAAACTGTTTACAGACCTGCAAGTCCATATTCTATATGTCCTACTGAAGGTAATTTCTCTACAGGATAGTCATTGGCCATTCAGTAAGGAGTGCTCACCTTAAGAAAGAAGAAGATGTTTCTTGTCTTTCCCCATAGTGGTCCTTTTTCCACAGCTGATATCTGAGGTAGATATCCACATGCGATAATGTCTCCACATTTTGCTGCTAATGCAGCAACAACATAACTAAAATTTGTAAAGTCAAAACAGTGACCATCTATAGGATATTCTTCCTAATAGCAGCAAAATATGGCATTCAGGGAATGTGTACTGTAAAGAAAACTCCATCAATGCAACATGGTTGCCATATTGATGTATTTGTAAGTACCAGAAATAGGAAGTCTTTCTGTCAAAACTTATATCAGTCACCTGAGCAAAGAGGAATTTAGTGTTGTTTTTAAATAGTTCTCCTTTATTCTTTCAAAGATTTTAGAAATTACTTAGTCTAGTGCCTTTGAAGCCCTTCAATGGAAAAAAATGTCAGGAAGTTAGGGATTGTCCCTGAACACAGCAGCCTTGACTTCTATGACTTCTAGAGCCTTTTTAAACAATAGCAGACACGAATGCAATAAACAATAACAAAGGCTGACTAGACTTGTCCGATCTTATTCTTTTATTCCTATATGCACCTATGAAGAGCTTTCTCTTTGGTATACAAAGACATTTTATTTCCACCTAGCTCAAGCACACAATATCATGTACGTGGTATTTGTATTGCCAGATTTTTTACTTTCATTATTAGCTGGCCAAACATGGAACAAAAACATATCCTTACCCCCATCTCTCACTTTAAAGGGAGAACGAAATAAAGGCTCTGAATGACTGCTAAAACCTGCAATCATAGTTTTTCTCCTTTGCTGTCTGTAGTACCTGCAAGTCTTGGAGTGAGTGGGTGACAACTGGTCTTACCGACTGCAGAGTTTGGATGCTGGTGACACCCTGTTACCATGTTTCAGGTAGTGCAGAAGGAGGGTCACCTCTGCTGGATAAAGTACCACTGGCTGTTCATGATTAGAGTAGTCAAACTGTATAACATAGTAAGAAGGGCTTTAAACCAGGAACTTTGAAGAAGGGAGTTACCGTCAGCTATGTGAGGGTCAGCAAGCAAAAGGCCTGTGGTGATGTGAAACAAGGATACACATAATCAGCAAAACAGTGCTTAAACAGAGTCACCTCAAGTATTTGCACATAAGCAAGGAAGTATTTACATGTCACTGTTACAGGGAGAAAAACACAGAGCTTTTCTGGAAATCAGCATGCTGTCCTGCTTCTCTTAAATGCCTGTACATGGCTGCAGCATGGAGAATAAAGACAAGGAATTAAAAATCCACATGGAATTACAGGGTTATGATTTTATTTGGATTACAGGGGTCTAATAGGATGGCTGCAGTGACTGAGTGTTATAAACGATTGATGCAGGCTTTTTAGGAAGAACTGATTGTGAAGAAAAAGATCAGCAGTTGTCCTTTATGTGACAAAGCAGCTGGGGTGCTTGGAGTTCTGCCTGGGAAAGGATGATGTGTCAATCCTTACCTTTTGGGTAAGGATAATAAAGTGGACCAGTACAGGTAGCATAGTGGATAGTTGCTACAGGTTTCCTACTCAGGAAGAAAAGTAGATCTGACCTTCTCCAGGCATCTGAAAGCAGCTTCCCATTCACAGGCTGTAGTCCTCATGGGGAATGGTTACAGGATGCTGCAAACCCCTCTTCCCCCCATCTCAATCAGCAGAGGTTTGAATGGGGAAAGAAATTGCCTTCCAAGGTGTGCAACTGCCTTCTCCTGGGGACAGGTAAATGGCACCCATTCTTCCCGACAGGGCAGAGGTCCCTCACAAGGTATTTGCAGGTGGGGGAAGTCCATGGAGTTTGGAAACTATGTGTGATTAAGCAGCGTGCTTCGTGCCCATCATACATTTGACAGGAGACACTGTTGAAAAATGCCTTAAGTATAGTGACCAGAAAGTGGGGGGCAACTCGCCTTTATTTTATTCACTCCCATTTTCCACTCTCATTTTGGACTTACTCTGCTTCTCAGCAAAATTGGAGAAATCAGCCCTCGGCACTGGCTTCTCCCAGACATGCCTGCCCTGGGCTCCTGCTCCCTGCCTGAAGTAGAGTGATCCTGCCTACCATGAAACTGTGGATTTCTTGCACTGTTCAGACAGTGCTGCTGCTCACAAGCGTTCCCTTGTATCAGCTGTGTCGACAGACCAACCTCCGCCTGTCTACAACCTCCCTTAAGGTAGTTGTAGAGAGTAATAAGGTCACCCCTGAGTCTTCTCTTCTCCAGGCTAAGCAACCCCAGCTCCCTCAGCCTCTCCTCACAGGGCTTGTGTTCCAAACCCCTCACCAACTTCATTGTCCTTCTCTGGACTCGTTCCAGCAAGTCAACATCCTTCCTAAACTGAGGGGCCCAAAACTAGACACAGGACTGAAGGCGTGGCCTAACCAGTGCAGAGTACAGGGAGAGAATGACCTCCCTGCTCCTGCTGGCCACATTGTTCTTGATGCAGGCCAGGATGCCATTGGCCCTCCTGGCTGCCTGGGCACACTGCAGGCTCATGTGCAGCTTACCATTGACCAGTACCCCCAGGTGCCTCTCTATCTGGCTGCTCTCCAGCCACTCTGACCCCAGCCTGTAGCACTGCAAGGGCTTGTTGTGGCCAACATGCAGAACCTGGCATTTGGGTATGTTAAATCTCGTGCCCTTGGACTCTGCCCATCTGTCCAGCCTGTCAAGGTCCCTCTGCAGAGCCTCTCCACCCTCCAGCAGATCAACTCTTGCCCCCAGCTTGGTGTCATCAGCAAATTTACTGATGATGGACTCAATGCCCTCATCCAGATCATCAATAATGATGTTAAAGGGCATGGGGCCCAGCACTGATTCTTGGGGCACACCACTAGTGACTGGCTACGAGCTGGATGTGGCACCATTCACCACCACTCTCTGGGTGTGGCCCTCCAGCCACTTCTTAACCCATCGCAATGTGCTACCATCCAAGCCATGGGCTGACAGCTTGGCCAGGAGTTTGCTATGGGGGACGGTGTCAAAGGCATTGCTGAGGTCCAGGTAGACCACATCCACAGGCCTCCCCACATCCACCAGGCGGGTCACTTGGTCATAGAAGGAGATCAGGTTGGTCAGGCAGGACCTGCCCTTCCTAAATCCATGCTGACTGGGCCTGATCCCTTGGCCATCCTGGAAGTGCTGTGTGATTGCACTCAACATGACCTGTTCCATAGTCTTGCCTGGCACTGAGGTCAGGCTGACAGGTCTATAATTCCCTGGCTCATCCAACCATCCCTTCTTGTGGATGGGCACAATGTTGGCCAGCTTCCAGTCTTCTGGGACTTACCCAGTGAGCCAGGACTGCTGAAAAATGATGGAGAGTGGCTTGGCCAGCTCATCTGGCAACTCTCTCAGCACCCTCAGATGGATCCCATCTGATCCCATGGACTTGTGGGGATCCAAGCGGCTGAGGATATCTCTAACTACATCCTCCTGGAACAGAGGAAAGCTATGCAGCTCCCTGTCTCTTTCTGCCAGCTCTGCAGGCCAGCTGTCTAGAAGACGTTCTGTCCTACCAGTAAAAATTGAGGCAAAGAAGGTGTTAAGTATCTCTGCCTTGTCCTCATCTTTTGTTACCACTTTCCTCTCTGTGTCCACCAAGGAGTGGAGGATGTCCATGCCCCTCCTCTTACTATTAATATATTTATAGAAGGTCTTTTTGTTGTCCTTCACAGCAGAGGCCAGTCTAAGCTCTAAATGCACTTTTGACTCCCTAATTTTCTTCCTACATGACCTAGTAACATCCTTAAACATTCCATGGGTTGCCTCACCTTTCTTCGAAAGATGATACACCCTCTTTTTTTTCCCTTAGTTCTTTTAGAAGGTCATTACCCATCCAGGCTGGCCATCTGCCCCAGTGGCTCATCTTCTGGTACATTGGCACAGCCTGTTCCTGCACCTTCAAGTGTTCTTCCTTGAAGTAGGTCCAGCTCTCCTGGATCCCTTTGTTTTTAAGAGCTGTTTCCCAAGGAAACTTCTGAGTTAGTTCCTTGAATAACCTGAAGTCAGCCCTCCTGAAGTCCAGAGTGAAGAACTTCTTGCTGCCCCTCTTAGATTGACTGATTACTGAAAATTCAATTATCTCATGGTCACTGGACCCTAAACACCCTCCAACCACCACATCACCCACCAGCCCTTCCCTATTGGTGAAGAAAAGGTCAAGCTTAGCCTTACCCCTGGTAGGCTTGCACAGCACCTGGGATAAGAAGCTGTCCTCCATACACTCTAAGAACCTCCTAGACTGCCTCCTCTCTGCTGTGTTGAGATCCCAGCAGATATCAGGCAAGTTGAAGTCGCCAATGACAACAAGGTCAGGCAATCTTGAGACAGCCTTAAGCTGCCTATATAATGCTTCATCAATATCTTACTCCTGGTTGGGTGGTCTATAACAGACTCCAACCAGGATGTCTGCCCTGCTGGTCTTCTCTCTAATTTTCACCCACAAACACTCAACCTGATCGTCCCTGATCTCCAACCCAATGGCATCTAGTGCCTCCCTGATGTACAGGGCCACACCTTCACTCCTTCTTCCTTGTCTGTCTCTCCTGAAGAGCCTGTAGCCGTCAATTGCAGCACTCCAGTCATGTGAGTCATCCCACCACATCTCTGTGATGGCAACTACATCATAACTTTCCTGCTGTAACAAGACTTCCAGCTCCTCTTGTTTGTTGCCCATACTTCGTGCACTTCAGCTGGGCTGCTGGTTTCACCTCTGGATCTAGCTTATCACCCCCAGACTCCTGCCTGGGGGAACTGGTTTCAGCCCCTTCCCTCTTCGAATCTAATTTAAAGTCCTATCAATGAGACCTGCCAATTCCCTTCCTAGAATCTTTTTACCTTTGGATGATATGCCATTCTTGTACACTGTGACCTTTCCCCTCCTCTAGGACAGATGAACTCCATCTATTGCCAGCTGACCTAGTGCAGTAGAAAGTTCTCCATGAAAAAAAAAATAAATTCTTTTGATTGCACCAGCCTCTAAGCCACTTGTTGACTATAGCTGCTGACCTGTTCCTTCTGATATTCCCTCCTGCAACTAAAGGTATTGATTAAAAATTTATTTGTGGTCCTGACCCCTCAACCAGATCTCCCAGGGCCTTGAAGTCATTTTTGATAGCCCTGGGAGTTCTGGTTGCAACATTATAATTTCCTAACTGCATAACTAGTAAGGGATAGTATTCAGAGGGCTGCACCAGACTAGGCAGCCTTCTGGTAACATCTCTAACTTATTTCTGGAGCCTGACACCAAAGAAAGACCTAGGGACTGTCTCCAAATTCCTGCTTTGTCCTTGTGAGTACAACCAGCAATCCGATAGGCTTTTCCTGATTTTGTAAGTGGTGTCAAACTATTTTGTTGCTTAGCATTTTCCATTTTCTGAGTTCTCTAAATTGTACTAAAGTTGCCCATAAGCATCCTGGTAGAATTTGCGGTCTAAAAGAACCTGTTTTATACATAATTTTGGGGTGGGGGCTTGGTGAAAAGTAGACATATCTATATTTTTGTAATTCCTACCTCATTAATTTAACTCAAATCAAATCAGGGGCAATAACTATATCAATGCTGAATAGACAACAGAGCAGAATTCAGGATGTTCCTGGAAAGCACTGAAGACAATATTCTGACCCAGGTGATATAGAAGATGAAGAGGAGTGTAGGAGGGTTTTTCTGTTGGACTGCAAAGTCACAAATAGGAGGCGCTTTTAAAGCATCTAACAGATAGGGAAATTTTTCTTGTATCTACATCTCATAAAATACATTTTTTTTAATTATAATCTCTGCATTCTGCTCTGCAATTTTCTCTTTAGATATCTACATATTTCATATTAGAAATGTATAGGTTTTTTTTGAGAAAAAACATCATCTATGTGTGTGAAACAAACAAAGCACTTATTAATTCTCATGATAATTTAATTTCTATCTAAAATTAAAGTATAAAATTAAACAGAAAGACAATTAAAAACAGATTGCACATTGTCTAAATATTTTAAGATCATGTAATCTTGCTACAATATTTATTCTGCCCCTTTATTTACACTAATAGAGAAATTAAATACATATTTTTGAGTCATGAGATCTGAACACAGAAAAAATATACATGTAATAAATTTTGACATTGGAATGCATCCATATGATAATTTTGTCTCCTAATTAATGTGGCTTTTTTTCCACTTGAATTTTTTTCACCAGACCTTATGGAGTACTTCACCTACAAAGTTCAGTCCAATCTAAAATCCTGTTAAGAAATGTGTCTCTGTGTTGAGCCATACTCTGATCTTGTTCTATAAGAGGACTAGAATAAACAAAAAAGTCTGAAGAATACAACTCACAATACCTAAACCAAAACCAAACCCCAATCCCATCTAGATAACAACCAGACTTTCTCAAGGGACAGAAATACCAGATGTCAAATAGTTCTTCCCTTAGTGGAGAAAAAGAGATCATATAGAATCAAACAAGATGCTTCTAAGAACAAGATAGCTCTTCCTTCAGGACCATGGTAATCTTTGAAAATGATGAAGAAATGATTCATTGTATAGGAAACTCAAGAGGGTTTTTGTGTGTGTGTGTTTGTTTTTAAATATAATGATCAAGATGCAAGAATTGTAACAGTACTGAAGTTTCACAAAACTGAAAATTGCCCAGGTAGGAGTCAAGTGAGAAAACAAGAGTTTAGTCCTAATATTCAACAGTTCATTGAATAACAAAATAATATGGTATTTTAGGTGGGAATATTTACGTGGGAACCCTTAAAGACCATCTAATCCAGCACCCCTGTAATGAGCTATATCAGGTAACTCAGAACAGCCCCGTCCAACCTGATCTTACATGTATCCAGAATGGGGCATATATCACTTCTGTGGGAACTAGTTTCAGTGTTTCACCACCCTCATGGTAAAAAAATTTCTTCTTTATAACTAGTCTAAATCTATGTGTTTTAGTTAAAAAACATTACCCCTTGTCCTCATGTGCCTGCTAAAAGGATTGCCCTTGTCCTTGTTGAACTGCATGAGGTTGGCATGGGCCTACCCCTCAAGCCTGTCCAAGTCCCTTTGGATGGCATCCTTTCCCTCCAGCATGTCAAACCATCCCACACAGCTTGGTGTCATCCTCAGACTTGCTGAAGGTGTGCTCAGTTCCACTGTCCATATTGTTGACAATGGTATTAAAGAGCACTGGTCCCATACCAACCCCTGAAGGATGCCATTCATTACTGGTCTCCATTTGAACATTGAGCCATTGACTGCAACTGTTTGAGTGTGGCAATGCACCCAATTCTTTATTCAGCAAGGGGTCCATGCTTCAAGTCCACTCTTTTCCAATTTGGCAAGCAAGATGTCACATGGGACAGTGCCAAACACTATACACAAGTCTTGGTGGATGTCATCAGTTGCCTTATTCACTGATACAAAAAAATGAAACCCATACAAACTTATGTGCTCAGCAATAAAACTGGGTGAGGATGGATGGGGCAAACTACTCAGAAATTATTTGGACATTAGGTGGTTAGTAGTAAGCAATTATTTTTGTTTTCATCAATTATTTGGTGTTGGGTATTTTTCCACTTTATTGCTTTGTGGGATTTTGGTGGGTTTTATTTTGTTTTTTTACTAAATACCTTCTAAAAATAAATACATTACTATTAACTATCTATATCAACTCTCCATCAACTGATCTCAACTTAACTTCCCACTACAGCATGGGGAGGATAAGCTAGCAGCTGTGTGGTTCTTAGCTGTCTACCATGGGATGACAAGGATCTAAGAGCCACACAAGATTTTGCAAAGATTGAAAGGTAAAGAATGAATAAGGGAAGAGATGTGAGCTGACAGATGAGTCAAAAAATTCCTGACTATTTGCATCTATATATCCTTTGGTTTCTAGCAATTCCAAATACACTGGAGAAGAGGAGAGCAGAAACAGTACCTGTCATGAAAAAGAATACAAGTAAGTAGGTGGATTATCCCTCCTTCATGTAATTAATTCTTTTTCTGTTGTTCTGTGAACAGCATGGTACATTTATAACCCATGTTCTTAGTCTTACTCCTTTGTTGTTTGTGTCTTACTCCCTCCGAGGGCTGAGGCTCCTAAGCTTCACAACATTTTTCAACAAGGAGCACTTGCAGTCTTTCTGGGTAAACTGAAGTACAGCTTGGATTCCAAGTTGCAAGGCAAGCAAGGCTTGGCTTTTCAGGCTTGTGTTGAGGCTTGTGGCTTCTCCCAGCTCTTGCAGAAGGCAAGGTAAAGAACTCAGTCTCTGGGTTTGTATTCATAGATTTTTCTGAGACAATGATGGTCAATGACAACAAAGATTAAGAGACAGAAACCTGATACTTTAACCAATAGAATCAGTTTACTCCAAACATGTCCAAAGACACACATACCTGGCCCACTTAAACCCCAGGGCATGTTCAGACAAGCGTGGGCAACATGGGCAATCTTTTGAGAAAACAGAGCTCCTGGTTCTGGTTCAGGGCGTTTTTGAGGCTTTGTGCCTTCAGGATAAGTATGAGGGTGAAAAACTCGCAAACAGGGTCTATCCTAGTCCATACTGTACAATGGGATTTGTATGAGGTGTTTCAAGTCCATGTTAGGTATTTTCACACCACTGTGGAAGATCAAGGTGCATGTAATACAGATGCATTATGTACCTTCTTAATACATGTACCATATGTGCTATATGTTAAGAAGGACTAAGTCTTTTGCTTACAACATTTCCTGCAATTATGCCAGTTTGGGTAGCGTGTTAACTGTGTGATCATATTTTCCAAAACTAGGATGTCTTCCTGAGTCTTAGGTGTTGCATCCACTCTCATGCTGTGTCAGGACTCAGTCTATGTAGCTTCTGGTTTAGCTGGCAAATCATGGAGGGTGACATTTAACTTGAATGCCTGGCATCAAGCTCCCTTGTGAATCCCATAAATTTTGTGGATCATGTTGTACTGTCCTTAAAGCTGAAGTGAGGATTCTTTTGTTTCTTGTCACATGCAATATTTTCTACCAAGAACTGTGAAAGTGCTTAATTTCTTTCATTTCACATAAAGGCCTTGGCCTTTCTGTCCAATACTCTGAAGCTTGTTAAGCACGGGCCTGTAGCTATGTGGTGGTGAGAGAAGGCCTAGTTCTCCCTCCCCCACAAAGAAAGAAACTGCAGCTGGCTCAGTCAGAGAAGCAAAGGATATGAGCTATATTTACAAGCAAGATGAAATGCAGGTTATATATATACACAATATACAGTATTTACAATATATACAGAAATACACAGCAAAGAAAGTAATACAGAACAAAACTCCCTCCTCCGGACAGAGGAGGGTTCCCCCTCTGTACTCCCTCTTTCCCCCTCCTTCCCTTTTTTCCCATAAAGAGCTAGAGAGAGAGAAAAGGTAATTAATAAGGATGAAATTTTGTTAGTCCTCAAAAGCACATTCAGGGATTAGTCATCTGTTATCCAAGGTCAGCTCTGGCTAGTTGCTCAGAAGCAGACAGGCTGGAAAGGCAGAACAAACTGGAACCAGAGACAGATTCCAACTGAACTAAAACTTAAAGTCACATTCTACAAATCTACCAATGAAATTCGTTTAGAATATCTGAATGTTTTCAAAATATTCAGCCATAGTGTTCCAGCGCTGTCCCTTTCTTAAAGGCACAGCCTAAAATGGTCACAGGCTAGTAGGTATCTGGAGTCTGCTTTCTCCTCTTTGTTGCTGCCTCTAATCTTGTAGCAGAAATTTTAACATGCTACCTTCTCCCATGCTCCTTTCCCATTGCAAACAGAACATGTACAATGACAATCAGTAATTGCAGAAAAGCAGTTTGAGCAAATTAGTTATGAATTGATCAGAGTATTATTGCTTAGGTTTCTCTCTAGGAGGTTTACTCTTTCATTTTCAGATGTCCTATACCATTTCAATGCAGATATTACAGTATTTGTTTTAATTTTGTTCTAAGCAGTTTTTGAAAAGTAGCATGGAATAATAATGAAAAAGAAGCATACAGAAATATCTTTTTACAACTTATTCTCAGTTTATCTTGGAGAAGAATTTTAACTGAGTAATTCAGTAATTATTATGGATCTATAATAGGTTGCCTGTATATTTTTCTTATCATTGGATTTTTTTTTCCTTAAATTGTCTTACTTTTCTATAGTCTCAGAATCAGAAATTTTGAATTCAGGGCACACTGTGAATAAATCCCTGAATATGAGAAAGAGAAGTATATAAATGGAAAATCTTCAGTAGATCCTAGAAAGTTTTTGGGTGAAATGCATAAGTATAAAGATTTGTAAAAATACCATCATGCAAACTTTAAGCTTTATGTTTTAATATTTTGAATAAAAATTTGCATATCTTGTTTTATATTATTTCTTTTTCCATTAGCTGTTATTCATTGCTTTAGAAGTAGTCTTCCATCAAAAAGAATGCTTTCTGCCTTTTGACTTACAACACATTCTAATGAACTGGGAAATTTTGATTAGAATGTGTTAGCTTTTAAATATTAACTCGCTTTAAGTGAAAAATCCTTTAGCTCATAGAAGGCACATATTTATGTAACACAAGCAAGCTCCATTTGATTAGTTCAAGGAGAAATGGATTTTAATATCTGGCTTTAGAGTTTACTTTAATACAATTTTAAAAAATTTAAAAAATATATTTAAAATATATATAAAGTTTCCACAAGTTTCATGTTCTGATGGAGAGATGATGACACACCCACGAGTGCTGAGAGAACTGGCAGATAAGGTTGGTAGACTGCTCTCTGTTATATTCCAAAAGTCATTGCAGTCCAGGGAGGTCCCTACTGACTAGAAAAGAGGAAACACAACTCCCATTCTCAAAAAGGGAAAGAAGGATGACCCAGGGAACTATAGGCCAGTCAGACTCACCTCTGTGCCCAGTAAGATCATGGAACAGATCCTCCTGGAGGCATTGCTGAGGGAGAAGAATAACAAAGAGGTGATTTGGTACAACCAGCACAGCTTCACCCAGGGCAAATCCTGCCTGACAAACTTTGTGGCCTTCTATGACAAGGTTGCAACAGTAATAGATGAAGGCTGAGCAACTGACATAATTTACCTGGACATGAGCAAAGCCTTTGACACTGTCCTGCATGACATCCTGGTCCCCAACCTGGTGCAGGCCAAAGAGTGTCTGTCAATGGGTCCATGTCCAAGTGGAGGCCAGTGACAAGTGGAGTCCCTCAAGGATCAGTACTGGGACCTCTCTTTTTTAACATCTTTGTTGGCAACAGGGACAGTGGCATTGAGTGCACCCTCAGCAAGTTTGCTGACAACACCAAACTGTGTGGTGCAGCAGATGTGCTGGAGGGAAGGGATGTCATCCAGAGGGACCTTGACAGGCTGGAGAAGTGGGCCCAAGCTAACCTCATGTAGTTCAACAAGACCAAATGCAAGGTCCTGCATCTGAGTCGGGGTAATCTCAAGCAGCAATATAGGCTGGGCAGTGACTGGATTGAGAGTAGCCTTGAAAAAAAAAGGATTTGGGGTTGCTGGTGGATGTGATACTCAACATGAGCCACCAGAGTGCACTTGCAGCCCAGAAAGCCAATCACACCCTGGGCTACAGCAAGAGAAACACAGCCAGAAGGTCAAGGGAGGTGATCCTTCCCCTCTATTCTGCTCTAGTGAGACCCCACGTGGAGTACTGTGTCCAGTTCTGGAGCCCCTGTTACAGGAAGGATCTGGAGTAGCTGGAATGTGTCCAGAGAAGGGCCACAAGGATGATTACAGGGCTGGAGCACCTCTCCTATGAGGACAGATTGAGAGAATTTGGCCTGTTCAGTGTGGAGAAGAGAAGGCTCAGAGGAGACCTTATTGTGGCCCTCCAGTATCTAAAAGGGCCTACAAGAAAGCTGGTGAGGGACTTTTTAGGGTGTCAGGTAATGATAGGACTAGGGGGAATGGAACAAAAATAGAAATGGGTAGATGTAGACTGGATGTTATGAAGAAATTCTTCACCATGAGGGTGGTGAGACACTGGAACAGGTTGCCGAGGGAGATGGTAGAAGCCCCATCCCTTGAGGTTTTTAAGACCAGGCTGGATGTGGCTCTATGTAACCTGATCTAGTGTGAGGTGTCCCTGCCCATGGCACGGGGGTTGCGACTAGATGATCCATTTTGGCCATTTTGGCTCGGTAGCTGATCAGGACCGCTCGTCCGGAACTGCTCTGCTTAAGCTGTGAGTTTCTCGGGGTTTTTCTTTTGCTTTCCTTTCGGGGCTTCGCGGGTCGGGAGGACTGCTGGTAGGGGGAGGAGCCGGCAGGATCGTGCTCATGAGAGCCTGCACGGGTCACGGGAGCCTGACGTCAGCCACGGCAGTTTTAAAAGCCGCCCGGGCTGTGCGCGCAGCGCCATTTTGGCTCGGTAGCTGTCTAGCAGCTGGGGGACAAAAAAAAAAAACAAAAAAAAAACCAAACAGAAAACCCAAACCTTAAATGTTGCATCATGGTTGTCACTCGGACGAGGGGTAAAAAAGCAGCATCTGCCCAGACAGAGCTGTTTTACCAACATGCTGGAGTCCAGGCTGTCAGCTGCAGAGAGTGCTTCAGCCTGGCACTTGGAATAGAGGGGGAGGGAGAGGACACCTGTGTCCGGTGTGAGCAGGTAAATTTTCTCCTCAGCATGGTGGCAGAGCTGAAGGATGAAGTGGCCGAGCTGAAGGAAGAGGTAGCTAGGCTAAGGACCATACGGGAAAGTGAAAGGGAGTTAGACTTGTGGGAGAAGGCTCTGCAGGTCTCCCCTACTGAGGGAAGGGTTCCTGGAGGGATGGATACAGGTCCCTGCCAGGAGTGGCAAGAGAAATCCACCCCGACCCTCTCCTCCTCCTCCGCTGCCCTTGCATAATAAGTATGAGGCCCTGCAGGCTGAGGGCAGTAAGGAAGAGAGGGCTGAGGCTGAGGAACAGCCATCCAGAGGGGAGCCTAAGGCCAAGCGGACCCCACCAGCTGTAACGACCAGCTCTGGGGGGAAGCCTAAGCCCAAGCGGTCCCCATCAGCTATAACAACCAGCTCCACAAAGAAAAGGAGAAGGGTTATAGTTGTAGGGGACTCTCTCCTGGGGGGTACTGAGGGACCCATATGTCATCCCGACCCATCCCACAGGGAGGTCTGCTCCCTACCAGGGGCAGGGGTTAGGGACATTGCGGAGAGAATCCCTAAATTAATCCAGCCCACTGACTATTACCCTCTGATGGTAATACAGGTTGGGAGTGATGAGATTGACAGGAAGGGTACCAGGGCAATTAAGAAGGAATTCAGGGTCCTTGGACAATTGATTGATGGGGCAGGAGCTCAAGTGGTGTTCTGCTCAGTTCCCTCAGTGGCAGGGGTGTACACTGAGAGGAATGGGAGAACCCATACCATCAACAATTGGCTCAGGGGATGGTGCCAGAGGCAGAACTTTGGGTTCTATGACCATGGGGCAACTTTCACTGCACCTGACCTGCTGGGTCCTGATGGGGTGCATCTATCTAGAAGGGGTAAGAGAGTCCTGGCATTGGAGTTGGCAGGGCTCATTAGGAGGGCTTTAAACTAGGTCTGAAGGGGGTGAGTGAGGCAATCGGTCCCTCTGCAGAGGTAAGAGTAGGGCGCAAGGTAGGGTCAGTTGAGAAGTCAGGAACCCAGCTGCGATGCATGTACACCAATGCACGCAGCCTGGGCAACAAGCAAGAGGAGTTGGAGGTCCTAATCCATCAGGGCAACTATGATGTAGTCGCCATCTCAGAAACTTGGTGGGACAGCACCCACGATTGGAGTGCTACAATGGGGGGTTACAGGCTCTTTAGGAGAGACAGGCGAGGGAGAAGAGGAGGAGGGGTGGCTCTGTATATTAGAGAGTCAATCTCTGCCACACAACTTGAGGTGGAAGATGAGGTAGTTGAGAGCCTGTAGGTCAAAATCAGAGGACAACCTAACAAGTCTGACATCCTGATTGGAATCTGTTACAGACCACCCAACCAGGATGAGGCAGCTGATGAGTTGTTCTACAAGCAACTGGAGGCTGTCTCAAGATCATCAGGTCTTGTCCTTGTTGGTGACTTCAACCTCCCAGATATCTGCTGGGAACTTAATTCAGCAGGGAGGAGGCAGTCCAGAAGATTCCTGGAGCGAATGGAGGACTGCTTCCTGACACAGCCGTTAAGTGAGCCTACCAGGAGACAGGCTCTGCTTGACCTGCTGTTCTCCAATAGGGAAGGGCTGGTGGGAGACGTGATCGTGGGAGGCTGCCTAGGGTGCAGTGACCACGAGATAGTGAAGTTTTCAATATGCAGGGAGATAGGGAGGAGCACCAACAGAACCTTCACCTTGGACTTCCAAAGGGCGAACTTCAGCCTATTTAAGAAACTTGTCTGCAAAGTCCCCTGGTACCAGCCCTCATGAACCAAGGGGTTCAGGAGGGTTGGACCTACTTCAAACAGGAGCTCTTGAAGGCACAGGAATTGGCGGTTCCCACGTGCCGGAAGGCAAGCTGGCGGGGAAGGCGACCGGCCTGGATGAGCAAGCAGCTCCTGGAGGATTTAAGGGGAAGAGGAGGCTGTATCACCTTTGAAGGAGGGGAAGGCTTCTTGAGGTATGTTCAAGGAAGCTGTTAGATTATGTAGGAATAAAATTAGGAGGCTAAGGCCCAGCTGGAACTGAAGCTGGCCACCTCTGTCAAAGACAATAAAAAGCATTTTTATAAATATATTAACAATAAGAAGAGGGGCAGGAAGAACCTGCACTCCCTAGTGGACCTGGAGGGGAACATGGTGACTGAGGATGAGGAGAAAGCTGAGGTCCTGAACACCTTCTTTGCCTCAATTTTTAACAGCAAGGAAGGAGTTCAGGACGAGTGGCCTCCGGAGCTGGGCGATGGGGTCGGCGAGCAGTGTAATGCCCCGGAAATCCATGAGGAGTTAGTTCAGGACCTGCTGAGCCACTTGGATATTCACAAGTCCATGGGACAGGATGGGATCCATCCTAGGGTGCTGAGAGAGCTGGCAGATGTGCTAGCTAGGCCACTCTCCATCATTTTCCTCCAGTCCTGGCTCACCGGTGAGGTCCCAGATGACTGGAAACTGGCCAGCGTGGTCCCCATCCACAAGAAGGGTCGGATGCAGGAACCTGGAAACTACAGGCCGGTCAGTCTGACCTCAGTGCCAGGGAAAGTGATGGAGCAGATTATCCTGGTGGCAATAACTGTGCACCTGAAGGATGGCCAAGGGCTCAGGTCCAGCCAACATGGATTCAGGAAGGGCAGATCCTGCCTCTCCAACCTGATCTTTTTCTATGATCAGGTGACCCATCTGATGGATGTGGGGAGGCCTGTGGATGTGGTCTACCTAGACTTCAGCAAGGCGTTTGACACCATCCCCCACAGCAAACTGCTGACTAAGCTGTCAGCCCGTGGATTGGACCATTACACTCTGTGCTGGGTTAGGAACTGGCTGGAGGGCCGGGCCCAGAGAGTGGTAGTGAACGGTGCCACATCCAGCTGGAGGCCAGTCACCAGTGGTGTCCCCCAGGGATCAGTGCTGGGCCCTGTCCTCTTCAACATATTCATTGGTGATCTGGATGAAGGGGTAGAGTCAGTCATCAGCAAATTTGCAGATGACACAAAGTTAGGGGCAGATGTTAGTCAGTTAGAGGGTAGAAAGGCTCTGCAGAGGGACCTCAACCGACTGGACAGATGGGCAGAGTCCAATGGGATGGCATTCAACAAGTCCAAGTGCCGAGTGCTGCACTTTGGCTACGGCAATCCCATGCAGAGCTATAGGCTGGGGTCAGAGTGGCTGGAGAGCTCCCAAACAGAGAGGGACCTGGGGGTGCTGATCGACAGCCACCTGAATATGAGCCAGCCAATAGCATCCTGGCCTGCATTAGGAATAGTGTGGCCAGCAGGAGCAGGGAGGTCATAGTGCCCCTGTACTCTGCTTTGGTTAGGCCGCACCTTGAGTCCTGTGTCCAGTTCTGGGCCCCTCAGTTTAAGAAGGACATCGAAACACTTGAGCGTGTCCAGAGAAGGGCAACAAGGCTGGTGAGAGGCCTTGAACACAAGCCCTATGAGGAGAGGCTGAGGGAGCTGGGATTGTTTAATGTGGAGAAGAGGAGGCTCAGGGGTGACCTCATTGCCCTCTACAACTACCTGAAGGGTGGTTGTAGCCAGGAGGGGGTTGGCCTCTTCTCCCAGGCAACCAGCACCAGAACGAGGGGACACAGTCTCAAGCTGCGCCAGGGGAGGTTCAGACTTGAGGTGAGGAGGAAGTTCTTCACTGAGCGAGTCATTTGGCATTGGAACGGGTTGCCCAGGGAGGTGGTTGAGTCATCAACCCTGGAGGCGTTCAAGGGGAGATTGGACGTGGCACTTGGTGCCATGGTCTAGTCATGGGGTCTGTGTTGATAGGTTGGACTCGATGATCCCCGAGGTCCTTTCCAACCTAAGTGATACTGTGATACTGTGATACTGTGACTGTGATACTGTGATCCTTGAGGTCTCTTCCAGAGTTATAAAACTCTAGTGGACACTGATGCACAGTGTACCCTAATGCCATCAGATTTCAAAGAGGCAAAATCCACCTTAATTTATGGAATGAGATGAAGATTCCAACAACTGCCTTTGTTGGGGCTGAAGTAAGCCTAAGTAGGGTGGAATGAAAAAAACCAGCCTATTGTAACAGGTCTGGAGGTTCCATGTAGCCTTCACATAGACAGTTTCATGATACAGTACTTCAAGGATACCAAAAAGTACCAATAGGATTTTTGTCTTGACTATGGAGATTATGCAAATATATAATTTGCATGTGTATAATGCATTTCCAATTGAATGTCCCAGATGTAGAAACACAATCCTATTGTTATGGATTGATACTGACTGCTCTGGAATGAGGTGAAGCTTCTGAACACCTAGAGAATATTGATGACACCATTTTGTGTGGAAACACACAAGTGTTTGAGAATACATAGAATACATAGAATACATAGAATAAACCAGGTTGGAAGAGACCTTCAAGATCATCACGTCCAACCCATCAACCAATCCAACCCACCTAAACAACTAAACCATGGTACCAAGCACCCCATCAAGCCTCCTCCTGAACACCTCCAATGATGGCAACTCCACCACCTCCCTGGGCAGCCCATTCCAATGGGCAATCACTCTTTCTGTATAGAACTTCTTCCTAACATCCAGCTTAAACCTCCCCTGGTGCAGCCTGAGACTGTGTCCTCTTGTTCTGGTACTGGCTGCCTGGGAGAAGAGACCAACCTCCGCCTGTCTACAACCTCCCTTAAGGAAGTTGTAGAGAGTAATAAGGTCACCCCCGAGTCTTCTCTTCTCCAGGCTAAGTAACCCCAGCTCCCTCAGCCGTTCCTCACAAGGCTTGTGTTCCAAACCCCTCACCAACTTCATTGTCCTTCTCTGGACTCGTTCCAGCAAGTTGACATCCTTCCTAAACTGAGGGGCCCAAAACTAGACACAGGACTGAAGGCGTGGCCTAACCAGTGCAGCGTACAGGGGGAGAATGATCTCCCTGCTCCTGCTGGCCACATTGTTCTTGATGCAGGCCAGGATGCCATTGGCCCTCTTGGCTGCCTGGGCACACTGCAGGCTCATGTGCAGCCTACCATTGACCAGTTCTATACAGAAAGAGTGATTGCGCTATGGAATGGGCTGCCTGGGGAGGTGTTGGAGTCGCCGTCATTGAAGGTGTTCAGGAGGAGACTTGATGGGGTACTTAGTGCCATGGGTTAGCTGTTTGGGTGGGTTGGATTGGTTGATGGGTTGGACACGATGATCTTGAAGGTCTCTTCCAACCTTGTTTGGTTTACTCTAATAAAGGTTTATTCAGTACCCCCAGGTCCCTCTCTGCCTGGCTGCTCTCCAGCCACTCTGACCCCAGCCTGTAGCACTGCAAGGGCTTGTTGTGGCCAACATGCAGAACCTGGCATTTGGATATGTTAAATCCTGTGCCCTTGGACTCTGCCCATCTGTCCAGCCTGTCAAGGTCCCTCTGCAGAGCCTCTCTACCCTCCAGCAGATCAACTCTTGCCCCCAGCTTGGTGTCGTCAGCAAATTTACTGATGATGGACTCAATGCCCTCATCCAGATCATCAATAATGATGTTAAAGGGCATGGGGCCCAGCACTGATTCTTGGGGCACACCACTAGTGACTGGCTACGAGCTGGATGTGGCACCATTCACTACCACTCTCTGGGTTTGGCCCTCCAGCCACTTCTTAACCCATCGCAATGTGCTACCATCCAAGCCATGGGCTGACAGCTTGGCCAGGAGTTTGCTATGGGGGACAGTGTCAAAGGCATTGCTGAGGTCCAGGCAGACCGCATCCACAGGCCTCCCCACATCCACCAGGCGGGTCACTTGGTCATAGAAGGAGATCAGGTTGGTCAGGCAGGACCTGCCCTTCCTAAATCCATGCTGACTGGGCCTGATCCCTTGGCCATCCTGGAAGTGCTGTGTGATTGCACTCAACATGACCTGTTCCATAGTCTTGCCTGAGGTCAGGCTGACAGGTCTATAATTCCCTGGCTCATCCAACCATCCCTTCTTGTGGATGGGCACAATGTTGGCCAGCTTCCAGTCTTCTGGGACTTACCCAGTGAGCCAGGACTGCTGAAAAATGATGGAGAGTGGCTTGGCCAGCTCATCTGGCAACTCTCTCAGCACCCTCAGATGGATCCCATCTGATCCCATGGACTTGTGGGGATCCAAGCGGCTGAGGATATCTCTAACTACATCCTCCTGGAACAGAGGAAAGCTATGCAGCTCCCTGTCTCCTTCTGCCAGCTCTGCAGGCCAGCTGTCTAGAAGACGTTCTGTCCTGCCAGTAAAAATTGAGGCAAAGAAGGTGTTAAGTACCTCTGCCTTGTCCTCATCCTTTGATACAATGTTTTCCTCCATGCCAACCAGGGGGTGGAGGTTGTCCTTGCCCTTCCTCTTGCTATTAATGTATTTATAGAAGGACTTTTTGTTGTCCTTCACAGCAGAGGCCAGTTTAAGCTCCAAATGTGCTTTTAGCCTCCTAATTTTCTTCCTGCATGATTTGGCAACATCCTTAAACATTCCGTGGGTTGCCTCACCTTTCTTCGAAAGATGATACACCCTCTTTTTTTCCCTTAGTTCTATTAAAAGTTCATTACTCATCCAGGCTGACCATCTGCCCTGGCAACTCATCTTCCGGCACATTGACACAGATGGTCCCTGCACCTTCAAGAGTTCTTCCTTGAAGCAGGTCCAGCCCTCCTCTAGGACAGATGCACTCCATCTTTTGCCAGCTGGTCTGGTGCACTAGAAAGTTCTCCAAGATCAAAAAACCCAAAATTCTTTTAACTGCACCAGCCTCTCAGCCCCTTGTTAGCTACAGCTGCCGACTTGTTCCTTATGGCATTCCCTCCTGCAACTAAGGGTATTGATGAAAAAAATATTTGTGCTCCTGACCCCCTCAACCAGATCTCCCAGGGCCTTGAAGTCATTTTTGATAGCCCTGGGAGTTCTGGTTGCAACATTATAATTTCCTAACTGCATAACTAGTAACGGATAGTAGTCAGAGGGTTGCACCAGGCCAGGCAGCCTTCTGGTAACATCATTAACTTGGGCTCCTGGTAGACAACAGAGTTCCCTATGAGATGGGTCTGGCCGACATATGGGTCCCTCCTTTCCCCTCAGGAGGGAATCACCAATAACAATTACTCTCCTCTTTTTTTTGAGGGAGCAGGTCCTGATGTCAGGGGAAGGCTGTTTAACCTTATGCTGTTTAGCCTCAGGGAAAATCCCAGATGGTGTGTCCTCCAGCATCAGGATCACCTCATCCTCGATCTCCAGTGCCCCATACGTGTTTTCCGAGAGCAGCAGGGACGGTGAGGGGAGGCAAGGAGGTTTTACTTTGTGTCTCTTGAGAGGAACCTACGTCCATTCCTCTCTGCTTTTTGGATAACTAGTCTCTGCTAGGGGAGCCTGCAGAGCCTGCTTACTCTGATTCATCTCTTTCCTCCTCTGGTTCATCTTTTTCCTACATTCCCTTACATCTCTAAGGCTAGCAACCTCGTCCTTCAGTCTGGCCACCAAATTAACCAGATAGTCAATCTGCTCACACTTTATGCAAGAGTTGCCCCCACTACCCTGCATCTCAAGAGCCAGGTTCCAGCACTCTCGCAGTCAGATACATGGACAGCTACCTGCTTGTGTTCTGCCTCAGTCTGGGTAGACACTGTTGTTTTCAGGGAGTTTTTGCTGCAAGTTACAACCATGCCTGTCCCTGGCCACAGCATCTACTGGACAAAAAAAAAAATTAGAAAAAGTGCGGTGGCGTGTGAGAGCACAAGAGAATACAAGAGAAGATGGGAGAGCTTCCCGCTGAATGGAACCCCTGCGAGCCATGGCTGTGGCTTTTAAAATCTGCTGCTGCCGACGCTGAGATCATGAGCCACAGGCACATGAAAAGACAGTTCCTGCAAGCCTCGCAGCCTCGCAGAGGTTGCAGAAATCTCCGCGGTGCTGGCGGTTCCCGTAGCCCGAGACACAAAGCGGCAAATGGCCGCCGGGGGCTGCTGGTCCTGGTGCGGTTCTGAGATGGCTTCCCACTGAACGGAACCCCCGAGAGCCGCGTCTATGGCTTTTAAAATCTGCCGCTGCTGAAAGTGAGAAGAATTAAGATCAGAGGACTTGCATAAGAGATCCAGCTTTTAGGAACAGAATCATAGAATAGTAACATTTGGAAGGAGCCTCTGGAAAGGTGAAAGGAAACACAGGTTTTCTTAGGTATGTGAGTTTCTGGAGAACGCATATTCTAGACAATCATCTAATTGTGATCCCTCTCTGTCAAGTGTCTGGAAAAAAGGAAAAAATTCAATGGGCTGAGCAGTGACAGCCCTTTGAACACACTAAACAGAAGATTGTGCATGCTGTAGGGTCAGTCCTACAATGTTATCTTGAGCCTTCAAAGGACAGTTTTATGGAAAGATGACAAGAAAGAAAGAACTGAGTCAGACAACAGTACTGTGAGAAATAAGCTCACTGCTAAACATTTATATAGAAACAATTTATTATAAAATAAAGGCAAACAGCACTCTGTGCATAACATTCACTAGGCACACCATAGCAACATGAGCTGACTTTATATAGTAGCTGAATTACATCAGACTTCTGCATACTCATATAGCTCCATGAATCCATGTGACCATTTAAGGCTGTGCCTTTAAGAAAGGGACAGTGCTGGGACACTCTGGCTGAATGTTTTGGAATAATAACAAAAACTATCAGACATTCTAAAGAAATTTCATTGCTAGAATGCAACTAGAATGCAACTTTAAGTTGGAATTTTTCTCAGTTTCTCTCTGTCCTGCTTTTCCAGTCTGTCTGCTTCTGAGCAGCTGGAGTTTGACTTTGGATACCAGATAAGCACTAATCCTGCATGCACTTTTGAGGCCTAACCAAATTTCATCCTTATTAATTACCTTTTCTCTCTCTCTAGCCCTTTTTGGGAAAAAGGGAGGTAGGGGGAGAGAGGAGGGTACAGAGGGGGAACCCTCCTCTGTCTGGAGGAGGAAATTTTGTTCCTGTATTTTTTTTCCATTGCTGTATATTTCTGTATATATATTGTAAATACTGTATATATTGTGTATATATACAACCTGCATTTTCACATTGCTTCTAAATATAGCATCCCTTTTGCTTCTCCAACTGAGTTAGCTGTGTTTTTTTTTGCTCTTTGTGGGGGATGGAAAGCTAGGCCTTCTCTCTCAACCCACCACATTATTTTGGCCACCCAACTCGGGGCCTGGGGATAATTAGCTTGATTTATTGCCTACTTTAGTTGGACTAGCAAACATGAAGGTGTTTTGGATTTTTAAGCAATTGCTTTTTTCAATATGTTCTGATTTAGAAATATTGTTTGGGCTTACTTCTCAATCACATAGGTAAATATCTAATGCATGAATTTTATTTATGGTTTAAGATTCATCTTCTGTATGACCGCTGTGTGGGGTTCTTTTGACTTACAAGATACAGAAATGTGACATCTAGCATTCTATCAATTGAGATAAGGGAGTTTAAGATTCCAGTAGGTGAAAGAGTAATTTTAAGTGATGGCTGGGATCCAAACATGATTTATTTTATGTGTGTAATCCTGCTGCTGGTGATAACTAATGTGTATTTGTTATGTGCTTTGCACCAGGAGAAAAAAGTATCTAAGGCCTGTTTCATTATAAAGCGCAGATCAAAAAGAAGCAAGAACAACTCTGGCTCTGTTCCAGAGACTTCAAGTGATGAGGAGAGTGGAGAATCTGTATCAGTTAAAGATAAAGCTAAAATGTCTATCGGAAAGACTGCTTTGAACAGTGCTGTTGCTGATTCAGGCAAGCAGCCAGGGGCTGCGGCAGCTCCTAACATGGCAGCTTCCCCGTCTTCAGCAGCCGCCATTAATGAAGCAAAGTCATTTCCTCCCCTCCTGCGGCAGGACCGGAAGCATCCTCCATGGCAGCTGTCAGCTTCTGTTAAGGCAGCTGTAAATTCAAACATAGCTCCAATTAAGTAAGTAGCAGTTTTAACAAAAAGGAGTGGAAAGGCCAAAGCTGATCCAGGAACTGATGGGTGAGGACAGCAAGGAACTTCTGCTGGGGAGGAAGAGAAGATTTGTCTTAAAAATATAGCTGAGTTATTAAGATCATCAGAGGATCAGAATGTAGCGCTTGGTAGGACAGCAGCTAGTGGTGGTGCTTCTCAGCTTAAAGGGATCCTTGAGAGACTGACAGATTATTTGGACAACAAGTTGAGGAAGAGGAGGCAAAGGAAGAAGAAGATGACATTCCTGAATGTTCTTCACTTCGGGAAGAACTTAGAAACGTCCGTAAAGATAATACCAGAGCAGATAAGGAGCCAGTTCTAGCTTGGCTAGGTAGATGTTATGATACAGGTGTACCAGCTCGAATGGATAGAGACAAGTCAGCAGCTCAGCTAGGAACTCTTTCAAAGGATAATGGAGTAGATAGACATCTAGGCAAGGCTCTCGGTAAGGTTAATCTATGGATACGCCTTTTATTGGCAGTTGCCCTGAGATACCCTTCCCAAGATGATCTTCCATGGAATCCTAAACCCTGGACTACCATAGATGAGGGAAGTAAGCACCTGAGAGAATTTGCTATTAGAGAGATACTCTATGGTGAACATGAAACTCTGAATCCTGATGACATTCTTGTAGGAACTGGTCTTGCTAAAAAGATCATCAAACTTGTTCCTTCTAATTATGCAAACATTCTGGCAAGAAGAATTGTGGCAAGAAATTATGGTGGAGCTCCTCCTACGGTTGGCCAATTCACTGATCAAATGGGACAATTGGAGGATAGCATGACATGAGTTTCTTTGGTTTCTGCCATTGAAACTCTCTCTGGAAAAATTGAGAATTGCATGAAAGAGCTGAAGGATGAATTTAAAAATACCATATCCCAATTGGCACAAAGAGATAATTCCAATTCTTCCTCCAGGTGAATACAGGTTTCACCTGTGAGGAATACACGTCCTCCAAGGAGGTCATTCCAAAACAGATCAAACCAAAACAGACCACCAAGGCAATCACATAGGACTATTTGGATAACTCTGCGTGATCAGTTTGGTGAGAACATGAACAGGCGGGATGGCCAACCAACTTCTAATCTTTCAGGAGACTGAGGGAACTGCAAAGTGGCAGAACCCGAGGTAGCAATACCAGAAGGGTAGCTGATACTTCCACAGTTCCCCAGAACAACTCTAGTAGCTCCAACAGTGGCTGCAGTTACAACACTGCACACTGTCCTCATTGCACATGTGGGCATATTTGCCATAACTAGGGGCGCCCTGCCTCCCACCAGGGGGAGGAAAGGGATAACAGAGATAACAGAATCTATTGGGATGTGTACATCCAGTGGCCTGGCACTTCACAATTTCAGAAGTACAGGGCCTTGGTTGACACAGGAGCTCAGTGCACCATAATACCATCAGATTATCAGGCATCAGAGTCTATAAATATTCTGGGAGTCACTGTTGGATCTCAAGTGCTAAGTAAGGTGGAGGTTAATATAAGTTGAACTGATAAACAATGGAGGAAGCATACAGTTGTGACCAGACCTGACGCACCTTGTATTTTGGGAATTGATTTTCTGAGAGAAGGGTGTTTCGAAGACCCTGAAGGTTACAAATGGGCTTTTGGAGTAGCTTCTGTAGAAATTGATGGACAAAAACTGAAGTTGTCTGTTAGATCTGAGCTTTCTGATGAATCTGCAGTTGTGGGACAACACAAGATACAGGACATTAAATTGCCGGTTACTTCTCAGACTGTGCATCACAGACAATACAGAACCAACCGTGACTCTTTGTTGCCCATACAGAATCTGATTCATCAGTTGGAGAGTCAGAAAGTTGTCAGCAAAACTCATTCACCTTTCAACAGTCCAGTGTGGTCTGTACAAAAGCAGAATGGAGACTGGCGTCTGACAGCCGACTACCGAGCCCTGAATGAAGTAACGCCACCTATGAGTGCAGCAGTACCAGACATGATGGAACTCCAGTATGAGCTGGAATCCAAAGAGGCCAAATGGTATGCTACCATAGACATTGCTAATGCATTTTTCTCTATTCCCATAGCAGAGGAATGCAGGCCTCAGTTTGCTTTCACCTGGAGAGGAATCCAGTACACTTTCAACAGATTGCCAGTGGGCTGGATCCATAGCTCAAGCATCTGTCATGCAGTAATCCATGATGCTCTGGAGAAAGGTGGTGCTCCAGAACACATCCAGTTCATCGATGATATCATTGTCTGGGGTAAAACTGCTGAAGAAGTCTTTGAGAAAGGTAACAAAATCATTGACATTCTTCTGGATACAGGTTTCTCCTTTAAGTGAGACAAGGCGAAAGGATCTACCACAGAGATTCAGTTTCTGGGAATGCAGTGGCAGGATAGATGCCAACACATCCCAGTGGATGTGGTAAAGAGAGTCTCTACCATGGCAAATCCCACAAACAAGCAAGAGACCCTATGTTTCTTGGAGATAGTGGGATTTTGGAGAGTGCACATTCCTGGATACAGTCAGATTGTGAAACCTCTGTATGGTGTGACTCAAAAGAGAAACAGTTTCCTCTGGGGACCTGAACAACAAGCAGCCTTTGACCAGATAAAGTAGGAGGTGATTCAAGCAGGTTAGGTAAAACTGTTTGGGTATTTTCTCCCTCAGGAGAGGCTAAACCTGTCCAAGGGGTGGTTTCAGCTGAAGGTTCAGGTCACACTTATTGCGTAATGCAAGAGAATGGTGAAATTCGGTGTATTCCACAAAGAAATTTAACTTTAGCTGAAAGAGTTTAATTTCAGACTGTTGTACAGTTACTTTTCGTCCAAAAGAAGAATCTACGAAGAATCTACAGTGCACGAGCCCTGAGAGCCCTGAGTCAACTAAGAGACCCTGAGAATCCCTGTTTTCCTTTTATTCGCTTTGTCGGCGAAGAGCTAAACTGTTTTCCTTTTTTTCTCATTTCCTGATTTTCTTGGACTTCTGAATCATCTATATCTGAGTATAGCCAGAATGGACTATGAACTTTACTTGGAAACTGTAAATATTGTTTTGGATTGGATGGACAGTATGAACAGCCAAAGAAATTTTTAGAAGGGGTGGACTGTGACCATTTGAGGCTGTGCCTTTAAGAAAGGGACAGTGCTGGGACACTCTGGCTGAATGTTTTGGAATATTAATGAAAACAATCAGATATTCTAAACTAATTTCATTGGTGGATTGGTAGAATGAAGTTCTAGGTTTAGGTGCAGCTGGGATTTTTCTCTCAGTTCGCTCCTTTCCTTCTCCCTTTCTAGCTTGTCTGCTTCTGGTCTATCTGCCAGAGTGACCCTGACCAGATAAGGCCTACTAACACTCTGCTTTAATTAATAACTGCTCTTTTTCTCTCTTTTTAACCCTCTTTGGGGAAAAAGGGGAGAGAAGGGTGTACAGGGGGGGAACCCTGCTCCTCTGGAGGCAATTTCATTCCTGTATTTTTTTTTTTTTTTTACTTTGCTGTATATTTCTGTATATATGTTGTAAATACTGTAAATTGTGCACATATCCTGCATTCTCCAAATTGCTTGTAAAACATAGCATTTTTTTCCTTTTGCTTCTCTGGCTGGCTAGCTGTGGTATTTTTTTCTTCCTCTTTGTGGGGGAGAGAAGGCTATGGCCTTCTCTCCAAACCACCACAAAGGGGAAGTTCTCTGAGAACAGTCAAGTAATGGAACAGGCTGTCCAGGGTGGTGGTTGTGTCTCCATCTCTGGAGTCAATCAAAATTAGCCTGGACCTTTCCTGTGCAACCTGTTCTGTGTAAACCTGCTCTGGCATTGGGGTTGGACCAGATGGCCTCCGGAGTTCTAGTCTGTGATTCTGTGATTCTGTGTCTTCTACAAGATAGGCAAGAAGTGGGATAAGAACTCATAAGATCAGGTCAGAAGTTCACACCAGTAAGGGTAACACCATGGTGGGATTTCATCCAACCAGTCAGGCTGAAGAAGTGGACCAAGCCTCTTCAACACACAAGTGAAAGTTTGTGTCACAAACCCCAGTTCTCACAGAGGACAGTAACCTCCCTGACATATGCTGGCAGTGTAGCAGAGTGAGATGTCAGGATTTTTGGTACTTGTCAAGGGTCACAACATGATCTGAGGTGACATACAGTTGTTTCTACTGTTCACTAAAAAGGGAGAACAGATGGTAGATGTTGACAATCGATATCTGGCTTATCTGTAGTGAGAATGATATAGCAGAGTGGATCTAAATCAATTTAGCCTTCCAGAAAACCAGTGCCAGAACAAATAGCGCAAAGGCATGTGAAGGCAGCTGACTTCTTTACTCTGAATAGTTGCCAAGTGCTTTCATAATTAGAACAATGTGCTCAGGTTTTCAAGATCTGCTAGGAGTTGCACAGGATTTAAAAGAATGAAATAAAACCCCAGAGTTTCAGTTTGAAAGAAGGATTTCTTTATGTTTAACAATCAAAGTCTGTCATCTACAAGGTACTGAAATAGAATGCCTCCATTCAGCCTCTGCATGGGCATGTGATGTGTGTTAAATTTTTAATAATTGTTATTTCAACAGCAAGGATTACTCCTTTAAAATCACAATAGAATGACATATTACAAACTTTCATGTACTTTTAGCATGGTAAAATTTGTCTAAATGAAATCAATGTATTGACTGCTGTGTATGAGACCTGTTTTCCTTTTCACAACAGAAATAGGACAATAGAAGAGCATTCTGGGTGAAAAATGCTGAGGAAGTTAATGCAGGAATGAACCAGTATAAATGGCAAAAAGCAAAAACATACTTTATACAAAGTTCATGTTAATTCATGATCAGTAAACAAATTATTTAGTAACATTATCAAAGTATATATATAAGCTATTTAACGATCCTTCACTTGGTAGAGTGCTTACCCCCAGAGAAATTGCTATCTACTGTAACTACTAAGGTGGATCACATAATTACAGGCATTTTGATACAGATATTATTAAAATTGCAATTCATAAGCCTTACAAGACAGTAAAAAACTAGAAAATGGAATTATTTGTATTTACCTATGACTACTTGTAGTGGGTTGAGAGAGAAGGCCTAGATCTCCCTCCCCCACAAAGAGGAAAAAAAAACCACAGCTAACTCAGTTGGGAAAGCAAAAGGGATGCTATATTTACAAGCAATGTGAAAATGCAGGTTATTTATACACAACATATACAATATTTACAATATATACACAGAAATATACAGCAAAGAAAAAAATACTGGAACAAAACTCCCTCCTCTGTCCAGAGGAGGGAGTTCTGTTCCTGGAGAGCGAAGCTCAGTCAGGCATAGCCCCGGGAGGAACCCACTACACTATTTATATCCCTATGTGAAATGCAGGACTGTTTGCCCTAAATACTTTAAAAGTCTTGAAAATTTATGAATCATAGAATGGCTTGAATTGGAAAGGACCTTTAAAGTTAACCTAGTCCAACACCTCTGTCATGGGCAGGAACATCTTTCACTAGGTTGGGTTGCTCACAGTCCCATTTGATTTTGAAAATTTCCAGTGATGGGACATCCACTTGTATAAATATGTTCCAGTGTTTAGCATCTTAAATGTAAAACAATTTCTTCTTTATATCCAATCTAAATCTACCTTCTTTCAGTTTAAAACGAATGTCCCTGGCCCTGTCACTATAGACCATGGTAAAAATTCTCTCTCCTTCTTACAAGCCCTCCTTTTTATAGTTAAAGACTCTCCCTTGACTCTGCCTTATAGTAAGCTCTCCCTTGAGTCTTCTCTGTTCCAGCATGGACTTACTCAGCCTTTCTTACCCAATTTCCCAAGTCTTTCAGCCTGTCTTTGCAGGAGAGGTAGGTGTCTCATCCCTCTGACCACTTTTGTGGCCCTCCTCTGTAACTGCTCCAACAGATCCATGTCCTCCTTACACTGGGGACCCCAGAACTGGATGTGGCATTCTAAGTGTGGTCTCACAAGAGTGAAGTAGATGCAGAGAACTGCCTCCCTCATCCTTTTGGCCTCACCTCTTGATGCAGTTTGGGGTATAATATGCTTTCAGGGCTGCAAGCACATATTGCTGCTTCATGTCCAATTTTTTTATCTACTATTTTCTGCAAGTCTTCTCTTCAGGACTGCTCTCTAGAAATTTAGCACGCAGTCTGTACTGATATTAGGTACTACCTTAACTGAGTGCAAGAACTTGAATTTCATGAGATTCATACAGGCCAACATCTAAAGCCATAGAACATAAAATGCATAATATTGGGCATGAACCAAAGATTTTTGTTTCAAATGTCCTTCCAAAAAAAAGTTTTTAAAATGTACTACTTTGTAATGAAAAAAAAGCCTATTTCAGAAGTTTTCTTTTTAGTGTTATGCAATAAACCTTTTCCATGAGATAAACTCATGACTGGTGTTGATGCCTGCCCATATCTGTCTTAATACCTGTAGGAATTCCAATCTCCTACTCCAGCCATCACATGACCCAAAAAACCCTCTAAATGTGAAATATCTACAGTGAACATGCATAATTTCTGCCAGGATTAAGAAGTTTAAGACATAGTATGACATTTCAACAAAATACAATAATAATAATAATAATAATAATAATAATAATAATAATAATAATAATAATAATAATAATAACAATAATAATAATTATAATAATAATAATAATTTAAAAAAAGCAGTGAGGCAATCTTTGACATTTTTCATGATGGAAAATGAGACAGAGCTTAAAACAATAACACAGAGCTCTAACAGCTTTCTCCAAATCAAATATATTCTAAAATCTTAAACCAACATAATGTGCATTTACTATCAGTTTTGGCTTGCATTGTGATCTTCTGTGCTTCAGCATTAGTCTGAATCATAGAATCACAGAATTAGCCAGGTTGGAAAAGACCTCAGAGATCATCAAGTCAAACTTATTATCTAATAACAAGCACCACCTGACAATTAAACCATGGCTCCAAGTGCCACATCAAATCCTTTTTTGAACACCTTGGTGGTTAAGAAGGATTGTGAAATTAAAACAAACAAGCAACAACAACAACAAAACCAACAACAACGAAAAAAAAAACTACCAAACCAAACAAACAAAAAAAAACCCATCCAAACCATGACATCATCATCTGTTGTAAAAGAGTGCAAAGAATTAAAAGGCAAGATGCTGAATGATTTTTGAGATCAGTATTTTATCTTGTGTGTGCTACAAATGAAGACCTTAACAGGTGTCATTAGTAATGGTTTATTCCTCATTTTGTGGTGCCTGACTTCAGGCCCTGGGGTCTGATTTGTGAAGGTGTGTGTTGGGTCATAAAAGTAATGAAAGGAAGGAGAGGTTGTGCACTCAGCATGTAAAATGTTACATGAAGTTGTCTAAAAAGGGAAGTCTTGGGTGGCAGTTATTCATTTGACTCAGCTTTAAGCACAGAATACATCTGCTTACCCTCTCTCATGAGCTGGTAGAGAATTGTTCCCTGGAGAGGTCTCTCCTTCCACTGATTATTGATAGCATGATGGATATGACAGCTCTGCTAGAAAACAATAGTGTTTTTTAAGCTGGGTTATTTGATCCCTCTTGCCTACAAGTGTGAATGTGTTACAGGAATCACCAAGGTGAAGCTGCAGAGACCACCAGTAGGGCTGGTAATACCTCTTGTTTGGAACACAGTTTAAAGGATGTGGTGGATGACAGCTGGGGTCACATGCACTGAGATACATCAACGTTGCAGACAGCTCTATCTGAGCTAGTCAAAGTCTATAGTCAAGGAATAGAAGTGATTCTCCTTAGGGGGTGATTAATTTAATTCTAAAGCACATACTTTAAATGGGTCAGCTCTTAAAATGCTTCTTTTTTACCCCTCTGTTTATAGGGGAATATAAATACCTACTTGTGGGGTCTCTGTAAAGAGGTGGATGAATCCCATGGTTGGTAATCAGCAGTGGAAAAGCACAAAAAAGATTATTATGTGCAAAATGAGACCTATTCAACCTGATTGTTGAATGATGCAGGACACCCATGGAGTGAACAACATGTCATCATGTTATCAAAAGTGGCTTTGTAATCAACAACTACAATGAGAGAAAAGGCATATAGTACTGGCAACCTTATTTCTGGTATTTTCTGGTGTCTGATTGCTTGGCTTTATAAACTCGATAAACAGTGTCTAAGTGCACATGGATGTGTATATAAGTAGATGCAAAGACTTTTAATTTTCTGTTCTGCTTTTTCTGTGCTTTTATCATGAGCCAGATTTTTGACTAATCTAAATCAGAATAGTTCTATTTCCTACTACATATTTGTGACAGTTTCTCCTACCTGAAAACTTTGTCTAGTTTATGCTGTATGATTGGGGTTTTTTAAAGTACTACAGATGTGTAAGTTGAATCAGTATTTCTGCAGTTACACTGGTGTACCTCCACTTACAATTTCTGGCAAGATCCAAATCTAAGTAATAACCTCCTGGTGAATTAGATTTTTTTTTTCTTTGTCTGTTTCTTCTGTCCACGTGACTTAGAAATCAGTTCAGACTGAGTACAGTAAAACCAACTCTTGTTTGTACTGGAGTGCTGTCTGGCTATAAGCAGTGCAGATTCTGGATGTGAGATATTACAGTTAATACTATTCTGAGAGGAAGGAATTTTCTTGCCAAAATACTAGCAGAGTTGGATACCATTATAAAACAGCTGTTTGGTACATCTGTCTTGCTGAATTTTTGAAAGTAAAACATTGGAATTTCTTTAAAATTGCCCAGACTGAAGAAATTTTATTTTATGGTTCCAAACAAATAATTTTTTCCATGGAGAACATTACATGATGTATTGTACATGCTATTTCTCAAAGCCATGAGAACAGATTGTTTTGTTTCCAGTTTTCACTGGACCTCTACACACAGAGAACTACACAGTACCAATATACTCTACTTTGTGGTGGCTCCATTTAGCATATTCATGTACTTTTGAATGAAACTGGCCTTAGTCTAAGACAGGACTATAAGCTTGCCTTGTGTAATAAAGATTTATAAAAAGAGGAAAAAAAAAAACAAATGAACAAACAAAACCCAAACAGCCACCACCCTTTTTTTCTTTTTCTTGTATTACTTCAGATTAGTGAAAAGTCTTGCTTAGTTTCAAACTTTATTCTGCTTCTTTAAGGGCAAAACAATCCCACAACTTTTTTACACGTTCCTTCTTATCCTCTGCAGTTTAGTAGTCATGTATCCCAATGTTTATAAGTTCCAAAGAATCCTCTAAATAGATTCCCTCTTTTTCATGTCTCTTCTCAGGGAGACAGGCATGTCTAGGAGAAGATAGCACACACATGGTGGATGGCAAAGCTGAATACAGGGAAGTCTCTGCTGCTAAACTGACATCCTTTCAATATTCTCCATGCCTGAGTTTTTGCTTACACTTGGATTTGAAAACACATGTGGTTTAGTTGTCTGCTTGCTCAGTTTCCTCAACATTTACATGAATAGCTGTTTGTGAAAGAGGATCTGAAATAACTTATGATTCAGAGATTTATTTTTTCCCCCATATATGCAGGCCTTAGACAACATGCTGGGAAAGAAAATCTGGGACTGAACAGAATTTTTTTTTTTTCTTTTCTTGCTCATGCCAGGTCCTGCAGAGGACCAGTCTGGTCTTTTACTCAGATTTGCCTTAGGGATTCTAGATTGCACCACCATTAACCTGACAATGTTGACTTTACAAGAATGATTTAATAAAGTACCAACAGGTCTAGGCTCATCCATGCTGGTGCTTCCCCTTTTTTGTCTGGTTTCTTACACCTGGGAACTGAAAGCTCTTGTGCTCTATGAAAAGCATCTTTAAAGATCTGCCAGCTCAGTTCTGCTTCCCTGTCCCTGAGGACCATTTTCCAGGCATTTCTACTGACTAAGTCACCGAAGAGCTGGAATTTTTTCTTTCCTAAAATTCAGGGTTCTGACTATGCTCCTTGTCTGACTCACATCCCTTAGGACTATGAACTCCACCACTGTGTGATCACAGTAACCCAGACTGACTCCAATTTGGACATCCCTGATGAGATCACTTACATTTGTGACCAACATGTCCTATCTTATTTTTAAATCTTTATTCATTTAAGGGCTTCTGAGTAGCTGCTGACAGTTTCACCATCAAAATATTTCATAATGTTGTCTTTTCTTAATCACCAGCAGAGCAGAAGATGAGGTAGCATTTCTATTGGATTTGCTCAGGGTGATTTTATTTTGAAATATAACCAAAGTAGAACCCTAAAAAACACACAGGCAACACTAAGAAATGAGCTAAGTATGTAGAGAAGTTCAACCTGTATTCTTACCTTGCAAGTTTATAATTTCTAGAGTTTCTATAATGCTGAACTGATTAATATATTTTCATAAAAGAAAGAAGTTGGTTTTTTCCAGACTAATAAGATAGAATAGTTCATAATAGACAACAGGGGATAATAAATAATATCCTTTACATTTTATCACATGCATCAAGGATTTAGGTCGGATTTAGGTCTAATCTATGATCTAATATAAGATATAAGTGAGACGTTTCAGTAACTACTCAGTAACGAAATTCCCAAGGCTTTAGTTAGAGTTATAGGGTTTAGTACTCCTTAACATCAATTCTTAATATATATCAAATTCAGTCACATCTGGAATGAAACACTACATATTTTTTGGGGAGGAAAAATGCAACAACAACAACAACAACAACAACAACAACAACAACAACAACATCAACAACAAAATCTGCATTTTTAAATGAAGGGAACTACCCTATTAGTATGAAAATAGTGATTTATTAAATGGGTATAAAACAATTGTTAAACAAAGACTCCACCATTTTATTATTAAAAAAAAAAAAAAAGTCACTAAAATGTTGATATTCATATATAACAAATATGAACTTCAGTTTCAAAATGGATCTGCAGAATTGTCTTCAAGACAATAAAATATTAACATTGCAGAGTGGCCAGACAGTCTTAAAAGACAGACTGCCATTGTTATGTCATTATCATACATCCTCATACAGGAACTGGAAGTTCCCTTATGCAGAAAGATGACCCGACAGGGAAGGCGACCAGCCTGGATGAGCAAGCAGCTCCTGAAGGAATTAAGGGATAAAAAGAGGCTGTATCACCTTTGGAAGGAGGGGAAGGCTTCTCAGGGGATGTTTGAGGAAGTTGTTAGATCATGTAGGAAAAAATTTAGAGAGGCAAAGGCCCAGTTGGAACTTAAGCTGGCCACCTTTGTGAAAGACAATGAAAAGCATTATTACAAATATATTAACACGAAAAAGAAGGGCAAGAAGAACCTCCACTCCTTATTGGACCTGGAGGGGAATACTGTGACTGAAGACGAGGAAAAGACTGAGGTCCTGAACACCTTCTTTGCCTCAATTTTTAACAGCAAGGCAGGAGGAGTTCAGGACGAGTGGCCTCCTGAGATGAGTGATGGGGTCAGGGAGCAGAATATTGCCCCGGAAATCCACAAGGAATTAGTTTGGGACTTGCTGAGCCACTTGGACACTCACAAGTCCATGAGACCGGATGTGATCCATCCTAGGGTGCTGAGAGAGTTGGCAGATGAGCTGGCCAAGACACTCTCCATCATTTTCCACCAGTCCTGACTCACCGGAGAGGTCCCAGATGACTGGAAACTGGCCAATGTGGTCCCCATCCACAAGAAGGGTCGGATGGAGTAACCTGGAAACTACAGACCAGTCAGCCTGACCTCAGTGCAAGGGAAAATGATGAAGCAGATTATCTTGGAGGCAATAACTGTGCACCTGAAGGACAGCCAAGGGCTCAGGTCCAACCAACATGCATTTAGGAAGGGCAGGTCCTAGCTCTCCAACCTGATCTCCTTCTATGATCAGGTGACCTGCCTGGTGGATGTGGGGAGGCCTGTGGATGTGGTCTACCTGGACTTCAGCAAGGCCTTTGACACCGTCCCCCACAGCAAACTTCTGGATTGCACAGCAACACTCTGTGCTAGGTTAGAAACTGGCTGGAGGGCCAAGCCCAGAGAGTGGTGGTGAATGGTGCCACACCCAGCTGGCGGCCAGTCACCAGTGGTGTCCCCCAGGGATCAGTGCTGGGCCCCATCTATATCTTCATTGATGATCTGGATGAGGGGATTGAGTCAGTCATCAGCAAATTTTCAGATGACACCAAGTTGGGAGCAGATCTTGGTCAGTTAGAGGGTGGAAGGGCTCTTCAGAGGGACCTCAACCGACTGGACAGATGGGCAGAGTCCAATGGGATGGTATTTAACAAATCCAAGTACTGGGTGCAGCACTTTGGCCACAGCAACCCCATGCAGAGCTACAGGCTGGGGTCAGAGTGGCTGGAGAATTCCCAAACAGAGAGGGACCTGGGGGTGCTGACTGACAGCCACCTAAACATGAGCCAGCACTGTGCCCAGGTGGCCAAGAAGGCCAATGGCATCCTGACCTGCATTAGGAATAGTGTGGCCAGCAGGAGCAGGGAAGTCATTGTGCCCCTGTACTCTGCATTGGTTAGGCCGCACCTTGAGTACTGTGTCCAGTTCTGGGTCCCTCAGTTTAAGAAGAACATTGAGATACTTGAACGTGTCCAGAGAAGGGCAACAAGGCTGGGGAGACAAGCCCTGTGAGGAGAGGCTGAGGGAACTGGGATTGTTTAGCCTGGAGAAGAGGAGGCTCAGGGGTGACCTCATCTCTCTCTACAACTACTTGAAAGGTGGTTGTAGCCAGGAAGGGGTTGGTCTCTTCTCTCTAGCAACCAGCACCAGAACAAGGGGACATAGTCTCAAGCTGCCTCAGGGGAAGTTTAGGCTCAAGGTGAGGAGAAAGTTCTTCACCGAGAGAGTCATTCATCATGAGAATGGGCTGCTCACGGAGGTGGTGGAGTCACCGTCCCTGGAGGTGTTCAAGAGGGGATTGGACATGGCACTTGGTGCCATGGTCTTGTCATGAGGTCTGTGGTGACAGGTTGTACTCGATGATCTTTGAGATCTCTTCCAACCTTAGTGATACTGTGATACTGTGATACTGATACAGTTGTAAGATCTGATCTAAGATAGCTGTAAAAATACAAAATAATGTTTTTAATGGTGATATATGGTTGGGTTTTTTTTTTAATCAGGAAGCATTTAACTTGTATTGTTTAATTGTGATTTCTAAGGCACCAGCATCAGATTCTAGTTCAGCTACTTCCATGCCAGTAGGCTTGGAAAAATTTTCCAAAATTTCCTTAACACCAGAATATCTTCACCCATTTAACTCATAAAATTTAAGTTATTTTCATCAAAGCCGCTATGATAACTCATAAAGCTTTCAGGAGGGATTTAACATTATGTTTTGTACAGCAAGCAAGTCATGGTTCCACATTAGGAATTTCTGTCACACATGATAGATCTGGACTACAGTCCAACACAGTTGGATGAAAGACTGCTATTAATTTCAGTGTACTCTGAGAAAAGCATTGACTCTGGAGAGAGTAGCTGTTAGATAGTTGTATTTTCTCTATAAATAGCTATATGGTTTTCTTTTCACCAAGCTTCTGTTTTCCACCTATTTTGCAAAAAAGTGTGAGTAATTACTCTTTAAAGATAATTTATAACTCATCCATGTATTACTTTGATGCAATAATTCTCTACAAAGTAATTTGATTGATGAAATTTAAAACATTAATCACTATTACCTAATTGCTTCAGGGCAGAGGCTATGTGGCTGTTAATAGAAAACTCAAATAATAGAAAAAATAAAAAACTCTTCTGTCAGTACTTTTTGCATTTTGAAGACCTGGAACAAAATGCCACTTGACAGTAAGCGTAATCTAGCAAGTCTTCCACTTAATACTTGAATATTGTTTTTCAAATGAACAAAAAAACTTTTCAGCAAAGAAGAAAATACAGATTTGGTATCTTGCAGCACAGAAGACGTGATTTTCACTAAATATAAATCACTGGAGCTTCCTGGACATCAATGGACACATGCTGAATGGCTCAATTTGTTGGAGCTGTGACAGTTTATTCCAAACAATGATCTGGCCTCTTTTGCCTTTAATTTCATGGTGCTTTATAAAGGATAAAATGTGTTAGACAAACAATATTTTTGTCCTTGAAAATTATTTGGCTTGAAAGGGTAGGAAAGAGAATAATATAAATCAATAGAACCAGCTACCTAGTTATGCTCACACCAGAAAGCCAGATTTAATATCAAGTTTATCCCTGTCACGTTAAAAGTAAGATCATGATGTCTGCCCATCCCATGATCCCAGGACACTTCCTGAAACCACTTGGGAAAAAACAAACAAACAAACAAACAAACAAACAAACAAACCCCCCAAAAAAACCCAAACCGCATTATCCCACAGTCTCATGGTCTGTATCATATCTTACTTCCTTCATCTTGGGTTGCAAAGAAAGGCAGATTACACCAACAGTCACTTACAAGTAAAAATCGTGACCCCAGGCTCGTTGCATGTTTCACTCTGCAAAACCAGGAGAAAAAACCCTTCACTAATTCTTCTTTCTGAGAGATGTACCCAAACTTGCACCTTTGTCAGTCAACTCTTCCTCTGAAATACTGTTTTCATCTCTTACATTAATCTTAAAGAACCAATGGTACTGTGTGTTATTTTGGAGCTATTTCAAACTCTTAGACAAGTGCTACTTTCTATTTGCAACACTCTTCCAAGTCTCACTCATGCCTCTGTAGACAGTAATTTATCACCTCTACCGCAACATTTTGAAATTGCATATTTCTTTGTAAGTGTTAAACTTTGTTTGGTGAAAGTAATAAAGGCTCCAATCGCTCATACATGTTTTCTTGCTGAAGGTGAACTCTAGAACTACATAGTCTTAGTTTTCTGCACTTTTCTTTGCAGGAGCCACTGCAGCACAGTTTTGTCTTTCATCCATACTTAAGCACATTGATATCATTTCAGAATAAGAAAGATGAGAAAATATGGAGAATATGTTCAGACATCAATAGCATTATTATGAAATGCATTTAAGTACTGTGGCTAAAACTTTGATTTTGTTGACTGGAGTAGTATTTAGCTTACTTATCTGCTTTAAACTGAGTATAGTCTTTGTAAGAAAATTAATATTAATTAGTTTAAAATATTATTTGACTTGATTTCTGTTTTGTTTTGCTTTGCTTTGCTTTGTTTTTCATCAGGTTATACAAAACTTTAAAGAAATCTTTTCCCTTGTTTGAATTTATAGTTGTTCTAGATGTCAAATATTCTCCAAATGAAAAAATTATTGCCCATAAAACAAATGACTTCTAAATACTATTTTAGTTATAATTAATCTAGATTTCACAAAGTAGAATACAGTGTGATATCTACATGATTCGTAAGAAAAAGAAATAAGTATAAGTAAAGAAATAAGTACCTAAGTAAATATGGAGCTTTCAAAATCTGAAATGACAAAGGGAAGACATAAATAGACTAAACAGCATAAGGAGTATGCAGTTACCTCACGTATAATCCAAACCACGCAAACCCAATCTTTATATTTCTGTTCTTTCAGACTGATGTTTCCTGTTCTGTAAGGTGGCACAAAGTGGAGTTTCATGACCAATGGTTTGATTTTCAGTTCTTTAACAAAAAGGAAGTGAATGTGGACTAGGATAATATAAGAAAATGCAGTTTCTTCTAACAGTAACTATTGCTTTTTTTTGGTGTTCTAGTATTGAAATAACTCTACCAAAGGTTAACTTATGTAAAGGAACCAAATCCTCATTGTAAATTGCCAAACTCCCTCAGGCTCACTATAATTCTATTTGTTATCAAAATCAATAGAGCTATATTGATTTGCATTATTTGTGTATGGCACACTATCTTTACCATTACAGCATATTGATTCTTTTAACAGACCACTGAGGTTCAAATGTTTAGATTTCCCACACCAATTCTAGATGGGAATGATTTGCTAAAACCTGAAGTTTGTGCAGCTAGGAGAACTATACCCCTTTATGTTTATGTACTTTTACAATATAAGTGATAAATACAAATAAGATCACCTTTTATCTGTTTCACTGTATGTACTAATCTCCAGCAATAAAATTCTTACTGTTTGTTCTCCCAATTACAAACACAAATTTATCTGCTTTACATCTATTAGTGTTGGTGGGTTTTGTTGCATCTTATAATTTCTTTATGCATCCACATTTTCCATCAATGAAACTGTAGCATCATTTCCTGAAATCTGAGTAACTAGTGTTATTTCTGCAGCTACCAATGCCTTGAGACAGTAGATTTTATTGGTTATTGCTTAGTATATGCTAGGGAAAAAAAGTAACACGATAGGCTGTTTTTGTTGTTGCATTTTTCCCCCAATGCTTTTCAGAATAAAAGTACTAGGTGAACTTAGCTCAACTTAGAAGAAACACCTGAAATCTCAAAATGTAGTATTGAATTGCACAGAACTGAACAAACCTACAGCAATTGAATAAGTCCAAAGACATGGTTTACTTGAATAAACAACCTTGTTCCACTCTATACTCTCTGTGAGTATGGTTGATAAGAATGTGTTTCCTGGCATTGACCTTTAATGAGTCTTTGAGGTACTGTTTCACATGAATAAAAATACATGAATCAGTATCATTGTAATCATATGTCTTTTCATGTGTTCAGGAATGGAGCTTATGAATGAACACTGTGTTCTCATACCCTAAACAAATAGATGCGTGTATTTCAGTGTCAGAATTTCTGCTTGCTTTGAAAATGTATGAAAAATCCTTTATCAGTAGGCTGTTGCAGGAAACATGAGCATTTCATGTGAGCATTATCTTCCAATCCAGTTCCAGTCATTTCAGAGAGAAATTGACTTTGGTCATCTGGCCATGTACAGTACTCAGTGCCTTGAAAACTCAATTTTCAAAACTTTCATAGTATTCAAACAGTTAGGAAAGTAGAGCAAACTCTGACAGAGGTGTTTTCAGAGGCCATGACACCTAAGAACTGAGCACTCAAAGGAGAAATTGGAGGAGACAGTGGTTGGAGATTCCCTCCTGAAGGTAGTGGGACAAATACTTGCTGACCTGGTATGTTGTCAGAAGTGATTTGCTGGACTGTCAGGCATTCAGATGTGGGATGCTGGAGAAATACTGCCAAGCTTTATCTGGATCTCAGATTAGTATCCCTCATTAGCCATCCACATGTCCAACAATAGTGCTGTCAAAGGACACATGGACTAAATAAAAAGGCACTACCCAATTCTGGAAGCAAACCTGACTTCCAGAAGTAAGATCTGATAGCTACCAGTGGAGGCCTGAGTATTGCTCACCAATATCCCATCAGTGATATGGAATGGTTTCAGTAGAAAGCAGCACAAATTATAAATTAACAAC